>JAYKYS010000007.1:12500000-13750000 GCA_036924285.1 Asterella californica
ATTGACGACATCTTAGTCTATAGTGCTACAGTGGAGGAGCACGAGAGACACTTACGGGATGTGTTTGAGCGGTTGAGAGCTCATGGGTTGAAGTTACACCTTGGGAAGTGTAAGTTCTTCCAGGAGTTGGTAGAGTATCTGGGCCACACCATCTATCTAGGTGGATTGGGTGTTCAACAGACGAAGGTTGAGGCTATTGCACGTATCTCACGTCCCACAGATGTGAGTCGAGTTCGAGCATTTGTTGGTTTGGCGAACTTTTATCGTCGATACGTGAAGGGATTTAGTGCAATTGCGAAGCCGTTGACCAAGCTGATGAAGGTGGACCAGGAATGGCAGTGGGAAGATGAGCAGGAGCGAGCTTTCATAGAGCTCAAGGATAGGTTGACTTCTGCTCCCATCTTGAGGAGACCCGTTAGGGGGCGTCCTTTCCAACTGCACACCGATTGGAGTATGTTGGGACTTGGAGCAGTGCTGACTCAGCATGATGATGAGAAAAAGGAGTTCGTGGTGGCGTATGTCAGTCGCTCCAATAATTCAGCGGAGGCGAGGTATAGTTCGTATGAGAGAGAGTGTTTGGCGGCAGTGTGGGCTGTTGCACACTTTCGATGTTATCTATTTGGGAACCCCTTTACTCTCATCACTGATCACCAGCCGCTCAAGTGTTTGATGGAGTCCGACAAGCTTATAGGGAAGCTTGCACGATGGGCTCTGATCTTACAGGAGTATGACTTCCAGGTAGTACATAGACCTGGAGTTGCAAATCTAGATGCCGATGGGTTGAGTCGCAATCCGTGCACTAGTCAGCAGGATCAGACTGGGGCTCGGTGGCATGACGAGGTTGATGAGGAGATAGTGCCAGGGTGGCATGCATCTGCCTTTCTTTGTGTGTTGACCATGAACTCTAGTATGGAGGGCCAAGTCGTATCTTTCTCTGGTTAGAGAGTAGATGATGAGTCTCCAGATCCTGAGGGTGGAGATGGTGTTGCAGACTAGCGAGATATCCATGATGATGTGACCGTGATGGAGTATCTACGTACTCGTGTGGTAGTAGGCACAGTAAGTGCCAAGGAGCGAGATCGTGTCCTTCAACGAGCGAAGAGATTTCGACGAGAAGGAGGACATGTACTTCGAGTGTGGGATGATGAGAGAGTACGAATAGTACCACATCCGGCCCAGAGGGCACAGTTAGTACGACATGCCCATGAGGAGTTGGGAAATTTTGGAGTGAAGCGTACGCATAGCTTACTCCAAGGATAGTATTGGTGGCGTGGTATGCACGTCGATGTGCAACAGTTTGTCGCACGATGTGTGGTTTGTGATCGAGTACGAGCATCATTTAATGCTCCTACTCCACAGTTACACCCCTTATCGATTATGGGGTTGGATTACCGTTGGAGTTTGGATTTTGCGGGACCCTTACCGTTGACCGTACGTCACCACCGGTATGTGTTGGTGATGGTGGAGCACTTCTCCAAGTGGATTGAGTTGGTGGCATTACCAGACAAGGCGAGTGAAGGGACAGCGTACGCGTTCTTAGATCGAGTGCTGAGTCATTTTGGAGCACCAGCTGAAGTGCTGACAGACCAAGGTATAGAGTTCTTTGGTGAGTTTCAGGCCTTGTGTGATTAGGCGCTGATTGATCATCGGACTAAATCTCGAGATCATCTTGAGGCGGATGGTTTGGCGGAGAGGGTAGTTCAGACGGTGAAGAGAGAATTGCGCAAGTATGGCTTGCAGAAGGGCCACTTGGGAGACTGGGATGTGCAGTTATCATGGTTGGCTATGGGTTATCGTTTCAGCCGACAAGCGTCTTTGGCTTCCTTCTCACCGTATTTTCTATTGTATAGCCGAGATCCAGATCTACCTTCGGCCATTCATCGTGATTCTGCTGAGGTGCTAGACCTTGATGATCCGGATATGTGGATGAGAGCATGTTCTCAACGAGTAGAGACATTTCGGAGAGTTATGTCTATGGCTTTTGAGAACCTAGCGATTGCCTAGCATAGAGATACGTTGCGATATGCGACTATCCGAGGAGGAGGTTATCGGACGTCGATTCGCAGGTTTCATCCTGACGATTATATCTATCTACAGCAGACTGCACCGACGACGTTGGACGTGACCGCAGGTCGCACTATTTTACGAGTGCGTGAGGTGTTACCTTCTGGAGTACTCATGTTAGAGGGCCGTGATGGTGTTGTGTGGAAGGACCATGTGCGTAATTGCGCGTCACGTTATCTTCCCAACATTGATGGTACCGTTGACCCAAGCTTAGCAGTTGTACGCTGTCGTGATGTGAATCATTTTACATTGTAAATAATTCACCTCTCTGTCAAGCGTTAGTCTCTCTGAGTGAAATTAGGACCTCAGAGAAGTCGACACTGGAGGATGTTATATATTTTTGAGTCTTACTAGGTTGATTACCACGTAGATTGAGTTAAGCTCATGGGTTGTAATTACGTGTCGCCCATGCATTCTTCCTAGCGAGGTTAGGTTATCTTTCGGGATTACGTGTCGTTTTACATGTCTTCGCATGTAGTTTAGGGTCTATGCTGGCACTTTAGGGGCTTGACGTGGTAGCCTATGTGCAAATTCAAGTCACCATGTGGTTTGGGACACAAAAGGACAGGGGAGTGAAGCTATGAACTCCCATTGGTCCAATTTTGTCTTTGTGTACTGCTAAACTTAGTAGTAGGGGTCTTAAGAGGAGTTCGAGCATTTGGAGAGGGATCTTCGAAATCTGAGAGCACAGGGAGATAGGGTTCGTCGTGCCAAGCACTGTCAGCGAAATTTTTGATCGATTTGGAGCAATAAAGAAGGAGTTATGGTTGATTGAAGTTCGATTTGTGCCAGAATTGCAGCACTTCTGTTGATTTTGGGGTTTTCGGTGTCAATCGCAGTAGATTTGAGAAAATTGCTTCAAACCTTCGAGGTCTCGTTCATTGGCAGCAGGGCTACGACTGTCCCCAAATTTTCATGTCAATTGAAATTGTGAGTAATTCAGGACGACCGCTGAAGCAGAGGGGGTCCGAAAAGCTCTCAATCTAGAACATCAACTTCAGAGAGCGAGATCTGGAGTTCTGTGTACAATCAGGAGGCCCAACTTCACAGGAGTGTTCAGCAAGCTGTGTACTGCAAATCCTGTAAGAATCTTTGAAAGTGATCGAGCCAATTCTCTGTTCTAGGTCGAAATAGCTATCTGGGTACCAGAAATTGCCGTAATTTCTCTGCTCAGAACATTTCTGCCCATATCTCGTCACTCTGATTTGATCTCAAGCTGAAACTTCGTGTGTATGGTCAGTAGGGCCTCATTTACATGTAGGAGGAGTTTTGAAGCCTGAACCATCGTATGTTTCTGATTCTAGACTGTTAAAGTTTGCTGTCTGACCTTATTACTGCTAGTCTGACCTGATTTTCACTTCCTGAACGTACTGAAGGGTCCATTCGACCTGAGTGAGTGTTTATACTGTTCCCTTTTGATCTGAAGCCTACCTCTGTATAATAAGAAACCCATAGCCTGAAGTCCAACGCTTCCCTGAGTAGATCAAACACAGCCTTCAAGCTCATATCACAGTCAGAAGGTTCCGCCCTTCCCAAGAAAACTCTCAACTCGACATCTGGTGCTTCCACTGAGAGCTCTTGGGGTGATTGATTGAGAAGGTTGAGTTCACTACGAGGAGAAGAGATGGATCGCAAGAGTGCTACTGCTGCTACTTCTACGCCTGCTGCATCTACGTCTACTGCAGCTCCTTCTGTAGCACCAGCGACTACAGCGACGTCTGCACCTGGTCTGGATACGGCTGAGATTCTGAAGACACTTGCGGCCCTGGTCCAACAACATCCGATCATTGGAGGGGGTGAGTTGAAGTCTACCAAGGCTTTGCAAGCAATTGTGAATAGATGCGGTAGATTTGAAGGTAGAGATATTTCTAGATATCTGCGTGAATACAGAGGAGAGATGGAACTGGTTAGAGTCACCGATATAGAGATGATAACCAGTTTCGAGTTAGCTGTCATTCCTGAGTTGCGGGACCAGGTTAGGGATGTACAGAGAAGAAATCTAGGTGTCTGGATGAGTTTCGAACGATCTCTTCGAGAGGAGTTTCTCGAAGAAGATTCAGAGAGAGTCACTAGAAGAACGTTTCTGGACTGGGTTGAGCAGCAACCTGGTCGTATGATGAACCTGAATGAAATGCTGAGAGAGTTTGATCGGAGATACCGACAACTCTCAACTCTTGAGAGGATAACCTTAGATGCTAGGAAAACTGAGCTTTTCCTGCAAGCTACCGATGATGCTACGGCAGATCGGTTATGCTTTATGTTGGCTGACCGATCGGCTGAAGGAGGAGTTACTACTGATTGGGGGAGAGTTGAGGATGTTGTGGCTGTACTAACGAGGCAGAGAAGGGGAAGAGTGGCTGTGGGAGGACGTGCGCTTGCAGAAGTGACCACTCAACCTCGCACTGCTCCTCAAGTACAGCAACCTCCGGCTCCTGCTTCCAGACCTGCTGTCCCGGCTGCAGTACCTTTGATGTCAGTTGTGCCAGTTCCTGCGCAAAGGGCACCGGTACAGAGACCTGCAGAGAACCATGGACAGCAGAACCAGATCGAAGATCTGATTCGGCAGATGAGAGAACTGAAGGTGGAGCTAGCTGGATTGCAGAGAGAGCAGCCGCCGGCGCCTGCTGCTGCACGTCCAGGAGGTGCTCCTGTTCGTAGATGTATCTGGTGTGACAGTCAAGATCATTTTCGAGGGGACTGTCAAGAGCTTACGGCTGCTCTGCGAGATGGTGTGGTTCGCTACCAGAACGGTAGGCTGCACCTTTCTTCTACTGGAGAGCCGCTAAGCACACAGTTTGGACGAGGAGGCATGAGAAGTCTACCTCAGATTACTGCGGCTGCAACTGTACATGCATTGATGGCACCACCGGTAAATCCTGATGTATATGCCGGTCACATTGAAGTTTCTTCCAATCCTACGTTGCTAGATAGGACTACTGAGAAGAAACCTGTTCAAGTTCCTTCTGAAGTACTGAAGAGAGGAGCAGAAACTATCCGTAGGGTCACAGGGTGGGGAGATCCTGTTGATGCTGCGTCTATCAAAGCATTCTTGGACGTGGATAGATACGTTCACTGGCAGGATGCTTCTGTGGAGGAGAAGAGGCGGCGAGAAGCCTCTGAACTTGATACTGGCGTTCCAGAGGAGACAAGAGATAGACGGAGAGTCACAAGGAGACGAGCAGCCCCTCCAGAAGACGTCCCATCTACTTCTGCAACTCCTCCACCTGCATCAGGTCCGATGGAGGACGTGCAGAGATCCCAGCAGGAGCCAATGACTGCTGGTAGACGGTTTACTGCCCAAGAGAAGGGGAAGGGACCGGCTTACAAGTTGGCAGCTGATATAGAGACTTCAACTGATCTCAAGAGCATCTTGGAGCAGAGAATACTTGACGCGTGAATCGAGTTTTCTCTTCGAGAAGTTCTTGGTATTGCGAAGAGGAAGTTTCACGAACTGATCATCGACATCATCAAGTGGAAGAGACAGATGATGTCCGAGCAAGTAGAAAGTCAGATGATAGATGTTATAGGAGCTTCTATGAATGATGCGAAGTTCGGCAAGGTGCATTTTCAGGAGGCTGATGATACAGAGTATCAGCAAGAAGCGTTGGTTGCTGGTATCAACACTGCTGAGTTCGATGATGATGAAGCTGGCGATGAGAGTCCAGCTGCTGATAGTGACTTCAGGAAGAGACATTGGGCTCGTGCTACGACGGCTACACGAGTTCGTCTCGGAAGTCTTGAACCTGTTGCTGCGTTAGTTGATCACGGTTCAGAGATCAACATCATGTCACGAGAAGTGTACGAAAGAGGTCAGTGGCCTATCGAACTGAACCATGGTTGGGTGCTACGAGCTGCAAACAACCAGAAGGGTGAGTTATACGGCGCTTGTCCTGTAAACCCTCCGCGGTCCTAACGATCAACTACCCCCCGATCTCTCAACCTCCACGATCGTCATCCACGAATCTGCAACTGTCGGGCCTGTCTCTCACTCAGGGGTCACCTCTGATGGCTTTGATGGAAGCACACCATGAATCTTGAAGGGAAAAATGCTAAGTTCACTCTCATTCATACACCCACAAACTTATCAACTAAAATCTCCATAATCTCATCCACTAAAATCCTCCATTCTAACGTCTCTCAAGTTCTCACATGCTAAAAATATCCCACACTCTCTATATTACTCAAGTTGTCATTACGACGATGTGAAAACAAGGATGAGGAGCTCTTCTCTACTCCTCTATTTATACATTCTAGGTTTTTACTTTGGTACCCTCCGGTAACTCAGCCGTAACTACTTTTACCGGGTTTTACTAAGATATTACTTAAGGTAAAAGCATTGATCACATGGGCTTTTTACCTTTTCACATGGGCTTATTCCTTCAAAGTCAACAACTTCTAGAAGGATTCTGGAATATTCTCAAGGAATCTCGAATTTCCACCCCCCCTCTACACTAGGACCCACTAAAAAGGAAACATGTGGAATCTCTTCTTGTTTTTAATGCCCACAAAGTCCACAACTTTAATCCAACCACTAATATCAAGTCAAAAAGGAGATAAGGGATACTTTCCACCCCCTTTCTACCTTTTAGACAAGATGACAAGATAGTAGTGCTCACTCTTTAGCAAATATCTGAATTCTGCCAAAAGTACAGCTAAGTTTAACCATAACTAACTTTTAGCTAGTCATGACTAACTTGATATCTCCTAAAAGTACTTTGGCAGCAAATAAACATTCTCAACACTTAGTTAGAACTAAACACCTTACTAATAGATAAACTTCCTATGTGTAACATAGGTCGTTACATTTTACCCCCGGACTAAATTTTCGCTCCGTCCTCGGAGTGAAGAGAGAACTTCCGTCGATGAAACAACTTCAACTTGTCATGGTTGACCCGATCGAATCTCCTTCCTCCCAGCTCCTGAAGGTCATATGTGAAGTTGCTCCACACCTTATCTACAACAAAAGGACCAAAATATCTCGGAAGAAACTTCTTCCTAGCCCTCTTGAATCTGATAGCATCATACAACATAACCCAATCTCCGACTTGAAAAGGTTTTACCTCCCTCTTGCCCAACCGTTTGTCGTAACTCTTCTTTTGATACGCCTGAGCTCGTTCCATCCGGATCATTGCTACCGCTCGGGTCTCTTCCAACTCCATGAGTTGCTCCCTTCTTGATCTGACCACGTCTTCTCCTCTCGACCTCTTCAACTTTCGTTGAATAGTTTGAAAAGTATCCAATTCGAATTGGATCGGCAACTTGGACTCCACTCCATAAACCAGTCGAAATGGGGAGTACCCAGTAGAAGTCTTTGTTGTCGTTCGATACTCCCATAAGATAGCATGTAGCCTCTTATCCCAAGTATGTTTCGCAGTCTCAACACCAGCATCTTTGGCGAGCATCATACAAAGTGTAAGATTGGTCTTCTCCGCAAGACCATTAGCATTTGGTTTGTATGAGGTCGTTACTCGTGGCTTGATAGAAAAGTGTTGTAGCATAGCAGTAGTCATGCTCCCTACAAACTCTCCTCCTCTATCTGAGACCAACTCTAACGGACATCCAAATCTTGTGATGATCCTCTCCCATAAGAATCTACCGACTTCTGTTTCATTGGTCTCTCTCAAAGGTCTAGCCTCTACCCACTTGGTACAATAGTCAGTGGCGACTACAATGTATCTATTGCCTCGAGGTGTCTTATTAAGAGGACCTACAAAATCAATACCCCACTTCTCAAATGGTCCTAACACGGGAATTGATCTTAACGGAGGTGTTCTAGTAGACTTCAGAGCAAATGCTTGACATACGTCGCAAGTTTTGCAATAGTCTAAACACTCTTTGAAAATCCCTCTCCAGTGGTAACCCGCATCCAAAATCTTGAAGGCTGTTATCTTACCAGCAAAGTGACCTCCGCAAACAGTTCCGTCGTGAAACTCGTGCATTAGCTTGAATGCCTCCTTCTGACCAACTGCTCTCCTTAGTAACCCATCTGCTCCTTGATGAAACAGAATTCCCTCTACCATGGTGTAAGGTTTGCATCTCTTGATCAACGCGTTACGTTCTCGGGTATGCATACCTTCTGGAAAAGAGCCATCTACAAGGAAACTCCAGATTTCCTTGTACTCGTCCGGTATCTCCTCGATGCTTGTGATGGTCATCAGATGCTCGTCTGGAAATGAATCATCAAACGGTTCTTCTCCCTCATCATCATAAGCCCTTGACAAAAGATCAGCATTCGCATGCTTCTTCCCTGGTCTATCTTCGATCACATAATCGTATTCTGTTAGAAGGATCTTCCAACGAGCAATACGACCTTCGGCATTAGGCTTATTAAAGATATACTTTAAAGCCTTGTGATCTGTGACTATGGAAAATTTCCCTCCTAGCAAGTAGTGTCGAAATTTCTTCAATCCAAAGATCACCGCTAATCCTTCTCGTTCAGTCACGGAGTAATTCTTCTCCGCTGGAACCATCTGCCTACTAGCATAAGCTATAGGATGATCATGCCCATCTCCATCTAGCTGACTTAATGTACATCCGATTGCTACATTGGAGGCATCCGTATACAGAATAAATGCTTTACTCCACTCAGGTTTAGCAAGTATAGGAGCTGTCACTAATGCCTTTTTCAGCTCCTCAAATGCTTCCTTTGCCTTCTGATCATGCACTATCAAGTCAAAATCAACTCCCTTCTTCATGTACATAGTCAAAGCTATTGCTTTGTTTGAGAAGGAAAAGACAAACCTACGATAATATCCAACCATGCCAAGAAACTGCCTCAACTTTGTCAAGTTGATCGGAAATGGAAGATCCACAATCTTCTTCACCTTCTCAGGATCTACCGCAATCCCATTCTTGGAAATGATGTGCCCTAACAGCAGACCTTCTTCGCAGCCAAAGATGCACTTCTCTGGATTTAGAGAAGCGTTGGCTTGCTCCAACCGCTGCAAAACTTTGATCACATGATCAAAGTGGTCCTCCTTTCGTCCGTACACACAGAAATCGTCAATGAAATCCCGAACAAACTTCCCTATGAATGGTTCAAACACCTTGTTCATGAACCTCTGAAACGTGGCCGGAGCATTACACAGTCCGAATGGCATCACTCGAAATGCAAATGTTCCCCAAGGAGTAGTGAAAGTAGTCAACTGCTGGTACTCCTGTGCTATCTTGATCTGGTTGTATCCACTATAACCATCACCAAAGCTGTACCACTCATGACCGGCAACTTCCTCCAAAATCTCATCTATAAATGGTAGAGGATAATAGTCCTTCTTGGTAACTGCATTCAGCTTCTTATAGTCTATGCACACTCGCAGCTTACCATTCTTCTTCTTGACAATCACAATGGGTGAAACCCATTCTGAGTTCTCCACCTCATAGATGAAACTAGCCTCCTTCAACTTGTCTATCTCCTCCTTGACCATCATTGCCGTTGTAGGATTGACCCTTCTCTGCTTCTGTCGAACTGGTCTTGCGTTCTCCTCCAATTCGATTCGATGAGTCTCGAGGGTCACCTCCTTCAAATCCTTGTAGCTGAAAGCAAACACATGGATATATTTTCGAAATATATCTAGGAATCTACTTTTCTCTTCTTGAGTGACATTGATACCAAACTTCAGGGTAGAGAGTCTTCTCACAATCTCTGCCTCACTCAACTCTTCTTTGTCAGGATCTTTCTCCACTGCTGGTCGAGGCAACAAGTCAATAGCACTAAGCTGATGTAATGATTCATCTCGACCAAATCCTTCATCCTCAGACGAGGATTCTTGATCGTAAGAATCTCCGGTATCTACTTCTGAGACACTCTGATCATCCTCCGTATCAGATTCCCAGTAGTCACTAGTGGGTCTATCAGAGTCAGAAGTCACAACTCCAACACCCGAGAGAGGAACTATCACTCTATGATCTCTAGGCCCAATTCGTAAGTATCCCTTGTGCCACCTATCCGTGGTGCGCACAGCTCTCAACCAAGGCCTACCTAGGAGCAAATCATAACTAGAGTCCTTTAACACTTGAAAGGACATCAATGTTTGAACTCCCATCACAGACACGACCACCTTCTCTAACACACCAAGAGGTCTTACCCGTTGCTTGTTAGCCATCCCCACGACAATGCTAGCCGGGCGAGTTGGTTCCATTCCCAACTTCTTCATCAACCTCTCCGATATGGCGTTTACAGCCGACCCTCCATCCACCAATACGTCAGAGACGTAGTGACCATTCAATCGGACTTCAATCTTTGAAGCCCTAGTGCATACCTCTGAAGCATGCACATCCACCACACCAACTCCCACTGACTTTGATGTCTTGCTCTTGGGTTTCTTCTTCTTGCTTCTCTTAGAACTCAGTCCTCCTCTGAGTTCCCTTCGTAAGCTGGGATTAAGTGCGATCAGTTGTCCAACAGTGATGTTGGCTTTCTGAGCACCCACATCTTCAACCACATCATATCCCGCTTGGGAAGATGAAATGGTGAAATCCGCCATCCCCAGCTTCCTTCTTGGCTCCCTTGGTGTACTCGAAACATTACTCGAACGAGTACTTCTACTTGCTGACTCCTCCATGAAAACCGGTTCATCAGAAAATCGAGTTCTTTTTCTTTCTTGAGCTAAAAGCTCCACCGGTGCATGAGAAGAGTTTGAACTCTCTCCTTTCTCGTAGATGGGATCTCGCACGACATCGATAGTAGCCACCCCTTTGTCTCGTCCTTGTGATGGATTTCCTCCACCCACATTCATTCTGACAGCTTCGGCACCTCTTGCTCCGTTGTTAGGACAATTTCGCTGGAAATGAGAACCTCCACACGTCCAACAAGTGATTCCTCCAAAGTTACCTTGGTTGCCTCCAAAGTTACCTTGATTTCCTCGGTTGGGATTGTTGTCGTAACCTCTTTGACCTCCTCCTCCACCTTTGTTCCTCCATTCTCGTAACTGCACCACATTTATCTTGAGATCCGCAAGAGTGTCAGTGATGCTCTTCAGCTCGGCATGAAAATCAGAGGTGGCAGTAGACATCGTTGTTGGGACAAACGGTCTTGGCACCACCGTTGGAGTAGGAGCTGACGTTGAAGCAATCACCAATTGTGATGGTGCAGGTGCGATCGTTGTGGCTACACCAGGAGTCGGAGTTGACACCAGAGCAGCATGATGAGGTTGGATGATATCTCCTTCATCCAAACTCTCTTCCATATTTGTCGCTATCTTGATGGCCTCCGCTTTGGTTGCTGGCTTCTCGTACCTCACTTGGGTTCGAATTGAAGGTCTCAACCCTCCCACCAAGTTCTTGGTCAGCACTGCTCCAATCCCCGCCATCGTTAGTTCCACATTGTCTCCACTCTTCCGTAGGACCGTCCGAAACCGTTGCTCCAACTTATCCACCCTTTCGGCATATTGCCGAACTTTCTCGTCGTCACGTTGCTTCAAATGAGTAAGCTCCACCATGAGCTTCTCATAACTCTCTTCTGGAAGAAATTCTTCGATGAGTGCATTACTCAACGTCTCCCATGTGTCCTCAACTGCACCAGGTGTCTGGCTCTTCACTCGGTCTTCATACCACGTAAGAGCAAAATCTTCTAAAAACTCTGGCAGTAACAACACCCATTCTTCCTTCCTTCTCACGTTGTTTCCGATGCAACCCCTTTTGAAGTCTCGAACAAATGGTTCTACATCTTCATTGTCCTTCCCATGAAACACGGGTAGCTTTCCCATCTTGTAACTACTCTTTCTACTCTTCTAATCGTCGTGCAATAACTACTCGCTAAAAGAGTACGAACATCACCAATTCCATTCGCGAATAATCTACCATAGGTAAAATGAAAGGAAATGGTTGTAACAACACCTCTTGTGCCATCTCTTCCCCCAAGGTAATCATGAGTCTGAGTCGCATCACCGCCTTCTCCACCATCCGAATGACGATCTCCATCACAACTCAGCCGAGTCCTCCTTTGAAGTCGACAACTTCTCCGTCTCAGCTCTTTGAGTCTCGTCCAACTTCTCGACTACGGACGTAAGTAGGGCGGCCACATCGACGCACTTGTGTCCTCTTGATAGATCACCCACTCCACAACTTGGACAAGGATCTTCGCCTAGAAGATGAATTGGCGCTGGTGACGATGGACCCACTCGAAGACTCAAATCAGTAAACTCCCGCTTCCCTTTAGCTCTCTCGGTTCTGATTCTAGTTGGACAATTCACTACTTTGTGTCCCAACCCTCTACAGAAATAACACCACAAGTCGGTTTCTACTCTTCTCCTCGGCGATTCTACTTGAGGTTTAGTACTAGGATTTTCAAACTCGACGATAATCTCTCTCGAACTTTCTCCGACACTTACTATGACATCTAAACCTTGAGGAAGGTTTCTAAGTCTAACTTTCCAATCTTTTGAATTTCCACTCATGTTGCACCTTCTCAACCATTAAGTGGACAAAATATCATAGAGGAAAATAATTCTACATTACTTTCTTAACTCTTCCGAGCTTTATATTAGAAATCGTGCATTATACATGCGATACACGAAATAAAATCTAATCTAATATTAACTATCAAAGATATGATCCTCCTCACCCTCGTTTGTACTCATCACAACAGACATCTTGAACTCACTCTTGTAAGGATCCAACTCTATTTCACCAGGAGCATTCGTGGCCTCCATAGTGAATGATGCTTTAAACTCGACTTTCTTCAAATCTGTGCCAATTGTCGCGGAAGCTTCTTCGTATAGAGTAAAGAGGGCACCCCAAGTGCTATAGATGCGTGTTCGTAACTCATCTATACTTAACTTGGGCTTCTCCGTCTCTGTTCGAACTCCTAAACGTCTCTTCTTCCACCTCGTCATTCGAACTGGATTCCCCATGACGTATCTTCAAGACCTCCTTGTATGCCGAAACGTATCTCTCTTAGTTGGTAAGAGATCTCTCCAAGATTTTTGTGGTCTCCAGTAGCTCAACCTCCAAGCTACTAAATCATGAAGTTTCAACAGAAACTTCTCTAATCAGAAGAGATGGTGATGACTGTACAAATTTTCAGAGAACTGAAATTTGTATATTTTCACTTCCCTCATGGTTGTCAACCCCCTCCACTTTGAAAAATCCTTTCTCCCTCTTCAGACCTCATCTTCTCATGATTTCTTTTGTCCTGGATAGCTTATCAGCCACTCTAAAACACTGGAAAGTTTCTCAGGAAAATAAAATTCACAGAAAATCTGACACTGACTGTAAACTTTTTCCAGAGAACAGAATTCCTCAACTCTCACGAATAGACCCCCTCAACTTTGAAAAATCATTGCTCCCTCTCTAGACCACCTTTTCCTATGATTCCTTTTGTCTTAGATAGGTTATCAGCCAATCTAAAACACTGGAAAGTTTCTCAGGAAAATAAAATTCACAGAAAAGTTGACAGCGACTGTACAAATTTTCCAGAGAGCAGAATTTCTAAACTCACAAATTTCTCTCCTCTAATAACTTTTCTCTCCTCCTTCTCTACAACTCTTGTTGCACCTCCTTTCAACTCTCCTCAAACCCTTTCTAAGTGAACAAGATGTAAAGAATGACTTCGAACGCGTCATATATCACTACGGGATACACGAAAGGTTCTAACGTTGCTAACATCGCGTTAGCTCTCTCTCCTCCCAACGTTCTCTCCATGTGCTCTCTCATAATCTCCTTTTGTCGAATATAGAACTGAACTCTAAACATCGTTCAACGATCCCTTCAAGTGAGGTCCCGGCAACGGAACCAAAAATGTAAACCCTCCGCGGTCCTAACGATCAACTACCCCCCGATCTCTCAACCTCCACGATCGTCATCCACGAATCTGCAACTGTCGGGCCTGTCTCTCACTCAGGGGTCACCTCTGATGGCTTTGATGGAAGCACACCATGAATCTTGAAGGGAAAAATGCTAAGTTCACTCTCATTCATACACCCACAAACTTATCAACTAAAATCTCCATAATCTCATCCACTAAAATCCTCCATTCTAACGTCTCTCAAGTTCTCACATGCTAAAAATATCCCACACTCTCTATATTACTCAAGTTGTCATTACGACGATGTGAAAACAAGGATGAGGAGCTCTTCTCTACTCCTCTATTTATACATTCTAGGTTTTTACTTTGGTACCCTCCGGTAACTCAGCCGTAACTACTTTTACCGGGTTTTACTAAGATATTACTTAAGGTAAAAGCATTGATCACATGGGCTTTTTACCTTTTCACATGGGCTTATTCCTTCAAAGTCAACAACTTCTAGAAGGATTCTGGAATATTCTCAAGGAATCTCGAATTTCCACCCCCCCTCTACACTAGGACCCACTAAAAAGGAAACATGTGGAATCTCTTCTTGTTTTTAATGCCCACAAAGTCCACAATTTTAATCCAACCACTAATATCAAGTCAAAAAGGAGATAAGGGATACTTTCCACCCCCTTTCTACCTTTTAGACAAGATGACAAGATAGTAGTGCTCACTCTTTAGCAAATATCTGAATTCTGCCAAAAGTACAGCTAAGTTTAACCATAACTAACTTTTAGCTAGTCATGACTAACTTGATATCTCCTAAAAGTACTTTGGCAGCAAATAAACATTCTCAACACTTAGTTAGAACTAAACACCTTACTAATAGATAAACTTCCTATGTGTAACATAGGTCGTTACAGTCCTAACGTGAGAGTGAAGCTGGGTGATGTGGAGGTAGATCAGCACTTCTTCGTGTAGTCTTCTGCTTCTTATCTTGTGATTCTTGGTCAGCCTTATATCACCGCAGTTAGAATGGAGACGAAGGTGATGGATGACGGATCTCACTATGCTAGGATCCGTAGTCCAGATGATAGACGTTCTGTGCAGTTTCTGACCGTTCGTACGAACCACGAACGAAATAGACCGACTTTGAGAGATTCTCCTATCTGTAGGAGCAAGGGTTTTCTGAAACCACTCTTGTAGGACGGGATACCAAGATTGACGGATCTGCTGTTACTATGATCCCGCTTAAGCAGCCTGTGGGATCACAAGAGGCTGACGAAGAGGTTGCTCAAGATTCTGAAAACTGCTACACTGTACATAGTTGGAAATCTGGGTTGATGGCTTTCAGTTCTGATGATTGGAGTGAGTTCACACGGATGGAGGATTTGACTGAGAAGAGTAGAAGGCAGATGGAGAGATGTGCAGCAAATCTGCGTTGTACAGGAGTTCTGAAGGAAGATGAGATGATTTCTGGTGTTTATGAGGAGTTTGTAGGTGTGCAGTCTTTTGTTCGTTGGTTGGATGGTGTAGATAAGTTGATGGAACAGATGGGAGGAAGGGTGGTGATCCCTATCCACTCTCGTAAGGTCTATGAGGAGATTGCCTCGTGCTTGCAATCTCGTCCTCATCCGAGACTGGAGAGTGGATGGAAGGATGCAATCTGCTGGTGTGGCTCTCGTGAAGAAGCAAAGGTTCACAACAAATACAAAACTGTAGCGAAGAAGGTGAAACCAGTGGCGACCCAGTTACCTGTTGATTCACGACAGCAGATGGAGTTAGCGGCCACTGAGCATGTACTGAGAGATCCCAAACAGATAGGACACGAGTTTACTCAAGAGACACTCGAGCAGCTCCAGATAGGAGGGGGTGGCTTCTTGACTGAAGTGGAGAAACAAGCTTTTGAGCAGATGATAGTTAGCCATGGTAAGGCATTTTCTTTCTCAGCTGGAGAGATTGGTTGTGTGGATCCTAGTGTGATAGCTCCGATGGTTATCTTCATTGTTCCTCACGTACCTTGGGACTTGAAGCCGATTCCAGTCCCTCGTGCCTTGCTACCGAAGGTTATTGAGTTACTGAAGGAGAGGATGCGGATGGGTATTCTTGAACCATCTATGACTCCGTACTCTAGTCAATGGTTCACAGTACCTAAGAAGACAGGAGCCTTACGCTTCATCCAAGACTTGCAACCTGCCAACAACATCACGATACGAAACGTTGGGACAGGACCTGTGGTTGATGAAGTAGCCGAGGCATTTGCTGGAAGATCTATCTATTCTATTGGAGATCTGTTTTCAGGTTATGATCAGTTCCAGCTTGCTTTGGAGAGTAGAGACTTGACTACCATGCGTACACCTTTGGGGTTGATGCGGATGTGCACTCTTCCTCAGGGTGCGACAAACTCAGTAGCTCATATGCAAAACGCGATGCATAAGGTGTTACGAGAGTTTGTACCTGAGGTTACCATCCCATTTCTTGATGATATCCCCATGAAAGGCTGTCCGGTGGAGGACAAGGACGAAACTATGACTGGTGATGGTTGTAGAAAGTTCGTTGCAGACCACATCCGAGATGTGGAGAAGATTCTGATGCGCTTGGAAGAGGTACACCTCACTCTGTCAGGTACCAAATCTCGTTTTGGAATGTCAGAGATTGTGGTGGTTGGTCACTTATGCGGTACTTTTGGAAGACGGCCGAACCCACAGAAGGTAGATGCTATAGCAAGGATAGCAGACTGTACCAACATCACTGAGGTTCGACGATTCTTAGGAGCTTGTGTGTTTTTTCGTGTGAGTATTCCTCATTATGCACACATTGCCGAGCCTCTGTATGCACTTCTGAGGAAGGGAAAGAGGTTTACTTGGCGCCGAGAACATCACGAGACGATGGAGCAGCTGAAGGAGATTCTGAAGTCTCCACCTGTACTAAAGAGACTTAGCTACGAGAGCGGAAGACCTATCATACTGACTGTTGACAAGAGTCCAAAGGCGATTGGATGGGCAGTCGATCAAGAAGATGCAGAAGGCGTGCGGTTTGTTTCAAGGTTTGGAGCTCGGATCTTAACAGATAGACAACGTAACTACCCTCAAGTGAAGCGTGAGTTGTGGGGAGGTGTTACTGCTATGAAGGTAGATCGAGAGTTCTTGATAGGTGCCCGTGTGATAGTAGAAACAGATTGTTTGTCTTTGCTAGGTATGATAGCAAACTGTAATACTCCAGACATAGCAATGCTACGATGGATTGCTTATACCCGGAGTATGAACCCTGAGCTGAAGCATATAGCAGGAAAGGATAATCCTGTTGCAGACATGTTATCTAGGGCTTGTTATACAGATGAAGAAGAGATGATTACAGAAGTCGAAGATGAAGAGAAGAGAGATGTTTGGTGCCAAGTTGGTCAGCAGACTTCAGACTTGGAACCACTGCCGTTCTACGAGAAGTTCTACACGGAAAAGTTCCGCGATATCGGCTATTATCTGAGTTTATTATGCAAAAGAGAAGGATGGAGTGATGTAGAGTTCAAGGAGATCAGAAGAAAAGCGTACGGTTACCTTCTACGTGAAGGTTATCTGTGGAAACGTCCGAAGAGAAGAGATGGGATGCTGGCAAGAGTGGTAGATGATCAACCGACGAAGCTGAATCTGCTGAAGGAGTTTCATGACACCTTGTGGGCTGGACACCGTGGAGTTTGGGCTACGTACACGAAGATGAAGGAGCGATACTGGTGGAAGGGTTTGTATCAAGACGTAGTGGATTTTGTTGGATCGTGTCTGCACTGCCAGTTCTACTCTAAAGTCCGTTACAGAGATGGACTTGTACCTACCTACCCACCTAGTATTCATTTTTCGTGGGTCCTTGATCTTGTGATGATGCCGCCGGGACTGTGGAAGATGCGCTACTTGGTGTTAGCTCGGGAAGATCTCTCCAACTACGTGGAGGGACGAGCACTGCGAACGAAGACTACCGAGAACATATGTAGATTCGTGCTGGAAGATATTATCTGTCGTTATGGATCTGTTGGAAGACTACGAGCAGATAGGGGTGAGCTAAGAGGTGCAGAAGCGAAGGAGTTCTTTGCTCGTTATGGAGTAAAGCTTCGACTTACTACTGCCATGAATCCAGAAGGGATTGGTAAGAGTGAACGAGGACACCCTTCTATTGTTCACGCTTTAGTGAAAGCATGTGATGGTAGGCCTAGAGAGTGGCCGAGACTACTCCCATTTGCTTTATGGGCTGATAGAACTACACACTGTACCACGACTGGCCATATGCCGGTTGAGCTTATGTTGGGGCTGTCACACCACAAGTATCCCATTATTTGTGTGCGTGCTTATATAAATTTCATTAGGTATGACTATCTTATAGGTTACTCTAGTTCGAAGATCTAAATCTAGAGTGATCAAAAGTAGTCATAACTAGTTGAGATAGTTATAACTAAGTTGAGGAAACTATTAGAGGTTCCACTATGGCACTATGTGACAAGTGCGGAGCTCTAAATATGCTTCTCAAAAGTATGTAACTTTGTTGACCATCGCTGATTGGATGCATGATGGAAAGTCATGCACAAAGATCTAAAGATGCTCCTCAAAAGACGTATTAGTTTGTTGTCGTATTCCGATTGGATAGCGTGGAAAGTTAACACTTTACAAAAGCTAAAGTAGGAGAATCTCTTACTTTTGTAAAGTAGAACAAGTAAGGTGTGTGCTATTCTTAAAGTGTTAGTAGCCTTTAGAAGTTTTACTATTTTGGATTGCGCACTTACCATGAGGTAACGTAACTTAGTGAAAGTTACCACGGTAAGAAGTTGTAGAGTATATAAGGAGGAGTTGAGAGGGTGGAAGACACTCTCATTTTCCTGTCTGTAAGTAAAGTGAGCATTGGAGACCTTGGGAGTCCTTGAGTATTTTGCGATGTAATGTGAGAGCGGGATTAGAACTTGTTTGCAGGAACGCTATTAGAGGGACCGATGTGACCATACGGGTCAGAGAGTTGAGTGAAGTGAGCATGGGTGTACTTAAATCTTTGTAATTAGGGTGCACTAGTAATCCTAGTCATCTGAGGTACCCCTGGGTGAGAGACAGGCCGGCTTACATTTTGGTTCCGTTGCCGGGACCTCGATACAAAGATTCGTATTTAGTCGTTAGTACAGTTCATGTCTGTTTTTGAGCATGAGTTCAGAACCTTTGTACATACACCATGTTATAGAGGGCAAGATAAGCTTTCCAATAAGCTTGATATCTCCGAGAGATCAATTGTGAGGAGAGAGTTATGTCTTTTGGAAGTTAAGGAGGTTTTTCGGTATCAAATAGTGAGCTCTCGGGAAGGAGTTTACAGTCAGCTTCATATTTTCAGTTTTTAGAGTTAGACCTTGAAATCTTCCATGCTGATAGCTTGCAAGATAAGCTATCTAGGCACCCAAATCATGCGTGAATTGATCGAGTAGAACTGGAGTTATGGCATTCGAAGTGAAGGGGGGTCAAATCTGTTATATCTCTTGTTGAAGTAAAAGAGTGAAAGAATTTCAGAATTCTTGAGAGGGCTATGTTCGATCTCTGAGGCTCAGGGTTGACAAGTTAAGCTTCTACTTAGTAATGTGAGAGATTGCTAAGTGAGAAGATAGTCGAGTGATCAAAACTGTCAAACAAGCTATATAGCGAGAGAGATGTATGACGGATCATCGTCATGGAAGGACAACAAGAGTGGAAATTGAGGTTGAGCAAGATCTCTCAAGGCTATGCGGTGATAGTTATCGCTGATCTGGCGAAAGGAGAATTTCGACTAGAATTTGAGGAAGAAGCAGAGAGTAGTCGTAAGAACCAGGAGAAGAACTCGAGGTGCTTTTTGTGTGGAGAAGAAGGACATAAAGTGAGCAAGTGTCCTACGAAGAATAGACTTTTGCGTGAGCGAAGAGGGTTGGTCGACTTAAGCTTACACATAGGTCCTTCTTTCCCTAGACAAGACGTCATTGACCCTACAACCTTTTGTCCTAGATGTGGAGTGGACGGGATTCCAGTTGAGCACGAGTGTAGCGCAGTGGTTGCTTTGCTAGAAACTGTAGCCGAAGGTCTCGAGAGAAGGTTGAGTGTAGAGACGGAACGAGTGAAGACCTCTAGCGAGGATGGAGATAGTCTGTCACACGAGAGATAAGATGACCATGAGGGTCAAACTTATTCCAATCTTTGGAGAGGAGAGAGCTCAACGGGGAAATTGTGGATTGCGATGAAGTGCGATCTTCACATCCGCAAGCAGTTCCTTGAGTAGAAGAAGAAAAGAAGAGAAGAATGGGGAAACTTCCGGTGTTTTACGGAAAGGATGGAGAAGACGTGGAAGGATTTGTGAGGGACTTCAAAATAGCATGCATTGGCAATGGAGATCGAAAGAAGAGCGAGTGGGTAGGGTTGATACTTGAATTTCTTGAGAATTCTGCATTGACATGGTATGAGGATAGGAAGAAGAGAAGCGTAGTGGGGACTCCAGTTGATACTTGGGAAGTATTGACGGAGGCCTTAATTGAAACCTTTCTTCCCGATGAAAATTACAAGAAGTTAATGGTAGAGGTAACTTACCTCAAACAAGGAGAGAAAGAGAAAGTAAGGACTTACGCCGAGAGGGTGGAGAAATTAGAACAAAAGTTTCGGGTGGTTTTACGAAAGAGTGGAGATGTAGTAGAACCAACGATGGTGGGCATTGGAGCAATGCTCACAAAGAATTTTATTGGGGGATTGAGGCCGGAGATTAGAACACAAGTGCGGTATGAGAGATCAACTTCGAAGGCTGATGCAGTGAAGATCGCAACCAGGATGGAAGAGAGTCTGGATGGAGACGACTTGCAACCAATGACTGTTGGGGCAGCATGTGGAGATGTGCAAGGGCCGATCATGTCAACTCTGACGCCTGCGAGTGTTTCGACTGTTCGATTTCAGAATCTGACTCCGGTAGCTCCTACTAGTGCGGTTACAGTCACTGTATCATCTAGATCTGTTACTCCCGACTTTCGTGATGAGTTGAAAAGTTTGACAGAGTCTCTAGCGGATTTGAAGATCAATATGGTGAATTTGTTGCAACACCGCAGTCCAAATGTTGGAGGAGGCTCACGAGGTTATGGGAACTATCAGTCTAGAGGTGGACCACCGCAAGGATCACCAAGTAACTACACGAACCAAGGATGTTTTACGTGCGGAGGATCACATTTCCAACGTAATTGTCCAAGTCGTAATGGTGGAACGGCGGATGGAGCTTCAACTTCACAAAGCAAGGACAAGGGTGTAGCATGCATTGACATCTTGGAGCCACGAGATGTACGAGAAAGTTTTCAATCTGTAGAGCTGTTGGCTCAAGAGAGGAAGAGGATGAGGACGCATTTCGACGAGGGAGAACCAGTCGTGATGGAAGATTCTCCAAGTCAAAATACTCGGAGTAGCAAATCTTCTTCAAAAACCAAAGAACGGCGGAAGAAATTGGGAAATACTGATTTCACAATTTCGATGGAGCAATCAAAATACAATGTGGTGGAAGACGTGGGTAAGCAACGAGCAAACATTACTGTGGGACAGTTGATTGCTCTAAACCCTTCGGTGAGGAAAGAACTTCGTAGCGGTCTAAGCTCCCGACGAGGTCGAAAGAAGAAGGTAAATCCTTCTACTGTCGGTGTGAGTGCTTTAGATGCTAGTGAAGGAGAGGTGTGCAACAAGGCATCAAAAGTAGAGGCTCGTATCAATGGGAGAGATGTCTCGGATGTTCTAGTCGATGGAGGATCGGCAGTAAATGCCATCTCAGAACGACTCATGAGGAAGTTGGATCTAGTACCAACTCGTCCTTCTAGTATCACGGTGGGCATGGCTAACAGACAGCGAGTTAGACCATTGGGAGTGCTGGAAAGAGTTTGTGTGTCAGTAATGAGAGTGCAAGTAAACATGACATTACAAATCTTGAAAGAGTCAAGTTATGAAATGTTACTCGGAAGACCTTGGCTTCGAGCAGTACATGCAACGGATAACTGGCACAAAGGTTATTTACGCATCGGACCGAATCACCACCGGATCAAAGTTCCATTGCTCGGAGATCAAGTTGGGACGTCGGAATCGGATCGACCCACATCGGACTACTGGGAGTCAGAAGTTGTTGATACTACTTCTGATGTAGGTACCAATTCTTCAGATTCAGAATCTGAAAATACATCGTCGGAAGAGGAGAGAGAAGAACGAAATGTGGGTGTGAATGTAGTGGATCTTTTTCCTTCTCCGGAAGTGCAAAGAGATCGAGACAAAGAACCGTTGACTCCCGAGGAGGTGGAGAGAAGAATTGCCATCTTACGTTATGGATCGAAGGTTACTAAAGAGGAGAAGAGTTGTTTCGAAGAAATTTTTCGCAAATACATTCATGTATTTGCATTTAGTTACAAGGATCTGAGGGAGGTCACACTGGAGCAACATCGTATCGAGTTAGAGAAGGAAGTCAAACCGGTGCGACAGAAGCAACGAAGAGTGAGTCCTCCAATTGCGGATCTGGTGAAAGAAGAGATCGAGAAGCTGCACACTGTCGGGTTCATTTACGAGGTGGAGCATTCTGAATGGGTATCACCCATTGTGATCGTAAAGAAGAAAAATGGCAAATTGAGGGTGTGTGTTGATTACAAGAAGCTCAATGCGGTCACAAAGAAGGATTATTATCCTCTACTTTTCATTGACGAGATCTTGGAAGAAGTGGCGGGAAACGAATGGTACAGCTTTGGAGATGGTTATAGCGGATATAACCAGATCAAAATTGCACCAGAACATCAACACCTGACCACTTTCACTACTCCGTGGGGTACGTTTGCATTTCGAGTCATGCCATTTGGTCTGTGTAATGCTCCTGCGACGTTTCAAAGGTTTATGAACAAAGTGTTCGAACCTTTCTTAGGAAAGTTTGTGAGAGATTTTATAGATGACTTTTGTGTTTACGGGAGTAAGGAGAAGCATCTTGAGCACCTTGTGAAGGTCTTAGAATGTTTAGATGTAGCAAATGCATCTCTCAATCCGGAGAAATGTATTTTTGGGTGTGAGGAAGGGTTACTCTTGGGTCATATCATATCCAAGGACGGCATTGCCGTTGATCCAGAGAAGGTGCAGAAGATCTTAGAGCTCCCTTTTCCTAGTACTCTCACTAAGCTACGACAGTTTTTAGGTATGGTGGGGTATTATCGAAGGTTTATACTCTCGTTCTCACATAAAGCATATGCTTTGACAGCATATCTGAAGAAGGGAGTAGATTACGTGTTGATTTTAGGAGATGAAGAAGCTCTAGCCGCCTTTGAGGAACTGAAGAAAGCTCTTACTTCAGCTCCAATCTTGGTTAAGCCCGATTGGAATAAACAGTTTATTCTATATACGGATGCTTCAAATATAGCAGTAGGATGTACTCTAAGTCAGTATGATGTTGAAGGTAGAGATCATCCTATTGCATATGCTAGTCGGCAAATGGTCAAGGCAGAGAGAAATTATTCTGTGACAGAGAGAGAAGGATTAGCAATGATCTATGCTCTGAGAAAATTTCGACATTATCTCATAGGAGGCAAGTTCACTATCGTTACAGATCATAAGGCATTGAAGTACATCTTCAATAAACCTATGGTCGAAGGACGATTAGCAAGGTGGAAGCTCTTATTGTCGGAATACGATTATGAGATCTACGATCGACCAGGAAAGAAACACGCGAATGCAGATTTGCTATCTAGAGCTTACGATGGAGATGGAGAGGAGCCGGTGGATGACACCTTTCCTGATGAAGATTTGATGGTCTTGATGAGCAACTCTATTATCCCAATAGAATATCAAGAAATTTGGGATTTCGTTACGGAAGGTGTCTATCCAGATGGGATGCGGACCAGAGAGAAGAAGGCGTTGGTGAAACGAAGTCAACCTTACTCGGTGGTGGAAGGTGTGTTATTCCGTGAAGGAGTTGATGGGGTCCTGAGAAGAGCTGCGAGCAAGGAGGAGTCTCTCCGACTCATGGAAGAATTCCATGACGGTCCATTATGTGGAGGACATTTCGCAGGCAAGTTGACGGCCCTCAAAATACTTGACACAGGATACCATTGGAGGGGGATGTTTAGAGATTGCCTGACGTATTGTAAAACCTGTGATGTTTGTCAAGCTTTCGCTATCAAATCTAGTGTTTCTACTCCTCTTAGATCTATTCCGGTTCTTGGACCTTTCGAGAAATGGGGAATAGATTTTGTTGGGCCTTTGAATCGCACCCCTCGCAACAATAAGTATATTGTTGTAGCCACAGATTACCTTACAAAGTGGGTAGAAGCTAGACCTCTTGTAACTATTGGAGAAGTTGAGGTGGGTAGATTTCTGTACGAACGGATCATTACTCGGTTTGGATGTCCCTTGGAGTTAGTTTCTGATAGGAGTCGAGAATTTGTGAGCGGTATGACTACTGCTATGTGCACACACTTCTCCATTTCTCAGAGGGTTACTACATCATATAAACCTAGTTCAAACGGTTAGGTAGAAAGGACAAACTTCACCTTGTGTCAAATGTTAGCAAAGGATGCTGACATGGAAGGGGCCAAACACAACTGGGACAAGCGTCTTCATGCGGTGTTATGGGAGTATCGTACAACAGTGAAGACGTCTACGGGATATTCACCTTTCAAGATGGTGTATGGGTTGGAATCCAAATTATCAATCCAGTTCGACCTAACTACCTTTCAGACCTTGCAAGCTGGATTGAAGAGAAAGGGTGGTCCAATAGCTGAGAAAGAGCGGGGAGAAACCTTGTTGGAGCTGGAGGAGAATAGAGACGACGCAGCTCAACGCATTGAGATGGCCCAGCTACAACAGAAGAAGAGCTATGACAAGCGCTTGGCGAAGAACAAAACGAAGTTACAGCTATTTCAAAAGGGTGAGTGGGTGATGTTATGGGATGCTATTAGACACAAGCGAGTTCAAAAGAAGTTCTTACGTCGATATTTTAGACCTTTCATCATCTCCAAAGTGTGGAGTAATGACACCTATGATCTTCAAGAAAGGAGTGGTACGTTCTTCGACCGAGTGAACCATGACAAGCTGAAGAAGTTTCATCAACGTGATACTTCACTCCGAGGACGGAGTGAAAATTAAATCTGGGGGTAAATGTCACACCACAAGTATCCCATTATTTGTGTGCGTGCTTATATAAATTTCATTAGGTATGACTATCTTATAGGTTACTCTAGTTCGAAGATCTAAATCTAGAGTGATCAAAAGTAGTCATAACTAGTTGAGATAGTTATAACTAAGTTGAGGAAACTATTAGAGGTTCCACTATGGCACTATGTGACAAGTGCGGAGCTCTAAATATGCTTCTCAAAAGTATGTAACTTTGTTGACCATCGCTGATTGGATGCATGATGGAAAGTCATGCACAAAGATCTAAAGATGCTCCTCAAAAGACGTATTAGTTTGTTATCGTATTCCGATTGGATAGCGTGGAAAGTTAACACTTTACAAAAGCTAAAGTAGGAGAATCTCTTACTTTTGTAAAGTAGAACAAGTAAGGTGTGTGCTATTCTTAAAGTGTTAGTAGCCTTTAGAAGTTTTACTATTTTGGATTGCGCACTTACCATGAGGTAACGTAACTTAGTGAAAGTTACCACGGTAAGAAGTTGTAGAGTATATAAGGAGGAGTTGAGAGGGTGGAAGACACTCTCATTTTCCTGTCTGTAAGTAAAGTGAGCATTGGAGACCTTGGGAGTCCTTGAGTATTTTGCGATGTAATGTGAGAGCGGGATTAGAACTTGTTTGCAGGAACGCTATTAGAGGGACCGATGTGACCATACGGGTCAGAGAGTTGAGTGAAGTGAGCATGGGTGTACTTAAATCTTTGTAATTAGGGTGCACTAGTAATCCTAGTCATCTGAGGTACCCCTGGGTGAGAGACAGGCCGGCTTACAGGGCAGAAACCAATCATGCTTGTTGAGGAGGACTTTCCTACGTGGGCTACGCTACCGTGGGAAGATGATATAGATCATACTTCACTCCTTGCTTTACGAACTAGGCAGTTGGAGCGAAGGGAGGAGGATCTTGCTGAGGCGCAAGAGAAGCTAAAGGTGGCTCGAGTCAGAAACAAAGAGCGTTTCGACAAGACTCACCGACTACGACCGAAACCAATACGTGTTGGTGATTGGGTTCTGGTGTATGATAGCACGCTGGAGAACCAGCATTCTACACTTCGTAAGTTCTCGCGAAGATGGTTCGGGCCTTATGTTGTGCTAGATGTTTATGACAATGCTACTTATAGTTTACGTGAGCTGGATGGTACTCCTTTGAAACTATCTGTGGCTGGCAAACGAATGAAGTTGTTCAAACAACGTGGAGGATCAGTAGATTTGTTCAACTTTCTGGAGTCTGAACAGAGGGTGACAAGAGATGAAGACGCCTCGGCTACTGAAGAGGTTGAGGCGGACGAGAGCGATGATGATGAAGAGCAGACAGAAGACTGAAGAGGTTGGCACATGCCGGAGGATGTGTAGGTTTGGAGGGGGTGGATGTCGTGATGTGAATCATTTTACATTGTAAATAATTCACCTCTCTGTCAAGCGTTAGTCTCTCTGAGTGAAATTAGGACCTCAGAGAAGTCGACACTGGAGGATGTTATATATTTTTGAGTCTTAGTAGGTTGATTACCACGTAGATTGAGTTAAGCTCATGGGTTGTAATTACGTGTCGCCCATGCATTCTTCCTAGCGAGGTTAGGTTATCTTTCGGGATTACGTGTCGTTTTACATGTCTTCGCATGTAGTTTAGGGTCTATGCTGGCACTTTAGGGGCTTGACGTGGTAGCCTATGTGCAAATTCAAGTCACCACGTGGTTTGGGACACAAAAGGACAGGGGAGTGAAGCTATGAACTCCCATTGGTCCAATTTTGTCTTTGTGTACTGCTAAACTTAGTAGTAGAGGTCTTAAGAGGAGTTCGAGCATTTGGAGAGGGATCTTCGAAATCTGAGAGCACAGGGAGATAGGGTTCGTCGTGCCAAGCACTGTCAGCAAAATTTTTGATCGATTTGGAGCAATAAAGAAGGAGTTATGGCTGATTGAAGTTCGATTTGTGCCAGAATTGCAGCACTTCTGTTGATTTTGGGGTTTTCGGTGTCAATCGCAGTAGATTTGAGAAAATTGCTTCAAACCTTCGAGGTCTCGTTCATTGGCAGCAGGGCTACGACTGTCCCCAAATTTTCATGTCAATTGAAATTGTGAGTAATTCAGGACGACCGCTGAAGCAGAGGGGGTCCAAAAAACTCTCAATCTAGAACATCAACTTCAGAGAGCGAGATCTGGAGTTCTGTGTACAATCAGGAGGCCCAACTTCAAAGGAGTGTTCAGCAAGCTGTGTACTGCAAATCCTGTAAGAATCTTTGAAAGTGATCGAGCCAATTCTCTGTTCTACGTCGAAATAGCTGTCTGGGTACCAGAAATTGCCGTAATTTCTCTGCTCAGAACATTTCTGCCCATATCTCGTCACTCTGATTTGATCTCAAGCTGAAACTTCGTGTGTATGGTCAGTAGGGCCTCATTTACATGTAGGAGGAGTTTTGAAGCCTGAACCATCGTATATTTCTGATTCTGAACTGTTAAAGTTCGCTGTCTGACCTTATTACTGCTAGTCTGACCTGATTTTCACTTCCTGAACGTACTGAAGGGTCCATTCGACCTGAGTGAGTGTTTATACTGTTCCCTTTTGATCTGAAGCCTACCTCTGTATAATAAGAAACCCATAGCCTGAAGTCCAACGCTTCCCTGAGTAGATCAAACACAGCCTTCAAGCTCATATCACAGCCAGAAGGTTCCGCCCTTCCTAGGAAAACTCTCAACTCGACAACGCGCGGGCTTGAGGTGTATGTTGTGTGGATTTGCTGGTGGAGCAGCCCGTATGTTGGTGTGTGATGGTTGTTCGAGAGGTTGGCACATGTCATGTTTGACTCCACCTCTCAGTATCGTTCCTACTGGATGGTGGGTTTGTCCTCGATGTATATAGCAGGAATAGCCGATTAGATCTTTGCGTGGTATGGGTTGCAAACAGGCGACTAACGATGGGGCGATGTAGCACCCGGCCTCCTGATCCTTGCACCCATGAAGGTGTATATCACGTGAGATATAGAGCTATCTGGAGTTAGAGGGACCTAACCGCCAGTTAGGGGGGCGATTGTGGTACACTTGTGTATGTGTATGACATCGTCCATGTGTTATGTGTATGTGTGGTGTACCTCTGACAGCGATGTATGTTGTGTAGCGATGTGTATGCGCACGACAGCTGTCACGTCAGTTTGGCAGCTCGGCTAGGTTGACCGAGTGCGAAGTGACGTACCCCGGTAAGGCCGTTAGTGCCGTTAAGGTGAGTTGGTGGGAGAGTCCACTAGGGGTATACTTCGCAGGTAGGGCTTGGAGGCCTTAGTTCTTCGAGTTGAGCCTTCAAGCTCCAGGCTATGGTGGATAGTCTAGTTGAGTGTAACTCGGATTCTCTTCGCGTTTAGAGTGGGTTTGGCTTGATCATTTGTGAGTAATCTTTGTTGTAGTGTTGGAGATGATAATATCTCAATGCAGATTATTGTGATACACTTGTGTATGTGTATGACATCGTCCATGTGTTATGTGTATGTGTGGTGTACCTCTGACAGCGATGTATGTTGTGTAGCGATGTGTATGCGCACGACAGGCATGATCGAGAAAAGTGTTTATTTGTTGTTGACTGATAGTAGAATTTCACCAAAGGAGATGTTTTTATAATAGACAATGTGGAGATCTAAATTTTACTTGATTCCCGAAATAACCGAAAAGGTATAATGGTACCTCCATCCACAACCTATGGAGATTCTAAATCTCCTGAATCTTTGTTGAACAAATGAAAACATGGTGTGAATAAAATTCTTTTATTGAACATGCTACCGTATGTATGTTAAGCGAACAAAAGACTAGTGTGTAGCAGCTTCTAGAATACAATAGACATGGTCATATTTTATTGTATAATTACATTGCTCTTATACGCTATCTATCATTCCTACTTCTTGAGAATCTTGCGTACTATAGATTTTCAAAATCATTGCTGTCATGGGATGTCACTTTTGTAAGCTCTAGCCTCCTTCATATACAGACTTTGAGGGATTGCTCAACAAAATTTTGATTCTAAATGGACATCACTGTAGTTTCTAGTCTCATTATAGTCTCATGTTCGAAAGTACAATTAATATCATGTTTGAAAAATCAATCGAGTAATTGTGAGGATCAACTTATAACGATCAATGTATTGAAACGCACACGTTTTAAATCTAAAGAGATATTCTTATATGTTTATCGTCCATCATTAAATTGTAATCAAATTCAATGCAATTTTAGAATATCCATCTGAAACACAAGCATTCAGAATGACAATATTTCATAATATTTGAAACGCAAGGAGCTCTCACTACACAAGAATACAATCCCTCTCTGTTGTCTATAAAATTCAATTGACGGTCAAAAATCGCTAGAGTTAGATTCTTAGGTATCCAAACCAACCTGTCATTGTATCATATTTCGGAAAAAAATACGAGCTGAGATTTAAAAGATGAAGAGAAATAAGTCGAATTCTGAACATTTATAGGGTAATTTCTATCAGAAAGCAAAACTGTTTGTATCTACAATGGAACAGAGTACAATTTATATTTTTCTACAAAATAAAAATAAAAATAAAAATAAAAACAGTAATAGAAAAGAAAGGTATAATTATATCTGACTACAAGTATTATCACATCTTCACATGTATTAACGCTGACCGTCCGCGATCACGATCGAGTAAATAAATCAGGTAAAGTACTGAAGTGAATACATAATATGTATCAGAAGAGAATATCCTTTCCAATGAATCCAATATTACAGTTTACAAGCGAAATACGAGATGAGGAGAAAGTTAAACAAGTGGACCGTGGAGCAATTAAAGGAGATTACAGTAGAAGGGAAAGGAAAGGTCTGGACTGAAGAATCACCGGTAACATACCTTGCAGTGATCCCAGTTAATCTGATACGCAGTTTTGAGCGTTCCTACCTGGTAAAGTAATAGGTGCGGTATGCGAGAGAGAAGAAGGCAGGCGGATTATATGGGCAGTATCATGTCCATTACTGTGCACAAGCAACCGGACAGCTTCTGCTGATCGAGGGCAAGGAGCGAGAAGGTAGAGGGCAAGGGGAAGGACAAGAGGGCGGCTAAGTGATATTGAGATTTCCTACATTGTCTCGTCTCGTTCGCTGCCGCAGCGCCGGGCTCGCTCAAGGTCGACACACGGAGAGGAGAGAGGTGCCTTGGCTCGTAGATGTTCGGTCATAGTCGTCTTCTTCCGGAAGTGGTGGCAGAGGGGAGCTGAAAGCGACTTTGACGTTTGATCGTTAGAAGAGAAGAGAGGATTGATGAATTAGGGGTTGGTGGTGGGGGTTGAGCTCAAGGGGAGGGGAACTCTTTCTGCCTCACAGGTTGGCTCAAGGTGAGGAGAATGTCAAGCTACAGGGGAAATAGAGGGGGAGGCTATGGAGGAGGACGAGATGGCTCGGCGGGAGATCGGAATTCGAGATATGATGGTGGTGGCGGTGGTGGCAACAGGAATGGTGATCGAGGATACGGGAATTCGAATGAGTACGGAGGAGGAGGGTATAGGTCAGGAGGAGGAGGTGGTGGAGGAGGAGGAGGTCAATATGGCGGTCAGTATGGTGGGAGGAGTGGGGACAGGGACCAAGGAGGTTATGGTGGTGGAGGAGGCGGTGGGGGTGCGGGTGCGGGTGGGGGTAACAATGACGACGGGAGGTCGGGTTATGGTGGAGAGGTTGGCGGAGAGGAGCCACCCGCTGTGAAAGTGAAACAGTGCGACGATGAGTGCGGAGATACATGTGACAATACAAGAATCTACATAGCGGGGTTGCCTCTGGATGTTACGGTGGACGAGCTGAGGGAGCTCTTTGGAGGTATAGGGCAGGTGGCAAGAATAAAGCAAAAGCGAGGGTACAAAGATCAATGGCCTTGGAATGTAAAGATCTACACAGACGAGCAGGGAAAGAATAAGGGTGACGCTGTTTTGACCTACGAAGATCCTTCGGCAGCACACTCGGCTGGAAGTTTTTTCAATGACCATGTATTGAGAGGGAATAAGATCAAGGTGACAATGGCAGAAAAATCCGCACCACGGCCACCCCAAATGTTTGGGCGTGGAGGAGGTGGAGGTGGCTTTCGGGGTGGATCTGGGCGGAACAGTAATGCCGGAGGCCCCGATAGGCGCGACGGTGGTGGTTATCGCTCTCGTCCCTACTGATTTTGGTCAGTAATAACCCCGAAAGAAGTGAAATTTAATTAAAGATACCCGGAGTTAATGGACAGCAGTTCATGCTACTGCGTCGAACTTGCTTCTTCTGTAACGTGTTCATGACATGAACAAATCTTTCCTTCTGTTCCTTCGACAAAGAAATGATGAATGGAACACTAAATATGTATAGGAATCAGGTATTGTAGTCCCTTAGTGCTCCAGAGTAGGCTTCCTTATTTTTAGGTTTTGTGAAACTGAAGGGAGCGTAACAGCTTCCGTTACCCACCCCACGGCCATCGATGGTTTTCCCGTTCACACGATTTTATTCCCATTTTTTTGCGCACCCTGTCTTCTCGCGATTATCGGATTTTGCTGCCGCTTTCCATTAGATGAATGATGGATCGCTATCGCCCATTGGGTGTTCTCTTTCTGAGGCCATATTCGTTAGTCTGTGTGATAGGGTTTGAATGTATCCCAGTATATGAGTCTGCCTGCAAATACAGGCCTGGCCTAAACCCAACATTTTAGACGGATTATGGAATTGTCTATTCCATGGAGTAGAATGCCTCCACAGTTGTCTCTGTTGTTTAGAATATGTAACTTTTTTTTAATCAGGCTCCGCACGATACAGCGCACCGAGAAATAGTTGCTACATCTTATGTAGAAGGATGAACGTCATATTTTGTTACATTTGCGGCTTTTTCTACACGAGTTTGAGACTTCGCGTAGAGGGATGCGATAGAGGAATTTGTGTTATGAATTCTGCCTTCTACACGAGCTTCCTCTCGTTATATCGCAGACAGGCAAGACCAAGCATAGTCTCTGAGAGAACGATGACAAGATGAAGCAAACTGTATGGGGTTACTTTGCTCCTCTGTTTAGAGCTTGGTCTTGTACTTCGTAAATTCCGTACGGTTTGGAACTTATAAGTACGTTTTTTTGGACAAAGGTTGTGTTTGCTCATATACCCTGGAACCAACAGCGAATAGGGCCCTTGACTATGACCACAGAAGAAGGAAGATAGCAGTTTTTATACCTGAAGTATTAGGGTTGTGCCATCATCAGTTTTTTTACCTTCCGTTTATATTCGCTTCCTTTTCGCGGTTTACCATTTTCCGTTCCTTTCAGAATTCTCTTCCATTTCCAAGTCTCAGTTTTATTACTGCTATTATCTCTTCCAAAATTTATGGTAAGAGAAAATATAGACAAGCCTCTTAAGGATAGAATTAAAGAGAATCTTGAAGCCGAGGGGGAAACAACGCGGAATCTTGTTCTTATCTTTGTCGTTGACTTTTTATTTTGTAATTGGCGCTGTATAAGGTAGGTAGAGCCCATTGAATCTTCAATCATCTTCTTGCTGAGGAAAATGCAATGAGAGGAGTCTGCATCTTGAATCCGGAGCTCAGTTCTCAGATGGAGTACCAGAATGATATCTGAGATTCGTCTGGTATGAACGAATTTGCTGGAAGCGGGAGTAGTATCAGCATGAATGGTCTTTGGCTTGGTCACGTGCCTCTGCTTAGCTGCCGCTTCGTGGAGCGATTACGTAATATCGGCTGCGTTGCCTTGTTTTTAGTTGTGGACAAGGCCTTCTCATGGCTATCATGGGGCACCCCGGCAGTGTAGAAGGCGTATTGTCGAGTTATCCTAGACACCTCAATCACACCTGCCTATGTCAAGTCGTTCGCTCATGCTGTCCGGAGGTCTCTTACATGTCTGCGAGCATACTTATGAACTGGGGTTTGGAAAGTGTAGTTGTAAGCGGTTTCTGCAATTTGGGTTGACTGATGAAAAGGTTTAAGTTGTCGTTTGTGATTGCAGCTGGTGTGTCTGAGAACCTTCAAGACGTTGTTGAGCACTGAGGGACGACCCATCGCTTGATTCATTAGCTTTCAACATCTGTCAAAGCGCTGTGTGCTTTTCATCGGTCAGAGTGATTACATCACGGACGATAGTTACCTTGTCTTCTTTAGCGTTGAAAAGCTTATTGCGAAGCACCTGTTGTAGCTAGACCATGGAGAAAATGTGAAAGCCTGTTAGTAGGAACACTCTTGTTGCGATGTGTATACTGTAGACTGAGATTAGGTATCGGCAACAGTTCTCTACACAGTAGTTTGAAAGTTTTCTCGTTTAGTTTCTCGTAGACAGCCAAACTAACCAAGGGTTTGAAGTTGGATTGGTGACAAAAGAAATTCCATTTTCTCCTACTTTAGAACCTGCTAAATCTTTGTCTGTGAGACATTTGTGAAGTTTGTCAAGAGAGGTGCATCTGTATGAATTAAGCGGTTTCCGGGTTTGCCATGAATATCCAAGCGAGCGCATGAATCTGGGGTAGGAGCATTTGTGTGCAAGGTCGCAGTCGGATTATTGGCGGTGACCAAGTCGTCAGTGTTGGAGAAAGCTGTGATACGGAATGCGGGTGATCTCGACCCTGGACTGTTGTCGAGATCATGCACAATCTGGATCAGTTTATGTCGTCAAGGATTCATTCCCCATTGCTGTTTATTTTCGTTTTCCCGTTACCTTGCCGTTTACTATTTCAGTCTGTTGCTTGGAGTTGGATTTGGTGTTTATCTTCAGCCTGGCTTAGAAGTGTATTATTGATCAAATCTACCTGTCAGTATTTGGGAAATGTTCAGGTGGACAGATTTCACGGCACTATAATCGTTGCTTCCGTTGTTTCTTCTTCTTATCACTTCTGTTGGGACCCTTCATAGTATCAACCTAAATGTTTGGACTCTTCTCACACCTCTCGCGCTGTCGGCGATTTGAACATGCGGATTTGTACGAACGTGAATAATCGTGGTTTGCCGAAAGCTGTGAAGACGATGGAAAGCGAACAAGTGTCCATTTACACTGGAGTCATGAAATTTCGGTTAAGCTACGGTATGTGGCGGTTATGTCTGGGCGATCTAGTGTTGTTTATTGACAATAAAGAGTTCATTGTCTTGGTAAAGTATGGCGGAGCTGTGTTCAACTAAGCTCTATCTTCAGTAGTTGGTGGATCAATCGAAGGTGAGGCGGTGAGTTATACACGCAAGATCTCTCATGCACAGAGAACCCGACCTTGTGTCAGAAGTGGTTATGGAAGGGCTGGCATATTCAAACTGTACATCCGTTGTTGGTTGAAGTCTTCAGAAGGACTTTATTATGGTAGTTAAGTCGTACTTCCTGAGATTTTTCCTTTTCTCAAGTCCTGATTATGTGCTTGGATTGCTTGGGGTAAGATTCGTTACTCTTCTTTCTGTTCGCGGATCAGATTATGGTCCTACGTTCTACCAGTAGACTATACCGTCACGATGGTCATTCTGGAATTACACAACCAGCATCTGTCGGCTTGCTAGGCAATTTGATGTTGCGTTTGGGTTGATCCACTGAGCTGTATCTACCTTTCTGTGATTAAGGTCATGTTTTTATACACTTCAGAAGCATTTGTTCATAGATCCCTGTTGAAGTCTTAACACTGGAAAAAGATTTGCAGTTGGAATACTTTTCTTCGAGAGGTACACTTTTGTCAGAGGCCTCTCTCTCTCTCTCTCTCTCTCTCTCTCTCTCTCTCTCTCTTATGCACGTCCAGCCAGAGCGCGGGGTCTGTAGTCGAAAGGCTACGTAATCTGTCGATCGGGCTTCCTTTGTATCTTTTTCTAGTTCCCTTCATTGCTCTCTCGGTCTCCGCGCATTGTGACCACCCCGCGCCCTCCCGCGCCCGAAGCCCCTCCTCTCTTCTTTTCCACTGAATCAAGTTATCATGTTTGAATGCCTCAGCAGGTTGCTTAGTAGGTAAGGTATCACATCAGTAGGCACGCGGACAGGTGTCCATCTATCAGTTCGTTAGCGCTACTCGGCACTTCTGTCAGTGCAGCCTGTGGCTCTTTCTAAAAGCCGTCTAGTCTGGATTTGGACCGGGTCGTACTCTTTAATTCTGGTAAGTAGTCCAATTTCTAACGTTCAACTGTGTGGTTCTACCCGTATGCTTTCTGGGACTGCCCAGCGGCGTATTGTAGGGTCAATACAAACTCTTTATGCACATTCGCTGTCTGGTTTACGGACTCCGAAGTTCCAACTGTCTTAAAGTACCTGATTAGCATTAGAGACGCTGGTTGAAGGGTCGATATACCAGTGTTGCCGGAATGTGTCTCCTGCTGGTCCCTCACGATTGTTATGATATTCGCAGCAAATCTTTCTTACTAACGCTCGTCTATAAATCGGGTTTTCTTTTATCTCAGGGCCGAGGAATCAGTTCCGTCCTGCCAACAGCATTAGCATCGAATCTTCCAGACCCATCCGGGCTTAGGGCTGAAAAAACTCGTTACGGAGAATTGTGCATTTGCCCTAAGCCCTAAACATTTCCTCCTATACTATGAACGCAGAACTATCGGTCGAACATGGTTGGGTAACTAAGCCGCCAGATAAAGGCCTTGGAATAGAAGTCTTGCTGTGTGATGTTTCAACGATTTTGCGCTTTGGCCCTTTTTAGTTCGGTACCCGTTTTCCTCTTCCGTACGTCGCCTTGGTCCTGTGTATTCTTACGAATGTGTGCTGAGAGTGTTTCAAAAGGTGCTGCCTTTTGAAACATCAGTTCATGTAGCGGGTTTTAGAATATGGTTGAGAGTTACCTTAGCAATGTTGTAAATAATCGTAGTTCTAGGAAACAGCTGCTGTGTGCTAATGCCCAGAATTCCCTGTACAGGTTACTAGAGAATCGTCGCTCTCTGTACATCATCTTGTATAAGAGGAAATATAATGACGTCATGTGACGGCTTCGAGTCACAATCTTTAGATCAGGTCGAAGATAGGATTTTAGGGCTTGATTTGGGCTTAATTTACGTTTAAGGTATGTATGTTGGAATAGCCCTTCATTACAGTACGTGTCCATATCGAACAGTTCTTATACAATGTTCAGTTTGGTACTGGTGGTAGTACTGATCTTATCAGCAGTTCATTGACACGCAGTGCTGTTTGTGGCTATTCCGTATACGGTGTTCAGTTTGGCACTGGCAGTGTAGTAATCTTATCACAGATCGAGACTGAGCGTGTTCTGTTTACCGTATGTAGGGTCTTTTCTGGGGACTTCGGACATGGCCCCATACTTTTCCCTTATGGCCCTACATGGAGCACTGTAGACAGCATGTACTTTTTCGGTTTACAGTCTTGTCGTAGTTATTGGTCTCGTTGTTAAGTGAAAATTTGCGGTGGGTGTGCTCAAGATATGGAGCCGCATGTTACCTACAGAGGAACCTTGAAGATGCACGTCAAACTACATATCTTTTACCATTTACACAACCTGTAGAGGGGGTCCTGGAGTTCGTCGGTGGTCCTGGGTTCGCTCCAAAATTTTTCCTGTTGTTACTCTTCGCGTGAAATCTATGTTCTGGCATCTGTTGTTCTGCAAAGCGTTCAGCATGCAGGAAGGCTAGGGATTGTGACGGACAGACTCTTGGTGGATGTCTCGGTCGATTCTGGACTGATATCTGAACCTGCGCAGTACAGTCACTAAACATGACGATTTTGAAGAAATTGATCCTAATGCACTTAACCAGTTTTGAAGATGACTTCCTTCAGTCTTAGTTTCAGATTAAGAATTGCAGTTCAAGCATAGAACCAGTTCGCGTGATGCATCTCAATGTAATTTTTAACGAGGTATTCACTCGGGAAGATGGAAATACCGTCGATCGATTTGAGTATAGTGATGTAACCGGATTGCCTTGCAAATTAGGACATGAACAAGTATGTGAAAGGTAATTTCATGTTGCGAGCTATCGGCACTGATTCTCTCGTAGTGGAATTTTGAAGCGTTCAAAGAGTGCTCTTCTAGGAGAAAAGGAATAAACTGTGCACAGGAGTTGTGTAAAGGCAGTAATTTACGGTTGTCGTGCGGTAGTTGACTACCGCTTGGTATACATGAGGTACTTCATTTTTGAATATGCGTATGCTTCAATGTACACAAGAGATGTACCTGAGTTGGCTCTAACTGTACAACTTTCGAGTCAAAGGGTTTCTCCATAAATACGACCTCTGAATCATTCAAGGTGATGAATTGAAACCAACTCCGTCACAACTATCGATCTTGTACAACAATGGATGAAATTGGATCAAATGACAATTATCGATATTGGACAACAATGGATGAAATTAGATCAAATGACAATCAAAGATTCTTCGAATTGAGATAAGAAATAAAGACAGTGCAAAGGAGATGTGAGATGTTCTTGCAGCAACAACAAAAAAAGTGAAATATCGAATCTTTGCTGTTGGATCTTTGAATGCAAATTTGCACTTTCATGCCAACTCATGTGACCCTTACCAACTCATACAAAAGATGAAAGATAAAGAAATAGTTGATTTATATTTTAATAGCTTACATGGAAAATGATCAGTTTCAAGAAAGCTATGAAAGCTAGGAGGTAAGATGAAAAATAAAGAAATAGTTGATCTGTTTTTTAATAGTTTATATAGAAAAATGATCGGTTTCAAGAAAGCTATGAAAGTTAGACGAGAAAGACCTTCATTTGAAAAATTAGAGAGTTTAGTTATTGAAGATGTCTTATCTGATGAAATTGATGCTAGAGAAAGCATTAATAACCAAGAAACGTATGTCTTGTTTCATCATAAGGGTAAGCCTTCCATGAAGAAAGAACTTCATTGTATAACAGAACATGCGAAAAAAATCTTAGTTGGGACTGCCCAGACATCTAACAAATGAGACTAAACTCATGACTCAAGCTCGTGCACAATATAAACATTTGGCATTAAAACAAAAAGTAATCAAATAACTTTATTCATATTGAAGAATAACAAATGCATACGTACTATAAGCGCTCACAAACAACACGATAAAGTATGAAACTGAATCAAATCTTAACCACATGTTGTCATATACATACACGCTTACGTGAACATGAGAAACATTTTCACTTATGACATAATTTGAACTTATTCTTTCATTGATGACTGATCCACTGAAATTTTTTTTTTTAAAAAGCTCTAAAAGCATAGATGTCGACTGCCACAAGAAACTAAAGTAGTCCAGACATCCATGCATCACATGAATGTCAATGGATCGAGTTGGTGGATTATAGTTCAAAGACACTAAGTGCAAGTAAAAGTGGTTGGAGTGTAGATGCAGACATCGACTACCATTAGATGCATGGACATTAATGAAAAAAAGAATCTATTTAGTGTTTCGAATCCATAGATGTCATAGAACAAAGAGCAAGCAAGACGCTTGACATCCATGGAATGCATCGATTCCAAGCTCTCACTTCTTAGATGACATGAATGGAGAACACATATTAATAATTATCTTTAGTTTTAGATTTTTGTAGAGAATTGTATGGATAATAGATCTTATTATTTATATCAAGACTAAAAGTTAATGTGTTGCGGAATGCTTTGAGACATGTGCATACAACTTGTTGAAGATCGAATGTCTTAGAAGCGTCAAAATGAGAGTAATTGTCATGAAAAGATCAATGGATTCATATTTAATAAATAATGGAAGACTATCAAGAGAAGAGAATATAATTAGATATCCACATGATGACATTGTGTCAAGTTGAGTCTAATCTCATTTTATCCATATGTAAAGGAATTATTATAAAAGAAAATAGTGAGTGCATCTATAATCTTTGATAGCATTTTTGGAGATCAGAAAGATATTTTTAGGCTCGAATAAGTAGATCAGTCTTTTGCCATGGGGGTTAGTGTGCAAAATGATTGAATTAACCTCCAAGGTGATTCTTAGTCAATCTGAGTTTTAAAAGTAATTTGGAGTGTTGTAATCCCTGAACTCCATGGATGACACCTTCCAAAACGAGAATATCATCCATGAAATGTGTGGATGCACATCCTCTAAATACTGAAAATGATCAGAATTGCTTGAAAATCACCTTGAATGTCAAATTGACCATTCTGCACAAAACAACCTCAAGATCGGTTGACATATTTAAGACTAAAAAGATCATTCTGACCTTCAAAAACATATTAAAGATTTCAATAGAGAAAAAAAGACTTTTGTTGTTATTGTAAGAATGGATCATGAACCTTACATGTCCATAGATTTCATGGACGAGCTAGTGCATCCATTAACTCCATGGATGCAATAGCACGAGATGTGATCGACAATGTCACTGTACTTGTGTATATTCAGTAAGTGGCATAACTTCATGATTGCAGCTAGGTAGACCATTCTGGATAGCGATGGTGGACATCGATCGCGTCCATGGAATCCATGAATGTGCAGATGGAGATAAAGATCAGATAAGTCCATGAAATCCAAAGACATACTACCACTAAGAGGTTTGTACATCCATGAATTCTATAGACGCAGTAGCTCGAGGAGAGATAAAAAAACGCGTAGATCCGTTTGCACGTTGGAGTCCACGATGGAGGATGTATCGTCAAACTTGCACATCCATGAATTCTATGGATGCACATACAAAGACATTCACTAGATTACGCATCTATGATATGCATAGATGCATAATGAAGAGAAGGACTTAGTAGAGATTCACATACTCGTGGGCGTCCATGAACTCCATGGACGCACAACTCAAACTTGGTGGGTGCATTCATGAACTCCATGCATGCACAAGATTTATGATTGCTAACAAATAAATAAATAAACCTCAAGCAAAGTTGGTCCAAAACATACATGTGTCTTGTTTTTGTTGTTGAGAATCCGTTTCAAAGATACATCGTCGAGACCGAAGATGCAAGTGAAGATGATATATAAATGACAGTAATCAAACACAGAGTTATGCGTTGAATTCAAAATTTGGTGAAAAGTCTAATGGATATTCTATGGTGTTTTTTATGTTATTAGCTTAGTTAGTTCTGGTGCATTTATTTTGTTCAAAGATCAAAAAGTTGTGCTTGATTTATCCCAATTTATTGCAAGTTTCATGGTCATTTGTCGTCTTTATACTTGATAAATTTTGAGAGATCATGTTTACTTAAAGTGTAAAATGTCTGTAAGATGATGCGAGTTGTTCACGTAAAGTCGGACTTTGTCTCGCCGTATCCAATAAAAACATCTGGTTTCTACTGACATATTTTGAAAGGTCGAACTTCATTTCTCGTTCGGGCCATGTGCATCCATGAAGTTCATGGATGACATAGTATGACTTACGACATGCATATGTATTTCAGTTTGATGACACCAAATTTCATCTGATAGCAGACATTGATCATTTATTGTACTAATTTTGCAATCTTAAACTGCAAAATTGACCAAATTTATAATTTTCAATGCGCAACTATGGTTTCCATGGAATTTGTTCAAACTGATCAGGTTACTCTAAATTTCAAGAAGATCGTCTACTGTATATCATGTTGCATGTATGAAATGCTTGTCTTGTGTTAAAATTTGATAATTTTCAAGATTTCTACATTTTCAAAACTCACTAGAATGTCGATTGTTTAGAAGTCACTCTTTGTAAATTACAGAAATCGACAACATGTTCTCATTTTCATGTGTATGGATCGATTATTATGCGGCTGTTTCATCCAGATTCCAATCTTGATCAAAACAACAACCGAGAGCTAACGTTGGAGGCAACAATAAGAAACAGATGTTACTTCTGTAAATGTCATGGACATATTGCTGCAGTTTGCTTGAAGAAGGTTGAACAAAAAAACTATCTATTACCAACTTTGTTCAAGACAATGAACAAGCTTCACTGCTTTATATACTAGTGAAGCAAAAGAAATATGGTGGTTAGATTCAAGTGCATGTAATCATATCTCTTCCAGAAAATACTAGTTTGAAAACTTTCGACTATACAGAATTGTCCTCGGTTGGACTCAGAAATGGAGAAAGGTATCAAGTTTCATACGAGAGAGATATTCGAATGATCTACCAGATGATAAAATCCAAACTTTTCATTATGTTTGGTATGTACTTGGGGTTCTACACAACCTACTAAGTGTTGGCAAGCTTTTTCACTCTGATTCTGAAGTTCTGTTTGATCATACATGCTGTTTAATCAAGCACCATAGTAAGGTGGTGGCCAAAGGTGGCAAAGTAGGATACAAGTAGTATTGAGATTGAGCTTGTATATATACAAGACATAAACATTTGATAGTTTTGGGCGAACTACTCATGGAAAGAAGCTAGATTCGTGCAAAATACTTAAACCCTAAATCTAAATATTCAGGTATTAAATTCTGAAACACACAGTAAATAAGCTTAATTTGCACGAAAGAGTTCGTGTAAGAAGTAATTCGTGCATGTTTAAATTCGTATGTCTACGACTACAAGAAAAAACAAAGTTCATGTGTATGAGATGAAATTGGAGATTACAACTTTTCTGACTATAATGACATTGTCATTAAAGTGGTCATAGGTAGATTGTATAGCATGTGCTTCGTGACCAAGAAAGAATTAGACCTCGGAAGCCACATGGTTCCTGGTAGGAATTGAAATCCAAGCATCTGCTACTTTGTCGTGCGGGAAGTAAAACTCAATGTCAGCATTTAGTTACACTGTAGCCTTCGAAAACTCCAAATGGTGATTTGGAGGAAGAAAAAACATTCTCACTTTTGAAATTCGCAGTGGAATCATCCTATCAGCTGTAATCGGTTGCAATTGTTGTCCGTCTTGCATGTAGTAGGTCGTGTCATTTGAGAATGAGAATGTGAGATCGCACTTGAAGAAAAAAGCATGATTTTGTATGCGTGACACATGTGTCATACATGGGTGCCATGTGGTTGTCTGTATGTGCGCATGTGGTTAAACATGGAGGTGGCACGTGGATCTAGGTGGGCTACTTGTCAAAAGCATAAAAGCTATGCCGTCGATGTCATTTTAGGAACATTTTGGATTTAGAGACCAAAAGACTATCGGGTTTTCTCTATGATTTTTGATTTGGGTTGGATGCGTAAAAACAGATTTAATGTGTCTAATGGTCAACAGTGAACTTCAGAACACAACCTAGAGTTCAACTAGGTTTTACAGAGAAACCCATCCAAATTATACCTCACTAACTTTCGGATACGTCTCGAAAACTCGAGAATAGAGACAAAGAAACTTTGGGAAGGCGTAACTCTTCACTCGAGAGTTCGTTTGAGCTGAATTTGATATCATCAGAACCAGCTCGATGAGATGAGGAGGTCAGGTTGGAGAAGTGGCTGAGAACAGAATGAGAGGCTGGGAAGGCATAACTACTCGAGAGTCTGTTGAGGACGTTCTTGGTATCGCTGAAATAGGCTTGGCGAGAGGAACGTCTTGGACAGTTCAGTTTCGGAGAAACAGCAAGCACAAAATAATTGAATTTTGGGACACATCTCGGAGTTAAACAGGAAGATGAACAAGAGAATACGAGGAGAAATCTTTGAGAGAATATAACTCCGTACACAGGAGTCCGTTTCAGACAAATTTGATATTGTTGGAATTGGCTTGACAAGGAGAACGAGTTGGGAGGGTCAGACTAGAGTTTGGTCATGTTATTTTTCAAGCAAACTTTGGGACGCATCCTGAAGTTGATGAAGAGAGAAGTGAGAAGTTCAAGCTTTGAGACGGCATAACTTCCTGCTCGGAGTCAGTTTGGGGCGTGTTGGATATCATCAGAATCAGCTTCCGAGAGGAAAGAGTTGGAGATATCAAATCCAAAAATAGGGCAGCTTCCTAACATGTGAACTTCAAGACGTTGAACCCGAAGCTGAACGATAGAAGAAGGCAGAGGAGAAAATGACTAAACTTTGAAGAGGCATAATTGTTGATAGGGATGTCAATTTGGAACACTTGGGTATCATTAGAAAAATATTTCCAAGGGCTACATAAGAACGTCGACAAATTTTGCTTTAGAGAACTTGTGTGGAAAATTTTGATACATTTGAAGTCGAGTTCTAAATTTTACGTACAAAGATAAAAATAGTGGAGGATTGGATTGGATATTTGACATTCGTGCGTTGTTGGTCTTCTTTCTCAACCACACACACTTTCCATAGCCAGATACCATGTATATTCTTGGTCACATCTTTTGTGTCTTATGATACGACATCATCATATTAAATATTTCTGTGGTCTACGACATGTGACTTTGTTGCAGAAGTTCGTCTGAAGAAGGTTACTACAACTCTATTGTTGACACACGAGCATCTACCACTCTTGATTCTCCACCCTCAGATGATATTCGCACAACTCGATATCGACTTCTACAAAAAGCAACAAGAGGCGGGTCGCAATCTAACCCAAGCATGAGGTCTGTAGTGACTATGAGTGATATACATCGAGCTTATATCTTATGTAACATTTTGCTGAACCAAACTCTAGCTACATGATGCATTGGATCTCTGCTAAACTCTATGTCCTTAGCCATAGAATAAGCACAGGTCACTTCATCTCTTGTAATTCGAAATAGTCACATCGTGAAGCGTTTTCATGCCAGACTACATATTGTTCTCTTGTCTCGGTCTTCTAAATGAGAACGTTATTCTCATTGGACACATGACATAAAAAGTATCTTGACACTTTCTCATCTTCTTCATGGTCAAACCGAAATGTGGCATATGAGTCAACACTCTGTGCAAACGATCATCCATCTTCTTCTTAGCGAATGAGTCCATCATATATGTCCACATTTCATAAACAATGCGAAATAGAGCATACTCCCTAATCGACTTCAGTGCACTGTTCACTGACTCAGCCACATTAGAGACAACTTTACCATACCTTGGTAGTGAAAACTGTGATCTGGCTCAAAGATAAGTAGGAATCTTCTTGATTTAATCTGTACCTTCAGCACCACTCTGTCCACTACTTTCCAATTGTCAAGCACGAGGTTGAACTTGCAAGCAAATAACATAATCTGAATCACAAAACCAAATTATATGAGTCAAAGTACCAACGTGAAGTCCAAAGGTCCAACTAACGAGAAGCACTAATTTGGCTTCATTCCTAGCATAAACGAAGGTCCAAATGACTCTTTTGCTTCTTTGCCTTAACGGAATTTGACACTGATTTCCAAATGATAGATGGGCTCAGAGAGTAAATGCTTAACAGTATTGAGTAATCGCTTACACCGATCTCAGATTATGACTTATGTCCCAAACCACTGATAACTTATCTCATCAAACGACAGAACCACGTCCATGTCTATTCATCCTCACTAGCCGTCACAACAAATCATAAAGTGATGTTTTGGTTGTTCTTGTCCGAACAACTAGCATTGAATATTTTGTGAAAGATATTTCTTATTCTTCGTGTCAAGCATCTAGAGTTATCACCTTTTACAAGAACTGTAGTGCATGCCGACAAGTCGATAGATAAACAAAACATGCTTAAAGATATTGGAACCTGACCAAGTCCCGTACTCTACCACGCATTCTGGATCGACCTCTTTAAACTTCTAACAAAGAACAAGAATGACATGGAAAGATCTAGTTTGCCCACCTTGAATCCAATCGTGGACCTTCTCTCTCATTCTATAAGCAGTTTGATATGTTGTATGTTTTTCATTGTACCAGTCTACCACAAGGTACAATCGGATCAATAACAACAAAGTTACACTTCAACACAACAAGGAGTTGGCATCCTGACCCAGACCTCGCCAAGTGTGTAAGGGTCCGAGATAAGTGTATAAGAGGTTACGCACAGAAAAAAAAACACATCACTCTTCAAATCTCGCTGACATCATACCCTCCACTCACATCGTGCACAAGTACTCTTAGTACTACTCGGGATTTCTTTGTCGTATGATCTTTTGTCAAATTGTTGATGTCTGACCTCCTGAAATAGACCGGATGACATGTGTCTCTGAAGTTGACCGCATACACCCAATTCAATGATTATATGGATCTTACGGGGTCGAACACCTATCTCAAATCCTTCATGCTCCAAATTCTCATCGGACTCTTGGTTAAAATCTGTCTCACCTAACCACGCATTGGTAGTAGATTCCATGACTCCAAGTTCGGTTGCGTATTCTCCTTATTGCCTTTACAATGCACAACTTTCCCATTTAGCTTCTAAAAATCAGATCATGTCTCACTGGAAACTCGTATATACATATTCAAATTGAAAATCGTCCATCCACTCGAAATCACTCCCTAACTTTATTCGTGCAGCTTGAGATTTAAGCTTTGCGTAAGTCTTGTCAACCAAGGCGTGCTTTGACTTGCCCCCAGACAACATAGTCTATCGCCATCATTGTCTCGGAGTGAGTTCTTCTCCACTAGAACCATCACAAAAATCAACCAGCACATTGAAATTGTCCTCTTCTCTATATGAAAACTGAAATTGCTCGAAGTCATAAAGGTCCGATGTGCACTTTTTTTGCAACTCTTCTGCCATGGTGTTTGCACCTCCACTCTATAATCGCTAACAACGAGTGTACTTCCCTTACAACAGTTTTCATTCCTTATCACGTCTAATATCGTCATCGCATAACAATGCAACTGATATTAATTCAAATTTCCAAGAGCACAATGACTATTCTTCTGATGACCCGAGATCAAACATGAACTCTGGACGTCAATCTACTTAGTTTACTCAATTCGAGATTATACCACAATAGCTATCACAGTGAATACTGGGACCTCAGCGAGTCTGAAGCCATTACTTCATTCTCGAGGGACTAAAGGAGATAGTCTGAACATCGAGAGATTTAGGTCCATGTGGAGACCAGCTTTAGCACTTAGCTTAGCAAAGAAAACATTCTAGCACCCATTCCGGAGACCATGTGTTGTACAGGAGGAAGCTAAGCTAACGGACATGAGGATTGCAACATAACGATAGATAATTATGACTCTCACATCCCATGGTTGATGATACTCGTATTTACATGGTCGGAGCAAGAAGATACATTGGAGCAGTATCAAGAGATGAAATCTGAAATTCATTATCTCGTTCAAGCATGAGTGTTGCTATTCTTGTTTGCTCTTTTGTATGGAAAGATTTGGTATGTAATATAAGATATTAGATTGATTAGAAATTCTTCAACAATTTCTATTTGGTGATGTTACCTCTCAAGACTATTTGGATTGAGCAAACAATTAATTATAAAGACTTTAATTAAGCTTGTTGATACTTCTTTTCATCTAAAAACTTAATGCATGTCAAAGAGAGAAAGAAACCCAAAACAACTCTAAATCGCGTCAGATCTCTTTTCGACGAGATCAAAAGGAATTCTTGAGCAAACAAACCACACCACACACACAACCAACCATGATTACAGCCAACCGTATACGAGAATTTTCATTAGATACTGCAACTGTGGTGGATGTTCTATTCGCGCTTCTACACTAGGTTAAAAGTGTATATGTGAAATCAAATGCCATAACCACGTAAATTAAATGGTGTGCATTACTAGAAAGTTTGAGTTATAAATTTATACAGAAATTTGCTTGATCACACCCAGTAGGCTTTTTGCGCTTGATCACACCTCTTGCCATGAAGTGTTGCTTGATCAAACCTTTGACTGTTTATTGACTGTGAAACAAACCACATGTGTCATGTCATTCAAATATCAGATGATACATGATCTAACATGTATTTTATTATTAAAAATATTTAATCATGATCAAAATATTAAAATAATTAACTACGTGACAAAATGACTGATTACTGTTATGTGTAATTAAACAACACATCCTTAAAAGAAGTGTGATTAAACATAACAAATTACTGCGGGGTGTTATCAAGCAAATTTCTGTATATTTATAGCTCAAACTTTCTAGTAATGCACACCATTTAATTTACGTGGTAATGACATTTGATTTCACGTATAAACTTTTAACGCAGTATAGAAGCGCGAATGGAACATCCACCAAAGTTGCAGTGTCTAATGAAAGTTCTTGTATACGGTTGGCTGTAATCATGGTTGGTTATGTGTGTGGTGTGGTTTGTTTGCTCGAGTATAGTAGTGCGCACCATTTAAATTAAATATGGAATAAATTTCTGTAAGTTTATAAGGGATTACTAAACTACAAGAATTTGTAGAGGATACTTCTATGGGGTTCTTGTAGACTTGTTTCAAATTTTAAAAGTTAACTTACTCTCAGATTAATAGATACCTTTACGTGGTTAATGATTGGATTCGAACTAGTCGACTATTGATTTCAACACTCAGCGTTTTGACAAGCAAGAGATGTCGCTCGTTTATTTTCATAGGACACCAATGGACGTTTCAATTGGCAGTGTTATCATCGTACGATTAGGAACTGCCTCCAACATTCACTTCGAAAAGGAATTATCTTTGTACGTATGAATGTGCATCGATTCATTATTTTTATTTCCTTAAACCCATTCGGCAATATTTGACCCGGTAGATGATATGCCAAGATAGCGCTTGAGTGATTAGAAGACAGTCTCACGTTCCAACAGATCAACGCTTACGGATAACTTAAGACTTTGAGTTGGACATATGGAAAGAAAATATGAAATGAGCTCATATAGAGTCATTCTGAGTTCAAAAACTCAGAATCATAAAATATGGTCGTTTCGTCCTCCAAATACATAGTCAAAGTTCAAAGTAGATGAAATTTGACCAACCGTAACTTCTTATTTGAATTCATATGGAGGTGAAAATTGATCCATTTTTTGGTCATTTTGGAGTACATTCACCTTTGAGTGTCTTACTCCGAAGGTGTCAATTAAGTACTCCATCAGTTTTCAGATTTTCTGAAGAAGTTGGAATTTGTCAAACTATCTTTGACTACATTTTGGAAGGAGAAGGAAAGTCTTTTTGAGTTATCTGACAGCTGGTTTGGAATTTAAAAAGGCTCTGCCTATGCAGATATTAGTGATTTGGTAATATCTTTCGAATGAGTCAAATTCTCCTCCATATGATCTCAGATAAAGAAGTTACGATGGTTCAAACTTCGTGTATTTCAAACTTCGATCACGTATTTGGAAGATCAAACGACCATATTTGATGATTCTGAGTTTTTGGAGGTCTAGCAAGAGATGTGAATTACTCTATATCGCTCATCTTGTCTTCTCTTTCGACAAGTCCAACTCTCACTTCATTCTGAGATACTTCATTTCTGTATATCCATATGACTTCAATCCACACAAGAGATGTTCCTAAGTTAGATGGCTCTAACTATACAACATGGAGTTTTTGAGTCAAAAAGCTCTTCCAAAACTACAGCCTTTGGAGAACTGTTCAAGGTGATGAGTTGAAGTCAACTCCAAGTACATCACAACTATCGATCTTGTACAAATATGGATGAAACTGGACCAGCAAGCATAGTGTGTCATCAATATGACAATCAAAGATTTGGAGATACCTGAGATAAGAGATAAAGATAATACAAATGATATGTGTGATGCTCTTGAGAAGAAGCATCAACTTGCTGCAGCTTGGAAAAGACGAATGTAAGATCTTTGTTGATGAATCTTTGAATGCAAGAAAGCACTTCCATGCAAGCTCATGTGACCCTTACCAAGTCATACATAGAGCAGTTGAACTCGCTAAGAGGCAGCTGGAGGATAAAGAAATAGTTCATCTCTTCTTGAAGAGCTTACCAAGGAACATGATCAGTTTCAAGAAAGCTATGAGAGCTAGAGAACAGAGACCTTCATTTGGAGAACTTGAGAGTTTAGCCATTGAGGATGTCTTAGGTGATGAAACTGATGCTAGAGGTTGCATCAGCAACCAAGAAGAATCTGTCTTGTTCCATCATAAGTGTCAGCATTCTAAGAAGAGAGAACTTCAAGGTGCAACCTTCTCATCCAGATTCCAATCCTGGTCGGAACAACAACCTGGAGCTATGTTGGAGGTAAAGATAAGAGGTGTTACTTCTACAAACGTCTTATATATATTGTGCAATTTGTTGAAAAAGGACTCAACAATAGAAACAACATATTGCCAACTTTACTCAAAGGTAATGAAAAAGAATCTATTTTCTTCACTGTTTTATATACTAGTGAAGCCAGAGGTGGATAGATTCTGGTGCATCTAATCATATCTACTTCAGAAAAGATTGATTTGGTAACTTTCGACATACAGAATGGTTCTACAGATGGACTCAGAAATAGAGAAAGATATCACGTTTCAGAAGAAAGAGATATACGGATGAATCTACCAGATGGTAGAATTCAAACTTTCAATCATGTTTGGATCGTACACGACCTATTAAATGCTGGCAAGCTTGTTCAATCTGGTTTTGAAGTTTTGTTTGACCAGATAGGAGTTTAATCAAGCAAGATAGTAAGGTGGTCGCCAAAGGTGATAAAGTACGATGTTTGTACCAGCTACAAGCTCAGGCTTTACACACAAAAAATACAGCACTTCCGACTTAAGGAAAGCAAAATTTCCTCAGAATAGCCTCGGCAAAATTTCTTATATTGTCAAAAATCCTAGCTAGTTTCCTAGTTGGAGGCTAGTTTCTCTACATACATATTTATATATATACATATTACATAGACATAATATCGGAATTATTTTTTCTCTATGATAATATTCATAGGAAAAACATATGGAGAAATATTTAATATAGGAATATACTGTTTCTTATCATATTCCTGGAACAATCATTCTGGGTATTATGCCAAATTATGAAGTTTCAACATACCGAACATGGAATGCAGGTTATTAAAGAGCTATACCAGGAAAGATATATAAGAAATACTACATCTAGTGTGTATGACGAGTATATACATAAATACTTGCTTTGCATAGTATATACTTGTATATAGAGTTATGTAAGGATTTATATAGGTAATTATTTATTTGATATAAGAAATATATTTTCATACATGAGAACAAATTTGCTGTTCTAGATTGGTCATGTGTAAATCATTTCCTATATTTTCCTATATACAAAAGTGAAACATTTGATGGTCATATTCAGACTATTTGGATGATTATTTTGGGATTGGCTAGTTGGTTATATAAGAGTTTTTACCATAACATTGGTCAAGCAGTTTGAGTTTTTGCTATTCTTTCTAACTTCAAGATGCATCTCAAAGATAATATTCTTGTTATAAGTGATCATTTGCTATTTAGTGGTATTGATCTTCAATTGTTTTATTTGCTGAATTCTTGAATTACTGAATTCTTGAATATGTATTATTGTTTATGACGCAATAGAGGTATATATATTATGAAGTTCAACTCAATATATATATATATATATATATATCATTATATTAAATTATTAAATTAAATAATTGAACTTTTTAAAGAAAAGATAACTATTATGTATCATAAAATCAGATTACTATAATGCCCCCCTTACAAATTAAAAAAAGTAGATTGATGTACAAAAGTAGAAATAGATTGATGTATGCTCAAGATCATCATTAATTGCCTTATGCATCCTCTCAAACCATGGAATGCGTAAACATGTCAATGAGTTCTGATACACTATTTGGAAAATCAGATACTGATTTAGTCCTATTTTGTTGAGTGGCAAAACACAGTTTGAAATGAGTTATTTGTGATTGTAAGTAAATATCTATATCGTAGCTGCTTTTATCTTAAATAGTGGATTAATATATATAGATTAGTCCAAACTCTAGCCTTTCTACTAATATTCCGTATAATACACTATTGTCTAAAGAAGTTGCAAACGGGCAAAGAGAGACATAATGTAGACAAAATATACAAAGGAAGTGCGTGGTAGTTAATCGTGAAGAGATCTTTACTAAGAATAACTTGAATGCACTCTATCCTTTTCTTTTTTCCTTTGTAACCATACATTGAAGTGGATAAAATAAAACAAATTAATAAGATGTATGACTAACGTACACCAGAAATTATTTAATCGGACTTCGTCTCAACTCCGTAGACTTGGCATAGAGACCATTGGGTCTTAACCAGACACTTAAGTTGAAAATTACTTAATCAAACCTAGACCCGTTACTGTTAGAAAACGTTCGGAGTGAGAAAACTATGACCACATTTCACTGAGATTCCCGCTTACAAAGCAAATCTTGCCGGATGAAGCTATCTGGTACAGTCAGTTTTCTATATCTTCTTCTGGTCTGAAAACCTATTGTCTTTCTTTTTCCTCTTTTTCCTCCCATCTCGGTTATATATACTTTTATTTATTTTTTATTATATTTGTCCGTCGGTCTGCTATTTTCTTCATAAATACAGCAGAGTATTTTTATTTTTTTTCTCGCGTAAACAAGAAATTTTATCTACTATGACTCTTCCAACTATAGATCGGAAAGTTATCCTTCCTTATTACGTAACGAGGACACGTAAAACAGTAGAACCATCACGGTACTAGGAAGTACGATAGCTAAGATTATATACAACAGAGAAGTTCTGATACCAAGGACATAAGCTAATATATTAACGTGGTTTTCCCAGATGGTTGCTTCTCGTGTGCAGTTTTCCTTCTAGTAAATTACCTTGGTGCTCTCTTGATTATGAAAAGAGAAGAGACAGAGAAGTTCAGAGCTATTAATTGTCATTGTGCATGTGTTGGTGACGTGTTCATCTTTCCTTATGAATTTGTTTTCTGGCGATGCTTGCTCAGTGGAGCTTTTCGTGCATGTGTTCCTCACGTTATGATGGAGGAAACACATGCAAAGCGTCGAATTTGGAAGCCAAAAATAGACCGGCTTGCAGTTTGAAAGACCGTGGCCAGATACGTGGATAGAGCAATTAAAGATAGTTCCTTAGTTATGGAAGGTAAGAAAGGTCTCTAGAGAAAAACATATCTCATCGTGCTTCGTTGTTGAACTTTAAGGTGGACAAAGTACCGAAAAGACAAAACAGTTTCTGGCATGACAAATGTCTCCTTTTTCTCTAAATTTATACTGTTATTATATTATATCTATTATTTCATTATTATTTTAGCATAACAGTTGTAAGTTATCAGTTCATCTCTTAGCATCCCCGCGATAGCTACATCTGCGACAATGCGACTATCACGTAGTCTGAAGCAACGCTCGGGGAGGTCCGGACTATGAGTGTTGTATTTCCCGGTCGTTTGCAAAATTCCCGATCTTGAGCCAAATCAGTCGGCAAATATCCGGAATCTCTTGGTAAACACGTAGGCTGAAGTCCGAACACCATACACACACAAATGCGATCTTGAACTGAAGGGAAGTACTCTTTAGCTGGATCCGGAACCAGTAGACTGCTGATCGCAGAGTAACCTTTCCCCGGCGACTGTGTATTTGCCAGTTCAGGCATCCGGAAATGTCCAACCGCCTTCGGAGGTGTGGACAGGAGAACAGTACGAGAGTTGCACAAATTAGCACAAACCACTTTTGAGTTTTTGCTGTATATTTGCAGAGCTGACTGTCCATTTTGCGGAACTCACAAGAAGACAAAGGCATGAAAGCACGGTGGGATCCTTTTGTCTATATCTATAAATAAAAAGGACGGTTACGCACATCATGGTGACTAAAAGTTTGATTCAAACTTTTACTCACTCAGTAACTCTCTGCTATTCGGGTCTCGCTGTCTTTTCTCGATCGATGGCTGACTATCTGCTGTGAACAGAGAAAACGGTAGGAATGCTATTGCGAACTGTGAAACCGAATTCACAGCGAGCGAAACGCATGCTCTAAAAGTGTACACAGAAACTGGTGAGTGCTCGGAACGGCACGGTAGTTTTGAATGGTGTGCTCTAGTTTTAAACCGGATATTGTTCACATGAATTCGCCAAAACGCTTGAATGAAATCTTTGGTACAAAGTTATTGAGTCTGTATCTCTATAGAAGGATTCTCTCATTTCTCACTTCTGTTAAACCTTAGGTTTTCTGCATAGCATTACCAATAATAGATTTACAACTTTTCAACTTGTACTCAGCTCTGTTTTGTCTGTGAATGTCCCTGAGCTCGTGGTGCTGCTGGATCATCGTTATTCTCATCGCTGCAGGCTGTATGCTGCCGTTTCAGTGTTGAAAATTGACCTTGCGCCTCGTAGGTGTCCATGCTCTGCGCTTTGCCTCCTCCTTCTCTTATATGGGTCGAGTTGTAGGTTATGGTGCAGGGCCTGCACTGTTGGTCAATTAGGTCTCCGCAGCTGGGCTGTTGTATTGGTGTGTCCAGAGTCCATGTCAAAATCAGTCACCTGATTGAGCGTGAGCTCCCGAAAGCCTCTCGTCAACGGGTTGCTGGTAAAGTGATGGTTTGGTCGCCCATTGGTGCAAAGATGTATGGGCACGTTGCTGAGTTGGAAAACCGTCCTTTCCCTAAGACCCCTCTTGTTGTTGTCCTCATCCTCTGTTTGTTGGAAGCAGTGAGTTCGGGGGTTTCATGGTGAACATTATTGGTAGTTTTCAGTGGCTTACTTTTGTAGATCTTGGGTTCTTTCAAAACCATGGGTTATCACTCAGAACTTGGTAGTTTTCTACGTAGTACCACGGCTTTTACTTTTTGTCGTTTATTTTGTTTTTCCTGTTATTACTTTTTGTAGTTTAACGACTAATGCACGTGACAGTTTAAACATTACTCATCGAGGAGAAAGCCAAAAAGAAAAATGGAAACATGACCGTCTGTTGGTTGTGCATTACCTGATAACCCTACTTCGCTGGTTAACTCTCGAAAGTGTGGGGTTATGCCGAACCCCCAACAGTAGGTAACTCAGGTCGGACGGTGGATAAGATGGTTCCTAGGGTGATGGAACGTGATGATATCTGTGCCGATTTCCTTCCTGTCATGACACGCAAGATTGTGGCGACAGCATGCAAACACGTGGGATTTGAATTTCAAGCAATTGCGGATAAAAAATAAAATAAAAATTTGCAACTACTGCATAGAAAGGTAGATTGTCTTTATCTGCAGCTCACTATATTACTAATGATAAGTTCCGGCAAGACAGTAGTCTTTGAACTTCGCATGTTAGTGAAAAAAATCATTTAGACAAGGTTTGTACAGTACTGATTACTAAATTAGCCGAGCATGAAGTCCCACGCATCATCCATGTGATTCCTCGATAGTGGTCAACTCGACGGGCTTGTACCAACGCTCAGATTCTCATATCTATTCAGAATTCAGAATCTCTTTCGGTTCACGATGCAGAATCCCTGGAACTACATGCCCCTCCTTTGCACGATGAATTGCGCCATGCAAAAGCTCACCCACATGACACCACTCTGATCTACAGGTCTGACCTCTTGGTCATATATACAAGTACTATGCTCTCAATCATCCTTGCGTCTGATTATACTAACAGTAGCTTTCGGTGAAAGTGACGAGACGAAAGCTACGAGACTGTGTAATTGCGGTCAACGAAGTATTCCCTTCGTAGTGGGAACGATAGTTTCGGTCCAGAAGGAACAAACCCCGTATATATGAATGGACGACTTTGACATGTTTCTGTTTTCTTCCTTCTTGAAGGCTTAGCTACAAGAGGTCGGGTAAGTCCAGTAACCAGGAGAGGAGCGGGTACATGAGGGGGTCTACGTTTTCCTCGCTGGTGGTGTGGCTGCAAACGAAGGTTTCCAGCTACTACTATATTCTTCTTTCTGTTTCTTCCGTCGATTCCTTCCCTGTTTTCTCGGTCTTTTCTCGCCTCGATGCCATTGCATCCGGTTTTTTCTGGGGCTGTTTCGGCACTTCCCTTTTCTCCCTAGTTATCGTCTTTGTTTTCATGATATGGAATCATCTGCTCCTTTCTAGAGGACCATGTGGTTGCGCATGCAGTATTATTGTGAGGTTATGCATTTGCTTCGATTGCAGTTGAGGAGATAACCGAGAGAATTTAGTTACTCGGCAAAAACTCTCATGTATAACACTGACGTTTCCATAAGTTCTGTAATATTCGAACCGCTTTTGGAGATTAAATAAGTTTCTCTGCTTTTGCTTGGAGAGAGAAGTTGCATAGTTTCTTCCCAAGGAATAGGTATGTTATTTAGTATATCGTATAATGATGCCTCACCGCAACTTCTAGTTGTACCTTTTTGATTGCAATGGTCAGCTTCACTGTTATTACCCCTTTGAATAACTCTAGGAAACCAAGTTAGAGGATGTGGAGTCATTTGTTGCTATGCGGTAGCATGGTTATACGTTGATTGTGAGAACCTGAAAAGGAAGGGAGAATATTTTGTAACGTAGCGAAACGGAAGGAATCAAAGTGAAAAGTGAAGGAAGTAACGAGAACCAAAAGATGGAATCATTGGAAAAGAAGAAAAAGGGAGATAAATCGAGAAAGTCACTAACGCATAGCCTCGCAATTCAATTGCAAACATAGCTCCTTGCTGATACCATAAGCAATGACACTTTCGGTTTGAATCACCATTTGATAGCCTAGGAAAACCGATCGATCTTAACAAATCTTTTTTTGCTAAACACAATACATTCTCAGGCTAAACTGCTTGCTTTTGTTCGTTTTATTTTACTGAGAAATATATATGAAGTGTTATGTATAATTTTTAGAATAAATAAATAAAAATTATTTAAATATTTTATAAATATTAAATGACAGTAAATCGAGAACTAGAAAAAGATCCAAAGATAACCCATACACCAAGAGAGTACACACATTCCAGAAGTATATTGCAGAATCCTGGTACCATAAAAATATTAATTTATGTGTACATCAATTTATAACCTAACCCTTCTTAACGGAAAGATTAGGTATTAATCTGAACATGCTTGACTCTTTTATCAAAAGATGAAACAAGTGAATAAGCATAAACTTTTGGGAACTTTTGCTCTCTTTTTGTTATCGAAGAAATATATAAATATTAAATGATAATCATGGACTAATAATCAAAATATGTCATAAATATTAATGATTAGTACATACCTGGAAACACAAGAAGACCATGATATAAACCATAAGTCCTACGTATACTGACGCGATTCTAAACGCAAAATTCTAGGAACTTATAGCTATTAATACATTAATTTAATTTCAGTTTAATTTATTACCTAACCATTCCTACCGAGAGGGTTAGGTACTAAATTAAACTCCTACATATTCATATAGCTAATCACCTCCTCCTTCATCATTGGAGATCATTAGCTATGCATGCCTCAACCGGGAGCTAATAACAACAAGAAGTTAAACTTTCAGCCAACGTGAGATTCCTCTGTTTTTTTTTGTAGAAAACAAGACAAGTTGTATATTTAATGTGAAGTATGGTTTGAATTCAAAACTGGTGTATTATTTTGATTCATGAGTTTTCCAACTATGCACAAAACATTCAACTACCGTGTTATAAAATAGTTACTAGATACACTCACTGCCTGATTATAAACTAAATCCAATCAATATATTTTAAGCAAAAGCAGATCGAAGTGAGATATCTCGTGTGGTTTTATAATCATCAAAATGACTTGAGGATAATATTTCTAATATTATTTATACGATATGTTTTAATTTTAGCCATATTTATTCCGTTTTTAAGTAAGAAAGAATTTTTTTTATAATTATATTTAAGATTTTTAATGATTTACATGTTACATTTACATGATGAGTTGGTAATCATTTATAATTAAGTATATATACTGATATGTACATAACTATTTCATTTCTGTATAACAGTAATGTCATTTTTTATCAATAAATTAGAAAAAACAAAGATGTTTACTTACTGATATTTTATTAATATAATATTATACCTTCCTTATTTATTTTTAATCCTTGAAATTATACAATAAATATTTACAAATGTTTGTAAATCTTTATTTGTCATACATGATTAAGTAACAGAATGAGAAGGACCTCCAAGAAAATAGATAACTGAATACAAACATGATCAAGAACGAATATCTTTAGGATAAAATAAGTTATGATTTCACTTGATAATTTGGCTGGCTGAGTAAAACTAATCGAATACAACTAATTAAATTCCCAAAATACTGTAAAATATTAACATAGTCTGAAATGAATCATATTAATCTTAACCTATTATGTATGGTACATAAATCATCAAATATATGATATAACATAACCAAGATAAAAGAAAAGAAAAGTTATCATAATTCTAAGGCAATTAGCTTATAACAACCATTTCCTGTACATTTGTTTGAGGTTGTAGAGTGCTCTTTCTAGGTTATTTCTTCTTTTCATTTTCTGTTCTTTATCATGCATTTCTCAAGATTTTTGTTTCAAATTACTTGTTTCGTCAATTCGATGGGTCGCGTTTGTCGAACCTTGAAACTTACATTCACTTCCAGAAAACGGTTCAACGCGTGACAAACTAGGGTTCAATGGACTACAGGTCGGTTGTAAATTCTTGAACAAGGAGCGTTCAGTGGAATTGCGGGATGCGGTAGCCGTTTTTATATTGACATAATTCCATGTCTTTCCTTTCTCTTAACCTCTAGTAATAAGGTCAAATACAATACACGACAAAAATTCGCGTGTTTCATTTCCAGTTTCGCGGTCGAGTATAACTATGCATATGGAGATGTGACAATGTTAAAACCATCGGAGAGTTATCACTCATGGGTTACCTGCGAGATAATCACAGGTGTTACGAGAAGTCTTGTTAATAAAATAAAATGGAGATCAGAAGAACATCATATTTCAAAAGAAAACCTCATATATAGTCCTTGAAGGTGTCCCGATAGTACTCACCTAAAGAATCCAAAAGACTACAACTAAAATGGACAAAACTAAAAATATATGACAAAAGTCTCTTGAGCTTACCAAGGTGACAAGACTAAGCTATCACTATCAACTATGTAGATGAGCTGTGGTGCCCACAGTCTACAAGTTTTAGGATTTTTTTCAAAATTTTAAGTTAACGTCGTGTATGTATGATTGAATTAACTTTGTTATTTAAGTTTACACCCTGCTTAGTAGGAAGATAAACTTAAGACGAACATATTCCGGAAGATGTCGTCTGGAAGACAGAATCCAGAAGACATAGTGCGAAGTCCTCCAGAGAGGACCATGACTGTAACTGCAGGAGACACCAACCTAGCACCAACTGGATGAACTAGTAAGTGTTTGGTGGATCTTAAGAATAGCCACCTAAGCAGTAGGTAAGACCAAGGCTGACAGGGCATTTACCTAAAATGCGAGCAACTGGGGAGTAGACATGGAAGCTACAAGTGAAGAGACGCGGAAGCATCATATCCTTTTTCTTTCTTCTCTACTCGAATTCAAACATATCGAGGAAGACATCAGAGACGCGCGTAGAGAGATTTCAGTGAGAGATTGTGAGGACGATAGTCTTCCACAGGAAGAGAGCTCGAAGTAGAAGCAAAGAAGATAAGATCGCAGGAATTGGAAACCTCTGGAATCAAAGATTGAAGCTTCAGATTGTAGGCAGCAGAGCTCGAAGTCAAATACAAAGGCAGGGTCTTAGCAAGGTGAAGTCATAGTGAGCAAAATTGAAGCACTCACATCAGAGGTGCGCACAGAAGACAATTGGGATTGAAGCAGAAGCGCAGCACAATCTACTAAGTGCATTTTTTAGGTTCTTCTTGCTTCTTTCCCCCTTCTCATATCCTTCACCCTTATGTTCCTATGTTTCCTCCTTCTTCGATTTCTTGCATGAAGCCTACTTATTTCTCCCTATATCCTGAAATTTCTCCTAAGTGAATTGGAGACGAAAGCGCTGTCCACTTTTTGACAGCCTTCTTCCCAAACTCACTTCTCAAAAATCGAATTTGATCTTCCTCTCCTTTGTCTCGAAACTCTTTGTTTCTGTCTATCAATTTCCCTACCCCATTGTGCTTCTGTCCCTAGATCCCTGGACAGAAGAGTTGTTTGAAGGTCTGGATATTTCCAGAAGCTAAAGTTCAATTTCATCAAGTAGCTTGGATTGGATTGGAATTGAATTGTGAAAATCAAGCCAGTGCCTCCCAAGCTTCTTGTCTTCCCAAATTCACATCTTCCTAGAGAGCTAGAAGACTGGAAAGACTGGCAGAATGCACGAGAAGATGTGAAGGTCCTCTATGGATATCTTCTGTCTGACCCATAGCAGCATGTTCCTTCTTCTTCCCAACTTTAGATGAGAATTGTGAGGAGTCTTGCTGGCAAAATCTAGAGAGCAATGTCTAGGGTCATGTCTTCCTATTACGCATCAAGCTTCTTCTGAGAGTGTATGCGAGACGAGGAGTCGAAAAATAGAGTGTCAACGTTTAGTGTCTGTTGTGAGGATAGATTGCGTGCAGGAAGCCCGAAGACATGTGAGACCAATGATATGAAGCCTAGATACGAGAAGTCTTCTGAAGACATCAGTCACCCAGAAGCTGTCTCGGGAGTCTTCCTAGAGACCACTGTCGCCGCAGGAGTCCTCAACCTTCTTCAGATCATTTCGTAAGACTCGCTTCTCGAGTATCTCTTCATCTTACTAAGAAGTAGGATGAATTACAAGGTGGATTGTCTTTTTAGGAATCTATGAGATGCCTTGCTTAGTTAGAATTACGTAGATATAGATCAGAAGACAGAATAGTTATCTATTGAAAGACTGAATTCGTCTTCTGAGAATGAAAAACTGGACTGTGAGGGCCTAGTAAGGATTGAGTCTTAGGCTCACTGCAAGCATGTGTTTATAGTGTAACCGAAGCTTCGAAATGACTATGCATCCTCGAGGTATTGTGTTATCACAATCGGAGCTGAGCTCGGCCAAACTCTTCATCAAGGGGTTGGACCTCGACTTCTTCGCGTGGGATTGAGATCTTGCCAACCAAGGTTTGTTGGAAGAGGTTTGGGCAGCCTACCTCCCCGAAACCATGTACATGTCAAGGCAGGAGTGGCTAGAGGAAGACCAGCACTGTGGACGGTGGAATGAGGACGAAGAATGTTTCATCGATCCGAATCTGAGAACGGAGGTTACGAGCTAAAGAAAGGGAAAATCCTTTCGATCATTTCAGAGAAATGGCATGTATCTTGGAGTACTACCTGCCTCTTCTTGGAAGATCGACAGGGAAGGAATGGTTGGAAGACGGAAGCGTATCGGGAGCTGAAGAAGCGTCTTCTGGGGAAGCTTTACCTTCACCTTTTTCCCAAGGGAAAAGCTCAAAAGGTCCTATACCTAGACTATTAGAATGTGGAATTCTTGGAAGCTGTCTGAGCAGGAGAGGTCGTCAATTGGAGTGCTTCTTTCACACCTATGTACACACCGAGTTAGTTTATTTGGGCATCTCAGCAGAGGGCATCTCACCCTTTTTTTCTGCTACATGTATGTGTTCAAAGGAGACTCAGTTGACAAAGTATGGGCTAGTGAGACCAGAAGTCTACAGAAGAGGAAGGTCGGGCAGGTGCCATGTCTTCCCTTCCAATTTCAGTGCCTAAGGAAGGACCAGACACAACCTAGTGGAAGATCACCGGTCAAGCGAATGATTCCAACAGCACAGAAGACGCGTCGCCACCGAGGAGGATGAGACCTTGGAGCGTTCTAAGGACAAGTACTTCTTACCCCACCATCCACTCCGGATCTGAGTCAGAATCTCAGGAAGACACTCTTGGCACTAGGACCACCAAGAAATCCGTTCCTACGACCTCAAAGAGTCTTTCGAAGACTCTAGAAGACAGAACCTTGGTAGATGTTCTGATTACGACAGGTGACTATTCAGAGAAGAAGCATGTCTCTGCTATGAGAAGAGATCTCCCACCAAGGAAGACATTGCGAGTGGCGTATTCTCAAGTACAAAAGGAGAAAGCTACCATGGTGGAAGAGGTCTAGGTATCTCAGGAAGACAGGGAAGCTTCCCTGGATCGGTATGTCAGCATGAACATGACTCTATGCAAAGAAGACTAGAAAAGTTCAATCCCTTCTTCAGCATCAAGATCCAGCCAACCATGGAGATGATGGAGAAGCGGACTAGGGTCCAAGAGAAGCCTCTTCAGTCTGGATTTGGTCTTCGGACTTTGATCCAGCAGGAAGAAGCGCATACGCAAAGGATGGAAGCTCTGAAATCCAACCTCCGCGTCACCAAGAAGATAACCAACAAGTATAAAACGGAAGCTTCCGCTTCTGTTAAAGAGATGACTCAACTGTAGAAGACCCACCAGGAATTGCAGGTGGGAATTCAGCAGAGGGAGCAGGAAGTCTTGAGGATCGGGGGCAAACTAACTGATCTGGTGGACAAGAAAAAGACTTGGAATGCACAGCAGAAAGCTGCAGAAGCTAAGGCTGCGGAGGAGAAGAAGCAGCGGGTAGAAGCAGAATACCGAAGCAAGGAGATCATGACACAGATGAGAGAAATACTCAGGAAGAAGTTCAACTTCACCGCATGGAGGAAGCTTCTGACCTTGGTCCGAACTTGGGATGATGCCCCAAGGACATGTTGATAGAATGCAAAGACAACATGTTCCGCTACTTGGATCGGCAGATTGAGGGTCTGAAGACGCTCTACGGTCTTCCTTCAGTTCTCATCTCTACAGCCATGTCTTCAGATGCCCCAAGACCATTCCATGTTGAAGATCCAGATAAGGAGGAGTTGGACCTAGCTGTTCATATGGTGGTAACCGCATTGGAATTAGACAAGACACGTGAAGCAGCTCCAGAAGCCAAGACATCTTCTGGAAGACAAGAAGAGGAGACGGCTTCTCAAGTATTCAGAGTGGAGGTAATGACTGCCTTTGACCTCCATGAGATCGTCCCAACCCTCAGCAACGAACAGGTCTTGCAGAAAAGCCTAAGAGCGAAGCTGGGTACGGCTTCCCAAGGTCGTCTTTTGTCTTCCGAACCAAATACAAAAAAATACATGACTGTCACTAAGACGGATGTCACGTCAGAGGTACCAGCTGAGCAGCACATGGTACCAAAAATCAAAATAGATACTCGTACAGGTGCAGACACCATGGATGTCACATCTGATGATCAGGAATAGATAAGAACATCAGTTAAGTATAAAGTCGTTTATACCTCACTGATTCTTAGAGAATCGGAGTTAGTTGTTTTTAGCTTGGCAACTCTCTTTTGTATTTTTAGGATATTGTCCATGTGGCAGGGTTAGTTACAGCAGGAATAGAGAAGACTTTCCAAACTGAGAGGAACCGAAGTCCAGGAGGAGGTGACCATCTGACAGTGAGTCCTTTTCCTCCTTTGGGCTGTGGTTGTGATTCGAGAGAATTCCCTCCTACGATTAGAGGCAGTTGTATAAAGTTGAGGTTGATGTTTAGTTTTATACACACACATGAGACACACAAGAGCGCGCACACAAAGTACACACGCGCACATAGTAGGTATGTACCTCCGCATCCAAGAGAGGATCGCGGGAGTGAAGACAGAAGTAGACAGAATAGACAGGAAATGACATCCTCGTGTAGTCCTGTTTAGTCTTGTGTGTCGAGGAGTAGTGACAAGAAGCTGAAGGAGTAGCTATCCAAAGTCAATGTAACTTCTTCTCAAGGATTGGATTGATGATTTTAGCTTACAGAAGCTTTGTCTATGTCTTCTGGGGATTGGGTTTTATCGAATTCATATCCAATTGTGCATGGGAAGTTTTCTTGATGAGTGGCGGTGATTGTTAGAAGTTGTGTAGTGTCCAAGTTTGTCTCATCCAGTGGAGCACTTCGGATCCACATACGGTAGTATGTGGATCGAGAAGAGATTGAGATAGAGTAGTCGAAGCAAGGACAGAAGAAGCTAGAAGTCGTATCTGTAGAAGTTGACTGAGTACCAAGTAGGACGTCGAGGAGTTAGGTGACGAGAGTGTCAGCACAAGTCTAAATCCATGTAAAAACTCATTTGACCAAAGAGACAGTGGGTGGTAATTCACTTTAGGATTGCCTCGAGAGAAAAGACCTAAAGTACACAGAAGCTGGCAAATTGCTTCTTATCATATCAGAAGACGTCACCTTCAACAAGAAGACAGTGGGACTGTAAGTAGGTATTTGGTCTTCTCCCCCAATTTACTACAAGCAGGGATGGCTTGTTAGTCAGTATCCGGACTAGAAGCTTGTCGGAAGATTGATTTTTCTCTTTTCTTTCATTTTCTCTTTGTTTCTCTTCTTCCTTCTCTTTTCTCATCTTCCCATCTTCATTCTATCTTCTACCTGGTTACAGAAGCTTTGTGTGAGTATCAGTGGATGTGAGTGTCGTTGTAGTGCTGCTAGAAGACCGTTTCAGCAAGCAGAAGCTTGGGAAGACTACAGAGGGCATACACCTTATGAATGATCTAATCATTTGAATATCATAAGGGTAATTTGTGGTATGGAGTAGTAATTGGCATCTATTGAGCAGTGGAAGTGTTCTAAGGATGTCAGAAGCTGAGTCGAATCTCCAGAGGACGAGATTTGCTTCTAGAAGCCGACGTGAGAAGACTGGAAGCTTGGGTCAGGGAGTAGTAATCGTCTTCCTTGTCTTCTTAGTGTATATTTGTGTTGTATTTTAGGTAGTTGTTGCGTGTTATGATCCAGAGCGCCTTTTGAAGAGTCTGGAAGCCGCATGGTTTTGTGAGTTAGAAGGAACTTCTGGACAAAACGAGGGTGTTTGTGAGTTTGAATAGATCTTAGAACTTAGAATAGTGTAACTAAGTGTAAATCTTCTTGGGGAACGAAATCTTTTATGCTACAATGGTGTAAAGGAGAAATCCTAGGACACTACATGAGCTTAAGTGTACCGCTTAACACCCCCTCTTAAGATCAGCGGCAGTCCACATACATCAACTTTTATCTCAGTATTTTTATCTTGAGATAATGATTTAGTGAATATATCTGCCACTTGATTTTCTGTTGATACTCAACTGGTACATATCTCACCAGGTTGTATGTTTTCTCTTGTAAAATGAACACTTCAGTTCGTCATGCTTCTTGCATGACGAACTGGATTATTGGCAAGAGCAATACAACTCATGTTGTCACTCAAAATACTGGTTGTTTCTAACTGTCCTTCACCAAATCTTCCAGTATCCACTTGATCCCTACAACCTCTTTTGCTGCATTGCACAAATCTTTGTATTCAGCCTTGGTAGAGGACAAAGAAACAATAGGTTGTTTTTCTGCTCCTCCTAGTCCAGGGATGTCACTATGTATGTGACTCTATCGTCATGTGCGAATAAATGATATTTATTTGATACTATGTGGAAATATTCATTAATTTTTTCAATTTTTTATCTGTGTCTTTTAATCAAAATTGTATTTATTACATATCTTGATTATATTATAACTTTGTTAGATATAATTTCTATATAATTTAAAATAATTATTATATTGTTTAAAATATATATTTCATGTTTAGTCTATTATCATCTTTCTTATCACCAAATGACGTGGTTAATGAATTAAACAACATTGATTTGCTAACATAACTAGATGTGAACTATAAATGTTTTAAGACGTCTAAATCGATAAACTAGTGTAAGTTAGATATAATTTGCAGCTGTATATATGAAAACTTACAACTTACAATGATCAACATTTTCTTGTGATATTTTTGTTTCCACGACAAAATGAACAAGCTTTTAATATCTTCAAATTATTACCCTATTATTACTCGAATGTGTACTCATTCGGGACGCCAAACACATTTGTTGAACTTCTCGTACTGCCAACAATACCGTGACTCCATATCGAATAACGCTTCTCACTCCTCTTTACAATTGCGAATTCCAAAGACATTCAGATACGAAACGACTACGACAGATGTCGCTCAAAACTGCAATTCCTCTTTATACATTGAAAACAAAAAATCTACTTATATACTTGTGATTGATCATTGAAGATCCTCGAGGTAGAGGTCTCTCTAAAAAGACAGTCAACAATGATAACTCACCCACTGCAAACCGTTAATTGTCTAACTACTCTGTACCGGATAACCAATACACAAGTCATTTGTATAGTCGTCTCGGATAGTCAACTAACTTTTCTTTAACCATTCTATCCGTACTCAACACGCTTGTCTCAAAGTCTTCTATGCTAGTTTTAGTTTCTACTCTCCTCGAGTGTCTTCCGATATATGGACTATTTGAATGAACTGTCCTTACGAGCTGTCCATATTATCTAGATATTGGACACTCTCGGATCATCCAATCATACAAGATTCCCAAACTGATTCGACACGTGACAAACTAGAGTTTCAGTGGACGACAAGTCTGTTGTAAATTCTTGAAACAAGGAGCGTGCAATGAAATTGTGGGGTGATGCGGTAGCCGGTTTTATATCGATCTAAACTTTATCCTTTTCCTTTTCTCTTAACCTCTAGTTGCAAAAGAAGACAATTCGCAAATTATCCAATGATCTCAACAAAGGATTTCCTTGTCCTCATGAGTGTTGCAGGATCGTCAAGAAGGAGATAGTGAAAAAAGAGAGAGAGTTGTACTATGGAATGACTCATGATCGACAAAAAGATAAGTCTATGGAAAAATTCAAACAAGCAAAGAAAAGAACGATGAAAAGCTACATTTTTTACATTTTCTTTATGTTTGTCACACAACATTTTACATTTTCTATGGGTTCAGCAAGTCAACATTCTACAATGATGTCCAAGATGTATATCGGTTGGATGCACAAACATCATTTCATGGCAATAAGGATAGAATGAAATCAGATCAATCTGCCTTGATGGCTCGTGCGTTCTTGAAGACATTTCTTCAAGTGAACAATGAACCAATGCCTCATTTGTCATACAACAACTACATTGGGAAAGGTTCAGATGATCATTACTTTAGGCTACCCACATGTTATTCTAATGATGATATTTATAAAGAGATATCCATGAATATGGAGGTTGCAGATTGTAATGTTTTAGGATTTCTCCTTTACACCATTGTAGCATAAAAAATTTCGTTTCTCAAGAAGATTTACACTAGTTACACTGTTCTAAATTCTAAGATCTGTCTAAACTCACAAACACAATGATTTTGTCTAAAAGTTCTTTCAAACCCCACACAACCACGCAGCTTTTAGACCCTCCAAAAAGGTGCTCTGGAACATAACACACGACTACTACTTCAAATACAACACTAATGTACATTGAGAAGATAGGGAAGATGATTACTGGTCCCGTGCTAGGCTTCCGGTCTTTTCACGTCGGCTTCCAGAAGTAAATCTCGTCTTCTGGTGGTTCAACTCGACTTTTGACACCCTTAGAACACTACCACTGCTCGGTAGATGTCAATTAAATTCCACACAGCAAATTATTCTTGCGGATGCTCAACTGATTAGATCAACCACAGGGTGTATGCCCCCTGTAGCTTTCCAAAGCTTCTACCTACTGAAACAGTCTTCTGGCAGCACTACAACGACACTCACATCCAATGATATTCACACAAGGCTTCTGTAACCGGATAGAAGATAGAATGAAGATGGGAAGATAAGTGAAGAGAAGAGAAGAAGAGAAAATAATAAAAGGAGGGAGAAGGTGAGAAATAAATCTTCCGACAGGCTTCTAGTCCGGATCTTGACTAACAAGTCATCCTTGCTTGTAGTAATATGAGGGAGAAGATCAAACACATACTTACAGCCCATTGTCTTCTTGTTGAGGATGACGTCTTCTAATGTGATAAGAAACGATCCGTTAACTTTTGTGTACCTTTGGTTTTCCTCTCGAGGCAATCCTGGAGTTGTTTATCACCCACTGTCCCTTTGACCAAATAAACTTTTACAGGATTTCAGATATGTGCCGACACTCTCATCGTCTAACTTCTTGGTTTCTTACTTGGTACTCAGCCAACGTACTACAGATACAACTTCTAGATTCTTCTGTCCTCACTTTCGACTACTATGTCCTGAGAAATCTATACCTGATAGTCCGCATGTGGATCCAAAGTGCTCCATTGGATGAGACGAACTTGGACACTACACAACTGCTGACAATCATCACCACTCAACAAGGAAATTTCTCATGCACAATTGGGTAAGAATTCGATGAAACTCAATCATCAAAAGACATAGACAAAGTTTCTGTAAACAAATAATCAATCAAATCCTTGAGTTACATCAACTTCCGGTAGCTACTCCTTCATCTTCCCGTTAGCGTGTCGGGTATTGCGTGAAGGATGTCTAGGAAAACGCGAGGTTCCTGGCTGTGGAGATGTTGTGTGTCGAACAGAGACAAGACAGAGAAGAACAACCACGAAAATGAACCCGCAATATATACCAACTCCAAAAGTATGTACACTGCCGGTTCTTTCTACTAAGAGCACGAAACTGATGAACAGACCAGAGCGGTCTGTAACCTACTTCAAAGCCTTAAAACAAACCCCGAATCACAACCCTAACCCAAAACCGCCGAAGCGTAGCTCAAAGCAAGAGAAACTTCTCTTTGCTAACAAACAGAGCCACAACAATATCACGCGATCCAAACCCAAGTCCAAACCACATCCACGCACTAGCTCTTGGCTAAAACTAGCTACCACAAGCCGTACACAACCAATTAAGTCCCTAACGAACTCAAAAGGACGAAACCCGTAGCGAAGGAACCGAAAAAGATCTATCTGAGAACTTTCTCCTTTCGCCAAACGATCTTCAAATGTTGATAGGGTCTCCTTCCCTAACTCCTTTGGCTCAAGAAACCTTCAGATCCGACTCCCGATAGTCGAGATATCGCCGATTTTCGGTCGCAGGTGACCGAACCTTCAAAAACTCCTCCCTGCGGCTTAAAATCGCACACCACGCACAAAAGGATCGTCTAAACTGATATCCGTCTTCTCTGGTAGGTAGATCTAGCTACCCTGAACCAAACAAGACTCCAAAGAAGCCGTTTGGAGTTCCCCTTACAAAACCACTCGAGAAATTTGGTCGCAGATTGCAAAAAACTGACGTAAATCGGCTCCCTGCGACTCAAACTCGCTCACCACACCCAAACCAACAATCCAATTCACGTACAGTCTTCTCCTATGAGTAGATGAAGACTCCTTGATCGCGTAGGCACCAAGAACGAAGAGCTTGGCTCACCGACCGCGAAGAACAATCCAACCTCAGGTTGCAGGTGAACAAAAATCTGATGTAAGCGCTTCCCTGCGAACCAATTTCACTCAGAACTTCCAACCCGCCCGATGAAAACTGGTATCGTCTTCAATTTCCTGTAGAACTCGGTGTTCTGATCTCGATGGATCTAAGGACAGCAAGTTTGGACTCCGGAACGGTCCGAACGGTCCAACTCTCCTTCACAGGTAACTGAAATCCCCAAATCTGCTTCATGCGTCTCAATTTCCATGAGTACACACCCCCCGATCCGTCTCGTCACAAACCGTCTTAACCTGTGCGTAGCCTGCACAGTTCTGAACCAAATGACATCTTGCGCGCGTGTATTGGACTTCTCAAATCCTCAAATCATCCACCGACAGATCGCAGATGCAAGCTAGCCCTTAAGCTGCCCCCTTGTTACAGTCTCTTCTCTGTACGTACGAACTTCACCCTGAATAATAAGAAGCAGGCCCCTTACGTCTTTGATATAATGTCTGAAACCTCAAATACCCACTCAGCAAGTAACTAAGGCCTAACTTGATTTTGCTTTCTTCCGAATCGCATAACTTCTTCTCTAGATGTCCAAACGAAGTAAACAAGATACCCATGGAAAGCTGACAATGAGCTCTACCCGTCTAAGCGATAAAAGTGAAGATACGAAGTTGTGCCAAAAACCCATAAGCTGGGGCCTAGCTTGTTTTCTCCATCTTTCGAGTCCTGTAACTTCTCCACTAGACGTCCAAACGAAGTAGACAAAGTGCCTATGGAATGCTGACAAGGAGCTCTATCCACTGATGCGATGAAAGCGAAGATCCGAAATGGTGCCAAAAGCCCATAAGCAACGGCCTAGCTTGTCTTCTCACGAGTGTTTTTTGGAGCGACAAGCATCGTACTTTGGATTTCATATAGGAGCCGGTCCACGACACGACACCGTTTCTACTCCTCGACACACCAGACTAGACAAAACTACACGAGGATGCCGTTTCTTGTCTACTTCTGTCTACTCCTATCTACACTTTCGCGCTCTCTCTTGCAGATGTGTAGAACCTACTGTGCGCACATCAATCCCAAGTCTTATAAGACCTGGGATTGGGATGGGCTGACTAGCAGCCGAACAAACTGTCTTCTAATCATAGGAGGGGACTCCCTCGAACACAACCACAGTCTAGAGGCTGGAAAGACCCGCTGGAAGATGACCACCTCCTCCTTGGATTTTGATTTCCCTAATTTGGAAAGTCTTTCTCTAATCTTGCTCTAACTAACTACATCACAAACGCTGCAATCTAGAAATTTATTAATTCTAAGGTGACACATTGTTCAGTACTCGAGTACAAACTTGAATTCTTCAAGAGATTCCAAATTTACACCAAACTTATTCCACTTTACTTCCGATTGCAACTCCTCTCACATCTTCCTTATTAAATTTTTATAATCAAACTAAGAACAGATTTTTTGTTCACATCCTAGTAAATAGTATGTTTACATTGCTCACTTACCAACAGATAATATTATTTATCACCATTGGTTCACTCATTGTTCATCTTCTTGATTATACACATACTTGTTGAAATTATCATCTTCATCAGACAGAAACTGAATGTGTTAAAATTACCACTTGCAACATGTGAATATATTTTATTCTATTGACAAAAGTGGTGTTGGTTGTCTGGCATCGACGAGAGAACACTATAAATAAATTTTATGCTTATGATATGTCATGTTTCATAGATTTTTGATTATTTATTTAACTGTATTATGTTACAAAGATAAATTAAAAGATATATTGAGACTGCAAGACTTTCATTCTAGAAAGGGTACTAGGAGTGTCCCTTAAGGGGCAAAGTAATATCGTAACAGCAAAACTGACGTGAGTAAACTTTTACTGATATACATTAGTCGCACATAGTTTCTCAGTAGTAGTTTATCAGTAGTTTATTAGTTTTTTCCTGAGTTTGAACTAGATTTGCAGGATTGGAATACAAAAGTTTTTCACTTCACAAACTTGGGGTAGATGTTGTGACAGGATCCATGGTCTAGGTTTTATGTGATTGAATAAAGAATTTTTCATTATTTTAGTTTTATTGTAACAAAAGTCAACAGTAATATGGCATGTGTCAACATAGAAAACAAACAGCTGTTCAAGAGAAGTAACTTTTTGTATTTAACTTTTACTTCAAAAAAAATCAGCAGATAATGTGACACATGTCAACATAGAACCAAAACAACTCCTAAAATACCTTAAGAGGGTACCCAAGAGTACCCTCTAGAAATCATTTAATTTTCACAATATTCTCTACTCCTGTTTAATGGGAACCCAAAAAGCTGACATGTGCGATTGAGGGTCTTATTATCGGACCTAGGTTCGGGTTAAAAACTATGCGACAAAAACCAAGTGCGACTGGGCCCTAAGAAGCTAGCGAGAAAACTAGCTTAGTTAGCGAACTCGTTAGCTAAACTTGGCAAAGGAGTGGAAAGTGTTAGTGAGTTCTACAAGTTAGCGAAGCTCGCTAGTTTATTTGATGAGTCCTAGCACTAATTAGCAAGTCCGCTAGCTTCTTCTTTTGCCAAAAAGATATGAGAAGTTGTTTCATTTTCAATCTAAATATTACTGTTACCAGTTATTTTTCTACTGTTACACTAATTTAATATATTAATATCAATAATTTTCTTCTGATATTAGGATAACAGTTTGCTGTTACTTGTTAAACTTCTCACACTCTCCCTTTAAGCTTCCAGGAAAATAATGCTTTATTATTTGTTTAAAAATATACTCTATTATATGTTTAGAATAATGCTTTATTATATATTTAAAGTAGAATTATTTGATTATTAGTAGATTATAACTGTCTCATAGTCTGATTTCCGGAATTGTTAAAGCCATGCCTAGTAAAATTCCATAGTCTAAACACCTTTGATGACAAATAAATTTATGAATAATCACTTTATTCAACCTAGAAGGGTCTACTAAAATTCATTATAAAGTCTAAACCTTTTGAAAATTCCATTTAAATTTATGAACATGATTAACTTAATAAGAATCAAGAAATTAAAATGTTATAACTTAGATAACTATAAATCTAGGGAAAACCCCCGAAGAAGATTTATTCTCTACATTTTAAGAATTTTATCACCTCCTTCAAGATTTTATGACTATTTTATGAATTAATTAAAATTAAAAATTAAACTCAAAGATGTATAAATATCCATTTTAAATAAGAAATATTACGATCAAAAGATGTCAGGGCGTTGAAAATAATCATCTCTTGTAATCATAAGTTTTCAAGTCACGTTCTTTTTAATGGTAAGCTGGATTTTTTGATACAATATTTTTATTTATTAAACATTTTTATATTTTTTAATAAAAATTAGAGTAGATTTTATACTTGTACTTCATTCTAATATGATAGAAAATCTTTGTCACTATTCTTGTTGCGTCATTCTTCGATAATGCAGAGCTCAATGACATGTTCCTTGCATAGTTTAATCTGACTGTTTCATAAGAACTCTACTTCTGATTCGTGAGTCTGTTTCACTAACATGAAATCCTTATCGATCCATCCATATCACACATGCTTGGAGTATACGAGGAAATAATAAGACTCTTAATCAGTTTAGGCGTATAACGAAGTTCAAATATTCTTTGAAATAGAAAAGAACCTCAAAGACATTTCATCCTTTGGTGGTAAAATGTGACTATAAAAATTAACAAACTCTTTTTGATTCATTTTTCTTCTCGATTTTTCATCTCAGTCCAATAATCTTTTGCTTATCTAAGTTGGAGAATGCGATTCTCTTGACAATTTTCATTGTCAAATGAAAAAATTAATTTAAATCGAGAAAATTGATCCACGACATCTAATCACGCTTATTAATCATTATGAACTATTTACTGTTCTTAATCCTAATTAGATGTATAGTCATAATTCTTTGTGTTTTAACAATTTTAAAACACAAAGAATGTTTGTGTTTGTATCGTGTGATAATGACTTTTAACAAGAGAGTTTTACAAAGAAAACATCCACTCCAGAAGAAAAGTGTGCTTATCATGTTTGTGACTGTATCGGATGTGATTATAAGAAGATTCGACTTTACTAGGAAGCTAATTTCTCCCAAACTTAGTCACAAACGCGCACCCACTGCAGTTGCATAAAGGTAATTAAAAGCGGTCACACAACTTACATGCTTCTCTCGGTCAAGTCTATGGTAAGCAGGCTGTTGCCCCAAATCTTCCATATATTGTGGATGAAATGTGTTCCGTGTTTCTAGAATGAAGATATACACCACACGCACAACAGAAGAATCTAGTTGCTGAGAGAGAGAGAGAGAGTTCTCATCGTCATACTCAAGTTGTGGTAGTCATTGATGTGAAGTTGTATGTGTCTTTGTTCCACCGCGTCGAAGTGAAGTTGATCATTAGTGTTGACGAACAACTGCGTCTCTCTTGAGATCGAGCTAGCAAAGGTTTTTCGGCAACTTGAGTGTAGATCACGCTAACAAACTTTGCGTGTGCCGCCAGGTACCAGTTCCTTGCTGTAATCGAATGCGAAGAACGTCATGGTGCATTCACTCATCGTGTGTGAATCAGAATCAGATGATTCGGCTTCATACTTGCGTAAACATACAATCTTCACAACTTGGTTACGACTTGTATTTGTTCTCTTTTTGGAGCAAGAATGACATATTGGTTGACAATGAGTGGGTGATAGGAACTGATGCATGCTGCTGGCTACTTGTCGAAATTATCGGCAAGTTGCCCGTATATATTTCACCTCTCAGATTAGATTTCCTGTTATTTTAAAAGTCTAACTTCCTTGCATATTTTGTAGCGTGGATCGGAATAATTTTACTTTACTACTTACTTTTACTTCATTGGGAAGACGTCGCAACATGTAACGGTATACATGTGTAAGAGAATCGGCCCTTTCTGAAAGTTATTTTGCATTTGGGCGGTATTTTCAAGACTTGTACGGTACCATCCGGGCATTCGGGGCAAACGTTCTTATATCCTATGTGTACCAGAAATTTATTTCACCGCAGCCCAAATTTACTTTACTCTACCTCTAATACGTTTATCGGATTTCACTCGTACTTCTTCATTAACAGCATCTTTGATAGGCAACAGCAGGTCAGAGTGCCATGTCCTCTAAATGTGAGAAGCGCATATCAGCAGCTAGCCATGTACATGCACAGAAAGTTCAGTTTTAAGTGTCCATGTAGTAGATAATCAACCTATGAGATCTCTTATTTGTCTTGTATTTCTCGTAGAGTATATCTCAATAGCGGTGAATTTGTCGAACAAGCTGTTTCTAATCAAAAGTGTGATCAACTAAGGAAAATCTAAAGAGAGGTCCGATAAACGTATTAGAGGTGAACTCAAGTAAATTTGTCCTGTTCATTACCACGAAAACGTATTTCTCCATATACTTGTAGCATATCCTTTCATTTCTTGCTTCTTCCTCTTCTGTTCTTCTTTATTCGAAGAAGAAATTTCTGTGTTTGTGTTTGTAAAGTTATACTTACGGATGAATATCGGATTCCGATGAACACTCATGTATGAACACAAATTTTGTTTTATGTTGTTTTGTTTTCTGTTTTGTTTTGTTCTGAAAATTTCTTACGTGTCTATCATTCAAGGTATAACCGTAGCTAAATTGAGATTCCCAAAGGTATCACTATTTGTCATTTATACGTGATTCATATATACCTTTTTAATTTTTTATTAGATTCTTTTCTCGGTTGGCATAGGCATATTATTCTTTCTCCTCCTAAACTTCATGCTATAAATTATTCTTTTAGATTCTTACCTTGTGCATTTAAATGCGACAGGTACGAAGGTATTTCCTTTTAAAAAGGAGTTTTGTGTTTCATTTTTGTTCGTACTTCTTTTCTTATATGCTACATAATAGTACTTCTTCATCACTTTCTGCTGGTAACCATGACACCCTAATTACATCAAGTCTCGGAGTAAACTCATCAGAACTCGAGAACAAGTTAAGGGACAGAAGTATACGTTGAGCAAGCTTCTGGTTGCAGGATCAAGTTTTGGAAAATAGTTGTGTAGACAGTTCTTATGTTGAATAATATTCACTAACACACAATTCATTTAGGTTGCAGAATCCGGATTAGTGTGCAGAAGATCATTAACGCCTTATGTTATCCAGATCTCTGTGATGGCAACAAGACTACGAATGGTGATCAGAGACCAGCTACGTACATCGAAGGGAAGATGTATAATCTGCCAAGAATGCAGTAAAAGGTATTGAGTACCAATAAGAATAGAAAGTGTAACCTGATGATTTTGAGCTTGCTTATTGCCTTCAGGATATTTCAGAGTGAGGTATAGGAGCATGTACGAAGTGTGAATATAAGCTTTTTGGACAAGCAAGTAACTGCAGCAGGGATTGAATCAAGGTTGGAATTGCAACATGTCTTAAGAATCAATACTCGAGATCTTTGATATGATTTGTTGTAACCACGTATAATAAAAATAACCTATTTTCATTTTCTCTAGTAACATATAAAAGTTTATTTGAATAGGAAGTATTATTTTATATGATAATTTAACTTTTTATTAATATTATTATATGACATTCTAAAATAAAACTAATTTTTTATTATTAAATGTATTGTGATGAGAGTTTGGCTCACGCGCTAAGTGACAAATACGTCAACCCATGTGAACAGTGTGAAGGTTATCCTCAATCCTTCATTCATATTCTGGTGACATTAGGGATCGGGCAACAACGTTGAGGAAAGGTTTTAGGATATGGTATAGTATATAGTATATGGTATTGTATATGATATATAAAACTATTGTAGTGCATGTCAAAGGTAACAAAGAAGATTCTCTAGTGGAAAGAAGGAAAAAAGTCAAAATTTATCAAAAGATAGCTTTGACGTATAGAACAGTGTATACCTTACGAGTGCATTAGTGAATTGAATGTATTTTCAATTTTTAGTATTAGAAGATCTTGAAAGTTAAAATATTTTCTTTGAATACAAAATTTCTTTACTACCGAAACTAACAGCCAAAATGAATAAACAGCAAATAAAAAACTCCTGCGACGTTGTTCCACTATAATAAAACTTGCCTGCGTAAAACTTCCGCGACCTTCTGGCCGAAGTCATAACAATCGTCCGCGACCAAGAATATTCGCCAAAGAATCTAGCTTGGTCGGGCACTAATATACATTTCATTCACGATACTTTGCGACCCTCTGCTAAACATATGTGTCTGACAGACTCATAAGGCGATGCAGCGCGAAGGCTAAGGCGGCAAAACAGACGGTATGAACAAAGTGATAAGGAAAACGTAAAGAAAATGCGTTGACCCTAGTCAGCACCTACTACTGTCCGAGAATGCTCGAAAAGACGAATATAAGTAGAACGGTGCGATTTTCGCATAAGAAGAACAGAAGAAAGAAAGGGATTTGAACGGGATACACCGAACATGATGACACCACTAAAGTGTACACATTGCAAGGGCAGAAGAGTTAGTTGGGGGAACGAAGACAACTTGAAATATTAGATTCACCGTTGACATTCACCGATTCATTCCTTCCGCGGATGTTCACCTGAGATAGGTGTGCTCAGTGCTGTTCCGCAACGAACACTACAGTAGATGCACTGGGAAGGAAGACAAAACTGCATCAGTCTCGTCCTTAATGGGGCTCACCAAACACATGGCTGTGACGGGAGGGGAAGGGAGCGTTGAGATATACCTTTCGGCTCCTTTTCATTGCAAGTCAACCATCTCTTTCGTTCACAAACATGGGCGACCACAGAAGCGACCGGAATCTCCTCCCATCGATTGTCAACACCCACACAAGAACGATGACGGTAGAGTTCGACTTGTTTCAAGGTTGTTAATCACCGAAGCGGTGTGCTGCGTACTCCTCTTGGTAGGGTCGCTCGTTCATGTCAAAGTTTCATGAGGATTCAACTTGTCAAACATCGCTTCAACGAGCTGGCTGGCTAGTTCGTTGGCTGTGTTGATATCATCAGGTCACAGCTCTCACCGAAACTTAACACTCTTTCTTTCAACTGGTTATTCCCCTGCTGTACAAAACGTACTGTATGCCGCCAACAGCCAGGAAGAGCCTTTATATCCACTCGCCTGGACGCCCAGCGGATTAGTCAACTTGTCAGTAATTCGTTCGAGACACCAGCATGAACGTGGGATTGTCTAAGGTCCTTCTTCACCACTGCGACTGCTGTGAATCGAATGTGGCCGCCACGTTTTCAAGCACCAGCTTCTCCGAAGGAACCTAGGCAATCTTCACGACTTGCTTCATGAGATCTCTGCGTGAAATATCGAATGCTTTTGTGGAAGTGGACCCCTAGCGCAAGCCCGTGTGGTAACTAAGAGTGGTTAAAAACTGACTCACGTCCCGAAAAGTAGCGCCTCCTCATGTTGGACGTCGCTTCTTTTATTCATGCGTGGATGCGGCCACCTGTCGGTCACCCTCACCGCCCAAAAGGGCCGGAAAAATGCATTTTCGCGCGACTTTCAAGTCAAGGTCTCCGTAAATGAGTATAGTAAGGATGATCATAAACGCGAAAGAAGCATGAATAGACGGAAAGCATTAACTTGCCAAAAGAAGTCTGCAAAGCGAAGATATGGACAGATCTTCTTCGCGGCGGCATCACTACGTAATGAATAAAGGTTGCGCGATGGCACCGCGCCAAATGTATTTTTGGTTTACCAGTAGTCGAAATTACATTAAGCGCGACATGGTGTGTTATATAAGTCATGAATGTTGTAGAATAACTTAAATAAAGGTTGGTTCTCTTTCTTGTTATGACAGAAAGCTTTAACATAAAGTGAACCATCACGTCTCTTGCGAAGGATGTGCGTTGTTATCAGCCTGTTCGGCTGTCCGCTTTCCAAATCTGGCCAGAGAGACTTTGGACCCCCAGCCCAGCTCCCAACGCAGTCTAGAATTTCGCAGTTATTTCCCTGAAAAGCCAAAGCGTGGACGCGACCAAGTAACCTGAGCATCAAGTTCCATCAACTACCGTCTGCAACAGTCGCAAGGACTGGCTAGAGTAGACTGTGCGACGTCGCGCGTTCACAGTTCAATATATTTTGCCTCCTTTCCGGATTTTATTTCCGGGATTTCCACTATTTTCCAGTGAGGCTGGTGTACCGTAATGGAGCCTTAGACTTCACCCCCGCCCTACTGCAGTGAAGTCCACAGTTTGAATCCTGCGAGACCGCCTCGAGGGACATTCCGGCGTGGACATGATGGCTCACGGGCCCACGAGTACGTCGTGAGCAACGGACCCCGAGAAAGGTAACATAAAACTGGTTCGTTCTCTACGGAAATCAAGTCCACCTGATCATCTTCAAGACCTGCCGCATTTTTTTCTCAAAAGGCTGCACCGGTGCTCGGAACTGTTGGAATAATTTTAGGACTATGCTAGATCGATCGTCAGCCTGCAGCTCGGAGTCAATTTTCCATCATTGCAATTCGTCGCGCGACTGCGAGAAGACTTTGCTCGAACGCAAAACAGCAGTGCCAGTGCTCGAAGCTGTAGAACTTCAAGTGTGAAACTTAACTAGAAGTAATACAGTCGGCAGCGTAGAGATGCATAAGGAGTCAGGAACGGAGGAAGATCACACATGGTCTGTGTTCCTCTAACTGCGTTTCATGTGCCATGATTAGCCGAATGAAAACATCATTAGAAGTAATTGGCACCGAGTGTTAAGTCAAAACTGAGCTTGCGTAGTCAGAATACCATGCAGCAGGTGCAGTAATTCAAGGCAAAGAAAAGAAACACGCAAGCATGAGCATAGCCAGCCATTGATGCGAGCTTATCCCTGCTAAATCTTGGGTTCAATGCTTCAGCTCTAGTATTGCCGATAATGCGAGTGAGCCATACAAACGGAATATGTAGACCTGAGAGTTCGGGACAGGACCGATGAATGAGCGAATGAATCGGTCGATAAATGACAAAAATATCTGTTTAGCCAATTTACTGCGCTGCCAATTTTCTGGCACACATATTGGTAACTCGCGTGCAGGTTGATCACTGACAAGTGTCGTGATTACGTATGCACAACATTTATGTTGTGCATTCAGCGTTTGGCAGCTCAAGAAGTGTGTCAGCTGCCGAACTGCAGTAGTAATCAGCATGTCCATGTCGTTCCGTGGAGAACGGCGTGAGCTTCGACATGTGCATGCTTGCTGTCAATGATGATAGAAAATCTAGAGCTCAAAGAATTCCACGGATTGCCTCGGAACTTCGGAAGTAACTCCCTGTGACAAAGTTTCGTGACGAATATTGTACTACGAAGTGCATGGAAGCAGGATCAATGCACGAACTGAACCCCGGTTCATACCCGTCACCCACAATCATTCTTGAGCACACATCTATATGTGTGAAAGAAACAAAACGGACGTCTAGAAGACAAAGAAACTGCACATTTTAACGCGAGGTTTAGCGATGAGTATTATGTTCCTACGTCTCATTCGCGTCATGTTTTGCACAAAACCTCATCGGTACGCTTTCGAGAATAAACGCTCTCACTGATTTGCGCTATACGGGATGTATTCACCATATCAGGTGCAGCCATGTGGACATGGTTTTGGAAATGTTTCGATGAGCGACATTTTCGTTTGATAAATGCAAGATGCAAGATTATATTTGTTCGAGTGTCGGTTCTAAGGTTTATGAGGCACAAACTCGACGACTTTGTATTATGTTAAAAGAACAAGAAAAACAAAAGAAAGAAAATCCAAACTGGTCGAGTTAAAGGTTAACCACTCAGTCTTACATGTAGGGAAATTCCTTCAGTCCTACCATTAAGTTTGGGGTTCAGGAACTAAGTAAGGATTCGAATGCTGCAAAGTTAAACGCTTTATGACGTTGGGGTTTTGTAAGATTCGCATTGGGATTGTGTTCCCAGAGCTGTTCCCTGCTGTCCTTAGTTGTCGCGCGACCCCGCCTGGCCTACCCTGTACCCACCCCTCTTTAAAATAAAGTATTGACTTTCAGGTAGCGCTTTACTGCCGCTCGATCGTTTTCTATCGGGGCCCTTTCCACTCTACTATAGCCGGGCCGGAAACAGCCAGTTTCCAGTTGCAATACGGCCACGAATGGTACGATGGAGAAACCGATTCTTTTTAGCTTCTTTGACCAACCACAGTTACCCTTGCATATGTTGTAAGTGGTAACATTTTTGGGTTTATAGAGTTCGATATCTCACCAAAGTTAAAAATGAAGGTTACACAAATATTTTCAATTCGATGTTACAGCTAGATTATAGTTACATGTACTATATAAAATTACCACTAGTGGTAGTATTATATGATTGCATGTATCTATCATCTTGTTGCGTCAGAGCTCATGACTCCCTAAGTCTCGACCTAGACTTAACTAAGTCGATTCTAAAACATGAGCAAGTCACTAAGTGATTTAAGACAGACTTCTCATAAAGTCCAGGATCTTAAACGGTGTCCTTGGCACACCTAACGTTCCAACCGCTCATGATGTTCATCTAGGTCCAAGCTCTCGAATGGTGATCTAACCCGCCGTCTCGTTCTTTAGTCTTACTTGAGTCTTTAGATCGAGCATAAGTCTAAACGTCCCAGTCTAGAACAGACGCATATTGGTACTGGCCCAACTATCACCTCATGACTCTAGAATCCACTCGCCAAACTCTAGGATCAGATGACTCGTATTGCCCATCCAAGCATCGAACCCGCTCATATACACTTATGGAGATCGTCGATCTCGCCTCCTCTTTGGTTCCTATAAATTATATCACAACGTGATCACGAGTTTGACCATCACAAGATCACAAGATTTCTTGGTACCATTGAAAAGCTCTCATCGAGTCCTTTCGAATGATACCTTACTCGCCTCAAGATCTTATGTGAAGCTCTATCCACGAACCAAAACGTCGATGGAGCTTCAACACTTAGTGCTTTTCTAAGGAACCGTGGTTCAGCGTCGGACCATGATCTTATAAAACTGTGGACCAATGTCTGATCAATGTTCGTCTATGTCAGACTCACATCTTGGTCCGCTCGAATCTACATTTCAGACGTACGTCTCAGTCTCACTTCTCATACTTACATTTTGGTTCGTTAGTATGAGATCTCTTAGGGATAGGCCTCTACATCCTAATCCAATATTCAAACCTTGATTTAGAGAACCACTTTGAATTCATATGGGCTCAATTTTCTAGCCTAGCCGTTAAGTCCTGTTGGCAACGTTCACAACTTAGAATAAATCCGCTTGGGTTTTGTTGTTTGTGTCTACGTCTGATCTTGAGATTGAGGATCGTGACATTCATCTCACTTTAGGGTTGATGCCCTCATCAACAATGATCCTTGAGTTAACGCTAAGATCAAAATGTCAACTCCTTTGTATCAGAATTGCGTTCTGATAAGTAACTCGCATGTCTCTTCTTGGCTTGAGTCTTAAGTTGTCGCTTGAACACTTTGAAAATTTTCAACTAGTCTCGGAGAAGCCTAACTCTTTGACCACCTCTAGACAAAACTAGTTGACAATTCTAAACATTCTACTTAAGACCCTAACTTGCTAACTTAGAAGTATTCACACTTACTTACTGGATCTCTTTAAGCTCACTTTCTGGTCGCAACTTGATTTGCTAAGTACACTTTGCAGTTAGAAGACTGCAATGCAAAATCACCTCAAGCCCCAAGACAAGTGTAAACAATTGTTATACTTGCTTTGTCAACGCTAAGGCAAACCTAAGTCTTGAGTTAGATGCTTATCCAAACCAACTCACTTCTTTTGAGTGCGCGTCGGTCCTCCTCTTGACAATATCTTGAGCATCTGATAAGAACTAGTCATATTCATGCACTACCAATACACTTAGATAATTTCTAAAAAATAAATTCTTTATTTCCACAAAATACAAGTCAAAGCTACAAAGTCCATCGACCCAAATCGTCTCAAGTTGTTATCCGCATGATTCGTCGTTCCTTCACTCGTCATTGGAAAGAGATGTCCTTATCTTGCTAACACTCTTGTTGTCTCTATCGATGTTGTTATGTTGCAAGCTATTTTGTGTGTGAAAAATGTGCGTTATATGTGACCTCCTAGCTTAAGCTAAACCCTTGGTTAGCAGCACCCTAGGTTCAACTGGGGCCTAGGGCAAGTTGGACCGCTGCTTGAAAGAGGAAAAGTTTAGACCTACAAAATGTGAAAGTACCATGTTGTAGTGCTTTTTGAGCTTAGCGCCGTGGCATATTCAGATTCATGAAAATAATCTCTGATGAGAAAAATCTATCATTTTTAATTAATTTAAAATAGATTTTATAGAATTATGTAATTAGTGATAGGGAGGTAAGATTGTGGATCTTAAAGTTCCAAGGTGTAGGTCATAGTATAGAGTGCACGTAGGAACTTGTAATGATGAGAATAGGTCTACGATGTCACGACGAGAGTCTTTCTTGGGAGGACGGACCTCTTGATTGTGATCGATCAGAAAAACGACCAAAAAGAAAAGTTGTTGCTGACGATTAGATCTCAAAACCCTGCTTCTTGAGTCCACCAATTACAAAATAAACACTGAAACAAACACTCAGGTACACAAATAGGCCTCTCAAGATTCAAAATAACTTTATTTGAGTGTCGACTCCACCATCAATTTTTTCCACCGTAGAAAGGCTCTCTCTTCCTCTCTCTCTCTCCCGTCTATCAGTTCTTTGTCAGAGTCCGTCAAGTTCACCTCAAAACCGATCTAGTAGGTGAAATTCAGACCCCTAACTCGCATACCTCTCCTTGCGTCAACTTCCCAACTGAAACTCTCAAAAATTTGACTCAACGACAATCCAAAGCCTCTCACAGACCATCAAACTGATATCCTCTCAATAGATTACCTCTTGAAAGTAATTTTTTCCAAAATAGTTTGTTAGATACAGTTCAGTCTCTAAAAAACTTGCCCCTCTCTTTGCGACGACCTCCCAATTTAGTTTTCTCAGAAATTTGATCTCCCTTGCTCCCAAGCTTCTCCTGAGCGTCACGATGGCTCCCTCCGCTCTGTGTTCCAAAGTCCTCAAAAGTCCTCTCAGTCCAAAAGCCGCCGCAGGTTATTTAACCTAAGATAAGGCCCTAGCTAAGCTGCCCCCTGCTGTCCTTATAAGCACAACCACTTATCAGAAGCAGGCCCCTAGCTAAGTTGCCCTCCCTACTGTCCTTATGCGTACAGAACTTTATTTACTAAGCTGGTCCTTTTTTAATAAAAGTTTCACAACTGCCTTTACAAAACCTACTCCTTCATTGATAAAGGTCTCACAGCTTCTGTTGTAATTTAACTGATCAGCAAAAGTTTTCCGTGCTCTTGATGCCATCCTGAATATACCACAAGCCATCCTACACTTATGAGGTTACCTCACAAGGCTTACAGCCCCTCCATATGCACACCAGGTATCTCCTATGGTATATTCACGATGGCATGCGGAGGCTTAGGTCAGGAAGCTCACGATTAAAGGAGATACAGGTCTCCCGCTCTTAGATATGTAGGACGTGACTGCATATCCAACACAGACTCCTTTCCAAGAGGCCAACATGCCGGAATAGGAACCAGAGGCCAAGGAGAATTGATCATGAGACCACTTTCTCCATAGGCAGGCGCCCTATCATTGGGACGGCCTTTGGTTCCGTTCTAAAAATATTTACAGTCTGTACATATGCTTTTATTGAAGAAATTTGTCTGCAAAGTCTAGCCTTTCCTATGCTAACTTCTCTATATAACTCCGTTTTTAATGAATGAAGAAATCAAAACTATAGTACTTGTGAACACCTACACACTCACGCTATCAGATTGAGAGTTTGAGTCACGAGCCAAAATCGACGGATTTCTCTCTTTCATATATTTCTCAGTCTAAAACCCGTACTAACTATTGCTTAAAACACTTTTTGTCAAAACTGGAAGCATGAAGTCGCTCTCCTCGTCGAGCATTACATTCTGATGTCTTTCGATACCTTTAGGGTGATATTCCAATCCAAGCTAGGGGACAACTTGCCAAGCATAGCCCCAGCTTAGCTCTTGCCCAACTTAATAAGCTAGGGTGTAGCTTCCTGAACAAATGCTGGTTGAGTGTCTTCTGAAGCTCCATTTTATCATGTAGAATGTCACGCACTACGACAACGATGGTAAAAATATGAAGACTAGAAGTAGTGAAGGATAGTTAAAAATCACAAACACAAAACTCTTTACACTTCTTGTGTTTCTTTTTTATACAACTTGTAATGGGTTGTTGTTTGACAGAGACTCTTAAGACTTGACTTGGAAAGGTAGAGGTCCAAGGTTCAAATCCAGTTGTGAGCGATGGTTATCATTGCATATCGATCTCCACTAGAAGAATTATGATGGGTGTAATTGCGGTTGCAGTTAAGAGCTCGAGACGTGATCTCTCTTAAATGTAACATGTACGGATGACGCTTATGTGAACAATGGTTATCATTGTATGCCGATCTCCACAAGGAGAATTATGATGGATATAATCGTGATCTCTTTTAAATGTAATATGTATGAACGATGCTTCTATGAGCAATGATTATCATTGTATAGCGATCTCTGCAAGAGAAATTATGATGGATGTAACTACAGTTGCAATTAAATATAACATGTATGGACGACCCTTTCATATATTTTTGGTTCTATAATTTTACATTTGAAAATTCTTTGAAACAGAGTAAACATATATGACCATGATTCCGACAGCAATGGTTGATAAGCACTGTGTAACTGTAGAGTTTTGGTTTTACTTTTTATCTAAAAATGTTGAAACAGAGTGAATGTATATGATCATGACTCTGAAAACAATTAATAAGCAATACGTACAGAAGGGTCACAAACTTGTAAGTTTCGATTTTACTTTTTAGTCTAATATTCTTGAAACTGAGTGAATGTATATGACCCTAACTCCAACAACAATTGATAAGCAATGCATACAAAAGGGTTACAAACTTGTAGAGTTTTGATTTTATTTTTTATTGTAAAATTCTTGAAACAAAGTGAATGTATATGACCATGACTGTGACAGCAATTGATAAGCATTACGTTCAGCAGAGTTACAAACTTGTAGAGATTTTATTTTATTTTTTATTTTTTCTTCACACTAGGCTAACTGTGCATATACCAAGGTCGCAATATCTCTTATAGCTTGATGATCATTTGGATTAGGGTCTTACGACACATCAATATTATAGTTTAAATTTATTTTTAGTTCTAAGTTCTACTTGCTTATTTGATATTGCTTCTCGTATCCTAACCTTGCAGCAGGCGAGGTAGAGGAGGTTTGGGAGACACATTCGACGTCGAGAAGAAACTGAGAAAGAGAGAGGAGACTAACAAGAGAAGACTGAGAGATCATAGAGCAGTTTAGAGAGGATACGCTTACTACTGAAAAGAAGTCATTGAGAAGGAGAGAAAATTGAGAAATTAATGTGCGCTAAGACTCGACATTATGAAAGTGGTCTTTATCGAATAAAAGAGAACTTCTGAAATTTGTATCTTGGGGAGTGTTTACACTTGTGTGACTTTGTGTTCTACCCTTGTATCTAAGTGTTTGATTTTAGTGTTTAGCCTTCAGTTTGTGAGCGAATTCAACATTGAGGGAAGTCGTGTTAGCACCGATCCATCATTCACAAGCGTATCTTATCACACAGTCGCTTCACAACTAGAGGGTCCTCTCCCTCTCAGGAAAACTCTCGCTCTACAACATTTTAAGAGGTCCAATATATGACTTAAATGTTCTAGATCTCCACTGGCACTTAGGATGCTTCTCTCAAATGACATCTGTGTCATTTGATCAAATACTCCGTTCGATTGGATTTACACCGTGAGCACAAAATGATCTCCACCTCATATTCTACTTCGCTTTGCACGATATCGAGTTGAGGCTTGAGAACCTATTTGCGTTCCAAATCACAAATCATCCTTGAAGTACTTCTTCAATAGAGAAACATGGAATGTCGGATGCAACTGCCACTCGAGAGGAAGATCCAAAATAAAGACATCTTCGTGTGAAATTTTGACAATCATAAAAAGTCCTGCAAACTTTGATGAGAACTTCACAATGACTCTCTCCGAAAGAGTGAAGTTCTTCGTACTAAACCATGGGTGAAGTTCTTTGCTTATTTGAAATTGCACTTGCACTTGCAAAAATTAATTTTTCTCGTATCTGTCATCGACTCTCTATCGCAAATAACTTCTTGTTTTCATATAATACAAGTTTCTCATCATACATCAACACTCCGTCAATCGCATAGTCGCTCGCGTCCGTGTGCACCTCGAATGATTTATCAAACTCCGACAGCTTCAAAACTAGCACCTTTGACAAATAGATTTGATTGTTTAGAACGCATCATCTACCTCTTTGGTCCAATTTATCTTTACATCTTTTCTCGTCTAGATCATTAGCGACTTCGTGATCTTCGAAAACCTCTTCATATACTTGCAATAGAACTGCACCCGTCTTATGAACTGTCACATCTCTTTCAATGTAGTTGGAGGTTCCCCAGTCACAATCGCATCCATCTTTTACATATCTAGCTCGAATCCATATGCAATTATGACATGTCCCCAGAAGTTAATGCACTCTAAACCAAACTCACTCTTTTCAACATTGGCAAATAGCTTATGCTCCCTCAACTTCATCAAAACCACCCTTAGTTCCTCTTCGTGTGACTCCAAAGTTTTTGAGTAGATCAAGATATTGTCGATGTAAATGATGACAAACTCATCCATTTCATCGCAAAAAATTATGTTCATCAATGTGATAAACGTCGAGGAGGATTGGAGAACCCTAATGGCATCACTACGAAACTCAAACGATCAGTATCTGGCTTGACAAGCAGTCTTCTCAACATCTGGATCTGGTAATATCATGACTTTAAGTCTATCATGTTGAAGTACTTCACTCTCGCTAATCGATTAAACAGATCATCTATCATAGACAAGGGATGATTATTCTTCACCGTCATCTTATTGAGTGCACGATAAATCTACTTAGAGTCGTAAATTTCCATTCTTCTTCTTTGCAAAAAGAAACGAGGCTCCATAAGGTGACTTGTTGGTTTGAATATATGCACACATAGGGTAAAGCAATAGGGTCGAGCTTATCAACTTTTCTAAATATATTTTGTAAGGTAGTCATCTTTGACGTAAAAGAATACTGATTAAAATTGAAAGATCAAGAATATCCGTCTTCTACATATCTTTTAATATTCTATAACTTCATCATGACTAATACTTCCATAGTAACTATTTCAAAGATAAGAGATTCAGTTTTTCTCTTCTTAAAATGAAAATTTGTGTATCTTGTGAGATTTATCTTGGGGTGATGTGTGCTAACTGCATAGTGTTACTTCCCTCTCAATGTTCAAGGGTATTGTAGAGTAGACTTTCAAAGTTGTCACCAGTCTTTGTTCATATTTTTTTTTGGTGATGTTTTGAAAGCAAGACATGTTGGGACAATAAGGCCACTCAAACCTGTTTCATAGAGAAATTTGCAAGGTTCAGATGAGAAGATGTAAATGTAAACTGGCAATCATTGTCAGGGAATGAAGACAGAGTGTATTAATTTGATCCAGAGGTGATACGTAAAATTTAGAGACGAAACCTGTAAAAAACTTTACGAGAGTTACAACAATTCCGTAAAAGCCAGGTTTGAGTGACCCTAATACCGCTTTCGACTCTCTTTTGTTGGACGTGATGGACAATACGACTTTTTGACTCTTTTTTGTTAAAGGTGGCTAGTGCAATCTCTATTCGTTTTTTGGTGTGCACTGAACTGCTATTGTATTGTAAACTGAATCTTGTCCGTCTTCTTTAGTGGACACCCACCTCCTGTTTGCGAGCGCACATAAGAAAACAGTAAAGCACTGGTGGGGGCGAAATTGTCACCACCTTCCAAACGAGTTCACAAGTAACTGTAGTAGAGTGCAAAAGAGCCACCACAGTTTCCAACGCGCACTTCGTATTATGGTGTTGTGTTCGACGGACGAATCAAGGTAGGGAAAGTCAAGAGTTCCTTCCAAGTACGTACAGTGCTGCAGTAGACAACTTGCCTGATTTACCATGGCTTGGCACTTGCACACAGTTATGGTTTCTCCCCAGGATCAGATACTCCGTGATGATCTCGTGCCACTTGGGTCTGTCCTTCCACAGGCCATTTCGCATGGGGATATGTGGTCCTGTTGGCGAAAGTTACATACTTAGGGTGCTGATCCACAACCATGGGTATGTATGACTCAGTTGGCTAGAGTTACTTGGTTGTAGGCGCTATTCTGTCTAGATATACAGAATTTTCGCGATTCCTTTATTTATTTCCTTTATTTCCGCTTTTCCTCTTTCAGTAAGGAGAATCTTACCAGTCAACTTCCATGCATGTTTGCGTTAATGACATTCACCTTTGCATTTCAGTGAATATGTCCTCCATAATAGAAGCTACATCGAGGACCATATATAGGTGGGATTCTGGTGTTCTCTGTAATATCAACCGGGAGATATATTTTATACCTAGTAAGGTAGAAACCAGTTTGAAACCGATTTATCTTCTACTTCTTTGGATACTCACTGGAAAGTGAAACAAATTAGGAGAGTTTCTAGATTTGGTAAAATCCAGCCGGTTATTTTACTGATATCCCGCTGCTTATGCCGGATCTTAAAGTTTTCCACAATAACTTCTAACTTCAAAGCATTTTCGGACTTCGATCCCGGTTCCTTGAGAATAGACAAAATATGCATGTAACATGAACTTTTGTGGACCTTTTGACCGCTTTCTGTTATCAGAAAAAATATAAACATTAAATACAGAATTTCTATACTAAACTGTAAAGAAAAATTAAATTAAATTACAAATGGTAAATGTTAACTGCACCTAGAGTTGCGAGGCGATCCGGATATAACGTGGATAGATGCGCTTCTGAGATTACAAGTACGGGAAGCTATCATTTAATCTAAACCAGATGTGAATTCATTACCTAATTAAACAGAAAGTTGGGTAATAAATTTATATATTTGCCTCTTCCACCAGAAGATGGAAGAGTTGAATAATATGCAAAAAAGAAGGTGTATGTAGTGCACGAGTTTACATATCCTAACCAAGTGAAGTCTAAAGTTGACCCGCAGACAGCTTACGGTGGAAAAAGCGGTATTTCATCCCACGAACTGGGTTCACTTGTATGCACGCGGTAGCATCAGTCTAGTCCCTAAATTGGGCCCGAGACAGGTGATGCAGTTCTTTACTTCTTTTTGAACATATTGCCACTTCTATCATTAGATAAAACTCGAATGATTACGGTCAGGAACCTCTTTGTCACACAAAAGATTTGAGAAACAGTAAAGATCTCATTCACAAACATAGTAGTATCTGTTGAGCAGATAATAGTTGTCTATCTAGACTGCCCCAGCTTTAATTCTGAAAGTTCTGGGGGGTCAGTATGTGATTGTAATACCTACTAGAAATACCCGTGGTTTATATGTTTCTTGTGTGCCAAATATGTATCTCCTGCCAGAATAGAGGCTTAATAAAAAGAGGGGCACTGAGAGAAGGCTGAGTTAGTGGCTAGGAGCCATCAGTCGACTGCTACTAGAAGATCGAAACACTCGAAGGGCTCAGAAACTTGAAGGCAGGATTCAGGATTCAGGAGGTTGCTCGTTGGTGGATGAATGAATGGGGAAGAGATCTAGACATACCGTTTGTTGTTGGTGGTCCCTGCGGCACAATTAACTGTGTAAACTACAGTGACGTTGAACGATCCACGCTATGTAAGCTGACGGTGTGGCATGGTGGAAAGTTACAATCGAACTGAAAGGGAAATGGAAGTGAAATATATCACCAGCCTTCAAGCAGCAGCTCTTAGCGGGATGAAGTACATCCTACCAGTTTCAGAAGACGAGGGGAGAATAGAGAATGCATTTCTTCCCCTTTAGCAACACTGCGAACTATACCGTATTCTAACATGATGACAGCGCCACTTGAGCTTTTAATTCAGTCCTTTTTGCGAAGCGAGAAAAAGCCAGTTGTTCATTGTTGGCTAGTTGATCTTAGAAGTTATGTGCTTGGTGGTTTGAGTCGGACCTTTCGCACTCAGAGTAGATGAGATTCGGGGTCCGTGCATAGTCAGAGTTGTATTTATCTATATCAATCTATAGCACGGAATAAAATATATAAGTTCAAGAGTTGCACAAGGCACAAAGGTAGATTTATCTATCCAGTGACTGTAAGTGTTAAATTAAATAGACCATCGACATGCAGATTATACAGTAGCTAGACTCTTGTGTCATGCATGGCACTAGTAAGTCAGATTGGTGTGGAACAAGGATGGCAGTTGCCAGGACTGTCTAGCTCACCTCGTGGAGTTGCTAAGATGTCGTTCGATGAGCTTTTCGTGGCCATAAAGTCCTCTCCCCCACAGCTCCTACTGGTGATGCGTTGCAAGTTCTTCATTCTTAGTTCTTCCAGGGATTTCTTGCCCATGCATACATTTTGCAGGTGTCCCAAGAGAAGAAAGACACGAGAAGTAGAGAAAGTAAACTATTTTGGAATAATCTACTGTGTACTATATCAAGCTGAAAGTAATCAAAGTAATAACATAATTTTGATCCTTGAGCTAGGAGTTCCAGCAACCGATGGACGGAGTACTGTAAGTATGGCTCACTTAAGTGATAACCTGATAACTATTCTACACCTGTTATCTTGTCCACGATAAGCACTTAGTAAAGTAGCTTGCCATCATAACTGGTATACGCTTTGGAGCGAATATATTCAATAGATGAGAAAGATGGTATTGAAGGAACTCCTCCAAAGTGGCTGCAAAGGTACAAGAGACGGTTCAGGTTCATTTATTCAGCTGGCACATACGTACTGAACTTTGTGGAAGCGGGAACTTGCATTGGCTTATAACCTGATCTCAAGGGAGGTCTTCAAGGACTGCCAATAATATATCATCATTGTGTAGAAGGATGGCTTAGAATGTATAAAAGGAACAAAGTGCCTGTAAACAGATACCTTTCGAAGCTGCAGGTTTCAAAAGGTTTTTCTAGAAAATGCCACGATTACGAGGTAGAATATCTGATATGAGATGACTATGTCTTATAATGTGAAAGTCTTAGAGGACCCCGGTAACACATTTTTCACTCTTACAGAGAATTCCCACTTATCATCACGTCCATCCTAAGCCTAGCTACTGTCCCACTGAATCATAGTTTTACTTCTCTGTTAGTCCGTCTATTTGTTTGACAAACACCTATTGCCTTACACACACACCTACACACGTTCATCTAGCTGTGCATACTGTAAACAGGACTAATTTTTTTCTATCAGAAACTTCAACATCTAGTTCATCTTGATCTCGTCATCTGCTTGAATTTGGACAGAATTCATGTTTGGTTCTAGTATATAAACTTTCCTTTTTACTCCTTGCAGCTTAGGTCGGACTGGATAGATGGAGTTGGCCTACATTACCAAATTGAAAAGCGACTCCGCGTTTATGGACAAAGAGAGATGAGAACAGTTAGAAGCTGTCTGTAGTAGTACTCGCCTAGTAGACCACTGTACTTGGCGTTCTGATTATTAGAGGGTCTGCACGACTAGTTACAGCTGCATGCGCCGTGGATGAAAAGCCTTGAGTCCGTCCATGTTTTCCTGAGTACGTAGTATACGTACGAAAAGTTCCGTGACGAGAAATGTGGACAGAGAGCAGTCGCCGTTTTCATAAATCAAGCGGACTGCTGCGAGCACACAGTGAACCGAGCATCTTCCGGCAATCACGCGCTCAGGTATAATCTCTGTCCAGAAGAAGTGCGCATCGGAGGGACGACTCCTCCTCTTGTCGACTGGAGTTGAAACAAAGTCGTCGGACGAGATAATCGCCTCCAGTGGGTTGGTGGGGCAAATGGTGAAGACGGCGTTGACAAGAGTCTGTACCGGTTGCTACCGGTGAGCCCAGCATAATCCACACGAGGCTGGAGGTCCGGTGTTTGGTCTTGCTGGGAGCCGCGTGTAATAATGTGAATGTTATACCGGCTTCCAGCGTCGCCAGTCCTTGATGCCCCAGCTCCCCTTCCAACTGCTGCTGCCTCCACGTGTCATCGGGGCGAGCCGTGCCACAGAGGATGAGGGAAACCTCCGTAACTCCGGTTGGTAGTTCTCGACCCTGGTCCGAACCCGAACCGATTCGACTGGAACCGAACCATACTTTACAGTTCGGTTTAGTTCAGCTCGGTTTGAAAAGAAGGTTCGGTTTCAGATGTTCGAAACGGTCAGGCTTCTATTCCCTTCGGTCCTTAACAGTTTAGTTACGAATATACCTCAGTCCTGGTCTTTTATATTTCTTGGTTTTATCCTAGAAATTCCAGTTTTAATTAGCTCAGAACTGAGTCGGGTTGAGAACTACGTACTGGAAATTTCCGTCCAGAATGCAGCAGGATGCTTCCGTTCGGTTTCTTCAACGGTTCAATGCTTGGTCTGGTTCGGTTTTTGAATAATACATGGGTTTGGTTTCATATTTTCGAAAACGGTCCAAAATCGTTAAATTCGGCGGTACGCTGAGAAGCAGTACTACTGCAAAGCTGCCTGAGTGCTCTCTCGTTAGCCTACTACTACTACCCTAAAAGACTCGTGTAAAACTCATTCGAACACCGTCCCCCTTCCGATCCTTCCGATCCTTCCGCTTCTGCAACTATTTTCCTCGATCTCGATCCCTTGAGCCTGTATAGCCTTGGCAAGTTCGATTTCTATTCCAGCAGCAGCGAGAAAAGAGTGCTGGGTTGAACAAAGCATTTTGGATGAAGCACGTATTCGACGGGAGTGGGGCCCGTGTGATTCTTGTCTTCTTCGGGGGGCGAGAGAGAAGTTCGTTGGAGTCTTGGACTGTGGACAGGGAGTGACGGACCTTGGTCGGGATGCTGGGAATTAGCAACAGGAAGCGAGGGAATTATCTCCCGGACAGTAGTACCGATCGTCGAGGTCGAATCGCAGCTCCGGAGAAGTCATCGCTGGCGACAGACAGGGAGGAGGAAAGGAGGGAGGGACGGGTGGGTGCCTCGTTCGTACAACAGAGACACCGAGAAAAGGTTGCACGGACATCCTGAGCGGTGACGACCGGCTACCACCTGGGCTTGCGCGGGGATCAGTGACACAGTATAAGAACCTGCAACGTCTTGTAACTTTTCTCAGCAGCCGATCATTTTCCTCTGTACCGCTACCACCTCCTACTACTCCTGTTCCTCTCTCCTCTCAGTCCCCAGTCTGCTGTAGATTGGGGATCGCTGAGCTCCGCGAACGAAAGTCAGGAAAGCCTCAGCCGCATTCACTGCACACTTACTGCTTATGAATCGACCCGTAAGTGAGTGAGAGAGAGAGCTCAGCGAACTTGAGCAAGCAGGCAGTCAGGAAAGGGAAGGGAAGGCGAGTCGATTGAGTTCTCTCTTCTTTCTTCGCTCTACAGTCCATCGCTACGCTGCACAGAGAGAGGATCATGATCTAGTTCTCTGCTTGACCGCGAACCGCTGGGCGTGTTGTTGGCAAGAAAGCAGGAGCACTTGAAAGACGAAAGGAAGGACCGACATTGCAGAAGCGAACAAAGAAGAAAGAAGGACTTCGTGTTTAGCTGGGGGGAAGAGGCGGGTCCAGAGTTCTGGTGTGACAGGTATCTAAGTCGGGATAATTGAACACAGTAAGAAGTTGGTTTGTTCGTTGAAGGGAGAAGGTTCCCCATCCCTCGTGAGAGACACACACGAAGCGCGCGATGGGGAAACAAACTGCAGAGGTTGTACCGTTCTCGATGGTGTCGCAATGTAGCTCCGAGGACAGGGAAAAGCAGACAGTCATATCGGACCTCGACGGGACTTTGGTTCGAGGCAGAAGTTCCTTCCCTTACTTCATGCTCGTAGCCTTTGAAGCAGGAGGCGTTCTTCGTTCCTTGGTGCTCCTTCTGGCAGCCCCACTCGCCTGGATACTGTACCACTTCGTCTCGGAGGCGGCCGGTATTAAACTGCTGATTTTCGTCACATTTGCTGGGGTGAAGGCGAAGAAAATCGAGAGCGTGTCCAGGGCCGTACTGCCCAAGTTTTACTCCGAGGACCTGCATCCCGAGTCGTGGAGAGTGTTTTCATCCTTCGGAAGAAGATATGTACTGACGGCAAATCCTCGGATTATGGTAGAAGTGTTTGCGAAGGAATGCTTGGGAGCTGACGAAGTCATAGGTTCCGAAATTGAGGTCACCGATCGGGGCTATGCCACTGGATTCGTCAAGGCGCCCGGAGTGCTAGTCGGAGTGAACAAGGAGAATGCATTGCTAGCGAAGTTCGGTAAGGATCGTCCTGACGTGGGAATGGGCGACCGCAAGACCGACTATCCCTTTATGTCTCTTTGCAAGGTGAGAAGAAGGATCTCATGTCACCTACTCAGCTTGTGAATCGAACTTCCTTTGCTTAGCCGTTGCTTAGCATGTCGCCGTTGTGGTGATTATCTCGCTCGCTTGCTTGAATTCTTTCACAATTCATTACGCACTAGTTCTCAGTTTGTGTCTTAAGCTTGTGGCCTTTTTAGTGTCTAAGGCTAGAAAAAGCTCAATTCTGATTTAGCGTTGGTGAATGATTCGATTCCCCAGGAAGCGTACGTTGTCCCAGACACAGAAGTGGAGGCTGTTCCTCGGGAGAATCTACCGAAGCCGCTGGTGTTCCATGATGGTCGTCTGGTATGTCGGCCCACGCCCCTCAATGCCCTCATCACTCTCACATGGCTACCGGTTGGATTTCTTCTAGCGGTTCTGCGGATTGCGGCAGGCTCTCTGCTTCCGATGTCGATCGTCTACTACGCCTTTACGCTGCTGGGAGTTCGAGTGATCGTGAGGGGGAAGCCCCCTGCAGCTGTGACGGAGAAGAAGGGCGAACTGGGAGTGCTCTTCGTGTGCTCTCACAGAACGCTTCTGGATCCCATCTTTCTCTCGGTGGCTCTGGGGCGTCCGGTCAGCGCTGTGACATACTCCATCTCTCGAGTGTCGGAGTTCCTCTCCCCGATCAAAACCGTGGCTCTCACTCGGAACAGAGAATCCGACGCAGCGAACATCAGGAAGCTGCTGCAGGAAGGAGATTTGGCCATTTGCCCGGAGGGAACGACATGCCGCGAGCCATTCCTGCTCAGGTTCAGCGCCCTTTTTGCAGAGCTGACGGATCAGATAGTGCCCGTTGCCATGTACAACAGAATGAGCATGTTCCACGGCACCACTGCCACCGGTTGGAAAGGCATGGACCCTTTCTTCTTCTTCATGAATCCGAGCCCTGTCTACGAAGTCAATTTCCTCAATCAGCTGCCGCTGGAACTGACATGCACGGGCGGAAAGACCAGTCATGAGGTGGCTAACTACATTCAGCGCGTGGTGGCTGGTACTCTCAGCTTCGAGTGTACCAACTTCACTCGGAAGGACAAGTACAGGGTCCTGGCTGGCAACGACGGAACGGTCGCTCCGAAGAAGAGCGCCAGCGACGAGCAGCTGAAGAAGCAAGTTAGTGGTTGCTGAACGGGAGAGACAGAATGATGAAGAGCTACATATTTTACACCAGCCATGGAAATTCGACGGGAGTTCCTCGAGCTCCCGAACTGGCCGGATTCATCCACCAGTTCGGGAGCCATATCACGCCCTAGGCTTTGGGATTTCGTTCCTTCATACTGTTTAGTCGGTGGGAAGTTAGCAAGATTACGAGTATTGAGCAAGAGGCGCGCGGCTGGAATGGGAAAGCTCAGCATAGGGTCCGTTCACTTCACGTCACTTCAGCAGCCCCAAGTAGGCGCCTCTGTCAGTTCTCGAGAAAATAATCCCCATACTTATACTCACTCAGTGCAACACTCTTGATGGTCAGCGGGGAAAAGACCCCTGACCACATTGTACTATTCTTTAAGTTCACAAATAAAGTGACAGACCCTCCATCTTCTTATCGTGGTGTGGTCTGCAATAACTGAAGCATTCACTCGATCCAGTGTGGGATTTATTTGCTCTTCTCGAGTCCCTTTAAATGGGATCTTTGCAGATACCCTTAACAAAACTTCTGCAGCGAAGGAGATTCCCGAGAATCTCTGGCGCCAACCGTGAGAAGCAGAGACAGACCATCACGCCTTCTCGGCACCATCAGAAAGCTCCCTCAGTCTCAACGAATCGAAAAGCGTGAATTCAGTTCAGCCGTAGAAACGACTAGCCGAGGGCGAAAATGAAATCATCGCGCTTTCTATCTGGTCGCTGACCGGGTCCTGGTCTTGAACCCGTTCCAGAGCAATCAAATGCACATCAAACTCGGTCATTTCCTCCGAGAAACACGACTGGCAAAATCTCACGACCATACTGAATCGTTTAGCCTAGAACAACATTCTCTTTAGTCGCAAGAAAAAATGCGTTACCTATATCGCCATGTCCACGTCCGGATTTCATATGTAGGCCTTTTAACGGGGAGAAGAGCGTACCGTTGTGGCAGCATGAATGCTTCTACCCCCACATTGTCTCGTATTTGCTAGCGACAGAGCTAATAGGCCTTTGCTGCTACACAACCTTTTGGTACGATGAGCCCGAGCGAGGGAAGGGTTTGTCTGGTTGCGTTTGAGCATGCATTTGAAGCATCTGTGCTGTAAGCACCTGGCGTGATTTATAGATAAGAAGAGATCGTAACTGCGGGATGGAGTGGAACGGAGTTGCGCTCCAGACACCAGAATTATCAAAGGTTTCTCGTCTGTCTACATCGATCGAAATCCTTTTTCCAGTCGATCCGAAGTCCCTCTTTCCCCGGGACTGAGGTTCGATTATTCATTGGTTTTGCTTCATTCATTCAGATTCCGTAGAGTAGCTGTCGCGCATCGTGCAAATATTTTCGCCCGCGACGATCGTTGCGACCATAGGACATGGTGCGAAGGATCTACTTCTTCTGCTTTTTAGGTGTGGACCGAACGAACATGGAGAAAATTGTACGTCTGACTCATCACTTTTCTCTTTCCCCTTTGGAGTTTAGAATACTGTCCTTTCTCCTCTTTTTACTACTCCCGGAAGGCGCTAAGCGACGTTTCATCCAGTTTCTGTTCCTAAAGCACAGAACCTTTTCTGCGCCTTTGCGCTTTCGCAATTGATGGCCTGGCCTAGACCGGGGGGTTGGGGGTCGGTTTTCAGTCAACCTTTCTCATCATCCCCGCCACTTCGAGCAACACGCGCCGCTGTCCGTGCCTTGTGGAGTCAGGCGGAGTTCCCCTCCTACGGTGGTACTCCCATCGTAGGCTGGTCGAGCCGCACGCGGGCTGCCTGCCTGCCATGTGTGTTAGCGTGAATGGCCGCTCTTAAGCACAAAAATCCGAGCTCACCCTAGTCGATAGCTGGAACCTCGAGGGCGTGAGGAGTTCTCTTTCTCATCGCGGATGGCCGGTTCAGTCCCTGCCCGGTCGCCCCGTGGGTTCGACGTCCTGCTACTAGTATGCCATACATATTCACGATTGCAACGAGAAATTGTTCCTTCTTCATGGAGATTGTCGTTGTTTCTAGTTGGCTTTGGTGCAAGCAGTTCGATTCTAAGCGTTCACTGTACGCTAGCATTGTTTAGGGTTTACGCCTCTGAGATCCGATATTTTGCAAGTGATCCAAAAGCACTTGTCCCTATCGCTAGTTGTTGCTTGCTGTACGTCCGGATGGAGCTGCTTTCATCACCTCCTCCTCCGCGAGAGTGGCAGGGGCGGCGCTTATTGACCTCGATCAGCACTCTACGCCAGTGTTTGCTTGCCACCGAGACTCTCGGAGGGTACTCTTTCCGGATCCATAACGTTACTCACGAAGCGGGCGCTCATAGTTTTCATCGTTCTAAATCTTGCTGGAACGTCAGCTGCAGTCATCGGATCGTGCACGGTACCGCGGCTCAGCTCTCCCTCCAATCGTAGACGCTTGAACGAGCGAAACATCTCACCTCCACGAGTGAAGCTACTTCGGGAAGGTGGGAGCAATTTGGACGGGGTCATATTTTTCTCTTCTAGTCGGGCATCCATCGATTGTCCGATTGTGGCCTTAGACGCACGCCGGACGTCTGCTGCAAAGCGGATTGTCAGCGACTGTGCACACGCACGCTAGTGTCGTCCGCCCCTCCGATTTTGCTCGTGCAGCACATTGTCCCTATCTATGCCTAATACTTCTTTCTGTACCTTTCGAACTGGTTTCATGTGGCGGCAGCAGACGGTGGTCATTGTTTTGCGGAGACTCTTCGGATCAGCGCACGGCTGGCTGGCTGGCTGGCATTATCGTACCGAAGGCTCGTGAACATCAACAATCATGCCTTAGATCAAAGCATCGCAGCGAGAACTTGGACATCTCGGTTCCGCACGCTGGCACTGACCTTCCCCGATCGATCGTCAGACCTCCGTGTAGAAGCATGCGTTGAATCCTAGTGCAAGTTGTTTGCGTGTTGTAAAGCCCCATTACGAACCGACGCTACGCTAGTCCGCACAATTTGTGTACATAAGCCCGACAGGCAAGAGATCCCACGGCCGGAGACATGGCGGACGAGAAGAATGAGTAGGACATGTGGCACGTTCAGTGAGTACGACGTGTGGCACGTTCTCAGCCGGAGTTAGACCCCAAGAGACCCAAAGAGACCCGAAAGTGCTGGTGAGTGTGAAAGCTTAAAAGGTGTGAGCGTTGGGATTTGCATGCCCGCATCTTGCAAATTCCTTTTAGGGATTCTCCGCAGCCCAGGCAGACTCCGAGGATGAAGTCCATTGGCGAAATCGCAACGAGACGTACTGTAGGTTAGGTTTGCCATGCCGTGAGCAGGAAGCGATGGATTCTGACTGAGTAGCAGAAGCTGTGACTGCTAGACTGGCAATGGTCGTCAGGTGGCGCACCATATCGCCTCTGTTTTCTTCTGAATCTCCCGCGAAACTGCCGTTCACTGACAGAATGACAGTGGGGCGTTCCTTCTTTCTTTCGTAAGCGATGGATCATTTCCGCCCTCCATTTCATCTCCGGTGACAGACAGATACGGTTTTTCAACTCGCACCCTCTCACTTGCAGTAACTCCTCAATAAGCAGCCTAATTTAGGTTAAGATCTCTGAAGTTCCATTCACTTGATAACTTATAGTACGGCCTCACAGGCCAGTTGCTCGCCAGCAGTTGTCTTCCAGAACAGTTAATTTTTGCCTTCGAAGAAAAAGAAAGTTATATGTCGCCTTTCTGGAAGGATGGAAATGTGGAATTCCTAATTTCTCTGTTCCGAGTCTGTCATGCGTACCTTTTGAGCTGCGGTCGTGAGATCGAAGCGTTTATTGGAGTGAAGGGCACTGAAAAGTGGGAATTTCCTCTCGTTTTATAAGCCAGCCTTCCTTTGAACCCAAGCAGCTGGAGGATTCCATTTTATCAGCTTCGTTTTCTTCGTGTCTGAGTCTACTCCGAAGTGCTCAACTTTACCAATGGATTTCAGAGCCAGCAGTCTACTTTTCCTCATGGAACAGTAGTAAATATACTCGGAACGGAATCGGCTGTGCATCGAAATCAACAAAGATTGATAGTGTAGTAGAGCTCCAGCACTGACGCTCTCTGACGTATGAGTAACAACGGACAAGAATATTCCTCATGTCCAGTGGAATAGTGTGCAACGAAGCTGTCATTATTACAGGGAAGCTTAAGACGGTCAAAGTGTGCAATGTAAATGTTGAATCTGCGACATTCAGTTTACATGTTCGTCGGGGATACTAGCGCCCGATAAACCACGAGTGTACTTGGAGAACCTTTGCTGGAATCGTGATAGCATAACCCTGGGAACTAGCACTTGTTTCCCAGTGCTAGTGATTTGGTTGGGTTTGAAGCCAAATTAAGAGACCAAGATCAGAGTTGTCGACAAGCGTACCATCCATCCTTCCATTCGACAATAAACTCGAGGTGGACCCGAACCCAGCGATGGTAGCAGAGAGATTTATGCAGAAAAGTCTCAGAGAGCTTCCAGACAAGCTAAGAGATTGGTCGACACAAACTACCACTAAGATCATTATCGACCGAGCTACCGAGTCACATGCTTCAGCGCGTGGCCTTGCGAGCTATCTCCACAGCCAACAAGCTTCTAGCTTGAGAGGCTAGGCTCAATTAGCCCCCCGATGAGCCTGACTGGCATCCACAACCTGAAAATGTGGCAGTCGTGATGAGCTGCTAGCTGTTCGAGCTGCCTTGAAGTAGCTTCTAGGATGGTGGCAGCGCCAGCCTGGATCCGGCATCCCGTGTAATGTGCCCCGGCAACTTTTCTAAAAATTGCAGGAGAAGTAGAGAATGCGTCGGATAATTCCTGTCTCAAACGAACCAAAAAAGTGAAAAAATACTCGAAATTTGCTAAAAATCGCCGGTGAATTATCACAGTTGTCCGTCAACTGTCAAAAACCGCCGGCAAATTACAGGTAAGCAGGAAAAACCTAGGCTGGGCCTGGATGGTGGGCATGCTGTAAGCTTCGGGACGTGAAGACATACTCCCCCCCAGCGCAGTTAACTAGTGAGTGAGTGAGTGATTCTTACATTTCAAGCGGGACGAGGCTCTCGCACAAAGAGCGCATCCCTCTTCTACTTACTGGAAAAGCCTGCTTTTACGGAGAACATGTGAAGCTGGCACCGGGTACTTATTATGTCAAACATGCATTGTCAGTAAAGATGAAACGCAGACACACACAGCAGGCACAGGCAGACATCGTCGGCGAAAGAAACATCCATATTGTAATCTGGGAACTGAATTGAAGGCAGAAGTGGCGGACACTCGTCGTCCCCCCCTCCAGCAGCATCAATCTTCTGCTATTTGTAGGGGGTCACCATCCTTTTCGAAATTCATATCGAGGGTTGACAAAAATGGTGACGGGCTAGAATGATAAACAGTGCGTCGTAATCTAGCTTTGATGCATTAATAGGCCTGGCCATTTCTGACAAAAGTCTACAATCACGGCAACTACCATGCCTCTTTAGGGCAGTGCTCGCAGACCAGTCAATGATGATTTCCAGTCAGAACAACGTCGACACCACCATCAGTCCCGCCTACAAGCAGCCGTTGACTCATGCTTTCTGCAGGTGTCCGGCAGGTACCCCAGGCTCTAACTCACACGGTTGCTTCGTTTGTCGCTTCTCCTACCATCTTCTGGACTTCTGCCATAGCTCTCCTCGGTCACTTCAGGTCAGCTGCTGAGTCAAGTGTTGTTTTGTTTTTGTACTTGGTTCAGAGAATTTGCAATATGGTATTTCTGTACGAGGTGCTGAAGATGGTGCCTTCTGGAAATGACAAGATGAAATCATCACCAGCATCAGCACTGAGCAGGAATTTCCGTGCCTGATTGGAATAGATCTAGTATCCATAATGGTGGGGCAGTATTAACAAAACTATCAAAGCAATATTCCATCACGTTTCTCATGCCATTATTTCTTATGGATAGAACATGAACAGACATCCTGCTGCTCCACCATACTTACTGTGCCTGTGACCATACCAGCATGAATCACTTCTGACTGAGCCTGCCACTCAAATGAAGTTCAGGAGGAAAGAAGTCTTGGATAAGGAAACTCAATTTTGTGATGTGTAATCCGCTTGTTTTTCATCTCCAAGATATATATTTAGTTGAAACAACTTGTGTAAATTACATCAAATGAACTTCATAGATGCAGGCACGAGGAGCCGTCCAGTTGAGTTTGTATTCTTCTCGAGTGTTTAACGTGTGTGATCTCTTATCGTTCTACTTAATCAAGCTCTCTCATTCTGTGTGTCTAGAGGAAGTAGAGCCGGTGGAAAATTCTGCTAGTTTCATTGCAAGGTATATTCTCTAAGTGACTCGGCGAAAGAGCATGAAAGAGCTAATTCCTTCAATTACAGAAAAGTTGAGCGATCCACCTGTACAAGCTCAGAATCAGGTACCAGATCTCTTGCTCATGCTGACGGGGGCTCCAGTAAGGGGTATGAATATTCAATACATCGCTAAAAAAGATGTCATCAAGCACAATGAACGTCTAGAGGTGTGATGAAACAAATTTATGCATTATCGTGCAGCATTTTGCTTTCTGACTCCCGCCTTCCCATTCGTTCATTGCTTTCTCACGTTTCTTGTGAGTATTTTCCACCAAGAACAGATCTAAATATGGCAAGAGAGTGCAGTCTGGAAAAAGAGCAGTAACTGTTGCAAGCTGGAGCTGAAAGCCCACAGCTCATGAGCTCAGCAACTTCCTCTATCCAAACTCCTCGGAGTTGGAAGTGTGTACAACTTCTTTCCCGTCCTCCGGGGTCTCATACAATCTTTCCGTCTCCGCTGTTGAAAGTCGTAGCAAAGCTTTTCCACTCATTTTGACTCTTTGGAAGACCTACTTAACGGTTTCTGCCCACCATGCATGTTATTTCGTTAAACCACAACGGGGTATAAAAGGCCCCAGTGGACACCTGGGGCCTTTTTCCCCTACTGTAGCGAGAGCCTGGAGCCACAACCGGAGCGGGGCACTAACGGCGGTTCCTTCACGGCCGTTCTTTTCCTGAAGGATTTTTCGCTCTCTAGGTTATCGACGGGAAGCTCTGCCACTGTTTTCTTTCTTGCGGTTTTGTGTTCTTCGTTTGGGTTGTCCAGTGCCCTTGCTCTTGACGTTTTCTCGTCTATCTCCACTCAAGCTGTTCTTGCGCTCTTCGCTTGGGTTGTACTCGCCATAGCAGTCGTTTGGGTTATAGTCGCCATACAACTACCTTCTCTCTACTTGGTGCTCAGCTTGACGTTTCGAGGTTCATAATACTCTCTTCTTGGTGCTCAGCTTGACGTTTCGAGGTTCACAATACTCTCTTCTTGGTGCTCAGCTTGAGTTCGTGGTTCACAGTTCTTTCACATTGCTGCAGTGTGCAGTGTGCTCATCTTCACGTTTCTCGGTTCACAGATTTGTCACATTGCTGTGGAAAAGACAGAGACAGTCATGGACTCTTCTACTCAACCATCTCTGGAGTTGGTTCTCGAGGATATTTATAAGATATCCTGGCCTGTACGTGTGGTTCTTGGAGGTCCTCAGCGCAAGAACCGTTTTTGTTTAGTGAGTAAGTTCAGAGAGCAGTTTCCACATTATTGTGCCGCATGTGATGTAGCAGCAGCTGAGTTGGACTTAGAAAAATCAGTCGGGTTGATTTTGTGTGCAGATTTCAGTTTTTCAGAGTCTGAGCCGAAGAGAAAACGATTTGTAGTATACAAACAGCTTGCCCGTGTTGCTGGATTTGTGGAAAGGACTCCCTTCTCATCTGTTTTAGAAGCTGCTGTTCAATGTACCTGAGAAACACCTGGTGAAACTCACGTGGGTTTTGTGGCTTAATTTTCAGAGTTTTTGTGTGATCTTTTTGACAGTAGACCTCTTCACCCTTGTGAACCATTGACAGTAGGTGTCAATGGTGAGGGGTGACGACCTTCTGCTGCAACTGGTGCAGTGAAGGGGGTTCAACTCCCCCCGGAAGGACTCTCTTTTGTTTAGTTCCTCAAGAGGGCTTACTGTTTCGTTTATCTGTCGGTTGCTTTGGTAGTTGGTAGAAGAATTTTGCTGTTTGAGTTGATGAGGAGGTTGAAAATATCTGAACCTGGTGGAAGTGTTGCAGTTCTTGCCCAGGTGGGGTGTGGGTGCCAAGGTCACGAAGAAACAATGGCAGCTCGAGATTTAGTACCAGTTCACGAGTATCAGTCCTTCCCGGTGCAGTCTTCTCGTTATCTTTTCTGGTTGCAAGCAAGCGAGGCTAGGGGTCTTCATCGATGGTTATGGCACCGGTAGAAATCCATGAAATAGTTCCAAACCGTGGGTTTACACCGATTGCTCCGAAAGGTTGGTGTTGAAGAGATGCCGTCCTTATACTCACAGTATGCATCTTCCCGGAACGTGAGAGGGCTGCACAGAAGAGGACGAATCTACAGTACGAATGTCGTAACTTCAAGATTGCAAATTGACTTGGTAAGCCTCCGAGCAGAACTCCTGATGTGGGAATATGTGGGAACCTGTTATGGTAGAAAATGTAATGACAATTGAGGTGTTGTGAGCACGGAAACGGTTTTTGCACCAAGCACTGGATACATATTTCTCAACGAAAGCGCATGTTGGACTCGAGTCGAACTATCCTCTCTTTCTTCCTCTTTCTTTCAGCACTTTGTCCTTTTAGTTTTTCAAACTAACTTGCTGCTTATCTCCTATGTAGAATTTCAGCTGGAGGTCTGTGCGGTGTGCATTAGGTTCCATGTCTGGTGGACAATTATGCATATCTCCTACATGACGTGAATGGCAAAGTAACTGCGGTAGTAGACCCTTCAGCAGCAGGTCCCGTCATCAGTGCTGTTCCAATCCTTTTTGAACAGTTATCACAGTTTTCCAGTCCGATTGACGCGTCGGGAGTACCCCATGGCTTTGACTCAGTTCGCCCTTGTGCTTCTTTATGCTGTTATCAATAAAGCTCAGGCGTACCGTCACCTGTTCCTTCGGGAATTGTGCCGAAGGCTTGTTTCCGCTTGTCACTATCCATTTTGCTAGTTATTCTACTATGGACATATACTCTGCAGAAGCAGGTTTGATTTACCTTCACTCGGACTCAAGCTTTTCCCTCCGGTTATAATAAAATAGTTCACAATTGGGCTAAGATAAATATTGCAATGATCTATCCTCATCATGATGAATTTTGAAAGATTACCCAGACCTTTCGGCCCAGGTTATAAACTCGTTCAGTCCATCAGTGTAGCGCGCGTGCGGCCCAGAACATCTAAGGGCATCACATACCTGTTATTGCCTCAAACTTCCAACAGTCCTTCTAAGAAGCTGGCCGCAGGGGAAAATATCCCCCGCCTAGCGTAGTTAGCAGGCTGAGGTGAGGGTTAGTGACACGAGCCACCAAAGCAAGCCCGCCCTCCATCACCAACATCCCTTATGTATTCTCAAGGTGCTGAAATGAATTCATACTACTCTGTGTCTTAGGAAGACCACAACAATTTATGTCTAATGAGTCATCTGTATTCTGTAAGTGCTATCGGTACTTTTTGAGAATATTATGAAATCTGTAGGTCGCTAAGATAAACGTGTTGCTCACTGTATAGATGAAAAAATCACCAAACTTAGAAAAACGAGTATTCAAAATCTCAAAAGCACACTCCATCACCAAACGAACTCTAATATGATGTTTTGTAAATAATCATGCAACGGGAGATGATTTTCTCGTGCACTCCAAGAGACAGCAAACATCAGGATATCATTATCTACTAGAATATAAAACTTAAGACTGAAACTAAGCCAAAAAATGTTAAAAATTTGACTTCTCATATTATATAGTTATGATGAACACTAGTAGCGTTTAGTCCTCAAGGCCGCCACAGTGGAGACACTGAGGTAAGGAAAAGATAACACCACATATTGTCGAAATACCAATAAAAGTATATATATAAAAGTCTTTACTCCGTATCTTCATTCCTGAAAATAAACAGAGGAAACGTTGGTTTATTAATTTTAAATATTAGTGATGAAAATTTTGAGTAATAAGTAATTTCAGAATATAGTACATATTAAAAATATTTTTAGAATAAACGTACCAAGGGCATTATTTACCTTAGAGGTGTCGATGCATCTGCTGATCGTTCGTCAAATAAAATCTCACGTAGCTCTGCTTTCCACCTCGTTGTCCGTGGAGGTAACACTCGTACTGTTGATGTCATGTGTACAAGTCGACGCTCCAAAATTTTTAGCGGATCACGTGTGATATTCTCATTCCAATCCAACGCGCAAGCGGCGAGTCTGGCCTCGTGTGTCTTAGGATAATGGATCCTTTTTGATGCGAACTTGTTGATGACAGAGTTGAACGTCTCTGACATATAGTTCTCACGAGCTCTTGTATAAAATCTCATCTTGGTCGGAGTTATAGCTTTGGCCAAGAAGGACACCATCGCTCGATGGGTGGACGAACCTAATTGTTATGAACACAATAAATCAACAAAAAAGGAGATACAAGTTGTTACAAACCAGAATCCCTAATTGTAATAAACTCATCCCTAAAGTGTGAAACAAGAGCCACTACTACCAAGTAAGTCACCTGTTGTATAGTATACGTCAGAGACTGGACGGTTGATGTCCGGAATCGTACAACAAGGTCGGTCTCCGGGTAAATCTCTACAAGCTGTATGATCTCCTGCCCAATGATCAGCAACATTTTGTATATCCAAAACCAAAACATCTGCATCATCTTGCTCTTGCGGATAACGACCATCCACACCGACCGTTCTCCTAGCATTCAACTGACAACATGTGTATATCCATCCTTTCAACTTGTCGGCTATACCATGCAGTTGAAGCTCTGGATACATAAACCGTGGCGATACGACGGTCTCTCTCCTTCCTCCAACCCACGCAGTTCTGCCACTCGACGGACTAGATCAAGCTTGTTCCCAGCTGCATTCGCTCCTTGAGCACGGAACCATACCACCAATTGTCTCTTCGTCAGGAGCTCAAGATCAGGGATGACTTCAGCATCGTCGACGCTACCAGGAGGACGCTTCTTGTTCTGAACCTCATCCAAGAACTTCTTGATGACATTCTTGCACTTGTGCCATAAGTCCTTTTGGCTAACAATGCCGTAGCGAGACAATATAGCATCAACTGACAATTTGTCGTCATGAACCACCTCATCCGAGACCAACCAACGCGCTATCAATCTACGCACTCCTTCCTCAAACACACGGTCCTCTATCAACCATGAGTTATTTCCGGTTTCAACTCGTGTCATATTCACCATCTCGACTACACGACCGTCGTGAGAATCGATGAAAGCACATGTCCCATTGTATCCATTGCAACTTGAATCATAACGCAAGTCCGCATACAAAACAAATTTCTTAATGACAATACATGAACGTGAGAAGAGGATATAAGCAACAGTGACACGTAATAAACATGTAATAACTCATAAGCGTACAAGTCATAGCATGGAGGACGTAAAAACTAACCTCCAACTGGGAGTTCGTTCAAGTTGGGAGCAATCTGCACTAAGGCACTAGCTTGTATCTTCTCCTTCTCGATGGCCCAACTTTCCATTGCAGCTTGGATCCAACCAACGGGACGGATCTTTTCATTTTGGAAGTTGAAGAAATGGGTCTGAGAGCAAGGAGCTAATCCCACCTCCCGAAGAACACTATCTAGTGTAGTGTAGCCCAATCCCGCACTCAATACAGCATGATAAAGACGATGGGTAATATCAGGGACCTCATTGTATAACTCCATCTCACAAGATCTCCATCCATAAGTGTGACGACTAGGACATCTAAACTTCAATGACCACGTCTGATGGATGACATTGATTGTCGAAAGTGAGAAGAACTCTTCACATCTATGATGAGGACATCTGACCTTGAAAAAGGCTCGAAAAAACTCCCTAAGTCTAGACAAAGCTACAAAGGCATACATTGGCAATGTATGCCTTTGTAGAGGATCATCCAAGGGTAGAGGATCATGAGAACGAGTTTCAGCCACAACTGGAATGGGGGTTGCACGTACGGGGTCTTGTGAGTCCATAACAAGCACATTCGTTGTAGTGTCCAAACTAGGAGCTGCAGACTCTCGCACAGGGACTTGTGAGTCATGATCCGCGCCTCTTGGATCATCACTCATCCCCCCAGCATCAACATATGTCTGTTTGAATGCAACAACAAACAACTATAATCAATAAAGGTTCATATAAACCTACATAAGTGAAGATATGCACTAATAAGAGACATACCTCAGTTGTTTCCATTGAAATGTCTAGTGCTCGGAGTACGTCCGGTTCAGCTATGAAGTCTTCAGGTGTATCAACCACATCTTCTCTCTCCTGATCACCCTCCTCTGGAATTACATCAGCCGTGTCAACTCTTGCTTCTGTCTCCCTCGTCATTAGATCTATACGTCCACTGTCATTCGCAAAAAGGAAGTGGAAAATTGCAATGTGGTCTGCTCCTGGCCCTAAGAGTCTCATCAGCTGTACATACCTAACCAATAAAGACTCCGGGACCCTCACTTTTCCTCCCGAGACCTCTGGACATCCTCTAGATAAGTGCCGATCTCTAGGTCATCTAGGATGCACTCTAGGAGGCATCTATAAATCACTACAAAACTAATAAATGTATAAGAAATAATCAAAACTATAAAAAAAAGATTACTCTATCAGTCCGGAGGTCCACAGAATAACCAACTCTAGAAAATATGAAGAAAAAAGAGCAAATGTCAAATGTGAAGAATTAGAACAACAAAAGACTTAGTTCACTATGAACAATCGCCAAATTTTCTTATGCTAACGTGAAAAGAACTCACATCCAAGTGATGAGAGACTAAAAATGAGCTTGGATATGGGTCTTCCCTACAGTTAGTATCTTGACAAAGGTGAATTTTTCCCTCTTGTGAAGAGGTAAGTAGAAGCTCCCTCCTACGACGGAAGAAGCTTCCTCCTTCCTTCCTCCTGTCGAAGGAAGCTCCATCCTTCCTGTCCTCAGGAGGAAGAAAGGGGAGAGCTCTCTTCGCAAGAGGGAGCCTTCCTTCCTTACCTCAGGAAGGAAGGAGGGAGGAAGGAGGGAGGAAGCTCCCTCATGCGAAGGGAGCTTTCTCCCTCCTTCATTCTTCTTGTCGGAGGGAGTTGCCTTCTCCCTCGCGAATCCCCTTTGGGAGTTCACGCGCGAGTCGTCTCTCCTCTCCTCGATGGACGACAGACTGCTCGCAGGATAGAATTTTTTAAATCGTCCGTACGGTGATAATTTCCATCAAGAGTAAATGATTCCGGTATCGGATTTCTCAGCTAAGCTCTTGTAACAAGTCTCGTCTGTGACTATGTTGAAACTGTATGGATACAAGAACCATTTGAAATCCAAAATTTAGAATATTTTTTTTGTATAGTTCTCATTCGTCTGTTCTTTGGTTACTAATTTCTCATCCGTCCGATTTCAGAATGAGAAGATCATGATATCATTTTCAACATTTTTGTTTGCTGATCATTTTGATACCTAGATCGCAGTTTTTTATATCATGTACCTCTTGTGAGTTTCAGGCGCGATTTTCTCAGGGACCCTGCCTGAAGCGATTTTACTTAGCCAGAACTAAAAGTGATTAGCGGTGGGGATCCCCACCGCTAATATAGCGGCAGTAGTGGTTTAATCTAGTTTAAACGATCCAGGATGGCCTTCCGCGAATTACTGTGGTTTTTGTCTCGATCTGCGTGTGGTTCAATCTCGCCTTTCCATTGTCTAGTTTTTCTGTCCGAGTTTTACAACGGAAAGCGAGTCTCTACTTTCAAGGATGAGGATTTCACGCAAGATCCATTTGTTTATTTTATTTTTATTTTTAATATTCTCTTACATAAAAGCCAGGCGGTGCTGGGAAACATTATTATCCAAATTTACCAAGAGAGATTTTCTCTAGATCTCTCTTACATTCGTAACTGCCGGCCAAACTATTACTATTTAGGCTCGCTAAAAAAGTTAATCAAGTCTCTGTATTGATATACTCCTTGCTATTGTTTTGATAGCAAGATTCATTTGTAATGAGTTATCCTATCCGTGATAATTTTTCATTGTGTATGTGTAATCAATTTTTTTATTTTCGGTCAATAGTTCGTATGTGTCTGGGTTCTTTTCTGTCCTCTAGTTCATGTCCAATAGGATCAATCAGGAGTCGAAATTGAGAAATATATGACATCATGAGCCAGTTCTGCAGATAAAACTGTAACGGATATGCATCGTTTATCTTGAGGAAGAGTGCGGTCAAGTATTGACCTTGCAACACATGAAGAGTTTTTCAAATGTCTCTTGTCATTCACTGGCTATGGTTGTCCATAGTAAATACTTATAAATACACCGATGATGTCCACTATTCCTTGCATGAACAGAGAATAAAAATATTTCTTGATGTACTAGTCAGCTACTAATTCATCCCGTGAGACGCTTTAATTCTAATGTGAGAACCGTCAATAGCTCTTCGATAGTTCATCCCGTGAATGTCCGGCAGAATATCATAATAGATAGCGACTTTCCAATATCGATACTATAACTTGAAATCTCTCATGCACTATTCTTTTTACTGTTTACTCTTCAACCCCAAACAACTCGTCAATTGAAAAGAAAGTAGACCCATGAGCCAAGTGATAAATTATAATAGCAAATTGTTTCTCCACTGGAATAGCTCTCCGCAAAGCTGTATCAATACGGTCCAATCCCGGATCCACTTGTTGAAGCAACAAAAAAATAACGTGTTCTTCATCCACACATAACACATCCACCTCTCAGATCCATAAACACCCATCAAGAAATGGTAGAATTATACACCACTTCAGTATACATCACTTCAGTGTTGACCCACCATCGCACTTCTTCTCTCTCCAGGCAATACACCACTGTAAACTTGTAATCCCACAAACGCTTAGAAACTAACCCTTGTAAATGAGTATCCTAAAAAGGCTCTCTTTTGCTTTCTAGAGGTTGAAAACCTCGATCTCTCACTGATGCATTCGAATATAGACAGTAATAAAACCAACAGTTGAAGCAAAGCTCCATTGGTCATAATATCAACTCTCGTAATGCCAACCATCCACCATGTGTTCTCTTATTGTATATTTTCAGCGATCCCTGGCTCTTTCCAAACACTCCAAGAACATGCACACATAAAACCACAAAATCTCCAAAGCTAAAGCCCCAATATGAAATCGTATACAATCAAACTTCATGATTTCCTCATCAATCATCATGTTTTGGCTGGTGGTTGACATTACACTTTTCATCGATTCAATTCTCCACTTGCTCTTCCATGGTTGACAGACAATTCATTTCTACTGACAGTGTCACTCTCAACTAAATCTTGTAGAAAGCAGTGTCAAATCGTATGTTACATCTACATTTGATCGGTCAATGTTCAACCGACGTCGAGATTCAAAAAACTCCACTTTACATCCTCTTCCAGATCTTTTTCATCATTTTTGTGAAATATTTTAAGTTTCTATATTTTGGGCTTTGCAAACACGTGGTTATATCTTTCGTGCTGCAGGAGAAACGTACCCAAATATCCATGGTTTATGAACTTCTGGGAACTTTTACTCGCTGGCTGTTATCGGGGAAATATATAGAACTTAGTGTTAAACAAAAATCATATATCAAGTGGATGAAAATAATTAAAATATTTTATAAATATTAACTATTAGTATGCACGGAAATGAAAAAAACCAAGATATAAACCGTAAGGCATGAGTAGACTGCCGCACTGCTAAAGGTATAAGTCAAAGAACATCAAAACTAAATATACATTAATTTACTGTGAGTTTAATAAATTAAACCCCTGGATAAAAATATGCAAAGGTGCCAGACTCTTCGTATTTTGGTTTTGCAAAAGTCTCGGATTTGGTTTGCAAGAAAAAATGAAAAGAAATTGCACTTTTGGGTGAAAATAAGAATCGCTACTGTAGGAGATAATGACCTTGTCGCAGCCTAAAATCAAAGTCACTGTCCTTGATCAACCACCCGAATCCCACGGAAGTTAAAATATGCATGCTCGATCGACTTCGGGGAACTTTCAATTTTTTATGATATAAAAAGAGACATATGTATTAGATGGGTAAATTAATTTTTAGTTGATAAAATAATAACAATAATTAATTATTATATAGGTTAAGTCTGGTACTTGTTATATTAAAGACCAGACTTAACCCATAAGTGGAAGGAGTCCACATGCGCTATTGCGACAGCCTGCTGATCTCATTTAATGAACGGATTATTTTATTATCTAACCTTCTCCGACGGAAGGGTAAGGTAATAAATAAGTTCACCATTAATTCTTCTGAGCTTGAAAGAGGTAAATAATATGCATGCAACATGAACTTCTGGAGAATTCTTGTCCGCTTGCTATTATCAGAAAAGAAATAAATGTTAAGCAGAAATTCTAAACTAAATTCATAAAATAAAGTCAAAGTTTTCTCTAAGTATTAAGTGATAACCTGACTTGGAAATACAGATCCAGAGATAACCCATAAGGAGAAGCTGAAAGACGTACTTCCAACAATACATATCTGGGAAGCTGCTAACCAGTATCACATTTATTTACAGTCCATTTTATTTACTAACCCTTCTCAATAAAAGGCTTAGGTAATAAATTAAACCCTTACTTATTATCCTCCATCATAAGATGGAAAAGGTGAATAATATACATGGGTGCCTAAACTGAAAGCTAAAGTGGATGTTTTAGTATCTTTCCTACTCTGATAATTCCATAAAGAAGCAACGTGGCGATTATTAAGAGGGAAATGTCGGAAAGAACTCCAAAGAACAAGGAGAATAAATAATCTTGCATAATTCACCTGTTTAATTTATCAACTAACCCTTCTGCTAGGAAGGGTGCACTCTAGGTAGAATTGGAGAATTGACTTTTCTTCTAAATGATAATCAAAGAAGCTTTAGGGGTGGTTATGATTGTGAAGCATGCAAAATCATTTCTTCCTTGTTCAGATGGAGAAAGTATATGCACGAGTTTAATTTATCACCTAACTTCTCTTCCAACAAGGATTAAATAATAAATCAATGTACACACTAAATTATTTGGTAGCATGATCTCCGACTTGTACTTTTGAAAACACGTTGGTGTGCTCTTGCCTTATGGTTGTGCTCAACTTTTTGCATCGTTCTCTATGTTAAGAATTAATCTTTTACTTAGTTTATTTTATTCACATATAGTATATCTATATATTATTAATAACACAATACAAACATTGTACATAAATTATTAAAAAGACTCTTTCTTATGTGTACGACCCAGTTGAGGGACCTAGTCATTCAGTAACCACAGCCAATCTCCATCCAGAGTTTCTCCTTATATTCTTACTTGACCTCTTCCTCTTCCTCTCCTCCAGTCCAGTCCAGTCCAGGCATTTCACTTTCAGCAGAGCAAGTTCTGGACCTTCAACTGTTCAAATGGCCGGATGAAGAAAGCCGTTAACGCCACAAACGTTAGTTACGTTATCACGACTTCACAAGCTATTAGTGGATTAAGTGCCAACAGATGTAAACAACGACGAAATAGGCTTTTCAACGATACCTTCAGCTGTGTGGATGACGAGGTGATGAGACTCCATCCCCAGTGCAGTAAGCTGACTACGTGGTGAACTGTAGTTCGTAGGGAGTTATCATCGCCTCGTCACATCCACATTACATGCAGTATACAGATTATCGTTCTGTATACTGCATGTAAAATGATGGGGAACGAGACAAACCTATGCATGAAGTATCTACTTTCATGCAAGGAATTTGCTTTGCAGTTCAGTCAATTAGAAGATGTGGCATATGACTGATCGACGTAGCTACGATCATAAATGCATAACCAGCTCAAGTAGAATTTTCTTTCGCGCATGCAGATAAAGATTGGTGACGACTATATGAACATACATGCGATTTCATCCGTTTGTGATGAAGTTGATAACCGATAATATGATAAGCCAAACCAGTTGTACCCGGATAATATGATAAGTGCTAAAGAAGAAAATGACAAGATGATACAGTATGGGTATGTTAGTACGTCACACGTACCTACCATTTACAGTAGCCCATGAAGAAAGATATTTGTGGGTGAAGGTTGACCACCACCGGAGAATAAAGTACCGTTCATTCTCGTGACAAGTGATGATACAACTAGTCACATACAATTATCTTATGCATGTTCTTAGGTACCACGAGGAAGGGTTTTTTATTTGCTTATTTATTTGGTTATTCCATCTTGAGATATAAAAGAGTTCAGTTACTTCAGTAAGCCACCTCAGAAAAAACTGCAATAAACCACATGTGCGAAACAACTTCTGTAACACTAGTTCTAAAAAGAATCTAAAAAAGTAGAACTCAATAAACGTGGTGCAGTTATAGCCTGAGTCTCTAAAAGAAAGAGATCTTTATTGCTATGCAGGTGGAGATGCTCTAAGCTAACCATTCCTTGAGAAAGGGTTAGCTTCTAGATTAAAAACTAGGTTGCATCACTATTCTCAAAGTCATTATATTATTACGAGCCTAAGAAACCTGCTAATCAAAAAGCAATGGAGAGGTTCACAGAGATTATTTCTTGTACTGTGAAGAGGGTCAAGACCAACTGAAAACTAAAGAAGCAAATACAATGCGATGACTCTCTTATTGCTGATACTCAAGTATTAGTCCAAGCATGCGAGAGCAAAAAATAATCCCCAAAGATCATATGGCGGTTACACTCTCACTTTTGAGGGATTATAGTATGTTACAACTACATTCAGCTTTCAGTTTCTAGCATCTTATATTAGACATAACTCAAAAGTTACTTACGTGTTGTGGAGGTATTAATCATTGATGTAATGAATTTATAACGCCTAGTTTTTCTTGCGACACCCACAATAATATTCATGTAGTTTCTGGTGTTGGTCTGCTGAAAAGAACATAAACGGTTTGAGAACATGTTCAAAGTGAAAACAATGTTTTAACATGGTTGTTCTTTGTCAAAAGCTTCTCCGGAGTCCGAAACATCTTTTAAGTTTATACCTTTGATATCATTTTAAGTCAAATTTCTATACCTATTCTATATAATTATTTTAACTAACTTATCTCAGGATAAAAATCTCAAGATATTTTATGATTCTATCAGTCATATGTCCACAAGTTATAAATATGAAAAATATATTCGATGATAATATTTGTTCCACCAGGATTGTTTCCTACTTTCATGTTCATGTTTTGTATAACACGAAAATGATTTTACTTTTATCTAAATTTTATTTAGATGATATAAATTACGAAAATGTTATGTAGATTACACGTGGTTTCCCTGATTCACGCAAAATGATTCCCTCGAGCCGTAGCCACAGTTCAGTTTGCTGTTTAAAGATTTCGCTCAAACCAAATATGCATGCTGGATGAACTCCGGGGGAACTTTTGCTCGCTTCATGTTACTGAGAATATATATATATATGTTAAGTAAAAAACATGTACTAAGTATATGTAAAGATTTAAAATATTTTATATAAGTTATCTGTTACCTATGTCTGGAAAGACGGGGAGAGTAGAAGATAACCCATAAGTCTCAACCAAGGTGCCGCGCTTCAGGAGGTATAAGACTGGGATTTCATAGTCGTTTTTACATTACTATATACTGAAGTTTAATTTAGTACCTAACCCTTCCTGCCGGAAAGGTTTAGTACTAAATTAACCACTTGTATATTTGCCTCCTCCATCGAAAGACGGAGGAGGTGATTATGCAGGTGCTCTTACATAATATGCAACCAAAGCGCACTTCCGAGAAAAAACGAGATAAAGACAAGCGGGAGGAGCGACGTTTTTCCGGTTGGCGTAGGGCAGGGGTAGGGACGGATTAGGGAGGTTTCGAAAATAATACTCTCCCTCATAATCTCCCCCACGCGCGGTGCGGGTTAGGGAGGTTTCAAAAATAATACTCTCCCCCATGCCCGAGTATTATTTTCGACCTAGTGTTTGCTGTGTGACGGTAGTCGTATGTGGGAGAACTCTATTTGTGGACTAAAGTGCTTGCGGTAGACATCGTCGGTTGTATGGTCCTTTCCGTCGCTGCTATTACATGCAGTAAATTTTGGACATAACCCATAACTCCTGTACGTGAATTTGCGCTTCAAGAGCCATCCGTCTTCCAATCTTATGAACAAATATACTTTTTCAAAACTTTAATTTATCGTCTAATCTATTCTACCGGAAGGGTTATGTGATAAATTAAAGCTCCTTGCATTATCCCCTGCTTCCGAACTTGAAAGCAATGATAATGCAAGGAAGTCTGAAATTTGATAGAGTCGTTTATATGTAAGGCTATTTCGGAAGTGGGAGATCATTTATGTTATCTTGTGATAATGTAAACAAATAAACTGCATCTATTCATAATAGATCAAACAGAAAGACGGAGAAAAACTACTCTTTTATAAAATTATCATATTTTATTCCATGTAAGCTTGGGTAACTCTTCATAAATTGTAAAACCACTTGCATGACTCAACATCTTTTTAGTATTTTTGTAAAATTTTGGAGTTTTTAGATTTTTAAATAAAAAATTTATAATTATTACTGTATATACAATAATATATGAAAGAGCTATTTTAAAATTATTTTATTTACTTTAAAATTTATCGATATTTATTTCTCTTAAAATTATCGAACTCGATATTTAAGAGAAATAGATAGCGATCTCGATAACTCTATTTGAGATAACTATCAAAGTCTACTTGATAACTATAATTGAGATAACTATCTCAAATATAATTATTGAAGTCAATATTTTACGGACGTGGGTTGGAGTTTCCTCTCAATTTCTTTGAAAACCCACAGTAATGAAGCTTCTTCCATCACTGTCACTCTCCCGGACATTACATTTGTTGCTAATGCATATGAGTTTCTCTCATCTTGCTTTTTGAGGTTACTAGACAAATTCTGCTCTTTTCAGGTACGCTTTTTCTCTGAAATATTTCATCGACCTACGCAGATCCGTATTATGTCTAATGAGTCTACTCAACTGTGTGTTCTTTTACGTAATCTCCATCGGTTTCAAGTTACCCCTTCAGCACCATGGATCCAGTCAAATCAATGGCACTTTTGCCATGCCACAGCGACCAAGTTAGACCACAATTTTGGACTATCAATCTCGATTATCTATATGGTTTCCAGGTAGGGCAGTCTCTGATTATTTCTTTAAATGCTCGGTGGCTTCTCAAACTGGCTTGGTGCTCAATGAGAAGCGATTTGGACCTGTTATGCTGCCCTTCTGAATCAGTCTATTCTTCATCAAAGGACTCGAGTGTTTCTGTGGCGGATCTTAATAAGAGCCCGTTACGGATCAATGAGCTTGACTGGTAAGTGGGATCCATGTAGGTTGTGTTACATGCGAGAGCGCTATCATAGAGAGAGAGGACAAACCTTCTCTATGTGATTGATCATGAGAGTGATAAAAAAAACAGACTGCTGCCAATGTTCAAAGCTTCAAATACAATCGCTTGTAGCAAAAAAATTCAATCAAACACTCAAATTTGCAAGTAGACCTTCAAACCTCAGAAATCTTTAAACCCACCTCAATTTCTACAATAAGTGTCCTCAATGGTCACAATGTTCTCCTCTCTCGTATGCGCATGCCGTCTCTTTGTATCTCGTCAATGTCTCAGATCCGTACGTTATTTATCTAAAAAATAACCCCTCTGCTAAGCTAACAACTTTATGTCCTTATACGTAAACTTATTTATCAAACAACCTTCCAATTAAACAGACCTCTTGGTTAATAAAAATTTCCCAACCCTCGATGTCATCTTCATGCAACCAAGATTATGAGCTAAGCCACGATTTCACGGCCGAAGCTATAGCTACAAGACCACTCTATAGTGTTTACAACCCTCCCATAGCTGAAACATGTATCTCTTAATCATAATCTCAAAGTCCATGTTTAAAGAGAATGCACATACACATCGCTACGTAACATACATCGCTGTCAGAGATTACACCACATATACACATAACACATGGACGATGTCATACGCTTAAACAAGTGTACCACAATGATAAACAGTATGTATTCGCTCCACCATGCCAACCGGCACTAAACAATCACTAAAGTCGAGCCGAATCCACTCTATGCTCGCAGAGAATCCAGATTGCACTCACCAAGACTACCCATCATAGCCAGGAGCTTGAGGCTCAACTCGAAGAACTAAAGCCTCCAAGCCCTACATGCAAAGTATACCCCTAGTGGACTATCCCAAGAACTCGCCCTAACAACACTAACGGCCACCCGCACTCGACCAACCTAGCCGAAGTGCCAAACTGACGTGATAGCTGTCGTGCGCATACACATCGCTACACAACATACATCGCTGTCAGAGATACACCATACATACACATAACACATGGACGATATCATACACATACACAAGTGTATCACAATCATCTCCCTAACTGGCGGTTAGGTCGCTCTAACTTCAGATAATCCCATATCCCAACTACGTGATATACACCTTCATGGATGCAAAGATCAAGAGACCATATGCTACATCGCCTCATCGTTAGTCGCATGTCTGCAATCCATACCACTCAAAGATCTAATCAGATATCCCTGCTATATACATTGAGGACAAACCCACCGTCCAATAGGAATGTTTGTTGTGTCGTGTTTGACTCCATTGAGAGATGGAGTCAAACACGACATGTGCCAACTTCCCCTAATCCTTCTGCTGGGAATAGTTAGATAATAAATTAAACCTTAATTAAAATATATCTTTTGAGAGGACAAGCAACTCTTATGGCTCTTGAGAGTGATGTCATGTTGTACATAACATTTACCATGTACAAGTTTGGTGGAAAGATTATTTTCGTGCATACTCGTCGATCATGCGGTGTCATGCTAAATAAGTGATTACGGTGATGTTTTTGGCATACTTTGTTATATACGTGTGTTTCATTAAGAAGGCAATGAGACACATGTTAAGAACTTTAGTGTGCATACGTCTACATACTTCTAGAAGTCTCATTGTCTGTTAGTGTACTATGTAAATAGCCAACGTCGATGTTTTTTTATAACTAGTAGTTTAGCTAAGTTGCGCCAAGTAGGTATACTTCTTTTTTTAAGCTTTCATCTATGGCAACAAGTATTTTATAGTAGTAAATTACTTAGAGTAGTAGATTATGACCGAAGATGACTATGTGAGTCACTAGAAGATAAAAGAAATATTTGATTTCTCATAGGTGGACTATTTTTGATAAAAAATCCAAAATAACTTCATAGGATTGAAATCGATCCCACGGTGTCTTGTTGCGCAAACATTTAGTATGTAAATGACATGTATAAATATGTTTTGTACATATTTGTGTAGTTTGTAAAGTAATGAGATGAAAAGCCTTGATTATATGAGCTTAGAATGCTCTGATTGTTGCTAGAGGTCTCCAAGGTGTGCAAAAGGACAAGGTTGAGTCCTTTAAATTCTTATTGATCCACCAAAAAGTGAAGATAAGTTGTCATGTATCTAAGAGAGTGCTTCGAGGAAACGAGATATTTTTATGGAGAATTTGATAGATCTGAGAACATGGAATGAGAGCTCTTGACGGGAGGAGCAACTTGAGCTCAAAGTTTGCTCGAATCAAAGATCTAGGGCATGAGTTATGACCCATGGAGCGAGAGAACTATATAGCTTTCTATATAGAGTGAAAGATTGGTGAGATTGAGTGAGTGGACTGTCAGATTGAAATCAAATTTCATGCACACGTAGCTTGAAGCTCAGACCCCAAATTTCATCACCGGATGTTTTGCGGATCGATCGTTACGACGAATTGAAGACGAAAGAGTGCAGAAAACTTTCAATCTGGAGTAGCAAGTTTGATGATTTATGGAGGGTGATCCACACTATCAAATCTGCTGAAATTCCATGAGCAGTGAGTTTACCTTGTTACTGACCGACAAGTTTGAATCGAAATAGAAGACTCATTTAAGCGATGTAGTTTTCATTTCGTATATGAGATTAGAAATATGTGTAAATTTCTTTGATATTGTATTAATTGTAGGAGGAGATCTAGCAGCCAGATCTTCCTGAAATTTGACATGTGAGTAGAAACCTTAGGATTATATATACGTGTAAGTTTGAGAGAAGGCTGAAGTCTAGATATGAACCTACAATGTGTTAAACATCAATTTCTTTTGTCAAGTTGTATCCTACAACAATATCTGGTATAGATCTCGAATCTTGTTAGTAACAGCTGGCAGAAAAACATTCGATGTAACATCAATATTGTTAGGGGAGGTAAACTAGGTGCAGAAAATACTATAACGATTTGCATTGTGATCGCATCATCTTTGATTATCGGTTTTCGTGCTCAACATGACAAAGTGCGATTCTTAACTATTAAAGATTACTATTTTGTCTAGCCTAGTGACTAGTTATAAGATATGTTACGGTGCATGCGCTAGAACTGTCCACCTAAGCAATCTACACGTGAATGAGTAAGGGGGCATCAAGCATACGATGTGCATGTGTGCCACCTCATCAATCAGCGTGTCTTTGGATGAGCGGTTGGTGAAATTGCGCCTATTCTTGTTTTATGTTTTGAGACTTTAAAGTAAAGGAGAATGATTTATGAGGACATTCGACCTTAAGAGATTCAAGTGATTACTCCTAGATATACATCATAGTGGTCTTATACGTGTGAGTCAATTTTAGTATGGATACTTTATGGATCTCTTTGTCCTATAGACTGAGTAAGAATGTCATGAGGGATGGACATAGGATTCTATCTACCGCCAAGGTTTTCATTTCAAAATCTCTTTCAGATCAAATTAATGTACCTTGAACGAGTTCACTTCCAACTTTTTGATAAGATCTTTTGGGCATAACTTTACCACGCAAGTTATGCTCTCACTTGTCTTGGTGATCTTACTTGTTGTCACTTACGGCCAAGACTAGAATTTTATTATTTTTATCTTCATTTAACAAGAGATGGATTTAACCCGTCGGTAAACTTTAACACTGAGTGCGAGATAAGGTATATTTACCGACCCAAAATAATGTACCAAGCCTTAGTAATAAGAACTTCGGAGAGGAATACTACCGAGATATTATATCATCACATATTCTGTTTGTCGTACGCATGATCATTCAACATTTCCGTGTGATTATCTTGACCTTTTATTGAGAAAAAGAAAGTGCTTAGATTGACAAGAAGTTGGAGAGGAATTATAAGATACTAGATGCTTCAATGTGCATCAACCGCTAACCACAGCTAGAAGATACGTCTTTTCTCAAAGAAAATGCTCTCGTTACGACAACAATCGCTATAGAGATGATCTTGACACTGAAAAGCTCTTCTCGTTGGCATGGATGCCAAATCAATGTGAGATCAGTTTGAGATCAATTTTATCACTTTCAGATCAGGAGGATAGAGATATGTCCCATTGAAGTTAGAATAGTCTATTTCTAAGTGTGCATGTTCAAACATCCATAGAACCTGCTGTGCAAATGATATGAGGAAGATTGAAGTGGGACCAGAAAGCTTTTGATGAGCTGATAACCATAGACTCAACGATCAACTGATTTGAGTTCAAAGTGAGACAAAAATCATCGATTGAAGTTTGAGGAATCAATTCTCAAGTCTCCATATTCAAGTAGTCATAGATATCGCTGTAGATTTTATCTCGATGAGATTAAAATCACCACCTAGACCAGATCTCTTGGAGAGATCTGGTCTAGGTGGTGACGATGGTCTTAAATTTCAGTCGATTTGAACATGCGAAGGCTGAGAGACGGTCAATTGAAGTTCTGGTGTACAAATTGTGAAAAAATTACGACACATTTGAGAATTCTATAGCATTTTCTTGTTTCTATGGATGAATCTGGCCCAAATCTCATGTGAGAGTTCTCAATAAGTGTTTTGTGTTGTGAGTCTAAGTTTCATGTTGAATCTGAACCTGAGAGGTGGAGATACAACCGGTTGGAGTTCTTAAGGTGTCGAAATGTAAGCATTTCAAGACAATTTGCAATCTTCTTGTGAGAGAGAACCGAGACTTTGCAAAGAGAGACATGTGAGTACAGTCTGTCATCCTACAATATTTTAGAGAGAATATGTAACAAAAACTACCTCTATCAAGTATCAAAATTTGCTAGAAAAACTCTTACGTCCATCCCTAGATAGCACTAGCTGCAAACACCTCACATCTGATCACAACCAGAAGATTCCGCCCTTTCCTAATAGCTGTTGTCCTCCTCCCTTTACAGCGCTTGCACTTACATTACTTATAGATTTTGTCTTGAAGTTACGGCATGCACTTTACAGTTAACATATGTTAAACATACATTCTAGTTGAAATATTACTTTATATTTACTATTTATTATTTATAGAATTATCCATTAACACATCATAAACCACATGTATCTGAGACTAATAATAATCCAAAATTCTTGACTTACAGTGTCTTCTCTCCATTGCACTATATGATCCAATTGACATTTTATATTTTGTTCTTTTTTCCTCGATTGTCTTTTTCATTGCTCGGGTTGGTATCGTATCAGATTTTACGTGGAGGTTGTCCAGGAAAATGTGAAGTTCCGGGCTATGGAGATATCGTGATGCTGAACAAAATCAAGAAAGAGAGAAACAATCACGAGTACAAGCTTCGCAAGATATACCAACTCTCAATTTATGTACACTCGCGTTTCTATCTCTCTAAGAACACAAAACTGAGAAACAAACTTGAATGATCTGTAATCTGCACCCAACTTTCTAAAACAAGTCTCTCGATCTCAACCCCAAAACTACTAAAGCGTAGTTTAAAGCAAAGGAAACATTCCTTTGCTAACAAAAAGCTTTGCACCAATATCACACGATTTGAACCGGGCCAAACAACATCCATGTACAAGCCCTTAGCTAAAGCTAGCTGCCACAAGCCGTACATAACTAACTAGAACTCTAGCGAATCCAAAAAGACGAAAACTGTAGTGAAATAATTGAAAAAAATCTCTCTAAGAACTTTTTTTGTCATACGATCTTCAGATGTCGATAGGGTCTTCCTTCTTGACTCTATTGGCTCTAAGAACTTTCAGATCTGACTCCCGATAGCCGAGATATCTCTAATTTTTGATCGTATGTGAACGACCTCGAAAAACTCCTCCATGTGGCTTAAAATCAAGTACATCCGCATAACAAATAGCCTGATTTGTGATCGTCTTTCCTGATAGATAGATCTCGTTATCTTGATCACAACGGGACTCCAAACAAACCGTTTGGAGTTCCTCTCACAAACCACGCAAGAAATTTGATCGCAAGAAGCACAAAACTAACGTAAATCAACTCCATACGGCTCAACTTTGCTCACCACACCCAACCCAACAATCTAATCCACATACGGTATTCTCTTATGCATAGATGAAGTTGCTTGATCGTGTTGACACCAAGAACGAAGAGCTTGGCTCACCGATCGCCAAGAACAGTCCAACCTCAAGTCGCAAACGAACGAAAAACTGATGAAAGCGCTTCACTGCGAGCCAATTTCATCCATAACTCCCAAATCGTCCAATGAAACTTCATATCGTCTTCAATTTTCTGAAGAACTTGATATTCTGATCTCGATGGATCTAATGACAACAAGTTTAAACTCCAAAAGAGTTCGAAGGGTCCAACTGTCTTTCGCAGATCACTGAAGCACTCTTAATCTCTTTCTTTACGTCTCAATTTCTTCTAAAACACATCTCATGATCTGCTTCTTCAAGAACCGTCTTGCATAACCTGCACAGATCTGAACCCAATGATGCCTTGCGTGCTTGCATTAGACCTCCTAATCTCTCAATCTCCCGTCCGTTGACACGTCGTAGATACAACCTAGCTCTGCTCCCTTATGTCAGATCACAACATGTGAGTTTTGTCCAGATAATGACGAAGCAGCCTCTTGCACCTTTAGTATAGCACCAAGAACCGCAAATATCCAGTCAGCATCGATAAGCTAAGGCTTAGCTTGATACGAACGTCAGAACATCACCAGTTAGCGCTCAAATGAAACAAATAAAGTGCCTTTGGGAACTTAACAATGAGCTCTACCACTTCATGCAATGAAAGTAGAGATCTGAAATATATCAAAAAGTCGTTATTTCTCTCTATGAACGTCATTGGAGCAAAAATATAGAACCCCAAAATATGATTTTTAAGTAGTAGTTCATCCATGAGACGACATCAGAAATGCATGTTGCATAGATATTGAGTTCAAGAGATGTTGATTTCTTGTCATATTAATTCTTGAGTTGAAGATGTGAAATATTTGTACTTTCAGGTTTAGAAGAAACTACATCTAGAAATATTCAAAAGAAAGAAATGGTTGATTATGTAAAATAACGTAGTGAAGCATCTTGTCTATCATATGATATATTTTATCTTTTCAAATTATAGTAATATCTTCTGAAATCAACCCATATGTCGAATAGTATAGTCAATTTATTCAAATAATATTACTGTAAGATATTTCTGATACCACACTATTTACCTGCTCACACTATACAGTGTACATGATGTACATATCTTGAATGGTCTCTCTTTCCTCCTAACTGGGGCTTTAACCAAAGAGGATATTGTCTCCAAAGGAAATTGTACTTGGAGGAAAAAAAATTATATTCTTTTTCTGGCTTTAGGGGTTTAAAAGGAAAAATCAACGAGATTAGCTTGTCTGCATTTCCTCTATCTCATTCTCCCTTGCTGATAGAGGATCATCATTAGCTTACGAATGTCCACTTGATAAAAAAGTAATTTTAAATATTAATTAAATTTCATTTTAATTGATGAAATTGACTGTGTGATGCAAAGAAATATAATCCATAAACTCATATGGTTCAGAACGATGTTTATTCTTCAATTACTATTTAGAATTTGCAGAAAAGGAAAAAGGAAAATGGTGTCTATTACCACATTCTCTTACCATCTACAAGGTAAAGCTTTGCAGAAAGGAAAGCTGTACACACTCGCTTCCTTTCGTGTTTACGTCATATGCTTTCGCATCAACGCACTGACAAGCTTAAGGATCGGATCAACTCGACGAGCAAAGCTTTTCCACTCTCGACAGGAACAACAAGCGCTTCCCGATGCAACCTTTGGGGAAAAGAAAGAAAATTCTGTTAGAGACTGCGGAAGAGGAACGACTTAATAGGTAATTAAGCAGCCATCCCCTCTATCTGATGTGTCCCAGCTGCTTTGCATGTTCGGGTGGATGTTATTGCATGTTCACCAGAGTAGCAGATTCATGAGAGATCACACAATGCCAAATTCTTGCTGATTCAGAATAGAGCACAATGGAATGGGAAGTTGTTACCTTCAGAAGTCGTGAAAGATATTCCAAGCCCAACCCAATTGCATGCAACCATGCGTCCTCGCAATTCTGCAAACTTTATGCGTTAAACTTTTCAAGAGTCTCTTTCCGAGTAAGAATAAGGGGTTTGGTGCTTCATGACTTGCTAGCACTTGTACTTGTGAATTTTCTTGCAACTTATCTTCTGCTGCTCCATACTCTTCAACTCAATTATTAATTAGTAAAATTAAAATATGTGCTGCAGTCCTTATCATTTCTTAATTCTACCCACTTTTGTAGTAAATTTGTACTACTTGGGCGTCCTAGAGTATAATAGAACCTATAAGAGAGGACCTGAATTACTAAGAATTGCTAACTAAATTGTAAGAGAGGACCTGAATTACCTTCTAAAAACGTCAACCAAAATGCATGATCATGCACTTTGGTTGACGTCTTTAGAAGGTAATTCAGGTCATTATGACCTCGATTTAGCCCTGACTTTTGCAGCTTGTGACACTTATCAACTTATTGATTTACTATGAGCAACTTGAGGAGCTCTGATGGCATAACTGGTTTGCCAAACTGAGTGTGAAATTTATCCACTGTGATACATCCGCTCATGTGGTTGGTTGATGAAGTCAAGATTTGCCATCTTGTTAAGGTAGGGTTTAATTAACGGTTATAACCTACTGACATCAAACTTTCATTTCATTGAGGTGATCTGAAACTATACTATTATTAGTTTACTGATGAATCAACACAGTGACATCCTGTACATGTCTCGAAAACTAAATGTGCAGAAGGACTCAGTCTGATTATTTAATCGAACTTCAGTTTAAAAACTTCTGATCCTAGACGGATATAACAGGTATCTGATCAGAAATATCTACATGCAAATTTCCCGAGCAATTTGTTGCTCAGATATATATATTTCGTAGTGCTAAACTCCAACATATGAGGTTAATAGGATAAAAATGCTATCTTGCGGCCCAACTTTCTGCACTATCAGGTGAAGTTTGTGAAGAATGCATCAGATAATTCCTCGATCACCTTGACAACAACATCAGGGGGCCGAGAAGATCGACGCGCTTCATTACAAACTATTTTGCACCGTAACCGTGAGAGAGATACATATCTGAATCGTAGTCTTTCTACGCTTACTATCACGAACTCTGTGTACTACGATAAGATGTGACATGACTTCCACAAAGGGCTAGGGAAGATATCTCTGCATTTGTTACTCTATTTTTTTGTTGCTTTCATTCGTAGCCGGCCGGCTCCGAGTTTGCACCTAAACAAATGCATTTAGCACTACAGTAACTGTAATCAACTGGCCGCTCGTAACATTTGTCTAGCAATTGTAAGTTATGATCAGAGAAGGAATCAGGGAAAGAAGAAGTGATTCGAACATTTCTTAGTTAAATGTGAAGTACAAATGAATAGCAAAGTGAACAGGAGATCTAGGGTGTCAGGATATCTATTAAATAGACTACGTAACCTACACAAGATACTAGATTCTTTCCATGCAAGAGACCTCCTTGGCAGTAGTTTCAGAGGAGAAAAGCACAAAGTGCTAAAGATGCTTGTCACAGTATGATATTATGTCTAGTACTGCAGAAAGTTGAAGGTGAGGTCCCTTCGTAGTCACAAAAGTGACTGTCTGATAAAATGCCGGAGTGAATGAGAGAAGCATAATAAAGGTACATACCAGTTCTTTTCGATGTATGGGTGATCACTCCAGGTCTACTTCAGTATTTCCATAAAAACACCACCTGCATAAATCGCACAAAGGTTTTTCAGATCAGGACTAAAACCATATATTGAACGGCCTGTCCCTCCATGCATGCGCTTTTAACAAGCATATTATGCAAAGAGCAGAAGGTAATGCCCACTCACTCTTCAGAAGTGACCATCTATGCGGCCAGTCCAGTTCAGCATTCTGATGTCAAAGAAACTCATACTTCTAATGAGCCTAGATCTGTTACAGAACTAAGGGATCGATGGAGGCTTGAATGCACCAACACAGACTTTTCCTTACCATCATGCATCCTCAACCACACAACGACCGATCCCGAGAATCTTTCTTGGTAGAAAGAAAGACTTGTTTCTCCTTCCTGTGACCTTGATTGGATTGCGAAATAAATAGGGTGATCAAATAATGTCGGCAAAGATATATTCATCGTCGGCTAAATCATTGCGCATGTAACTTGAAGGGAACCCACGGTTACCCACCGCTTCTGTCACAAAAGAAGACAATGCAGCAGCACCTAGTAGATCTCACTTTAAATCTGTTGGTCTGGATCTTGAAACTGTTGGTCTGGAAATACTCTCTACGCTGGGTTTGGGTTACAAAATTAGTGATGATACAACCAATAAAATACAAGCTGGGTGCCAGTGGATTTTCTAGTTTGTGCTAGTTTTCACACTCTATGTTCTGTTCGAACAATCCTTCTATCGGTGAACGGATGATGCAAGGACAACGTTTTCATAGAGGAATCATGCGACATCACAACCAGATCGGAGCCTTGGATCGGGAGCTGACAAACTCAAGGAAGTGAGGTGAGGAGGGAAACTTCTGCAGTCTGTGGTGGACAAACTCGAGTTTCCGATCTGAGTTTCCGCGTTCACGATCCTCTTTCATCTACTGTCACGGTACTGTCACGACCCACGCGTTGCGAGAAGAAGACAAGCGGGAGCACCATTACATTACTGCTCGGTAGTCCGGGGGGTTGTTGTTATGTGTGCTTTAAATGACTGTGTCGTGTCAGTCAGGCACATCGATCAGGACTGGATTTATTCCCGAAATCCTGAATTCAATATGGCGGGGAACTCCGTTGACAGTCATGAGTCATGACGCGGCTTTCTTTGAGTTGACGCCTACTGAGTCTGTTTCGGTGGAAGTCCAAGATACTTAGACCTCGGTCCGACCAATCAGACTCGCCTCAGACAACTACCGGAATCCGATCCGTTCCCCTGAGCCATCGCAACTTGATGTTGCCAGTTTCGGAACCACTACCGCAAGTCCTGTACAGAAGTTACGTAAATGACATCAGTTCGATAACGTTTACATCGACTTACCGTGACGTGCACTACGGCAGCTGACGCCCGGGTTTACGACTCAGGTTTGAGTTGACGCAGTTGAAGAGTCTGACGTACGAGGATCCTTCCTTCGATAAGAAACATTTCCGGAAAACAAATAAAACGAAAGAAGAAAACGCTAAGGAATTGGACGGCCAGTGCCGGTGATAAGAATGGCGAGAGGACCACAAACGGGAGTGAGGAGAGAGAAGTACGGCCGGCCGGGCCTTGTAGTTAATCCATCAAATGCATCCGGCGAAAAACAGACAAAGCTATACAACTGTAAGGTAGTAGATAGATGGTAGCTGCGGCTGTAGGGTCGCGAGGTCGAAGGAGATTGTGCATGCTGATGCTGAGCTCGAGCGCCCTACACTACAGATGATCATGCTTCTGGTGCGTGAGGCGAGGTTCGAACTTGCTCTTGCAACGACAGAAGTACACTGGCAACTTCATAAATGCGTTTGGTGCAAAGCAGTGGACCTGGATGGCAGACCATAAATGAGCACTGGAAAAGGATGAAAGGACTCTCTACAGAGAGCCTACTACTGCTAGTACAGGTGGGAGGGAGAGAGTCACGGTACCAGGTATAAGATCATCCGATTCAGCATGTGAGCTGCAGCTGCTAAGTTACCCCCAGCACTCACTGAGTAGTGAGTCAGTGAGTCAGTCACAGATTCGAACGAAGCCACTTCTGTTCCGATCACCATGCTCATACAGATTACTACTCATTTATTAATGCTTAATGCCTTTCTTAATGCTAAGAAGGAGCACGGCACAAAGGGGGATCACAATGGTCGATCGTACTAAACCATTGATGATATGGCTAGGAGATTCCCAACACGACTTAACTGCAAGCATCTCGTATCTTGTATGAAGTAGATGAAGAGGATGAACAGTTTGTGTTCTCTTACCGTAACGCAAGCATGATCAAAATCCCCTGACTCCAGAGCAAGTTTGCTGCAGATGCGATGCCATCCTATCCCGTGCCTGCGCAATTGCTTGCTGCTTCTACTGTAGTCAGAGTTCGTTCGTAGGCGGCAGAATCGGTCTAGTTCCTACCCGGATCTACTTACAGTGTCGGAAGTATACATTTCATAATAGCCACAGTTCAGAAAGAACCGTCATCTTGAGCACGTGCATAGCAATCTGTCAATCTCATCTCCGATGCATGCAGGGCTAGGACTCATAAAGCAACCTGAAACTAGTACGCTAGTTTCAGACTGTTCCTACAGAAGTTTAGGGCTCATGATGCCTTTCCGCTGCTTATATATTGGCCCTCCATAACCGACGATACTCATGCTGCCGGTTGTCTTGCCTTGCCTTGTCATTGCCTTATAACCTCCAGAGGGCAAGGACTCGTATTAGACTCAAAGCACGATCACACACAATTTGACTTCGGACGTTGGATGCATACGGATTTGTCCCCAGTAAATGCATCTATCCATTGCCCCAGAGAGAGAGAGAGATAACGAAGCCAGTAGCCACATCTTTTGGAGAAAATTCTTCAGAATGTGCATCGACCACTATGATCCCTGCTGTAAAGGTAACCTCGTACGTCACATTGAGGCTGGAAGCGTTCAGTGGGTACGTAATTCGTACGAGCCTTACCCAATCATCGATCCATAGGAGGTGAATCTGTCAGATCAAATGGAAATAAGTTAGTGCATGACTATATTCTAGCTTCGTCAAGTGACATAGAGAACCGACTGAATCGAAGGTGTAGCATGAAAGCCTACTAAGAAGGGAATCTAATATCTACCTATCTATCTGGTCCGAATTCGAACTGCCGACTCGTCAGGTTTGAGCTGAACACCAAATAATGAAGTGCTAAGATAAATGAGACCCAAAAGCCGCATTTGGGAAAGGGTCATACAAACTGCAACAAATATCATCAAGGAGAGCTGCTGTGCGTTAACAGAGAGTCACAATCTTTCCAGCTGAATATATAGCCACAAATGCTCCGGCTTCTTTAGCTATAGACGGGACTGTTATAGTCTGCTACGACTAGCCCAACGATTGACAGTTAAGTTCCATGCCAACTGATATAGCTTGTCTAGAATTGCGGTTTAACTAGCTCTGGCTTCTTTTGGAATGTCTGGCCTTCACTGTGCTATCAAGTTTCTCTGTTCTGGGTTAGTAAATTTATATTACAAAGTTTTCTCGGAATATCTTAAGCTCTGTCGATCATGATCACTTCTATCCAGTTGCATGTCCTGGGAATGAGCATAAGCTCTCGACGAGTAGAGAGCCATGGCGTTACCTTTTTGATAATGGTTTTGGATTAACTAAGATAAGTTACTTCACACTTGTTCGAAGGGGCTTCATGATCAAGTTTCGCGTCTAGCTAGTTTTGGACAATGTCATGCCAACTGAGACTTTCGAAAGAGTGACGAATTCGAAGCTCTTGTTAACGATCGAGATCTAAAGAAGTGGGTGCTTTGTATGGGTGTCCCTGTCCTGACCTACAACCTGTCGCTTCGTTGATCCGAAGGTCATGCAATCTTTGAAATGCAACAATCACGCTATGGCAATATGTGTTACCAAGTCGCCGTGTGTATGAAACATCTCATTTTATACTCATGACGTCCTAAGAATCATCAATCCTTTCTAGTCACATTGACTAATGAAACAGAGACAGTTAATAACTACCTCTTTCGTGCAACGAGAAATGTGTTGAGTCCACCAGTGGGTCAGATAAATGCTGAGCGTTTAAGAATTTATCGTCCCTACTGTATGTTAACTCAAGTCATGATCACTACTCTTTACTCTCTCTCCCATCTATGACTAATGCGCTGAGCCAAAACCTTAAGGAGGAGCAAACCGTGCAAAATATCGTGAACATGTCAAGTGCAGCTTCGCTGGGGCGGAGAGATGGATCAAGCTTGCTATATTCTATAATATTCCTAAACCATTTGATTTCGGAGGGTGACTTCTCTCAGTCTCAGTGCCTCGTTATCTTGCCCGATACACGCAGGACAATGTAAAAGAGAAGGCGGTAGAACACTCCGAAGCATGTAGTGACGGCCAAACATTCCCATTTGCTCAGGACTCCAATGCCCTGAGCTCGGAGAACTGAAGATCCGTCGATCATGCACGTCGACGCATCCAAGTCAGTGTAGGCCGTACCGTTGAGGAGCGTTCTAAGAAGAGAGAGGACGGAGTTGGAAATTACATCTGATCCAGCAAACGGGGTGCCGTAGAATATCTGGCTTCCGGTCTCATAGCATTCTGAGCCACTCCCTTCGAAGTCATTCAAGAGAACAGCTTCATAGGGATACTTTATCATGGATAGATAGTGAAACCACAGCCAGTAAATGGGAATTCTACTTCTGGTGATAAAGAAACCGCTCAGAAGAAGGAAGTAGGCCAGAGACGCCACCACAATTGCGTAGCCCATGATGACATTCGAAATTACCGCCGACAGAAAGGTTGCGAAGGAGTTGCCAGCCCAGAGAGCAGCCCACACGACCCCCACGAAGAAGAAGAATTCGCTGGCGCCTCCAGACAGTCCTACTGACCAAAAAGTAACGGTCGAAAATGTGAAAGCAAGAGCCAGCAAATACGGTATGTTGATCAGGGCAGTGGCAAAGACATATGAAGAGACTCGGTACGAATCGTGAGCAGTTTCTCGCATGAAGATGTAGCGCTCCTGCAAAATACATATCTGTCATGAGCGTCCTTCTCTCCAACTTGTGCTTTCAGTTCGTTAGTTAGACATATGTACATCCATCCATCGATTAATCATCAGAGCGAGGCATTCGTCCAGTAGGCACTGATGATGACTACTTATAATGTACCTGTAGAAATATTGGAAGAGTGTCAACGCACGTGTAGTATGTTGTAGATATGGCAAGAGCATAGAAACCGAGCCGTTCGCGGAGACCCTGAGGAGAATGATCCAGTTTCCAAAATATACTTGCCAGAAAGAACCCGGAAATGAACACAGTGATCACTCTGAGGAAAAACACCTCAGGTGTCCGTCTCAGATTCAGAATTCCTCTCCAAGCCAGCACGTACACCTCTCGCACCCAGCAGTTGGCAAATTTCTGAACCAGCGTGTCCATGTCATCGTACTGCTTCTTGTAGCCCTTTGAGCCTACGAGCTTTCCCCTGGCAATGCTGGCAGCCAGAGCACCTCGCACGCCCGTTGGCCGTAGGAGAGATTCTGGTCCGGCTTCTGAAGAAGAAGGAGCCTGTCGATCTTTCTCCAATTTGGCAGAGTAGTTCTTGAAGTCATCCACAAGGCCGTCGACGGAGACTCGTGATTTGTGAAACTCTTGCATCAAGTCCAAGACGGATTCCGTTGTTTCCCCTTCACCCAGATCGTAACCGATCGAAACGAAAAAGTCTCTCATGCCTCGTGGTGGACCGCAGTAAACATTTTTCCCGTCTGCAATCAGTAGTATGGTTGTGACCAGCTCCAGAATCCGCCCGCTCGGTTGATGAACTGAGAGCATAACGATGCTTCCGCTTTGAGCTATATGCTGCAACACACCAAAACCACCAAAGAAGAACAAGATAAAGGAATATGATGAGAGGGCTTAAAATGGATTGAAGGAGAGATACTGTCATATCCCGCGGAGCCTCTCTCTCTCTCTCTCTCTCTCTCTCTCTCTCTCTCTCTCATAAAACAGACTGTTCGATGGAGGAGAAATGCGGTCGTACCTGCAGAGTTTCAACAACCGAGTAGGCATTGGCGGAGTCCAAGCCAGAAATTGGCTCGTCCAGGAAGAGAAGAAGCGGATCATGAACAATTTCCTTGCCGATTGAGACTCTTCGTCTTTCTCCTCCGGACACTCCACGACGTCCTTCATCCCCTATGAGTGTGTCTTCCACGTTGGAAAGGTTCAGTTGCCTGATAACTTCACTGATGCGAGCATCCTTCTCGGCAGAGCTAGTGGCAAGACGTAACTCAGCAGCAAATCTCAGAGTCTCCTTCACTGTCGACACCAGACGAATTCAGTCTACACAGCGCTAGAGAAATGAGGCGAGTAACAATCCAGGCAGCTTCTTTTCAAACCACAACACGAAGGAATTTTCTCCAATGCATGCAAATATCAAAGGAGCTCCTGAACAGAAACTATAGTAGTCAGTTCCGCCTGTATCCGACGTAACACATAAAGCAGGCACTAGAATTGATAATGGCTATACATCGGAGAGAAACTACTGTTGTCTTCTACTGTACTTCGGCTGGTGGCCAAATCCATCGAAGGATTAGAAAGTATAAGATTCTGTTAAGTGCTTGACAATGTTTTCATTAATTCTTCTCTTTACTCTTTACTCCCCTCCTCTCCCCAAAGTGAGGAGGAGGGGGAGGTACGTGCAGCAGCTAGTCATTGGTTTCGTACAACACAGTCTCGAAGTTGATTATTTCACACATATTAAGAAAGATAGATGCCCAAACTAACCATCACGAGAAGAACTCGATGATAACAGTAATAGTAACAATACGCTTACCGGTGAGCATGGGGAACAACAGATCGTCTTGCATAACGTAAGCTGAGATGCTACGCATCAAACCGATATTGTCTTTGACTTCTTCTCCGTTCAGAGTTATGCTGCCTTGTAAGCTTTGATATGCGATTCTCTGAGCGAGCGCATCGATCAGAGTGGACTTCCCGGATCCACTCGATCCCATCACGGCCAGAATCTCTCCCGCGCTCACAACTCCCGAGATGTTACAAAGTAGTATACTCGGGCTCCCAGCTTCTTTCTCAGAGTTCGAATTCCTCCTCCTCCTGCATCTCGCAAGGAACTTCAATCTTTCTTTACCGGATTGCTGCAACGTGTACGTAAGGTTTTTGAATTCCAACTGCAATTCTAGACTCCTAGGAACCGATCTCCGTCTCGTCAATCTCATCTCTCCTGCGCCGGCTTGAAGGGTAACTTCTCGGACCGAACCAGTGCCAGATACCGTCGAGGACCTCGACAACTTCGGTAGTGGCTCATGATCATACTCTGGATTACATTCGTCTTTGAGTGTCGAGCCTTTCACAATCATGACTCTTTGCATTGCTAACCGGGCGATGTTGACCAGAGCAGCTGTCAAGATATTCATAGATCTAGAACCGACCAACTTCGTAGCAGCAACGACGATCTAACCAACTGCTTGCGTGCGGATGAGTTACTAGGGTCCGTTGCAGAAGCGTGAAGAAGTATCCATTGCCCAGCTTCGACGAGATCCTGTCTCGAACAAACAGTCAAGGCAATCTTTGATCGAGTTCGATTGAAAGCGCACAGAGTGGATCAATCATTGGCGAGGAAAGGCAGGAAATGATACGAGAGCATAGTAAAGCAATGGTGCTTTTCTGAGGCTGCAAGAATCCTGGAGGAGTAAGAGTAGAATTCGATTACTCGTATATATTTGGCAAAAATGCGACATGACATGATCATGACAACAGGGAGAAAGAATATCGTTGGAACATGCATGCTCCAACAGCTTTAACGTTGATCTATCGAGCCTCTCCTCCCGGTGGAGCGTCAGTCAGACCTCCGAATATCGTTCGTCGAATTCACAGGCTTCGAGAACGTCCAAAGCTTCCGTCTCCCCTCGAATTTGAATGCATCTCGGAGATATTTGAAAGATTCCATGCATCTCAACGTTTGTGCTGATTCCGAACCTCTGCCGCGCCACTGAACAGATGGATGGTTGCTTATGCAGGCGCGCCTATTTCTACATTCAAAATTCAAATGAACTGCTGTTCTCCAGCTAAACCATGTTGGCTCAGTAGTGACAAACTGTTGGTTCGCGTCAGTTTAGCACAAGATCGTGAAATCCAAGATAAAGATGATGTGATTAACTATACTTGCCGTCCATCTGCTAAGTTTCCCAGGTAGTGAAAGTCTTTTTCTTCGCCAGTGCTTCAAGGAACCGTTCATCGTGGTTTGAGTGGAACCTGGATTGGGTTAGCCTTTTCTTCGGTCCCAACAAGATGGGGAGGGGAATCATCAAAGAAGGATAGGTTGATGAAAATTCCATGTCAGATTTGTAAACAAACTCGAACAAACTCGCGTTAACGTTATGTTCGACTCTCAGCTGGAAAAACAACGATCCAAATGTGTCGTCTGTAAATAATTGAGAAGTTACTATGCTGAATATTTAGTACTAAGAAGCTTGCTGATATGATAGACGTGACAATGTCCAGTTCTCGTCCCAGCAAACAAAGGATTTTGCTGAAGATTGTTGTGGATTCTAGATATTCTCTGGTTACCGTAACGGAAAGAATCTACTCAGGAAAGAATCTACTCACTTTACTGACTTGAGGGATGTTGACAGTCAACACTCTGGAGCGATTGAGCATGACTAGTACGTATTGCCAAGCTGCAAAAGGATGTAGGAGCAACTTCGTCAGCTAGGAAGAAAGATCTGCGAGTCTCCCAGTCTCGTTAGTTCTCGCATTAATGTCGTGTTGCCTTGAGTTACGAGTCTGAGATAGTCCCAGATAATGTTCATTTTCGTTAACCTCTTGCTTCGGAATATACCTGAGGGTGAGTCAAACTGTCTGATTACATGAATTCGAACACTAATGATTCAGAAGAGGATAAGGACTCTTGATGTATGAGAATTGTTCAGCATGAGAATAACGTTGTGCAATCAAGGCTCGCGCTTCGCCTTTCACTCCACTATTAGAGTAGCGAAGCCACTGGTCACCTGTGCAGATGTTGCAACTGGGGCCTGGCGCTAACTAGACTCCTCTGGAGTTTCTTCTGCGACCAAGAATAAACTGAGGGAAGAGATGTGTCCTCAGTTTTTTTCTTTGTTGGATTTGTTTTTTGGAGCTGTTTTCGCCGTGGAGCTTTTGCTCTTAACACGGGTTAAACGAGATGTGTCCTCAGTAAGAACTACATACCGTAGCCTTTCGACTATAGACTCCCCGACAGAGAGAGAAAGAGAGCATATGCAATTATATGTTTTAGTTACCTTCTGAGAAAAAACGACTGGCACGATCTGTGGAGACTGTTACACACAAGTCTTGCACGACTGTGTATCCTGAACTTGATTCAACTGAGGAGTACGTTTTAGCAACACGTTCCACTTGGAGTTATACTAGATGTTGCATACTGAGCTGATTTCTATTTCTGTGTAAGCACGAGACCTTCCTCGTTATCAGGGACGCATGGTGAGAATCTTCACTTGCTGGTAGTAACAGGGAGTAGCTAGGTTGGTGATCCCAGATGATATAATGTGGAAAGCACAGGGAGTGGTAGACTGGGAACGGCCGTGAATTGCTTTAGGTCTGACAGGAGGATGAGGTTTGTACTTCCAACACCTTCCTTATGTCCGCTCCATCAGCCAAATGTATGATTGACTATCAAATGAAGCACATCTTCACTCTGCTACTCTGCACATGATGATGAAGTTTATCAGGAACTGACTCCTCTGGAAGTCTGATTTCCCAAGCCATGCAGGTGTGGAACTAGTACTTCTCAGCTTGCAAGAATCAGCCACTCAGCGTAATATAAATACATGTGCGAGCTGGATTTGTGGATTTGTCTGTGCAAGCTCTAGGTAACCATGTACAGTATGTACAGGTTGCACAGTATACTCACGTTACTGTACATACTTACCTTTATACAGAACACTTTTTGTTACCTCTCTTTATCTATACACATATACAGGATGGTCAATGCCCAATCCGTTACTTCTCTTGGTGAATTTTGGCTCCCTTCCTCTTGCACATGTGTGTTCCCTTGTGAGTAGGCGGCAGCCCCTTTTGGATCGGAGGTGGTCCATATTCTAACAGGATGTTGAGGTCCGGATTATTCTGACCTTTTGTCTCAGTTCAAAAGTCTAGACTCAGTCGAAGCTGAAGTCATTTGGGGAGCATCTGACCTTTTGTCTCAGTTCAAAAGTCTAGACTCAGTCGAAGCTGAAGTCATTTGAGCTCCCCAACATGGCTTCTGATTCTTTCCTGATCCACCTGCTTTCTTCGTGTAGTCGCACAGGCAGTTCAAAACCAAAACCATGCACTGAAGAATACTGCAAGTTTCTTTCTCAAAGCGTATTCATTGTACTCGCCTCTCCTTCGCTGTTTTGCTGGAAACGAATTCTCTGTCTGGTTGTTTATTGCGAGTTCTTTGACGCCCTTCTCCATGACAATCCTACCGCGACTCAAAACAAATTTCGTACAGTAGATATTAAGAGAAAAACAAGATCGGCTTCTTAACCTCATAGCCAGAACCAAACCCGACGGGTATGCATGAGTCGGTCTGTATGTTGCCACACTTGGTTTCCTGAAGAACACATGGATGGACTCAAACAGCCGGCCGATGTGACTGTTCGAGCTGGGTCAAGGCCCTTGTTGTTGTTGATGTTGAGTAATTGTCGAATACCCCTGAAGCTTGCTGATTTAAACTGCAGCTTCTGCGCAAGGAAAGTTCTTAGTTCTTCATAGGGATGAGCATGAAAGAGGCCAGTCCAGTTTATCCGAAAGAGTGAATCTGTATAGCAGTTTGTGGGCTTTCCATGACTAACGACGAACGTTTCGTCAGTTCTATCTGCTTCGTTCTGTTCCCTTTTGATTGGGGTCTCACTGTCTACAACTTAGGGCCGATGCAAACAAGCTGGGGGTCAACATGTACAGAAAATTTAATGGCTGAAAAAGCTCGGAACTAGAACCAGAAGAAGAGAAAACCTGTACATCTGAGCTTTGCCTGCTTCTCTGCATGGTCTTGTCACTGGATGATGTTCTCTGGGCATTTTTGTCTTGCGAGGCCATTTGCCGCTTCTTCACTCATGTTGCCCCGCAGAGCCTGCAACTCTCGATCAGAGGATAGCGTTTCAAAAGAATGCCAAAACCGACGCATCTGCAGTTTGGTAGGAGTCCTTTACCTCCACGCATGGATAAACTCAGCAGTGAAGTGAAGTAATTGCGCTCCTGAGACAGCTTACAATTGCTTAGTTCTTAACCTACAATCAACTTATATCCTCCCGTCCGAGTTCCGCTGGAGATGTTTGTTATTCCACACGCGAAATTATATTGTTACCGCGATTTTTAAGCAGGGGAGTATCACCACCCGGCTCCAACAATCTCGCTGACTGTTCCAATCCTGACAAACCAGTATCATGACAGGCCCGGGGCTGGGACACCGCCTTGCGGAATTGAATTTGATCTTGATGTTATTTGGACTCTGCTTTGCATTTTGCATGTGAAGAATGCAGGAGAAAGCCCAGACTACGGAGGCTGTCGGTGCCGTCTATCGGGCACCTCACTCGTTCACTCTACGTGTCATTTTGCTTCATCTCGCCATGTGTCGTGATCAGGAGCTCTTTGGACATGACATGTGGCTACGCGCAATGGAGACACCGAAAACCCATGGCATGGGAAGGGTTGCTTACGGCGGGGCCTGCTTCCCTGCCTAAACTGCTTAGACCATATCCGAACCACTTTATATATATTCAGTATTCAATATATTCACCAGTATCGCTTTCTTGCTCTCTGCAGGTTCATCCACTTTTACGCACTACAGTCGGCCCTCTTGGTTGTTCTCCTATGATATGTTTTATCTTTAATATCATAAATTATTAAAAATTTACTCTCTACAGTGAAAAATGTTACTGTTGTTAAACAGAGATCTCTCATGACAACACGTGTTAGTATATTGCAGATTCAAAAAGATAAGACAAATGTACATACAGTTGCTTGGTATAGCCTTTAATGAAATAAACTTTATAGTAAATAGGTATATCCAGTAATATATTATCAATACTTCTGATACTCCCGAGCGGAATAAGCATCCCCAACGGCCTTGTAAAGTGAATTTCGTTTTCTCTTGTCAGAAAACGTGTAAATGTTATAAAAATATCTTATAATAAGATATTATGAAAAATTAAATAAATTTATAACTGATATATATTAACCCGTCTCGGAATAACCAACTCAGCAGAATATAACCCATAAGTGGAGTCCGAGCTGATGCGTTGTTGGGAGGATAAGACCGAGACTCTAATTCTCAGATTGTGCCGTTTTACGAAAATATTAATATATGTTCTAAACCTTCTCATCTCTCCGTGTTCGGTTTCTTCACATGCTGGTGGATGTACTGCATATGTAGAAGAAAATATATTTCATATCATGATACTTGTAGTAACCCAAATTCAGTAAACGATGTTATGGAGACTATGCATTTGGTACAGCAGAGAAAGGGGAGTACATATGAAAATGTATGTAAAACTAGAACGGAAAACGACATACTATTTCCATTATCTGTCCTCTTCAAAGTTTTTTGGAAATCCACATTTAGCACAGCAAAATATAATAACACTGGAGAAGGTATCTACATTAGAGATCGAACTATGCAAACAAATGTGTGCTTTTGTCCATATGGGATGTACGTAATACTACGTTGAGGAATGAAATAAAACCCTTCTCGCTTGAAAAATGCTTCTGTTTTTGCTAATACTGATATCAGAGCATATAAAGGCAGATAAACTCTTATACAATGTGTCTAAGTCTTTATCTCATAAGCTGCTGGGACAAAAATATTTAAGCTGAAATTTTATGAGTTTAAAAATAATAATCCATCATCTTAGGATTAAATAACAAAAAAATATAGTATTAAAATGTTGAACTGATCCTGCTAAATCACTAATCATTCTTCACTATATAGAGCAAGTAGATAATACAAAGCACATTGTCGTAAGACAATGGAGATTCTTGAGAAAGGTAGAAAGCTTCTGAATGTGATCAGATATGAGCTTGTTGTGCTAATGTTCTCTACAGATGGACATATCGGTTTCGCTGGTGAACTTTATACTCAATTGATCAATCCTTCCAAACTTCACAAGGTGAAAATTTATCCTCACATATCCTCATATGCAAAGACTGAAATCTCTCTTGTGAACAAATTACAAACCACAAGTGACGTGTAAAACTATTGTGAAACGTCTATATTTTGACATCTTAAGAACTTCAACTAATTATATCTTCACCTCTGAGGTTCAGATTAGCATGAGACTCGGGTCCATGGTTTTATACACTCACAGATCACATTCACATCAAATTGTCATTAAACTCATTCACATAAACGAGAAAATAGTTAGAATTCTCAAACATGTCATCGTTTACATACAAATTATACATCAGAAACTTCAATTGATCATATCTCTGCCCACCTAGGTCTAAATTGATTGAAACTTAAGATCATTGCCACTAGCTCGTTTAGATCTCTCCAACACTATCCTAATCTTTCTAAGAACAGCGAAGTAGCAATTTTGTATCTGATTGAACACGTTTCCACTAAAATCTAATCTTTTAATTTCAATCGACAATAGCTCGTCATCCGAACTCAAGCCAACTCATCGAGAGCCTTGCAAACCCACCTCAATCTTTCTCCGATCAATTGTATATAATGCTTTCTAGGTGTAAGACGAAGCTCAAAGTGAACTCAAACTTGAATGCCTTTGGAGGTGCATTCTCATATTTTATGTTGTGAGAGAAGAAGTACAAGATAAGGCTCAGCCTGCTGACCACCCAAAGTGAATACATTGATCACTGACGTGGTTTACATGTAGTCTTAGATCCGAAATATCAATATAGCATCTAAGGGTCTCAAAATGAGATAAATAATGACTCGTTTGAAAACTCTCGAAGAGTACGAACCAAGACGTAAAAGGTATGCTTTAAGTCCTACCTCTAGTGCTCGAGGGATTCACTAACGATCTTTGTTAGAAACATGTGCAAGGAAAAATAAGATATTTTAAATTACTTTTAGCAAAAAAATTGAAAATCGATAAAACTAAAATAGGTTATCTTAATCTTTATATGAGTTTTAAGTAAGAATAGTTATTTTATATACAAAAAATAAATTCTTTTAAGAATACTTATTTTTACTTATTATTTTTGAAGAAAAATAGAGGTATTAAAATACTTGTTGACTCAGATATGTCATCAACAAGATACAAAGAATTGTCTCGCTGAGCTCTAGCGACTAGTTTTTGTGCCCCAAAAAATATCATTTCGGCTCTCAAAATCCTTTCAGAAAGTTTCGGTGATCTTTCGATACTGTTGCATGTTAGTAGAAGTACTTTTGTTGAATCTATTCTCAAACTGACTTGGACATAACTTACTTTTATATCAAGGAGCTTTACCAAATCAAGTTTCATTTCTGATCGATAAGTATAACTCTACTGTAACCAAGGTTTGTAACCAAGGTTTGTAACCAAGGTTTGTAACCATCATTAAAAGTTATAGTTAGAGCTAGAAGAGCTCAACATCCGCTAAGTGGATCCTACTTGTTGATGGGATCATGCGACACATCAGCAATCCATGTGCTAATAGACGGATCCCTCTTGCTAGATGGATAAGGTGCCATGTCAGCAATCCGTGTGTTAGTTGTGTGTTAGTTGTGTTAGTATACGTCAGCATTCCGTATGTGTGTTAGTTGTGTTAGTCCACATCAGCAATCCGTGTGAGAGTAGATGATTGGTATGCCTACTTTCTCTTGTACTCTTTTGACTATATATGAAGTTGGAGAGGCCATTATGGATAGTTCTTTGTCACCAAGTTAGATTTCGTAAGTTCTTGGTCGCCAAGTTTGGAGCCGCAAGTCATGGAGTTATCGCTTCCAATCATTTTATCCATGGTTACATACAGTGCAACATGGAATTGTGCTTTATTCATTTTGTTCGATCATACCTAGTGGATAAAGCTCTCACTTGGTATACAACATGGGAATGATCACGCATTACTCGAGAGACGCAAACCTCTTGAGCAGTATGCAAGAAGGTTTGATCCTTTCAAGCAGTAGATGCAGTCCAAACAGCACGAGTAAGATTGTGGGATCTACGTCAAAAGAGAAGCATCCAAGAGTATGTGGAAGAATTCTGAGACTTGCAAGTATCGATCATTGACATGTCAATGATGAACACATGAACGAAGCAGAAGCTCTTGATGTGTTCCAAAGGAGATTGAAGTAGAAGAGTCGAGGTAATGATCAAAAATCCGCTCATTGTTAATGAAGCCATCGCATGTGCTCAACGGATCGCAGGATCTTCTGGAGCAACACGAGAAGAAGTGATGAGCAATCACTACAATCTTGACGGATCTGTTCCTATAGAATTAGGCACTCTTCGGCATCAAGATGGATATAGACGTCCAATATATAAAGAGGGATGTAGAGAGATGTCAAGTCAAGGAGGTATGCCCTTCAAAGAAGATCAGTAACAAAGAAATGAACCTGGAAGAGGTGGGGAGTATACAGCAAGAGGTGGAGCGCATCGTTGTTATAATTGTGGTCGTAGATCACATTGCTACATTTTGTAGTACGGCTGTTCTTGCAAGAGGAGTTCGATGATCACAATGGAGAGGTCTAAACCATCTAGGTGAAGGAGAAGAGCTGAAGAGGAGACAAAAGACTAGAGAAACAAAAACCACCAATAACTTTGACTCGCGATGTTCTGGTTCTTCCAAGAGGAAAAAAGACGAGGAGAGACGCAAAAGAGGAAAAGCAAAATTGCAGACAAAAGTGCACACTGATTGTTGTGGACGGGGAACTAGAAACTCATAAGTTGAGAGTTCTATTGGATCCAAGAGCTATCAGAAACTTCCTTCCATGTTCAATTGCATTAAAGATGAGTTTGTAGTTAGACAGGGATCCAAAGAAAGAGATAGAATTGTCAAACGGACAGACTGAACCCATTGACCATATGTTAGTACAAGGAGAAGATCAAGTGGCAAGTGATCAGATTAGCTCGTTATGGTGTTATTTTTGACATAATCCAGAGGAGAAAAATTATGAAGAGTAATGGATGGACAATATTTGGAGATAGTGTTCAATCGTAACCGAGAAAGTTGTCTCTATATGTCATAGAAAAATCCGCTATTGATAGTAGTGATGTATGCTTCCTTGGATTAATAAGAGATGTGATTCACTCCAAAGAGAAAGCAGACATACCGTTCGAATTGAGTGATGTGTTCGAGGATTACAAAGATGTGTTTCCAGATGATCTACCACCATGTTTGTCATCAAATGTCAGGTGGATCATCAAATTGAAGTGCTATCGGATAGTACACCACGGTGTAAGGCTCCATATCGTCTAACACCAAATGAGTTGGAGAAATGCAAAGCCCGAGTGGAGGAGATGTTGGAGAAGGGTTTCATTCAACCGAGTGTGCCTCCGTATGGAGCTCTAGTATTGTTCATGAAGAAGAAGGATGGTAGTATGAAGATGTGTACCGACAACCGAACCTTGAATCAACAAACGTTCAAGAACAAGTACCCTCTATAGAATACTATATATAGAATAGACGACTTGTTTGATCAATTGCAAGGTGCAAAATACTTCACAAAGTTGGATCTACGAAGTGCATATAATCAAATCAGAATTGCAGATGAAGATGTTGTCACGTCAGTTTGGCACCTCAGCTAGGTTGACCGAGTATGGAGTGGTGAATCCCGGTAGGGCCATTAGTGCTGTTAGGTGGGATAGCCCACTAAGGTGTATACTTCGCAGGTAAGGCTTGGAGGCCTTAGTTCTTCGAGTTGAGGCTTCAAGCTCCTAGCTATGATGGATAGTCTTGGTGAGTGCAATCTGGATTCTCTGCGAGCACAGAGTGGATTCGGCTCGACTTTAGTGATTGTTTAGTGCTCGTTATCATGGTGGAGTGATTACGTATCATTTTTCACTCGAAGAACTCGAATTACGAGGTCTGATTGAGAGATTTTAGGTCGTGGATTTCAGCCGATGGTATCTCTAGAGTTGGCAGATTATGGTATCTTCGATTTGCGGGTGCATGCGTGCGCGGAGTGATTCTTTTTGGTACTGGGGTTGATTGTTGTGTGGATAAGTAGTAGTTGGACCTGTTCTTGGTCGAATTTGGAGTGAGATAGTACGGAAGCGCTGATGGAATTTTCTGTCACAGATTTTGTGGTTGATTTGAGGTCAGCAAAAATACGTCGGCGGAGGTTGGGTTGGCGTGGGTGCGCAATTTCTGTTGCTGAAGAGTGCATTTCGTGCACCTACCGCCTTGTTGCACCAGCGGAAGCTCTAACTCAGTAGGTCGTAAACTTTACACCGCTAACCTGCAAACACAATCACAAGTTAGCGTCCATGCACCACTTACCTTATCTCAGTTTGGTCCAGACCGGAGCCGGACCGTCTCCCTATTCATCAAGCTCAGCATTCCCTAAGTCCCGACCTAGACCCGCCTAGGTCGGTCCCAAACATGAGCAAGTCACAAGATGACTTGGGGCGGACTTTCCATAAAGTCCCAGGGTCTTAAACGGTATCTCCAGCACACCTAGCGGCCCAACCGTCCGTGATGTCCGTCTAGGTCTAGGCTCCCGAACGGTGGTCTAACCCGCCGACTCGTTCCCTAGTCTTGCCCCAGCCCTTACATCGTTCCTAAGTCCAGACGTCCAAGTCTGGACGAGAACGTGCCTTGGAACCGGCCCAGCCATCACCTCATGCCCCCAGAGTCCGTCTGCTGAACCCTGGGGTCGGGTGACTCGTCCTGGCCCACCCAAGCATCGAGCCCCCCTCATATATACTTCAGGGGATCGGCGGCCCCGCCCTCCTCTTTGGTCCCTGAAAATTATACCACAACTCGATTGTGGTTAGGTCATAACTTCCAGCTCGGAGGTCAGATCGAGGAGTGTTATATATCACTGAAAAGCTCTCGACGAGACCTTTCCAATGATACCTCACTCGCCTCGAGATCTTACGTGGAGCTCCGTCCACGACCTAAAACGTCCCTGGAGCTCCAACACTTAGTCATTTTTCGGAAATCTGTGGTCCAGACCCAGTCTCGAACCTTGTGGTTCGGACCAGCGTCCGAACCACGGTCCGTCTGCGTCTCGAACCCATGTCTCGGTCCCACGTCTCAGACCTATGTCTCAGACTCATGTTTCGGTCCGTTCTCGGACTCGCTCCCTTAGGTCAACGTTTGTCCAGGGTCCTCTTGGGGTAGGCCCTTATGTCCTAACCCAAGGTTCCAACCTTGGTTCAGAGAACCACTTAGGGTTCATCTGATCCCGACTTCCCGGCCAAGCCGTTAAGTCCTACTCGCAGCGTTCACAACCTAGCGCAAGTCCGCCAGAGTTCTGTTGTTCGCGTCTGCGCCCGATCTTGAGAATGAGGGTCGCGACACTCACCCCCACTTTGGAGGTTGATGCCCTCCTCAACAATGATCCTTTAAGTTAACACCAAGTTCAAAATGGGTAGCCAACCCCTTGGCGTCTGAATTGCGTTCTGGTAGCTAACCCACAATTCTCTTCTTGGCTTGAGTCTTAAGTTGTCGCTAGAACACTTAGAAAATTCCAACTAGTCTCGAGAAAAACCTTACCTTTTTGGCTTACCCTAAACAAAAACTAGTTGACAATTTCTAAACATTCTACTTAAGACTCTAACTTGCTAACTATAAGTATTCACACCTACTTACAAGGTCTCTCGAAACTCACTTTCTGGTCGCAACCTGATTTGACTTAGACGAGCGACTAAGTTTACTTTGTAGTTAGAAAACCGCAAAGCAAGATCACCTCAAGCCCTAAGACAAGTATGAAAGTTCATACTTGCTTTGCCAACGCTACGGCAAACCTAAGTCTTGACATCAAGACTTAGTCTTGATTTAGATGCTTATCCAAACCAGCTCGCTTCCTTTGAGTGTGCTTCATTCCTCCTCTTGACAACATCCTAGGCATTTGATCAGAACTAGTCATAGCCATGCACTACCAATACACTTAGACAAAATTTCCAGAAATAAAAATTTTTATTTCCAAATACAAGACAAGCTACAAAGTCCATCGGCCCAAATCGTCTCAAGTTGCTACTCGTATGGTTCGATTTTCCAAATACAAGACAAGCTACAAAGTCCATCGGCCCAAATTGTCTCAAGTTGCTACTCGTATGATTCGACGTTCTTTCACTCCTCGCTGGAAGGAGATGTCCTCATCTTTGCTAACGTCCTTGTTGTCCTTGTCGTCGTTTGAAGAGGTCTAATACTTCTCTCGCATGTGCGAGATCTTCCTCTGACACCCAAGTTGCTTCCTTCAAATGGTAACCACGCCATTTGACCAAGTACTCCATCCGGTTTGATTTGCGCCGAGATCGCAAAATGGACTCCACCTCATATTCTGCTTCGCCTTGCACGAGATCAGGTTGAGGCCTGAGTACCTATTTGCGCTCCGGTCGCAAATCATCCTTGAAGTGTTTCTTTAATAAAGAAACATGGAAAGTCGGATGCAACTGCCACTCGCGAGGAAGGTCTAATGTATAGACTTCTTCGTGCGGATTCTTCACAATGACAAAAGGTCTCACGAACTTTGATGAAAACTTCGCCGATATTTCTTTCAGAAGTGTGAAGTTTTTCGTACTTAATCATACTTCTTCGCCCACTTGAAATTTCACTTGCCGTCGATGCTTGTTTATCTGCTTCGTGTACCGTTGCTGCGCCTTCTCGAGGTTCTTCTTTACTTGCTCCTCGCGCCGCTGCATTGCCGCCACCAACTCTTCAGCTGATGTTTGCCGTGTTCTTGGTCGTGCCGATGTAGAACTCCCTGCAAGAGTCAAGTCAAGAGGCCCTTATGGCTCACGTCCGTAAGCCAGCAAGAAAGGCGATTCGCCGGTTGCTGAATGCTTCGTGGAATTATAGCAATACTCCGCAAGACTGAGCCACTCCGCCCAATCACTTTGGTCCGCGCTCACATAATTCCTCAAGTATTGATTCAGAACCGAGTTAACTCGTTTCATTTGCCCATATGTTTTCGGATGAAAGGCGGTACTAAATTTTAATTTAATCCCCAATTTTTGAAACAAGTGTTTCCAAAAGGCACTTGTGAACTTAGAGTCTCTATCTGAAATAATACTCCGAGGTAATCCATGTGAACGTCACCAAGTATCTAGGAACAACCGAGAAGTCGTGAACGCTGTTGCAGTGTCCAAGGTCGGAGCAAACTTCGCTAGTTTGCTAAACCGATCAACTATCACAAAAATCGCGTTGTATCCATTCGAGTCAGGCAGAGAAGTAATGAAGTCCATGCTAATGCTTTCCCAAGGTCTGGCTGGAATCGGCAGAGGATGAAGCAACCCTTGTTTCTTCTCATAAGAAACGCAGTTAGCTTGACACTTTACACATGTTTTCACAAAGTGGGCAACATCTTCTTTCATGTGGGGCCAATAAAACTTTTTAGCTATCACTACTAAGGTGGACTTTTCGCCTTTATGGCCTGATAAGGGCGCATCATGACATTCTTTTAAGAACTTGGTCCTAAGTTTTCCTTGTCCCACATAAACCCGACTTTGCTTGAACATGAGTAAACCATGTCGTAGCTGCATGTTCTGCAACTTCACTCCTCGCTTGAGTTGTTCCAGGTACTCCTTCGCTTGATCGTCGCCCATGTAACCTTCACGTATTCGCCTCTCCAAGTCTGACTCCTTAGGATACATAGCTCACAAAATCTGCGTTGATGATGGAAGACATTCCTCCTTGCGACTCAAGGCGTCAGGAATCACATTGTCCTTTCTCGCTTTGTGGATTAATTCCACGTTCATGAGCGCCAAGGTATCATGCCACCGTAGTTGCTTTGGCGTCACCCGATCTTGTGTCTCAAAGTACTTGAGCGAAATATTGTCAATATACACTTGGGTTTTGTGAAGTCCCAAGTAATGCCGCCATTTCCTCAAGCAATGAACCACCGCAAACAGTTCCTTCTCATGAGTTGGTCATCGACTCTCTGTCCCAGATAACTTCTTGCTTTCGTACGCTACAGGTTTTCCATCCTGCACCAACAATCCGCCAATCGCATAGTCGCTCGCATCCGTGTGCACCTCGAATGGTTTGTCGAACTCCGGCAGCTTCAATGCTGACGCCTTTGACAAAATAGCTTTGATCGTCTGAAACGCATCATCCACCTCCTTGGTCCAACTTACCTGTGCGTCTTTGCCCGTCCAGTCCGTCAGCGGCTTCGCGATCTTTGAAAACCCCTTCACATACTTGCGGTAGAACTGCACCAATCCTAAGAATCGTCAGAGGCTCCCAAATCCGAGGCTCCCAAGTCACAATCGCGTCCACCTTCTGCATATCCGGGCCGACTCCTTCTGCACTAATGACATGTCCCAAGAAGTTAATGCGCTCCAAACCAAACTCACTCTTGTCAATGTTGGCAAACAGCTTATGCTCCCACAGCTTCGCCAACACCACCCTTAGCTGCTCCGCGTTGTCGGGTTGAGAGTCTTTCTTGGGGAGGGCGGACCTCCTGACTGTGATAGATCTGAGAGAAATGACCAGAAAGGAAGATAGGTCGCTGCAGATGATGAAATCTCAAAACACAGCCTCTTGTGCTCACCAATTGCAAAACAAACACTCAATCACGCACTAAGGTACACAAATAGATCTCTCCGGAGTAGAAATAGCTTTATTTCAGTGTCAACTGCTTCACTGTTTAAGAAAATAGCTCTCTCCTCCTCTCCTGAGTCTGTCTCAGCTGAAAATTCCAAGGAATTTGATCTCACGACAACCAATCCTTAACAAAAACAATCCCCTTCAAATAAACCGCCCTGTCCGTTCAATTCTACCTCCAAACCTCAAAACTGTGCAACATATGAGGTTCTTCTCTCCAAAACACTTTTCTGTCTCTCTCACGATCTCCCCTTCTCACTCTATTCAATTCTGTCCGAAAAATCGATCCTCATTCAGCCTCCAAGCTTCTCAGCGTCTCCTCTCCTCAATCCACTCAATTCCGTCAGAAAAATCAATCCCTGCTCAGCCTCCAAGCTTCTCAGCGTCTCCTCTCCTCAATCTCTAATTCTGCCCCTTTTTCTCCTTCCGCCTCAGTTCTCTCCGAAAACTCTCTTGAAAAGTGTCCCCGATCTCCAGCCGCCGCAGGTATTAAACCTAAAAGTTAAGGCCCCAGCTTAAGCTGCCCTCCTGCTGTCCTTATAAGTGCACTCACTTATCACAAGCAGGGCCCTAGCTTAAGCTGCCCCCTGCTGTCCTTATGCGTACAAAGCATTTTTTACAAAATTGACCCCTTTTTAATATAAGTTTCGCAGTTGTCTCTACAAACTCTATCCCTACACTGATAAAGGTTCACATAACCTCATTCTCCATCGCAAGCCTACTCGATGATTATTTAACTATTTAGCAAAAGTTTCCTGTGCTCTTGATGCCATCTTGATGCCATCCTGAATATACTACAAGCCATCCAATGTAGGCCGAAGCCCCTACACTTATGAGGCTGCCCCACAGGGCTTACAGCCCCCCCATATGCGCACCAGGTATCTCCCATAGTATATTCAGGATGGCATGCGGAGGTTTAGGCCAGGAAGCCCACGATTAAAGGAGATACCGGTCTCCCGCCCCTAGGTATACAAGACATGGCTGAATACCCAACATAGACTCTCATCCGGGAGGCCAACATGCCAGAATATGAACCAGAGGCCAGGAGGGATTGATCCTGAGACCACTTCCCTCCTAGGCAGGCGCCCTATCACTGGGATGGCCTCTAGTTCCGTTCAAAAAGCTTTTACTGTTTGTACATATGCTTTACTCAGGAAATTTTCCTGTAAAGTCTTTACTAGCCTTTTCTGTGCTAACTTCTCTATACAACTCCGTTTTTAATGAATAAGGAGTCAAAACTATAGTATTCAGGAACACCTACACACCCACCCTATCAGATTCTGAGTTCGAGTCCCGAGTCAGAATCGACGGATTTCCCTCTTTCACATATTTCATACTCTAAAACTCGTACTAACTATTGCTTAAAACACTTTCTGTCAAAACTAGAAGCATGAGATCGCTCTCCTCGTCGAGCTCTACATCCTGGTGTCTTTCGACTCCCTTAGGGGTGATACTCCAACCCAAGCTAGGGGGCAGCTTGTCAAGCATGGCCCCAGTTTAGCTCCTGCCTAGCTTGTTAAGCTGCAGGGCAGCTTCCTTTACACAACAAAGAAAAGATCTCCTTGCAACTAGTTTTCACTGTACAGACCCATGTACAACACGACATTCACCCTCTCCAAACTTGCACATCCTCTGGTATGTGCCAATCCGTCATCGATCGTCGTGGTCTTCCAAATCGTCTTCGCTCTCCTCGACCGTCTCAAAAAGATCTTCACTTCCTGTCTGCTCTGAAGTTAAGAACTCAGCTAGCTCCACAGTCTCCCCTCTCTTTTTGAATAGCTTCACTCGTTTCCCAGCAACTGGAAGTCTTAAATGCGTGCCATCTAGCTCTTGCAAGGAATAAGTAGCATTCTGATGTACATCTGAGACAAGATACGGGCCAAACCACCTTCTCGAAAACTTTCGAACTGTAGAGTGTTGGTTCTCCAATGTGCTGTCGTATACCAACACCCAGTCCCCAACTTGTATCGGTTTTGGCCGAAGTCTATGAGTCCTATCAAACCTCTCCTTGTTCCCAAGTCGAGCCGCCTTCAGCCGGAGCTGCGCTTCAGCGAGATCCTCCTCTCTACATTCTAGCTGTCTGATTCGTAGTGAGAGAAGCTGCACACGGTCCACATTGTCCTCCCATGGCAAGGTAGCCCAGGTAGGAAAGTTTTCTTCTGCTGGCATCATCGGTTTCTGCCCTAACATCAACTCAACAGGCATGTACCCTGTAGTCGAACAATGAGTTGTTCTATCTGCCCATAAAGCAAAAGGGAGTAACCTAGGCCACTCTCTATGCTTACCATCACACGCCTTCACCAAAGCCTGAACTATCGATGGATGTCCTCTCTCGCTCTTGCCAATCCCCTCTGGATTCATCGCAGTAGTAAGCTTGAGCTTCACACCATATCAAGCAAAAAACTCTTTCGCTTCCGTACCCCGTAGTTCTCCCCTATCTGCCCGTAGCCTTCCTACAGACCCATACCTACAGATAATATCTTCAAGAACAAACTTACATATCCCCTCTGTGGTCTTCGTCCTCAAAGCTCGCCCTTCTACAAAGTTGGAGAGATCCTCACGAGCTAGAACCAAATATCGCATACCCCATAACCGCAGAGGCATCACCACTAAGTCGAGAACCCACTGAAAGTGAATGCAAGGCGGGTAAGTTGGCACGAGACCATCCCTATACCGCATCTTTGAATAGAACTGGCAATGCAAGCAGGAGCTGACATAGTTCACCACATCCTGATACAGACCTTTCCACCAGTACCTCTCCTTCAACTTGGTGTAGGTAGCCCAAATCCCTCGATGTCCGGCCCACAAAGTATCATGGAACTCCTTCATTAGTTGTTGCTTAGTCTGCAGATCGTCCACTACTCGTATGAACATTCCATCTCTTCTCTGCGGCCGTCTCCAAAGATACCCATCATGCAGAAGATAGTTGTAAGCTTGTTTCCTTATCTCTCTGAACTCAACCTTGCTCCCCTCTCTTGCCTCTCCAACAAGCTCAGATAATATCCTATGTCACGAAGTCTACCTGTGTAAAGTTCCTCTCTAAACATCAACGGCTCCAAGTTTGCAGCCCGTCGATTAATCTGACACTGAGCATCCTGTCTCTCTTCTTCCTCAGCTTCTGAAATCATGACATCCTCATCCACAAATCGAGCCCTTGACAACATATCTGCAACCATATTCTCCTTTCCTTTTATATGCTTCAGCTCTGGATTCAAGCTTCTAATATAGGCAATCCAACGTAACATTGCTATGTCTGGCGTGGTACAGTTGGATATCATGCCTAGTAGAGGTAGACAATCCGTTTCCAGGACTACATGAGCACCAATCAAAAACTCACGGTCTGTCTTCATCGCTGTCACCGCTCCCCATAATTCACGCTTCACTTGAGGATAATCTCGTTGCCTGTCTGTCAAGATCCTAGCTCCAAACCTAGAGGTAAGCCGCAATCCATCCGCATCATCTTGACCTATCGCCCAGCCAATCGCCTTTGGGCTAGTATCTACTGTGACAATGACAGGTCTCCCACACCCGTAGTCTACTCTTCTCAGAACAGGTGGAGACTGTAGAGCCTCCTTCAACCTATTCATAGCTTCTCGATGGACTGAGGTCCATACAAACCGCTTACCCTTCTTCAATAATGCATACAAAGGCTCAGCAACATGAGCATAATGAGGAATGGATAACCGATAAAATACGCAAGCACCTAGAAAACGTCGAACCTCTGTGATATTCCTACAATCTGCCATCCTAGCTATGGCTTCAACCTTCTCTGGGTTTGGTCGTCTTCCAAAAGCTCCACACAAATGTCCAACCACTAAAATCTCAGACACACCAAACTTGGACTTAGCTCCTGACAGGGTGAGATGTACCTCCTCCAAGCGAGTCAAGATACGTTCTACATCCTTGATATGGTCTGCAACAAACCTTCTGCATCCATTCGCATGTACTGCTTCATCCTTGTCTTCAACCGCGCAACCTTTTATGGGAATATCGTCTAGAAATGGAATGGTAACATCAGGCACAAACTCCCTTAGTACCTTATGCATCGCATTTTGCATATGAGCCACCGAGTTCGTTGCTCCTTGTGGAAGAGTACACATCCGCATCAATCCCAGGGGCGTACGCATAGTAGTTAAATCCCTACTCTCCACAGCCAGCTGGAACTGATCATAACCAGAATATAGATCTCCTATCGAATAGATAGCTCTTCCTGCAAATGCCTCTGCTACCTCTTCAATCACAGGACCCGTCCCAACGTTACGAATGGTTACGTTATTCGCAGGCTGTAGGTCTTGAATAAAACGCAAAGCTCCTGACTTCTTGGGTACAGTGAACCATCTGCTAGAATATGGCCCCATGGACGGCTCAAGTATCCCCATCTGTACCTTCTCCTTCAACAACTCGATGAGTTTAGGCAACAAAGCACGAGGAACTGGGATCGGTTTCAGGTCCCAAGGCACATGAGGGATTGTGAATATAACCATAGGCGCTATAACCTGCGGGTCCACACAACCTATCTCCTTTGCTGAAAAAGAGAATGCTTTACCATGCCTTACTTCCATCTGTTCAAACACTGTCTTCTCGACCTCCGTCAAGAATTCACCCCCTCCTATCTGGAGCTCCTTCAATGTCTCCTCAGTAAACTGGTGCCCTACTCGTCTATGATCACGCAATATAGGTTCAGTCCCCACTAACTGTACTTGCTGCTGGGAGTTAGCAGGTAGTTGAGCTGCTACCGGTCTTACCTTTCTCAGTACAGATTTGTACTTCGCATGGACGTCTGCTTCCTGAGGGAGTGCACACCAACAACTTGCTTCTCTCCCTTCATTATTCTGCATCGGATGAGGAAAGAACTGCATGTATGTAGCAATCTCCGTATATATGCATCGAGAGTGGATAGGGATCACCACCACACTATTTTTCTCCTCCATCAATCTACTCACATTGTCTAACCAACCAACAGCTGACTGTACAGACATAAACTCTTCAAACAAACCAGAAACCACTTCGTCTTCAGATAGAACTCCTACACGCCACAACCCTGATACCTGTTTCACCATCCATCTTTTTGTATTTTTCTCCATATCTTCAACTCTTGTAAATCGGCTCCACCCATCTGTCTCAAACATCAGCAATCCAGACTGCCAACTCTGTACACCACACATGTATCCAAACCTTTGTACATGTCTCGCTTCCAACTCTGACGGGACCTCAACAGTAGGTTCTACACCCCTGTCTTCCCGCTCTACAGGAGTGGATTGCGAAAAACCTTACATCTCTTCGTCTGAGAATCTCTAAGGGTTTGTCTGTTCCGCTCATGTCTTGAACGAACCGTCAAAAACTGTACTGAGTACTTGTCATCAGGACTCCGAACTCTAGCATAATGAGACCCATCGTTCATCACCTTTGTCTCCATCCGAACAGCGGTGATGTATGGTTGGCCCAGTATGACAGGATAGGAGGCAGATGACTGTACAAAGAAATGCTGATCAACCTCTACATCCCCAATCCTTACACGCATATTGGAGCAAGCTCCGTATAACTCACCCTTTTGGTTATTTGCAGCTCGAAGCACCCAACCATGATTCCTTTCGATTGGCCACTGTCCCTTTTCATACACCTCCTTGGAAATGATGTTGATCTCCGACCCGTGATCTACAAGTGCAGGTACTGGCTCAGAAAGTCCTCCAAGCCGAACTTGCGTCTCTGTTGTCGCTCTTGCCCAGTGCTTCTCCTTGAAATCGCTGTCTGCGCCTGACCCATCCTCTTCAAACTCTTCATCTTCATTCTCAATAACAGCAGGACCAGCAACCCATACCTCATACTTATCATCCCCGAACTGATCAACACCAATAGCATCTACTGCTCCAACCATCTGACTACTTACTTGTTCAGTCAATACTTGTCTCTTTCTCTTCATGATATCTATTATCAACTCATGAAACTCTCTCTTTGCGATACCAAGCACTTCACGAAGAGTAAACTCAACTCTAGCATCCAAAATGCGTTGCTCTAGAACAGCACGCAAGTCTGTTGTTGTTTCGATGTCTGCCGTTAACTTGTAAGCTGGACCTTTCCCCTTCTCCTGTGCTGTAAACCTCTTTCCCCGTACTCTATCTGTAGCAGTAGTCTCCTGTGGCAAATCCTGCACACCTTCCATAGGATCTACTGCAGGTGGTGGAGCTGTAGAGGTAGAAGGTATATCCTCTGCAGCAGGAAATCTTCCAGCTGGTACAGATGGTGATGGTTCCGCTGCTCTCCTCCTTGTAACCCTCCGACGGTCATTGTCCTCTGGTACTCCTGCATCTAAATCAGAAGCGTCCCGTCTTCTTTTGTCTTCGATCATGGCATCTTGTTCACCACTCGTCTCTAAAAACGCTCGAATAGAAGTTGCATCTACTGGGTCTCTCCATCCAGTAGCTCTCCTAATGCTTTCAGCACCTCTCTTCATCATTTCAACCGGAACCTCAACAGCCTGCTCAACCATAGTTGGATTAGAGCGCACCTCAACTCTCCCAGTATATACATCAGCCTCCGCAGAACCCGCAGTCATCGCTGTAGTATTCGCACCAGTAAGTGCTGGAAGAGAACTCCTCATTCCTCCTCTTCCAAAATATGTGTTCAGAGGCTGCCCAGTGGCGGTTAGATACAACCTATTGTTCTGATAGTTGACTACGCCCTCTCGCAAGGCAACCGCCAAGTCTTGACAGTCTCCTCTGAGATGATCTGGACTATCGCACCAAATACATCTCCTGGTAAAGGTTCCTCCTACAGGTCGGGCACCTGATGCAACAGGTCGTTGATCTCTCCTCAAGTCTGCCATCTCAACCCTCAAATCTCTCAACTGTTGAGTAAGTTCTTCTATCAAGTTATGTTGATTTCGGTTCTCAACAGGTCGCTGCTGCTGTCTAGGTCCTCTCTGTGCTGGGATAGGTACTGCAGGCGCTTGAGGAACCACTTGGGGAACCACTATAGGTGCTTGAGGAATCACAATAGGTGCTTGAGGTATTGCAGGAGGAGCTACATGAACATGAGGAGCTACTCTCTGCTCTGGCAAGGTCTCTGGCTGCAGTACCATCCTACCACGACGTTGTCTAGCAAGGGTGGATACTGCTTCTTCTACTCTCCTCCAATCAGATGTAACTCCTCCTTCAGCTCCTCGATCAGCCACATGAAACAAAGCCTATCTGCTGTGAACTCATCCAGAGCCCCTAAGAACAACTCTGTCTTCCTAGCATCCAACGTCAACCTCTCTAGACCAGAAAGCTGAGAGTACCTCTTCTCAAATTCACGGATCACTTCATTCAATCCCATGGAACGTCCAGGCTGACGCTCTATCCAATCCATGAGAGTTCTTCTGGTGACTCTTTCAGAGTCCTCTTCTAGAAATTCTTCTCTCAGTGCACGTTCAAACAGAGTCCACCCACCTAAATGTCTTCTCTGTAAATTTCTAACCTTCTCTCTCAATTCAGGGACAACAGTCAACTCAAAGCTTAGAATTACCTCAACTTCAGGTGCCCTGACCAACTCCATCTCACCCACATACTCCCGCAGGTACCTAGTAACGTCTCTTCCATCGAATCGTCCACATCGACCAACAATTGCTTGTAATGCTCTTGTGGACTTCTGCTCAGCTCCCCCAATTGCAGGCTGCTGCTGAATCAAGGCAGCCAACGCCTGAAGAATCTGAGACATGTCTACAGCAGGTTGTGCTGTTGCTGGAACCACCGTAGGTCCTCCTTGAGAACCAATTCCTTCCTGAACAGGAGTCCCTTGAACAGGGGCACCTTGAGCAGCAGCCACACCCTGTACAGCAGCACTGTGATCCATTTTCTCTCTCAATCTAGTCAATTCTCCAATCAATCACCCCAATTTCTCTCAGTGGAAGCACCAGATGTCGGGTTGAGAGTCTATCTTGGGGAAGGCGGACCTCCTGACTGTGATAGATCTGAGAGAAATGACCAGAAAGGAAGATAGGTCGCTGCAGATGATGAAATCTCAAAACACAGCCTCTTGTGCTCACCAATTGCAAAACAAACACTCAATCACGCACTAAGGTACACAAATAGATCTCTCCGGAGTAGAAATAGCTTTATTTCAGTGTCAACTGCTTCACTGTTTAAGAAAATAGCTCTCTCCTCCTCTCCTGAGTCTGTCTCAGCTGAAAATTCCAAGGAATTTGATCTCACGACAACCAATCCTTATCAAAAACAATCCCCTTCAAATAAACCGCCCTGTCCGTTCAATTCTACCTCCAAACCTCAAAACTGTGCAACATATGAGGTTCTTGTCTCCAAAACACTTTTCTGTCTCTCTCACGATCTCCCCTTCTCACTCTATTCAATTCTGTCCGAAAAATCGATCCTCACTCAGCCTCCAAGCTTCTCAGCGTCTCCTCTCCTCAATCCACTCAATTCCGTCAGAAAAATCAATCCCTGCTCAGCCTCCAAGCTTCTCAGCGTCTCCTCTCCTCAATCCCTAATTCTGCCCCTTTTTCTCCTTCCGCCTCAGTTCTCTCCGAAAACTCTCTTGAAAAGTGTCCCCGATCTCCAGCCGCCGCAGGTATTAAACCTAAAAGTTAAGGCCCCAGCTTAAGCTGCCCCCCTGCTGTCCTTATAAGTGCACTCACTTATCACAAGCAGGGCCCTAGCTTAAGCTGCCCCCTGCTGTCCTTATGCGTACAAAGCATTTTTTACAAAGTTGACCCTTTTTTAATATAAGTTTCGCAGTTGTCTCTACAAACTCTATCCCTACACTGATAAAGGTTCACATAACCTCATTCTCCATCGCAAGCCTACTCGATGATTATTTAACTATTTAGCAAAAGTTTCCTGTGCTCTTGATGCCATCTTGATGCCATCCTGAATATACTACAAGCCATCCAATGTAGGCCGAAGCCCCTACACTTATGAGGCTGCCCCACAGGGCTTACAGCCCCCCCATATGCGCACCAGGTATCTCCCATAGTATATTCAGGATGGCATGCGGAGGCTTAGACCAGGAAGCCCACGATTAAGGGAGATACCGGTCTCCTGCCCCTAGGTATACAAGACATGGCTGAATACCCAACATCGACTCTCATCCGGGAGGCCAACATGCCAGAATAGGAACCAGAGGCCAGGAGGGATTGATCCTGAGACCACTTCCCTCCTAGGCAGGCGCCCTATCACTGGGATGGCCTCTAGTTCCGTTCAAAAAGCTTTTACTGTTTGTACATATGCTTTACTCAGGAAATTTTCCTGTAAAGTCTTTACTAGCCTTTTCTGTGCTAACTTCTCTATACAACTCCGTTTTTAATGAATAAGGAGTCAAAACTATAGTATTCAGGAACACCTACACACCCACCCTATCAGATTCTGAGTTCGAGTCCCGAGTCAGAATCGACGGATTTCCCTCTTTCACATATTTCATACTCTAAAACTCGTACTAACTATTGCTTAAAACACTTTCTGTCAAAACTAGAAGCATGAGATCGCTCTCCTCGTCGAGCTCTACATCCTGGTGTCTTTCGACTCCCTTAGGGGTGATACTCCAACCCAAGCTAGGGGGCAGCTTGTCAAGCATGGCCCCAGCTTAGCTCCTGCCTAGCTTGTTAAGCTGCAGGGCAGCTTCCTTTACACAACAAAGAAAAGATCTCCTTGCAACTAGTTTTCACTGTACAGACCCATGTACAACACGACAGCTTGCGACTCCAAGGTTTTGGAGTAGATCAAGATGTCGTCGATGTAAACGATGACAAACTCATCCATCTCCTCGCAAAAAATTGTGTTCATCAATGTAGTGAACGTCGAAGGGGCGTTGAAGAGTCCAAATGGCATCACTACGAATTCAAACGATCCGTATCTGGTTCGACAAGCGGTCTTCTCAACATCTGGGTCAGCTATCTAGATCTGGTAATATCCTGACTTCAAGTCTATCCTGCTGAAGTACTTTGCGCCCGCTAGTATATCAAAGAGGTCGTCTATCTGACAAAGGATAATTATTCTTCACCGTCACCTTATTGAGTGCACGATAATCGACACAGAGTCGTAACTTCTCATCCTTTTTCTTTGCAAAAAGAACTGGGGCTCCATAAGGTGCCTTGCTGGTTCAAATATATCCCCGTGCTAATAGCTCACCGAGTTGTCTTTTCAACTCAAGGAGTTCCACCTGATTGAGTCGGTAAGGGGCTTTGGAAGGTGGTTCCGATCCTAGCAAGACCTCGATCTTGTGGTCCACCACCCGCCTTGGAGGTAACTCAGCAGGTAACTCATCCGTCAAGACATCCTCAAACTCCTTAATCACTTCGCGAAGCACCTTCGGAAGTTTAGTCGCGTCTCCTGATGTTTCCTCTTGTCTGTCACCCGTCATCAAATCTGCAACCCGTATCAAACACATGACCCCGTCGTTGAAGTCCATCTGTTTGCCTTTCATCAAATTCACCGCAAAGTCGTCAATTTTCCGCGCCTTCCGGATCAGCCTCACTCCCAGCTTCCGCCCTTTAACTCTAACGTTTAACCTTAAAGGTTTCCGCCTAAGTTCCACTTCAAACCTGTCCAAGAAAGTGTTCTCCAAAACCGCATGGATATCATCCATCTCGCACACCATGAAGTTCTCTGTGAACTCCAACTTCTCACACACAAATCATATGTCCAAGGCTACTTCAGAAGTTTGGTACGTCTTGCCCTTGGCAAAGCGCACCTGAATAGACTTGTCTGCCTTGGAGGTAGACAAGCCCAACTTCTTCACCAACTTTGGACTTATGAAGGAGTGAGTCGCTCCTGTGTCCACAAGAAAAGTAACATCACGGTTAGCAACCTTGGCTTGTAGAAACATCAATCCCGGCGTCTTCTTCGTGGTTCTCAAGGTTACACTCATCTGGCCCTCCAACAAGTCCTTTGCAACAAATGCATTCATGCTACAGTTACTAACCTTAGGTTTCGTACACCCCTTAGCAATATGACCCGCCTCGCCACAGTTGTAGCAAGTAAACTTAACGCCATTGCCCTTCTGAGGTGTTTGCCCCTTAGGTTTTACTCCTGTTTGCTGCCGCTTTGCTGCCGGGGCAGAAGTATCCTTCCGGTCCTTCTCACCCCCATCCCACTGTCGCTTGAAGCCCTTGTTCTTCTTCTAGAACTTGTCCGTGCTACTTGGTTCAAAAGGTTTCTGTTGCTGGACTTCGTCGTCCCCAATTCGCTCCGCTAGCTTCAAAAGTTCTGCACTTGTCGCAGGTAGCTCTGACATCCAAAAGATAGCCTTCTCTGATCTTGACTTGAGTCCCCCAATAAATATACATATTTTGGTCTTCTCAGTCCACTTGGAGAACGAATCCAGCTTAGCACTGAACTCGCGCACATAAGCACTTAAGGTCCCTGTCTGCTTCAGCCGAACTAACTCAACACCATCCCGAATCTTCTGATATTTTGGAGTTAATCGTCTTGCGAGCAACTCCTTGAACTCCTTCCAACCAAGCACCGAGACGGTCAAGGCATGCTCATCCTTGTATGCAGTCCACCAGAGAAGCGCATGATCCTTCAAGAACGTAACCGCCGCTCTCACCTTGTCTGACTCCTGAGCCTGATGCGCTTCAAAGTATAGGTCCAACTCGGTTAAGAAATCCTTAACCTTGCGAGTCCGTCTTATACTTGTAAACGGGGTCGGCAAATTCGTCTTACAAAACTTTCTGGTAAACGAGGAACTTCCTTGGTCTGCCTCAAGCTCAGCGATACATTTATCCCTGGAGGCCATATCCTCCTGCATGATCTTCATCATCTTGATGAGTTCCGCATACAAGGCTCCTTGACTTCCCGCGCCTGCATCGTTGGGCACCGTTGGCAAAACTCCATCTTGCTGCACTGGTGCCGCAGCAGGAACTGGGCTTCCTTGACTTTGGAGCGAAGGTTGTCAGTTATCGTCACTTGACTGTGCCTCGGGGCTAGCTCGAGTCGATCTGATCCCGGTGTCAGCCGCCACTTCCCGTTTCTTGGTCTTCCTCCTGGAACTCTGTCCTACGTCGACCATCGCTCCAAGTGTTCACCTAGAAACGTTGATCCGCTTCGTGTCTTGCGTTCCTCCTCAAGCGTCCAGCCTTCAGCCGCTACCTCAAGTTCTCGCTCACCGAAACGTCGGCTCTGATACCACTTTTCGCACACCTACCGCCTTGTTGCGCCAGCGGAAGTTCTAACTCAGTAGGTCGCAAACTTTACACTGCTAACCTGCAAACACAATCACAAGTTAGCATCCATGCACCACTTATCTTATCTCAGTTTGGTCCGGACCGGAGCCGGACCGTCTCCTTATTCATCAAGCTCAGCATTCTCTAAGTCTCGACCTAGACCCGCCTAGGTCGGTCCCAAACATGAGCAAGTCACAAGATGACTTGGGGCGGACTTCCCATAAAGTCCAGGGTCCTAAACGGTGCCTCCAGCACACCTAGCAGCCCAACCGCCCGTGATGTCCGTCTGGGTCTAGGCTCCCGAACGGTGGTCTAACCCGCTGACTCGTTCCCTAGTCTTGCCCTAGCCCTTACATCGTTCTTAAGTCCAGACGTCCAAGTCTGGACGAGAACGTGCCTTGGAACCAGCCAAGCCATCACCTCATACCTCCAGAGTCCGTCCGCCAAACCCTGGGGTCGGGTGACTCGTCCTGGCCCATCCAGGCATCGAGCCCCCCTCATATATACTTCAGGGGATCGGCGGCTCCGCCCTCCTCTTTGGTCCTTGAAAATTATATCACAACTTGATTGTGGTTCGGCCATAACTTCCAGCTCGGAGGTCAGATCGAGGAGTGTTATATATCGCTGGAAAGCTCTCGACGAGGCCTTTATAATGATACCTCACTCGCCTCGAGATCTTACGTGGAGCTCCGTCCACGACCTAAAACGTCCCTGGAGCTCCAACACTTAGCCATTTTTCAGAAATCTGTGGTCCAGACCCAGTCTCGAACCCTGTGGTTCGGACCAGCGTCCGAACCACGGTCCGTCAGTGTCTCGGACCCACGTCTTGGTCCCACGTCTCGATCCCACGTCTCGGATCCACGTCTCGGACCTATGTCTCAGACTCATGTTTCGGTCCGTTTCTGGACTCGCCCCCTTAGGTCAGCGTTTGTCCGGGGTCCTCTTGGGGTAGGCCCTTATGTCCTAACCCAAGGTTCCAACCTTGGTTCAGAGAACCACTTAGGGTTCATCTGATCCCGACTTCCCGGCCAAGCCGTTAAGTCCTACTCGCAGCGTTCACAACCTAGCACAAGTCCGTCATAGTTCTGTTGTTCACGTCTGCGTCTGATCTTGAGAATGAGGATCGCGACAGTGCAATAGGTGCGAGCTGGGAAGACGATTCCAACGCACTAAAAATTGTTTGGTTTGGTGATGGATCAAAGGAGTTACGAGGAGAAGAAGGTCACGAGAGGTTCAAAATTTGACGTAAACCCGTTTGCGAGTGCTAATTTGGCAGATTTTGACCTTGTGTAGTGTGTTTTCGATCTGTTTTGGGGTGTGTTCTCTTCATGCGTGTCCTTCTTGACCTGTTTGGGTCTACTCTACTCCAAGCAGAGGTGTTTAGAAGCTTCGAGGAGTAGAGATGCGTGAGTGCGGAGGCGTGAGAAGCAGAGTGCGAGAGTGCGGAGGCGGAGCGGAGCCTGAGCCCGTCGTAAGCTAGCTTGCTGGCGTGCATTGAGGTATGCAAGTTTCAGTTGTGTAGGAAGTGTAAAACCAGTAGGTCACTCATCTCAACACTATTCTTGAACTTGCACACTTAACTCTGTAGTCTTAGCTTTGGCTTTACCACTAGACCAATAGCTCTTGGTGTCTTCTAGGGATGTGTGCAAGTACTTATGGACTTTTTTAAGGTAGTAGGTTCTCGCACGTTCCTAGAGGAGTGGTAGGGCGACCCCATAGTATTAGGAAGAAGCTATCGTTGTGGTAGTGTTTGTCTACATCGTAGAGACGCGTATGGAGACAGTTGGTGGCAGTTGTCTTAAGTGAGCTAGTAGAGCTACCATGTAGATATTTTTGAAGCTACTAGAGGTATGGACATCTAGTTAGTGACCTTAAGTATCAGTTACTACAGTTGGTGATTATATCTTGTACATGTGGTCACCGAAGAGGAGGCGTCAGTCCGGGTGAGGCTGGGTTTCTCTTTATGTGAATGTTTGAGTGTGGAGGGTTATCGTTTGGACTTCTTGTGATTGGAACCCCTTCATATTCTACTTCTTGTTTGTGCGCCGCGTTTGCTTGTGTTGGTGCTTGATTTCCGGAGTGAGTTCTCTCCAGTGTGCTGTCGGTAGTGAGACTGGAGTTGCGGACCAGTCAGACTATCTTTGTTTCTCTCACGACCAACAGATCGTGAGAGGCTGCCTGTGATGATGGCAGGTACAAGTTGTCTTTACCTTGACCGTCCTAGTAGGAGATAGGTGAGTTCAATAGGAGCAGGGTTAGGCAAGTTGTGATTACGGTGGTGGCGAGGATTCTTACATTCTTGTTGGAGAGTGTGTTCACGAGATTCTATCATCATGGAGTTCGAGAAGGTTATGGTGGGAACTTCTCAGACAGTGGATATACACGGAGTGAGGTGAGATACCGACTACTTACATCATTGCCGTCGGTTGTTCTAGAGGACGAGTCAGACGTAGGACAGTGCGTTTTCTGGTGGTGAGTCTAATGTCGTCACACTGTTGTTGTGGGACATGGACGAGATCTATGCGATCACGAAGGAGCCTCGACGATACTCAGGTACGGTTGGTACCATTGAGCTGTATGACTTCATCCAAGAGTTCGACAGTTGGTGCGATCTGCAGCAGATGTGGAACCCAGAGCTGTTTACATCTTTCATGACGCCGGAAGGTTTGTTCCAACACTTGGAGGGACCGCCAATGGACGATTACCATTAGTTCAGATAAGACTACAGTGTGGAGATTGAGTTGTGGAGACAACACTGGTCTCTCAACTACGTTTCTATCACTATTGACACAGTTTTGAGAGGCGTAGCACTGACGAGTTCGGATGTCAATATCAATGGTACATCCACGAGTGACGGAGTATCTACTACCAGCGGTGCGTTCACTAGTAGTGGAGCAAGTGGTAGTGTGAGCGAGATACCACCAGGGTTTAACCATGTAGTTCAGTTCTTTTAGTGTTTGAAGAAGAACTATCAAGGTGTGCGGACGACAAGTTGAGGAGTCTGTAGGAGTTCCAGCGGAAGATTGGAGAGAACTTACGCGAGGCGTTTACTCGCATGAGACGATTGATCAATGTTATCTAAGGGATGACAGAAGCACATGCAGTCTAGTTTTGGTATGGGATACTAGATCGAGAGCTGCGTAGGAGTGTCAGGGATGCGATCTCCTTAGAGACACCGCTATGATATTGACGGTTGTCTTTGGTCTAGCTAAGCGGATTGAGCTCAACATGGTGGAGGAGAGGGTGGTGGTTGCTAGGTTTAGCAGGGAGACACCACATGGAGTGATCAACTCTTCTCGAGGATCACAGGTTACGCAACAATGTGATGGTGGTGGTGGTAAGGATCGTGCTGAACAATCAGGATCCTAGAGAGATGTTGGAGGACCTGGTGGGCAAAAGCCTATGCCATTCTTCTCTAGTCAGCAGCAAGCAAGTCTTTGCTAGACATGTGATGGTCCTCATCACAAAAGGACTGTCCACAGAGGAGAGGTGGTTATGAGACTTCTAAGACGTCTCAAGCGCTGCCTGGGTAGTGTGAGCATTGCGGACGACCAGGTCATAGTAGTGACCGTTGTTTTGATCTCCATCTCGAGCTACGGCTAGGGAAGGCTGATCGTGGACGAGACGGAGGAGCTCAAGGAGACCGTGGTGGTCGAGCTGGAGGTAGAGGTCCAGCACCTGAGAGAGAACGACGTCATAAGCAAATATGTCTGCTCGAATTGAGCAGTTGGAGCAGAGGATAGCTAGTATGGCTATGGCTCAGTGGAGATCTGATGGAACAGAGGCTTCCACGTCTTATGGAGGAAAAGGAATTGACTTCGACTTCAAGACTGGTGTGGCGCAGATTAAGACATCTGCAGCAGTGACTAGAGGTGCAATACGTGTCTCTAAACCATGAGGTGCGTCGGTGGAGTTGGATCCACAACGCGGGGAGGTTGATAGACAGACCAAGCTTCCTCAGTCATTCACGTTATCGGAGGCGTTGAGGACCACGTCTATGATTCCTAAATGATCTACCGATGATGTAGTGGAGTTAGAGATATCGACATCCGGGAGTGAGGGTGATGTGAGACAACCCTCGACGTCTGTGGATGCGACGTCGAACTCGATGTTGGGAGCGGCTACAGTGTTCTGAGCTCCACTATTTTTAACCACGGATATGAGAGCATTGGGAGTCAGCTTGGCTCCAGTGTTCTAGCTGACGGTCACGTTGTCGCGTCGGACGTTTTGCGTGAAGGATGTCCAGGAAAACACGGGGTTCCTGGCTGTGAAGATGTTGTGTGTTGAAACAGAGACCAGACAGAGAAAAACAACCACGAAAACGAATGCTGCGATATATACCAACTCTGAATGTATGTACACTGCCGGTTCTTTCTCCTGAGTGCACAGAACTGATAACCAGACCAGAGCGGTCCGTAACCTACTTCAGAAGCCCTAAAACAAACCCCTGAATCACAACCCCGACCCAAAAACACCGAAGCGTAGCTCAAAGCAAGAGAAACTTCTCTTTGCTAACAAACAGAGCCACAGCAGTATCACAAGATCCAAACCCAAGTCCAAACCACATCCATGTATAAGCTCTTAGCTAAAGCTAGCTACCACAAGCTGTATACAACAAACCAGAATTCTAACGAACTCAAAAGAGCAAAACCCGTAGCGAAGAAACCGAAAAAGATCTATCTGTGGACTTCCTCTTTTCGCTGAACGGACTTCAGATGTCGATAGGGTCTCTTCCGCTGACTCCGTTAACCCAAGAAACCTTCAGATCCGACTCCCAACAGCCGAGATATCGCCGATTTTCGGTCGCAGGTGACCGAACCTCCAAAAACTCCTCCCTGCGGCTTAAAACCGCTCACACCGCACAAACGGATCGTCCAAACTGATATCCGTCTTCGCTGGCAGATAGATCTAGCTACCCTGAACCCAACGAGACTCCAAACAAGTCGTTTGGAGTTCCCCTTGCAAAACCACTCGAGAAATTTGGCCGCAGGTTGCAAAAAACTGACGTAAATCAGCTCCCTGCGGCTCAAACTTGCTCACCACACTCAAACCAACAATCCAATTCACACACAGTCTTCTCCTATGAGTAGATGAAGACTCCCTTATCGCGTAGGCATCAAGAACGAAGAGCTTGGCTCACCGATCGCGAAGAACAGCCCAACCTCAGGTCGCAGGTGAACGAAAATCTGATGTAAGCGCTTCCCTGCGAGCCAATTTCACTCAGAACTTCCAAACCGTCCGATGAAAACTGGTATCGTCTTCAATTTCCTGTAGAACTCGGTGTTCTGATCCCGTTGGATCCAAGGACAGCAAGTTTGGACTCCAGAACGATCCGAACGGTCCAACTCTCCTTCACAGGTAACTGAAAACTTCAAATCTACTTCCTGCGTCTCAATTTCTCTCAGTACACACTCCCCGATCCGTCTCTTCCCAAACCGTTTGAACCAGTGCGTAGCCTGCACAGATCTGAACCCAACGACGCCTTGCGCGTTTGCATTGGACTCCTAAATCTCCCGAACCGTCCGTTGACAGGTCGCAGGCGCAAGCTAGCCCCTTAAGCACCCCCCTTGCAACAGTCTCTGTACGTACAGTTCTCTCCTGAATACCTGAATAATAAGAAGCATGCCCCTTGCGTCTTTGATATAACGCCTGAAGCCCTAAATACCCAGTCAGCAAGTAACTAGGGGCCTAGCTTGATTTTACCTTCTTTCGAATCGCATAACTTCTTCCCTGGATGTCCAAACGAAGTAAACAAGATGCCCATGGAAAGCTGACAACGAGCTCTACCCATCCATGTGATGAAAGTGAAGATCGGAAGTTGCGCCAAAAGCCCGTAAGCTGAGGTCTAGCTTGTTTTCTCCATCTTTCGAGTCTTGTAACTTTTCCACTAGGCGTCCAAACGAAGTAGATGAAGTGCCTATGGAAAGCTGACAAGGAGCTCTATCCACTGGTGCGATAAAAACGAAGATCCGAAGTGGTGCCAAAAACTCGTAAGCTGGGGCCTAACTTATTTTCTCCATCTTTCGAGTCCTGTAACTTTTCCACTAGGCGTCCAAACGAAGTAGACAAAGTGCCTATGGAAAGCTGACAAGGAGCTCTACCCATCTATGAGATGAAAATGGAGATCTGAGATTGTGCCAAAAACCCATAAGCTGGGGCCTAGCTTGTCTTCTCATGAGTGTCTTTGGAGCGACAAGCATCGAAGTTTGATTTTCATGTAGGAGCCGATCCACGACACGACAACGTTCAGTGAGAACACGGATGTAGTTACCTCTAGTGCTGAGGTGGTTCAACGAGAGACGATAGATGTCTCCATTGAGTGGAGGATCAAGATAACTACCAGTGGTACTTGGCAAACGACGATTGCTAGGTTAGATGAGTTACCAGCTAGGCCGGCGATTGACCGTGTTGGGTTTGGCACCATGTGTGGTGTTGTTGGACAACAGAAGTGGTATCTTCTGTTTGGTGGCATTTTCAAGGAAGGTGTATCGACCGCAAAAAGTCTTATTAGACTCTAGAGCCCAACCGTTGATGTTGAGAAAGGCGGCGTGTATTGGTTTGGGTCTGAAGAAGTCCGAGATGGAGAGATGTCCATCCAGCTGCAGACATCTCTAAGGAGATCAGGGGGTACAACTCTATCCATGACACGCGAGATGTTGACGGTGAAAGTTCTATCAGATCATCTCACGGATGGCTCCATGGTGAGGACCAAGGCCATCGTTACGGCCATAGAGTCTTATGATGTATTGGTTGGACGGGCTGTGTTATATCTTATGGGGTTCATGATCGACTATTGGAAGGAGACAGCATCTTACAGACCAGGTTGGCAGTCCGGTGAGGGACGAGTGAGCCGCTTATCAGTGCAGTTCAGTGCTAGAGTTGGGACAACATAGCCTACACCAAGGACGGTGGCATCCATTGCAGGGTTCAGTTCGGTCATCACTTGACCAAGCGAGTTGTTAGAAGACAATGCCCAGGTGGAGGATAATCCGGTCTTTGAGGAGATGAGGACATGTCTAGTATGATTACAGCACTACCATCTGCTTTGGATGTTTCACTCTAGAGTTCGGGTGGAGAGTTGCAGCAATATGCTTATCGGTTGGTGCAACAAGTTTGGAGTGAAGCCTTTGTACCACCAGTAGAGGAACAAAGGGTTGTTCCTGCTACTGGCCTTGTGACCTTATCACCGTTGGATACGACTCCTATTGTATGGCAGTATCTAGAAGAGGGTGTGTGTGTGCTGGAGCTGTTTGGAGAGGTCAGCACAGGTTTGGTTGCGGTATTGCAGGTAGACATACAAGTACAGCGATACTTGTATGTGGAGAGAGATGAGGTTACAAGACGCATCTCATTGTATCATGTGGCACATTTGGTGTAGAGATATCTTGAGTTGTTGTCCATATCAGCCGTTAAAGGATATCATGAAGCATTACCGTCGGATATTTCACTACTGGGGTGCATGATCTTACGTTTGTTGGCACCATTCACTTGGTGATAGCCAGATGGCCATGTCAATATCACATGCGTGCTGGGAGAGGTCAAGGTTTATATGATCCGTGATCTAAGATGTTTTGGGAGATGTTACAGATCTTACTCCAGATGTATCAGATGGATTCTCCAACGTACATCTTGGAGAACGTTCCTTTGTTGAGTGATGCTCGTATAGATGATGACAAGTGTGCACCAGGTGTGGTCTTGGATCAGACCGACAGTGTTGTTAGATGTAGCGAGAGTGGGATCTCGTGCACATCGTCCACGGTTGTGATAGACGAACTTGTTACCGAGGGAGGTGCTGAAGGGTGCACACGATGCAGTGAGACGACCAACGCACCTCACAGTTGATGACAACTTGGATGCAGGGTGGAGATTTCAAGTAGTGAGAGTCGTCGATAGGTCACTCATGGTAGTGATGAACCTAGTGGGACGGCTCATGACAACATTGCCCACTTTGGTGAACTTTCCAGCGTCACATGCTTACAAAGATGGAGGACTTGGGCTTGTGTGGGATGCTCAGTTATGGCAGTTGGTGGAGCTCAATGCCGATGAGAGAGAGCGAGCGATAGGTTTTGCTACGGGTACGACGGCATTAGCTTCTATGCCGGAGGTTTCACGTCGTCAGGTGTTGGATCAAGCGATGGATTTGAATTGCTTGACATGGATTGTTAGTCTTGGATTGGCTGAGCAGCATCGGATGCGATCGATGGGTGTTACTGCTCGGACACTTCGAAGCTCTTTGCCTATCGGGTCAGTGGAGACAAAGGCTGGGGGTGAGGCTTGTGGAGTTGTCATCCTTGGACATTATGGGATGTCGTAGGAGAGAGTGTGGAGCTTGAAGCTAAGACTGCAAGAGTTTTTCGTATAGTGGAGGTGAAGGTTGTTGGTGATGAGCAGAAGGAAACTGCTCCAGAGGCTGCAAGATAGCAGTCAATGACTTTGTCTTCTATCTCTAGCATGGTAACAGAGGATACTTGGGAGCCAGAGATTGGACCCAAGCTTATAAGAGAGGAGAGACGAAGAGTTTAGAGATTCCTGAAGAGTTAAAAGAATTGTTTTGCCTTCAATATGAAGGATTTGGATACCTTGAAGAGACTTGGTATACGGATCGACTTGGCTAATGAAACGCTAATCTTTTGACGTCCTTATAGATATAAAAATATGGAGAGAGTTTTGATTCAGAGCAGGACTCAAGACTTGTTGGAGGTTGGATTGGTGGAGATGTTGCATGGAGAGTATGCATCTGTCATAGTTATGCCAACAAAGAAAGATATGTATTACAACTACACGGATAGACGGATGTGTGGAGACTACCGTCTTATCAATCGGCAGACAAAGTCTGATAAGTATGCCATGCCGACACTTGAGAAGATCTTTGATGCAATGGGGCATGTGAAGGTCTTCAGTACTTTGGATCTTCGAGCAATGTATCATCAGTTGCCAGTGAGAGAAGAAGATAAGTCCAAGACAACATTATGAAGAATTGACTCTCACGGTAAGGATTGTTTGTATCAGTGGCGGTTCTTATCATTTGGGTTGAAGAACGCCTCTGCTGAGTTCCAAAGGGTGATGGACAGAATCCTAGCAGGATTGGATTTTGTCATATGTTATATTGACGATATCTTAGTCTATAGTGCTACAGTGGAGGAGCACACGAGACACTTACGAGATGTGTTCGAGCGGTTGAGAGCTCATGGGTTGAAGTTACACCCAGGGAAATGTAAGTTCTTCTAGGAGTTGCTAGAGTATCTGGGCCACACCATCTACCTAGGTGGATTGGTTGTTCAACAGACAAAGGTTGAGGCTATTGCATGTATCTCACACCCACATATGTGAGTCGAGTTCGTATATTTGTTGGTTTGGCGAACTTCTATGTCGATACGTGAAAAGGTTTAGTGCAATTGCGAAATCATTGACCAAGTTGATGAAGGTGGACAAGGAGTGGCAGTGGAGAGATGATCAGGAGCGAGCTTTTATAGAGCTCAAGGATAGATTGACATCTGCTTCCATCTTGGGGAGACCCGTTAGGGGGCGTCCTTTCCAACTACACACTGATTGGAGTATGTTGGGACTTGGAGCAGTGTTGACTCATGATGATGAGAAAAAAGAGTTAGTGGTGGCGTATACCAGTCGCTTCAACAATTCGACGGAGGTGAGATACAGTTCGTACGAGAGAGAGTGTATAGCTGCAGAGTGGGCTGTTACACACTTCCAATGTTATCTGTTTGAGAATTCTTTTATTCTCATCATTGATCACCAACCGCTCAAGTGGTTGTAAAGTCCGCTAAGCTTATAGAGAAGCTTACACGATGGGCTCTTATCTTACAGGAGTATGACTTCCAAGTAGTGCATAGACCTAGAGTTGCAACCATGCACGAGTCAGCAGGATCAGACTGGGACTCGATGACATGACGAGGTTGATGTGGAGATAGTGTCAGGGTGGCATGCATCTGCTTTTCTTTATGTGTTGGTCATGAACTCTAGTATGGAGGGTCAGGTCGTATCTTTCTCAAGTCAGAGAGTAGATGATGAGTCTCTAGATCCTGAGGGTAGAGATGGTGTTCCAGACCAACGAGATATCCACGACGATGTAACTGTAATGGAGTATCTACGTACTGGCATGGTGGTAGGCACAATAAGTGCCAGAGAGCGAAATCGTGTCCTTCAACGAGCAAAGAAATTTTAACGAGAAGGACGACATGTACTTCGAATGTGGGATGATGAGAGAGTACGGATAGTGCCACATCCATTCCAAAGGGCACAGTTAGTACGACATGCCCATGAGGAGTTGGGACATTTAGGAGTGAAGCGTACGCATAGTTTACTCCAAGGACAGTATTGGTGGCGTGGTATGCACGTCGATGTGCAGCAATTTGTCAGCATGATGTGTGGTTTGTGATCGACTACGAGCATCGTTTAATGCTCATACTTCCACAATTACACTCCTTATCGATTATGAGGTTGGATTACTGTTGGAGTTTGGATTTTGCGGTACCGTTGATAGTACGTCACCACCGATATGTGTTGGTGATGGTGGAGCACTTCTCCAAGTGGATTGAGTTGGTGGCATTACTGGACAAGGCGAGTGAAGGGACGATGTATGCGTTCTTAGATCCAGTGTTGAGTCATTTTGGAGCACCAGCTGAAGTGCTGACAGACCAAGGTACAGAGTTCCTTGGTGAGTTTCAAGCCTTGTGTGGTCAAGCGCTGATTGCTCATCAGACTACATCTTGATATCATCTTGAGGCGGATGGTTTGACGGAGAGGGTAGTTCAGACGATGAAGAGAGGATTGCGCAAGTACGGCTTGCAGAAGGACCACTTGGGAGACTGAGATGTGCAGTTATCATGGTTGGCTATGGACTACCGTTTTAGCCGACAAGCGTCTTTGGCTTCCTTCTCATCATATTTTTTATTGTATGACCGAGATCCAGATCTACCTTCGATCATTCGTCGTGATTCTACTGAGGTGCTGAATCTTGATGACTCGGATATGTGGGTGAGAGCATGTTCTCAACGAGCAGAGACATTTAGGAGAGTTATGCCTATTGCTTTTGAGAACCTAGTGATTGCTCAACATAGAGACACGTTGCGATATGCGACTATTCGAGGAGGAGGTTATCGATCATTGATTCGCAGGTTTCATCATGGCGATTATATCTATCTGCAGCAGACTGCACCGATGACGTTGGATGTGACCGTAGGACGTACTGTTTTACGAGTGCTTGAGGTGTTACCTTCTGGAGTACTCATGTTAGAAGGTCAGTGATGATGTTGTTTGGAAGGATCATGTGCGTAATTGCGTGCCATGTCATCTTCCCAACATCGATGGTACTGTTGACCCAAGCTTAGCAGTTGTACGTGCGAGCTTGAGGTATATGTTGTGTGGGTCTACTGGTGGAGCAGCTCGTATGTTGGTGTGTGATGGTTGTTTGAGAAGTTGACACATTGTCATGTTTGACTCCATCTCTCAGTGTCATTCTTATTGGACGGTGGGTTTGTCTTTGATGTATATAGCAGGGATAGTCGATTAGATCTTTGCGTGATATGGATTACAGACATGCGACTAACGATAAGACGATGTAGCACCCGGCTACTGATCTTTACACCCATGAAGGTGTATATCGTGTATTTGAGATATGGGACTATCTGGAGTTAGAGGGATCTAACCGCCAGTTAGAGGGACAATCATGGTACACTTGTGTATGTGTATGAGATCGTCCATGTGTTATGAGTATGTGTGGTGTACCTCTGACAGCGATGTATGTTGTGTAGTGATATGTATGCGCACGATAGTTGTCACGTCAGTTTGACATCTCGGCTAGGTTGACCGAGTGTGGAGTGACGAATCTCGGTAGGGCCGTTAGTGCCATTAGTGCCGTTAGTGGGATAGCCCATTAGGGATATACTTCACAGGTAGGGTTTGGAGGTCTTAGTTCTTCGAGTTGAGCCTTCAAGCTCCTGGCTATGGTGGATAGTCTTGGTGAGTGTAATCTGGATTCTCTGCGAGCACAGAGTGGATTTGGCTCGACTTTAGTGATTGTTTAGTGACTGTTGGCATGGTGGAGTGAGTATATACCGTTTATCATCGTGGTACACTTATGTATGTGTATGAGATTGTCCATGTGTTGTATGTGGTGTATCTCTGCCAGCGATGTATGTTGTGTAGCAATATGTATGCGCACAACAATATTCTCAAGATCGCTTTCCGTAATCGATATGATCATTTTGAGTATTTGGTGATGTCTTTTGGTCTCACCAATGCTCCTGTCACCTTCATGGGTCTCATGAATGATATCTTCCGCCCTTACTTAGATAAATCAGTCATTGTGTTCTTAGATACAACTTGTATGCTAAGGCTTCAAAATGTGAATTTGGCACTTCTGAAGTAGATTATTTGGGTCATAGAGTGAGTGTTAAAGGTATTCAAGTAATGAGTGATAAGATAGATGTCATACAATAGTGGATGACACCAGAGGAGCAGACTCAACTCAAGAGCTTTTTGGGACTTATGAGGTTCTATGAATGCTTTGTGAAATCCTTTGCTCAGATTGCTCAACCTCTAACAAATATGTTAGGTAAGGGACAAAAGTAGAAATGAGGAGCAACACAAGAAATTTCCTTCCAAGCTCTCAAAAAGGCTCTCATACATGCACCAATACTAAAGTGGTACTATCCCACTCGATCAATCAAACTGACGATGGATGCCTCAAGATTAGCAATGGAAAGTGTTCTACAGCAAGAGTGGGAGGATGGTTGACATCCGGTTGCATTCTTCTCACGAAAGCTACTTCCAGTAGGGTACAAAACTATAACACAACGGAACGAGAAGAGCTCGTCATTGTCTTGATGACCAAACATTAGAAGCATTACTTAGACGATAAGGAGGTCGTGGTGGAGATTGACCACAAATCATTGGTGTATTTGGAGATACAGAAGGATCTCTCCACGTGACAAGTTCGGTGGGCAGAATGGTGACAACAATTGAACATGAAGATTGTCTATGTAGAGGAGAAAAAAAATTGGCGATTGTGTTAACCTGAATACCTCGTGTTAACAATATGACAGAAGTACAGATTCATTCAGGTTGGTGAGAGCAGTTGTTGCAACTACAACGGAGGATGATACAAATGATGTAGCCTACGCAACGGGCAAGGCCAAGAAAGTTCAAAATGTAACTTTTCTTGATGATAAGATATGGATTTCTCAAGATGATGAACTGCGCATCATAGTGTAGCCGAATGTCATGACTTGACTATTTCAAGGAGGGCTATCGAGAAGATTCTAGAGAATATTCAACAAGTGTACTATTGGCCAAAGATGAGTGAGGATATTGTGGCATATGTTCAGAGCTGCTTAGCATGTCAACAAAACAAGGCAAGTAATCAAAAACTTGCAAGATTGCTACAACCACTCCCTACTTCATAACATTGGGAACATGTTAGCATGGATCTTGTATGTGAGTTACCTCTTACTTCCTCGAGTTTTGATTCCATAGTAGTTTTTGTGGACAAATTGAGCAAAATGATCCACATTAGACCAACAACTAGACATGTCACAGCTCCAGATGTAGCGTGCCTCTACTTAGACGCTGTGTTTGCACAACATGATCTCTCTCGAGTTCTTATCACAGATAGAGGATCTCAATTTACTAGTCTCTTTTGGAGGACCTTATTCAGATTCTTCATACTAATTTTGCCATGTCTACTGAGGATAATTGAAGATATGCTACATATATTCACTAGAGATCAGCAAGAAGCATGAGATACACTGTCACCAGTAGTAGAATTTGCTTATAATAACTCAATAAGTGCATCCACAAAAGCAACACCTTTCTTCCTAATATACGGAGAGCATCCTGACGAAGGAGAGATACATGAAACATTGGATGAATTTTCATGTGTGGGGGAAGCTCCAACTTGTAAGTCACTACTCCCACCCATTGTTGGATAGTAAAAGGATCGATGAAGCGAAGATTCATCTTTCCTGGAAGTGATAAGTTGGTCGTGGATAGCCATATTTTATTGTCCTCTTGGAACTCCACATCTTGTCGATGAGCATCGACATACTACTTATGCTGATTTTGAGCTATTGCTAACTTCTCTTTAGCATCTTGCACTCCTTGTTGAATTTGGTCTACAAACTCGTTAATGGCTGCTATCTTTGTAAAACATTGTGGTAGCTTGCCCACTTTACCAAAGCTAGATGGTGTGAGTACGTTCCACGTCCTCGACGTTTCATCAATGACTCCGGGGCCCATCACTCCTAGAGCTCATTGATGGAGTCGACGAATTTGAAGTTGAGAGGATGTTACAAAAAAGAATAGGAGGCGACATCAAGTTGAGTATTTGGTTCAGTGGAAAGGTTATCCACTTTATGTAGCCACATGGAAACCGACATCACATTTAGTTCATGTATAAACTTTTGAAGATTCTCACAACAAGGACGTTGTGTCTTAAAAGAGGAGAGGTTTGTAACCATCATTAGTAGCTATAGTTAGAGCTAGAGGAGCTCAACATCGGCTAAGTGGATCTCACTTGTAGGTGGAACCATACGACACATCAGCAATCCATGTGCTAGTTAGGGATTCCTCTTGTTAGATGGATAAGGTGCCATGTCAGCAATCCGTGTGTTAGACGTGTATTAGTTATGTTAGTATAAGTCAACAATCCGTGTGTTAATTAGTGTGTTAGTTGTGTTAATCCATGTCATCAATCCATGTGAGAGTAGATGATTGGTGGGCCTACTTTCTCTTGTACTCCTTTGATTATATATGGAGTTGGAGAGGCCATATGGACATCTCAATTTTGGAGTTCACTACTTGTTTGTCTCTTATTCAAGTGTTACATCTACTTATTACAAATCTCTCTCATTTTAAGAATTCAAAGGCTTTCACTAAGAGTGTTGCATTTGCAAGATTTGTAGCGAGTTTCCATGTTGTTCATATAATAGATATCTTTTCCATTTCACCAAATAATCTACTCGTTGATGATGAGTTCTTTGAGTGCGTTGTCTTAGCAAGATTTTCTTTGAGAAAGGGCGTACCTTCTAGTTGCGGTCATGGAAGGTGAAGCTAGTTGATTCGCAGAGAGGGAAGCCACCGGCACCTGCTGCTGCACGTCTAGGAGGTGCTCCTGTTCATAGATGTATATGGTGTGACAGTCTTGATCATTTTCGAGAAGACTGTCAGCTGCTTTGCGAGATGGTGTGGTTCGCTACGAAAACAGTAGGCTGCACCTTTCTTCTACTAGAGAGCCGTTGAGCACGCAGTTTGGATGAGGAGGCATGAGGAGTCTATCTCAAATTGCTGCAGCTGCAACGGCAACTGCGTTAATGATACTGTTGGTAAATTTTGATGTATACGCTGGGTATATCGAAGTCTCTTCTAGTCCTACGTTGCTAGATAAGACTGCTGAGAAAAGTATTGCTCTAGTTCCTTGAGATATTGAAGAGAGGAGCCAAGTCTATTAGTAGGGTCACAAGGTAGGGAGATCATGTGCACGCTACTTCTATCAAAGTATTCTTGGATGTGGATAGATACGTTCATTGACAAGATGCTTCTGTGAAAGAAAAGAGGTGGCGAGAAGCCTCTGAACTTGATATTGGAGTTTCTGAGGAGACTAAGGATAGACGGAGAGTCACAAGGAGGAGAGCAGCTCCTCTTGAGGACATCTCCTCTACTTCTCAAGCTCCTTCAATTGCACTAGGTGTGATGGAGGACGTGTAGAGGCCTCAGCAAGAGCCAACAACTGCTGGAAGGCGGTTTATTGCCCAAGAGAAGAGGAAGAGATCGGTCTACAAGTTGACGACTGATATTGAAACTTCTACTGATCTCAAGAGCATCTTGGAGCAGAGGATACCGGATGCGCGGATCGAGTTATCTCTTCGGGAGGTTCTTGATATTGCGAAAATGGAGTTTCACGAACTGATCATCGACATCATCAAATGAAAGAGACATGTGATGTCCGAACAAGTAGAAAGTCAAATGATAGATGTGATAGGAGCTTTTGTGAATGATGTAGAATTCGAGAAGGTGCATTTTTCAGGAGATTGATGACTAGGGGTACCAGCAAGAAGCGTTAGTTGCTAGTATCAATACCGTTGAGTTTGATGATGAGAAAGCTGACGAGAAGAGTTCAGCTACTGATAGTGACTTCAAAAGAAGACATTGGGTTCGTGCTACGACTGCTACACGAGTTCGTCTTGGAAGTCTACCTGAATCTGTTGCTGCTTTAGTTGATCACGGATCTGAGATCAACATCATGTCACGAGAGGTGTACGAGAGAGGTCAATGGCCTATGGTCTATGATTCTTGGTCAGCCTTATATCACTACAGTTTGAATGGAGACCAAGATGATGGATGACGGATCTCATTATGCTGGGATCCGTAATCCAGATGATATGCGTTCTGTGCAATTTTTGACTGTATGTACGAATCACGAAAGAAACCGATAGACTTTGAGAGATTCTCCTATCTGTAGGAGTAAGGGTTTTCATAAACCACTCTTGTAGGACGGGATAGCAAGAGTGATGGATCTACTGCTACTATGGTCCCGCTTGAGTAGCTTGAGGGATCACAGGAGGAAGGGGTTGCTCAAGATTCAAAGAGTAGCTATATTGTACATAGTTGAAAATCTGGTTTGATGACTTTCAGTACTTTTGAGAGGCATCCAAACCCAAAGAAGGTAGATGTTATAGCAAGGATAGTAGACTGTACCAACATCACTGAGGTTCGACGATTCTTAGGAGCTTGTGTGTTCTTTCGTGTGAGTAATTCTTTTATGCATACATTGCCGAGCCTCTGTATACACTTTTGAGAAAGAGAAAGAGGTTTACTTGACGACAAGAACATCACGAGACGATGGAGCAGCAGAAAGAGATTCTGAAGTCTCCACTTGTATTAAGGAGACTTAACTACGAGAGTTGGAGACCTGTGATATTGACTGTTGAACAAGTCCAAAGACGATTGGATTGGCAATTGGTATGGAAGGCATAGATGGTGTGCGGTTTGTTTCTAGATTTGGAGTTTGAATCTTAACAGACAGACAACGTAACTATCTTCAAGTGAAGCGTGAGTTATGAGGAGCAGTTACTGCTATGAAGGTAGATCAAGAGTTCTTGATTGGAGCTCGTGTGGTTCTAGAAACAGATTGTTTACCTTTGCTATGTATGATAACAAACTGTAATATACCATACATAGCAATGCTGCGATGGATTGCTTATATCCGGAGTCTAAATCCTGAGCTAAAACATATAGCAGGGAAGGATAATCCAGTTGCAGATATGTTATATAGGGCTTGTTATACAGATGAGGATGAGATGTTTGCAGAGGTCGAGAATGAAGAGAAGAGAGACATTTGGTGCCAAGTTGGTTAGCAGACTTCAGACTTGGAACCACTGCCGTTCAACGAGGAGTTCTACACGAAAAAGTTCCACGATATTGGATTCTATCTGAGTTCATTCTGTAGTTGGGAAGGATGGAGTGATGCAGAGTTCAAGAGATCAGACGAAAAGCTTATAGTTACCTTCTACGTGAAGGTTATCTGTGGAAACGCCTGGAAAGAAGAGATGGAATGCTTGCTAGAATGGTGGATGATCAACCAACAAAGCTGAATCTACTTAAGGAGTTTCATGACACCTTGTGGGCTGGTAATCATGGAGTTTGGGCTACTTACACAAAGATGAAGGAGCGATACTAGTGAAAAGATTTGTATCAAGACGTGGTGGATTTTGTTGGGTTGTGTCTGCACTATCAGTTCTACTCTAAAGTCTGTTACATGGATGGGCTTGTATCTATCTATCCACCCAATATCTATTTTCAATGGCTCCTTGATCTTGTGTGATGCCGCTGTGACTATGGGGGATGCGCTACTTGATATTGGCTCATGAAGATCTCTCCAACTACGTGGAGGGACGAGCACTACGAACGAAGACTGCAGAGAACATATGTAGGTTCGTGCTTGAAGATATCATCTGTCGTTATCGATCTGTTGGGAGATTACGAGTAGATAGGGACGAGTTGAGAGGCGTACAAGCGAAGGAGTTCTTTGCTCGTTATGGAGTTAAGCTTCGGCAAGTGATATTTTCATAAATATCTAACATAAGACTCAAATCATCTTCGAAAGAACTTACGAAGTGTAGAATGCTGATTCTCCAACGTGCTGTCATACAACAGAACCCAATCATCAACATGTATTGACTTTGATCAAAGTCAATGAGTCTTGTCAAAACGTTCTTTGTTTCTGATTCGAGCCAACCTCAACTTCTCTTGCGCTTCAACAAGATCCTCCCCTCTCAACTGCCTGGTTCGTGAAGTAACGAGTGAAGTATGATCTATACCATCTTCTCACGGTAGCGTAGTCCATGTAAGAAAATCCTCCTCAGCTGGCATGATTGGTTTCTGTCCCAACATAAGCTCAACCGGTATATAGTCAGTTGTAGTATAGTGTGTCGTTCTATCAGGTCATAAAGCAAATGAAACAGTCTCGGTCATTCTCTAGGTCTACCATCACATGCTTTCACTAAAGCATGAACAATAGAAGGGTGCCCTCGTTCACTCTTACCAATGCCTTCTGGATTCATGGCAATAGTAAGGATCAGTAGAGTTATTCGATTTTTTGGAGTCAAAGTAGAGGATAACAAGAGACGAAGACGACCCGGCTACTGAAGAGGTTGAGGCAATGGAGAGTGATGATGATGAAGAGCAGAAAGAAGAATGAAGAGGTTTGCACATGTCGGAGGATGTGCAGGTTTAGAAAGGTGGATGTCATGATGTGAATCATTTCACATAGTAAATAATTCACCTCTCTGTCAAGAGTTAGTCTCATCGTGCTGAGCACTGTTGTCGCGTTACTTGGCAGCTGCATGTTACACTTCTACTCCGACGCTTGAGTTTAATAGTCCTAGAAGTTAGTTTAATATTGTTTCTAGTCCTTTATGCATATGTTTGACACCTTTGCATATGATGTTAACACTATTATGTTATATATTTTGAGTCCTTGTAGATTGATAGTATGTTATTTATCTTGTTCAAGCATTCGTACGCTTGTGCAAGTGACTTCATACTTATCTATGATGTTCAAAGTACTTGTTTAAGTTATCTTTGAGGTTACGTGTTTCACTTTCACTTTAAACTTCTTTGTAAGAAGTTTAAAGTTTACACTGGCACTTTATAGGCTTGACGTGGTAAACTATGTGTGAAATTAAGTTACCACGTGGATAGGGGCACAAAAGGACAGGGAAGTGGAGCTATGAACTCCCATTGGTCCATTTTTGTCCTTTGTGAGAGATCTTAAGGAGAGTTCGAGCTTTTGATAAAGATATTGGAAAATCTGAGAACACAAGAAGATAGAGCTCGTCGTGCCAGTCACTATTAGTGAAAGTTTTGATCGATTTGGAGCAATAAAGAAGGAGTTATGTCAAATTGAAGTTCGGATTGGGGTGGAATTGCATCACGATTGGTGATTTTGGGGTTTTTGGTGTCAATTGCAACAGAATTGAGATAATCGCTTCAAACCTTCGTGGTTGAGTTCGCTATCAGTAGGGCTACGACAGTCCAAAAAGTTTCATGTCATTTGAGTAGTGAGTAATCCTAGGCGATCGCTGAAGCAGAGGGGGTCTGAAAAGCTCTCAATCTAGAGCAGCAACTTCAGAGCTCGAGATCAAGAGAACTGTGTACAACCAGCAAGGCAAATTTCACTAGGATGTTCAGCGTGCTGTAGACTCCAAATTCTGTAAGAAGCATCAAAAGTTATCAAACCAATTCTTTGTTCTAGGTCAAAGTAGCTATCTGGGTACTCGAAATTGCCGTAATTTTCTTACTCAGAACATTTTTGCTCACATCTCAGTGTTCAGATTTGATCTCAAGCTGAAAGTTCGTATGTGTGTTCAGTAGGGCCTCGTTTACATGCAGGAGAAGTTTTTGAAGTCTAAGCCATCATATGTTTCTTATTCTTGAGTGATAAAGTTCACCGTCTGACGTTATTGCTACTAGTCAGTCTTGATTTTCGCTTTCTAAACATATAAGAGGATCCAACAGACCTGTGTGAGTGTTTATAGTGCCACGTTACACCTGAAACCTATCTCTTGAGTAAAAACCCATAGTTAGAAGCCCAGCGTCTTCTTAGATAGACGTATCACATTCTTCATGATCGTATCATAACTAGAAGGTTCCGTCCTTCCCAGGAAACTCTCACCTCGACAACGGATTTTGGGATAGAAACGTAGTAGGGTAGAGAAATCAATAGTCGGACCATCAAATTTTGACATGGGAAGAAAGAGAAGCTCAATTTCGATTCGGGAGGAGATGGAGAAGATGGTTGACAAAAATTAGACACCGCTTCCGTGTCCTGTAAACCCTTCACGATCTCATCGATCAACTACCCCCCGTCTCCCACGATCTCTCAACCACCACGATCGTCATCGATGAATCTGCAAATGTCGGGCCTGTCTCTCACTCAGGGGTCACCTCTGATGGCTTTGATGGAAGCACACCATGAATCTGGAAGGGAAAAATGCTAAGTTCACTCATTCATACACCCACAAACTTATCAACTAAAAATCTCCATAAACTCATCAACTAAAATCCTCCATTCTAACGACGTCTCTCAAGTTCTCACATGCTAAAAATATCCCACACTCTCTATATTACTCAAGTTGTCATTACGACGATGTGAAAACAAGGATGAGGAGCTCTTCTCTACTCTATTTATACATTCTAGGTTTGTACTTTGGTACCCTCCGGTAACTCAGCCGTAACTACTTTTACCGGGTTTTACTAAGATATTACTTAAGATAAAAGCATTAATCACATGGGCTTTTTACCTTTTCACATGGGCTTATTCCTTCAAAGTCAACAACTTCTAGAAGGATTCTAGAATATTCTCAAGGAATCTCGAATTTCCATCCCCCCTCTACACTAGGACCCACTAAAAAAGAAACATGTGGAATCTCTTCTTGTTTTTAATGCCCACAAAGTTCACAACTTTAATCCAACCACTAATATCAAGTCAAAAAGGATAAGTGATACTTTCCACCTCCTTTCTACCTTTTAGACAAGATGACAAGATGACAAGATAGTAGTGCTCACTCTTTAGCAAATATCTGAATTCTGCCAAAAGTACAGCTAAGTTTAACCATAACTAACTCTTAGCTAGTCATGACTAACTTGATACATCTTTAAAGTACTTTGGCAGCAAATAAACATTCTCAACACTTAGTTATAACTAAACACCTTACTAATAGACAAACTTCCTATGTGTAACATAGGTCGTTACATTTTACCCCCGGACTAAATTTTCACTCCGTCCTCGGAGTGAAGAGAGAACTTTCGTCGATGAAAGAACTTCAACTTGTCATGATTTACCCGATCGAATCTCCTTCCTCCCAACTCCTGAAGGTCATATGAAGTGAAGTTGCTCCACACCTTATCTACAACAAAAGGACCAAAATATCTCGGAAGAAACTTCTTCCTAGCCCTCTTGAATCTGATAGCATCATACAACATAACCCAATCTCCGACTTGAAAAGGTTTTACCTCCCTTGCCCGACCGTTTGTCGTAACTCTTCTTTTGATACGTCTGAGCTTGTTCCATCCGGATCATTGCTACCGCTCGGGTCTCTTCCAACTCCATGAGTTGCTCTCTTCTCGATCTGACCACGTCTTCTCCCCTCGACCTTTTCAACTTTCGTTGAATAGTTTGAAAAGTATCCAATTCGAATTGGATCGGCAACTTGGACTCCACTCCATAAACCAGTCGAAATGGATAATACCCAGTAGAAGTCTTTGTTGTCGTTCGATACTTCCATAAGATGACATGTAGCCTCTTATCCCAAGTATGTTTCGCAGTCTCAACACCAGCATCTTTGACGAGCATCATACAAAGTGTAAGATTGATTTTCTCCGCAAGACCATTAGCATTTGGTTTGTATGAGGTCGTTACTCGTGCCTTGATAGAAAAGTGTTGTAGCATAGCAGTAGTCATGCTCCCTACAAACTCTCCTCCTCTATCAGAGACCAACTCTAACGAACATCCAAATCTTGTGATGATCTTCTCCCATAGGAAGCTACCGACTTCTGTTTCATTGATCTCTCTCAAAGGTCTAGCCTCTACCCACTTGGTACAATAGTCAGTGACGATTACAATGTATCTATTGCCTCGAGGTGTCTTATTAAGAGGACCTACAAAGTCAATACCCCATTTCTCAAACGGTCGTAATACTGGAATTGATCTTAACGGAGGTGTTCTAGTAGACTTTAGAGCAAATGCTTGACATACGTCACAAGTTTTGCAATAGTCTAAACACTCTTTGAAAATCTCTCTCCCGTGATAACCCGCATCCAAAATCTTGAAGGCTGTTATCTTACCAGCAAAGTGACCTCCGCAAACAGTTCCGTCGTGAAACTCGTGCATTAGCTTGAATGTCTCCTTCTGACCTACTGCTCTCCTTAGTAACCCATCTGCTCCTTGATGAAATAGAATTCTCTCCACCATGGTGTAAGGTTTGCATCTCTTGATCAACGCGTTACGTTCTCGAGTATGCATACCTTCTGGAAAAGAGCCATCTGCAAGGAAACTCCAGATTTCCTTGTACTCGTCCGGTATCTCCTCGATGCTTGTGATGGTCATCAGATGCTCATCTGGAAATGAATCATCAAACGGTTCTTCTCCCTCATCATCATAAGCCCTTGACAAAAGATCAGCATTCGCATGCTTCTTCCCTGGTCTATCTTCGATCACATAATCGTATTCTGTTAGAAGGATCTTCCAACGAGCAATACGACCTTTGGCATTAGGCTTTTTAAAGATATACTTTAAAGCCTTGTGATCTGTGACTATGGAAAATTTCTCTCCTAGCAAGTAGTGTCGAAATTCCTTCAATCCAAAGATCATCGCTAATCCTTCTCGTTCAATCACGGAGTAATTCTTCTCCGCTGGAACCATCTGCCTACTAGCATAAGCTATAGGATGATCATGCCGATCTCCATCTAGCTGACTTAATGTACATCCGATTGCTACATTGGAGGCATCCGTATACAGAATAAATGCTTTACTCCACTCAGGTTTAGCAAGTATAGGAGTTGTCACTAATGCCTTTTTCAGCTCCTCAAATGCTTCCTTTGCCTTCTGATCATGCACTATCAAGTCAAAATCAACTCCCTTCTTCATGTACATAGTCAAAGCTATTGCTTTGTTTGAGAAGGAAAAGACAAACCTACGATAATATCCAACCATGTCAAGAAACTGCCTCAACTTTGTCAAGTTGATCAGAAATGGAAGATCCACAATCTTCTTCACCTTCTCAGGATCTACCGCAATCTCATTCTTGGAAATGATGTGCCCTAACAGCAGACCTTCTTCGCAGCCAAAGATGCACTTCTCTGGATTTAGAGAAGCGTTGGCTTGCTCCAACCGCTGCAAAACTTTGATCACATGATCAAAGTGGTCCTCCTTTCTTCCGTACACACAAAAATCGTCAATGAAATCTCGAACAAACTTCCCTATGAATGGTTCAAACACCTTGTTCATGAACCTTTGAAACGTGACCGGAGCATTACACAATCCGAATGACATCATCCGAAATGTAAATGTTCTCCAAGGAGTAGTGAAAGTAATCAACTGTTGGTACTCCTGTGCTATCTTGATCTGGTTATACCCACTATAACCATCACCAAAGTTGTACCACTCATGACCAACAACTTCCTCCAAAATCTCATCTATAAATGGTAGAGGATAATAATCCTTCTTGGTAACTGCGTTCAACTTATAGTCTATGCACACTCGCAGCTTATCATTCTTCTTCTTGACAATCACAATGGGTGAAACCCATTCTGAGTTCTCCACCTCATAGATAAAACTCGCCTCCTTCAACTTGTCTATCTCCTCCTTGACCATCATTGCCGTTGTGAGATTGACCCTTCTTTGCTTCTGTCGAACTGGTCTTGCGTGCTCCTCCAATTCGATTCGATGAGTCTCGAGAGTCACCTCCTTCAAATCCTTGTAGCTGAAAGCAAACACATGGATATATTTTCAAAATATATCTAGGAACCTACTTTTCTCTTCTTGAGTGACATTGATACCAAACTTCAGGGTAGAGAGTCTTCTCACAATCTCTACCTCACTCAACTCTTCTTTGTCAGGATCTTTCTCCACTGCTGGTCGAGACAACAAGTCAATAACACTAAGCTGATGTAATGATTCATCTCGATCAAATCCTTCGTCCTCAGACGAGGATTCTTGATCGTAAGAATCTCCAGTATCTACTTTTGAGACATTCTGATCATCCTCCGTATCAGATTCCCAGCAGTCATTAGTGGGTCTATCAGAGTCAGAAGTCACAACTCCAACACCCGAGAGAGGTATTATCACTCTATGATCTTTAGGTCCAGTCCGTAAGTATCCCTTGTGCCACCTATCAGTGGTGCGCACAGCTCTCAACCAAGACCTACCTAGGAGCAAATCATAACTAGAGTCATTTAACACTTGAAAGGACATAAATGTTTGAACTCCCATCACAAACACAACCACCTTCTCTAACACACCAAGAGGTCTTACCCGTTGCTTGTTAGCCATCCCCACGACAATGCTAGCCGGGCGAGTTGGTTCCATCTCCAACTTCTTCATCAACCTCTCCGATATGGCGTTTACAGCCGACCCTCCATCCACCAATACGTCAGAGACGTAGTGACCATTCAACCGGACTTCAATCTTTGAAGCCTTAGTGCATACCTCTGAAGCATGCACATCCACCACACCAACTCCCACAGACTTCCATGTCTTGCTCTTGGGTTTCTTCTTCTTGCTTCTCTTAGAACTCAGTCCTCCTCTGAGTTTCCTTCGTAAGCTGGGATAAAGTGCGATCAGTTGTCCAACAGTGATGTTGGCTTTCTGAGCACCCACATCTTCAACCACATCATATCTCGCTTGGGAGGATGAAATGGTGAAATCCGCCATCCCCAACTTCCTTCTTGGCTCCCTTGGTGTACTCAAAACATTACTCGAACGAGTACTTCTACTTGCTGACTCCTCATGAAAACCGGTTCATCAGAAAATCGAGTTCTTTTCCTTTCTTGAGCTAAAAGCTCCACCGGTGCATGAGAAGAGTTTGGAAGAGAACTCTCTCCTTTCTCGTAGATGGGATCTCGTACGACATCGACAGTAGCCACCCCTTTGTCTCGTCCTTGTGATGGATTTCCTCCACCCACATTCATTCTGACAGCTTCGGCACCTCTTGCTCCGTTGTTAAGACAATTTCACTGAAAATGAGAACCTCCACACGCCCAACAAGTGATTCCTCCAAAGTTACCTTGGTTTCTGATCGTCCTCCATAAATCTGCAAACTCGCTGCTTCAGATTGACAGCTTTTTGCACCCCGTCGCCTTCAAATCCTCATTGCGCTCAATCCGCAAAACATCCGGTGGTGAAATTTGTGGTCAGAGCTTCAGCAGCTGACAGACTACAAGCTCATGAAATCTGGTCTCAATCTGACGGTTCAATCACTCAAACCCCTTAATCTTACAATCGGAAGAGAAACTCTTGTACTCTCATCACTCTATGAACTTCAAATCGCCATAACGTATGCCATGGACCTCCAAATCGAGTGAAATTTATGGTCAGATTGCTCCTCCCGTCAAGAGCTCTCCGCCCATGCCCTCTGATCTCCAAAATCCCTCGTCAAAGTGCCCCGAACCTCCCAGAGCGCACACTTAGGTAGATGACAAGTTATCTTCACTTTTGGGTGGACCAATGGGAAGTTAAAGGACTCAACCTTGTCCCTTTCTGCCCCATGGAGACCCCCAGCAGATAATAGAGCATTCTAAGCTCATAAGAGCAATGTTTTAGATCCCATTACACCACAACTTCTACAACTGTGTGAGAAACATACTTATACGGGTAATTTACATATTAACTGGTCCCACAACAGGACAGCGGAAGCGGTGTCTAATTTTTGTCAACCATCTTCTCCATCTCCTCCCGAATCGAAATTGAGCTTCTCTTTCTTCCCATGTCAAAATTTGATGATCCGACTATTGATTTCTCTACCCTACTACGTTTCTATCCCAAAATCCGTTGTCGAGGTGAGAGTTTCCTGGGAAGGACGGAACCTTCTAGTTATGATACAATCATGAAGAATGTGATACGTCTATCTAAGAAGACGCTGGGCTTCTAACTATGGGTTTTTACTCAAGAGATAGGTTTCAGGTGTAACGTGGCACTATAAAGACTCACACAGGTCTGTTGGATCCTCTTATATGTTTAGAAAGCGAAAATCAAGACTGACTAGTAGCAATAACGTCAGACGGTGAACTTTATCACTCAAGAATAAGAAACATATGATGGCTTAGACTTCAAAAACTTCTCCTGCATGTAAACGAGGCCCTACTGAACACACATACGAACTTTCAGCTTGAGATCAAATCTGAACACTGAGATGTGAGCAAAAATGTTCTGAGTAAGAAAATTACGGCAATTTCGAGTACCCAGATAGCTACTTTGACCTAGAACCTACGAGAGAGCTAAAGGGAAGCGGGAGTTTACGGATTTAAGTCTTCAAGTGGGTCCATCATCACCAGCGTCAATTCATCTTCTAGGAGAAGATCCTTGTCCAAGTTGTGGAGTGGGTGATCTATCAAGAGGACACAAGTGCGTCGATGTGGCCGCCCTACTTACGTCAGTAGTCGAGAAGTTGGACGAGACTCAAAGAGCTGAGACGGAGAAGTTGTCGACTTCAAAAGAGGACTCGGCTGAGTTGTGATGAAGATCGTCATTCGGATGGTGGAGAAGACGGTGATGCGACTCAAGCTCATGATTACCTTGGGAGAAGAGATGGCACAAGAGGTGTTGTTACAACCATTTCCTTTTATTTTATCTATGGTAGATTATTCGCGAATGGAATTGGTGATGTTCGTGCTCTTTTAGCGAGTAGTTATTGCATGAAAATTGGAAAGGTAGAAGAGTAGTTACAAGATGGGGAAGTTACCAGTGTTTCATGAGAAGGACAATGAAGATGTAGAACCATTTGTACGAGACTTCAAAAGGGGTTGCATCGGAAACAACGTGAGAAGGAAGGAAGAATGGGTGTTGTTACTGCCAGAGTTTTTAAAAGATTTTGCTCTTACGTGGTATGAAGACCGAGTGAAGAGCAAGACACCTGGTGCAGTTGAGGACACATGGGAGACGTTGAGTAATGCACTCATCGAAGAATATCTTCCAGAAGAGAGTTATGAGAAGCTCATGGTGGAGCTTACTCATTTGAAGCAACGGGACGACGAGAAAGTTCGGCAATATGCCGAAAGGGTGGATAAGTTGGAGCAACGGTTTCGGACGGTCCTACGGAAGAGTGGAGACAATGTGGAGCTAACAATGGCGGGGATTAGAGCAATGTTGACCAAGAACTTGGTGGGAGGGTTGAGGCCTTCAATTCGAACGCAGGTGAGGTACGAGAAGCCAGCAACCAAAGCGGAGGCCATCAAGATTACGACAAATATGGAAGAGAGTTTGGATGAAGGAGGTATCATCCAACCTCATCATGCTGCTCTGGTGTCGACTCCGACTCCTAGTGTAGCCACAACGATAGCACCTACACCATCACAATTGGTGATTGCTTCAACGTCAGCTCCTACTCCAACGGTGGTGCCAAGACCGTTTGTCCCAACAACGATGTCTACTGTCACCTCTGAGCATCACCGATACTCTTGCGGATCTCAAGATAAACGTGGTGCAGTTACGAGAATGGAGGAACAAAGGTGGAGGAGGAGGTCAAAGAGAGGAGGGATTTGATCAAGCTTTGGAATCGGCTCAAATTTCCTGTGTAGTGAGTTTACCTTCTGAATTGATAGCACAGGAAGTTGGAGTGGAAGTGGATGGTTCATTTAGTCGAAGAAGCTTCTGTCCTGAATCTGAGATTGGAAGTGCGTGTTAGTTTCTGTGGATTTGTGTTAATTGTGGGAGGAGATCTAGCCGTCAGATCTTCCTGAAATTTGACCTGCAAGTAGAGATTTTAGTATCCTACCTACGTGGCAAGTTTGAGAGGAGACTGAACTGTAGATCTGTACCTATCATGTGTGAAAGTTCGCTGGTTTTTCTGCCGAGTTGTATCGGCAACGATATCTACTCTAGGTCTCGAGTTGTTAGCGACAGCTGGCTGAAAAGTATCCAGTGCGACATTTGTATTGCTTTGGGGAGTATTCTAGGCGTAGATATGACTTTAGCGACCTACGTTGTATCCACGTCATGTGGTTGTTAGGTTCGCGCTCAACGTGACAAAGTGCGATCCTTGACCTGTAGAGTCGACTACCTGTCTAGCCTAGTCTCCGGTTTTTGGGACACGTTACGGTGCATGCATTAGAACCTTTCACCCAGAAGACCCACACGTGGATGAGTATGACGGCACCAAACATGCGATGTGCATGTGTGCCACCTCATCGGTCCGTGAGGCTTGGGTTGCTTGGTTAGGGAGCTTGCACCTATCCTTGTTTTGTGTTCGAAACTTTTAAGCAAAGGGGAGTGACCTGTGTGGGTGCATTCGACCTGGGGAAAAATCCAAGAGATTGTTCGTGGAGAGATCGTGGTGATCCTATGAGATTGAATCAGAGTTTTATGGATCGATATACCTTTGTAGTTGGAGTGCACATGTTGTGAGAGATGGACGAAGAACTCTACTTACCGCCCAGATTCCCTTTTCGAAACCCTTTCTCGATTAAACTGATGTATATGGAACGAGTTCACTTTCAACAATTTTTGATAGGATCCTTCGGGCATAACTTTACCGCGCAAGTCATGCTCTCGCCTGTCCTTGTGATCTTACCTGTTGTCACTTACGGCCAAGAATGGGATCTCACCGTCTTTATTCTCATCTAACGAAGGATGGATCTAAATCAGCTCCCTCCTGTAAACTTTAACACCCAGTGCGAGATAAGACACATCTGTCGACCCAAAGCCATGTACGAAGCCCTAGTAGTGAGAAACTTCGGAGAGGAATACTACCGAGAGATCATGTCATCACATATCCCGTTTGTCGTGCCCATGATCATCCAACGTTTTCGTGTAGTTATCTTGACCCTTTACTGAGAGAAAGAAAGTGCTTAGTTATCGAGGAAGTTAGAGAGAAATCTACGAGATACTAGTCGCTCTGCTGTGTATCGATCGCTAACCACAGCCAGAAGGTACGCCCTTGCTCAAAGGAAAGGCTCTCGCTACGACACCGCGTCCTGTAAACCCTTTACGATCCCATCGATCAACTACCCCCCCCCCCCCCCGATCTCTCAACCACCACGATCGTCATCGATGAATCTGCAAATGTCGGGCCTGTCTCTCACTCAGGGGTCACCTCTGATGGCTTTGATGGAAGCACACCATGAATCTGGAAGGGAAAAATGCTAAGTTCACTAATTCATACACCCACAAACTTATCAACTAAAAATCTCCATAAACTCATCAACTAAAATCCTCCATTCTAACGACGTCTCTCAAGTTCTCACATGCTAAAAATATCCCACATCCTCTATATTACTCAAGTTGTCATTACGACGATGTGAAAACAAGGATGAGGAGCTCTTCTCTACTCCTCTATTTATACATTCTAGGTTTTTACTTTGGTACCCTCCGGTAACTCAGCAGTAACTACTTTTACCGGGTTTTACTAAGATATTACTTAAGATAAAAGCATTAATCACATGGGCTTTTTACTTTTTCACATGGGCTTATTCCTTCAAAGTCAACAACTTCTAGAAGGATTTTGAAATATTCTCAAGGAATCTCGAATTTCCACCCCTCCTCTACACTAGGACCCACTAAAAAGGAAACATGTGGAATCTCTTCTTGTTTTTAATGCCCACAAAGTCCACAACTTTAATCCAACCACTAATATCAAGTCAAAAAGAAGATAAGGGATACTTTCCACCTCCTTTCTACCTTTTAGACAAGATGACAACATAGTAGTGCTCACTCTTTAGCAAATATCTGAATTCTGTCAAAAGTACAGCTAAATTTAACCATAACTAACTTTTAGCTAGTCATGACTAACTTGATACCTCCTTAAAGTACTTTGGCAGCAAATAAACATTCTCAACACTTAGTTATAACTAAACACCTTACTAATAGACAAACTTCCTATGTGTAACATAGATCGTTACAGTCCAATCTTCTCAGAGAAAATTCAGGAGAGGAAGAAGGATCGATAGGCTTCTTGCAAATGATCGAGGAAGCATGGGAGACAAAGAAACAGAGAACAGAAGCGATGGAGAAGGAGAAGATATGAAAAAAACGTTAGTACTGCTTCCAATGTGCTACGCTTCTGATCGCTTCTTCAATCTTCTACGCGCTTCAGGACTTCAATTCTGTCTCCAACCTCGAGCTACTGGAAATGATGCTTCCACAATCTATTTCGATCTGCTGCAATTCGAAGCCTCCACTCTCGATTTCATCCTCGACCCTCAATTTCTAATCTTCTAGTCTTGTAGGGATTCCCAACTCTTCTACCTTGCGCGTCCGGCTGGAAGACGTCCTCTCTTACTTGCTCATTGTAATTTTGCTCTTGCGCACTTCTAATGTTCTCTCCAATTCCCAAATCGAGAAGCAGCAAAGAGAGCTATGGTGCGGGTGCACCTTTACTTCCTTGTATTCTCTTCTCTTTGATTAGGTAATGACTCGACTGTCCTAGACCTACCTACTATGATGGTGACTACATGGTAGGTATACCTACCCTTACCTAGTCGGTGTGTGGTTGGTACCTCTCGTGGTTATAGTCATTGTCTTCCGACTTTGGTTTCCGGTTTCTGGAAGATGTCTTCTTGGAAGAAGTCGACTTCTTTTCATGAATTCGTCTTAAGATCATCTTCCCGCTAAGCAGGATGTAATCTTAAGTAATAAGGTTACTTCAATTATATAGACACGTCATTAACTTAAAATTTCAAAAAAATCTCTGAGGTGCCCACAATTTACAGGATTCACGAATTTTTGAAAGTTTTAAGACTAATAACTTGTTTGTATAACTGAAGAAGCTTTGTTACTTAAGATTACGGCTTCCTTAGAAGGAAGATGATCTTACGATCTTTGTCGTAATAAGAAGTTGACTTCTTCGGAAGACGACCGTCTTCCAGGAAGCATCTTCTCGGTTGTGTCTTCCGAAGACGGAAGACGGTGGAAGATGACGAAAGGCAGAAGACGGAAGACACGTATCTTCCGGAAGACGGCAACCGCGAAAGCTTAACCATGTAAGAAGTAGGTGTACCTACCAGGTAGCACCGAGTCGGTTAGGTAAGTCGGGTAGGTCAAAAATCCCTAAACTGCACGAGAAGATGCGCAGGAAGCGCATTAGCACCAAAACACTATTTCTTCCTGCATCGAGCTCGTTTTTGGCTAGAAGATCGAATTGGAAGGTAATTGAGTTGAGTGAAGGCATCAGAGTGGAATTGAGTAGAGCCAGGATCGATTCATAGCTAGAGAAAGGGCGAGGGCAAACCGTTGAGAGTAGGAATCACATCGAGCTGAAGGGGTCTTCTGAAGACTCCCGAGAACAGACATTGAAGGACGTTTGAGAAGAATCGAAGGTGGAGTCTTGTTCAATTGAGATGTAGCAAGAAATTGATGGCGGAAGAAGCTTCTATGGTTCGCATTGGAGCTGGGGTCAGAGCCGGAAGCGCGCAGAAGATTGAAGGCAGCTCGGGAAGCAGCAGAAGACTATTTGAGGTTCTTCCCATGATTCTCTTCTCTTCCCACCGCTTCTCGCCGTTTGCTTGGTATCTCTCGCGCTTCCTCGGTTGTTTGTAGACAAACCGATCGATTGATTCCCTCAAATTTTTTCTTCTGAGACATTGGGCGCGGAAGTGCTGCCCAATTTTCGACAATCATCTTCTTGCTTCTTCCCGAGTGCAATTCGAGCTTCCCTGCCCATCGTTCTAAATTAGAGATCACAGCTATCAATTTCCCTACCCTACCATCCCTCTACTCCCGAAACCTTGAACAGAAGATGCTTCGGAAGATCTGAACATCTTCGGAAGACGTTTCTTGTTTCTGTATTCTGAACATCTTCGGAAGACGCTTCGGAAGCCTGACTGTCTTCGGAAGACGATGTGTGTAATTCGTATCAAGGGTGGATTGGCTTTGCTTTGGTGTTAAGAGAGGCTTGGTACGAATCCCGAGTGGCTTGGGGAGTTGTTTTGTTATTTCGAGAAATTGGAAGTTGGGAACTAGGCCTGTGCCTCCCGGTCTTCCAAGCTTCTCAAATCCACATCTTCCTAGAGAGACTAGAAGGTTGGAAAGGCTGGCAGAATGCACGAGAAGACGTGAGGGTCCGTTACGGGTCTCTTCTGTCCGATCCATAGCAATCTATTCCTTCTTCTTCCCGAACTTAGAAGAGAGATGTGAGAAGTCTTGCTGGCAGAATCTGGAGAGAATGGTCGAGGGTCATGTCTTCCCATCATGCAGCAAGCTTCTTCTGAGTGTGTACGAGAGGTGAGAAGTCAGAAGAACAAAGTGCGAATGTCGTGTGTCTGTTGTGAGGATAGACTACGTGTAGGAAGCAGAAGACAGGTGAGACCAGTGAAGGGAAGCCTGGCTTCGGGAAGTCTTCCAAGTACAGTATTGAATCGGAAGCTGCCTCGGGAGTCTTCTTAGAGGCCACTGTCATCGCAGGAGTCAGCAACCATCTTCTGAACCTGTTACACACTCTACTTCTCGCAAATCTTGTATCTTCTGTTAGGAAGTAGAATGTAATGCAAGGTGGATTATCTTCTTAGGAATCCATGCGAGGCCTTGCTTAGTTAGGATTGTTTAGATATAGCTCGGAAGACGAGAGCTATTTAGGAAGCACTGTTAGAATCCCGGAAGACGGAGTAGTTGTCTTCTGGAAGACTAGATTCGTCTTCTGAGAGTGGAAGCTAGACTGTGAGAACTTGAGAAGGACTGAGCCTTCGGCTCACAGTAAGTAAGTGTGGCTTAGTGCAACAGAGTTTCAAGTCTGTCGATGCATCTGCGAGGATTGGTGTTACCGGCGGCAGAGTTGGCCGAGGCCAAACCCTTCATCAAGGAGTTGGGTCTCAACTTCTTCCTGTGGGATTGGAACCTCGCCGACCAGGGTCTTCTGAAAGAGGTTTGGACAGCATTACCGCCCCGCAACCGTGTACCTGCGAAGATAGGAGTAGCTCGAGGAAGACCATCTTCCTAGATCGAGGATTGGTGGCGTAGGGTCTTTCACAGGTCAGAATCTAAGGACCGAGGTTGTTGGCTCGAGAAGAAGATCTTACCCATGATCTCGGGTAGGTGGCATGTGCCTAGAAGCACAACTTGTCTCTTCCTGGAGGACAGACAGGGAAGAAACGGCTAGAAGGTTGAATCTTACCGGGAGCCGCAGAAGGAGACCTCGGGAGAAGACGACCGAGCAGCAGCAATGACTCCCTCTCTCACTCTGATGCCGCAGATGAGGCTCGGTACTCATCAGAAGACGCTTCTGATGAGAGAAGACGATTCCAGTGGATCGGAAGACGCGACACCACCAAGGAAGATTGGTCCTAGGAGCGTGCCTAGGAAGACCACCTCCTTCTCGATCATTCACTCTGGATCGGAGTCCGACTCACCGGATGAGTCACTGAGTACCCGAGCTGCACAGAAGACCGCTTCTGCAACACCAAGGAGTCTTCTTAAGACTCTAGAAGACGAAGGATGGATGGATACTCTTACTGCGATGCGAGGAAACGCAATAAAGAGGACCGCTTCTGCCATGGGGAGAGATCTTCCACCCCGGAAGATGAGAAGAGTAGCTTCTTCCCGTGCGCAGAAACAGAAGATCATAGTGGTGGAAGAGGCATCCTTGCCTCAAGAAGACAAGGTCGACACCTCCGATCGGATTGTGGAGATGAGTCTTATATTCCGCAAGAAGAAGACTGGAGGAGTTCAGTGCATTCTTCCACTCATTGATCCAGGCAGCTATAGAGTTGATCGAGAAGAGGGCGAAGGCTCAGGAAAAGCCACTACAGTCTGGATTCGGTCTGCGCACCCTGATGCAGCAGGAAGAAGGCCACAAGAAGGTAGAAGCGCTGGAAGCCAACCTCCGCACCACGGAGAAGCTCGCAGTGAAGTACAGGGCGGAAGCAGCCGCTTCTGCCAAGAAGCTAACGCAGCTGAAGAAGAGCAACCAGGAGTTGCAGGCGCGTTTACAGCAGCGTGACCAGGAGGTTCTACGAGTGCGAGGTAAGATCACCGCCCTTGCAGAGGAGAAGACGACGTGGAAGACACTGCGGGAAGCCGCAGAAGCGCAGACTGCAGCCGAGAAGACGCAGCGGGAAGCAGCGGAAGCTCATTCGCAGGGGTTGCTAGCTCAGTCGGTAGAAGCGCTTCGGAAGAAGTTTAACTTCACCGCGGGTAGAAAGCTTCTTACCCAGCTAGAGAATGGGACGACGAGTCTAAAGCGATGTTGGTAGAGTGCAAGGAGAGCATGTTCAGGTATTTGGATCGGCAGATAGAGAGAGTAAAGACACTCTATGGTCTTCCCTTGATTCCGTCATCCGCAACTGCATCTTCCCAAGCCCCAGCACCATCGACCGGATCAGACTTGGAGAAGGAGGAGTTCGACCTCACTGTCAACTTGGTAGTTAGAGCGTTGGAAGCCGAGAAGACCTCGGAAGAAGCCCTAGAAGACAAGATGTCTTCTGGAAGACAGGAAGAAGAGATGTCTTCTCAGGTATTCCGAGTGGAGGAAGCGACTTCCCCGGACCTCTATGAGGTCACCATGGCTCCCAGTGTTGAACTAGTGTCTCAGAAGAGCGAGGAAGCACAAGTCGACCCAGCTTCCCAGAAGACGCTTCCATCTTCCGAAGCAGAAGCAGCAACAGAGCCAGTGACGAATGTTGAGGAGGAAGCCACCTCAGTGACACCCGAGGTAATTGCAAGGCTTCCCAGCTTATCAGAGGCCGAGTTAGTAGTTCAGGTAGGAGTAGATCCAATGGAGATTGCATCCGAGCAATTAGAGTAAGTAGCAAAGCGCAGAAGACAAGTTGACTTGTCCGAACTTAGTAGGAACCGAACTATAACGACCTATGTTACACATAGGAAGTTTGTCTATTAGTAAGGTATTTAGTTATAACTAAGTGTTGAGAATGTTTATTTGCTACCAAAGTACTTTAAGGAGGTATCAAGTTAGTCATGACTAGCTAAAAGTTAGTTATGGTTAAACTTAGCTGTACTTTTGACAGAATTCAGATATTTCCTAAAGAGTGAGCACTACTATCTTGTCATCTTGTCTAAAAGGTAGAAAGGAGGTGGAAAGTATCCCTGATATGAGTGGTTGGAATAAAGTTGTGGACTTTGTGGGCATTAAAAACAAGAAGAGATTCCACATGTTTCCTTTTTAGTGGGTCCTAGTGTAAAGGGGGGGTGGAAATTCGAGATTCCTTGAGAATATTACAAAATCCTTCTAGAAGTTGTTGACTTTGAAGGAATAAGCCCATGTGAAAAGGTAAGAAGCCCATGTGATTAATGCTTTTACCTTAAGTAATATCTTAGTAAAATCCGGTAAAAGTAGTTACGGCTGAGTTACCCGAGGATACCAAAGTAAAAACCTAGAATGTATAAATAGAGGAGTAGAGAAGAGCTCCTCATCCTTGTTTTCACATCGTCGTAATGACAACTTGAGTAATATAGAGAGTGTGGGATATTTTTAGCATGTGAGAACTTGAGAGACGTCGTTAGAATGGAAGATTTTAGTTGATGAGTTTATGGAGATTTTTAGTTGATGAGTTTGTGGGTGTATGAATGAGTGAACTTAGCATTTTTCCCTTCAAGTTCATGGTTTGCTTCCATCAAAGCCATCAGAGGTGACCCCTGAGTGAGAGACAGGCCCGACATTTGCAGATTCATCGAAGACGATCGTGGAGGTTGAGACATCGAGGGGGTAGTTGATCGATAGGACCGCGGAGGGTTTACATTTTTGGTTTCGTTGCCGGGACCTCACTTGAAGGGATCATTGAAAATGTTTAGAGTTCAGTTCTATATTAGACAAAAAGAGATTATGAGAAAACATATGGAGAGAACGTTGGAAGGAGAGAGAGCTAACGCGATGTTAGCAACATTAGAACCTTTCGTGTATCCCGTAGTGATCTATGACGCATTCGAGGTTATTCTTTACATCTTGTTCACTTAGAAAGAGTTTGAGGAGAGTTGAAAGGGGATGAAACAAGAGTTGTAGAGAAAGGAGGAGAGAGAAGTTATTAGAGGAGAAAAATTTCCGAGTTTGAAGATTTCTACTCTCTGGAAAATTTTTACAGTCATTGTCAGATTTTCTGTGAATTTTATTTTCCAGTGAAACTTTCCAGGACTGTAGCTTGGCTGATAACTTATCTACTACAAAAGAAATCATAGGAAAAGGTGGTCTAGAGAGGGAGCAATGAATTTTCAAAGTTGAGGGGGTCTATTCGTGAGAGTTGAGGAATTCTGTTCTCTGGAAAAAGTTTACAGTCATTGTCAGATTTTTTATGAATTTTATTTTCCTGAGAAACTTTCCAATGTTTTAGATTGGCTGATAAGCTAGGATAACAAAAATCAAGAGAAAAGGTGGGATGGAGAGAGAGCCATGAAATTTCAAAGTTGAGGGGTTGAAAGTCATGAGAGAAGTGAAAATATACAAATTTCAGTTCTCTGAAAATTTGTATAGTCAGCACCATCTCTTTTGATTAAGGAAATTTCTATTGAAACTTCATTAGTTAGTAGATTGGAGGTTGAGCTACTGGAGATCACAAAAATCTTGGAGAGATCTCTTACCGATTAAGAGATATACGGTTCGACATACAATGAGATCTTGACGATACGTCATGGAGAATCTAGTTCGAGTGCCAAGGTTGAAGAAGAGACGTTTGGGAGTTCGAACGGAGACGGAAAGGCCAACGTTAAGTATAGAGGCGTTGCGATCAAGCATCTATTGCAGTTGGGGTGCCATTTTTGCTTTATATAAAGAAGCTTCTGCGAGCATCGGCGCAGATGCGAAGAAGGTTGAGTTCAAAGTATCATTCACTGTGAGGGCCATGAATGCTCCTGGCGAAGTAGAGTGTGATCCTTACAAAAGTGACTTTAAGATGTCTGCTAGGATTAGTACAGACGATGGTCATGAGGATATTATCATGGACTCTTAATTTTAGATTGGATTTTAATTCGTGTATAGCATGTATAATACACGATTTTCAGTATAAAGCTCGAAAGAGTTAAGAAAGTGATGTAGAGTTATTTTTTTCAAAGATATTTTGTCCACTTAATGGTTGAGAAGGTGCAACATGAGTGGAAGTTCAAAAGATTGGAAAGTTAGACTTAGAAACCTTCCTCAAGGTTTAGATGTCATAGTAAGCGTCAGAGAGAGCTCGAAAGAGATTATCGTTGAGTTTGAGAACCCTAGTACAAAAGCTCAAGTAGAATCTCCGAGGAGAAGAGTAGAAACCGACTTGTGGTGTTATTTCTGTAGAGGGTTGGGACATAAAGTAGTGAATTGTCCAACTAGAATCGGAACCGAGAGAGCTAAAGAGAAGCGGGAGTTTACTGATTTAAGTCTTCGAGTGGGTCCATCGTCACCAGCGCCAAGTCATCTTCTAGGAGAAGATCTTTGTCGTGGTAGGTTGTTTAAACTAGATGCATCTGCGCTTAAGTTACAGGTTGCCATGTATGGACAGAGTGGTCCAGTAGTGTCTGATATTGACATCTGGCACAAGCGAATTGGGCACATGAACTTTCAGAGGCTGAAAAGCCTTCCGAGTTCTGACCTGGTTACAGGTCTGCCCAAATTCGAATCCAGTGAGCCCACTGGAGTCTGTGCAGCATGTCAATTCGGCAAGCAAGCTAGACAGCCCTTTAAGGGATCAGGCAGTAGAGCGAACAAGCTTCTGGAGCTTGTTCACACTGATGTATGGACTGCTTCTCAGCCAAGTATGACCGGTTTTCAGTACTTCGTGTCGTTCATTGATGATCATTCGCGTTATACTTGGATCTATTTGTTGAAAAACAAGTCCTCTGCCGAAGTACTGTCAGCATTTCAGACTTTCCGCAAGTTGGTGGAGAAACAGTCTGGAGCATCTATCCTCTGTTTGAGATCTGATGGAGGAGGCGAGTTTCTTTCTGGAGAGTTCGATGCATATCTGCGTGAGCATGGTATCCGACGCCAGAAGACCTGCAGCTACAGTTCGCAGCAGAACGGGGTTGCGGAGCGCAAGAATCGACACATAGCAGAAGCTGCTCGTGCGATGTTGAACGAGAAGACCATGCCTAGACCTTACTGGGCAGAAGCTGTTTCATGTGCGGTGTATCTGATGAACCGGACGCCTACAGCTGCAGTCCACAGCAAGACACCGATGGAGGTCTTCACAGGCAATAAGCCTGATTACTCGTTCCTTAAAGTTTTCGGATGTATCTGTTATGTGCACATACCTGATGAAAGACGTAAGAAACTAGATCCGAAAGCAGATAGATGTATCTTCCTTGGTTATGCTTCTGATACGAAAGGATATAGGTGCTACAATCCTTCGTCTAAGCAGTTCTATATCAATAGAGATGTCGTGTTTGATGAGCTACAGTCTTGGTTTGCACCTGCACCTGTGATAGCCATCCCTGTACCTACTGTAGAACCAAGGAGTCAGTCCACTGTAGTACCTCAGAGTAGTACGTTGAGTGGAGAATCTGGAGAAGTCACTGATTCCAGATCAGAATCTGTTGCACATAGAGCTGTTGTTAACTCTGGAGTCCACGTAACATAGCCTAGTGGAACTAGTGTAGTTTCTACACAGGATGAGCGCGTGCTATTGCAGCGTATGTTTGACTCATCCAAATATGTGGATCTTCCACATCCCCTGGATACTTTGTCCCAGACCTTGGCGTCTACGTCAGATCAGTTGCAAGGGGAGGTGACTAGTGCACCGATTACCTCTCGCAGATCTGAGCGGCCAAAACATCCAGTGAGTAGGTATATGCATGAAGGTTTTCTTGCTGCGCACCATGCATATATGGCCAATGTTCTTCAGGAACAGGAACCGAGTTCGCTTGAGGAGGCGATGCACAAGGCCCAATGGGTAAATGCTATGGAAGCTGAACTTGCTGCGCTTCATCACCAACAGACTTGGGAGTTGGTAGACTTACCTCAGGGTAAGAAAGCGATTGGTTGCAGGTGGGTCTTCAAGGACCAGATTGGTAGCTAAGGGCTACGCACAGCAACATGGAGTGGATTTTGAGGAGACCTTTGCTCCTGTTGCGAAGATGGTGACTATTCGAACAGCAGTTGCAGTTGCAACTCAGAAAGGTTGGAAGATGCACCAGATGGACTTCAAGAACGCCTTCCTCAATGGCGATCTTGAGGAGGAGGTCTACATGCAGCAACCTCCTGGTTATGAGGATCCTAAGTTCCCTTCCCGTGTATGTAAGTTACGGAAGGCTCTCTATGGTCTGAAACAGACACCAAGAGCATGGTATGCAAAGATCAATTCTTACTTGCAGTCTCTTGGTTTCCACCTGTGTAGTTCTGTGGTGCCCACAAATTACAGTATTCACGAATTTTTGAAATTTTTGAGATTAAAGACTTGTTTATATAACCGAAGAAGCGTTGTTACTTAAGGTTACGTCTTCCTTAACAGGAAGATGATCTTAAGAGCTGTTTGTAATAAGAAGTTGACTTCTTCAGAAGACGACCGTCTTCTCAGTTGCGTCTTCGGAAGATAGGAAGACGGCGGAAGATGGGAAGACGGCGGAAGACACCTGTCTTCCGGAAGACAGCGACCACGAAGGTCTGACCACGAGTTTTCGGGTAAACAAGTAGGTGTACCTACTGGAGCGCACCGAATAGGTAGGTAGGTCAGGAAGACACCAAGGACGAGAACCCTTAATCTGCGGGGAAGATGCGTGAGGAAGCACATTAGCCACCTTCCAACTTCCTGCAGTACAGTGCGCCTGAAGAAGATCGATTGAGAGAGTGAACTTCGAGCTAGCATTGAGACAGGAATCGAGTAAGACATCGAGGTAGTAGAGAGTACGTTGGCAGCTAGGCGAAGGGTGAAATCGGATTACGAGAGCACAAACAGCAGAAAGAACGAAGGCATTTCTGTGGAGCTTCCGAGAAGTTGACAGTGAAGAGTGGCGAGTAGAAGCAGAAGTGGAATCGAGGTGTGGACCGAAATTGACAGCAGGCGCAGTCGTGTGGAGTCGCATTGGAAGCTAGGACGAGAGCCAGAAGCGCGCGGAGGTCGAAGGCAACTCGGGAGCCGAAGAAGACTGTAGAGGTTCTTTCCCCTGTTCTTTTCCCTTCCTATTTCTTCTCGCCATTGTCTGGTACTCTCCGCGCTTCCTTGATTGTGTGCAGGCAGCCTGATCGATTACCCCACCCCCCATCTTTCCTATTGAGACATTGGGCGCGGAAGCGCTGCCCAATTTCTGTCAAGATATCTCCTTGCTTCTTCCCGAGCTCAATTCGAGCTTCCCTACCCCTAGTCTTCAAATTGGCGAACCCAACTATCAATTTCTCTACCCTACTACCTCTCTACCCCCGAAACTTGAAATAGAAGACGATTCGGAAGATGGGAACATCCTCAGAAGACGCTTCTTGAACTTGACTGTCTTCGAAAGACATCTTCGGAAGACTGTCTTCGGAAGTCGACTGAACACAATTCGTATCAAGAGTGGATTTGCTTTGCTTTTGTGTTTAGAGAGACTTGATACGAAACCTGAGTGGTGTGGTGAGTTGTTGTGTTATTTCGAGAAGTTGGAACTCGGGAACTAGGCCTGTGCCTCCCGGTCTTCCAAGCTTCTCAACTCCACATCTTCCTAGAGAGACTAGAAGACTGAAAGGCTGGCAAAATGAGCGAGAAGACGTGAGGGTCCATTTCGGGTCTCTTCTGTCCGACCCATAGCAGCCGTTCCTTCTTCTTCCCGAACTTAGAAGAGAGTTGTGAGAAGTATTGCTGGCAAAATCCGGAGAGAATGGTCGAGGGTCATGTCTTCCCATCATGCAGCAAACTTCTTCTGAGTGCGTATGAGAGGTGAGAAGTCAGAAGAACAGAGTGCACATGTTTTGAGTCTGTTGTGAGGATAGACTGCGCGTAGGGAGACGAAGACAGGTGAGACCAGTGAAGGGAAGTCTGACTTCGAGAGGTCTTCCGAGAAAGACATTGAATCGAAAGCTGTCCCAAGTGTCTTCCCAGAGGCCACTGTCACCGCAGGAGCCCGCAACCATCTTCTGAACCTTTCTCATACTCTACTTCTCGCATATCTTGTATCTTCTGATAGGAAGTAGGATGTAATGCAAGGTGGGTTGTCTTCTTGGTAATCCATGCGAGGCCTTGCCTAGATAGGATTGTTTAGATATAGTCGGAAGACGAGAGCTATTTAGGAAGTACTGTTAGAATCCCGGAAGACGGAGTAGCTGTCTTCTGGAAGACTAGTTTCGTCTTCTGAGAGTGGAAGCTAGACTGTGGGCACTCGGGAAGGACTGAGCCTTCAGCTCATAGTAGGTGCTTGTGGTTTAGTGCAGCAGATCTTCCAGGTATGTCGATGCATCCACGAGGCCTGGTGTTACCAGCAACAGAATTGGCCGAGGCCACTCCTTTCCTCAAGGAGTTGGGTCTCGACTTCTTCCTGTGGGACTGGAACCTCACAGATCAAGGGCTTCTGGAGGAGGTATGGGCCGCGTTACCACCACGTAACCGTGTACCTGCGAAGGCAGGAGTTGCTCGGGGAAGACCATCTTCTTGGATAGAAGACTGGTGGCGTAAGGCGTTTCACAGGCCTGAGACCGAGAACCGAGGATATTGGTACGAGAAGAAGATCTTGCCTAGGATTGTGAGTTCATGGCATGTACCTGGGAGTACCACCTGCCTTTTTGTGGAAGACAGGCAGGGGAGGAACGGTTGGAAGATAGAATCTTACCGGGAGCCGAAGAAGCGACTTCTGGCGAAGTTGTTTCTGCATCTTTTCCCCAAGGGAAAAGCGCAGAAGACGAGGTACTTAGGAGATCAGGACGTGGAGTTCCTGGAATCAGTGTGGGATGACAGAGTGCCAATCTACTGGGGCGCGTACATCCACAACTATGTACAGACGGAGCTAGCATACTTGGGTACCCCGGCGGGAGGACATCTGACGCCCTTCTTCTGCTACTTGTATGTAGCCATGAGGGATCTTAGGGAAGATCAGCTGGCAGTGTATGGGCCAACGGAGCGACAGGAGGTGAAGGAGGAGACCTCGGAAGACGATGACCGAGAGGCAGCAGCAACACCCCCTCCCACTCTGATGCCACAGCTGAGGCCCGGCTCTCACCAGAAGACGCTTCTGGTGAGGAAAGACGAGTCTAGTGGGTCGGAAGACGCCACGCCAGTGAGGAAGATGGGCCACAGAAGTGTACCGAGGACACCCATCTCCCTCATCCATTCAGGATCGGAGTCGGACTCGGAGGAAGACTTGCTGAGTACCCGATCGGAGCAGAAGACAGCTTCTGTAACACCTGGGAGTCTTCCGAAGACTCCAGAAGACGAAGGATGGATGGGCACTCCTACTGCGATGCGAGGAGGCGCAAAGAGAAGAGCCGCTCCTGCCGCGAGGAGTCTTCCACCCCGGAAGATGAGAAGAGTAGCTTCTTCTCGTGCACAGAAGATGAAGGCCGTAGTGGTGGAAGAGACTCCCTTGCCTCTGGAAGACGAAGTCGATACCATCGAGCGAGTGGTGGGGATGAACTTGTCTTCTGCAGGAAGACGACTGGAGGAGTTCAGTGCCTACTTCCAGAAGGAGATCCAGCCCGCTATGGAGTTGCTGGAAAGAAGAGCGAGGGCACAGGAGAAGCCTTTACAGCCTGGATTCGGCCTGCGCACCTTGCTGCGACAGGAAGACAGCCAGCAGAAGACGGAGTCTCTGGAAGCTAGTCTCCGCACTACGGAGAAGCTTGCAGCCAGGTACAAGGCGGAAGCAGCCGCTTCTGCCAAGGAGTCGATGCAACTTCGGAAGAGCAACCAGGAGTTGCAGACGCGAGTACAGCAGCGTGATCAGGAAGTTCTCCGAGTACAGGAGAAGATCACTGCCCTTGCAGAAGAGCAGACCACTTGGAAGATGCAGCGAGAAGCCGCAGAAGCGCGAGCTGCAACAGAGAAGACGCAGAAGGAAGCTACCTCAGTGGTAACCGAGGTAAGTGCAGGGCTTCCCAGCCCATCAGAAGTCGAGGTAGTAGCTCCGGTAGGAGCAGATCATGTGGAGATTGCCACCGAGCAATCAGAGTAGTTAGCAAACTTAATCGACACTTCCAGATTTAGTAGGATTGGACATGCTATCTTAAGGGTGGCAGTTTTCCATGTAAAAATAGTTAGGATCCCCTGTGGCAGCATAGGTAGCGTAGGAGTAATACAGTGGAGGGCTAATTGGGAAGAGGGACCGCATGCATGTGAGGTGACAACCTCTTGTCAGCGTCTCTCTCTCTCTCTCCCTGGTGGTCGCCTCCCAAGGCAGATGGTTAAGTAGGATAGCAGGTAGGAGAAAAGGTCTCTCTGAGAGCTCTGCCAGGTCTGTAGAATTCGGCAGTAACTGAACATACACACCGATTCTACAGGCAGGCAGGAGAGACACATTAGAGCAGGGACAGTCTAGGAACAGGGAACGGCATCCTCGTGCAGACCTGCTGATTAGACTGGTGTGTCGAGGAGTAGACGCAGGAAGTAGAGGGAGTGAGCTTCCCAATGCCATTGTGACTTCTTCTCGGGGAAAAGATTGTTGATTTGAGTGCAGACGCTTTGTCCATGTCTTCTGGATGGTGGGTTCACTGAATTCGCTCCCAATTGTGCATGGGAAGTGTTCTTCTTGAGTGGCGGTGAATGTCATCAGTTGTGGAGTGTAGCTTGACTCGTTCAGTAGAGCACTTGGGATCTACGTACGAACGGTCTTCCGGGTAAGGGATCCCAGAAGACAGAGCAGTCAGAGCAGCGAAGTGAAGAAGAAGGAAGCCTTCTTCCCACAACAGAAGACGACATCCTCGAGTAGAAGACGGTGCTACAGTACTCACGTTTGTTGTCTTCTTCCCCAAACTATTACAAGCAGGGATGGCTTGTTAGTCAGGATCCGGACTAGAAGCCTGTCGGAATCCTAATTGCCCTTTTTCATCCTGTTTTCTCTTGTTTGGATTTCTTCTTCTTCTCATCTTCTCCCATCTTTCCCATCTTCTTACCTTCTTCTAGTGAGCTTCCGATACTTCTATTGAGCTTCCGTGAAGGTGAATGTCGTTGTAGCGTTGCAGGAAGACAACTTCCGTAGGCAGAAGCCTGGGAAGGCTACAGGGGGCATACACCCTGTGATTGATCCACCCCGTTGGAATGTGAGTGTGAGAATAAGGTGTAACGACTGTTACTAGTCGACTTCTGCGAAGCAGGACACGCTTCTGGAGGTGTCAGAAGACGAGTTGAACCCCCAGAAGACAAGAATCGCTTCGGGAAGACGGTATCGAGAAGACCGGAAGAAGCAACCTGGAAGCAGGAAGATCGTCTTCCCGAGCTTCTCTGTGCATAATTGTGTGATATTTTAGTTGGTAGTTGTTTGTCTAGTTCCGGAGCACCATTTGGCGTGTCTGGAAGACGTGTTGTTTTGTGTGGTTTTGTGAGAAGACGGGATTTCGAGACAAAACCCGTGTGTTTGTGTGTTTGAACAGATCTTAGAACTTAGAGCAGCGTTACTTGTGCAAATCCTCTGTTGGAACGATATCTTGTATACTAAATGGGCAAAAGGAGAAATCCTTCGTCACTACAAGTTCAGACTCTACCTTGTATTCATTGAGAATACGAGACCGGATTGTTGTGATCACCATCTATGTTGATGACTTTGATCATTACCGGTAACTTTGAGGAGCTTATTTCCCAGATTAAGGATCACTTGAAATCCGAGTTCGAGATGATGGACTTAGGAGAACTCAAGTACTTCCTTGCTGTGGAGTTCATTAGAGATGGGAAGGATGTTTGGCTTGTACAGCGACAGTATGCTCTCAGTATGCTTGAGAGATTTGGTATGCTTGATTGCAAACCCATTGCTACACCATTAGAGCAAGGGGTAAAGCTAGGAGCAGAGGATGGTGAGTTGCTGGATGATCCACGCATGTACAGACAGATGGTTGGGAGTCTTATCTACTTGATCATCACCAGACCAGACTTGAGCTATGCTGTCGGTCTGATTAGTCAATTCATGCAGTCACCACGGAGACCACATTTTGAGGCTGTCAAGCGGATCCTCCGCTACGTGAAGTTCTCGATGCAGTACGGACTTCACTATCGATACGGTGGACCATTGTTGTTACATGGCTACACAAATGCTGATTGGGCAGGAAGTGCCGACAGGAGATCCACGTCAGGTTACGCTTTTGGACTTGGAAGCGCTGCTATAAGCTGGGCTTCTAAGAAGCAACCCACAGTTGCTTTGTCATCCACGGAAACAGAGTATCGAGGAGCAACGAACGCAACATGCGAATCGATTTGGCTTCGATGTCTGCTATCTGATATTGGTGTGGAGTGTACAGATCCTGTTGTTGTATATACAGACAACATTAGCAGCATGAAGTTAGCTAGTAATCCTGTTTTCCATGCTAGGACAAAGCACATTGAGGTGCACTATCACTTTATTAGAGAGAAGGTCCTTGCAGGAGAGATTGAGCTCAGTTATGTGAGCACAGGAGATCAGGTTGCCGATATCTTCACTAAGGCGTTACCTAGAGATAAGTTTGATGCTTTCAGACATTGTCTAGGAGTACAGGATGTAGAGATGAGCTTGAAGGGGAGTGTTGATATAGTCCCAAGCTCTAGTAGATCGACGGCTACCATTAGCCGGAGTGGTTAGGATTGTTAGAGTTAGTTAGAGGGCTAACCCACCATTAGGGTTTCTCTTGTACTCACCTCCACTATATATACAGAGAGAGGCAAAGCCTCTCTCATCTCATTTCTATTTTACTTCCTTGTCTACTCGCTCTCTCTCTCTTCTTGGAGTGTCCTCGAAGTATCGATCTTTCTACAATCAGGACGTGGAGTTCCTGGAATCAGTGTGAGATGACAGAGTGTCCATCTACTGGGGCGCGTACATCCACAACTACGTACAGACGGAGCTAGCATACTTGAGTACCCCGGCGGGAGGACACTTGACGCCCTTCCTCTGCTACTTGTATGTAGCCATGAGGGATCTTAGGGAAGATCAGCTGGCAGGGTATGGACCAACGGAGCGACAGGAGGTGAAGAAGGAGACCTCGGAAGACGATGACCGAGAGGCAGCAGCAACGCCCCCTCCCACTTTGATGCCACAACTGAGGCCCGGCTCTCACCAGAAGACGCTTCTGGTGAGGGAAGACGAGTCTAGTGGGTCGGAAGACGCCACGCCACTGAGGAAGATGGATCCCAGAAGTGTACCGAGGACACCCATCTCCCTCATTCACTCAGGATCGGAGTCCGACTCGGAAGAAGACCTGCTGAGTACCCGATCAGAACAGAAGACCGCTTCTGCAACGCCTGGGAGTCTTCCGAAGACTCCAGAAGACGAAGGATGGATGGACGCTCCTGCTGCGATGCGAGGAAGCGCAAAGAAGAGAGCCGCTCTTGCCATGAGGAGTCTTCCACCCCGGAAGATGAGAAGAGTAGCTTCTTCTCGTGCGCAAAAGATGAAGGCCATCATGGTGGAAGAGGCTTCCTTGCCTCTGGAAGACGAAATCGACACCGCGGAGCGAGTGGTGGAGATGAACTTGTCTTTCGCAGGAAGACGACTGGAGGAATTCAGTGCCTACTTCCAGAAGGAGATCCAGCCAGCTATGGAGTTGCTGGAGAAGAAGGCGAAGGCACAGGAGAGGCCCTTACGACCTGGATTCGGCATGCGCACCTTGCTGCGACAGGGAGAAGACCAAAAGAAGACGGAGTCGCTAGAAGCTAGTCTCCGCACCACGGAGAAGCTTGCAGCCGGGTACAAGGCGGAAGCAGCGGCTTCTGCCAAGGAGCTGGTGCAGCTTCGGAAGAGCAACCAGGACTTGCAGGCGCGGGTACAGCAGCGTAATCAGAAAGTCACCCGAGTGCGGGAGAAGATCACTGCTCTCGCAGAAGAGCAGACCATATGGAAGACGCAGTTGAGAAGACGCAGAAGGAAGCAGCAGAGGCTCGTGCACAGAAGATGCTGGCACAGTCGGTAGAAGCGCTTCGGAAGAAGTTCAACTACACCGCGGGTAGGAAGTTACTTACCTTAGCTAGAGGATGGGACAGCGAGTCCAAAGCAATGTTGGTGGAATGCCGAGAGAGCATGTTCAGGTACTTGGATCGACAGATAGAAGGAGTGGAGGCACTTTATGATCTTCCCTCGCTTCCGACACCTGCAACCGCATCTTCCCACGCTCCAGCACCATCGACTGGATCCGGAATGGAGAAGAAGGAGTTCGACCTCGCTGTGCACTTGGTGGTGACAGCGTTGGAAGCCGAGAAGACTCCAGAAGACGCCCCGGAAGACAAGATGTCTTCTGGAAGACAGGAAGACGAGCCGTCTTCCCATGTATTCCGCGTAGAGGAAGCGACTTCTCCGGATCCCTATGAGGTCCCCATGGTCCCTAGTCCCGCACCCGTGCCTGAGAAGACGGAAGAAGCACCGGTCGACTCCGCTTCCTAGAAGACGCTTTTGTCTTCCGAAGCAGAAGCCGAAGCCGAGGAAGACGCAGCAGCAGCGACAGCAAAGCCAGCCAAGGATGATGAGGAGGAAGCCACCTCAATGACACCCGAGGTAACTGCAGGGCTTTCTAGCTTATCAGAAGCCGCGTTAGGAGCTCCGATAGGAGCAGATCAGGTAGAGATTGCCTCCGTGCAATCTGAGTAGTTAGTAACTCCAGTTACAATTCCAAATATAGTAGGATCGAACATGCTATCTTAAGGGTGGCAGTTTTTTCCATGTAAAACTAGTTAGGATACCATGTGGCAGCATAGGTAGCGTACGAAGGACAAGGTGGATGGTCAATTCGGGCAGGGGAACCGCTTGCATGTGAGGTAGCAACCTCCTGTCAGCGCCTCTCTCTCCCTGGTGGTCGTCTTCCCTGGTTCTCATGGCAGCGACATAAGTAGGATCGCAGAGTAAGAGATAGAGTTCTGCCTGTTCTGTCAGTTCTAAAACGTTCAGTCGTCGATTCTATGGTGCAGGCAGACTAGACACATTAGAGAGAAGACACCTGATAGATAGTTCTTCGCACTACACCCGTTGTTGGAAACATACGAATAGTCTTGAAATACACAAGAGGGGTCTGCATACTCGTACCAGCAGTGGTTCGAAGATGTAGATAGAAGTAGTGGACAGTCTAGGAACATGGAACGGCATCCTCGTGTAGTCTTGTTAGCTAGACTGGTGTGTCGAGGAGTAGACGTAGGAAGTAGAGGGAGTGAGCTTCCCAATGCCATTGTGACTTCTTCTCGGGGAATAGACTGTGGATTTGAGTGCAGAATCTTTGTTCATGTCTTCTGGATGGTGGGTTCCTTGAATTCGCTCCCAATTGTGCATGGGAAGTGTTCTTCTTGAGTGGCGGTGACCGTCAGCAGTTGTGGAAGTGTAGCTTGACTCATTCAGTAGAGCACTTGGGATCTACGTACGAACGGTCTTATGGGTAAGGGATCCCAGAAGACAGAGTAGTCAGAGCAGCGAAGTGAAGAAGAAAGAAACCTTCTTCCCGCAACAGAAGACGACATCCTCGAGTAGAAGACGGTGCAACAGTACTCATGTTTGTTGTCTTCCTCCCCAAACTATTACAAGCAGGGATGGCTTGTTAGTCAGGATCCGAACTAGAAGCCTGTCGGAATTTTAATTTACACTTTTCATCTTGTTTTTCTCTTGTTTGGATTTTCTCATCTTCCCCATCTTCTCCCATCTTCCTCATCTTCTTACCTTCTTCTAGTGAGTTTCCGATACTTCTATTGAGCTTCCGTGAAGGTGAATGTCGTTGTAGTGCTGCAGGAAGACCATTTCCGTAGGCAGAAGCTTGGGAAGGCTACAGGGGACATACACCCTGTGATTAATCTAACCCGTTGGAATGTGAGTGTTAGAATAAGATGTAACGACCGTTACTAGTCGACTTCTGCGAAGCAGGACAGCCTTCTGGAGGTGTGAGAAGACGAGCTGAACCCCTAGAAGACGAGAATCGCTTCAGGAAGACGGTATCGAGAAGACCGGAAGAAGCAACCTGGAAGTAGGAAGATCGTCTTCCCGGGCTTCTCTGTGAATAGTTGTGTGATATTTTAGTTAGTAGTTGTTTGTTTAGTTCCAGAGCACCATTTGGCGTGTCTGGAAGACGTGTGGTTTTGTGTGGTTTTGTGAGAAGACGGGCTTTTTAGGCAAAACCCGTGTGTTTGTGTGTTTGAACAGATCCTAGAACTTAGAGCAGCGATTACTTACGTAAATCCTCTGTGGGAATGATATCTTGTATACTAACTGGGCAAAAGGAGTAATCCTGCGTCACTACACATGCATCTGTCTTTCTTTGTGTGTTGGCCATGAACTCTAGTATGGAGGGCCAGGTCGTATTTTTCTCAAGTGAGAGAATAGATGACGAGTCTCCAGATCCTGAAGGTGGAGATGATGTTCTAGACCAACGAGATATCCATGATGATGTGACCGTGATGGAGTATATACGTACTGGTGTAGTAGTAGGCACAGTAAGTGCCAAGGAGCGAGATCGTGTCCTTCAACGAGCGAAGAGATTTCGACGAGAAAGACGACATGTACTTCGAGTGTGGGATGATGAGATAGTACGGATAGTGCCACATCCATCCCAGAGGGCACAGTTAGTACGACATGCCCATGAGGAGTTGGGACATTTTGGAGTGAAGCATACGCATAGCTTACTCCAAGGACAATATTGGTGGCGTGGTATGCACGTCGATGTGCAACAGTTTGTCGCACGATGTGTGGTTTGTGATCAAGTACGAGCATCGTTTAATGCTCCTACTCCACAGTTACACCCCTTATCGATTATGGGGTTGGGTTACCGTTGGAGTTTGGATTTTACGGGACCCTTATCATTGACCGTACGTCACCATCGGTATGTGTTGGTGATGATGGAGCACTTGTCCAAGTGGATTGAGTTGGTGGCATTACCAGACAAGGCGAGTGAAGAGACGGCATACACGTTCTTAGATAGAGTGCTGAGTCATTTTGGAGCACCAGCTGAAGTGCTGACAGATCAAGTTACAGAGTTCCTTGGTGAGTTTCAGGTCTTGTGTGATCATGCACTGATTGATCATCGGACTACATCTCGAGATCATCTTGAGGCCGGATGGTTTGACGGAGAGAGTAGTTCAGACGATGGAGAGAGGATTGCGCAAGTATGGCTTGCAGAAGGGCCACTTGGGACACTGGGATGTGCAGTTACCATGGTTGGCTATGAGCTACCGTTTCAGCCGACAAGCATCTTTGGCTTCCTTCTAATCGTATTTTCTATTGTATGACCGAGATCGAGATCTACCTTCGGCCATCCATCGTGATTCTGCTGAGGTGCTGGACCTTGATAACCCGGATATGTGGGTGAGAGCATGTTCTCAACGAGCAGAGGCATTTCGGAGAGTTATGCCTATGGCTTTTGAGAACCTAGCGATTACTCAGCATAGAGACACATTGCGATATGCGACTATCCGAGGAGGAGGTTATCGGCCGTCCATTCGCAAGTTTCATCCTGACGGTTATATCTATCTACAGCAGACCACATCGACGACGTTGGATGTGACCACAGGACGCACTATTTTACGAGTGCGGGAGGTGTTACCTTCTGGAGTACTCATGTTAGACGGCCGTGATGGTGTTGTGTGGAAGGACCATATGCGTAATTGCACGCCATGTCATCTTCCCAACATTGATGGTATCGTTGACCCAAGCTTAGCAGTTGTACGTGCGGGCTTGAGGTGTATGTTGTGTGGGTCTGCTGGTGGAGCAGCCCGTATGTTGATGTGTGATGGTTGTTCGAGAGGTTGGCACATGTCATGTTTGACTCCACCTCTCAATGTCGTTCCTACTGGACGGTGGATTTGTCCTCGATGTATATAGCAGGGATAGCCGATTAGATCTTTGCGTGGTATGGATTGCAGACAGGCGACTAACGATGGGACGATGTAGCACCCGGCCTCTTGATCCTTGCACCCATGAAGGTGTATATCACGTAGTTGGAATATGGAGCTATCTGGAGTTAGAGGGACCTAACCGTCAGTTAGGGAGACGATTGTGATACACTTGTGTATGTGTATGACATCGTCCATGTGTTATGTGTATGTGTGGTGTATCTCTGACAGCGATGTATGTTGTGTTGCGATGTGTATGCGCACGACAACTGTCACGTCAGTTTGGCACCTCGGTTAGGTTGACCGAGTGCGAAGTGGCGCATCCCGATAAGGCCGTTAGTGCCATTAAGACGAGTTGGTGGGAGAGCCCACTAGAGATATACTTCACAGGTAGGGCTTGGAGTTGAGCCTTCAAGCTCCAGGCTATGATGGATAGTCTAGTTGAGTGTAACCCGGATTCTCTTCGTGCTTAGAGTGGGTTTGGCTTGACCGTTTGTGAGTAATCTTTGTTGTAGTGTTGGAGATGATAATTTCTATGTTCAGATTAATTGTGGTACACTTGTGTATGTGTATGACATGTCCATGTGTTATGTGTATGTGTGGTGTATCTTTGACAGCAATGTATGTTGTATAGCGATGTGTATGTGCACGACACATTATCGTCGAATATTTCACTACTAGGGGTGCAAGATCTCACGTTTGTTGACACCATTCACTTGGTGATAGCCGAGTGATCATGTCAAGTTCACACGCGTGCTGGGAGGAGTCACGGTTTACATGACCCACAATCTAGTATGTTTTGGGAGATGTTACAACATCTCCAGATGCGTCAGATGGATTCTCCAATGTACATACTGAAGAACGTTGTCGTGTCGTGGACCAAAAAAATCAAATTTTGACTGTTATCGCTCTGAAGACACAGATGGAAAAAACAAGCTAGACCTCAGCTTACAGACTTTTGGTACAACTTTGGATCTTCACTTTCATCGCATCAATGGATAGAGCTCGTTGTCAGCTTTCCATAGACATTTTGTCTACTTCATTTGGACGCCTAGTGGAGAAGTTACGAGACTCAAAAGATGGGTAAAACAAGCTAGACCTCAACTTACGTGCTTTTGGCACAACTCCAGATCTTCATTTTCATTACATCGATGGGTAGAGCTCTTTGTCAGCTTTCCATGGGCACTTCGTCTACTTCATTTAGACGTCTAGTGGAGAAGTTACGAGATTCAAAAGAAGAGAAAATCAAACTAAGCCTTAGTTTACTTTTGCTGACTGGGTATTTGTAGCTCCAAGTGCTATACTAAGGACGCAAAGGGCCTACTTGCTCATAATCTGATAATTCTTGTACGTACAGCGTCTGACGTAAGGGGGCAGCTTAAGAAGTTAGCTTGCACCTACGACTTATTAGAAGACGGTTCGAGAGATTTATAAGTCTAATGCAAACACACAAGGCGTCGTTGGGTTTAGATTTATGCAGGCTACGCATTGATAAAGACAGTTTGTGGCGGATCGGGGGGTGTGTACTGAGAGAAATTGAGACGCATGAAGAGGATTTGGAGTGCTTCAGTTATCTGTGAAGGAGAGTTGGACCGTTCATACCGTTTCGGAGTCCAAACTTGCTGTCCTTGGATCCATCGGGATCAGAACACCGAGTTCTTCAAGAAATTGAAGACGATATGAAGTTTCATTGGGCGATTTGGGAGTTCTGAGTGAAATTGACTAGCAAGGAAGCGCGTCAGATTTTTGTTCGCCTGCGACCTGAGATTGGTTTGTTCTTCGTGATCGGTGAGCCAAGCTCTTCGTTCTTGGTGCCTATGCGATCAAAGAGTCTTCATCTACACATAGGAGAAGACCGTATGTGGATTGGATTGTTGGTTTGGATGTGGTGAGCGAGTTTGAGCCGTAGGGAGTCGATTTATGTCAGTTTTTTGCATCTGCGATCGAATTTCTTGCGTGGTTTTGCGAGGTGAACTCCAAACGGTTTGTTTGGAGTCTCATTGGGTTAAGGGTAGATAGATCACCTACTAGAGAAGACAGATATCAGATCAAGCAATCCGTTTGAGCGGTGCGTGTGATTTTAAGCCGTAGGGAATAGTTTTTGAAAGTTCGGTCATTTAGGACCAAAAATCGGTGATATCTCGACTATCGTGAGTTGGATCTGAAGGTTTCTTGGACCAACGGAGTCAAGGAAGAAGATCCTATCGACATCTGAAGACTGTTTGACGAACGGAGAAAGTTCTTAGATAAGTTTTTTTCAGTTCCTTCGTTACGGTTTTCATCTTTTTGAGTTCGTTAGAGTTCTAGTTGGTTATGTACAGCTTGTGGTAGCTAGCTTTAGCTAAGAGCTTGTACACGGATGTTGTTTGGACTTGGGTTTGAATCGTGTGATACAGGTGCAGCTCTTTTTGTTAGCAAAGAGATGTTTCTTTTATTTTAAGCTACACTTCGATAGTTTGGGTCTAGGTTGAGATTCAAAGACTCGTTTTGGGAGGGTTTTGAAGCAGATTACAGACCGCTCTGGTCTGTTTCTCATTTTGTGCTCTTAGGGTGAAAGAACCAACAGTGTATGTACATTGAGAGTTAATATATATTGCGGCGTCCGTTTTTGTGCTTGTTTCTCTCTTTCTTGTCTCTGTTCAGCACACTACATCTTCAGAGCCAAGAACCTCGCGTTTTCTGGACATCCTTCACGTAAAATCTGACACAACAACGTCTCTTTGTTGGGTGATGGTCGTGCACAGATGATGACGAGTGTGCATCAAGTGCAGTCTTGAATTAGACCGATAGTGCTGTTGGATGCAGCGAGAGTGAGATCTCGTGCACGTCATCGATGATTGTGGTGGATGAACTGTTATCGAGGGAGGTGTTCAAGCATGCACATGATGTAATGAGACGACCAGCGCAACTCACGATTGATGACATCTTGGATGCAGAACGACGATCTCAAGTAGTGAGAGTCGTCAATGGAGTCACCTATGTCAATGATGAACTTAATGGGACGACCTAGGGCATCGTTGTCCACTTTGGTGAGCTTCCTAGTGTCACATGCTTACAAAGATGGAGGACTTGTACTTATGTGGGATGCTCAATTACAACAGTTGGTGGAGTCCAATGCCAATAAGAGAGAGCGAGCGATGGATTTCTCTATGAATACGACGATAGTAGCTTCGGTGTCGGAGGCTTCACGTCGTCAAGTGTTGGATCAAGCAATGGACTTGAACTGCTTGACTTGGATTGTTAGTCTTGGATTGGCTGAGCAGCCGATACAATCGATGGATGTTATTGCTCGGGCACTTCTGAGCTCTTTGTCCATCGAGTCGATGGAGACAAAGACTGAGGGTGAGACATGTAGAGTTCGTCGTCCTTGGACATCATGAGATGTAGTAGGAGAGAGTGTGGAGCTTGCAGTCGAATTGTTCAACCATCTACATAACACCTTCTAAACGTTGCAGTTCTCTCATGGTGACTTCTATTCTTGTTCGTGGTTTCAGTCCTTGAGTGAAATGATCTTAAGCTTCAATCTTGTCCATCATTAGAACCTGCATCATGATATTCTTGAATTGGACGATATCGCTTTGTGCGAAACCAAGGTGCTTCAGCTCCACAGACAATCTCTTGCAACCTTGGTTGCATTGACGATATGGAAATGAGAAGCCAATGCAACCTTGGAGTCTTGCCATGAAGAAATTGATGCAATGTATTGACATCGTATTTGTTTCAAATAAAATCGCCACTAGATTTGATGCGAGTAAGACTCGACCTCGATCGTCATGTAGATTTGTTGCTCCAAAATATTGTTCACAATCAAGCAAGAAATTCTCCATTGCTCTAGGAAAACTCTTTCCTTCGAAGAGTCGAGGTTTTGGAAATTTCAGTTGATTGTTCTTCTCACGGAAGCCTGCTCTCTCAAGTATGGACAATTGCTCTCTTACATGCTCTTTCCCTTTTGAACGCCTAGTGAGATATTCAATATGTAGTTGCATGAGAAGAATGATATCAGGACTCGTTGATACGTTGGTCATTGCTCTATCTATCTATTGTCTATCAATCTCTCTTTTTCCTTCATCCGGATGCTAAGTCAAAACATATAGACAACAATCCATCTATTCTCATATAAAACAATTGGGAGAATCATCAGTTCATCTGATTTCATAAAGCATTTAAAAAAGCTTGACCAAAACGAGAGGTGATAATTTGCTAGAAATGATGCTTCTTTGTTACATGGATCTTGAAATCTCAACGAAGCAGTGGAAACTGATCTGGTGGTCTGTAGACTCCTTCCATCTTATCCATGCTCCGATATCAATGTAAAAGATCAGAATTGAGGAGAGGAATCTTTGATACAAATGTAAAAGATCAAAATCAAGGAGAGGAATAGGAAGTGAAACCAAGAGGAAAACTGAAAATAGAAGGAAACTCCGTATGCCAGAGTTGGTCACAAGCTTTGGTATTTATAGTCTAGAGTATACAAGGCTTCTTCTTGAAGTTAGCCGTCTACTTCTATCATAATGTAACTGTTAACTTTCTCATGAAGTTAGTCGTCTACTTCTTTGGGAAGCAACCTCAGTCTCACTAAGTTTCCTAAGTACATTATTCATTCAATATAGTAGAAGCTTCTTAAGTACCTTACTAAAATATTCTTATGAAGCTTCTAGATAGTACATACTTCTAACTCTAGATAACTTATACTATAACTTTAGAGAACTTTAGCTTAAGTTTCTACTTACTCAAATGTGTACTGTTACATCTCTTTACAGTGAAATATAAATCAAAAGTAAATAAAAAATGGTAAAAATAAACATTGATAATATGTGAGTATCACAAAGAACATCCTCTCACATTGATAAACTTGAACAATTAGGTCTTTTATCGTTAGTCAACACAAAAGTGGATGCTGTCAATGAATTTGTTGCACGAATTCAACGATGAGTAGAAAAAGCAAAGGTGAAATTGTTGCTCACAATCGGCAGAAGTTGAAGAACCGACATGAAGAATTCACGATTGTGATCAAGTGTGGTTATCCGCAACCAACATTATGTTAATCAACACTCGTAAATTCAGCCTTTATTTCATCGGCCTTTTTCTTGTTGTTCATAGAGTAGGAGCAGTTGCTTATCATCTCTAACTTCTAGCTCACATGAAGCTCGTCCGACTTTTCACATGTCCTTATTACAATGCTATGCACCATGACTCAATAAATTCGGGACTTCGCATGAATCTCGCTCTCTTTCTCATAACATTGATGGCCAAGAATTTCAAGTGGAGAGCATCTTGAAGAAACACTGTCCTGTTGCGCAATTACTTAGTATGTAAACTACACGTATAAATAAGTTTTGCGCACATTTGTATAGTTTGTGAAGTAATTAGGTGAAAATTCTTGCTTACATGAGCTTAGAATGCTCTGATTTTTGCTAGAGGTCTCCAAGGTGTGCAAAAGGACAAGGTTGAGTCTTTTAAATTCCTATTGGTCCATCAAAAAATAGAGATATGTTGTCATCTATCTAAGGGAGCACTTCGAACAAGAGATGGATTTAAATCAGCTCTCGTTAGTAAACTTGTGGTGCCCACAATTTGCAAGATTGGAGATTGTAGTGTCGCAAGATTACTCCTTTTGCCCATTTAGTATGCAAGATATCGTTCCCACAGAGGATTTGCACAAGTAACGCTGCTCTAAGTTCTAAGATCTTCAAACACACAAACACACAGGTTTTGCCTAGAAATCCTGTCTTCTCACAAAACCACACGTCTCCTAGACCCTTCAAAAGGTGCTCTGGACCTAAACAAACAACTACTAACTAAAATATCACACAACTATTCACAGAGAAGCTCGGGAAGACGCTTCCTGCTTCCAGGTCATTTCTTTCGGTCTTCTCAGTATCGTCTTCCCGAAGCAATTCTCGGCTTCTGGGGGTTCAACTCGGCTTCTCACACCTCCAGAAGACTGCTCTTGCTTCACAGAAGTCGACTAGCAACAGCCGTTACACCTTATTCTCTCTCTCTCTCTCTCATTCCAACAGTTTAGATTAATCACATGATGTATGCCCCCTGTAGCCTTCCCAGTCTTCTGCCTACTGAAACGGTCTTCCTGCAGCACTACAACGACATTCACCTTCACGGAAGCTGAATAGAAGTCTCGGAAGCTCACTAGAAGAAGGTAAGAAGATGGGGAAGAAGGGAAAATCCAAACGAGAGAAAAACAAAATGAAAAGGAGAAATTAAGATTCCGACAGGCTTCTAGTCCGGATCCTGACTAACAAGCCATCCCTGCTTGTAATAGTTTGGGGAGGAAGACAACAAACGTGCGTACAGTTGCACCGTCTTCTACTTGAGGATGTCGTCTTCTGCTGTGAGAAGAAGGCTTCTTTCTTCTTCTCTCGCTGCTCAGACTACTCTATCTTCTGAGATCTCTTATCCATAAGACCGTCCGTACGTGGATCCGAAGTGCTCCACTGGACGAACCAAGCTGCGAATCTGCACAACTGCTGACAGTCACCGCCACTCAAGAAGAACGCTTCTCATGCATAATCGGGAGTGAATTCAAGGAAATCCTCCACCCAGAAGACACGGACAAAGCTTCTGCACTCAAATCAGCAATCCATTCTCCGAGAAGAAGGCACATTGGTGTTGGGAAGCTCACTCCCTCTACTTTCTGCTCCTACTCCTCGACACATCAGTCTAGCCAACAGGACTACACGAGGATGCCATTCTCTGTTCCTAAACTTTCCACTACCTCCATCTACATCTTCAAATCACTGCTGGCGACGAGCATGCAGACCCCTCCGGTGTAATCGTATGTGTCTAACATCGGATGTAGTGTACATTGTGCGTAATGTGTCCTTATTCACAGTGAGGCATATGTGTCTCATGTGCATGAAATCCTACTCTTCGATCCTACTTATGCATCTGCCTTGAGGCGCAGAGGAAGTTCTCCTCCAATCCTCAATTACAACCAGGGAGAGATGAGCGCTGTCAGAAGGCTGCCACTCCACATGCAAGCGGTTCCCCTTCTTAATTAGCCATCCACCTTACTACTCCTGCGCTGTCTACTCTATCACATGGTCATCTATCTAATATTACACTAAACTGCCACCTCCTAAGATAACATGTTCTGTAAAACCCTCCGCGGTCCTATCGATCAACTACCCCCCCCCCCCGATCTCTCAACCTCCACGATCGTCTTTGATGAATCTGCAAATGTCGGGCCTGTCTCTCACTCAGGGGTCACCTCTGATGGCTTTGATGGAAGCACACCATGAACTTGAAGGGAAAAATGCTAAGTTCACTCATTCATACACTCACAAACTCATCAACTAAAAATCTCCATAAACTCATCAACTAAAATCTTCCATTCTAACAACGTCTCTCAAGTTCTCACATGCTAAAATTATCCCACACTCTCTATATTACTCAAGTTGTCATTACGACGATGTGAAAACAAGGATGAGGAGCTCTTCTCTACTCCTCTATTTATACATTCTAGGTTTTTACTTTGGTATCCTCGGGTAACTCAGCCGTAACTACTTTTACCGGGTTTTACTAAGATATTACTTAAGATAAGAGCATTAATCACATGGGCTTCTTACCTTTTCACATGGGCTTATTCCTTCAAAGTCAAAAACTTCTAGAAGGATTTTGGAATATTCTCAAGGAATCTCGAATTTCCACCCCCCTCTACACTAGGACCCACTAAAAAGGAAACATGTGGAATCTCTTCTTGTTTTTAATGCCCACAAAGTCCACAACTTTAATCCAACCACTCATATCAAGTCAAAAAGGAGATAATGGATACTTTCCACCTTCTTTCTACCTTTTAGACAAGATGACAAGATAGTAGTGCTCACTCTTTAGGAAATATTTGAATTCTGCCAAAAGTACAGCTAAGTTTAACCATAACTAACTTTTAGCTAGTCATGACTAACTTGATACCTCCTTAAAGTACTTTGGCAGCAAATAAACATTCTCAACACTTAGTTATAACTAAATACCTTACTAATAGACAAACTTCCTATGTGTAACATAGGTCGTTACATTTTACCCCCGGACTAAATTTTCGCTCCGTCCTCGGAGTGAAGAGAGAACTTTCGTCAATGAAACAGCTTCAACTTGTCATGGTTGACCCAATCGAATCTCCTTCCTCCCAACTCCTGAAGGTCATATGTGAAGTTGCTCCACACCTTGTCTACAACAAAAGGACCAAAATATCTAGGAAGAAACTTCTTCCTAGCCCTCTTGAATCTGATAGCATCATACAACATTATCCAATCTCCGACTTGAAAGGATTTTACCTTCATCTTGCCCAACCGTTTGTCGTAACTCTTCTTTTGATACGCCTGAGCTCGTTCCATCCGGATCATTGCTACCGCTCGAGTCTCTTCCAACTCCATGAGTTGCTCTCTTCTTGATCTGACCACGTCTTCTCCCCTCGACCTCTTTAACTTTCGTTGAATAGTTTGAAAAGTATCCAATTCGAATTGGATCGGCAACTTGGACTCCGCTCCATAAACTAGTCGAAATGGAGAGTACCCAGTAGAAGTCTTTGTTGTCGTTCGGTATTCCTATAAGATGACATGTAGCCTCTTATCCCAAGTATGTTTCGTAGTCTCAACACCAGCATCTTTGGCGAGCATCATACAAAGTGTAAGATTGGTCTTCTCCGCAAGATCATTAGCATTTGGTTTGTATGAGGTTGTTACTCGTGGCTTGATAGAAAAGTGTTGTAGCATAGCAGTAGTCATGCTCTCTATAAACTCTCCTCCTCTATCCGAGACCAACACTAACGGACATCCAAATCTTGTGATGATCCTCTCCCATAGGAATCTTTCGACTTCTGTTTCATTGGTCTCTCTCAAAGGTCTAGCCTCTACCCACTTGGTACAATAGTCAGTGACGACTACAATGTATCTATTGCCTCGAGGTGTCTTATTAAGAGGACCTACAAAGTCAATATCCCACTTCTCAAATGATCCTAACACGGGAATTGATCTTAACGGAGGTGTTCTAGTAGACTTCAGAGCAAATGCTTGACATACGTTGCAAGTTTTGCAATAGTCTAAACACTCTTTGAAAATCTCTCTCCAGTGGTAACCCGCATCCAAAATCTTGAAGACTGTTATCTTACCAGCAAAGTGATCTCCGCAAACAGTTCCGTGGTGAAACTCGTGCATTAGCTTGAATGTCTCCTTCTGACCAACTGCTCTCCTTAGTAACCCATCTGCTCCTTGATGAAACAGAATTCCCTCCACCATGGTGTAAGGTTTGCATCTCTTGATCAACGCGTTACGTTCTCGGGTATGCATACCTTCTGGAAAAGAACCATCTGCAAGGAAACTCCAGATTTTCTTGTACTCGTCCGGTATCTCCTCAATGCTTGTGATAGTCATCAGATGTTCGTCTGGAAATGAATCATCAAACGGTTCTTCTCCCTCATCATCATAAGCCCTCGACAAAAGATAAGCATTCGTATGCTTTTTCCCTGGTCTATCTTCGATCACGTAATCGTATTCTATAAGAAGGATCTTCCAATAGGCAATACGACCTTCGACATTAGGCTTATTAAAGATATACTTTAAAGCCTTGTGATCTGTGACTATGGAAAATTTCCCTCCTAGCAAGTAATGTCGGAATTTCTTCAATCCAAAGATCACCGCTAATCCTTCTCGTTCAGTCACGGAGTAATTCTTCTCCGTTGGCACCATCTGCCTACTAGCATAAACTATAGGATGATCATGCCCCTCTTCATCTAACTGACTTAATGTACACCTGATAGCTACATACAGAATAAATGCTTTACTCCACTCAAGTTTAGCAAGTATAGGAGCTGTCACCAATGCTTTTTTCAGCTCCTCAAATGCTTCCTTTGCCTTCTGATCATGCACTATCAAGTCAAACTCAACTCCCTTCTTCATGTACAAAGTCAAAGCTATTGCTTTGTTTGAGAAGGAAAAAACAAACCTACGATAATATCCAACCATGCCAAGAAACTGTCTCAACTTTGTCAAGTTGATCAGAAATGAAAGATCCACAATCTTCTTCACCTTCTCAAGATCTATCGCAATTCCATTCTTGGAAATGATGTGTCCCAACAGTAGATCTTCTCCGCAGCCAAAGATGCACTTCTCTGGATTTAGAGAAGCGTTGGCTTGCTCCAACCGCTGCAAAACTTTGATCACATGATCAAAGTGGTCCTCCTTTCTTCCGTACACACAGAAATCGTCAATGAAATCTCGAACAAACTTCCCTATGAATGGTTCAAACACTTTGTTCATGAACCTTTGAAACGTGGCCGGAGCATTACACAGTCCGATGACGTCACCCGAAATGCAAATGTTCCCCAAGGAGTAGTGAAAGTAGTCCACTGTTGGTACTCTTGTGCTATCTTGATCTGGTTATACCCACTATAACCATCACCAAAGTTGTACCACTCATGACCAACAACTTCCTCCAAAATCTCATCTATAAATGGTAGAGGATAATAATCCTTCTTGGTAACTGCGTTCAACTTCTTATAGTCTATGCACACTCGTAGCTTATCATTCTTCTTCTTGACAATCACAATGGGTGAAACCCATTCTGAGTTCTCCACCTCATAGATAAAACTCGCCTCCTTCAACTTGTCTATCTCCTCCTTGACCATCATTGCCGTTGTGGGATTGACCCCTCTCTACTTCTGTCGAACTGGTCTTGCGTGCTCCTCCAATTCGATTCGATGAGTCTCGAGAGTCACCTCCTTCAAATCCTTGTAGCTGAAAGCAAACACATGGATATATTTTCGAAATATATCTAGGAACCTACTTTTCTCTTCTTGAGTGACATTGATACCAAACTTCAAGGTAGAGAGTCTTCTCACAATCTCTGCCTCACTCAACTCTTCTTTGTCACGGTCTTTCTCCACTGCTGGTCGAGGCAACAAGTCAATAGCACTAAGCTGATGTAATGATTCATCTCGATCAAATCCTTCGTCCTCAGACGAGGATTCTTGATCGTAAGAATCTCTGGTATCTACTTCCGAGACACTCTGATCATCCTCCGTATCAGATTCCCAGTAGTCACTAGTGGGTCTATCAGAGTCAGAAGTCACAACTCCAACACCCGAGAAAGAACTATCACTCTATGATCTCTAGGCCCAATCCGTAAGTGTCCCTTGTGCCACCTATCAGTGGTGCGCATAGCTCTCAACCAATGTCTACCTAAGAGCAAATCATAACTAGAGTCCTTTAACACTTGAAAGGACATCAATGTTTGAACTCCCATCACATACACGACCACCTTCTCTAACACACCAAGAGGTCTTACCCGTTGCTTGTTAGTCATCCCCACGACAATGCTAGTCGGGCGAGTTGGTTCCATCCCCAACTTCTTCATCAACCTCTCTGATATGGCATTTACAGCCGACCCTCCATCCACCAATACGTCAGAGACGTAGTGACCATTCAACCGGACTTCAATCTTTGAAGCTCTAGTGCATACCTCTAAAGCATGCACATCCACCACACCAATTCCCACAGACTTCGATGTCTTGCTCTTGGGTTTCTTCTTCTTGCTTCTCTTAGAACTCAGTCCTTCTCTGAGTTCCCTTCGTAAGCTAGGATTAAGTGCGATCAGTTGTCCAACAGTGATGTTGGCTTTCTGAGCACCCACATCTTCAACCACATCATATCCCGCTGTCGCGCCATTTGACGGCTACATGTTTGACTTCTACTCCGACGCTTAGGTTTGGTAGTTCTAGAAGTTAGCTCCTATTACTTCTAGTCCTTTATGTATATGTTTGACACCTTTGCATACGGTGTTAACACTATTTTGAGTCCTAGTAGGCTGATAGTATGTTAGTTATCTTGTTCAAGCATTTGTGCGCTTGTGCAAGTGACTTCTTACTTGTCTATGACATTCAATGTACATAACTTAGGGTTTCCATGCTGATAGGGGTTTGAGCTCATGGGTTGTACTTACTTGTCGCCCATGCACGCTTTCTAGCTGATTTAAGTTAATTTTTCGGGGCTACGTGTCGTTTTAGGTAGTTTAAGTATTACGCTGGCACTCTAGGGGGCTTGACGTGGTAGCCTATGAGTGTAGATAAGTTACCAGGTAGTTTAAGGAACAAAAGGACAGTCAAGTGGAGCTATGAACTCCCATTGGTCCATTTTTGTCTTTTGTAAAACTCTAAGTTTAGAAACAGAGCTCTAGAGGAGAGTTTGAGCAATTGGTGAGGTATCTTCGAAATCTGAGAACACAGGAAGAGAGAGCTCGTCGTGCCAAGCACTGTCAGTGAAATTTTTGCTCGATTTGGATCAATAAACAAGGAGTTATGCCCAATTGAAGTTCGGATTGTGCCAAAACTGCATCACTTTTGTTGATTTTGGGGTTTTCGGTGCCAATTGTAGCAGAATTGAGGAAATCACTTCAAAACTTCTTGGTTGCGTTCACTGTCAGGAGGGCTACGACTGTCCAAAAAGTTTCGAATCATTTTAGTAATTGAGTAATTCAGGGCGGCCGCTGAAGCAAAGGGGGTCTGAAAAGCTCTTAATCTAGAGCAGCGACTTCAGAGAAGGAGATCTGGAGTTCTGTGTACATTCAGGAGTCCCAACTTCACAGGGATGTTCAGCATCCTGTAGAATTCAAATACTGTGAGAAGATTTGAAATTCATCGAGCCAATTCTCTGTTCTATGTCTGAATAGCTGTCTAGGTACCAGAAATTGCCATAATTCTCTTATTCAGAACTTTTCTGTCAACATCTCGGTGCTAGAATTCAATCTCAGGCTGAAACTTCGTGTGTGTGTTCAGTAGTGCCTCATTTACATGTAGGGGAAGTTTAGAAGTCTAAACCTTCATAGTTTTCCTCTCTTTGAGTGTCAAAGTTCACCGCTTAAACCTATTACTATTAGTTAAACCTAAATTTCGCTTTTTGAGCATATTAGAGGACCCTACACAACTGTGTGAGTGTTTATGGCCCCTGTTGTGACCTGAAAGCCAACCTCTTGAGTAAACAACCACAGCCAAAAGCCCGGCGCTTTCCTAGATAGACAGATCACACTCCGACATACTCTCTTTTTGGTGAACTCGACGTGAAACACCTAGGGTGGGAGTTTTCTTGAGAGTGTTATAGGATCAGATATCATGGCCAACCAATGATCATCAAGTGGAGGTGCTATTGCTGCTCAACAACCTGTTCAGTTGGATGCTGCTACGATGAAGATGTTCTAAGCTTTTTCCATGTTTATGCAGCAGCAGCAGAGCAAGGAGAGAGAAGGAGGTATTAGCAACCAAGGCGTTGCAATCTGTGGTGCATCAGATGGATCAGTTCAATGATACAGATATTTCCAAGTATGTGCGATACTATGCTAGAGAGATGGAGGTGAACAAGGTGTCTGAGAAGGAGATGGTGGAGAACTTTGAGCTTGCTGTTGTCCCTGAGATTCGTGGGCGTGTGAAGGAGCTCAAGCAGCAGCAAGGATAGAGTTGGGAGAGCTTTATGCGAGCTTTGAAGGAGGAGTACTACACTGAAGATTCAGAGAGGGTGACCAAGAGAACATTCTTGGAGTGGGTGGTGAAGCCTAACAAAGGTTTGTCTGTAAATGAGTTGTTAAGGGAGTTTGATCGTCAATATGCTCAACTTTCTAGGACAGAGAAGCTTACACTAGAGGTTGAGAAGACCGAGCTTTTCCTACAAGCAGCGGACGTGACTATTCAGGAGAAGCTTGAGCTGTTGCTGGAAGACAAGAGTGAGGAGAGAGGATTGAAGACTGATTGGAAGGAGGTTGAAGAGGCTGTTTCTTTGCTGACCAAGAGACAGAGAAGAAGGGACAAGGTGGTGGTAAGTGAAGCAGCACCTTTGATAATTCCTGTCAAGCAGTTGCCTACTAAGCCTGCTTTGGTAATTGCTAGAGAGGAAGACTCACCGCTTGATGAGTTGATTAAGGGTATGAAGGAGCTTAAGCTTAAGCTCACTAGGTTAGAAGAGAAGGAGCAGAATGTACAGCCTGCTATGCAGAGACCTCAGATGAGAGAAGGCTTTGTTCATCGTTGTATATGGTGTGATAGCTTAGACCATGTAAGAAGAGATTGTGGAGAGTTTTCAGATGCATTGAGGAAGGATCTTATCTTCTTTAAAGATGGTAAGATCCATCTGAGAGAGATTGGGATGATGTTGGGAACCAACTTTGGCAAGGGTGGTATGAAGAGGCTTGTGAATGAGATATCAGCATCACATGCTGTTTCTCTTGTGAATGCTGCTACCTGTGAGTGAAAGTGGAGATGGAAAGAGAGAAAGGGACTATTGGGTTGTGGTCTGATGTAGTGCGGTCCGTAGCTAGAACAGAGCTAGACAAGGATGTGCTACGAAGGGTTGGCAACTCAATTCGAGAAGCTACAGGATGGAATGATCCTGTGGATACTATGTCAGTGCATGCTTATGTTGCAAGAAGTCAGCACTGTAACGACCTATGTTACACATAGGAAGTTTGTCTATTAGTAAGGTGTTTAGTTATAACTAAGTGTTGAGAATGTTTATTGGCTGCCAAAGTACTTTAAGGATGTATCAAGTTAGTCATGACTAGCTAAAAGTTAGTTATGGTTAAACTTAGCTGTACTTTTGGCAGAATTCAGATATTTGCTAAAGAGTGAGCACTACTATCTTGTCATCTTGTCTAAAAGGTAGAAAGGAGGTGGAAAGTATCCCTTATCTCCTTTTTGACTTGATATTAGTGGTTGGATTAAAGTTGTGGACTTTGTGGGCATTAAAAACAAGAAGAGATTCCACATGTTTCCTTTTTAGTGGGTCCTAGTGTAGAGGGGGGGTGGAAATTGGAGATTCCTTTAGAATATTCCAGAATCCTTCTAGAAGTTGTTGACTTTGAAGGAATAAGCCCATGTGAAAAGGTAAAAAGCCCATGTGATCAATGCTTTTACCTTAAGTAATATCTTAGTAAAACCCGGTAAAAGTAGTTACGGCTGAGTTACCGGGGGTACCAAAGTAAAAACCTAGAATGTATAAATAGAGGAGTAGAGAAAAGCTCCTCATCCTTGTTTTCACATTGTCGTAATGACAACTTGAGTAATATAGAGAGTGTGGGATATTTTTAGCATGTGAGAACTTGAGAGGAGGATTTTAGTTGATGTGTTTAATGAGATTTTTAGTTGATAAGTTTGTGGGTGTATGAATGAGTGAACTCAGCATTTTCCCTTCAAGTTCATGGTGTGCTTCCATCAAAGCCATCAGAGGTGACCCCTGAGTGAGAGACAGGCCCGACATGTTGCAGATTCGTGGATGACGATCGTGGAGGTTGAGAGATCGGGGGGTAGTTGATCGATAGGACCGCGGAGGGTTTACATTTTTGGTTCCGTTGCCGGGACCTCACTTGAAGGGATCGTTGAACGATGTTTAGAGTTCAGTTCTATATTCGACAAAAGGAGATTATGAGAGAGCACATGGAGAGAACGTTGGGAGGAGAGAGAGCTAACGCGATGTTAGCAACGTTAGAACCTTTCGTGTATCCCGTAGTGATATATGACGCGTTCGAAGTCATTCTTTACATCTTGTTCACTTAGAAAGGGTTTGAGGAGAGTTGAAAGAGGGTGCAACAAGAGTTGTAGAGAAAGGAGGAGAGAAAAGTTATTAGAGGAGATAAATTTGTGAGTTTAGAAATTCTGCTCTCTGGAAAATTTGTACAGTCGCTGTCAACTTTTCTGTGAATTTTATTTTCCTAAGAAACTTTCCAGTGTTTTAGATTGGCTGATAACCTATCTAAGACAAAAGAAATCATAGGAAAAGGTGGTCTAGAGAGGGAGCAATGAATTTTCAAAGTTGAGGGGATCTATTCGTGAGAGTTGAGGAATTCTGTTATCTGGAAAACATTTACAGTCATTGTCAGATTTTCTGTGAATTTTACTTTTCCTGAGAAACTTTCCAGTGTTTTAGAGTGGCTGATAAGCTATCCAGGACAAAAGAAATCATGAGAAGATGAGGTCTGAAGAGGGAGAAAGAATTTTTCAAAGTGGAGGGGGTTGACAACCATGAGGGAAGTGAAAATATACAAATTTCAGTTCTCTGAAAATTTGTACAGTCATCACCATCTCTTCTGATTAGGGAAGTTTCTGTTGAAACTTCATGATTTAGTAGCTTGGAGGTTGAGCTACTAGAGACCACAAAAATCTTGGAGAGATCTCTTACCAACTAAAAGATATACGTTTCGGCATACAAGGAGGTCTTGAAGATACTTCATGGGGAATCCAGTTCGAATGACGAGGTGGAAGAAGAGACGTTTAGGAGTTCGAACTGAGACGGAGAAGCCCAAGTTAAGTATAGATGAGTTAAGAACCCGCATCTATAGCACATGGGGTGCCCTCTTTACCCTATACGAAGAAGCTTCCGCGACCATTGGCACAGATTTGAAGAAAGTCGAGTTTAAAGCATCATTCACTGTGGAGGCCACGAATGCTCCTGGTGAAGTAGAGTTGGATCCTTACAAGAGTGAGTTCAAGATGTCTGTTGTGATTAGTACAAACGATGGTGAGGAGGATCATATCTTCGATAGTTAATTTTAGATTAGATTTTATTTTGTGTATAGCATGTATAATACACGATTTCCAATATAAAGCTCAGAAGAGTTAAGAAAGTGAGGTAGAATTATTTTCCTCTATGATATTTTGTCCACTTAATGGTTGAGAAGGTGCAACATGAGTGGAAATTCAAAAGATTGGAAAGTTAGACTTAGAAACCTTCCTCAAGGTTTAGATGTCATAGTAAGTGTCGGAGAAAGTTCGAGAGAGATTATCGTCGAGTTTGAAAACCCTAGTACTAAACCTCAAGTAGAATCTCCGAGGAGAAGAGTAGAAACCGACTTGTGGTGTTATTTCTGTAGAGGGTTGGGACATAAAGTAGTGAATTGTCCAACTAGAATCAGAACCGAAAGAGCTAAAGGGAAGCAGGAGTTTACTGATTTAAGTCTTCGAGTGGGTCCATCGTCACCAGCGCCAATTCATCTTCTAGGCGAAGATCCTTGTCCAAGTTGTGGAGTGGGTGATCTATCCAGAGGACACAAGTGCGTCGATGTGGCCGCTCTACTTACGTCAGTAGTCGAGAAGTTGGACGAGACTCAAAGAGCTGAGACGGAGAAGTTGTCGACTTCAAAAGAGGACTCAGCTGAATTGTGATGGAGATCGTCATTCGGATGGTGGAGAAGGCGGTGATGCGACTCAGGCTCATGATTACCTTGGGAGAAGAGATGGCACAAGAGGTGTTGTTACAACCATTTCCTTTCATTTTACCTATGGTAGATTATTCGCGAATGGAATTGGTGATGTTCGTACTCTTTTAGCGAGTAGTTATTGCACAAAAATTAGAAGGATAGAAAGAATAGTTACAAGATGGGGAAGTTACCAGTGTTTCATGGGAAGGACAATGAAGATGTAGAACCATTTGTACGAGACTTCAAAAGGGATTGCATCGGAAACAACGTGAGAAGGAAGGAAGAATGGGTGTTGTTACTGCTAGAGTTTTTAGAAGATTTTGCTCTTACGTGGTATGAAGACCGAGTGAAGAGCTAGACACCTGGTGCAGTTGAGGACACATGGGAGACGTTGAGTAATGCACTCATCGAAGAATTTCTTCCAGAAGAGAGTTATGAGAAACTCATGGTGGAGCTTACTCATTTGAAGCAACGGGACGACGAGAAAGTTCGGCAATATGCCGAAAGGGTGGATAAGTTGGAGCAACGGTTTCGGACGGTCCTACGGAAGAGTGGAGACAATGTGGAGCTAACGATGGCGGGGATTGGAGCAGTGCTGACCAAGAACTTGGTGGGAGGGTTGAGACCTTCAATTCGAACCCAAGTGAGGTACGAGAAACCAGCAACCAAAGCGGAGGTCATCAAGATTGCGGCAAACATGGAAGAGAGTTTGGATGAAGGAGATATCATCCAACCTCATCATGTTGCTCTGGTGTCGACTCCGACTCCTGGTGTAGCCACAATGATCGCACCTGCACCATCACAATTGGTGATTGCTTCAACGTCAGCTCCTACTCCAACGGTGGTGCCAAGACCGTTTGTCCCAACAACGATGTCTACTGCCACCTCTGATTTTCATGCCGAGCTGAAGAGCATCACCGATACTCTTGCGGATCTCAAGATAAACGTGGTGCAGTTACGAGAATGGAGGAACAAAGGTGGAGGAGGAGGTCAAAGAGGTTACGACAACAATCCCAACCGAGGAAATCAAGGTAACTTTGGAGACAACCAAGGTAACTTTGGAGGAATCACTTGTTGGACGTGTGGAGGTTCTCATTTCCAGTGAAATTGTCCTAACAACGGAGCAAGAGGTGTCGAAGCTGTCAGAATGAATGTGGGTGGAGGAAATCCATCACAAGGACGAGACAAGGAGGTGGCTACTATCGATGTCGTGCGAGATCCCATCTACGAGAAAGGAGAGAGTTCAAACTCTTCTCATGCACCGGTGGAGCTTTTAGCTCAAGAAAGGAAAAGAACTAGATTTTCTGATGAACCGGTTTTCATGGAGGAATCAACTAGTAGAAGTACTCGTTCGAGTAATGTTTCGAGTACACCAAGGGAGCCAAGAAGGAAGCTGGGGATGGCGGATTTCACCATTTCATCTTCCCAAGCAGGATATGATGTGGTTGAAGATGTGGGTGCTCAGAAAGCCAACATCACTGTTGGACAACTGATCGCACTTAATCCCAACTTACGAAGGGAACTCAGAGGAGGACTGAGTTCTAAGAGAAGCAAGAAGAAGAAACCCAAGAGCAAGACATCAAAGTCTGTGGGAGTTGGTGTGGTGGATGTGCATGCTTCAGAGGTATGCACTAGGGCTTCAAAGATTGAAGTCCGGTTGAATGGTCACTACGTCTCTGACGTACTGATGGATGGAGGATCGGCTGTCAACGCCATATCGGAGAGGTTGATGAAGAAGTTGGGGATGGAACCAACTCGCCCGGCTAGCATTGTCGTGGGGATGGCTAACAAGCAACGGGTAAGACCTCTTGGTGTGTTAGAGAAGGTGGTCGTGTCTGTGATGGGAGTTCAAACGTTGATGTCCTTTCAAGTGTTAAAGGACTCTAGTTATGATTTGCTCCTAGGTAGGCCTTGGTTGAGAGCTATGCGCACCACTGATAGGTGGCACAAGGGATACTTACGGATTGGGCCTAGAGATCATAGAGTGATAGTTCCTCTCTCGGGTATTGGAGTTGTGACTTCTGACTCTGATAGACCCACTAGTGACTACTGGGAATCTGATACGGAGGATGATCAGAGTGTATCAGAAGTAGATACCGGAGATTCTTACGATCAAGAATCCTCGTCTGAGGACGAAGGATTTGGTCGAGATGAATCATTACATCAGCTTAGTGCTATTGACTTGTTGCCTCGACCAGCAGTGGAGAAAGATCCTGACAAAGAAGAGTTGAGTGAGGCAGAGATTGTGAGAAGACTCTCTACCCTGAAGTTTGGTATCAATGTCACTCAAGAAGAGAAAAGTAGATTCCTAGATATATTTCGAAAATATATCCATGTGTTTGCTTTCAGCTACAAGGATTTGAAGGAGGTGACTCTCGAGACTCATCGAATCGAATTGGAGGAGCACGCAAGACCAGTTCGATAGAAGCAGAGAAGGGTCAATCCCACAACGGCAATGATGGTCAAGGAGGAGATAGACAAGTTGAAGGAGGCGAGTTTCATCTATGAGGTGGAGAACTCAGAATGGGTTTCACCCATTGTGATTGTCAAGAAGAAGAATGGTAAGCTGCGAGTGTGCATAGACTATAAGAAGCTGAATGCAGTTACCAAGAAGGATTATTATCCTCTACCATTTATAGATGAGATTTTGGAGGAAGTTGCTGGTCATGAGTGGTACAGCTTTGGTGATGGTTATAGTGGGTATAACCAAATCAAGATAGCACAGGAGTACAAACAGTTGACTACTTTCACTACTCTTTGGGGAACATTTGCATTTCGGGTGATGCCATTCGGATTGTGTAATGCTCCGGCCACGTTTCAAAGGTTCATGAACAAGGTGTTTGAACCATTCATAGGGAAGTTTGTTCGGGATTTCATTGACGATTTCTGTGTGTACGGACGAAAGGAGGACCACTTTGATCATGTGATCAAAGTTTTGCAGCGGTTGGAGCAAGCCAACGCTTCTCTAAATCCAGAGAAGTGCATCTTTGGCTGCGAAGAAGGTCTGCTGTTAGGGCACATCATTTCCAAGAATGGAATTGCGGTAGATCCTGAGAAGGTGAAGAAGATTGTGGATCTTCCATTTTCGATCAACTTGACAAAGTTGAGGCAGTTTCTTGGCATGGTTGGATATTATCGTAGGTTTGTCTTTTCTTTCTCAAACAAAGCAATAGCTTTGACTATGTACATGAAGAAGGGAGTTGATTTCGACTTAATAGTGCATGATCAGAAGGCAAAGGAAGCATTTGAAGAGCTGAAAAAGGCATTAGTGACAGCTCCTATACTTGCTAAACCTGAGTGGAGTAAAGCATTTATTCTGTATACGGATGCCTCCAATGTAACAATCGGATGTACATTAAGTCAGCTAGATGGAGATGGGCATGATCATCCTATAGCTTATGCTAGTAGGCAGATGGTTCCAGTGGAGAAGAATTACTCCGTGACTGAACGAGAAGGATTAGCGGTGATCTTTGGATTGAAGAAGTTTCGACACTACTTGCTAGGAGGAAAATTTTCCATAGTCACAGATCACAAGGCTTTAAAGTATATCTTTAATAAGCCTAATGCCGAAGGTCGTATTGCTCGTTGGAAGATCCTTCTAACAGAATACGATTATGTGATCGAAGATAGACCAGGGAAAAAGCATGCGAATGTTGATCTTTTGTCGAGAGCTTATGATGATGAGGGAGAAGAACCGTTTGATGATTCATTTCCAGACGAGCATCTGATGACCATCACAAGCATCGAGGAGATACCGGACGAGTACAAAGAAATCTGGAGTTTCCTTGTAGATGGCTCTTTTCCAGAAGGTATGCATACCCGAGAACGTAACGCGTTGATCAAGAGATGCAAACCTTACACCATGGTGGAGGGAATTCTGTTTCATCAAGGAGCAGATGGGTTACTAAGGAGAGCAGTTGGTCAGAAGGAGGCATTCAAGCTAATGCACGAGTTTCACGACGGAACTGTTTGCGGAGGTCACTTTGCTGGTAAGATAACAGCCTTCAAGATTTTGGATGCGGGTTATCACTGGAGAGGGATTTTCAAAGAGTGTTTAGACTATTGCAAAACTTATGACGTATGTCAAGCATTTGCTCTAAAGTCTACTAGAACACCTCCGTTAAGATCAATTCCAGTATTAGGGCCGTTTGAGAAGTGGGGTATTGACTTTGTAGGTCCTCTTAATAAGACACCTCGAGGCAATAGATACATTGTAGTCGCCACTGACTATTGTACCAAGTGGGTAGAGGCTAGACCTTTGAGAGAGACCAATGAAACAGAAGTCGGTAGATTCCTATGAGAGATGATCATCACGAGATTTGGATGTCCGTTAGAGTTGGTCTCAGATAGAGGAGGAGAGTTTGTAGGGAGCATGACTACTGCTATGCTACAACACTTTTCTATCAAGCCACGAGTAACGACCTCATACAAACCAAATGCTAATGGTCTTGCGGAGAAGAACAATCTTACACTTTGTATGATGCTCGCCAAAGACGCTGGTGTTGAAACTGCGAAACATACTTGGGATAAGAGGCTACATACCATCTTATGGGAGTACCGAACGACAACAAAGACTTCTACTGGATACTCCCCATTTCGATTGGTTTATGGAGTGGAGTCCAAGTTGCCGATCCAATTCGAATTGGATACTTTTCAAACTATTCAACGAAAGTTGAAGAGGTCGAGAGGAGAAGACGTAGTCAGATCAAGAAGGGAGCAACTCATGGAGTTGGAAGAGACCCGAGCGGTAGCAATGATCCGGATGGAACGAGCTCAGGCGTATCAAAAGAAGAGTTACGACAAACGGTTGGGCAAGAGGGAGGTAAAACCTTTTCAAGTCGGAGATTGGGTTATGTTGTATGATGCTATCAGATTCAAGAGGGCTAGGAAGAAGTTTCTTCCAAGATATTTTGGTCCTTTTGTTGTAGATAAGGTGTGGAACAACTTCACATATGACCTTCAAGAGCTGGGAGGAAGGAGATTTGATCGAGTAAATCATGACAAGTTGAAGTTATTTCATCGACGAAAGTTCTCTCTTCACTCCGAGGACGGAGCGAAAATTTAGTCCGGGGGTAAAATGTAACGACCTATGTTACACATAGGAAGTTTGTCTATTAGTAAGGTGTTTAGTTATAACTAAGTGTTGAGAATGTTTATTGGCTGCCAAAGTACTTTAAGGATGTATCAAGTTAGTCATGACTAGCTAAAAGTTAGTTATGGTTAAACTTAGCTGTACTTTTGGCAGAATTCAGGTATTTGCTAAAGAGTGAGCACTACTATCTTGTCATCTTGTCTAAAAGGTAGAAAGGAGGTGGAAAGTATCCCTTATCTCCTTTTTGACTTGATATTAGTGGTTGGATTAAAGTTGTGGACTTTGTGGGCATTAAAAACAAGAAGAGATTCCACATGTTTCCTTTTTAGTGGGTCCTAGTGTAGAGGAGGGGTGGAAATTGGAGATTCCTTTAGAATATTCCAGAATCCTTCTAGAAGTTGTTGACTTTGAAGGAATAAGCCCATGTGAAAAGGTAAAAAGCCCATGTGATCAATGCTTTTACCTTAAGTAATATCTTAGTAAAACCCGGTAAAAGTAGTTACGGCTGAGTTACCGGGGGTACCAAAGTAAAAACCTAGAATGTATAAATAGAGGAGTAGAGAAGAGCTCCTCATCCTTGTTTTCACATTGTCGTAATGACAACTTGAGTAATATAGAGAGTGTGGGATATTTTTAGCATGTGAGAACTTGAGAGGAGGATTTTAGTTGATGTGTTTAATGAGATTTTTAGTTGATAAGTTTGTGGGTGTATGAATGAGTGAACTCAGCATTTTCCCTTCAAGTTCATGGTGTGCTTCCATCAAAGCCATCAGAGGTGACCCCTGAGTGAGAGACAGGCCCGACATGTTGCAGATTCGTGGATGACGATCGTGGAGGTTGAGAGATCGGGGGGTAGTTGATCGATAGGACCGCGGAGGGTTTACATCACGAAGCTGTACTTGAAGAAAAACGCAGGAGGGAGGATGCAGGTGAGGCTTCTACAGCCAAACAACCTGCTACAAGGAGTGAAAGGGCTAGACCAGAGGCGAGACAGGAGACAACACCTACTCGGGAGGAGACTATGGAGGATCTACCACCTACAACACCAAAGGAGAAGGAGAGAAGCAAGGAGAAGGGTAAGATGCCTGCATACAAACTTCAGTCTGACATTGAGATTGCTACAGACTTGAAGCAGGTGTTAGACAATCGTATCTTGAATGGGAAGGTTGAGTTTACCTTGGGTGAGATTCTTGGGATTGCAAAGCGTGAGTTCCATGAGGTTATCATAGATATCATCAAGAGGAAACGTCAGATTTTGGGTGAAGCAGCTACGCTTAACGCTCTAGGGACCAAACTGTCAGAGGATGAGGAGGATGAGATTGCTGGTTACTGCTCTCAAGTATCAGAGGGGAGATCGTATCAGCACGTGAGGTTTGAAGATGAGGTGGAAGCATCGCAGAAGAGCCATTACTCTCACAACCATTGGGCAAGAGCAACCACAGAGACCTTGGTGAAGTTGGGAGATCTAGAGGAACCTGTGGTGGCGTTGATTGATCATGGCTCAGAGATTAATCTGATGTCTAAGGAGATGTACAAGCGTGGGAGATGGCCCATAGACACCGACCATGGATGGCTTATCCGCGCTGCCAACAACCAGAGGGGAGAACTCTATGGTGCTTGTCCCAACATCAAGGTAACTGTGGGTGACATCAGTGATGTTCAGAATTTCTTTGTACAAGACATGTCAACCTATCCTATCATTCTAGGGCAGCCTTACATTACTGCTGTTAGAATGGAGACACGAGTTATGGATGATGGTTCAGCCTATGCTAGGATACGTAGTAGAGATGGTAAAAGAGCTGTTCAGTTTTTGACCGTTGCTGCAGAACATGAGAGGAATCGTGATAGCTTGAGAGACCGTCCACTACCTAAGATTACTCAGGAGTTTAGAGAGTCTAGGGGTTTTGGCAGAGTACCATTGAAGAGCGAGACTTCAATGGTACAGTAGAGATAGGATTCTCGCCTGATCCAGTAGAACAGGAAGCTTTATCCTCTAGCTTCTTGGGATTGACGTCAAGTGGATTAGTATGTTATAGGAAGGTTGAGAATCTGAAGAGGTTTGAGAGGCAACATGTGAAGTATGTACAGCAGTCTTTGTGGGATAGTGGAGAGTTAGCAGGAGATGAATACATATCTGGAGTGTTTGAAGAGCAGTATTTGGTAGATACTATAGGGGAGTTGAAATCTATAGTAGAAAGTTCTATAGATGATGTAGATAGAGTGGTGAGAGTGAGCTCCAAGGAGCTTTATGATGTAATTGATAAGTTTATAGATCGACAAGAGGTGTATGTGGAGACCAAGTACAAGTCAGTGGCAAAGAAAGTCAAACCAGTGGCTTTGCCTTTACCACTCGATTACAATCAGAAGATGGAGCAAGCTGCACGAGAACCGACGCTCAGAGGACCGAGAAGAATTGGACACCAGTTCACAGAAACAACACTGAAGGAGCTGAGGATTGGAGGTGATGGATTTCTTACTGAGCAAGAGAAGAAGAGCTTCAGGGAGATGCTATCTAGGCATGGTAAGACGTTTGCATTTGAGTCACATGAAGTAGGATGTGTAGATCCAAGTGTGGTTGCACCTATGGTAATCTTTACTATACCGCATGTGTCTTGGAATCTACGTCCTATCCCTGTGCCTAGAGCTCATCTGCCAAAGCTGATAGACTTGCTCAATGAGAGGATTAGGATGGGTATCTTGGAACCATCTATAGCTCCCTATTCTAGCAGATGGTTTACTGTTCCGAAGAAAAGTGGAGCTTTGAGATTCATTCAAGATATGCAGCCAGTTAACAAGGTAACTATCAGAAATATGGGTATAGGACCTATTGTAGACGAGTTTGCAGAGGCTTTTGCTGGTTGTGCTATCTATTCCATGAGAGATTTATATTCAGGTTATGATCAGTTTCAATTATCCTCTGAGAGTAGAGACTTGACTACAATGAGGACACCTTTGGGATTACTGAGGATGTGCACCTTGCCACAAGGTGCTACCAATTCTGTAGCACATATGATGAATGGCATGAACAAAGTTTTGAGAGATTTCATTCCTGAAAAAACTATGTCATTCCTTGATGATGTGCCGATCAAAGGGTGTGCTGAGGAGGAGAAGAATGTGGTAATGGATCAGAGAGGGTGCCGTAAGTTTGTTACAGATCACATAGCTGATTGTGATAAGATACTGAGTCAACTAGAGGAGGTTTATTTGACTTTATCAGGCGCAAAGTCTGTATTTGGAGAACAGGAGGTGTTAATAGTGGGACATCTATGTGGATCTTATGGTCGGAAACCTTGTCCAAACAAGGTTGATGCCATTCGAAGGATGAAGGAGACATGTGGGTCGGTTACCGAGGTGAGGAGGTTTCTAGGTGCATGTGTGTTTTATCATATATGGATTCCACACTTTGCACATGTAGCGGATCCGTTGTACAAGCTGCTGAGGAAGGGGCAAAGATTTCAGTGGCAAGAGGAGCAAAGCGAGTCTATGAGGAAGTTGAAGGATCTTTTAGCTTCACCGCCAACTCTACGGAAGGTAACATATGAGTTGGGCAGATCTGTTATCCTTACTGTTGATACTAGTCCTATTGGCATTGGATGGGCTGTAGGACAAGACGACGAGGATGGAAATAGATATGTGGTGCGTTTTGGAGCTAAGGTGTTAAGTTCACGGCAGAGAGACTACCCTCAGGTCAAGAGAGAGCTATGGGGAGTAGTTAGTGCAATGAAGAGTGACAAGGAATACTTGATAGGAGCACTTGTGGTTGTGGAGACAGATTGTTTACCTCTCTTGGGAATGATCACTAGCTGTACAACTCCAGATATTGCTATGTTGAGGTGGATAGCATATATCAAGTCCTTGAACCCAGAGTTTAGACATATTGCAGGGAAGGACAATCCTGTGGCAGATATGTTATCAAGGGCTAGGTATTACGATGAGAAAGAAATGATAGATGACCAGGAGGATGTGGGAACAGAGTTCTATTCTAGTGCTCTTGCTAGAAGAGATAGAAGTTGTTTTGCAGCCTCGTTGGAGTTATTTGAGGAAACTATGTACGATGGCGAGTGGTTGGATCTTGGACGCTATTTGAGTTCACTGGAAAGGCAAGAAGGCTGGTCTGATGCAGATTTCAAGAGGATCCGTAGAATAGCTTATGGTTACTTTTTACATGGAGGACATCTATGAAAGCGCCCTAAGCTACAAGGAGGTATACCACAGCGGGTGGTATGTGACCTGGAATTGCAGCAGAAACTGATCAAGGAGTTCCATGAGAGTCTATGGGTCAGTCATAGAGGAGTTTGGGCTACATTTGCCAAGATGAAGGAGAAGTATTGGTGGAAGGGTATGTATAAGGATGTAGTACTGTAAACCCTCCGCGGTCCTAACGATCAACTACCCCCCGATCTCTCAACCTCCATGATCGTCATCCACGAATCTGCAACTGTCGGGCCTGTCTCTCACTCAGGGGTCACCTCTGATGGCTTTGATGGAAGCACACCATGAATCTTGAAGGGAAAAATGCTAAGTTCACTCTCATTCATACACCCACAAACTTATCAACTAAAATCTCCATAATCTCATCCACTAAAATCCTCCATTCTAACGACGTCTCTCAAGTTCTCACATGCTAAAAATATCCCACACTCTCTATATTACTCAAGTTGTCATTACGACGATGTGAAAACAAGGATGAGGAGCTCTTCTCTACTCCTCTATTTATACATTCTAGGTTTTTACTTTGGTACCCTCCGGTAACTCAGCCGTAACTACTTTTACCGGGTTTTACTAAGATATTACTTAAGGTAAAAGCATTGATCACATGGGCTTTTTACCTTTTCACATGGGCTTATTCCTTCAAAGTCAACAACTTCTAGAAGGATTCTGGAATATTCTCAAGGAATCTCGAATTTCCACCCCCCCTCTACACTAGGACCCACTAAAAAGGAAACATGTGGAATCTCTTCTTGTTTTTAATGCCCACAAAGTCCACAACTTTAATCCAACCACTAATATCAAGTCAAAAAGGAGATAAGGGATACTTTCCACCCCCTTTCTACCTTTTAGACAAGATGACAAGATAGTAGTGCTCACTCTTTAGCAAATATCTGAATTCTGCCAAAAGTACAGCTAAGTTTAACCATAACTAACTTTTAGCTAGTCATGACTAACTTGATATCTCCTAAAAGTACTTTGGCAGCAAATAAACATTCTCAACACTTAGCTAGAACTAAACACCTTACTAATAGACAAACTTCCTATGTGTAACATAGGTCGTTACATTTTACCCCCGGACTAAATTTTCGCTCCGTCCTCGGAGTGAAGAGAGAACTTCCGTCGATGAAACAACTTCAACTTGTCATGGTTGACCCGATCGAATCTCCTTCCTCCCAGCTCCTGAAGGTCATATGTGAAGTTGCTCCACACCTTATCTACAACAAAAGGACCAAAATATCTCGGAAGAAACTTCTTCCTAGCCCTCTTGAATCTGATAGCATCATACAACATAACCCAATCTCCGACTTGAAAAGGTTTTACCTCCCTCTTGCCCAACCGTTTGTCGTAACTCTTCTTTTGATACGCCTGAGCTCGTTCCATCCGGATCATTGCTACCGCTCGGGTCTCTTCCAACTCCATGAGTTGCTCCCTTCTTGATCTGACCACGTCTTCTCCTCTCGACCTCTTCAACTTTCGTTGAATAGTTTGAAAAGTATCCAATTCGAATTGGATCGGCAACTTGGACTCCACTCCATAAACCAGTCGAAATGGGGAGTACCCAGTAGAAGTCTTTGTTGTCGTTCGATACTCCCATAAGATAGCATGTAGCCTCTTATCCCAAGTATGTTTCGCAGTCTCAACACCAGCATCTTTGGCGAGCATCATACAAAGTGTAAGATTGGTCTTCTCCGCAAGACCATTAGCATTTGGTTTGTATGAGGTTGTTACTCGTGGCTTGATAGAAAAGTGTTGTAGCATAGCAGTAGTCATGCTCCCTACAAACTCTCCTCCTCTATCTGAGACCAACTCTAACGGACATCCAAATCTTGTGATGATCCTCTCCCATAAGAATCTACCGACTTCTGTTTCATTGGTCTCTCTCAAAGGTCTAGCCTCTACCCACTTGGTACAATAGTCAGTGGCGACTACAATGTATCTATTGCCTCGAGGTGTCTTATTAAGAGGACCTACAAAATCAATACCCCACTTCTCAAATGGTCCTAACACGGGAATTGATCTTAACGGAGGTGTTCTAGTAGACTTCAGAGCAAATGCTTGACATACGTCGCAAGTTTTGCAATAGTCTAAACACTCTTTGAAAATCCCTCTCCAGTGGTAACCCGCATCCAAAATCTTGAAGGCTGTTATCTTACCAGCAAAGTGACCTCCGCAAACAGTTCCGTCGTGAAACTCGTGCATTAGCTTGAATGCCTCCTTCTGACCAACTGCTCTCCTTAGTAACCCATCTGCTCCTTGATGAAACAGAATTCCCTCTACCATGGTGTAAGGTTTGCATCTCTTGATCAACGCGTTACGTTCTCGGGTATGCATACCTTCTGGAAAAGAGCCATCTACAAGGAAACTCCAGATTTCCTTGTACTCGTCCGGTATCTCCTCGATGCTTGTGATGGTCATCAGATGCTCGTCTGGAAATGAATCATCAAACGGTTCTTCTCCCTCATCATCATAAGCCCTTGACAAAAGATCAGCATTCGCATGCTTCTTCCCTGGTCTATCTTCGATCACATAATCGTATTCTGTTAGAAGGATCTTCCAACGAGCAATACGACCTTCGGCATTAGGCTTATTAAAGATATACTTTAAAGCCTTGTGATCTGTGACTATGGAAAATTTCCCTCCTAGCAAGTAGTGTCGAAATTTCTTCAATCCAAAGATCACCGCTAATCCTTCTCGTTCAGTCACGGAGTAATTCTTCTCCGCTGGAACCATCTGCCTACTAGCATAAGCTATAGGATGATCATGCCCATCTCCATCTAGCTGACTTAATGTACATCCGATTGCTACATTGGAGGCATCCGTATACAGAATAAATGCTTTACTCCACTCAGGTTTAGCAAGTATAGGAGCTGTCACTAATGCCTTTTTCAGCTCCTCAAATGCTTCCTTTGCCTTCTGATCATGCACTATCAAGTCAAAATCAACTCCCTTCTTCATGTACATAGTCAAAGCTATTGCTTTGTTTGAGAAGGAAAAGACAAACCTACGATAATATCCAACCATGCCAAGAAACTGCCTCAACTTTGTCAAGTTGATCGGAAATGGAAGATCCACAATCTTCTTCACCTTCTCAGGATCTACCGCAATCCCATTCTTGGAAATGATGTGCCCTAACAGCAGACCTTCTTCGCAGCCAAAGATGCACTTCTCTGGATTTAGAGAAGCGTTGGCTTGCTCCAACCGCTGCAAAACTTTGATCACATGATCAAAGTGGTCCTCCTTTCGTCCGTACACACAGAAATCGTCAATGAAATCCCGAACAAACTTCCCTATGAATGGTTCAAACACCTTGTTCATGAACCTCTGAAACGTGGCCGGAGCATTACACAGTCCGAATGGCATCACTCGAAATGCAAATGTTCCCCAAGGAGTAGTGAAAGTAGTCAACTGCTGGTACTCCTGTGCTATCTTGATCTGGTTGTATCCACTATAACCATCACCAAAGCTGTACCACTCATGACCGGCAACTTCCTCCAAAATCTCATCTATAAATGGTAGAGGATAATAGTCCTTCTTGGTAACTGCATTCAGCTTCTTATAGTCTATGCACACTCGCAGCTTACCATTCTTCTTCTTGACAATCACAATGGGTGAAACCCATTCTGAGTTCTCCACCTCATAGATGAAACTCGCCTCCTTCAACTTGTCTATCTCCTCCTTGACCATCATTGCCGTTGTAGGATTGACCCTTCTCTGCTTCTGTCGAACTGGTCTTGCGTTCTCCTCCAATTCGATTCGATGAGTCTCGAGGGTCACCTCCTTCAAATCCTTGTAGCTGAAAGCAAACACATGGATATATTTTCGAAATATATCTAGGAATCTACTTTTCTCTTCTTGAGTGACATTGATACCAAACTTCAGGGTAGAGAGTCTTCTCACAATCTCTGCCTCACTCAACTCTTCTTTGTCAGGATCTTTCTCCACTGCTGGTCGAGGCAACAAGTCAATAGCACTAAGCTGATGTACTGATTCGTCTCGACCAAATCCTTCATCCTCAGACGAGGATTCTTGGTCGTAAGAATCCCCAGTATCTACTTCCGAGACACTCTGATCATCCTCCGTATCAGATTCCCAGTAGTCACTAGTGGGTCTATCAGAGTCAGAAGTCACAACTCCAACACCCGAGAGAGGAACTATCACTCTATGATCTCTAGGCCCAATCCGTAAGTATCCCTTGTGCCACCTATCCGTGGTGCGCACAGCTCTCAACCAAGGCCTTCCTAGGAGCAAATCATAACTAGAGTCCTTTAACACTTGAAAGGACATTAATGTTTGAACTCCCATCACAGACACGACCACCTTCTCTAACACACCAAGAGGTCTTACCCGTTGCTTGTTAGCCATCCCCACGACAATGCTAGCCGGGCGAGTTGGTTCCATCCCCAACTTCTTCATCAACCTCTCCGATATGGCGTTTACAGCTGACCCTCCATCCACCAATACGTCAGAGACGTAGTGACCATTCAACCGGACTTCAATCTTTGAAGCCCTAGTGCATACCTCTGAAGCATGCACATCCACCACACCAACTCCCACAGACTTTGACGTCTTGCTCTTGGGTTTCTTCTTCTTGCTTCTCTTAGAACTCAGTCCTCCTCTGAGTTCCCTTCGTAAGCTGGGATTAAGTGCGATCAGTTGTCCAACAGTGATGTTGGCTTTCTGAGCACCCACATCTTCAACCACATCATATCCCGCTTGGGAAGATGAAATGGTGAAATCCGCCATCCCCAGCTTCCTTCTTGGCTCCCTTGGTGTACTCGAAACATTACTCGAACGAGTGCTTCTACTAGCTGATTCCTCCATGAAAACCGGCTCATCAGAAAATCGAGTTCTTTTCCTTTCTTGAGCTAAAAGCTCCACCGGTGCATGAGAAGAGTTTGAACTCTCTCCTTTCTCGTAGATGGGATCTCGCACGACATCGATAGTAGCCACCCCCTTGTCTCGTCCTTGTGATGGATTTCCTCCACCCACATTCATTCTGACAGCTTCGGCACTTCTTGCTCCGTTGTTAGGACAATTTCGCTGAAAATGAGAACCTCCACACGTCCAACAAGTGATTCCTCCAAAGTTACCTTGGTTGCCTCCAAAGTTACCTTGATTTCCTCGGTTGGGATTGTTGTCGTAACCTCTTTGACCTCCTCCTCCACCTTTGTTCCTCCATTCTCGTAACTGCACCACATTTATCTTGAGATCCGCAAGAGTGTCAGTGATGCTCTTCAGCTCGGCATGAAAATCAGAGGTGGCAGTAGACATCGTTGTTGGGACAAACGGTCTTGGCACCACCGTTGGAGTAGGAGCTGACGTTGAAGCAATCACCAATTGTGATGGTGCAGGTGCGATCGTTGTGGCTACACCAGGAGTCGGAGTTGACACCAGAGCAGCATGATGAGGTTGGATGATATCTCCTTCATCCAAACTCTCTTCCATATTTGTCGCTATCTTGATGGCCTCCGCTTTGGTTGCTGGCTTCTCGTACCTCACTTGGGTTCGAATTGAAGGTCTCAACCCTCCCACCAAGTTCTTGGTCAGCACTGCTCCAATCCCCGCCATCGTTAGTTCCACATTGTCTCCACTCTTCCGTAGGACCGTCCGAAACCGTTGCTCCAACTTATCCACCCTTTCGGCATATTGCCGAACTTTCTCGTCGTCACGTTGCTTCAAATGAGTAAGCTCCACCATGAGCTTCTCATAACTCTCTTCTGGAAGAAATTCTTCGATGAGTGCATTACTCAACGTCTCCCATGTGTCCTCAACTGCACCAGGTGTCTGGCTCTTCACTCGGTCTTCATACCACGTAAGAGCAAAATCTTCTAAAAACTCTGGCAGTAACAACACCCATTCTTCCTTCCTTCTCACATTGTTTCCGATGCAACCCCTTTTGAAGTCTCGAACAAACGGTTCTACATCTTCATTGTCCTTCCCATGAAACACGGGTAGCTTTCCCATCTTGTAACTACTCTTTCTACTCTTCTAATCGTCGTGCAATAACTACTCGCTAAAAGAGTACGAACATCACCAATTCCATTCGCGAATAATCTACCATAGGTAAAATGAAAGGAAATGGTTGTAACAACACCTCTTGTGCCATCTCTTCCCCCAAGGTAATCATGAGTCTGAGTCGCATCACCGCCTTCTCCACCATCCGAATGACGATCTCCATCACAACTCAGCCGAGTCCTCCTTTGAAGTCGACAACTTCTCCGTCTCAGCTCTTTGAGTCTCGTCCAACTTCTCGACTACGGACGTAAGTAGGGCGGCCACATCGACGCACTTGTGTCCTCTTGATAGATCACCCACTCCACAACTTGGACAAGGATCTTCGCCTAGAAGATGAATTGGCGTTGGTGACGATGGACCCACTCGAAGACTCAAATCAGTAAACTCCCGCTTCCCTTTAGCTCTCTCGGTTCTGATTCTAGTTGGACAATTCACTACTTTGTGTCCCAACCCTCTACAGAAATAACACCACAAGTCGGTTTCTACTCTTCTCCTCGGCGATTCTACTTGAGGTTTAGTACTAGGGTTTTCAAACTCGACGATAATCTCTTTCGAGCTCTCTCCGACGCTTACTATGACATCTAAACCTTGAGGAAGGTTTCTAAGTCTAACTTTCCAATCTTTTGAATTTCCACTCATGTTGCACCTTCTCAACCATTAAGTGGACAAAATATCATAGAGGAAAATAATTCTACATTACTTTCTTAACTCTTCCGAGCTTTATATTAGAAATCGTGCATTATACATGCTATACACGAAATAAAATCTAATCTAATATTAACTATCAAAGATATGATCCTCCTCACCCTCGTTTGTACTCATCACAACAGACATCTTGAACTCACTCTTGTAAGGATCCAACTCTATTTCACCAGGAGCATTCGTGGCCTCCATAGTGAATGATGCTTTAAACTCGACTTTCTTCAAATCTGTGCCAATTGTCGCGGAAGCTTCTTCGTATAGAGTAAAGAGGGCACCCCAAGTGCTATAGATGCGTGTTCGTAACTCATCTATACTTAACTTGGGCTTCTCCGTCTCTGTTCGAACTCCTAAACGTCTCTTCTTCCACCTCGTCATTCGAACTGGATTCCCCATGACGTATCTTCAAGACCTCCTTGTATGCCGAAACGTATCTCTCTTAGTTGGTAAGAGATCTCTCCAAGATTTTTGTGGTCTCCAGTAGCTCAACCTCCAAGCTACTAAATCATGAAGTTTCAACAGAAACTTCCCTAATCAGAAGAGATGGTGATGACTGTACAAATTTTCAGAGAACTGAAATTTGTATATTTTCACTTCCCTCATGGTTGTCAACCCCCTCCACTTTGAAAAATCCTTTCTCCCTCTTCAGACCTCATCTTCTCATGATTTCTTTTGTCCTGGATAGCTTATCAGCCACTCTAAAACACTGGAAAGTTTCTCAGGAAAATAAAATTCACAGAAAATCTGACACTGACTGTAAACTTTTTCCAGAGAACAGAATTCCTCAACTCTCACGAATAGACCCCCTCAATTTTGAAAAATCATTGCTCCCTCTCTAGACCACCTTTTCCTATGATTTCTTTTGTCTTAGATAGGTTATCAGCCAATCTAAAACACTGGAAAGTTTCACAGGAAAATAAAATTCACAGAAAAGTTGACAGCGACTGTACAAATTTTCCAGAGAGCAGAATTTCTAAACTCACAAATTTCTCTCCTCTAATAACTTTTCTCTCCTCCTTTCTCTACAACTCTTGTTGCACCTTCTTTCAACTCTCCTCAAACCCTTTCTAAGTGAACAAGATGTAAAGAATGACTTCGAACGCGTCATATATCACTACGGGATACACGAAAGGTTCTAACGTTGCTAACATCGCGTTAGCTCTCTCTCCTCCCAACGTTCTCTCCATGTGCTCTCTCATAATCTCCTTTTGTCGAATATAGAACTGAACTCTAAACATCGTTCAACGATCCCTTCAAGTGAGGTCCCGGCAACGGAACCAAAAATGTAAACCCTCCGCGGTCCTAACGATCAACTACCCCCCGATCTCTCAACCTCCATGATCGTCATCCACGAATCTGCAACTGTCGGGCCTGTCTCTCACTCAGGGGTCACCTCTGATGGCTTTGATGGAAGCACACCATGAATCTTGAAGGGAAAAATGCTAAGTTCACTCTCATTCATACACCCACAAACTTATCAACTAAAATCTCCATAATCTCATCCACTAAAATCCTCCATTCTAACGACGTCTCTCAAGTTCTCACATGCTAAAAATATCCCACACTCTCTATATTACTCAAGTTGTCATTACGACGATGTGAAAACAAGGATGAGGAGCTCTTCTCTACTCCTCTATTTATACATTCTAGGTTTTTACTTTGGTACCCTCCGGTAACTCAGCCGTAACTACTTTTACCGGGTTTTACTAAGATATTACTTAAGGTAAAAGCATTGATCACATGGGCTTTTTACCTTTTCACATGGGCTTATTCCTTCAAAGTCAACAACTTCTAGAAGGATTCTGGAATATTCTCAAGGAATCTCGAATTTCCACCCCCCCTCTACACTAGGACCCACTAAAAAGGAAACATGTGGAATCTCTTCTTGTTTTTAATGCCCACAAAGTCCACAACTTTAATCCAACCACTAATATCAAGTCAAAAAGGAGATAAGGGATACTTTCCACCCCCTTTCTACCTTTTAGACAAGATGACAAGATAGTAGTGCTCACTCTTTAGCAAATATCTGAATTCTGCCAAAAGTACAGCTAAGTTTAACCATAACTAACTTTTAGCTAGTCATGACTAACTTGATATCTCCTAAAAGTACTTTGGCAGCAAATAAACATTCTCAACACTTAGCTAGAACTAAACACCTTACTAATAGACAAACTTCCTATGTGTAACATAGGTCGTTACAGTACAGTTTGTTTCATCCTGTATACCCTGCCAGATGTATTCCAACGTACGTCATCGTGATGGATTGCATCCTACTTATCCTTTAGCCATTCATTATAAATGGGTAGTTGATCTGGTAACTATGTCATTTGGACTTGGACAAATGAGGTATCTAGTCTTGACTAGGGAAGATCTATCTAACCAAGTCGAAGGCCGTGCCCTGAGGATGAAGACCACTGCTAGTGTCTGCCGCTTTCTACTTGAAGATGTTATTTGTAAATATGGGTGTGTGGGAAAGAACACTGCAGATAGGGGTGAGCTGGATTCACAAGAAGCAGTTGAGTTCTTCAAGCGGTTGGGAATCAAGTTGGCGTTAACCACTGCTTACAATCCTGAAGGGAATGGCAAGAGCGAAAGAGGTCATCCGCCAATCATCAAAGCTTTGGTAAAAGCTTGCAAGGGTAAGATCCGTGAATGGCCTAGACTGCTACCGTTTGCTTTGTGGGCAGATCGTACAACTCATAGTACCGTTACAGGTTACATGCCAGCAGAATTGATACTAGGGCAAAAACCTGTGATGTTGATTGAGGAGGTTGTGCCTACTTGGAATGTTTTGCCATGGGAAGATGGTAGAAGTACGGAGGATCTTCTTGCATTAAGGATCCAGCAGTTAGAACGAAGACCTGAGGATGTTGCTAAAGTTGTGGAAAGGTTAAAGACTGCTAGAGAGAGAAACAAAGACAGATTTGATAGAACGCATAGATTACGACCCAAACCAGTTAAAGAAGGTCACTGGGTGTTAGTCTATGATAGTAGTCTTGATAATCAGCATAGCACTATCAGGAAGTTCTCCAAGAGATGGTTTGGACCTTATGTGGTATTAGAAGTTTATGATAATGCCACATACTCCTTGAGAGAGTTAGATGGTGCAGTGCTCAAGATACCAATCGCAGGGAAGAGAAACAAGCTCTTTAGAAGGAGAGGGGACGACCAGAACAATGCAGAGCTTACTGAGGATGAAGCTGAAGACTCAATGGAGGTTGAAGATGCATTTGAAGCTGAAGAGTATTGATCTCGATCTGGCACATACCGGAGGATGTGCAGGTTCAGAGGGGGTGGATGTCGCGCCATTTGGCGGCTACATGCTTGACTTCTACTCCGACGTTTAGGTTTGGTAGTTCTAGAAGTTAGCTCATATTACTTCTAGTCCTTTATGTATATGTTTGACACCTTTGCATACGGTGTTAACACTATTTTGAGTCCTAGTAGGCTGATAGTATGTTAGTTATCTTGTTCAAGCATTTGTGCGCTTGTGCAAGTGACTTCTTACTTGTCTATGACATTCAATGTACATAACTTAGGGTTTCCATGCTGATAGGGGTTTGAGCTCATGGGTTGTACTTACTTGTCGCCCATGCACACTTTCTAGCTGATTTAAGTTAATTTTTCGGAGCTACGTGTCGTTTTAGGTAGTTTAAGTATTACGCTGACACTCTAGGGGGCTTGACGTGGTAGCCTATGAGTGTAGATAAGTTACCAGGTAGTTTAAGGCACAAAAGGACAGTCAAGTGGAGCTATGAACTCCCATTGGTCTATTTTTGTCTTTTGTAAAACTCTAAGTTTAGAAACAGAGCTCTAGAGGAGAGTTTGAGCAATTGGTGAGGTATCTTCGAAATCTGAGATCACAAGAAGAGAGAGCTAGTCGTGCCAAGCACTGTCAGTGAAATTTTTGCTCGATTTGGATCAATAAACAAGGAGTTATGCCCAATTGAAGTTCGGATTGTGCCAAAACTGCATCACTTTTGTTGATTTTGGGGTTTTCGGTGCCAATTGCAGCAGAATTGAGGAAATCACTTCAAAACTTCGTGGTTGCGTTCACTGTCAGGAGGGCTACGACTGTCCAAAAAGTTTCGAATCATTTGAGTAACTGAGTAATTCAGGGCGGCCGCTGAAGCAGAGGGGGTCTGAAAAGCTCTTAATCTAGAGCAGCGACTTCAGAGAAGGAGATCTGGAGTTCTGTGTACATTCAGGAGTCCCAACTTCACAGGGATGTTCAGCATCCTGTAGACTTCAAATACTGTGAGAAGATTTGAAATTCATCGAGCCAATTCTCTGTTCTATGTCTGAATAGCTGTCTAGGTACCAGAAATTGCCATAATTCTCTTATTCAGAACTTTTCTGTCAACATCTCGGTGCTAGAATTCAATCTCAGGCTGAAACTTCGTGTGTGTGTTCAGTAGTGCCTCATTTACATGTAGGGGAAGTTTAGAAGTCTAAACCTTCATAGTTTTCCTCTCTTTGAGTGTCAAAGTTCACCGCTTAAACCTATTACTATTAGTTAAACTTAAATTTCGCTTTTTGAGCATATTAGAGGACCCTACACAACTGTGTGAGTGTTTATGGCCCCTGTTGTGACCTGAAAGCCAACCTCTTGAGTAAACAACCACAGCCAGAAGCCCGGCGCTTTCCTAGGTAGACGGATCACACTTCGACACCGCTTGGGAAGATGAAATGGTGAAATCCGCCATCTCCAACTTCCTTCTTGGCTCTCTTGGTGTACTCGAAACGTTACTCGAACGAGTACTTCTACTTGCTGACTCCTCCATGAAAATCGATTCATCAGAAAATCGAGTTCTTTTTCTTTCTTGAGCTAAAAGCTCTACCAGTGCATGAGAAGAGTTTGAACTCTCTCCTTTCTCATAGATGGGATCTCGCACGACATCGATAGTAGCTAACCTCTTGTCTCGTCCTTGTGATGGATTTCCTCCACCCACATTCATTCTGACAGCTTCGGCACCTCTTGCTCCGTTGTTAGGACAATTTCGCTGGAAATGATAACCTCCACACGTCCAACAAGTGATTCCTCCAAAGTTACCTTGGTTGTCTCCAAAGTTACCTTGATTTCCTCGGTTGGGATTGTTGTCGTAACCTCTTTGACCTCCTCCTCCACCTTTGTTCCTCCATTCTCGTAACTGCACCACGTTTATCTTGAGATCCGCAAGAGTATCGGTGATGCTCTTCAGCTCGGCATGAAAATCAGAGGTGGCAGTAGACATCGTTGTTGGGACAAACGGTCTTGGCACCACCGTTGGAGTAGGAGCTGACGTTGAAGCAATCACCAATTGTGATGATGCAGGTGCGATCGTTGTGGCTACACCAGGAGTCGGAGTCGACACCAGAGCAGCATGATGAGGTTGGATGATACCTCCTTCATCCAAACTCTCTTTCATATTTGTCGCAATCTTGATGACCTCCGCTTTGGTTGTTGGCTTCTCGTACCTCACTTGGGTTCGAATTGAAGGTCTCAATCCTCCCACCAAGTTCTTGGTCAGCATTGCTCCAATCCCCGCCATCGTTAGCTCCACATTGTCTCAACTCTTCCGTAGGACCGTTCGAAACCGTTGCTCCAACTTATCCACCCTTTCGGCATACTGCCAAAATTTCTCGTCGTCTCGTTGCCTCAAATGAGTAAGCTCCACCATGAGCTTCTCATAACTCTCTTCTGGAAGAAATTCCTCGATGAGTGCATTACTCAACGTCTCCCATGTGTCTTCAACTGCACCAGGTGTCTTGCTCTTCACTCGGTCTTCATATCACGTAAGAGCAAAATCTTCTAAAAACTTTGGCAGTAACAACACCCATTCTTCCTTCCTTCTCACGTTGTTTTTGATGCAACCTCTTTTGAAGTCTCGTACAAATGGTTCTACATCTTCATTTTCCTTCCCATGAAACACTGGTAACTTCCCCATCTTGTAACTATTCTTTCTACCCTTCTAATTTTTGTGCAATAACTACTCGCTAAAAGAGTACGAACATCACCAATTCCATTCGCGAATAATCTACCATAGATAAAATGAAAGGAAATGGTTGTAACAACACCTCTTGTGCCATCTCTTCTCCCAAGGTAATCATGAGCCTGAGTCGCATCACCGTCTTCTCCATCATCCGAATGACGATCTCCATCACAACTCAGCCGAGTCCTCTTTTGAAGTCGACAACTTCTCCGTCTCAACTCTTTGAGTCTCGTCCAACTTCTCGACTACTGACGTAAGTAGGGCAGCCACATCGACGCACTTGTGTCCTCTTGATAGATCACCCACTCCTTGATACCTCGAGCTATGACAGTGCCATTCGAATCTTCAATAAAGCATCCATCTTTATTGAAGCGCACTTGCAGACCCTGCTCTATCAACTGTCCTACAGATAGCAGGTTTCTAGTCAATGTAGGTACATGTAAGACATTCCGTATACCAGTAAACGTTGAGACAGGAATGTCAAGTGGAATGTTACCCTTGTGCTGGATCTTGTGCTTGGTGTCATCTCCTGTCACCATAAACTGTGGAGTCTCCACAGGCTCGAGTGAACTAAACCACTCCCGATGGGGAGTCATGTGACTGGTGGCGTCGGAGTCGATCACCCAGTCAGTCTGTGGCTCGAAAGCCGCATAACTCTGATGCGTAGTAATCAGCAATTGCTCCGAATAGACATGCTCAGTGACTGCATAGCCTTGCTGGTTGCTGTTACCTTGTTGGGGGTTGTTGTCGTGTTGTCTCTGATCGTTCTGCTTCTTGTAGCACTGATTCGCATTGTGGCCTTGTTTCTTGCAGTAGTTGCAAGAACCAAGCGCTCTTCTCTGATTGTTGTTGGAACCACCAGACTACTGCTGGTTCTGCTAGTTCTGTTGCGATTGCTGTTGCTGTCCACGTCCAGCACCTTTGCCACGACCCCTACCTCGAGATCCTCCAGAACCTGCAAAATAGACAGATTCTTGCTGACCCATCGAAGTAGAACTCTCCAGTAGGTGCACCTCCTCTCCTAACATCATAAGAACAAGCTCATCAAATCGCGGAAGAGGTTCTCTAGTCGAAATCGATGTTATGAACTGTTTGTACTCTACAAGCAGTCCCTGCAATGTGACTCCGATCAAGACAGTGGGATCAATCTCGACTTTGACAGAAGATAACTGATCCGCGAGCTACTTGACCCCGTTCACATAGTCGTTTATGCACATCGACCCCTTCTTCACGGTATTGAGCTGCTGCAGCAATTGCAGCTTCCGCGCCTCTATTCCGGATTGAAACAGATGCGCGAGTGCATCCCAAGCTTTCTTGGGCGTATCACAATCCTGGATGTGACCGATCATCGATGCTGAAACTGTCAGCGCGATGTAGTGAATAGCCTGATATGAGCGCTTCTTCCACTCCTTGAATTTCGGATCAGAAATTGGCACTTCAGGCGCTTTCTCCTCCTCAATGATAAGATCCCATAGATCTTGGCCCTGCAGGAAGGTCTTCATCCGGAACTTCCACACTTGGTAGTTGTTCTTGTCGAGTTTCTCTCCAGTGATCAAAGACACAGACTCCGTCATAGCTGCAATGTCGAAATTGCACTGTTCTGTACGTGGAAAACCTCCCAGAAACTGCAAGAAACTCATCTCTCCCCACCGCACGATCAAGAGTTGTCACAAGTCACGACGAGGCGACTCCGCAAACTCCTCCTGCAGCGACAACGAGAAAAGAACCTGTGCGCGAACTGTAGGTGTACAAAACACGACGGAAACGTCGAAAGAACACACCAAGAAAGGTCGAAACTAGACCAAATGAGGTCGAAAATGGGCGTGCGACCCCTTGAAATTTTCAGAAATTTTCAAATAGCTAGGATTTCGAAACAGGATTAGTTTTGGACTCAAGTCCTAAAACTTTCATTTTGGTCGAAAAAGATCTGTTTGAAAATCTGCCGCTGGAAATCTCCAAATCAACTGAAACTTGGCCCAGTACACAATTCGCACCTTCTGAACAAGACAGCCTTAAAAGGCTGGTCGACAGAAAACAGTGAGAAAAAATCGTCTAGGCCTCCGAAATTGCGTTCAAAGTTTTTGGTGGCGAAAGAAACGGTTTCGTCTCACCCGAACGCATCAGCAGGATAGTGCTCGACATCAGACACAACTCCGGCTGCTCTCTCCTGTACTCCAATCTCCATCTTGCTCATCAGCAAGGGACACACGCTCTCACCAGCTCTGATACCATGTAGAAAGATCGATACTTCGAGGACACTCCAAGAAGAGAGAGAGAGCGAGTAGACAAAGAAGTAAAATAGGAATGAGATGAGAGAGGCTTTGCCTCTCTCTGTATATATAGTGGAGGTGAGTACAAGAGAAACCCTAATGGTGGGTTAGCCCTCTAACTAACTCTAACAACCCTAACCACTCAGGCTAATGGTAGCCGTCGATCTACTAGAGCTTGGGACTATATCAACACTGATCTCCTAAGTACCTTGTCTTCTGCGCTTTCCCCTTGGGAAAGAGATGCAGAAACAACTTCGTCAGAAGTCGCTTCTTCGGCTCCCGGTAAGATTCTATCTTCCAACCGTTCTTCCCCTGCCTGTCTTCCATAAAAAGGCACGTGGTGCTCCCAGGCACATGCCACGAACTCACGATTCTAGATCTTCTTCTCGTACCAATATCCTCGGTTCTCGGATTCAGGCCTGTGAAAAACCCTGCGCCACCAGTCTTCAGTCCAGGAAGACAGTTTTCCTCGAGCTACTCCTGCCTTCGCAAGTACACGGTTACGCGATGGCAACGCTGCCCACACCTCCTCCAGAAGTTCTTGATCTGCGAGGTTCCAATCCCACAGGAAGAAGTCGAGACCCAACTCCTTGAGGAAAGGAGTGGCCTCAGCCAATTCTGCCGCTGGTAACACCAAGCCTCGCGGATGCATCGTCATGCTGGAAGATCTGTTGCACTAAGCCACAAGCACTTACTATGAGCTGAAGGTTCAGTCCTTCCCAAGTGCCCACAGTCTAGCTTCTACTTCTCAGAAGACGAAACTAGTCTTCCAGAAGACAGCTACTCCGTCTTCCGGGATTCTAACCGTACTTCCTAGATAGCTCTCGTCTTCCGAGCTATACCTAAACAATCCTATCTAAGCAAGGCCTCGCATGGATTACCAAGAAGACAACCCACCTTGCATTACATCCTACTTCCTATCAGAAGATACAAGATTTGCGAAACATAAAGTGCATGACAAGTTCAGAAGTCGGTTGCGGGCTCCTGCGGTGACAGTGGTCTCTGGGAAGACACTCGGGACAGCTTCCGATTCAATGTCTTTCTCGGAAGACTTCCCGAAGTCAGACTTTCCTTCACTGGTCTCACATGTCTTCGTCTTCCTACGCGTAATCTATCCTCACAACATACTCAAGACAATTGCACTCTATTCTTCTGACTTCTCACCTCTCATACGCACTCAGAAGAACCTTGTTGCTCAGTAGGAAGACATGACCCTCGACCATTCTCTCCAGATTCTGCCAGCAAGTATTCTCACGACTCTCTTCTAAGTTCAGGAAGAAGAAGGAATGGCTGCTATGGGTCGAACAGAAGAGACCCGAATGGACCCTCACGTCTTCTCGCTCATTTTGTCAGCCTTTCAGTCTTCTAGTCTCTCTAGGAAGATGTGGAGTTGAGAAGCCTGGAAGACCGAGAGGCACAGGCCTAGTTCCCGACTTCCAACTTCTCGAAAGAACAAAACAACTCACCACACCACTCAGGATTCGTACCAAGCATCTCTTAACACAAAGCAACACAAATCCACTCTTGATACGAATTGTGTTCAGTCGACTTCCGAAGACAGTCTTCTGAAGACAGTCAAGTTTAAGAAGCGTCTTCCGAAGATGTTCCCATCTTCCGAATCGTCTTCTGTTCCAAGTTTCGGGGGTAGAGAGGTAGTAGGGTAGGGAAATTGGTAGTTGGGATCTCCAATTTGAGGGCTAGGAGTAGGGAAGCTCGAATTGAGCTCGGGAAGAAGCAAGGAGTTGTCTGACATAAATTGGGCAGCGCTTCCGCATCCAATGTCTCAATAGAAAGAATGGGGGATGGGATAATCGATCATGCTGCCTGCACACAACCAAGGAAGCGCGGGGAATACCAGACAAAGACGAGAAGAAGTGGGAAGGGGAAAGAATGTGGGGAAGAACCTCTACAGTCTTCTTCTGCTCCTCGAGTTGCCTTCGACCTCCGCGCGCTTCTGGCTCTTGTCCTAGCTCCAATGCGACTCCTCTCGACTGCGCTTGCTGTCAATTTCTGGCCACGCCTCGATTCTACCTTCGATTCTACTCGCTACTCCCCAATGTCAGCTTCTCGAGAGCTCACAGAAACGCTTTCGCTTTCTGCCTTTTGTGCTTCAGCAATTCGGTCTCGCCCTTCGCCTAGCTGCCAACTGGTTCTCTCCTACCTCGATGTCCTCACTCGATTCCTCTCTCAAAGCTTTCTTGCGAAGCTCACTCTCTCAATCGATCTTCTCAAGCGCGCTGTGCTGCGGGAAGTTGGAATGCGCCTAATGTGCTGCCTTACGCATCTTTCCCGCAGATTAGGGGTTTTCGACCTTAGGTGTCTTCCCCGACCTACCTACCTATTCGGTGCGACCCAGTAGGTACACCTACTGTTTTACCCGAAAACTCGTGGTTAGGCCTTCGCGGTCCCCTGTCTTCCGGAAGACAGGTGTCTTCCGTCGTCTTCTCATCTTCCGCCGTCTTCCCGTCTTCTGAAGACGCAACTGAGAAGACGCTCTTCCGAAGACGGTCATCTTCCGAAGAAGTCCACTTCTTGTTAAAAAGCTCATAAGGTCATCTTCATGTTAAGGAAGACGTAACCTTAAGTAACAACGCTTCTTCAGTTATACAAACAAGTTATTATTCTTAAAAAATTCAAAAATTCGTGCATCTTGTAATTTGTGGGCACCACAACATGCCACCTTAGCACTATCTCCTCATCAACCTCGTCATGCCATCGAGCCCTAGTCTGATCCTGCTGACTCGTGCACGGGTTGCGACTCAACCCATCGGCATCTAGGTTTGCAACTCCAGGTCTATGTACTACCTCGAAGTCATACTCATGTAAGATTAGAGCTCATCGTGCAAGCTTCCCTGTAAGCTGATCTGTAACGACCTATGTTACATACAGAAAGTTTGTCTATTAGTAAGATGTTTAGTTATAACTAAGTGTTGAGAATGTTTATTTGTTGCCAAAGTACTTTAAGGAGATATCAAGTTAGTCATGACTAGCTAAAAGTTAGTTATGGTTAAACTTAGCTGTACTTTTGACAAAATTCAGATATTTTCTAAAGAGTGAGCACTACTATCTTGTCATCTTGTCTAAAAGGTAGAAAGGAGGTGGAAAGTATCCCTTATCTCCTTTTTGACTTGATATTAGTGGTTGGATTAAAGTTGTGGACTTTGTGGGCATTAAAAACAAGAAGAGATTCCACATGTTTCCTTTTTAGTGGGTCCTAGTGTAGAGAGGGGTGGAAATTCGAGATTCCTTGAGAATATTCCAGAATCCTTCTAGAAGTTGTTGACTTTGAAGGAATAAGCCCATGTGAAAAGGTAAGAAGCCCATGTGATTAATGCTTTTACCTTAAGTAATATCTTAGTAAAACTCGATAAAAGTAATTACGACTGAGTTACCGGAGGGTACCAAAGTAAAAACCTAGAATGTATAAATAGAGGAGTAGAGAAGAGCTCCTCATCCTTGTTTTCACATCGTCGTAATGACAACTTGAGTAATATAGAGAGTGTGAGATATGTTTAACATGTGAGAACTTGAGAGACGTCGTTAGAATGGAGGATTTTAGTTGATGAGTTTATGGAGATTTTTAGTTGATAAGTTTGTGGGTGTATGAATGAGTGAACTTAGCATTTTCCTTTCAAGTTCATGGTGTGCTTCCATCAAAGCCATCAGAGGTGACCCCTGAGTGAGAGACAGGCCCGACATGTTGCAGATTCGTGGATGACGATCGTGGAGGTTGAGAGATGGGGGGGTAGTTGATCGATAGGACCGCGGAGGGTTTACATTTTTGGTTCCATTGCCGGTACCTCACTTGAAGGGATCATTGAAAATGTTTAGAGTTCAGTTCTATATTAGACAAAAAGAGATTATGAGAGAACACATGGAGAGAACGTTGGGAGGAGAGAGAGCTAACGCGATGTTAGCAACATTAGAACCTTTCGTGTATCTCGTAGTGATATATGACGCGTTCGAAGTCATTCTTTACATCTTGTTCACTTAGAAAGGGTTTGAGGAGAGTTGAAAGAGGGTGCAACAAGAGTTGTAGAGAAAGGAGGAGAGAAAAGTTATTAGAGGAGAGAAATTTGTGAGTTTAGAAATTCTGCTCTCTGGAAAATTTGTACAGTCGCTGTCAAATTTTCTGTGAATTTTATTTTCCTGAGAAACTTTCCAGTGTTTTAGATTGGCTAATAACCTATCTAGGACAAAAGAAATCATAGGAAAAGGTGGTCTAGAGAAGGAGCAATGAGTTTTCAAAGTTGAGGGGGTTTATTCGTGAGAGTTGAGGAATTCTGTTCTCTGGAAAAAGTTTACAGTCAGTGTCAGATTTTTTGTGAATTTGTTTTTCCTGAGAAACTTTTAAGTGTTTTAGAGTGGTTGATAAGCTATCCAAGACAAAAGAAATCATGAGAAGATGAGGTCTGAAGAGGGAGAAAGAATTTTTCAAAGTGGAGGGGGTTGACAACCATGAGGGAAGTGAAAATATACAAATTTCAGTTCTCTGAAAATTTGTATAGTCATCACCATCTCTTCTGATTAGGGAAGTTTCTGTTGAAACTTCATGATTTAGTAGCTTGGAGGTTGAGCTAATGGAGACCACAAAAATCTTGGAGAGATCTCTTACCAACTAAGAGATATACGTTTCGGCATACAAGGAGGTCTTGACGATACGTCATGAGGAATCCAATTCGAATGCCAAGGTTGAAGAAGAGACGTTTGGGAGTTAAAACGGAGACGGAATGGCCAACGTTAAGTATAGAGGCGTTGCGATCAAGCATCTATTGCAGTTGGGGTGCCATTTTTGCTTTATATAAAGAAGCTTCTGCGAGTATCGACGCAGATGTGAAGAAAGTTGAGTTCAAAGTATCATTCACTATGGAGGCCACGAATGCTCCTGGCGAAGTAGAGTGTGATCCTTACAAAAGTGACTTTAAGATGTCTGCTAGGATCAGTACAGACGATGGTCATGAGAATATTATCATAGACTCTTAATTTTAGATTGGATTTTAATTCGTGTATAGCATGTATAATACACGATTTTCTGTATAAAGCTCGAAAGAGTTAAGAAAGTGATGTAGAGTTATTTTCTTTAAAGATATTTTGTCCACTTAATGGTTGAAAAGGTGCAACATGAGTGGAAGTTCAAAAGATTGGAAAGTTAGACTTAGAAATTTTCCTCAAGATTTAGATGTCATAGTAAGCGTCGGAGAGAACTCGAAAGAGATTATCGTTGAGTTTGAGAACCCTAGTCTCCGAGGAGAAGAGTAGAAACCGACTTGTGGTGTTATTTCTGTAGAGGGTTGGGACATAAAGTAGTGAATTGTCCAACTAGAATCAGAACCGAGAGAGCTAAAGGGAAGCATGAGTTTACTGATTTAAGTCTTCGAGTGAATCCATCGTCACCAACGTCAATTCATCTTCTAGGAGAAGATCCTTGTCCAAGTTGTGGAGTGGGTGATCTATCAAGAAGACACAACTACGTCGATGTGGCCGCCCTACTTACGTCAGTAGTCGAGAAGTTGGACGAGACTCAAAGAGCATGGACGGAGAAGTTGTTGACTTCAAAAGAGGACTCGGCTGAGTTGTGATGGAGATCGTCATTCGGATGGTGTAGAAAACGGTGATGCGACTCAGGCTCATGATTACCTTGGGAGAAGAGATGGCACAAGAGGTGTTGTTACAACCATTTCCTTTCATTTTACCTATGGTAGATTATTCGCGAATGGAATTGGTGATGTTCTTACTCTTTTAGCGAGTAGTTATTGCACAAAAATTAGAAGAGTAGAAAGAATAGTTACAAGATGGGGAAGTTACCAGTGTTTCATGGGAAGGACAATGAAGATGTAGAACCAACAACGTGAGAAGGAAGGAAGAATGGGTGTTGTTACTGCCAGAGTTTTTAGAAGATTTTGCTCTTACATGGTATGAAGACCGAGTGAAGAGCCAGACACCTGGTGCAGTTGAAGACACATGGGAGACGTTGAGTAATGCACTCATCGAAGAATTTCTTCCAGAAGAGAGTTATGAGAAGCTCATGGTGGAGCTTACTCATTTGAAGCAACGTGACGACGAGAAAGTTCGACAATATGCCGAAAGGGTGAATAAGTTGGAGCAACGGTTTCGGACGGTCCTACGGAAGAGTGGAGACAATGTGGAGCTAACGATCGTGGGGATAGGAGCAGTGCTGACCAAGAACTTGGTGGGAGGGTTGAGACCTTCAATTCAAACCCAAGTGAGGTACGAGAAGCCAGCAACCAAAGCGGAGGCCATCAAGATTGCGACAAATATGGAAGAGAGTTTGGACGAAGGAGATATCATCCAACCTCATCATGCTGCTCTGGTGTCGATGTCGACTCCTGGTGTAGTCACAACGATCGCACCTGCACCATCACAATTGGTGATTGCTTCAACATCAGCTCCTACTCCAACAGTGGTGCCAAGACCGTTTGTCCCAACAACGATGTCTACTGTCACCTCTGATTTCCATGCCGAGCTGAAGAGCATCACCGATACTCTTACAGATCTCAAGATAAACGTGGTGCAGTTACGAGAATAGAGGAACAAAGGTGGAGGAGGAGGTCAAAGAGGTTACGACAACAATCCCAACCGAGGAAATCAAGGTAACTTTGGAGACAACCAAGGTAACTTTGGAGGAATCACTTGTTGGACGTGTGGAGGTTCTCATTTCCAGCGAAATTGTCCTAACAACGGAGCAAGAAGTGCCGTAGCTGTCAGAATGAATGTGGGTGGAGGAAATCCATCACAAGGACGAGACAAGGGAGTGGCTACTATCGATGTAGTACGAGATCTCATCTACGAGAAAGGAGAGAGTTCAAACTCTTCTCATGCACCGGTGGAGCTTTTAGCTCAAGAAAGGAAAAGAACTCGATTTTCTGATGAACCAGTTTTCATGGAGGAGTCAACAAATAGAAGTACTCGTTCGAGTAATATTTCGAGTACACCAAGGGAGCCAAGAAGGAAGCTGAGGATGGCGGATTTCACCATTTCATCTTCCCAAGCGAGATATGATGTAGTTGAAGATGTGGGTGCTCAGAAAGCCAACATCACTGTTGGACAACTGATCGCACTTAATCCCAGCTTACGAAGGGAGCTCAGAGGAGGACTGAGTTCTAAGAGAAGCAAGAAGAAGAAACCCAAGAGCAAGACATCAAAGTCTGTGGGAGTTGGTGTGGTGGATGTGCATGCTTCAGAGGTATGCACTAGGGCTTCAAAGATTGAAGTCCGGTTGAATGGTCACTACGTCTCTAACGTATTGGTGGATGGAGGGTCGACTGTAAACGCCATATCGGAGAGGTTGATGAAGAAGTTGGGGATGGAACCAACTCGCTCGGCTAGCATTGTCGTGGGGATGGCTAACAAGCAACGGGTAAGACCTCTTGGTGTGTTAGAGAAGGTGGTCGTGTCTATGATGGAAGTTCAAACATTGATGTCCTTTCAAGTGTTAAAGGACTCTAGTTATGATTTGCTCCTGGGTAGGCCTTGGTTGAGAATTGTGCGCACCACTGATAGGTGGCACAAGGGATACTTACGGATTGGGCCTAGAGATCATAGAGTGATAGTACCTCTCTCAGGTGTTGGAGTTGTGACTTCTGACTCTGATAGACCCACTAGTGACTACTGGGAATCTGATACGGAGGATGCTCAAAGTGTCTCAGAAGTAGATACCGGAGATTCTTATGATCAAGAATCCTCGTCTGAGGACGAAGGATTTGATCGAGATGAATCATTACATCAGCTTAGTGCTATTGACTTGTTGCCTCGACCAGCAGTGGAGAAAGATCTTGACAAAGAAGAGTTGAGTGAGGCAGAGATTGTGAGAAGACTCTCTACCTTGAAGTTTGGTATCAATGTCACTCAAGAGGAGAAAAGTAGATTCTTAGATATATTTCGAAAATATATCCATGTGTTTGCTTTCAGCTACAAGGATTTGAAAGAGGTGACTCTCGAGACTCATCGAATCGAATTGGAGGAGAACGCAAAACCAGTTCGACAGAAGCAGAGAAGGGTCAATCCTACAACAGCAATGATGGTCAAGGAGGAGATAGACAAGTTGAAGGAGGCGAGTTTCATCTATGAGGTGGAGAACTCATAATGGGTTTCACCCATTGTGATTGTCAAGAAGAAGAATGGTAAGCTGCGAGTGTGCATAGACTATAAGAAATTGAATGCAGTTACCAAGAAGGATTATTATCCTCTACCATTTATAGATGAGATTTTGGAAGAATTGCTGGTCATGAGTGGTACAGCTTTGGTGATGATTATAGTGGATATAACCAGATCAAGATAGCACAGGAGTACCAGCAGTTGACTACTTTCACTACTCCTTGGGAAACATTTGCATTTCGAGTGATGCCATTCGGATTGTGTAATGCTCCAGCCACGTTTTAGAGGTTCATGAACAAGGTGTTTGAACCATTCATAGGGAAGTTTGTTCGTGATTTCATTGACGATTTCTGTGTGTACGGAAGAAAAGAGAACCACTTTGATCATGTGATCAAAGTTTTGCAGCGGTTGGAGCAAGCCAACGCTTCTCTAAATCCAGAGAAGTGCATCTTTGGCTGCGAAGAAGGTCTGCTGTTAAGGCACATCATTTCCAAGAATGGGATTGCGGTAGATCCTGAGAAGGTGAAGAAGATTGTGGATCTTCCATTTCCGATCAACTTGACAAAGTTGAGGCAGTTTCTTGGCATGGTTGGATATTATCGTAGGTTTATCTTTTCCTTCTCAAACAAAGCAATAGCTTTGACTATGTACATGAAGAAGGGAGTTGATTTTGACTTGATAGTGCATGATCAGAAGGCAAAGGAAGCATTTGAGGAGCTGAAAAAGGCATTGGTGATAGCTCCTATACTTGCAAAACCTGAGTGGAGTAAAGCATTTATTCTGTATACGGATGCCTCCGATGTAGCTATCGGGTGTACATTAAGTCAGTTAGATGGAGATGGGCATGATCATCCTATAGCTTATGCTAGTAGGCAGATGGTGCCAGCGGAGAAGAATTACTCCGTGACTGAACGAGAAGGATTAGCAGTGATCTTCGGATTGAAGAAATTTCGACACTACTTGCTAGGAGGAAAATTTTCCATAGTCACAGATCACACGGCTTTAAAGTATATCCTTAATAAGCCTAATGCCGAAGGTCGTATTGCTCGTTGAAAAATCCTTCTAACAGAATACGACTACGTGATTGAAGATAGACCAAGGAAAAAGCATGCAAATGCTGATCTGATGTCGAGGGCTTATGATGATGAGGGAGAAGAACCGTTTGATGATTCATTTCCAGACGAGCATCTGATGACCATCACAAGCATTGAGGAGATACCGGACAAGTACAATGAAATCTGGAGTTTCCTTGCAGATGGCTCTTTTCCAGAAGGTATGCATACCCGAGAACGTAACGCGTTGATCAAGAGATGCAAACCTTACATCATGGTGGAGGGAATTCTATTTCATCAAGGAGAAGATGGCTTATTAAGGTGAGCAGTTGATCAGAAGGAGGCGTTCAAGCTGATGCACGAGTTTCATGATGGCACTGTTTGCGGAGGTCACTTTGTTGGTAAGATAACAGCTTTCAAGATTTTGGATGCGAGTTATCACTGGAGAGAGATTTTCAAGGAATGTTTAGACTATTGCAAAACTTGCGACGTATGTCAAACATTTGCTCTGAAGTCTACTAGAACACCTCCGTTAAGATCAATTCCAATATTAGGACCATTTGAGAAGTGGGGTATTGACTTTGTAGGTCCTCTTAATAAGACACATCGAGACAATAGATACATTGTAGTCGCCACTGACTATTGTACCAAGTGGGTAGAGGCTAGACCTTTGAGAGAGACCAATGAAACAGAAGTCGATAGATTCCTATGGAAAAGGATCATCACAAGATTTGGATGTCCGTTAGAGTTGGTCTCGGATAGAGGAGGAGAGTTTGTAAGGAGCATGACTACTGCTATGCTACAACACTTTTCTATCAAGCCACGAGTAACGACCTCATACAAACCAAATGCTAATGGTCTTGCGGAGAAGACCAATCTTACACTTTGTATGATGCTCGCCAAAGATGCTGATGTTGAGACTGCGAAACATACTTGGGATAAGAGACTACATGTCATCTTATGGGAGTACCGAACGACAACAAAGACTTCTATTGGGTACTCTTCATTTCGACTGGTTTATGGAGTGGAGTCCAAGTTGCCGATCCAATTCGAATTGGATACTTTTCAAACTATTCAACGAAAGTTGAAGAGGTCGAGGAGAGAAGACGTGATCAGATCAAGAATATAGCAACTCATGGAGTTGGAAGAGACTTGAGCGATAGCAATGATCCGGATGGAACGAGCTCAGGCGTATCAAAAGAAGAGTTACGACAAACGGTTGGGCAAGAGGGAGGTAAAACCTTTTCAAGTCGGAGATTGGGTAATGTTGTATGATGCTATCAGATTCAAGAGGGCTAGGAAGAAATTTCTTCCTAGATATTTTGGTCCTTTTGTTGTAGATAAGGTGTGGAGCAACTTCACATATGACCTTCAGGAGTTGGGAGGAAGGAGATTCGATTGGGTCAACCATGACAAGTTGAAGTTGTTTCATCGACGAAAGTTCTCTCTTCACTCTGAGGACGGAGCGAAAATTTAGTCCGGGGGTAAAATGTAACGACCTATGGTACATATAGGAAGTTTGTCTATTAGTAAGATGTTTAGTTATAACTAAGTGTTGAGAATGTTTATTTGCTGCCAAAGTATTTTAAGGAGATATCAAGTTAGTCATGACTAGCTAAAAGTTAGTTATGGTTAAACTTAGCTGTACTTTTGGCAGAATTCAGATATTTCCTAAAGAGTGAGCACTACTATCTTGTCATCTTGTCTAAAAGGTAGAAAGGAGGTGGAAAGTATCCCTTATCTCCTTTTTGACTTGATATTAGTGGTTGGATTAAAGTTGTGGACTTTGTGGGCATTAAAAACAAGAAGAGATTCCACATGTTTCCTTTTTAGTGGATCCTAGTGTAGAGAGGGGTGGAAATTCGAGATTCCTTGAGAATATTCTAGAATCCTTCTAGAAGTTGTTGACTTTGAAGGAATAAGCCCATGTGAAAAGGTAAGAAGCCCATGTGATTAATGCTTTTACCTTAAGTAATATCTTAGTAAAACTCGATAAAAGTAATTACGACTGAGTTACCGGAGGGTACCAAAGTAAAAACCTAGAATGTATAAATAGAGGAGTAGAGAAGAGCTCCTCATCCTTGTTTTCACATCGTCGTAATGACAACTTGAGTAATATAGAGAGTGTGAGATATGTTTAGCATGTGAGAACTTGAGAGACGTCGTTAGAATGGAGGATTTTAGTTGATGAGTTTATGGAGATTTTTAGTTGATAAGTTTGTGGGTGTATGAATGAGTGAACTTAGCATTTTCCTTTCAAGTTCATGGTGTGCTTCCATCAAAGCCATCAGAGGTGACCCCTGAGTGAGAGACAAGTCCGACATGTTGCAGATTCGTGGATGACGATCGTGGAGGTTGAGAGATCGGGGAGGGGGGGGTAGTTGATCGATAGGACCGCGGAGGGTTTATAGATCGGACTCCATCAACCACTTGAGCGGCTGGTGATCAGTGATGAGAGTAAAAAGGTTCCCAAACAAATAACATCAAAAGTGTGCAACAGCCCACACTGCCGTCAAACACTCTCTCTCATACGAACTATACCTCGCCTCCGCTGAATTGTTGGAGCGACTGACATACGTCACCACGAACTCCTTTTTCTCATCATCATGCTGAGTCAGCACTGCTCCAAGTCCCAACATACTCCAATCGGTGTGCAGTTGGAAAGGACGTCCCCTAACAGGTCTCCTCAAGATGGGAGCAGATGTCAACCTATCCTTGAGCTCTACTAAAGCTCGCTCCTGCTCATCTTCCCACTGCCACTCCTGGTCCACCTTCATCAGCTTGGTCAACGGCTCGCAATTGCACTAAACCTCTTCACGTATCGACGATAGAAGTTCGTCAAACCAACCAACTCGACTCACATATGTGGGACGTGAGATACGTGCAATAGCCTCAACCTTTGTCTGTTGAACACCCAACCCACCTGGATAGATGGTGTGGCCCAGATACTCTACCAACTCCTGGAAGAATTTACACTTCCCAGGGTGTAACTTCAACCCATGAGCTCTCAATCGCTCGAACACATCCCGTAAGTGTCTCTCGTGCTCCTCCACTGGAGCACTATAGACTAAGATGTCGTCAATATAACATTTGACAAAATCCAATCTTGCTAGGATTCTGTCCATCACCCTTTGGAACTCAGCAGGGGCGTTCTTCAATCCAAATGATAAGAACCACCACTGATACAAACAATCCTTGCCGTGAGAGTCAATTCCTCAGAATGTTGTCTTGGACTTATCTTCTTCTCTCACTGGCAACTGATGATACCCTGCTCGAAGATCCAAAGTATTGAAGACCTTCACATGCCCCACTACATCAAAGATCTCCTCAGGTGTCGGCATGGAATACTTATCGGACTTCGTCTACCGATTGATAGGACGGTAGTCTCCACACATCCGTCTATCCGTGTAGTTGCCATACATATCCTTCTTGGCTGACATAATTGTGACAGATGCATACTCTCCATGCGACATCTCCACCAACCCAACCTCCAACAAGTCTTGAGTCCTACTTTGGATCAAGGCTCTCTTCATTTCACTGTACCTGTAAGGACGTCGAAAGATTGGCGTGTCATTAGCCAAGTCGATCCGTATACCAGGTCCCTTCAAGTTACCCAAATCCTTCATACTGAAGGTAAAACAATTCCGGTAGCTCTTAAGGAATCTTTGAACTCTTCGTCTCTCCTCTCTTATAAGCTTGGGTCCAATCTCTAGCTCCTAGGTATCCTCTGTTACCATGTTAGAGGTAGAATACGTAGTCGTTGACTGCTATCTTGCAGCCTCTGGAGCAGTTTCCTTCTGCTCACCACCAACAACCTCCACCGCTACTGTGCAAAAAACTTCTACAATTCTAGCTGCAAGCTCCACACTCTCTCCTACGACATCCCATGATGTCCAAGGATGACGAACTCCACGTGCCTCGTCCCAATCTTTACCTCCACGGACCCGGTAGGCAAAGAGCTCAAGAGTGCTCGAGCAGTAACACCCGTCGATCGCATCCGACGCTGCTCAGCCAATCCAAGGCTAACAATCCATGTCAAGCAATTCAAGTCCATTGCTTGACCCAATACTTGACGACGTGAAGTCTCTGACACCGAAGCTACTGCCGTCGTACCCCTAGCGAAACCCATCATCGCTCTCTCTCATCGGCATTGGGCTCCACCAACTGCCATAATTGAGCATCCCACACAAGCCCAGGTCCTCCATCTCTCTAAGCATGTGACGCTGGAAAGCTTACCAAAGTGGATAACGCTACCATGGGCCGTCCCACTAGGTTCACCACTGCCATGGATGACCTATCGACGACTCTCACTACTTGAGATCGTCGTCCTGCATCCAAGATGCTATCAACCGTGAGATGTGCTGGTCGTCTCACTCCATCATGTGCGCGCTTAAACACTTCTCTCAGTAACAAGTTCGTCCACCACAACCGTGGACGATGTGCACGAGATCCTACTCTCGCTGCATCCAACAACACTGCTGGTCCCACCTAAGACCGCACTTGGTGCACACTCGTCATCATCTGTGTACGAGCATCACCCAACAAAGGAACGTTCTCCAAGATGTACGCTGGAGAATCCATCTGATGCATCTGGAGATGTCGTAAGATCCGTAACATCTCCCAGAACATCTTAGATCGTGGGTCATGTAAACCCTGATCTCTCCCAGCACGCTATCGTGTCAGATATTTTGTGCGTGAAGGATGTCCAGGAAAACACGAGGTTCTTGGCTGTGGAGATGTTGTGTGTCAAACAGAGACAAGACAGAGAAGAACAACCACGAAAAGGAATGTTGCGATATATACCACTCTGAAAGTATGTACACTGTCGATTCTTTCTCCAAACAGCACAAAACTGAGGAACAGACCAGAACGGTCTATAACCTACTTCAGAAGCCCTAAAACAAACCCCTGAAACGCAACCCTAGTCTGAAATCGCCAAAGCGTAGCTCAAAGCAAGAGGAACTTCTCTTTGCTAACAACCAGAGCCACAATAGTATCATGGGATCCAAACCCAAGTCCAAACCACATCCACACACTAGCTCTTGGCTAAAGCTAGCTACCACAAGCCATACACAACCAACTAAGTCCTTAACGAACTCAAAAGGACGAAACCTGTAGCGAAGGAACCGAAAAAGACCTATCTGGGAACTTTCTCCTGTCGTCAAACGATCTTCAAATGTTGATAGGGTCTCCTTCCCTGACTCCGTTGGCCCCAGAAACCTTCAGATCCGACTCCCGATAGTCGAGATATCGTCAATTTTCGGTCGCAGGTGACCGAACCTTCAAAAACTCCTCCCTACGGCTTAAAACCGCTCACGTCGCACAAACGGATCGTCTAAACTGATATCCGTCTTCGCTGGTAGGTAGATCTGGCTACCCTGAACCCAACAAGACTCTAAACAAGCCGTTTGGAGTTCTCCTTGCAAAACTACTCGAGAAATTTGATCGTAGGCTACAAAAAACTGACGTAAATCGGCTCCCTGCGGCTCAAATTTGCTCACCACACCCAAACCAACAATCCAATTCACTTACAATCTTCTCCTATGCGTACATGAGGACTCCTTGATCGCGTAGGCACCAAGAACGAAGAGCTTGGCTCACCGATCGCGAAGAACAATCCAATCTCAGGTCGCAGGCGATGAAAACTTGACGCAAGCGCTTCCCTGCGAGCCAATTTCTCTCACAACTCTCAAACCGCCCGATAAAACTTTGTATCGTCTTCAATTTCCTGAAGAACTCGTTGTTATGATCCCGATGGATCCAAGGACAGCAAGTTTGGACTCCGGAACGGCCCGAACGGTCCAACTCTCCTTCACAGGTAACTGAAAATCCCAATTCTGCTCCCTGCGTCTCAATTTCTCCCAGAACACAACCCCTGATCCGTCTTTTCAAGAACCGTCTTAACCTGTGCGTAGCCTGCACAGATCTGAACCCGATGACACCTTGTGCGCGTGTATTGGACTTCCCAATTCTCCAAAACATCCACCGACAGGTCGGAGGAACAAGCAAGCCCCTTAAGCAGCCCTCTTGCAACAGTCTGTACGTACGAAGTTCAACTCTCAATAATAAGAAGCAGGCCCCTTGCGTCTTTGATATAACGCCTGAAGCCCTAAATACCCAGTCAGCAAGTAACTAGGGGCCTAGCTTGATTTTACCTTCTTTCGAATCGCATAACTTCTTCTCTGGATGTCCAAACGAAGTAAACAAGATGCCCATGGAAAGCTGACAGCGAGCTCTACCCATCTATGTGATGAAAGCGAAGATCCGAAGTTGCGTCAAAAGCCCGTAAGCTGGGGCCTAGCTTGTTTTCTCCATCTTTCGAGTCCTGTAACTTCTCCACTAAGCGTCCAAAAGAAGTAAATGAAGTGCCTATGGAAAGCTGACAAGGAGCTCTATCCACTGGTGCGATAAAAACGAAGATCCGAAGTGGTGCCAAAAACCCCTAAGCTGGGGCTTAGCTTATTTTCTCCATCTTTCGAGTCCTGTAACTTTTCCACTAAGCGTCCAAACGAAGTAGACAAAGTGCATGTGGAAAGCTGACAAGGAGCTCTACCCATCTATGCGATGAAAATGGAGATCTGAGATTGTGCCAAAAACCCGTAAGCTGGGACCTAGCTTATTCCTCATGAATGTCTTTGGAGCGACAAGCATCGAAGTTTGAATTTCAAGTAGGAGCCGGTCCACGACACGACAACGTGTGTAACCTTGACATGACCATCCGACTATCACCAGTGAATGGTGCCAACAAACGTAAGATCTTGCACCCCCAGCAGCGAAATATCTGACGGTAAAGCTTGCTGGTCTCCTCTAACAGCTGATATGGGCAACAACTCAGGATATCTCTGCACCAAACGTACCACATGTCGCAATGAGATGCATCTCGCAATCTCATCTCTCTCCACATACAAGTATCGATGTACTTGTATGCCTGCTTGCAATACCGCAGCCAAACTTGTGCTGATCCCTCCAAACAGCTGCAGCACACATACACCCTCCTCTGGATACTGTCACACAATAAGAGTCGTATCCAACGGTGATAAGGTCACAGGACCAGTAGCAGGAACAACCTTTTGTTCCTCTACTGGTGGTACAAAGGCTTCACTCCAAGCTTGCTGCACCAACTGATCAGCATACTGTTGCAACTCTCCACTCGAACTCCAGAGTGGAACATCCAAGACAGATGGTACTAACGTAGACATGCTAGGCATGCCCTCCACCTCCTCAAAGACCGGAGTATCCTCCGCATGGGCATTGTCCTCCAATAACTCATCCGGTCAAGTGATGACCGAACTGAACTCTGCAACGGATGCCATCGTCCCTGGTGTAGGCTCCATCGTCCCAACTCTAGCACTGAACCGCACTGGTAAGCGGCTCACTTCTTCCTCACCGGACTGCCAACCTGGTCTGTAAGATGCGGTCTTTGTCCAATAGTCGATCACGAACCTCATAGGGTATAACACAACACCTCCAACTAATACATCATAAGACTCTGCGGCTGTAACAATGGCCCTGGCCTTCACCATGGAGCCATCCGTGGGATGATCTGGTCGAACTCTCATCGTCAACATCTCGCGTGTCATGTGTAGAGCTGTACCCCCTGATCCCTCTAGAGATGTCTGCAACTGGAATAGACATCTCTCCACCTCGGACTTCTTCAGACCCAAACCAATACACGCCATCTTCTCCAACATCAACGGTTGGGCTCCAAAGTCTAACAAGATCTTCTGTGGTCGATACATCTTCTCTGAAGGTGCCACCAAACAGAAGATACCACTTCTATTGTCTAACAACACCATACCTGGTGCCAAACCAACACGGTCAATCGCTGGCCTAGCTGGTAACTCATCTAACCTGGCAGCCGTCGCTTGCCAAGTACCACTGGTAGCTATCTTGATCCTTGACTCCATGGATACATCTACCGTCTCTTGTTGAACCACCTCCGCATTAGAGGTAACAACATCCTCGCTCTCACTGAGCGTGGCCGCCAGCTGGAACACTAGAGCCAAGTTTACTCCCAATGCTCTCATATCCGTGGCTGAGAATAGTGGGGCTTGCAAAACTGCTGTAGTCGCTCCCAACATCGAGTTCGACGTCGCATCCACAGACATCGAGGGTGGACTCACATCACATCCACTCTTGGATGTCGATGTCTCCAACTCTACTAACTCTACTGTACCATCGATAGGCCGTTTAAGAACCATAGATGTGGTCCTCAACGCCTCCGATAACATGAACGACTGAGGAAGCCTGGTCTGTCTACCAACCTCTCTGCGTTGTGGATCCAACTCCACTGACGCACTTCGTGGCTCAGAGACACGTACTGCACCTCTAGTCACTGCAGCAGATGCCTCAATCTGCGCCATGCCAGCCATGAAGTCGAAGTCACCTCCTTCTCCTCCGTAAAACGTGGAAGCCTCTGTTCCACCTGATCTCCGTTGAGCCATAGCCATACTAGCTACCCTCTGCTCCAACTGCTCAATCCGAGCAGCCATACCTGCTTCTGACGTCGTAGCAGACGATGGACCGATCGGTCCTCTCCTAGGTGCTGGACCTCTACCTCCAGCTCGACCACCACAGCCTCCCTGAGCTCCTCCACCTCGTCCACGATCAGCCTTCCCTTGCTGCAACTCGGGATGGAGATCAAAACAACGGTCACTACTGTGACCAGGTCGTCCGCAATGCTCACATTGCCTAGGTACTGCTTGAGACGTCTCTGACGTCCCTGACGTCTCATAACCTCTTCTCTGTGGACAGTCTTTCTGCTGATGAGGACCATCACATGTCCAGCAAGGACCCGCTTGCTGCTGACTAGAGAAGGACGGCATGGGCTTCTGTCCACCAGATCCTCCAACACCTCCTTGAGATCGTGACTGCTCCGCACGATCCTTATCACCACCACCACCACCACCACGCTGTTGCGTAGCCTATGATCCTCGAGAAGAGGTGGTCGCTCCATGTGGTGTCTCCTTGCTGAACCCCGCAAACCACCACCCTCTCCTCCACCATGTTGAGCTCAATCCGCTCAGCCAGAGCAAAGACAACCGCCAACGTCGGAGCGGTATCTCTAAGGAGAGTGCATCTCTAACTCTCCTACGCAGCTCCCTGTCTAGTATCCCATACCAGAACTGGATTGCCTGTGCTTACGTCACCCCTTGGGTAATGCTGATCAATCGCCTCATGCACTGGAAGAACTGAACCACAGGGTTAAACCCTGGTGGTATCCCACTCACACTACCACCTGCTCCACTACTTGTGAACGCACCACTGGTAGTAGGTACTCCGCCATCTGTGGATGTATCACTACTACTGGCACCCGAACTAGTAGGTGCTACGTCTCCTGAAACTGCACCAGTAGTGATAGAAACGTAGTTGGGAGACCAATGTTGTCTCCACAACTCGATCTCAACACTGTAATCTCGCCTGAACTCATGATAATCGTCCATCGGTGGTCCCTCCAAGTGTTAGAACAAACCCTTCCACGCCATGAAGGGTGTAAACAGCTGTGGGTTCCGCATCTGCTGCAGATCGCACCAACTGTCGATCTCCTGGATGAAGTCATCCAGCTCAATGGTACCAACTGTATCCGAGTAACGTCGAGGTCCCTTCGTGGCCCCATAGATCTCGTCCATGTCTCACAACAACGGTGTGGCGACACTAGACTCACCATCAGAAAACGCGCTGTCTGCGTCTGACTCGTCCTCTAGAACAGCTGACGACAAGGGTGTAAGTAGTCGGTATCTCACTCCACTCCGTGTATGCCCACCGTCTGAGAAGTCCCCACCAGAACCTCCCGAGAACTCCGTGATGAGAGAATCCCGATAGCACACTCCCCAACCGGAATGTCGCAATCCCCGTCACCACCGTAACAACCACTTGCCTAACCCCGCTCCTACTGAGCTCACCTATCCTCTACTAGGACGGTCAAGGTAAGGGTAACCTGTACCTGCCATCATCACAGGCAGCCTCTCACGGTCGGTTGGTCGTCATTCCAACCGCACCGTGAGAGAGACAAAGATAGTCTGACTGGTCTGCAACTCCAGCCTCACTACCGACAGCACACTGGAGTGAACTCACTCCGGAAATCAAGCGCCAACACAAGCAAACGCGGCGCACAAAAAAGAAGTAGAATATGGAGGGGTTCTAACCACAAGAAGTCCAAACGATAACCCTCCACACTCAAACATTCATATAAAGAGAAACCCAGCCCCACCCGGATTTACGACTCCTCGTCGGTGATCACATGCACAATATATGATCACCAACTGTCGTAACTGATACTTGAGATCACTAACTAGATGTCTATACCTCTAGTAGCTCCAAAAATATCCACGTGGTAGCTCTACTAGCTCAGCCAAGACAATTGTCACCAACTGCCTCCATACGCGTCTCTACGGTATAGACAAACACTACCACAACTATAGCTTACCCCTATTACTATGGGGTCGTCCTACCACTCCTCTAGGGACGTACGAGAAGGTCTCTTACTACCTTATACAAGTCCATAAGTACTTGCACGCATCCCTGTAGGACAACCAAGAGCTATTGGTCTAGTGATAAAGTCAAAGCTAAGACTACATAGTTAAGAGTCCAGGTCCAAAAATAGTGTTGGGACAGGTGACCAGCTGGTTTTACACTTCCCACACAACTGGAACTTGGATACCTCTCTCATGCACGCCAGCAAGCTGGCTTGCGGCGGACGAGAGCCTGAGCTCAGGCTCAAGCTCAAGCTCCGCTCCTCTCCGCCTCCACACTCTCACATCTCCGCACTCACGCACCTCTCTCTCATTCTCCGCTCCGCTCCGCTTGAAGTAGAGTAGAACAGGTATAACACACCAAAAGACGCCCGGCTCCACCTCGAATTGCACAAGATTGCACCAAAAGAGGCTCCAAAACAGCAAAAATAGTTTGCAAGTGCACACGCCTAACCAAAATCTGACATAAAACAGCGAGAACACCCAAAGCCAACCCGAACACCACTACAATAGATTCGCAAATGCACCATATACACTTTGAAAATGCACACACACAAGTAAACTCCTAAACTCGAGTTTCCACACGAAATTGCACAAAAATCTGACGTAACTAGTCTTTTTGCACTTTTGGGTCACACGGTAGCGAACTTCGACATGCCATAACTTCCTCGATGCTCGGCCAAACTCCACAAAACTTAGTGCACTAGAATCGTCTCTCCAATGCGCTTCCAAAGAGTTCACTCCGGCTTGACATTGACAAGTACTCCGTCTGCCACGCCCAAACACGCACTCCGGCTCCAACAAGTCAATTCAAGAACATTTCGCAAAATTTCTACAGTGCTTCCGCATGACAGAAAAATCTCCACTCGACCCCAACAACAGCAAATCGATCTGCGACCAGCAAGATACCATGCGCCCACACACACCTCGATCACAAGTCCAACCAATCAAGCACGAACGACAACGCCCGAAGATCCCAGCGGAAGATTTCAGATCAGCGGGTTCTTACTGAACTCCATCTCGACCTGCACTCAGTTCTTCGAGTAATCTGAACAGAGAAATTACCATCTCCAACACTACAACAAAGATTACTCACAAACGGTCAAGCCAAACCCACTCTAAGCACGAAGAGAATCCGGGTTACACTCAACTAGACTATCCACCATAGCATGGAGCTTGAAAGCTCAACTCGAAGAATTAAGGCCTCCAAGCCCTACCTGTGAAATATACCCCTAGTGGACTCTCCCACCAACTCGCCCTAATGACACTAACGGCCTTACCGAGATGCGCAACTTCGCACTCGGTCAACCTAGCCGAGGTGCCAAACTGACGTGACAATGCTTGCTCGTAGCCTTTGACGATTGATATAGACAACAACTCACAATATCTCTGCACCAAGCATGCCACATGACGCAATAAGATGCGTCTCGCAATCTCATCTCTCTCTCCATTTACACGTATCGCTGTACTCGTATGCATGCCTGCAATATCATAGCCAAACCTGTGCTGATCTCTCTAAACAGCTCCAGCACACAGACATCTTCCTCTGATTACTACCATACAATGGAAGTCGTGTCCAACGCTGATAAGATAAAAGGACCAGTAGCAATAACAACCCTATGTTCCTCTTCTAGCGATACAAAGGCTTCACTCCAAGCCTGCTGCACCAGCTGATCAGCATACTACTGCAACTCTCCACTCGAACTCCAGAGTGGAACATCTAAGACAAATGATACTACCAGAGCATGAGCATGTCCCCCGTCTCCTCAAAGACCGAAGTATCCTCCACATGGATATTATCCTCTAAGAACTAACCCGACCAAGTGATGATCGAACTAAACTCTATAATGGACGTCAGCATCCTTGGTGTAGGCTCCGCTGTCTCAACTTTAGCACTGAATCGCACTTGTAGGCGGTTTATTCGTCTCTCATCGGACTACCAACCTGGTCTATAAGATGTTGTCTCTGTCCAAAAGTCGATCATGAACCTCATAAGATATAACACAACATCTCCAACCAATACGTGATAAGACTTCGCTGTCGTAACGATGATCTTGACCCTCACCATAGAGTCATATGGAAGAGATGATCTGATCGAAACTCTCACTATCAACATCTTGCGTGTCATGTGCTGAGCTATAATCCCTGATATCCTTAGAGATGTCTGCAGCTGGAATGGACATCTCTCCATCTCAAAACCAAACCAATGCATATCGTCTTCCTCAACATTAACGAGTGTGCTCTAGAGTCTAACAAGACTCTCTACAGTCGATACATCTTTCTTGAAGGTGCCACCAAACAGAAGAACCATCCAACAACACCACACCTGGTGTCAAACCAGCATGGTCAATCGCCGGTCTAGCTGATAACTCATCCAACATGACAGTCGCTACTTGCCAAGTACCACTGATAGTCGTCTTGATCCTCGACGATATGAACACATCTATCGTCTCTCGCTGAACCACCTCAGTACTAGAGGTAACCACATCCTCGCTCTCATTGAGCATGACCGCCAACTAGAGCATTGGAGTCAAGCTAACTCCCAATGTCTTCATATCTGTCACTAAAAATAGTGGAGTTCGCATAACTATTATAGCCGCTCTCAACATCCGATTTGAAGTTGCATCCACGGACGTCGAGAATTGACTCCATTCTTGGATGTCAATGCATCCAATTCCACTGCATCATCGATAGACTGTTTAGGAATCATAGACATGGTCTTCAACGTCTATGGTTATTAAATATCAGGAAGAGAATTCAAGATTTCAGTTGTTTTAGTGATGACAGCACACTAGCGGTGCCATCCTTTGGCCTTTGTGGATTTCTCAAGTTCAATTGCACTTCTGCTCTTCATACGATGTCAATATCAAAAGATCGATTATGATCGATACTGAAATATCAAGTTTAACGTTGGAGATCACATCAATCCCTTGAACAAATGAAGAGGCAGTCCAAAATATTTTCTGGTGTTTATAGGCTTGTGAATTTCTCCCGTGACATATTTGTATCTCTATTCAAACTCCAGAAGTGAAATTTTACGTAGAAATATGAAACATGACACTTTCGTCTTTCAAGTCTTTCTTTTTAGCAACCTCTCTCAACCCAACCGTTAACTCATCTTAAAAGTCATAGTATACTAAGACCTCAAGAACACAATAACATCAACCAAACTGAAAATAAATATGATCTACGGATATCTTGGTATTGTAGAAGGAAGTTGCATATTCAATGGTCTTGGGATGGAAGACATGAGAATATGCAAGGGGGTTTAATTTGTCACCAAACCCTTCAACCAAAAAAGGTTAGGTAATAAATTTAAATGATAAATCAAACCTCCCTTGTAACTAGTCAGTTTGTAGTTCATATAGTTTTTACAGCGTGTTTATAAGCATTCCACTTATGGATACTTTCCGTAACTACTTCTTAGATGTAACATTAAACAGTTAGATTATATTTTAATTTATCACATCTGATTAGTCTACACATCTAATAGAAAATGGAAACCAGCCGTTGTAAGAAAAGAATGATTCATGGACGTCCTGCGCTATAGTGTACAAATAAGACGTTGCATTATCCCACTTGAAAGAAATGTTCATCATACAAAGAAGGAGACCGTAATGTTTGTTTTCTTCCACTCGTGATACAACCACAGTCTCAACGTATAAGTTGGCCAAATTTTATACACATGTTACAACTAGATAATGAATATATTGTTAATATAATATTTATTGTCATAAAATCCATACGTTCTTAGTATTACAGGCAGTCTGTTCGTGATCCTGTCGAGAGCAAGAATATACAATCGGTTCTTTTATACAAAAGATTCATGTTTGGTGGAGTTAGGATGCACCTAACACTGCTAATGAATCAAGTCTAAGAATTAGTTAATTAGATTTATTATCTCAATTTTGTAGAAAATTAATATTCGATTAAAATTTAATTTTTAACTCGACATGTTTTCACTCATATAAAATTTAGAGCGAGTTTAGAACCGCGTTACCCAAACTATATGTGCATATATATGCATTCACAAGTTTGTTAGCCGGCTAAAAGTACGAGAAGAGTCTTTGCCTCAGCCCGTCACGAACAGGACACCGACAAAACGGATGCTCCCAAGTTGACGTGGGCATCTTCACATGGCGCGCATGCACGCGGCCCGCGGACGAACTGACCAGGTAATCCCTAGAGAAAATCCACCTCATCATAATAAGTATCATATCAATATGTTTGGAAAACGTACGTTTTCACCACGGTCCATGTCACGGACTGAAGAGCTCCCACGTTATAGACTCCTAGCTGGAAGGGAATGACGAGATGAAGGATCCTGACAGACTTCCAAATGCCAATAACCTTTACGTGAAGATAAATTTAGCCTCATGTCCTTCTCTCATTCCTGTGAAACTTCTGCCGTTCTGCCGCCTTTTATCATGCCAAGTCACCCATTTCACCTGGAGCGTGGGAGAGCGTTGGATTCACTGCATTTTTTAACACGAGGATAACTCGAAGTTGACCAGTCGGAGTCGTCGAGACCCAATAGTAATCAGTCTCGTCAGAAGCACACCTACTACCGCCCGCCGACTTGAATTAGTTGTGAAACGAAAGCAATCCGCTCTATTGTTCCAGGCATTGTCGAGGTTGTTCTGCATTAGAGTGCTGAGAATCGCCAGGCAGGAGGATTAGATTTGTGAGGATACAGTTCGTGGCTTGGGTTGTACTCTCAAAGAAGGGACGGAGTGACCGACAGTATGGTACGTATTTGGAACCGAGGGAGTTGTGACGTGACACTTGGAAGCTGTGTTGTGTGTTGATGCACTTTTAGAGCCTGTATTTCCTGGCATTCTACTCTCTGTTACGTACGCATTTGTTACTTCTTGAAATGGCTCTTGAAGAAGGGGTAGATAGTCGTGCATTGATTGACGAGCGTCAGAAGGTGAGAGAGTGTGCACTCCTCGGTTTTTGTTGCTGTGCTTGTTGACGGTTTTTGTGGCCAGTTCAATCACAAGAGAGACGAGAGTTTCGCGCATCTTGTATTAGAAGAGGGAGGGTTGTGCGAAGCTTTTGATTCTAGAGACGAAATAGCGGGGCAGTGAGTTGGATAAACTCTGATGTATGCCATAAATGTTATCGGGTACGCTGTGAAGCGGATTTTGTCTGACTAATGCATGTGGGCACTGCAGTGGAATTTCTACCTCATCGGAGTTTTAATTGTTGCCATTGCCATTCCAGTCGGAGTGGGATTCCTCGGCTCTGTTTTCGGCGGAGGCGATAGTGGTAAGATATGCAGCTCTGCGCACTCGTGTGAGAGTTACTGTTATTTCTGTCGACTGGTACTCTGGGCTGCAATCAAGAAAGCTGTTGCTTCGCAAAAAAAATTGGTTTCCTGCTTTTCGCGTACTTCCTAAACATTGACTGGCTGGCTCCATAGCTTAGGAAAGTCATTTCAGTTTGTACTCTAGAAGCTCTTTATGTCCTATCTGACAGTGACGTTTTTGTTCGCAGAATGGTACAATGCATTAAATAAGCCTTCATGGACACCTCCTGTAAGTCCGCTCTCAGTCTGCCTTCGCTCAAGGTCGCGAGTTTTAGTTTGCTCAAATTGAGATTTCTCTTTCTTTCTCTATCTTGAGCCCTAAACAGCGAACTAAGTTTTCCGTGGTTGCTGGTTTTAGAATAACGAGAAGGCTTTCTTTTGCTGCGTTAGTCGCGGAATTGTGAACTACTCACTTGCATCCTAGTATGCATTTATCCTTTTGGTGTTTGGTCTTTCGGGTTGTTATTTGTCATCGTCCATCGCTCTTGATTTGTTGAGAAAGTTCATCAAGAATTGCCCCGGAAAGAACTGGTTTTGTAGTCCTGAGTCTAAGTTTTACTGAGCCTTACATAATCCGCGCGAATTGATTTATTACTGCAGGGTTACGCCTTCCCGATCATATGGACTATCCTTTACGTCCTCATGGGTATCGCCTCATTCCTAGTATGGAAAGAAGGAGGTACGTTGATCAGTTCAAGTCAATAATGGTTCTTGCTTAATCTTTGCTAGTAGAGAGAGAATGTGGGTGTTTGCTTGGTGGCGCCGAGACTTTCACTTGGACCAAGGGTCCCATTAACTGAGGGGAGAAAATAAGTTATATTTGAGACAGAGCAAGCATCAAAGGACTTGTATAGTTCGATGGTTCGAAGTTATGTTTTTGGGCGCTGGAAGGTCCGTATTAGGGTGAAAGCGATGTGGATATGTTTATGTGGAACTCACGTGCGGCGTTTCTATTTATTTGGGTACGCAGGGTTTCACTATCAAGCTTATCCTTTGGGAATCTACTTTTTCCAAGTATGGATGAAAGTTCTCACTAAACCAAGCTTTCTGTTCGCATGGAGAAGGTCAACTCTTAGTTTGTGGAAGGTTTAAGGAACAAGAACGCTGTGTGCAGTGGCTGCTCATTCATATTTGATCTACTCGTGAAATATCTGTCATACTGATGATTTGGCAATTTGCTACGCGTTTCAGCTGGTGCTTAATTTCGCGTGGACTCCGCTCTTCTTCGGGTTAAAACGCCCTGTGAGTTTTCAGAGTGGATGGGTGGAGATTCGTTCCTTCCGAGAATTTGTTGCCCAGTGTAGATTGATTTCAAATATCGTTTACCGGGCCTATCTAGCCAAGCCCTTGTTGTCAGAGTATGCTGCCATGGTTACTCCTGGTTGAAGAGTTTACTGATTAAGTCTTCCTGATGGTGCAGGATATTGCTCTTGGAGAGATCGTGGTCCTGTGGCTCGCAGTTGCTTGGACCATCTATTTGTTTTACAAAGTTAACCACGTTGCTGCGTATTTGCTCATTCCCTACATTCTTTGGTAAGCAGTCGATTCGTTCTTAATGGTCGTGCTAGCTCGCGTAGTTGTGATAATGTAAGTTTGATGATGTTAAGCTTGTCCGCGGCAAAACCTAAGGAACTTGTGTTTGACAGGGTGACAGTGGCTACAGCCCTGAATGCGTATATCTATTCGAACAACCCCAACGGCGATGGATACCATGATATCACCACACCTCTTCGTGGGTCAAACGCAGCTTGAGAAGCTGAAAATGTCCGTGGCTTGTTTGACAACAGAGTAAAGATCTAGAGCTAAAGATCCTCAGCAATACTTTTCTCATGAAGGTGTGGAAGGTCAGCATGCCATGTTATATTGTACATTATTCTAAGGGAAGAAGCGTGAAGATTGGACGATATATTTTACCGTGTATTCTGTATGATGAATCAATGGAGTAGTTCTGTGAGGAAATGTGTACACCTATTATACGGTACAGAAGGAAGTAGCGAAGTAGCGAATGTCGGGCAATGTGTCTCTCCAGTATCGAATGCCATCGTCTGTCCCCGTTTAGCAGAGTGTTCTGGAAGGTACAAGATTTACCTTGAGAAGAAGCGGGACATTGACGTGGAGGGGGAGTTTAACGGGATGAGATTCCCGTCCCGTCCAGGAAAATAACATCAGTTGGGTTTTACTTTTAAGCGATGTCGGTGGCAAGGACTATGAACTTCTCTACTCTCATCTAAAGAATAATGGACAAGGTAGGGCAGTAGTTCGCGATAATCTTACTCTGTATGGTTGCAACTTTCATGCATCTTTTGTAAAACTCTCCAAATATATATATAATGATTACTTCGCGTTAATCTTACTCGGTATGGTCGCAACTTTCATGTCTTTTGTAGAACTCTCTAAATATATATATAATTATTACCACTTCCATTATAACCTCACGCAATGTTGAAAATTTGGAAGAGGATGTGAAAATATGAGCTCCGTTCGTGGTTGCAAATCACTGCTTATTGAACTGCAGGAGTAGTACCTGGTGTAGCTAGTTAACCGTAAGGTTAGTTACATCGATGGAAAAGATCAGATGACTTTCGAAATTGCACATGGGTGGACTTTTACCTTCAGGTTTAGTTCGAGAAAAAGGATTGGGACTTAAGTGGAGAAAGAAAGAACATAGATAAGCAAAAATATGCATCCAAAGTGCACAAACAAGAAGACGGGAGGAAAAAAACAAAAATTGAAACAGACAAAAAATAATCATATGTGATTGGCTTACAGCAGCCTTAAAATACAGATGAGTGAAAAATGCAGTGTGGGAAAAAAAGCAGAAGTTCAAACAGGTAAAAAATAATCATGTATTTAAGGCTTACAGCAGCCTTAAAATACAGATGAGTGAGAAATACATGTGGAGATAGCGTAAAGCTCAGAGTCAAGAAAAAATAGCACTGAAGTGACTCTGATTAGCATGTATTTAAGGCTTACAGCAACCTTAAAATACAGAGGAGTGAGAAATGCATGCGGGGATAGCATAAAACTCAGAGTCACGATAAAATAGCACTGAAGCTCAAAGGTCACTTCACTATATTTAGATCTGACTTGAGCACCGTCATTACACTTGGTACTTTCTCGTCAGTTAAACTCATAAGCAAAGCACTGGAACATAACCTTCCTTTGATACAAATAACTGTCACGAATACAGTATTTTCATCCTTACAAGTTTTAATTTATAATCTAAACCTTCCAAAAGGAAAGGTTAGGGTATAAATTAATTCTCTTTGCTTAATCACCTCTTCCGAACTTGGAAGAGGTGAATAAGCAAATAAGCAAGGAAGTTGATAATGCAACATTGATTCGACTGAAGAAATTATGAAAGCCATAACGTTCGGTTCTTAATAGACTAACAGTATTTAACAAATATATTACTGTACCACACTCTGAAGAACTAGTTCGAGTTTGTTATATGCGAAGCTTAAATACAGTATTTGTCACTCTAATTTACGATAATAGAAACATTTCAATTTCGTAAAGGTGAACCATTTTGGAAATAGGCAGATAAAGGACCCATAAAATACAAATTTTCATTATAGGACTATGTATGTTGTCATGAATTTAGTTGTCCGGTGTATCTCAAATTACACTCCATGTTTCGAGAGCGTCGGAGAAAGCATCGAGACACTGGAGGCTACTCCCCTTGCACCGTTCCGGAAGGGTTATGTTTATCATCCCGGTAAGCTCCGTAGCCTAGCTGCCAAAGTATTAAAAAGAGTCGAGCATTTTCCATGTTAAAACTGTCCTCTAACCTCAATGAACGCCAATGCGTCAGACTTCTCATTTGGTCAGCACTTATGTTTCGTATTTTATTTGGTCGTCCCATGACCGGGTATAGTGTATGAAGTATGATAAGTCATCTTCACGTTTTCCACGTGGTTCCAGAGAAGAGTATTCTGTTGGAAATGGACTGCTAATAGAATAGACTAAGGTAAAACTCTAAGTCACGGCATAAGGACAGTATGAGAGTGTGGGGAGAGCTCCTCAAGAGAGTGTAGGCAAAACCAAGTAAGTATATACTCAATAATGTACAATGGCCTTCAGCCAGAATAATATACCTTGGGGTCTTGGCCTTGGTGACCTTACGAAAGGTCACCATCCTAAAAGCCTGAACTGCTTACTGCTAAGAGGGGTATTCACACTGCGTACAGTATTCTAACACTCCCACTCAGTAACAATTCGGATAAAAATATTACTTAGCTAGAAAACATTCCTAGCTTCGGTAGTAGATAATCCAACTTGGGAGCTGGTAAGCTCTTCGTCAGAATATCTGCAACCATGTCCTCAGTAGGACAATACCTAACTTCTATAACTTTTCCAGCGACGTGATCTTTGATGAAGTGATATCGGATGTCGATGTGCTTCGTACGGTCGTGGAACTTGCTGGTGTCGACAAGGGCCATAGCACTTTGATTGTCACAATATGTAACGGTCGGCTCCTTGTCATGCAATCCGATGTCGGTCAAGAGCTGACGTAACCAGATTGTCTCTGAGCAGCTCGTGCTAAGAGCTACATATTCTGCCTCTGTACTTGACAAGGCTACTGATTTCTGTCTCTTGGAGGACCAGCTGATGGCTCCTCCAGAGTAGATGAAACAATGTCCTGATGTGGATCGTCTTGTCTCCGCATGTCCTCCCCAATCAGCATCGGTGTAACCGAACAGAGAGTAGGGCTGGGGTGAGTGAGCATACTCAAGGTACAAATTTAAAGTTCCCTTGATGTAGCGAAAAACCCGCTTCATAGCGGCAATGTGCTTAGGTCCAGGGCTACTCATGAACTGGGAGAGTACACTAATGGGATAAGACAAATCAGGACGAGTACATATTGCAGCCCAATTAATAGAGCTGGCTGCACTCTGGTAAGGATAACTATTGCATAGCTTCTTTTCATCCTCAGTGACAGGGGAGTCATCCGAAGAAAGTTTCTCACCTGTAACTAGAGGGGTGCTTACAGGTTTGCAGTCTTGTAAGCCAAACTGAAATAGTTTCAGTGTCAAATACAAAGTTTGACTAAGCCTGATAGTGCCAGAAGATGGATCACGGTTGATCTCAATGCTAAGGCAATGATGGACTGGACCGATGTCAGTCATGCTGAACCGTGAGCTCAATTTTCCTTTTACGTGCGACAGTAGAGCCTCACTGCTGCTGGCAATCACAATGTCATCCACGTAGAGGGCAAGGATGACGAAGTGCTGTTTCTGGTGCAAGTAGTAAACGTTTCCGTCTGCACCGGACTTAGCAAATCCAAGAGAAAGCAAGAATTTGTCGATGATCAAGTACCATTCTCTTGATGATTGCTTAAGACCGTAGAGAGTCTTGAGCAATCTGCATACTTGACTGCGCCTTGCTGTAGTCACGCCTTTCGGAACACTCATGTATATTTCCTCGTTAAGTGTTCCATTCAGAAATGCAGTTTTAACATCCATTTGATGTACATGTAGATTATACTGCGCTGAGATGGCAAGGATGAGCCGTATTGACTGAATGCGGACTACAGGGGAAAAGGTTTCTGTGTAGTCCAACCCGTAGATCTGGATGAAACCACGAGCCACTAGTCTCGCCTTATAACGAGCAATGGACCCATCGGTATTAAGTTTTAACTTAAAGGTCCACTTACATGTTATCGGTCGGCGTCCTTGTGGCAAGTCGGTGAGCTTCCAGGTGCCGTTAGATTCGTGGGAATCTAGCTCCTCCTCTATTGTTCTTCTCCACTGATCGGCATCAGGAGAAGATACTGCTTCTGTGTAGGAAACAAGTTCCATTGGCACTGGTTTAAGAGTTACCATCAATGCACGCTTGGTGTTCTTCCGAGACTTCGGGATCAGCGATGAAGGGTCGTAGCCTTCATCTGGGTTCCGTTGTGGAGGAACTGAATGTCGAGCTTATCGTCTCAATGGAGGTGGTGCTGGGAAATCCAATGGAGGAAGAGAGGACTCGCTGTGGGTGGAGCCGGAAACTCGTGGTGAGCGTGGTGATGTGCGCCGAAGGTAAGGATGGCGCGGGCTCAAGTTCTCTGCAGGGGGAGAGTGAGTGCTTGAAGAGTGAGAACGTGGAGGACGACTGCTCCCACTGGACTGTGTACTGCTGGTCACTCCTCCGCTAGGGCCATGACTGCTAGGGACTCCTCCTCCAGATCCAAGACCAGTGGATGGGGTTGGAGCTGGATGGGCAGGAGATGGCAGAGGAACTCTCACTGAAGGGAAACCGGGAGAGACCGACGAGAAATGAGCTGGGCCAGCTGAAGGGGCGGGCACAGTATGATAAAAATGGACGTCGGTCTCATGAGATGCTTGAGTGAGTGGGAGATCAGCAGAGGGGGTGGATGTGGGAGGGAGAGTCGGAGAAGACTCATCGAAGATAACATCACGAGAAGTGAAGGTATGACCGTCAGATTTTCTTTGGAGACGGTAACCCTTACTCTGGCCGCTATAGCCAAGGAAGATACACTCGTGAGAGCGATCATCGAGCTTTGTGCGCTCAACCTCGGGGACCTGGGAAAAAGCGCGGCAGCCAAAGACGCGCAGAAAGGAGAGATCGGGTCGACGAGGTGTTGTGGAGGCATAGGAGTGCCAGAGTTCATAAGGTGTGGTCATAGACGGGATAGCCTTAGACGGACACCGGTTCTGGAGGAAGGTGGCGCAGGTGATTGCTTCACCCCAGAAGGGCTTGATGAGCGTGGAAGTGTAAAGCATGGAACGGACAGCATCAAGCAAGCTGCGGTTCTTACGTTCAGCAACGCCATTCTGCTGAGGAGAGTAAGGGACTGTGAATTGACGCTGGATGCCACGCTCGCGACAGAAAGCGTCAAAAGCAGCTGAACGATATTCCCCGCCATTGTCAGATCGCAAAGTGACGAGAGATTGGCCAGTGGCGCGCTCAGCAAATGCTAGATAGTCCCGGAAAGCAGCAAAACAGTCACTCTTATAGTAGAGAAGACGAGTGACAGTGTAGCGCGAGTAATCATCAATAAAGGTGATGAAATACTCATAGCCAGAAAAGGTGCAAGGGGAGATGCGACCACTAATATCAGAATGGACCAGTGCTAGAGGACGAGTGGATCGAGTGGAGCTAGCACGTGGGAATTTAGTGCGTGCATGCTTGCCGTGTGCACAAGCTGGGCAAATATCCTCAGAGAGCGGGAAGGAAGGGAGGCCGGTAACATACCTGCGGTGGCTCAGCTCATGGACTCGATGATGGTTGATATGGCCGAGTCGCTGATGCCACAGGGTAGAGAGATCGCCCGTCGTAGTAACAAGAGCACAGGGTCTAGATGGCGTCGGTGGAGGAGTCCGACTGCCAGATGTGAAACCCTGAAGGCCTGCCAACAAATGCGGAGGAGACCGAGGCCGAGAAAAGGAAGGATCCGACTGCTCGTCAAAGAGGAACTGGGATGAGGCCAAGCGAGCATAATAGGGACTGTAAGGACGAGGGCCAAGAAGGCCCTCTGTCCCACCTTGGGGGACAATGTCCCTATTAGGGGGAACGTCCCTCTCGTCCCTGGGCGGACGGTCGTCCGTGGAGAACGGACGGCCGTCCGGGCTGACCCCGGACGGACTGCCAACAGGGCAGTCCGCGGGGGTTGTGCAACGGGCCCCTCCGCGCGAGGATGCGCATCCCCATGATCATATCCCCGCGGCGGCGGGGATATGACGCTCGCATTCCCACTCCGGGGATGCGGGAGCTGCACCCCCGATGTTGGGGTGTGCAGCAGGTGCAGGAGCAGCGTCGTAGGGTCCGCACCGCTGCCTCAGCTGACGGGGTGGGGAGGGGCCGGCACCCCCGATGTGGGGGTGTCATGATGTGGGGGATGGTCCCATCCGGGTGGGGATGGTCCCATCCGGATGGGGTCCCCATCCCCATCCAGATCCCCACTGTGTGGGGAAGGGTTATCCCCTGTGCGGGGTGCCGGCGCCTGCGCGCCGTGTGCACCATGCGCGGATGGGGATCCCATCCTCATCCGGATGGGGTCCCCGACCCCATCTCCGATTAGCACGGGGGTATCTTGCTCGCGTGGGGGCGCGTTTACAAGGGGGCGCGCGGGGAAGTTTCCAGGGTCTTCCCAATCGGCGGGGACCACTAAGGAAGTTGGACTTGTTGGACTTGGATCGATCCGCGTAGAGTGAAGAGGTGTGCTCTCAATGAGCTCGATCCGTGTGCTTCCAGTGGACGTGCGTGGAAGAGGTGGAGCACCAAGAGGTGGTGTCCTAACAGAAAATTGTCCAAGGGGTGTCATGGTGAGGGGGGTAGACCCCGCGCGGACTGAATTTGGGCCTTCATTTTCCAAGTGAGGCAACTCCGAATTTGGTGGAGTGATAGGGACTTCTCTAATGAGAGAGTGCTCCGAATTAGGGATTTGAAAATTCCGTGAGTGACTTGGCTGAATTTCTGCTTGGGTGTGCGCATTCTGTGAGGCGGGGCTGGGCCTGGACCGTGAGAAGCGGATCCTGCGCATGTTGCGGTTGAATAGTGAGGTGCTAGTCCGCTGATTAGATTGCGGTCTAGCTCGCAAGCGCGGTCCTGATCTCTGGCTAGGTGGTAGTGTGTGGATTACTGAAGTCCTACCAGCTGTAGCTACAAGCGCGGTTTGGTCAGCGACCAAAATTGAATTGCCGAGCATGTAGAGATCGTCGACGGTGGGGCAGGGAGCAAGCACTTGACCAAATCTGTCTTCAAGGTGACAGAATCCATTGCCAATTAGGCACCAGCCGCCATTGGCATCAAATTGCCGAGCTGAGAATAAGTTCTTTTGCAAGGCGGGCACGTGAAGAACGTCACGTATGTACACGTGCTCACCGTTGAGCAGGCGCACTTCCACCATGCCAGAACCAGCAACGTGAATAGTGGTGTTGTCACCGAGTAGAATCGCATCATTCTCGGTGTTCTCAGCGGAGACGGGTGAGTATTCGACGAATTGTCGTCGGTTATGCGCCATGTGGTGTGTGGCACCCGTGTCCACATACCAGTTAGGATCAGCTGTCTGCACGATTGCAGACGAACATTGTGCCACCAAAACCCGACGAGTGTTGCCGTTGTTGTTCTGGGAACGGCGATTCTTGTTCTTATTCTTGTTACCAGCAGTCGAGTTTTCGTTGCTGCTGCTGGGCTTGTCCGGACACTCAGCGATGCGGTGCCCGGGCTTGTTGCACTGGAAACATCTCTCGTTAGGATCTGGCGGTCTCTTCGGTGGCTGGTTATCGCCTTGTCGGTTGCCACCATTGTTGCGCCGGTTGTTGCCATTGCGACCTCCTTGCCGGCGACCTGCAAACAAGGCAGTGGATGGTTCCATCGATAGCTTGCGCCCGATCGTTTCCTCCTGAATGAGGAAGGTGATGAGGTCCTGTAGCGAGAGATTTGGGCTCGTTCTCATCGCCTGCAAGAATAGATGGTAGTTGTTGGGCATGCTGCCCATCAACGCGAGGACTTGCTCCTCGTTGGCAATTATCAGTCCAGCTGAAGTCATCTGCTGGATGAGAGACTTGAAGTTGTTGACATGTTGGGTAACAGTCTCGTTGGGTTTCATCTTTAAAACCCGCAACTTCTCTCTCAAATGCATCTTGGTCACCATGTCTTGACCTGCAAAGTGTCTGGTCAAGGTGGACCATGCATCGTTCGATGTGGCGCAGGACATTAGATGTCCTGCCACGCTGTTCTCGCAACATTCGTTGATCGCTGCGAGTGCGTTAACGTCACGCTGATCCCAATCTGCGATGCTACCGGATCCGGTAGCAGGGGGAGGGATGAGTACCGCAGTACCTCCGGGTGTCGTGGCACGTGGTCTCTGCACGTTCCCTTCCACGATGTCAAGAACACCATGGGCCCTGAGCCGCAAGGTTGTCTTGTGCTTCCACAGCGTGAAGTATGTGCCATCGAACTTGGCCCAGCCTTTGGTGTCAAAGGGGGCAGACATTCTGTATCAGATTGATCGCTGGAACGGTGAAATTCTGTTAGCGAAGGTACAGAATATGGGTGCGTGAAGCGTCCTTCTCGCAGCAGCTGAAGCGTCCTCCAACTGCTCTCACCTAAGGGCCGAAGGCCTACCTAGTGCCTATGCTATTGTGCTAGTGCATCAACAATGCAAAGCTCTGATACCATGTTGGAAATGGACTGCTAATAGAATAGACTAAGGTAAAACTCTAAGTCACGGCATAAGGACAGTATGAGAGTGTGGGGAGAGCTCCTCAAGAGAGTGTAGGCAAAACCAAGTAAGTAGATACTCAATAATGTACAATGACCTTCAGCCAGAATAATATACCTTGGGGTCTTGGCCTTGGTGACCTTACGAAAGGTCACCATCCTAAAAGCCTGAACTGCTTACTGCTAAGAGGGGTATTCACACTGCGTACAGTATTCTAACATATTCGGTATATGTGACGTGATCATTGTCAATGAGTGATAACAGAGAATTGAATTTTCGATGAGATGAGAACGATATTGCGAGATAGGCGAAGAGAGCACGAAGTATTGATCTATGCAAATCACATGACGTGAAACATTGACAAAGAATCATGCAAACGCTTCTTCAGTTCAAGCATAGTGTTTCTCAAGGAGATCTCATGACATACTGGGTCGAAAGTTATTTGTTCGTGCTACACCTTAATTCAAATGATTTAGTGATCATTGATGTATGCAAGTGTGGTCTCGATACTATCCACAAAGAAAAAACAAAACGAGCGATTGATGGAGATCACATTTGCGGGCTAGTCCCGAATGTCACAACGAATGATGTTTTGAGGTGTTTGATCGATGCTTCACGAGCAAGGACATATTTAGAAAAATTCCTCATTTCCATGTGGGCAACCTCACGAGTAACTGTTTATGAATCTCACAGCAGCTCAATTTGCTCTGTTTTTCCGTTCTGAGTAGATTTGGCACATCAAGAGATTTCAAGAGGTTGGCTAGCGAGAGTGTCGTTGAACCCAACTAGTAAAGAAAGATATGTTATCGATATTCGACATCCTTACACTTACACTGCTAGATACAATGGGAGTTGCCTTTTGAGAAATTTCTGCTTTTTGGAATCACATCGCCTAACGAATGTTTAATGCGGCTTGACATTGACAGTTTGTCCAAAATCGAATCAGTGAAAGAAGAATGCCTCAACGCTTCCACAAGTTTGGAAGAGTTGTCAAAGAATTGCATGAAGTTAAACGAGTTGTCGATGACGCTTTGGAAAATGTTAGAGTAGCTAAAGGTACAGCGGAGACTATGGTGGCTATGATCACGCACTTGTAGTAATTGCAGTAAAGTGAGGAGTCACTGCAATAGGATAAGAATAGAAGGTTAAGGTTGGTCCGACATGTTGCACATTTTGAGAATGTGCTGGTGAAATGATCAAAGAGAGCCTGCAGTCAACGAATGCGATCTTGCGGGAGGAGAGGAGTGGTGTTTTTGACCCCATTCTTTGTCATATTGTGAATCACTCCGCATTATAGTCATTTTCGTGGAAGTACGCTTACGAAGCTTGTTCGCATCGGTATGCAAATGATAGGTGGTGTCTGATGAGCGGATGGAAGTCAACGAGTTGTCATTGTGCAACAAGTACTGCGATTGTTTTCAGATTTGAAATATATGTTAGCGTGGATCGCTATCTTGGTTGCCACTGCAAGTGACAGTTTGTGATGAAACAGTTGTGTTCTTGGGTATCTTTGCTGTCAGATCTGAGAAGTGAACGTGGTCCACCAAGACCATTTCGTGAGCGAATGGCTTTCTTTTCCTAGACGTGTGGATTTGTGCATCTTGCAGCAAACTGTGTATTCCTCAGATGAAACTAGTTGATTGCATTCCTCGATCTCCTTTATCCCTGGACAGTGAGTATGTACGAAATGTGATTGGAGGGGTTCATAATGCTCTATCTACTTTGTCTAGAACCTGTATCCAGTCACCGATGATAGTTTGTATCGAGGAGATGGACGATTTGTGACGAACGCTTGCTGAGATGAAGTTTTCTTACGATGAACTGAACGAGCTGAGGAGGACCTTGGCCAAGGAGTATTCCACACTACCTGATCGGAGACAAGCATAGACAATAAGACGCAATTGTGGTCGGATTGCAAGCCTAGTGTAGATGATAGTTGACGTTCGTCTTGGCATTGTCCGATTGTGTTGAGAGAGGCTTGGTACGAATCCTGAGTGACTTGATGAGTTGTTTGTTGCTTCGAGAAGCTGAAAGTTAGGAACCAAGCCTGTGCCTCCCGATCTTCCAAGCTTCTCAAATCCACATCTTCCTAGAGAAACTAGAAGACTGGAAAGGCTGGCAGAATGCGCGAGAAGACGTGAGGGTCCGTTACGGGTCTCTTTTGTTCGACCTATAGCAGCCTATTCCTTCTTCTTCTCGAACTTAGAAGAGAGTTGTGAGAAGTCTTGCTGACAGAATCTGGAGAGAATGATCGAGGGTCGTGTCTTTACGTCATGCAGCAAGCTTCTTCTGAGCGTGTATGAGAGATGAGAAGTCGGAAGAACATAGTGCATGTCTTGTGTCTGTTGTGAGGTTAGATTGCGTGTAGGAAGCAGAAGACAGATGAGACCAGTGAAGGGAAGCCTGGCTTCGAGAAGTCTTCCGAGAACGTTATTGAATCGGAAGCTGTCTCGGGAGTCTTCCCAGAGGACACTGTCACCGCAGGAGTCCGCGATCATCTTCTGAATCTTTCATACGCTCTACTTCTCACATATCTTGTATCTTCTGTTAGGAAGTAGGATGAAATGTAAGGTGGGTTGTCTTCTTAGGAATCCATGCGAGGCCTTGCTTAGTTAGGATTGGTTAGATATAGCTCGGAGACGAGAGGAGCTTAGGAAGCACTGTTAGAATCTTGAAAGACGGAGTAGCTGTCTTCTGGAAGACTAGATTCGTCTTCTGAGAGTGGAAGCTAGACTGTGAGAACTTGGGAAGGACAGAGCCTTTGGCTCACAGTAAGTACGTGTGGCTTAGTGCAACAGAGATTCAAGTATGTCGATGCATCCTCGAGGGTTGGTGTAACCGGCAGCAGAATTGGTCGAGGTCAAACCCTTCATCAAGGAGTTGGGTCTCGACTTCTTCTTATGGGATTGGAACCTCGCCGACCAGAGTCTTTTGGAGGAGGTTTGGACAGCATTACCTCCTCGCAACCTTATACCTGCGAAGGCAGGAGTAGCTCATGGAAGACCATCTTCCTGGATAGAGGAGTGGTGGCGTAAGACCTTTCACAAGCCAGAATCTAAGAACCGAGGTTATTGGCTCGAGAAGAAGATCTTACCCATGATCTCGGAGAAGTGGCATGTGTCTGGGAGCACATCTTATCTCTTCTTGGAGGACAGACAGGGAAGAAACATATGGAAGGTTGAATCTTACCGGGAGCCGCAGAAGCGTCTTCTGGCGAAGCTGTTTCTTCAGCTCTTTCCTAAGGGGAAGGCGCAGAAGACGAGGTACCTTGGAGAGCAGGACGTGGAGTTCCTGGAAGCAGTGTGTGCCGGAGAGAATGTCAACTGGGGCGCGTTCTTCCACGCATATGTGCAGGTAGAGCTGGTGTACTTAGACACCCCAGCAGGAGGACATCTTACTCCGTTCTTCTGTTACCTGTACGTGACCAAGGGGGACCTAACGGAAGATCAGTTGACGAGATATGGACCAACGGGGCAGTACGAGACGAAGGAGGAGACCTCGGGAGAAGACGACCGAACAGCAGCAATGACTCCCCCTCCTACTCTGATATCGCAGATGAGGCCAGGTACTCATCAGAAGACGCTTCTGGTGAGAAAAGACGACTCCAATGGGTCAGAAGACGCGACACCACCAAGGAAGATGGGTCCTAGGAGTGTGCCTAGGAAGACCACCTCCTTCCTGATCACTCACTCTGGATCGGAGTCTGACTCACAGGAGGAGCCCTTGAGTACCCGAGCTGCGCAGAAGACCACTTCTGCAACACCAGGGAGTCTTCCGAAGACTCCAAAAGACGAAGGTTGGATGGATACTCCTACTACGATGCGAGGAAGCGTAGTAAAGAGGACCGCTTCTACCATGGGGAAGGATCTTCCACCCCGGAAGATGAGAAGAGTAGCATCTTCTCGTGCGCAAAAACAGAAGATCATAGTGGTGGAAGAGGCCTCCTTGCCTCTGGAAGACAAGGAAGACACCTCCGATCGGATTGTGGGGATGAACCTGTCTTCCACATGAAGAAGACTGGAGGAGTTCAGTGCCTTCTTCCACTCGGAGATCCGACCAGCTATGGAGTTGGTGGAGAAGAGAGCGATGGCTCAGGAGAAGCCACTACAGCCTGGATTCGGTCTGCGCACCCTAATGCGGCAGGAAGAAGGCCAGAAGAAGGTAGAAGCGCTGGAAGTCAACCTCCGCACCACGGAGAAGCTCACAGTGAAGTACAAGACGGAAGTAGCCGCTTCTGCCAAGGAGTTAGCGCAGCTGAGGAAGAGCAACCAGGAGTTGCAGGCCCGTTTACAGCAGCGTGACCAGGAGGTTCTACGAGTTCGGGGTAAGATCACCGCCCTTGCAGAAGAGAAGACGACGTGGAAGACACTGCGGGAAGCCGCAGAAGCGCAGATTGCAGCCGAGAAGACGCAGCAGGAAGCAGCGGAAGCTCGTGCGCAGAGGATGCTAACTCAGACGGTGGAAGCGCTTCGGAAGAAGTTTAACTTCACCGTGGGTAGGAAACTTCTTACCTTAGCTAGGGAATGGGACGACGAGTCCAGGGTGATGTTGGTAGAGTGCAAGGAGAGCATGTTCCGGTACTTGGATCGGCAGATAGATGGAGTGAAGACACTCTACGGTCTTCCCTCGATTCCGTCGCAACTGCATCTTCCCAAGCTCCAGCACCATCGACCGGATTAGACTTGGAGAAGGAGGAATTCGCCCTAGCTCTCCACTTGGTAGTGACAGCGTTGAAAGCCGAGAAGAACCCGGAAGAAGCCCCGGAAGATAAGGTGTCTTCTGAAAGCAGGAAGAAGAGCTGTCTTCCCAGGTATTCCGAGTGGAGGAAGCGACTTCTCCGGACCTCTATGAGGTCACCATGGCTCCCAGTGTCGAACTAGTGCCTCAGAAGAGTGAGGAAGCACAAGTCGACTCAGCTTCCCAGAAGACGCTTCCGTCTTCTGAAGCAGCAGCAGCAGAGCCAGCGACGAATGTTGAGGAGGAAGCCACCTCAATGACACCCGAGGTATTCGCAGGGCTTCCCAGCTTATCAGAAGCCGAGTTAGGAGTTCAGGTAGGAGCAGATCAAATGGAGATTGCATCCGAGCAATTAGAGTAGGCAAGAAAGCGCAGAAGACAAGTTGACTTGTCCAAACTTAGTAGAAATCGAACATGCTATCTTAGGAGGTGGCAGTTTTAGTGTAATATTAGATAGGTGACCATGTGGCAGAGTAGGCAACGCAGGAGTAGTAAGGTGGATGGCTAATTAGGAAGGGGAACCGCTTGCATGTGGGGTGGCAGCCTTCTGACAGCGCCCATCTCTCCCTGGTTGTAGTTGAGGATTGGAGGGGATTCCCTCTACGCCTCAAGGCAGATGCATAAGTAGGAAGACAGAGTAGGATTTTGGACACACATGAGAGGCGCACTAAGCACATTAGTCACATTTGTGTACACACTACTGTGCGCACACACACTACACCCGATGTTAGAGACATACGAATAGATTGGGATTACGTCGGAGGGGTCTGCAGGCTCGTTGCCAGTAGTGGTTCGAAGACGTAGATGGAGGTAGTGGACAGTTTAGGAGCAGGGAACGGCATCCTCGTGTAGTCCTGCTGGCTAAACTGATGTGTTGAGGAGTAGGAGCAGAAAGTAGAGGGAGTGAGCTTCCCAACACCAATGAGTCTTCTTCTCGGAGAATGGATTGCTGATTTGAGTGCATAAGCTTTGTCTGTGTCTTCTGGGTGGTGGATTTCCTTGAATTCACTCTGATTGAGTGGCGGTGATTGTCAGCAGTTGTGCAGATTCGCAGCTTGGCTCATCCAGTGGAGCACTTCGGATCCACGTACGGACGGTCTTAGGGGTAAAAGATCCCAGAAGACGGAGTAGTCGGAGCAGCGAGAGAAGAAGAAAGAAGCCTTCTTCTCACAGCAGAAGACGACATCCTCAAGTAGAAGACTGTGTAACTGTACGCACGTTTGTTGTCTTCCTCCCCAAACTATTACAAGCAGGGATGACTTGTTAGTCAGGATCCGGACTAGAAGCTTGTCAGAGTCTTAATTTCTCATCTCCATCTTGTTTCTCTCTCGTTTGGATTTTCTCTTCTTCTCCATCTTCCCCCTCTTCTTATCTTCTTCTAGTGAGCTTCCGAGACTTCTATTGAGCTTCCGTGAAGGTCAATGTCGTTGTAATGCTGCAGGAAGACCGTTTCCGTAGGCAGAAGCTTGAGAGGGCTACAGGGGACATACACCTTGTGATTGGTCTAACCCATTGGAATGTGGGAGAGCAAGGTGTAACAGCCGTTGCTAGTCGACTTCTACAAAGCAGGAGTAGTCTTCTGGAGGTGTGAGAAGCCGAGTTGAATCCCAGAAGCCGAGAATTGTTTCGAGAAGACGGTACTGAGAAGACCGGAAGAAGTGACCTGGAAGCAGGAAGCGTCTTCCCGAGCTTCTCTGTAGATAGTTGTGTGATATTTTAGTTAGTAGTTGTTTGTTTAGGTCCAGGGCTTTTGAAGGGTCTGGAAGCCACGTGGTTTTGTGAGAAGACGAGATTTCTAGACAAAACCCGTGTGTTTGAACAGATCTTAGAACTTAGAGCAGCGATACTTGTGCAAATCCTCTGTGGGAACGATATCTTGTATACTAAATGAGCAAAAAGAGTAATCTTGCGACACTACATATAGTGAGCACTATTTTTGACGCACTGCCGGGGATTTCATCTTAGTAACATATGTTCTAAGCTTCCTAGATCTGTGTGTCAATAGTTAGTTTCATTCCGAACTAACTTCGATTGTAGTTGAATGTGTTGTGGGACTCTATCTTGCTAGAAGACAGGACCCGCAACCAGAAGCTGATGAGATACATCAGAGAGAACTGGAAGAAGCCGCTTCTTTGCTTCCAAGAGCTTCTTGGAAGACTGCAGTGAGTACAACAGGAAGCAGGAGAAGAAGACGTTCTGAACTTGTGACCGGTTGTTCAGACATCCAGTCTGCCAGATCTAGTATTAGAAGAAGAAGGACATCTCTTCTTAGCACTCTGGTGGATGCTTCCGACCAGAGGAAGAAGCAAAAGACGCACGGATAAAGACCTTGAGTGGATACATTCACCCCAACGAATCGCTTCTAGAGAGCAGCGGATATCTCTGAGACACCAAAGGAAAGAAGAAGAGCTCAGGAAGATCCGATCAGTAGAGTTGGAAGAGCCTTCCATCTTGAGCATAATCTTTGGAGAAGACAGAAGCCAACCGGATAACCACGTGTATAAAGTAGATTTTGGTACTGGTTACTCGGAAGACGTCTTCCCAAGTACGGAAGAGGCTTCTCAAGGTGAAGAAAGACTAGAGGAGATCGTTCCAGACGTCTCAGAAGACGACAGCGACAGTAGTTCTGACTCAGAAGACAACATTCGTGATTCAGACAAACCTGGACCTTCGAGAAGACCATCTCCACCACCTGGGCCTGAGGGAGGAAGAAGTTGGCAATCGCATCAACCGGCAGTTGACATGGCTTCCCACACTCGGCAGAAGTATCATCCGTACGACGATGATGCTGACGCTGACGACTTCATCACGATGTTCGAGACCATCTCTCGATCCAACAAAGAAGACTCTGATGTCGACAGACTCTGTGTATTTCTTAGTTTGATCGTAGGGAAGGGAAGGAAATGGATGAGCAAAGTATTGGATGATGGGTTAGTAATGACCGCTTGGGCTACTCTGAAGGCAGCTTTTCTGAAGAGGTTCAGAAGAGTGGGCTATGATCGGATGACCCTCATAGAACTTCAGAGGCTCGAACGGAAGAAGAGAGAGACACTGCGGGATTATACTGAGAGGTTTGAAGATCTCTTGGATCGCATCCTTCAGAACCAAGGAAGACCCGGTTATTATGCCCAGCAAGCCTTGGACTGGTACTTGGGAGGATTGTCTCAGGAAATGGAGTTGTATTGCAGAAGAGGAGGAGGTGATGATTTAGTAGAAGTATAGAAGCATGTCGAGCAGTATGAAACCTCGAGCATCACTCGGAATATGACGAAAGACAGAGGGAAGACCTCGAAGAAGTCCAAGAAGTCGAAGAAGTCTTCTAGGAAGTCCAGAAGACGAAAGTACCGTCTTCCCTTCAGAAGATCTGACAGTTGGTCTTCCAGAAAATGAAAGTATCGTCTTCCCTTCGGAAGATCCGACAGTTGGTCTTCCAGAAGACGAGACTGAATCGGAAGAAGCTCCCAAACCGGAATACTTTGGTGCCAGTGAGTACAGTCACACTGAAGGAATGATAAACCCTGATGATCTTCAAGAAATGGAGGTTGCTCCTGAGAAGAAGCTGAAGCTTTCCAAGGTGATCGGGATCAGCAGTTGGAAGACTTTAGAGAACTTTTGACAGAGTTCCAGGATGTCTTCGCTTGGATCATAAAAGACATGAAGGGCATACCTCGAGAGCTGGGAGAGCGTCGCATTGACTTGCTGGAAGGCGTTGTTCTTGCACGGCAGAGGCAGTATCAACTCAACCCCAAGTACTCGCTTCTGATGAAGGACCAAATCGATCAATACCTGAAGACGGGAGTCATCTTCCTAGTACTTAGTAGTGAGTGGGTAGCTCCTATTGTCATCGTGTCAAAGAAGCAGACAGGTAAGATCCGAGTGTGTCAGGACTTCCGAAAGCTGAACTTGGCCGCGAAAAAGAATCATCATCCTTTCACCGACTCTGTGTTAGACCAGGTAGCAGGACATGAGTTCTACAGCTTCCTGGATGAGTATTCTGGGTACAACCAAGTTTCAATCAGAGAAGAAGACAAGTCAAAAACCACTTTCACTACTGATTGAGACAAGTACACGTACAATCAAATGCCGTTTGGTTTATGCAACCACCCGTCACATTCCAAAGACTGATGATTACGATCTTCAAGGAGTATCTTCGCACATTCATGGAGATCTTCTTGGATGATTTTTTTGTGTTTGGATCGAAAGAAGATCACCTGATATTTCTAAGGAAGTGTTTTTTGCAGTCGAGGAGTCCTGCTCCCTCTCGGTTGTTTCTGCACGTCAGTCTGTTTCTTTGCCGGAGACGGGGACTGCCACTCCCGCTGGTTGCAGTCGGGACGTGTTCTTACAACCCTCTGAATGTTCTCCGTTACTTTCTTCTTTGTCACAGAAAGCTAGCTTCCCTAGACTCATCTTGGAGAAGAGGAACGGATCGTCTACTAGGACTTTGTCTCTGAATAGCAATCGATGGCAAGGCTTACTTCCAAACTTGCTACATTGCACCTATAGATTTCATCTGCTTCCATTATATTTTTCTGCCACTTTCTTTTGGCTCCTTGTTGTACCGAGACCCTTGGTTTTTCTTTGTTGCAGGTGTTTGCTTCTTCAGCAATTACATGTTGTACCTCTCTTTACTTTTAACATTGTTTTTGTGCATTGCTCTCAATGTTGACTGATCCAGAATGTTAAGACGCAACAGATGGTGAGAAACCCACGAGTCCTCTTGTGTTGCCTTCTAATCTTGCAAGAAGCCCGTCACAAGTGCCATCCATTCCTCAACTATCTATTATGCATTCTTACGTAACCACGGTGTCGAAAGATATCAGTGTCAAGTAGACAGTTTTTCTCTTCCGCTAAGTTTTCCATCATATCTCTTGTTGTCTTCTCTTTTGTTATTGTTCTCCGAAACAAAATTATATTTTATCAGAAATTCCGGATATAAAGATTTTTGTTTCTGCTTGAAACCACCTCACTTTCTCATAACAAGCTTGGATAAGAGATCTGTTACGCTTTCTCAAGATCCACCAAATGTTTCCAATTTGTAAAAGGACCCTTGTTGTATATTCAATCCGAAGAGTTGTAACTTATCCTAAAAGAAACTCTCTCTACTTGCTTCTCCTGTCTGAAATTCTTTTGTTATGAAAAAGACGAAAATTGTTTCTTTTGTATACAGACAAACAACGTTACATAGTGCATTTTTCCGGCCCTGAACTCCAAAGTGAACAAGATAGGTTGCAAGCACATACTATATCTCTCTAAATGCACCAAATTTACCGCACACGTGAAACATACGAACAACATATCTTTTCTTCGCATGAAAAAAACAATGATTCATAAAACTTATAAAACATCAGTTACAATCGATCAGACCGATGATGACCTATTCCAATTCATAAAACTTATAAAATATCTATTACAATTGATCAGACCGATTATGACTTTTTTACACTAAGAATGTGTCAAGAAGTTCAACAACAAACGCCTTTATGTATTTTATGTGTATAAAAAATAAATCTGAAATTCATCATCATTCTTGCATGAAAAATATCATTGATATTATAATCATGCATTATGTAGAGTTGAACTCCAACAACATACCAAACAAACATTACAATACAACAAGTATAAAAATCGACACTCGCTTGACAACACTTTATGCACTTGTTTACAGTCTATGGTTAGATCAGACTTAGACAAATATATCCCATCCTGCAAGTGGTTGATGTATACGGTACTCAAACAACAAAAAACGTGACTCTTCTGAAATCTATCGTGCAACACGAGACAATCACTATTATAGATATCGATATTATCTTTTTTTCTAACCATTAGAAACTAAGACGATATTTCAACACACTCGAAAAAAATTTCACTGAATCGATCATCTCTTACTATGAACGTCGCACGTCCACTGATTGAGACCATGCGAACGTTGTCCAACTGCATCCTGCTCCTTAACGCATTGCTTGAGACACAACCGCCAGACGCGCGACAGAAAGTACTATCCTACTTCCCTGTCTGCAGAAACAGTATTACCCTTAACTCACTATCGTGACTGTACGCAAGCAAGTTCTAGACCCAGACAGACGACAGCAGACGCGACCTATAACGATCACGTGAACGATTCCCAAATGGAGTTCCTCCCAGCGAGGAACTATCCTTTGGAACAAACACCATAGGACATTTACAGGCTGCCTATCTGCACTCGCACTTCCAACAGAGCCCGTAGCTCATGTAAATATACATTTCTACAACTGTTCAATATCTGCAGACGTTGCGAGAAATGTGGCCAGATCAACTATATAGTTCTAGTTCTAACTGCTATATAATGCTATACAGGCTGCAACCTCAATTTATTGCCTAACCCTTCCAACAGGAAGGGTTAAATAATAAATTGATATTTTAATTAATATATTCATCTAGTGAAGTAGTATCCCGCACTTGTACCCCTGAAACGCGAAGTCCTGCACTACACTTATAGGTTTTCAGGAACAATTAACATATAATATTAAAATTATTATATTAAAAAATTCATATAACAATTATAATATTTCTTATAACATAAAAAAAAAACTCCCGTGTCGAAAATGTAGCCGTCTTTCCAGTGTACGATAATTATGTTACGGCTACATTCACGACAACGAATCCAGTGTACGATAATTATGTTACGGTTACATTCACGACAACGAATTCGATTTTCTCGTTTTTGTCCCTCTCTCCGATGCGCGATGGGGATGCTTATTAATTTGCAACTTTTAAAACAGAGCTATCTAAATAGCCCATACATTTCAGAACCGACCGCAGTTCTTCCTCTATTACCCTCTTTTGCTTGCTGAGCTATGTAAATACCTGGAGACTTTGGTGGTCTTGTAATGAGACAGAATTCGTTCAGCGGCGGCTGCAATTGTTTCCCTCTGCTTTCCCATAAACTACAATATATATAACGCGACGGCAACGATGATACTGCTTAAGTTTAAGCGTACAGTTTATTCAATTTCGCCTACACGTTGGCCTCGTTTTCTTTTTGAAGTTTGAAATCCAACGCTGGACGCCCAGAGTGGACCGTGCAAACTGCATTATAACAGCGATAACGCGTTATATTAGCGTGCAAACTGCAGTATATCAGAGTATATAACGCCGCGAGCGTCGGTAACGTCCGCGGAATTCGGAATTAAGAAGAATTTTAACCGTCATCGCCGAGTCCCCACCTTGGAACTATTTTGTGTGTGGAAACGCGTTATAGACAACAAAAATGTATCCTAGACCTCCCTGAGATGCTGACCTGAACCAATTTTGTTCTCCAGCTGAAAGTGGACAAGTCCCCACACATTCAAACATTTACCTCTCCCATGAGCAATCATGGAATCAATCATGGGCAATCATGTGTTTCCAGAAATACCTGCTATAACACGCACAGGCTGGGCTTGCGAGCTTTGCTATACCGACAAATTTGGGCGCTCCTGACCGTCCTCTGGTGAACCAAGTCAGTCGAGCCACATACTGATTCGAAAAACTCGACCGGCCCACCCCTATGATGTTTACTCGAATGTTTGCTGCTCACTCCTCGACCTGTCAGTAGATACTTCCTAAGAATTGGCGGAGACTCGATTCTCTGGCAGCACATAGTAAAAACATAGAAAGCATAGAAAGCCCCTTTCAGGTGTTTTCACCAGGTCAATGACCGTACTAATTTCCTACGAAGAAGCTTCACTCGTGGTCGAGAGCGCCGGAGGGAACATGGGAGTCTGGAGGAGAACCCGGACCCGTGTAAGATTTCGACTCCTTGGTTCTACGTCTGTAAGAGCCTTACATAACTCAAACCATATGTAAGAGCAAGACCCGGCGCACTCAACCTATATAATCATATTCCCTGCACTCTTTCTATTTCTACCGAACACGTATAAATCACATAGTCGTTGTTATCCTATGCACGCTGATTCACCAACTTCATAAGCAATTGTATCAGGAGTTGCTATCATACCGGTTAAATCAAGGAAAGAAAACTGTTTATTTGCATGATCCTCTACCGCACTACTCAGGTCAGAGTCTCAAACTGCGTAACACTTGTGGTAAGTCATACATTAGGGCACCCCAAATCACATGTCCGTGTCATGATCACAACAACAAAATGTCAGACTTGGATTCTGCTGGACCCAAATCACACATGACCACGTCCAAATACCTTAAAAATCAGATCAGAGAAGTCCATGGCACTTTGGACAAAAAGGCCCCAGGATCCGTTGACACGTGTCATCCCTCATTTTAAAATGTTGGGACGAGAATTAATAGTACAGCCGGTATGGCAAGTAGCCATCATCTTATTTCGAGACTGAATTGTTTACAGTAATCAATGGTTGCCCTAAGCAGCGTTGGAGGTTACCTCTACAGTCATTAGGAGTCCATGGTGAAATATAGACCACCTTGACTAAGGTTTCGAAGTGGCTCTGAAGGATACACCTTTCTGTGAAAACAGCATCTTGACGATTCCGAAAGAAAGCAGACTTCCGAGTGAAGGGCAAAATTTAGACTCACGTTCTTTAGTGCATCGGGTGCAACTTGATCATGCATACTTACCACCGTTTTAGATGCTGAAGCAAAAGCACAGCAGCCGAGTCTTTTGCTTTTTTCACGCTGGGCATTGGCTCTCCCACGCACTCGTCAGTCCAGCCATTCTCGGTCGTATGCACTCGAACGGAATATGTGAATCTCTTCGCATGTGCGGGACCACCTTCCGTAACACACCTGTCAAAAACCAAAAAGGAGGCAGACCACGTTACTGTCAACCGACAAATGGAGATAAAGTGAAATCTGCAAGGCCGTTGACGTAAGCATCAGACAAGACCACAAGATTGTACTGCCGTCTGACAAGCAGTGGGAGATCCCCAAAATTGGCCTGACACGAACCACCCGGACGAACTAACTTCAGTGGAACAAGCTCGAAATGAAGCCCAATTAACCCCTATGGATATATACGCAGCAGGAGACAGCAAGAGTGCAATACAATATCTTCAAACTAATATATAATCTTCTAAGACCCTGAAAGCAATTCAGAAGAAACTGTAGACTGAGTTATTGCTAAAATATTACTTGTACTGTGGCATCGGCCACTGGCGCTTCAGACAAATGTCATTAAGCGTCTGCCGTGTGAATGGCGCAGTCTTGTTGTTGCTCTTGCCTCCCGTATCTCCGTTTTCAAGGGCAGCGGCTTTTGCAGCGGCTTCCCGTGAAGATTCTCTCTCCTTCAAGATAACCAGCGCGTTACGTGCAGCAAGCTTTTGCGCCATCTTCTTCTGGGGGTTTTGAGCAGAACCTATTTGCACCCCATCCACGTATACTTCCACAAACGCAAGATTACCCTGACGAGAAGATTTGTACTCGAGGCCTTCTGCTAATTGTTGGCAACGTTCTTGTAACTCCCTCACAGGGTGCATGGGCAACGTCTCAGGAGTCACCATAGGTTGTAGCAGTGGTTCAAACACCTGTTATGAATGCACCAGCAATACCAAAGAACGTAAAATACAAGACACAAGAAAAAAGCCGGATCTAGTAGCGTTTAGTAGAACATATCCGTGTCTGACTAACATTTTTGATAGATTATGACTGCAGGGAGAAAACAGACGAAAACGCAATAATGATACCAGAAAGAATTTTTACGGAACACTTGGTTCAACGTAAGTGCAGCTAAGATCAGGATATACAACTATGTATATAGGAATTAAGAGCTGGAACGGACCTTCCAAACTTGATCTGTGTTAAGGCCAGTATCAAGAAACGCTGCGCCTGCTATAGATTCTAATATATCTCCAAGCACCTTGGGTGCTTTAAAATCCCCGAGACCGAAAGAGTTCACACCAGGTTTATCCAGCTCAGTCTGGATGTCCTTGACGAAGTCATGAATCTGAGCAGCGCAACAAACCAGAGATATAGTGTCCATATGAAACATACAGTTGGAAAAGTCACGACTTCAATCATCATGCGCAAGTGATACGGAGGCTAACGTACCTGAGTCTCAAGAGCACTAGACCCATGTCTCAAGTGAATATGAAACTTGTGCTTTACTGCTACTCTAGCAAAATTTTCGTTGTTCACAGCAGCAGCCCTTAAGTCGGTCAAGCGACCTGGTGGGAGATCCGTGTAGCTGAAGAAAAGGTGGCGGGTGATGAGATGATCCAAGACAGCGTCACCTACAAACTCAAGTCGTTGGTAGCAAGGGACCCCTGACGAAGGACGTGAAGCATGAGTAATAGCTTCCACTAACAAGCTTCGCTCATTAAATTTATGTCCGATGGCAATCTCCAGCGCGTCAAAGTCTATGCTTCTTAATACGCTCTCAGGTACTGTGCAACCAACCCTTGCCAGTAATCCGTCGGCCGGGTCGAATTCTACTGGGATACCAATCCAGTTCATCAGATGAGTGGCAGCTTTTTGACCACCTTCCACATAGTAAACTCCAATCAGAGCCTCAACAACATCAGCTAAAGTCTTGCTGGAAAGTACTCTGTAAGCACTAGAATCTCCTTCTATTTCCCCATCCTCCATGTAATCATCATCAATAATCTCTTCCACTACAGGTTCCACGGACTTCGCACCATCAGGCTTTCCTGAATCTTCTTTCGCTGAATCTTCGACCCTACCTTCCGCCATGTCCAGGTCATCTCCGTCTTTGGTTTCCTCATCAAAAACAGGTGGGACACCAGGGGCTGCCCACCTTGACGGTGCGAAGCGATCTGCCTGGATGTAACTTTGCAGTCCCTTATCCAGTGCATACTGGTAAAGAACGGAGTTACTGACAGTTTGTTGTCTCATTCTTGTAAGCTGGCCTTCGTGTTTGCTCGGATATGTCAGAAAAAGCCTCCTACTCACGACCCACTTCAAATAGGCATCTCCAAGTAACTCCGCACGCTCATAGCAGAAAGTCTCCTGACACGATGCCGCAGTCAGTGCCTCCAAAACCTATTAAAGCAGCGGAGTACTCTTAGAATAATGACAGAGAATGATACCAGTGAGCATGCCCACACATTAACTGCTTTACGCACCAAAAGGAGAAGAACCGCTGAAAGTGGTTATAACAGAACACGATATTCACAGCAGACAAAAGTAGCAGAAGGAAACAAGACTGCATGAAGTCGCGCAGCCTGTAACCAGCACAAGAAGAAAAGCCACATTAAACCAGAGAGACAGCTGTATTAGACCTTCGATGCGGGTATCCGGTAGTTTATGAGATGCTTGAGTTGAACTGCCAACAACATACTCTCCACCCTCCTCATCACAGAAGGCAGCCTCTGCGCACCCCTTACCAGAGGTCCTGGGAGGGGATGCACCAAGCACAACTCCGGTGGAAGCATCACATAGTATGTTTTATCCAGCGGTTCTTCAGGACTACCAGTACCACCTGGAAAACTTTCACAATATGAATAAAAAGGGACAGAAAAACTGATATCTGCCCAGTAATAACAATGATCTTCCTACTGATTTATCATGGAAAAACGTGACGCACCGTCTGAAGATTCAAAACGTGGTGAAAGTAAGTTCTTGCAGTGGGACACTCCACGACCTCGAATTAAGGGTTGCTTCTTGCAGACAAGCTCCACACCATACCTGAAGGAGAAACAGTGACGCTGAGAAACTCGAACACTACAGTGGATGAACCACTGAAACTCCAAGGGTTTTGAGTCTTGATAACACAACAGCGGGTAAGGACCGAATCTTACTTTTGTTTATAGTAATCGGCGTATGATGTGTATTCAAGAGGACCCAAATAGCCATCTTTTCTTGGAAACGAGCTCTCACAGTTCATCTCGAAGCGAACAGATTCTACGTAGAATCTTTTTCCTGAATGAGCAGCTGTAACAACTCTGCCAACAAGACCCTCAATATCCATCAAGCTATCAGCCATTAACAACTTCCCCTCTACAGGTTCCTGTTCTTCCAGTTTCTCCACGACCTCACGGTTGGGCACCAGACCAGAAGCTTTGACGGTATCAAACGGAGCCACAGCTCCTCTAATTCCATATGTTGGATGCGCTTTCAGACCGAAAGCTTGTCCGTACCGCAGTTTCCCGAAACCATACTCTCTACGATCACCACCAAGGGCACGCTCGTCTGTCCCCAAAAACACATCTGGCCGTGCACGTTGCAAGGGATTCTTCCAAGCATCCGTTTCCAAAATGTTATCTATAAGGCTCCAGTGTATCAACTCCGCTGGTTCTTCAGGTTGAACCACTTGAATGGGTACGAAAAGATATGCTTTGACTGGATCCCAAGGCGTTGTTGCGGGCTCCACATCCACGTCCAGTACAATGCTCATTAGTCTCACGTGAAAGCTCTTCAATTTTGTCAGCTGCAACCAGCACGAACTCAGGATGAGTACCGAATCATCAACACAGAAGATAAATATGAACGTCTCTAGATATGTCTCCGGAGAATGACGACCTCAACCACACAGAGACCTAGACACTTGCTCAACCAGGATGCGGTCTCGGACTGGTAAGAACGGCTGAATCAAATCTCCACACGAATACACGAAGAACGTTATATTCCAAGAGAAACAAACATGGTCATAAGTACACCAGAAAATATCCAACGTACCTGAAGCATGGTAAGCTCCATGGGTCCACTGAAGACTAGAGATGTTTTCGTGGTCATAGTGCGAGCCACAAATAAGTCCATTGACATGGTAAGCACCTGCAATTTCAGACGGAAGTACTGATAAAGAGAATACTGGTTGGTTCGTACGATGAGTTTCACGTGGAAAAAAGAGCTAATTTTGCACAGAAAATATACTAGATAGAGGTGCACCCCTTGAGTAAACATCGAGCTCAGATTCTCCAAGTAGGAGTATCCACAACCAACACCCATATGTCAAGACTAGAACAAAAGTGCACCATGTACTCGTCACTGTAGTTACAGCTGTCGGCACTGGTCAGTAACAATTACAGCTGCGTTACGAGATTCAACTGGTAACATATCAGTAGAAAGGGTGCAACGTACCAATTGGGCTCGCTCCGTCAACCTGCTAACCAACTGATACTAGGAATTCCATGTTTTCTCTTTGTTGCTTAACCCACATGCTTGTAGCATTACTCAAATACAACCCAACGAACTAACAAGTAGTTCACGTTCTCTGCCACCGATATCAACGATTGATATACTTTCTAGTATGTGCATGCACAGAAGAATCGTACGCCAAAGTAGTGCCTAAGACTTGATTCTGAGTAAATTGAAGAAACGCTTGGACATACGAACTTCACTTAAGATAATTGACATCGTTCTTAGTAGCCAGTTGATGATGAAGAGTCAAATATCTGGGATCTTCTGTATTAACAATCATGACCCTCGACTTCCCTATATCAGGGATGATTAGAAACGTAGTAGCATCATACCACGAAAGAAGTCATGCAGTGACAGTACCGAAAAAGCAACCTCTGCAATGAATCACTTTAAGAAGAGAACTGAAGACTGCTCACCTCTGGGTCCAGTTCTCTTCCAAACAAGACAGCAAAATCTGAAGTCTCTGTTAGAAGGGTATCTTTGGAGAAGCCTTTATTTTCACAGGCCACCTTGTACATGAATAGAGAAAGAGTCTTATCTTCACTACCGGAATCTTCTTTTATCCAATCACCCTGCAATAAACAGAAGTGTCCCACTTTGACAAAATTGCACAGTTCTTGACACCAACGAACGCAGTAGATATATCAACGGCCGACTACATACCAGCAGCAATCAACTCCCAGTGTGAAACTCGATAAGCAGGCCCTGGTCTTATCAAGAAGTTACCCAATCTCAAACGCAGTTGAACATTCTCTGCTGCAAGGTTACATACAATAAAAGTACGTGCATCAAAACTATAGACCGTCATCAGCACGACGACAGGATCCCAGTTCAGATGCAAGAAATTTTGTTGTAAGTAACCTTAAAGTGAGCGGAAGCACCAAAGACCTCTTGGTCCATGTTCTGTGTCAGATGATGTTGGCTCCACATCATATCTTATTATGGAAGCAACAATACCTCCACAATAAGTTTCTTGTCCTTGTCCATCTTGTCTACAAATGACTTCAGCTGATATAATGCTTACCTGGAGTACTTCAGCAATGCCTTCCGGATAGTATTCTCGATGACGGGCGGTGCCTGGTAAAGGTTCTCCCTCCTCCCCATCCTCCAGTTTCTCTGATTCTTCCCCGGTGCCTTTGTCTGGTAGTAGCATATCTGTGAAAGCTCCCATTTCGTGGAGTTTCTTGCATGCTTCCAAACACACAGCCTGCGGAAAGAGTCACAAAAAGTGTGAATGGAAAAAAATCAACCTAGTTGGGACAGAAACCTTCTAAAGCACTCATAGAAATGAAAAAACTATGCCTACCGACAGATTGTGGTTCAGCTCAACTAGTGCAAGGTTGATTCGTTAGACCTGTTGAGCTCCTCTGATTGAGGAGCATAACGGACCCTCCACAGTTTCAATAGGTGCATTGCAGGGAAGCTGCAGTTTGCAAGAATATTTTGCAGTGCCCCCTTCCTTGTCATGCTGGCTCATTATAAACTCGGGCCTGAGTATGGAATATCTGAAGGTAGAACAGGGAAATCTTAGGTTAGCCTACCTTCACGCCAAACATAAGCCACTACAAATCCTGCATGAATACGACCTACCACCGGTTTTCGAGTCTAGTATTTCTTAAACAGGCTATTCAAGCTTTTAAAGATATGCATCAGCAACTGACTGTGGCATAACAGTTATCGCTGCATGATAAACTCTAACATATTCTGCCAAACTCTTGATCTTCTTAGTCAGACCAGTACTGATCTAACACTGACTTACCCTCATGCTCACAGTGAATTGAGTATGTTACCTGTCGGTAGGAAGCTGAGAGCAATAGAAATGAATCAAACCCACAGCAGAGTTCAAGCTAACCATAGCACCAGTAGATGGAACTTGGTAAACTTCTCCGTCACAACTTTCAAGAGAAGCCAACAGAGCTGCTTCCTTATATACACTAAGCTCAGTCCTTTCTATCGCTTCTCTTCTCAAAGTCTCCTCACTGTTTCTTGCATTTCGTAGAAATGCTTCATGTGTAGTGTTGCCCCTGGATCAGTAGCACAAACATGGTTCAGTTATCTGTTAGAGTTAACAAAGTAAAGAACTTGGATGCAGGTGTAAAAACTGAAACAGTTCACAATTTGATTTCTTTTTCTGGCTGGTTAGTCTTTCTGAATGTCAGTAATCCAACTGACCGTAGCTCCGCCGTAGCTAGAATAACTAAAGATCATTTAAAAGTCCTTTACGAGGCTACCTTAACAATGGACATGTCATACGAAGTCCTTGAGTTCCCACAAGGTAAACGTATTACTTACTTTTCCTGTATACAGTCCCCTTATGTATCACAGTCTTAAGCTCCCACAACTTCCAAGTACTCATTATTTCCCTCCCCTTAGGTCCTCCCTACAGTACATACTCTACGGAACAAAAGTTTTAAGAACAACATTCCAAGACTATGCTTACTATGCTACACTTCTTTCTTTCTAACACAAGAGCCTTCCCAGCTTACCGTTCAAGCATGAGCACGTAATCTGAACCAGGCTTTCGTGCCCGACCTCTTGACTGTATGTAAGCCAGGACAGTTTTTGCAAGATCAAAACGAATGACAACATTGCACTGTCTGATATCCAAACCTTCTTCTGCAACACTGGTAGCCACCAACAAAGTAACCTGAAGAACAACAAAATACTGTTCAGTTCTTTCCTACCACAAAACGAAATGCAAATCAAGCGATAGATTTTCCATGCTACAGATAATTCTGGCAAAAAATACGACATGTAAAGGAAACAAGCCATGTCAGATCCACCAAGCACGTAAACAACAAATGGTGGAAATGATTACCCGCCCATCCCGAAATTTTGCTATTGTCTCCTGCATTTGCCGAGTTCGCATGTCCTGATTGTTGTTGTGCCCAATTAAACTGGCGCACTTCACAAACTTGAGGGAAGGCAACTCGGCAAAAACCTGAATGAGATGGAAAAAATCAAACCTTACTGTAAACTAGGAACCAAAATGAAGGAGTAAAGAAATACAAAGAAATACAAAACCACAAACCCAACATAAGACAGTATCGTACTAAGTTACACAGCTTAGTGATAGTAGTAACTGTCGTGACTCATACTGAAATAAAATCTAGAAATTACTGCTTTCACCTTTGGCAATATCAACGCTGCGACCACTCGTTCCACGAATATGATAGCTCTGAAGTCATCGGTGTGTTGGTATCCAAGTAGAATCTTGATCAAGGACTGTACTTTTGGTGTTACTTTCCCATCAGCCACTGCTGCTCCAAGGACTTCGTCCACATGTTCGCCCCCAGAAACAACTGGTAAATGGTAAAACATACAGAAGACGTGAGAGACTGCGAAAGATATCACCTACTCCCACATACAAGAACCTTGTGAAGATATTAATACTCGGTACATCTTCGTTGTACAGCTACACCGTAGTACTACACTGACCATAAAACCTGGAGATTAGTAGAAACAAAATAACTTCACTTCGACAGAAGCAGCCTGAAACATAAAATATTTTCTCCAAATGTCTACTCCTTGACCAAACACTCAAAGGGAAACGGGACCACCTACTGAGCTGTACTCCTTTAAAAGGTGAACATACATCCGCTTTTGATCCAAACTTATGAAAATACTGGATCAAGTGCCAACAAATTCCACTAAATTAAATAATTTTACCGGAGCAAATCTGCACTGGGCATACAAAGAGATAGGATCTTATTGCGCAAGGTGCAGTGCGAACCGTGAGTATCCGGAAGCTCTCCTTCTTCCACTTCCTCGGGCAGTTCTTCCTTGTCACCTTCTGTGGTTATGTCGCCTTCACCACCATCTTTGCTACCAACTGCCCCCTCGGCCAATCTACACCTCAAAAGAACCACAACCTTCTTCAAGTATGATTCTTGAAACTTGACATCCAGTTGATGGTTCGCTCTCTCGTCGTTTCTCAAGCTTGTCAGAAAGGACATAGCCACCTGCGGAGAAGTCAAATTCACAATTCTATCACTTATCTTGTATGAAACAGCTGTCGTAAACAGCTGAAAGCTAAAACCACATGTTCCAACTAATATCACATTATGATTTTCTGTCAAGAAACAAGTATGAACAAGACATCTAAAACTCTCTCAGGATCAATGCGAGAGACAGTGTGACACAAACTCTGCAGACTAGAAGCAGGACTAAGAAAGAACATGGAATGAACTCTACCATGTCGCTTGTCTGTCATGAAAGATATTGTAGAAAAGTAAAACCCCAGATACACGGACTCAGATGTATCGAAGGGTTATGTTTTCACATATGAGCTCATCTCTTTATCTTGATAAGTAGCAAGACTGAAAAGATTCAACACATGCCTTTCAAGATCGTGCAAGATATAACGTTCTACCTTCATGCATGTCTTGCATGAACGTCGTAGTTATCAGGTGAGGCCAAAGTGTATCCAGTTTAAAGAACTGCTGCCGATTTAAATTATCTAATCGAATTAATCTTAGGCGAATTTAACTTATTTTATCTTGTATTACTGACGAAAACGGAGCTAAACTAAACATGAACAATCAATGAGTAAAACAACGATCAAGCTAGCTAGAATCTTACAGTATTCGTTTTAACAACTTATAAGAACGACTCCACAAGTTTCTCTGCTGACTCGAGTACCAGAGTCCTGCAGAAAAGCTTTAACATGAGTACAAAGAAACTTACGTTATAATTGTCATTCAAATTTCGAGTTCAAGAAAGCTGTCTACCTTATAGGCACACCACTGACCGAGCTCATCAAGTGCATAAATTATAGCTCTCAACTTCTGACCCAGACTAGCGGCTCCATCGCTTTCGGTCCTCTCTGAAACACCATACACGAGTCGTAGTTCCTCCTTGGCACCAGCATCTCGTGCACCCATGAACCTCCATTTGCTGCGTTTAGAACTTGCATTAGCTGCTTCTTCAACCTTTGCTTCCATCTGTTTGATCTGCTCCCGTAAAGACCACAGTGTTGCAGCCTTATCATACTCTACTAAACTTTCTGAAGGTGTAGGTACGTGCATCTCAAGCTCTTTACGATCCTTGATTGTGCATACTATAGAATCAAGTTTGCTCTCAAGATTCCGTATTTTGATCGCACAATCCTCTTGGCTAGAAACTCCTGCGGCAACGAAAACCACAACGTACTGTAAACAAGACATAAGGACCAAAGGGACGCCTACATAAAAGAATATAAACAAGAAAAATGTTTTCAGTTGATCCTAGAATCTCCACACAACTACAAATGATGGTTAGTACTGTGAAAGGAGATGGAATGATCTGTTATATGATCAGTCCAAAGGGACCGAACAATGATAAAACAGGTGAACTAAACTGTGGATTCAGCGGAAAAGGACGACAAACATATAGCAAACTTCGCGTGTTCAGGACTAGAGAATTTTATTTCTTCTCGAGACAAGAATAACCACAAAAACAACGTATAGTACCTTTTAGATTAACTGGAGAAGCCGTCATCCCAAAGACAGCTGGTCTGCTGTTCTTCGGAGTTATATGGTAGAACTCAGACATGACTAACGAGTAGGGGTGCTTCTTCACAGCATGATGACACTCGTCAAGAATAAGCAAATGAATAGCCTCCATGCGCACGATACTATGTCTCAAAATGTTTAGCAAAATCTGAGCTGTCATCACTAACACCTGAAAACCCACCAACCTTGATTTAGACTTCTTCCTGGAAATGCATACTTGGCAAGTGACGACAAGAAGGAACGTGTATGGAAAATATGAAAGAAGACTAAAGCTGGAACCTATGGCTCATGATTGACATATTTCAGAGTCTCAAAGAACGTATTATAACTGTAAGTTCAATAGTGACTCAAACGGCGAGTATCTCACATCTTTGCTCTCAAACTCTCGTTGCCATCTCCGCGCATCCCAAAAGTCTTGACCCATTTCTCCACAGTAGTGACCAACCTCATAACCGGTGCGATCCCGTATCACCTCAGCTTGCTGGTGTCCAAGAAACAAAATGTCAATAACAAACTGCTATAGGTTGTCGGGTGCGCAACAACTCATAAAGAGTAATTTTACTCGTTTCTGTTGCACGAGAATAGTGATCCTGCAATATTCCATCGACCTATGGACAGTATAATCGGCTTCACGAGACAAATGAGAAACCAGCCAAAGGGGAAGATAGCAATAAATGTACCTGATAAACAAGAGGAACTTTCGGGACAAGAAAAACTGCCAACATCTTCTTCCGCTCTTTCCGCATCAGCTCGTACTTACTTTGCATTAATAGGACAGCAATGAGAGTCTTCCCCGCCCCGGTCTCCAAAAACGCTATTGTATTCTTCACCTTCGCTTGCTCAAGAACTTCCAACTGATACTTACGAGCACGTTCCTCACCTGCTCTCTCCTTCTGCGGCCCAGCCACCTTCCCATTTCTTTGACTGTTATTTTCTTCTCCTCTCTCGCGTAGTCTTGCTCGCTCTCGCTCTCTGTCTGCCTCCCGAAGCCTGGACCTGTACACAATTCTCCCGCCACCATCTCTTTCATATGGAACTATTCTTCGATCCCTGTCCCTCTCTCGCCTCTCAACTCTACTGCGATCATCCCGTCCGCGGCCCAGAGGTTCAATTCTTCGATCATCTCGGGCCCTATGATCATCCCTCGATCTGTCCCGGAATACATCCATGGGTTCCGCTCTCCTTTCGTCCCTCATCCTCTCCCGCGATTCGATCCATATTCTCTCCCGAGGAGAACTCATTCGATCATCTCTCCCTCTGTCCCTAGGAGCCTCCGAAAGATCCGGCTTCCTTTCATCTTTGAATCGGTCCTGCGAATCCGTGCTCCTATCTCCATTTCGGCTGCGACTCCCATCCAGAGGCTCGACTCTCCTACTGTCTCTGAGCTCAGTCAACCTTTCATCGCCTCTATCTCGTATAGCGTCCAAAGGAAGAACTCTCTTGTCCCGAAACGCCTCTGGGACCTCGGGCTTTCGGTCAATCCTCGTCCTGTCCAGAAGCTCATCCTTGACTCTGTCCCTGAAGGATTCCATAGGTTCGGGCCTCCGATCACCTCGACCCCTCTCCATGATTTGATCTCGCAGTCTCCCACTCTCGTCATGGTCATCTTCGTCCCTGAACCTCTTCCTCCGATCATCTCGATCGTAGTGTCCAGCGACTGAACTCAGTCGAGCTTTACTGACGTCATCTTCTTTCATTTTAGCTGTGTTTCTTCTATCCGTTTCTTCCTTCAGCCTCTCCCGATCCCTGGAGGCATCTCTCAAGCGGTCTCGGTTGTTCCACTCCCGCTCAAGTCTCAGGTCTTCAGCTTTGGCCAAAGCGCTTCTTCTGCAATTATCCCAGTCGACTCCTTTTCCTGAAATCCTTTGGCTCTCATCCCGGAGGTCGACCCCATTACTGATGATGCGATTACCAACACCCATGACTCCAAAGACCCCACTGCTAGGACCCTCCCTGGGTCTGATGAGCCCCTTTGTGGCGTCGCCTTCCATCGCACTTTGTAATTACTATCGACTGCCTATGAATCTCAAACTCTGTCACTGTCCCTTCACCACCTTCCATCGAAAAAAAATGACGTTACTCTATACTTCGTCTTTGATACTCCATGATTCATATCTGGAATATGTCTCTTCCTATGAGTTCCAATTCTACTCTACGTCCTCCTAAATCACAAACCTTTCTTATAAAATTTCTTTGTCGAAACGCATTCAACCATCTAGCACCTCACCTCTTCCCGTCTCTCACCTCACCTTTTCCCCGCTTTGATACCACCGCCTCCGCGAAGCATCCCAAAGATCTGCACAGTCAATCTCTGTCCACCTCTTCCTGTCAGCCTCCTTGACGAGGCTTCAAATTCTACCTACCAATTTCCACGCTATCTCCCTTCTTCAAATGCTTTTCTGAGAGACATTTAACATACGCTTTCGGTCCCCAAAGTGTTTAGAGATTCTCTCTGCTGCCAGCAAGCTCGAGGCTCGCTCTTCTGAACCTCTCGCACTTCGTCTCCTACTACACCCACCGGTCATCCACGCGCGCTTAAAGTTTACGGGTCTTCTCAGTCTCTAACTCAATCGTTCAAGCGTTCATGGATTCGATCATAGCTTCCTTCACTGGGGCGGAGCAGCGGCAGCAGAGACGCGCTGTTCTCCGCACTGGAGAAAGGCCCCTCCGCGATGCTGCACTGAACTACTCTTTAGTGCTTCCTTGTTTGTCCCTCTGTTGGGAGCAGCTGGCCGAGGCCGGGCAAGCAGCGCCAGCGCCAGGCAGCTTCAGGCTGGCTGTAGTTGATCTCCACAACACCTCTGACCTTAGAAGTTCGATAGAAGCATTCTTCACCTACTCCATAGAAGAAACGTAGTACAGATGCTCCAGCGGCAGTATCTAACCGGTTGCCGGCTCTCGATCCTTGACCCGGCTCAGCTGAATCATATTCAATCTCAGCTGTCCACTCGGATTCGCTGAATAATCCAACTGAGCTTATGAACATTGAGTTGCAAGTATTACCTCTATTTACTCCTCCACCCTGAAGACTAGTCCATTTGGTGAGCTATCCTGGCAACTAGAAACCAGACGATGAATATAATATGACCAGCTTCGCTCGAGCGCGAAGCAAACCTCCTTCCGCCCATTTACTTGCGTGCTTTATTGATCACCTCCCTCTCGCTTTCGTAGTCCGCTGGCTACAAGGCGCAAAGTTGACTCGAGCTGCAGGAACCTTTGCTCAAATAATTAAGAAAGTTGAGAATACACCACAATGTATTGTGCGGTTACCTTCGGGTGTTGACAAACTAATAGATTCCCGATGCCGAGCTACTATTGGTATAGTTTCTAATCTTAATCATGGTAAACGTAAGCTTAACAAAGCAGGACAAAGCCGGTGGTTAGGCAGACGCCCCATTGTTCGGGGTGTTGCTATAGTAGAAGCATAAAAATAAACGATCACGAATATATGTTCATAGCCTTCCCCTAGATTCTGTTGATTTTCCTTTCCTCTCCGCTTGGCGATTTAAAGAATCAACAAATAAACTTCACGGTAGTTAGGTGAAATAATCTCGCCTCCTTTTATGTGTATTTTCGTGGAGATATCGTACGTGCACGTTATAAGATTTGATCGCAGAAGATAACAACTTCGAGTCATGATGATGCATCCCTCCTACCATGAGTTTACTTTATGAAAGCTGAACGCATGGAATCTGATTTTTCATCTTTCTCTCGACAATGCCACTAATCTTGCCTTTGAAACATCTAAAGAATGCTTAAAGGTTTGTGTTGCTTAAATTACATAAGTCACTGTTGAAATAAAGCTTGTTCCGAGATCAGTGGCTTATTGGCCCAAGTGTGGCTTATCAAGTTCGCTCTACACAGCACGCGCTAGATTAACGTTGCTTAACCATTCAAATCTCATAACAAAGGAAAAAACCAGACATACCTTTAAGTGGCAGAAGCTCCGCTTATCATGGATTCTCCACCTAAGCCACACTCCCGAGGCGGCTCCACTCCGGTCAGAAGCCTCAACCAGTGCCAGAGATTGAAGATTAAGTAGTCATCATTGGAATCTGATGGTGCCACAAGAGGGACGAACTTGAACGAATTCGTTTGCGTCCTACAGTGTATAAACGGTGCGGACTTTTACCATCTTCAATGAATGTAATTAAAACCGTACAGATGGTGAAAATCCCCCACCGTTCATGAGCAGCTTGGGTGCAAGATGCTCAGACCTTTCAAAATGCTCTTCCACTAGAAGGTGCGATGTGACATTCAGGACCTTCATGACTCATGAGGCTATGATTACGTTGTTGTTGTTGTGGTGCTGGCAGGGGCCTGGCCCACACCTCGCTGTTTCCTCCATTTCGCGTTGGAGTTCTTTGTGCCGATTTTTCCCACTCAACCGTTTTATGCATTCACCTTGAACCTTCGGTTGGCTTTTTGCTCTACTGTACACTATTTTAATACCTTTACGGACAAGCAGACAAGAGAGAGGACGTCTTGATAAAGGAGGCATCTCATCGACCTACTCCTTCAACGGAATCCCGAAAATTGCGTGAGCAGGAAGCTGACGTCGAACTCCGTTCCGTACACCTTCTGCAATTCGAGTAAAGATGTCAGAAGTTCCTTGTGCAGCACCACTCTCAAATAGCACTATACATGCATTATCTTCATTCAGTATGCATTATTATTATTCCGCTAAGTGATGTTTTGTTAAGTACGCTTTCCAGAGAAAAATTAAAAGAATAATATACTGTCTACGAATGGGTAAACTCTCCTGGGTCCGGTTTTCCGTTGAGCAATTTCAGGGGATGCTTTAGTCAGCAACTTGGAAATTGAGGTAAAAAGACACCGATAGGCTTGCACCTTTCAGTGAGTAATTACTGTATCATAGTGGAAAAGATTACAGTAGTTTTTGAGAGTGACACATCTTTACGGCGTCAACAAATCCAGACCACACTAGTACTACGGATTTTTCATCGCTTGCGATCTTAGATTAGGTTGTTCTTCGCGATCGATGAGCCAAGCTCTTCGTTCTTGGTGCCTATGCGATCAAGGAGTCTTCATCTACGCATAGGAGAAGACCGTACATGGATTGGATTATTGATTTGGGTGTGATGAGCAAATTTGAGCCGCAAGGAGTCGATTTACGTCAGTTTTTTGTGTTCTGCGACCAAATTTTTTGCGTGGTTTTGCGAAGAGAACTCCAAACGGCTTGTTTGGAGTCTCGTTGGGTTCATGATAGCTAGATCTATCTGCCAGAGAAGACAGATATCAGATCAAGCGATCCGTTTGAGCGATGTGTGTGATTTTAAGCCGTAGGGAGGAGTTTTGGAAAGTTCGGTCACCTGCGATCAAAAATCGGTGATATCTTGGCTATCGAGAGTTGGATCTGAAGGTCTCTTGGGCCAACGGAGTCAGGGAAGGAGACCCTGTTGACATCTGAAGATTGTTTGACGAAAGGATGAAGTTCTCAAATAGGTCTTTTTCGGTTCTTTCGTTATGATTTTTCATTCTTTGGAGTTCGTTAGAGATCTAGTTGGCTATTTACAGCTTGTGGTAGCTAGCTTTGGCTAAGAGCTTGTACATGGATGTGGTTTGGATTTGGGTTTCAATCGTGTGATACTGGTGTAGCTCTGTTTGTTAGCAAAGGAAGGAAATCTCTTGCTTTGAGCTACGCTTCGATGGTTTTGGATCAGGGTTGAGATTCAGGGGGTTCGTTTTAGGGGTTTTAAAGCAGATTACAGACCGCTCTGGTTGTGAGTCGTTAAGAGATATTGTGCTCATAGCTCTCTCTATTCTTGCTGCTGAAAGCCTCAAAGATGATCCTTGCAAAAGTCCTTTGTTTGTACATATCTTTGAGCAAACGGTTTGGAAGTGTCACTTGGTGCCACTTGAGCTGAAGTAGCTATAACACTAGAGGGTGTTTAAAGTGATGTGGGTCGACCTTAAAGTACATCCTGCAGGAATACCTTGAGATAACAATGTTGTGAACTTGATGTCAAGTAGAATTCGCAAATGATCATAGAGCATATATTGCGAAGCATGTTGCAAGTTCGCAAGCTACCACTCCAGCTGATGGTCTTGAGATACATATATTCTGTCTAGAGTAGACCAGACCAGTTGTCCTTGTCTGGTCTGGTACCTCGTATAGTTAGATCCAACCTATAGAGCGGTGCATAGACGAACATCTCGAAGCTGAAGTTTAAGCTGAAGTACTCAAAAAACATGTTGCTCTCGTCTTACTATAACAGTGGAAGGATGGCAAGCATCGACAGGATCTTCAACCTCACTCCAACCCCCCATATAGATGGTGGGTCTAATGGGTAAGATGGAGAGGAGACAGATCCATAGCTGCCACCGATGTTGTGATTTATTAGGAGCATAGATCGATAAAACAGCAAAAACAAATACGATGTTGTATTGAAGCTCAAACATAAGTTCCTGATGAGAAAAGTATTGAGTCCAATATAGTGCAAATATGGTGAACAAGAAGAAGCATATCGCTCCGCCTCGGTGCTCTTGAGACCCATAGTAGTTGACAGGTGGGAGCCACAACCTTATGAAAAAAGTGAATCCTCAAGTGATCAGCTTTCGTTTCCTAGATAGCTATAATATGAGGATGTACCAATACGAAAGAAATCCCAAACCAACATATTTCTTTAACAGAGTGATAAGACCTCCCACATTCCAAGTTCTAGAGCGTAATATGGAATATGATAAAGTATGCAAAGGAGCAACAATCATGATGAACTAGAGGTCGGATGGACGCGTTGATGACAAGGATACGTATGAACGCTTACTTGAGAAGAAGAACTTGATGACAGTCGATATTGTTTTTACCTGGATGGACAGAGGTGCTGATGTTAGTCTTAAATGATGTAATATCCGGCTTGTTGTTTCAAACGTCGAGAGATGGAAGACTCTATAGTAGATGAATGAATTGATAGTGGATAGAGGAGATAGAGAGACGGGAGCGCACAGCAGTTGTAGTAATAAATGAGGACGGGAAAAGAATGAAGAGAAGAGTGGTAGTGGCAGGGAAGTGGAATGTCTGATGAGAAGAGGAGTGTATTTCTCAGTCATTTCTAGAAGAAGGACCAACAAAGTCAGTTTGAAACCACTGGCATGGTTATCTTATCCCCGGCTGGCTAGAGAGTTTCGAGCGAAAGCACTCTGCTGGGCCGACACTGACATAAAAGGTTCGGGTCGAGCACTACGTGTCTTCAATCTACAAGCCCTCTCCCCTTGGTCTTCGTCCCCCTCGGGGCCTTCTCCCGCTTTCTTTAATCCTCCAGTTGACAAACCTCTTAAATTGACGTTGTGATTGTAGTCTTAACAAGGAAAACCTGAGTGACGGGGATAATGTAAGACATAGCTAAAACAACATTGCATGCGATTGTAACTAATTCATCATAGACGATATCAACAAAGTGGATCCGGATGTATGTCAGGAGAATAATCGCTGGATCTAGCAACACACAAGCACGAGCAGAGTCAAATTGTGGACCTTGTGTGATATTGGGTATGCGGACTAGGGGTCTAATAAGAGAAAAAATACGTGGTGTGAAGGACTACACCTATGATTGTAAGTGAGAGATCTCCAGCCAAGTCGACGGCAGTAGAGGTCAGAAAGATGCACCTCCAAGGCCATAGTCCAATTTGAATGTCCAATGTATACCCTCCGAGTGAAGCTGTTATCATGGTGTGAGCTTGGTCCCGATGCGAAGGATCGGTGAAGGAGGTCAGAAAAACTAAAGGTCGTAGGAGACGAATATGCTTAACAGACAAGTTCATATTTCGGTCCCACTCTAACATGGTCCAATAGTGGAAGACTTCTAGAGCCAATGTGTGAACCTAAACCCAAGCGATTGATGTATGTTGACAGCGATGACAACTCCACTTGAAAGGTTGAAGTCTCTACGCCTGCGGAAGCTATGAAAAAAATGGAATTCATAACAAATTTCTTGAGTAGGAACAACCGCCAAATTGTGAGCAAACTGAATCTAGACTTTGATAAAACACAAGACAAGTGAGAGGGAATGAATAGAACAGAGCTCATGCCGCCAATAGCAACACCGGCGAATCTAGAGTAGCATATGCGAGACAAAAGTATGCAGCTTGTAACCTAGCTAGACAGTTCCAATCAAACGGCGAGGAACCAATCTGAGAAAGAGGATGCAACACAAATTAAGATGAGTGACAACGTAGATCGCCAATAATAAATGTGGCAGAGAAAGGAGAAAAGAGGAAGATGATGCATACCTTGCACATACCAACAAAGATGTAGAGTGCTCGAAGGACGACTAGCGAATATCAGTGCAAGATTGAACCAAAATACCTTATAGAACTATTGAAAGTCTAGATCAAATGTGCTTCGTCAAGAGACTATGTGCAACAATCGACATGTGAAGATAAATGTGACGAGAAGATAACAAGTCGTAGCGTGTAATCAAGTATATAGCTAGAGGAGAAGAGTCTGAGATGAAAAACTCGAGGTACTCACACCAGCACTAGCTGCACATCATATTATTCTTTGTCAAGCACAAAAATATATCTCATAGCGATAAGAATAGAGTGAAACACTTTTATCCTCCCAAAAACTCCACCTTGTCATTCTCAAGTGTGAGCTTGTCCACCCGAGACAACAAAAAGAATTGTCTTTCAAACTCTCAAAATAGCTCTATGGCAATAAGCTCTTTATTGGATTCGTTTACTCATTTCATGAATGACTTCTTAGTCACCCGATCTACATCCTCTACACCCGATCCATCCTTCTTTTATCTGAAGAGTACACTCTTCTTATGTAGCACCATGAACTAAGATGATCTCTTTCACATGCTCTCTCAAGTACAACATCAAGCTCAACTGTATTCACCATCTCTCTCTCCAACAGCTTACTCAACTCCATCTCTCAAGAATAGTACTTCAAGTACTTGGAGATGTTCTTCTCGTCAAACTAGTCTAGCAAACCCACAACAGACTATAAAGCTTTGGTAGTCATCGTTTCTTTATGTTGTCGTATTGCATGGCATTTCACATGATGAAACAAATATTCAGAAGACACTCGATTGACATTTGTTCAAGAAGCTGCACCTCAGCTTATCAAGCTGGGTAGAAGCCAAGCTAGGACTGTGCTTGACAAGCTGCCCCCTAGCTTGAGTTGAAATATCACCTTCGGAGGGAGCAAAAAGTACTAGAATGCGAAGCTCGCTAGGAGGAGCAACCTTGTGCTTTCGGTTGCGAGAAGGAACGTTCTAAGTAATAGTTAGTGCAAGTCTTAAGTTATGAAAAGTGTGAAAGAGAGAAATTTGTCGATTCTGACTCGTGACTTGAATCCCTGATCTGACCGTGTGAGTGCGTAGGTGTTAACGAGTACTATAGTTTTGACTCCTTGTTTATTAAAAACATAAGATGTAACATTCTTCAAGTACATGTAGGATGTCTTGAAGAATGTAAAAGAAGTTACTATGTATAAACTTTATTTCCTTTTCTAACGAGAACATATGCCATCCTCAATGATAGAGACTCCCACCTAGGAAGAAGAGGTCTCCGGATCAGATCCTCATGGCACGTGTTCCTTATGTCGGCATGTTGATCTCCTAGATGAGAGTCTATGTTGGATACGCAGCCACGTCCTAGATATCTAAAGATGAGAGACCGGTATCCCTCTTAATCGTGGACTTCTTAGCCTAAGTCTTCGCATGTCATCTTGGTTATAGGGCAGGAGTTACTTGGTGCGCTTATGAGGTGACTGTAAGTCTTGTGTGGTGACCTCATAAGTGTAGCTTCAACCTACATTGGATGATTTGCTACTATAACCAAAGTGGCATCAAGATGACATCAAGAGCAAGAACATTTTAATAAGCAAAGACCCAACTTGGCAGGAGGCATGCTTGATTGTTATGAAAATAATTAGAAAGGCCTAGCTTAGCAAGGGGCCTGCTTGGTTGATAAGTAGGTCTGCTTATAAAGACCTCAGCTTAGATGGGGTGTTAGGGTTTATAAGGACCCTAGCTTAGCTGGAGTGTTAGGATTTGGAGAAAACAGCTGACATCGTGCGAAGGAGGAATATTCTACTTTTTTTTATGAGAAGAGTTATCGAGAAGCATGGGAGAAGACAAGGGGTTGAGAGGATCAAATTTCTGAAGCATTTTAGTTGGGAGGTTGCCGTAGAGAGAGGAATAAGAGTTAATGAGCTTGAATTTTATCTACTAGACTGTTTGGAGGTGAATATGGAGAACAGAGAACATGTATTTGAGTGGAGGAGAAGACAAGGACTGAGAAAATCGAATTATGAGAGAATCCAATGTTGAAGTTGTCGCAAGAAGAGGTATAAGGCGTTGAGGGTTCAAATTTCCATCTATTGTAGACCGTTTTAGAGACCAATATGCTTTATGAGGAACGAGAGAAGATATGTTGAGTGAGGATTGATCACTTGCAAGCGATATGTTTTTGATCAATGGAAGACGATCTTATTGAGTAGAGATCGATTGTCTAATTAACATCTATGGAGGACTATTCACTATCTCCGGAAGAGAAATAAAGCATTTGGAGTTCTGATTTCTTCTATTGTTGTGCTTGGAGATGGATATGTCTTTGGTGGATGAGAATTGATCTTGTTGAGTAGCAATTGACATTTAGTCAGAGTATATTATCTGTGAGAAACCTTGATCATTGTGAGTAGGCTGATTGCTCCATGTCTTCTTGTCCAATCTTTATCTCTATCCCGCAATTAACAACAGTTAGAAGGCTCGTCCTTCTTGAGAAAGACTCTCTTCGACATAAATCTGGTGCTTCCATTGGGAGTTGAACTCAGAGGTGAGTGATTGCGAAGGTTGAGGTTTTCATACGAAGAAGAGATGGACCGCAAGAGCGGAAGCGCTACTACTGCTTCTACGGCTGGTGCAACAGCATCTGTTGTTGCACCCTCAGTCGCACCTACATCTGCAGCGATTGTGAGTCTGGATACTAATGAGATCTTTAAGAGACTTGCGGCCCTAGTTCAACAACATCCGATCGTCGGAGAGAGTGAGTTAAAATCTACAAAGGCTTTGCAAGCAATTGTGAATAGGTGTGGAAGATTTGAAGGTAGAGATATTTCTAGGTACCTTCGTGAGTACAGAGGAGAGATGGAGCTTGTGAGAGTGACTGATGCGGAGATGATCGGTAATTTTGAGTTGGCTGTGATTCATGAGTTGAGAGTTCAAGTTAGAGATGTACATAGGAGGAATCTTGGTGTTTGACCTAGTTTTGAGCTAGTTCTCCGAGAGAAGTTTCTTGAAGAGGATTCTGAGAGGATTACTAAGAGTTTTTGGACTGGATCGTGCAACAGCCTGGTCGTCTGATGAGATTGAACAAATTGTTGAGAGAATTCGATCAGAGATACTGGCAACACTCAACGCTTGAACGAATAACCTTGGATGCTAGAAGGACATAGCTCTTCCTGCAAGCCATTGATGAGACCACGGTAGACCAATTATGCTTCATGTTAGCAGATCAATCAGCTGAAGGAGGTGTTACTACTGATTGGGGAAGAGTTGAGATGCCGTGGCCGTTCTAACAAGACAGAGGAGGAGAAAAGTGGTTGTAAGAGGACGCCCGCTTGTGACACTCTAGGGCAATGATCTATCAAATCATGGTCTCTTAAAAGATGTGGATTTGAAAAGTCATGAAGCTTGGAAGACACTGGTCTGATTTGCAATTTCCTGCTTCTCGAAACAATCATCAACTCTCAATTTCACTTTGGATTCAAATCAAGCTTCTCACAATTCAATTCCAATCCAATCCAAGCTACTTGATGTGAATTCGAGAATTATGCTTCTAGAAATATCTAGACATTCTTTTGTCCATAGATTTTGAGACATAAGCACAGTGAGATAGGAAAATTGATAGACAAAACAAAGGATTTTGGAAGGAGGGGAGAAGAAGCTCAAATTCAATCCTTCGGAAAGAGATTGAAAAGAGGACTGTCAAAATTTGGACAACATTTCCGCGTCCAATTCTCTCAAAGAAATTTCAAGGAAGGGGAGTGATTGGTAGGCTTCATGAAACCAATCGAAGAAGCGTGAAAACATAAGAATAGAAGGATGGAAGCGATGAGAAAGAGGAAAGAAGCGAGAAGAATCTCAGTACTGCGCTTTCAATGTGCTACGCTTCTTCTTCATTTCTTGAGACGTCCTCTACGTACCTAAGTAATTCGATTCTGCTCACGATGAATTCGCCTTGCTGTGATCCTGCTTCCTCCTTCGACTTCGAGCTGATGCGATCTTGGTTCTGCATTCAGTTTCGAGCTACTGCGATCCTGAAGCTTCCAATCCTCGATTTTCTTCTTTGATCCCTTTAGGGACTCCTGCCTTCTTTTGGTTTGAGTTCTCTTCCTACTGGAAGACGATTATCCTCAAACTCTCACTGATTCTTCTCTACGTGCCTCCAGTGTCTCCCTCGATTTCAAATTGAGTAGAGAAGAAGAAGAAAAAAGTACAGTGTCTCTTCTCTTGAGCTTCTAGGTCTACTCCCTCGCGTTTTAGATAAAGACGATGTCAATCTTGGTCCTACCTTCTGCGACCTGACTGTCCTTTAGGTGCCCCACACACCTACTGGTTCATCCAGTTAGTGCGAGGTTCGTGCTTCCCGCAGTTACAGTCACAGTCTTCATGGGAAGCACGCTCTGTCGTCTAGATCTCGTCTTCCAGAAGACATTTTCTCGAAAGACGTCCATCTTCTAGCTTCAGAAGAAGTTGACTTCTTCTCACGAATTTGTCTTAAGTTCATCTTCTCGTTAAGCAGGGGATAAACTTAAGTAATAAAGTTACTTCAATTATATAGACACGTTATTATCTTAATTTTTTTGATAAAAATTTCCAATCTTGCAAATTGTGGACACCACAGTTACTTTTCCACCTTTGATATTTTCTTCCTCCAAAATGTTTTCTTGCCATCCGGAGATGATAGACTCTTATGCTGCATTCTTTCTCGATAGTTCAGCAAGTAACGAGGTCCGCTGTGTGGGAGAGAGAGTAATGTTATTATTATCTACAATATGCAATTGGGTTTGTTCTAACTGCTACGATTGTCTCTCGTGCATATTTTTCTCCAAGATGCGAAATCCGACATAGCTGAAGAGAAGAGAACTGAACTAAGACATTATATTGTTCATAAGCATGCTCAATCAACTTCCGTACTTTTGCTCTCTTTAAAATATCTGAAATAATGTAAGTGTTATATAAATATTCTAAATTAAGTAAAATAAAAAATCAAAACAATATTTAAATACTTGCTCCAAGAACGTTGGAAATCTCTTTAGAAAACCCATAAGTGCAGTGTGGTTCTTTGCGCTTCACAAGGTACAAGTGCGGGAGGTTGCCGCACTGAATTCATGAATATATAAATACATTGATTTATTACCTAAGCCTTCCCGTCGGAAGAGTTAAGTAATAAATCAAGGTTAAGGTTGCAGTCCTCTTCCATCTTCGGATGGAAGAGGTGAATAAGTAACCTTATGAATATGTTCAAAAAGTTCATAAATAGATGATATTCGTAGAACTGGATGATGTACTTTATGTGAGTCAATTTCACTCAAAACTCCCAAACCGTCCGATGAAACTTGGTATCGTCCTCAATTTCCTGAAGAACTCGTTGTTCTGATCTCGGTGGATCCAAGGACAGCAAGTTTGGACTCCGGAACGGTCCGAACGGTCCAACTCTCTTTCATAGGTCACTGAAGCTCCCCCAAAATCCTCTCCTTGCGTCTTAATTTCTCCTAGAACACATTCTCCGATCCGTCTCTTCAAGAGCCGTCTTAACCCACACGTAGCTTGCACAGATCTGAGCTAATGACACCTTGCGCGTGTGTATTGGACTTCTCAAATCCTCAAACCGTCCACTGACAAGTCGCAGAAACAAGCTGCCCCCTTAAGCTGCCCCCTTATGTCAGTCTTCGTACGTACAAGTTTTCTTCAATAATGAGGAAGCAAGCCCCTTGCATCCTTAGTATAGCGCATGGAGCTGCAAATACCCAGTCAGCAAGTAAACTAAGGCCCATCTTGATTTTCCCATCTTCCGAATCACGTAACTTCTTCACTAAGCGTTGTCGTAGTGCATGACGTTAAAGGTGCGGAAACGGAACTTCAGAAGACACTCAACATGCATTTGTTCGGGAAGCTGCACCCTAGCTTATCAAGCTGGGCAGGAGCTAAGCTGGAGCCATGCTTGACAAGCTGCCCCCTAGCTTAAACTGAAATATCACCTTGAAAGAGGTCGAAGAGCATCAGAATGCAGAGCTCGGCAGGGAGAGCGACTTCGTGCTTCCAGTTTCGACAAAAAGTGTTTTAAGTAGTAGTTAGTACGGGTTTTAGACTGAGAAATGTATGAAAGAGGGAAATCCGTCGATTCTAGCTCGTGACTCGAACTCAGAATCTGATAGCGTGAGTGTGTAGGTGTTCACAAATACTATAGTTTTGACTCCTTGTTCATTAAAAATGGAGTTGTATGCAGAAGTTAGCGTAGAGAAGGCTAGTAAAGACTTCATAAGAAAATTTCAGGAAGTTTAAGGAACATGAAGTACAGGAAGTTTAACAGTTTTGAACGGAACCAAAGGCCATCCCAGTGATAGGGCGCCTGCCTAGGAGAGAAGTGGTCTCAGGATCAATCCCTCCTGGCCTCTGGTTCCTATTCCGGCATGTTGGTCTCCCGGATGGGAGTCTATGTTGGGTGTGCATCCATGTCCTGCATATCTAGGGGCGGGAGACAGATATCTCCCTTAATCATGGGCTTCCTGGTCTAAGCCTCCGCATGCCATCCTGAATATGGGAGATACCTGGTGCGCATATGGGGGGGCTGTAAGCCCTGTGGGGCAGCCTCATAAGTGTTAGGGCTTCGGCCTACATTGGATGGCTTGTGATATATTCAGGGTGGCATCAAGATGGCATCAAGGGCACGGGAAACTTTTGTCAATCTGTTATTTATCCATCGAGTCAGTTTAGCAATGGCGAAGGAAGCAGTGTGACGTTTTACAATGAAGGAGTCTGCTTTACAAAGGCAGCTGTGTACTGTTATTTAAAAGAGGGTCAGTTTTGCAAAAAGAGTTTTGTACGTAAGGACAGTAGGGGGCAGCTTAAGCTGGGGGCCTGCTTGTGATAAGCGACTGTACTTATAAGGACAGCAGGGGGCAGCTTAGCTTGGCCCTTAAGCTTTTAGGTTAAATACCTGCGACGGCTGGAGATCGGAGACACTTTTTTATGAGATTTTTTCACAGAGAGCTGAGAGCGGAAGAGGAAAGAGAAGTATTAGGGATTGGGGTTCAGGAGACGCAAGGGAAGCTTGGAGGCTGAAGGAGATCAATTTTTCGGACAGAACTAAATTGAGGAATTGGGTGATCGTGGCAGAGAGACAGACAAGTGTTTGGGGGACTGAGACTTTATCTAATTTACAGTTTATGGGCAGAATTACTTCTGATCGGACAGGAGATAGTTTTATTGAAGGAGATCATTTTGATAATCTGAAAGGGGCTCTTGATCGACGTTGGATTAAATTCTTGATAGTTTTCAGTTGAGGGGTTGACGCAGAGAGAAGATTAAGAGTTTGGGGTCCGAATTTCACCTACCAGACTTGAGTTGAGGTGAATTTGGTGGAAAGAGAACATTGTTTGAGTGGAGGAGGAGGACCGAGACTGAGAAGGTCAGAATTTCTGAGAAATTTCAGTGTTGAAGCTGTCGTAGAGAGGGATACAATGCGTTAGAGTTTCAAATCTTCATCGGTTGTAGGTTCTGGAGAGAAATCTGCTGGAGAGAAGACTAGTTTAGTGGGAATTGGTTGTTTGACATCTGCGGTGGTCAACGTAAGGAGTTGAGTAGAGATAGGTTGTAAATTGATATATGTGGAGGACTATTGAGTGTGTTTGGAAGAGAAATAAAGCATCCAGAGTTCAGGTTTCTCCTATCTGTTGTGTCTGAAGGTGGATCTGTCTCCTGAGACTTGAGACTTGATCTGTTAAGTAGTAAGTGATCTATAGTCATAGTCTCTGTGAGTGACTTCAGCCGTTGCGATCTCCTGCTTGGCTCTTGTCTTGGTATACAATCTCTACTTCTATCTCGCGATCTATCACAATCAGAAGGTTCGCCCTTCCTGAGAAGGACTCTCCTCGACAACGTCCAAATGAAATAGACAAACTGCTTATGGAGAGCTGACAACTAGCTCTACCCATCGATGCTATGAAAGTGAAGATCCGAAGTTGTGCCAAAAGCCCGTAAGCTGGGGCTTAGCTTGTTTTATCTCTCTTTCGAGTCTCGCAACTTCTCCACTAGACGTACAAATCAAGTAGACCAAGTGCTTATGGAGTGCTGACAAAGAGCTCTATCTACTGATGCGATGAAAGTGGAGATCCAAAATTGTGCCAAAAACCGTAAGCTGGAGCTTAACTTGTTTTAGCTCTCTTTCGAGTCCCGTAATTTCTCCACTAGACGTCCAAATGGAGTAGACCAAGTGCATATGAAGTGTTGACAAAGAGCTCTATCCATTGATGCGATGAAAGTGGAGATCCAAAATTATGCCAAAAGTCCATAAGCTGAGGTCTAGTTTGCTTTTCTCATGAGTGTCTTTGGAGCGACAAGCATCGAAGTCTGAATTTCAGGTAGGAGCCGGTCCACAACACGACACCATGAAGGTGAATGTCGTTGTAGTGTTGCAGGAAGACCGTTTCCGTAGGCAGACGCCTGGGAAGGCTACAGGGGGCATACACCCTGTGTTTGATCTAACCCCGTTGGAAATTGGAAGAGCAATGTGTGATAAACAGTGACAATTTAACGTCTACAAAGCATGAGCAATCTTCTGGAGGTGCGAGAAGTCGAGTTGAACTCCCAGAAGCTGAGAATTGCTTCGGGAAGACTGTCGTGAGAAGATTGGAAGCTGCGACCTGGAAGCAGGAAGCGTCTTCTCGAGTTTTCCAGTAGATATTTATGTGATATTTTAGGTTGTAATTGTTGTTTTGGGTCTAGGGCACCTTCTGAAGGGTCTGGAAGCCGTGTGGTTTTGTGAGAAGACGAGATTTCTAGATAAAACCCGTGTGTTTGTGTGTTTGAACAGATCTTAGAACTTAGAGCAGCGATACTTGTGCAAATCTTCTGTGAGAACGATATCTTTTATGCTAAATGGGCTAAAGGAGAAATCCTGAGACACTATAACACCTCTCTTCATTATTTCAACTGAGACCTCAGCAGCTTGCTCAATCATAGTTGGATTAGAGCACACCTCAACTCTCCCACTATACACGAACTCCTCATTCCTCCTCTCCCAAAATATGTGTTCAGGGGTTGCCCAGTGGCGGTTTGATGCAACCTGTTGTTTTGATAATTAACTACACTTTCTCGCAAGACAACCGCTAAGTCTTGACGATCTCCTCTGAGATGATATGGACTGTCACACCAAATACATCTTCTGATAAAAGTTCCGCCTACAGGTCGAGCACCTGACCACTGGTCTCTCCTCAAATCAGGCTATCTCAACTCTCAAATCTCTCAACTGTTTAGTGAGCTCTTCAATCAGGTTATTCTGATTTCGGTTCTCAACAGGTCGTTGCTGTTGTCTAGGTCCTCTCTGTGGTTGAATAGGCACCATAGGTACTTGAGGAACCACTTGGGGAACCACTATAGGTGCTTGGAGAATCAATATAGGTGCCTGAGGTATTATAGGAGGAACTATCGGAACCTGAGGAGCTACTCTCTGTTCTGGCAAGGTTTCTAGCTGCACTGCCATCCTACCACGACGTTGTCTAGCAAGAGTAGATATCGCTTCCTCCATTCTCTTCCAATCAGATGTAACTCCCCCTTAGCTCCACGATCAGCTAACATGAAACAAAGTCTGTCTGCTGTGAACTCATCCAGAGCACATAAGAACAACTTCGTCTTCCTAGCATCCAACGTCAATCTCTCTAGATCAGAAAACTGAGAGTACCTCTTCTCAAACTCGCGAATCACCTCATTCAACCTCATGGTACGTCTAGGCTGACGCTCTATTCAATCCATGAGAGTCCTTCTGGTGACTCTTTCAGAATCCTCTTCTAGAAACTCTTTCTCTCAGTGTCTGTTCAAACAGAGTCCACCCACCTAGATGTCTCCTCTGTAAAATTCTCACCTTCTCTCTCAATTCAGAGACAACTGTCAACTCAAAGCTCAGAATTATCTCAACTTCAGGTGCCTTGACCAACTCCATCTCATCCACATACTCCCGCAAGTACCTAGTAACGTCTCTTTCATCAAATCACCCACATCGACCAACAATTGCTTGTAACGTCTTTGTGGATTTTTACTCAGCTCCTCCAATTGCAGGTTGTTGCTGAATCAGGGCAGCCAATGCTTGAAGAATCAGAGATGTGTCCATAGCAGGCTGTGCTGTTGCTATTGGAACTACCGTAAGTCCACCTTGAGAGCCAATCCCGTCTTGACCAGGAGTCCCTTGAACAGGAGCACCTTGAGCAGCAATCACACCATGTACGACAGCACTGTGATCTATTTCCTCACTCAATCTGATCAATTCTCCAAATCAATCACCCAAATAGTTCTTAGTGTAAGCACCATATGTCATGACGAGAGTATTTCTTGAGGAGGACGAACCTCCTGAATGTGATTGATCAGGAGAACAATAAAAAAGAAAACAGATTGTTGCAGGCGATGATAATTCAAAATTCTGCCTCTTGCGTCCACCAAATACAAATCACATACTTAGATACATAGATAGGTCTTTCAAGACTCAAATAACTTTATTTCAGTGTCCACTCCATCATCAAAATCTTCAATCAGTCAAAATCTCCCCTCTCTCCTACGCGCGTCTCCTCTCTCTTCTGTCAGTTCTCTGTAAAAGTCCACGTTGAAAACTGCCACATGTTGATTTACCTAAAAGATAAGCCCGTAGCTAAGCTGCCCCCTTTCTAAGCTAGGCCTCTGCTGTCCTTATACGCACTATTATTTATCAAAGCAGCCCCATAGCTAAGCTGGACCCCTACTTAAATTAAAATGAAAGTTTCCCGACTCTCGATGTCATCTTGATGTCACCTTGAATATACCACAAGTCATCCAATGTAGACCGAAGCCTCAACACTTATGAGGCTGCCCCACAAGGCTTACAGCCCCCCCCCTCATATACGCACTAGGTATCTCTCATGGTATATTCAAGGTGGCATGCGGCTTAGGTCAGAAGCCCACGATTAAAGGAGATATTGGTCTCCCACCTCTAGATATGCAGGACGTGGTTGCATATCCAACATAGACTCCTTTCCAGGAGGTCAACATGCCGGAATAGGAAACACAGACCAGAGAGAATTGATCCTGACATCAATTTCCTCCTAGGCGGGCGTCCTATCACTGGGATGGCATGTGCTTCCGTTCAAAAGAGAAATAAAGTTGGTACATATCCTTAAGAAAAATTTTCTGTATAATCTTTACTAGCTTTTCCTGCACTAACTTCTCTGTAAAGCTCCGTTTCTAGTGAATAAAGAGTCAAAACTATAGTACTCGTTAACACCTACGCACTCATACTATCAGATTATGAACTCGAGTCACGAGCAAGAATCGACAGATTTCTTTCTCTCTCACGTTTCATATCTTAAGACTTGTGCTAACTATTACTTAGAACGTTTTTTCTTGAAACTAAAATATCGAGTCGCTCTTCTCGAGTCGCTCAGCATTCTGTAACCTTTTGCTCTCCTTCCAAGGTGATGTCTCAATCCAAGCTAGGGGCAGCTTGTCAAGCATGGCCCCAACTTGCCCAGCTTGCCAAGCATCGCCCCAACTTAGCTCTTGCCCAGCTTGCCAAGCTAGGGTGTAGCTTCTTTTACAGCTACGTACACAATGGAGAAAAAAACTCTCTACAACTAATTTTTAATGTACAAGTCCACATACAACACAACATTGTGCAAGTAAAAATAAGATATTTTTAATTATTTCCAGTAAAATTGTTTTAATCAATAAAGTTATTTTTATCTTTAAATTATTTTTAAAATAAAAATAAGATATTTCATATAAAAAGATAGTTTATATAAAATTATTTCTAATAATATGATATATTTTTTTCATAAAATATGATTTTTAAAAGAATATTGAAAATAAAATAGGGATATTAAAATACCTCTTGATTCGTAATTGTTATCAGCAAAATACAAAAAGTTTATCGTCCGAGCGCTCCATCACTACATCAGATGATGTCATGGAAGATTCGACTCGTCGTCCTCGAACTTGAGGACCTAGCTTGGCTGCCAATGAGTTTGTCATAATTCTCTCATGTGTCATCCTATCGACACGTTATCGTGTCGAATATTGCGTGAAGGATGTCCAGGAAAATCGCGAGGTTCTTGGCTGTGGAGATGTTGTGTGCTGAAACAGAGACAAGACAGAGAAAAACAACCACGAAAACGAATGCTGCGATATATACCAACTCCAAATGTATGTATACTGCCGGTTCTTTCTCTTAAGAGCACAGAACTGAAAAAAAGACCAGAGCGGTCTGTAACCTGCTTCAAAGCCCTTAAAAACAATCCCTGATTCTCAACCCTGACCCAAAACCACCGAAGCGTAGTTCAAAGCAAGAGAAACTTCCATTTGCTAACAAACAGAGCCACAGCAGTTTCACGCGATCCAAACCCAAGTCCAAACCACATCCATGTACAAGTTCTTAGCTAAAGCTAGCTACCACAAGCTGTATATAGCCAACCAGAACTCTAACGAACTCAAAAGAGCAAAACCCGTAGCGAAGAAACCGAAAAAGACCTATATGTGGACTTCCTCTTTTCGTCGAACAGACTTCAGATGTCGATAGGGTCTCCTCCGCGTTAACCCAAGAAGCCTTCAGATCCGACTCCCAACAGCCGAGATATCGTCAATTTTTGATCGTAGGTGATCGAACTTTCAAAAACTCCTCCTTGCAGCTTAAAACCGCACACACCGCACAAACGGATCGTCTAAACTGATATCCGTCTTCCCTTGCAGATAGATCTAGCTATCACGAACCCAACGAGACTCTAAACAAGCCGTTTGGAGTTCTCCTTGCAAAACCACGCAAGAAATTTGGTCGCAGGTTGCAAAAAACTGACGTAAATGGACTCTTTGCGGCTCAAACTCGCTCATCTCACCCAAACCAACAATCCAATTCACGTACAGTCTTCTCCTATGCGTACATGAAGACTCCTTGATCGCGTAGGTACCAAGAACGAAGAGCTTGGCTCACCGATCGCGAAGAACAAACTAATCTCAGGTCGAAGGCGAACGAAAATCTGATGTAAGTGCTTCCCTACGAGCCAATTTCACTCAAAACTCTTAAACCGTCCGATGAAACTTGATGTCGTCTTCAATTTCCTGTAGAACTCGGTGTTCTGATCCCGTTGGATCCAAAGACAGCGAGTTTGGACTCCGGAAGAGTCCGAACGGTCCAACTCTCCTTCACAGATAACTGAAATCTCTAAATTTCCCTCCTACGTCCCAATTTCTCTTAGTACGCACTCTCCGATCCGTCTCTTCACAAACCGTCTTAACCTGTGCGTAGCCTGCACAGGTCTGAACCCGATGACACCTTGCGCGTGTGTATTAGACTTCCCAATTCTCCAAAACGTCCACCGACAAGACGCAAGAACAAGCAAACCCCTTAAGCAGCCTCCTTATGTCAGTCTCCGTACGTATAAAGTTCTCTCAATAATGAGGAAGCAGGCCCCTTGCGTCTTTAATATAACGCCTGAAGTCTCAAATACCCAGTCAGCAAGTAAACTATAGCCTAGCTTGATTTTATCTTCTTTCGAGTCGCATAACTTCTTCACTAGATGTCCAAACGACGTAAACAAAATGCCCATGGAAAGCTGACAACGAGCTCTACCCATCTATGTGATGAAAGTGAAGATTCGAAGTTGCTCCAAAAGCCCGTAAGTTGGGACCTAGCTTGTTTTCTCCATCTTTCGAGTCTTGTAACTTCTCCACTAGGCGTCCAAACGAAATAGACGATGTGCATATGAAAAGCTGACAAGGAGCTCTATCCACTGATGCGATAAAAGCGAAGATCCGAAGTTGCGCCAAAAACTCGTAAGCTGAGGCCTAACTTGTCTTCTCATGAGTGTCTTTGGGACGACAAGCATCGAAGTCTGAATTTCAGATAGGAGCCGGTCCACGACACGACAACATTGTGTCTGCTCCTCCTCATTGATACATCAACCGCTACTAGGTTGGATTGTCTAGATTCTAGCTAATCGTCATGTCGCAACACGTCTTCTATTGTAAGTAGTACGAGTCGCGACTGCAATTGCAATTGGTCGTGACAACCTGACCACGTCTTGTTGCACCACTGGTGGAGGAATGACTGCTCGAGGTGGAGTAACAAGTACAACTGCATCCTCTTCTGCTAGGGCATGTGATATGGGTTGCTGGTTGTGATTATTGATCAACAACCGTCCTTTGGTCGTCTCCATCTGATCAAGATCATGAGAAATTGCACGATAGGGAGCAAGAAGTCGCTCAATAGCACTGTCGACGTTGGGACTCATGGTGATGATTGCTCTAACATCTCTTGTAACAATCGTCTCGGTTAACTAAAGAAGATTAGTCAACGTTAGAAAGCTAATTAGACAGCTACGAACCTACCAAAGAGTTTTTAGACTATTTATCAGCTATCAGATCCAACTCTGGATTAAGCGTAGCGGTTTTGAAAATAATTGGGCAGTGTTTTTGCATCAAGTACTAAAAAGAAAAAATCTAACTAACATCAACCAACACACAAGCAACTGATCCACGAATGCTATAAACTAACGAAAGATAATAAAAGTGATAACTAGAACACACCGACACCCTTAGCACATGTTTAGACCGTAATGGTGATATGACCCATATCATAAACACTGGTTACGTCTTCCAAGCCTTCTGTAAGTTCTCAGTGAATCACCTGCACACTTAGTGTTTTCCTTGCCGTAATGGTGATATGACTCATATCATAAACACGGGGTAGTTTCCAGTTCTCTCCTCAAAATCTACTCTTCCTTACTCACGGTATCCTTTTTCCTCCCTCTGGCTCCTCTACTATCTTGTACTAACTTCCTGTCTCCACTTATTTTTTCTTGCATTTTGGAGTTTTTACCCCTGCACCACAGTCCATGAATACTTTGCATGCTAAGTAAACTGCATATTTACTGAGCTGTTTTAGTAACCTTCACACTTGGCTTATTAAGTAATGTACAGGTGTCTGCTTAATCATCGCTCAGTTAAATTAAGAAGTAGTTGTTACAATATTGTCTCGTGGTATAATATAATACATGTTATATATATATATATAATGGTATACATACATATAGATAAGCATGCTCGATGGGCTTCGGAACTTTTGTTCCTTTTCTGTCATCAAAAAAGTAGTAAGTATTAGATGAAATTATATATTAAGTTAATAAAAATATATAAATTCATGAATAAGTGTTAAATGATAACCTGACCTACATGATGATACGAACATAACCCATAAATGGAGCACGCGTCCGATACTACATGTGCAGCAACCTGCCAACCATCACCTGACTGGAAACCGAAGGAGTGCCTGCTTGACGGGACGTGAACACCAATCACTATAGTAAGGTTATGCAGACTGGAGTGAGATAAGCCCGCAGATGACATAGCGTTACATAGCGGAAAGAATTAATTTATTATCTAGTTTTTTTCGACAAAAGAGTTTGGGAATAATTAAGCTCGCTTGCCTCTTCCATCTTCAGATGGAAGAGAGGTAAATACATGCATGGGAAACCAGTTAGCAAAGTTACACACTTGAACCATTAATATAAAGACCGAACAAAAACTATATTTTCAGGTTGAAGGTAGGAAAACCACCTGGACTGAAGATATGAGATTGAGTTGGATTACATTTCGAATGTTATCCAATAATTTATTAAATCACATAACTCGTGGTGGCAGTGTGATAACAGTGTATCATAGTGCTAGAAAATAATAGATATGTTAATACATAATGTCAAAAATAAATTAGTAATCTATCTCCGCTCTTGACGGAAAATCAAAGTACAGAAAGGCGTGTTATACACCTTTAGTGCAGCGTGCATATCACCTCAGGGAGTCCAATATCCATACTTTTAATTTAATACCCAACCCTTCCAGCAAGAAGGGTCAGGTATTAGAGTAAACTAATGATTTAGTTAATGTATTAATGACTACAGTTTTCCGGATTTGTATTTTCTGAATTGCGGCAGTCGACCCAGGATTTATGGTTTATCTCATGTTCTCTCCATGTTTCTAAACATAGACTAATAATTAACATTTATAAATAAATAAATATTTTAATTTTATTTATTTCATCGATAATAAAAACGAGCAAAAATTCCCACAAGTTAATCGAATATATATATATGTATAGAAAAGCCGACTAAGACCCAAATAGGGTCGAGAATACATGTAGATAACCTCGCGCATGCGCTTTCATAAAAAATTACCTCATGAGGGTATCAACTAGTTCTTGCACGTGGCTAGCAAAGACTGAGAGAACATATTAATTCCAAAGGATCTCAGAGTGTTGTAGACACAAGCCTTCAGTTCTCAACGTCTCACTGTCCTTGGTTTTACACCAACAATGATTGTCGAACTTCGAACCACAGTCGCAACGCGCGGGACTAGTAATCATAGCACATGCGAATGTCGGCTGCGACTGCGCCTACGTAGAGGAAAGGACGCGTCGTCAGAATGAAATGCATATTTACCTGCTACTCGCTCCTGTCGTGGGAAGGGCTGTATGCTTCTGCTTCCGCACAAAGTATCGGTCACATATATATATTCACCGGTACCGTCACGATGCTCTGCAGCCGCGTAAATAACGGTCGCGACCAAGTCGGAGTTGCTGTTGAGTCTGGTTGCTGCCCATCACTCCCTCACTGTACGAACTCCTGTACACATAGACCGTGAGGGAGGATTATGGTTCGTACTGGTGATAAGATAAAGGCGGGCTCATGTGAATGTCCTGTAGATACCACGTCGTTAATTCTATCCTCGTTTGGTAGACCAGTATCAACTCTCACCGAGGAGTTCAGGTCCGTGGAATCCTGGAATGAAGGTAAGAGAACAGAGCAAGGAGAATCTAGCCCTTTTTCGTGAATCTGAGCACCAGCTTCAGCAATAGCAGAAAAGCAGCCATGGCGGCAGTAGCCGGCACTTCGAGTGTGGTTGTTGGAACTGGGGTAGGATCGAGTACAGCACAGTCAGGCTTGGCATCATGCTCGACGATCAAGCACAGGACCGCGAGCTTCTCGTCACGCCTGTGTTTACGAGGAGATTCGATTTCACTGAGAACGGCAATGCGAGCATCCGCTGCCGTTTCTGGGCGTAAACCTTTCCAGGTTTTGGCCATGGCTCCTCCCAAGCCTGCTGGGAAGGCTAAAAAGGGTAAGTAATTCTTTCTATGTATTGTGGATTGTTTCGGGATTGAATGCATCGTGTTTTGCTAATGGACGTCGAGGCGAGCGACGTTGGAGTTTTGAACTGTAAACTGGAGACATTGTACGCGAAGGAAGATTTAACTGAGAATTAATTGGTAATTAGGAGATATAACTGATGGGATGAGTGGTGCGTGTCGTATGCAGTCATTGGAATTATCAAGCTCGCCTTGGAAGCAGGGAAGGCCACTCCGGCGCCTCCAGTTGGTCCTGCTCTGGGTTCCAAAGGAGTGAATATCATGGCCTTTTGTAAGGAGTACAATGCGAAGACTGCTGATAAGCCCGGATATGTTATCCCCGTCGAAATCACAGTCTTCGATGTAAGTGTGACCTCTGTTAGTTTGTGGACCATGATGTTTATGAATTATGCATACTTATAGCCGACGTATCAGTGCTGTATGTTTTCGAATTGACTGCCAGAATTGGAAGTTTTTGGGGGTTTATTTTGTCTGTGGATTATTTCGCATCTTCTGTCACCTCAGGTCCTTAAGTCGCCTGAAACATGTCTTCACAATGGAGATTCTGATCGGTTTATCTTTCTAACCTTTTCCAGGATAAAAGTTTCACATTCGTTCTGAAAACACCACCCGCTTCCATTCTACTGCTCAAAGCTGCCGGTAGGTTTGGTCTTTCGTGTACTTTAACATCCACCCATGCTGTACCGTAAGAATTGAAAGGCTGTCTTGCTTTTCCTTATTTTCAGGGACTGAGAATCTGTTCGTGTATTGAATATTCCGATGGTTGCCGCGAAGATGGTGTCTTTATTAAGAACCTGGGCGTTGCGTTCTTAGTGACATAGTCCGCAGTTCGTTTAATTTCCCTTCCAACGAAGCTAATCCCTTTTGCTGGCATATGTCCAAATCAACAGGTGCAGCGAAGGGATCACAGAACCCGCAAAACGAAAAAGTAGGAAAGGTTACTCAGGCCCAAGTAAGGGCTATTGCAGAAGAGAAGCTACCCGACTTGAACTGTGCGTCAGTTGAAGCTGCCATGAGGATCATAGCAGGAACGGCTGCCAATATGGGAATCGATATTGATCCTCCTATTCTAGTGAAGAAGGAGAAAGTTTTACTGTAGTTAGCTTTAGTTTAGGTTTCCCCAGATGGCATTTTAGTGAAAAATTGTTTAAATTCTCTCAGTTCAGTCGGTAGAGCCTCTGCCTCGTATGGTTGGATATCTCCACTCATCGAGTATGTCATAGATTGTACAGGTCCTTGATTGTTTAGTTGGATTACGCGTGGTACCGTCTGGTAAGCGAAAATGTTTGCGAAGGTATTTCTGGTTTGCAGTAAGTCAGGTCTGCACGAATGAAGCTATGGCTTCCACTCAGTTGAACGTGGATCCTTTGGACGCGCAAGGAAACCAACGGTTGTCTCTTTTTGGACACTGGAGTTCAACAGTACATGTCCATGTTGTGTTTGGCACATGTCAAGTCCTTCCACTTCCGATGCTGCTATGATGAGATTTTACGTTCACTGCACGTGCAGCCCTACTCTTTTATTTCCGCTAGAACATAACATCATGGTGTGAAACATGGTTTGACTGGAATCATAATCCTAAGGGGAACGTTCCACGCTTAGAGCATCCCAACAGCATCCGCAGTATTCGATGCATGACTTGCATTAATGCCTAGTCAAGTAGACATTCTCCATCCTTCAATTGATCATCGTATTCTCGCCGGAGGAGTTGTTGCAGATGTCTGCTGAAGTCGCAAAGAGCTTATAATCTGCTAGCCGCAGCAAAAACCTCGTCCCGGGGATCTACTTCTGAGAACCCTTTTAAACAAATGCTTTAGTGAACATAACTCCTCTTGAGACTAACAGGTGAAAACACGGAAAGTCAATCTTTTACTCTTATAACCAAGAACAGTAGTATTCCGCCGAGGAAGAGACGTACGGCAGCCTGTGTAACATTTCGGTTTTCCGCCTCATCCGGTATACTGCATGCGAATCAGGAGGAGTCGCGTCGACATGTTATTTTACGCTCTTAAGCTTTGAGTACAGTCGTGACGCTCGCCTCTCGATGTCTGAGATGCATCCGGCAGCCTGTGTAACATTTCGGTCTTCCGCCTCATCTGGTATACTGTATTCGAATCAGGAGGAGTTGCGTCGACATATATTTTACGTTACTAAGCTTGAGCTACAGAGGGTCCGAGAGTCGCGAGGACCGAGATGCATCCGCCGTTGTGTATGCACTGTAACACCAGTACTGTATGGGATTAGGCTGCGGGGGAGGAGATACGGCGCGCCGAGAGGAGAGGGGAGAGAAGAGAGTGTAATTTGGGAGGGTGGAGTGTGTTTGGGTTAGGTTATTGTAGATATTTTTTATTTTTTTTCTAGAACTGATATATTTGGAGAAGAAATGAGTGAGTATTAAATATTTTTGAGTTTTTTTAGAGTTTTTAAGATTATAGAGTCTTTTGTTTAGAGTTTTGTAGAGACTTTCGAGAGTTTTCTTGCTACGTAAAGTGTTTTTATCTTTACATATCAAGGTTTTTTATCTGAGTGGATATGTTTGAGATGTTCTTATTACGGGTATCGTTTGATTGGATATCATCTTTTTTTTTTGATTATGGATATTCTCTCTGATGAGATCGAGATTGACCTCAGACACACTATTTTTGGTCGATCAATTATTTAGCTCGCAAAGGATGTATGTGAGAAAGATGCACAAGAGCTATGAATGGATCACATGGGATGTCCAGATTAACCGAACGCGGTGTTCTACACATGCAGTCATTATGACACCGTTAGTCTTTTTTCTTGGAGTTCCTCTTGAGTCGTGAGGGTGGTTGAGAGTCCACACTGACACTGTTCTGAGATGGTTCGAGACAAGTTTTCTTGGTTCGCTTTTGTTCCATCGGTTATCTCGTGCTCTCCATGACAAGGTGAGACATGCATTCCGTCTATCTCTCGACATTTGACACGAAACATCAGAGACGAGGCGCTGTGGTTATTGTTCCTCTTACTATCTCGCTGGTGCCTCTGTTATACTCGAGGTGGTAGAGTGGGACATCGTGAAGTGACGGTCCGTCTTTGAAGATTCCGTGCTGGTGATTGAACGACCTTACAGGAGGAATGGATACGTGCGGTACGAGATAAGAATGAGTCTGTCTCTACACGTGATGTCTCACCTTACGTCCGCATACGACGTTGTAAGATGTTAAGTCAGGTTGGAGAGTATAGTAGAGCTGCTAGAACATTGCATCCTTTTTCTGTGGCATGTCCTACTAACGAGACGATCACTTCGTTGTGTTTTCTTCACCTCTCACCCGGTGATCCTCCACAACATGAGGTTTAAGATTATCAGCCTAAGGAGCCATTATGTCTCGATAGATCTTTGTTTGTCTATGTCTTGTGTACAGCTCCACGTCTATCTTCTGGAGGTCTATCTGGGATGGTCTACAAGCACCTATCAGATCGTTTTCAGACGATCTAATGGTTTCATAGAGCTTTTTCAGATATAGGCAGCAGTAGCTCAGAGACATATTCCTCATTCTATAGCTCAAGTACTTGGGACAGCTAGACTTTTGGCTCTGATGAAGGATGGTGGAAGGATTCGACTGATAGCCATCAATGAGATTTTCTTACGACTTATTAGTCGTATCATTGTTCTTTAGCTTCGAGATACTTTTCAGGACCAGCTTTGTCCACATCAGTTTGGAGTTGCGATGCTTGGAGGTTGTGAGTCTGTGTCCTTTGGCATTATAACTCTCTTGGACATCCATCGCGATTGGATTGTCTTACAAGTGGACTTGAAAAATATTTTTAATAGCGTTTCTTGCACTTCCATCTTTAGGAAGCCCATGGATGACCATGGATTTCTAACGAGTCTTGTTTCTTTCGTGCTATCGTTCTATAGTTCCTCCTTTCTTTATTACCAGCACGGTCTTTCGATAGAGGAGGTTACAATCATCAACTTCGCTATGGACAATCGTATGACTTTTTGGGTAGACCCCTATTTATCTTAGTTCACTATAGAGCTCTCTTGGCCACCGCCTTGGTTGCTTGAGGTTGTGTTTTTCCATCTCTAGCTGATGACACGCAAATTGTAGGTCCGACGGATCAAGTCTGTGGTGATCATCTCGTCTCTCAATTGACCTTGAGCTGGAGGTCTGACAATGAGAGACCAAGCATGGCTTGGTCTCTCATTGTCAGACCTCCAGCTCCCGAAGAGATTTGTTACATCTAGAGATGATTTTCGTATCTTCGGAGTACTGGTGGGTACAGAGGACTTCGTCTCTCGATGCTTAGATGTTGCTCTCGCAGAGGACGTTTTGCATATCGAGGATCTCCTTAGGTTAGAGGATCCACATGTTGTCTTTGGTAACCTTTCCTCTTCCATTACACGTTGGGTTACTTACTCCGCACAATATCTTCATCTCTTATCTGCATCTTGCGCCTTAGAGAGTTTGACAAGAGGATCATGGGAGTTTTTTATGACATTTTAAGATCAAGGACTTTTGAATGTGTAGTAAGACCTCTCGCACGTAAGAAGACATCTTTGCAGATATCATGTGGTGGAGTGGGTTTATTTTTCATGGAGGAGACTACTCCGACAGTCTTTTTGGGTAGTTGAGCCCTCTTAGCACCTTGGCTCTGTTGTCGTTTCCTCGTGCGAGATAGACCTCTGGAGAGCTATGTGACAGAGATGAAGGATGGTTCTTATCCACTACAGATGTGTCTTTGTGAGGCAAGAGATAGTTTGACTATGGAGACACTGAGACACATCATCAATTCGATATCTTAGCTACCGATGGATCTCACAGACTACAGTTCTCTCTGACGGGACACCACTTCCAGCAGGTTGGTTCTTCATGTGCTCTTAGTTGATCCTTCCATCTCACTAGATACTAGAGCTCGACTCCGCTCTTGTTCGGACAAGGGTGCAGGCTCTTGACTTATAGCTCGACCTTGCATTAGAGCGTTTTGACTCGCACCGACTATCTTCTCTATAGCAACGAGATTCCACCTAGGCTTGGTCCAGCTTTGCTTCGGCACTATCCGCCTATGAGTGCGATGTCTCGCTCGACATCTCATATCGACACCTTGTTCGCTGTCCTCACGGTGAAGAGCGGATAGTTACTCATGATATCATTAGGAACGTTGTGTTTGTCTTATCATGAGAGAGCAGTTACATGACGTGAAGAGAGGGTTGGTATGCTCTTCAAACGGGATGATAAGTGAGAGTTGACCTGTACATGATGAGAGAGGATCAAGTCTCAAATGACAGATGTAGTTGTGACGGATCTGACACGAGACTCGATAGCGGCATAACTGATCACTCATCTTCCAAGATGGGCTATAGGCATGGTAGCAACAGCGAAGGTGACCAAGTATAGGAGTATGCATGTGAGACATCGTTTCATCCCCTTAGCTTTAGAGATATAAGGGTCGACAGCCTCGAAGTTAAATATTTTTTATTCAAGATTGTGCTAGAGCCTACCATGAGAAGCGCTAGGGGTACCACTTTCTCTTTCTTTTTGCACTACATTCTTTTGACAACGAGTTTTGTGGTGCCCACAATTTACAGGATTCACGAATTTTTGAAATTTTTAAGACTAATAACTTGTTTGTATAACTGAAGAAGCTTTGTTACTTAAGATTACGGCTTCCTTAGAAGGAAGATGATCTTACGATCTTTTTCGTAATAAGAAGTTGACTTCTTCGGAAGACGATCATCTTCCGGGAAGCATCTTCTCGGTTGTGTCTTCCGAAGATGGAAGACGGTAGACACGTATCTTCCGGAAGACGGCAACCGCGGAAACTTAACCACGTAAGAAGTAGGTGTACCTACCAGGTAGCACCAAGTAGGTTAGGTCAGTCGGGTAGGTCGAAAATCCCTAAACTGCGCGAGAAGATGCGAAGGAAGCGTATTAGCGCAGAACACTACCACTTTCCGCATCGAGGTTGCTTTGACCTAGAAGATCGAATTGGAAGATAATCGAGTTGAGTGAAGACAGCAAAGTGAAATTGAATAGAACCAGGATCGATTCGTAGCTAGAGAAAGGGCGAGGGCGAATCACTGAGAGTAGGAAGCACATAGAGCTGAAAGAGTCTTCTGGAGACTCCCGGGAACAGACATTGAAGGACGGCTGAGGAGAATCGAAGGTGGAGTCTTGTTCGATTGAGGTGTAGCAAGAAATTGAAGACGGAAGCAGCTCTGTGGAGTCGCATTGGAGCTGGGATCAGAGCCGAAAACGCGCAGAAGATTGAAGACAGCTCGAGAAGCAGCAGAAGATTGTTTGAGGTTCTTCTCATGTTCTCTTTCCTTCCTACCGCTTCTCGCCTTTTGCTTGGTATCCCCCGCGCTTCCCTAGTTGTTTGCAGACAAACCGATCGATTGATTCCCTCCCCACATTTTTCCTTCTGAGACATTGGGTGCGGAAGCGCTGTCCAATTTTTGACAGTCATCTTCTTGCTTCTTCCCGAATGCAGTTCGAGCTTCCCTGCCCATCACCCTCAAATTAGAGATCACAGCTATCAATTTCTCTACCCTACCATCCCTCTACTCACGAAACCTTGAACAGAAGATGCTTCGGAAGATATGAACATCTTCGGAAGACGCTTCTGTAATCTGAACATCTTCGGAAGATGCTTCGAAAGCCTGACTGTCTTCGGAAGACGACTGTGTGTAATTTGTATCAAGAGCGGAGTGGATTTTCTTTTGTGTTGAGAGAGGCTTGGTACGAATCCCGAGTGACTTGGTGAGTTGTTTTGTTATTTCGAGAAGTTGGAAGTCGAGAACCAGGCCTGTGCCTCCCGATCTTCCAAGCTTCTCAAATCCACATCTTCTTGGAGAGACTAGAAGATTGGAAAGGCTGGTAGAATGCGCGAGAAGACGTGAGGGTCCGTTACGGATAGCATGAGGGTCATGTCTTCTCATCATGCAGCACGCTTCTTCTGAGTGTGTATGAGAGGTGAGAAGTCAGAAGAACAGAGTGCGAATGTCGTGTGTCTGTTGTGAGGATAGATTGCGTGTAGGAAGCAGAAGACAGGTGAGACCAGGGAAGGGAAGCCTGGCTTCGGGAGGTCTTTCGAGAACGGTATTGAATCGGAAGCTGTCCCGAGAGTCTTCCCAGAGGCCACTATCACCACAGGAGCCCGCAACCATCTTCTGAACATGTTACACACTCTACTTCTCGCAAATCTTGTATCTTCTGTCATGAAGTAGGATGTAATGCAAGGTGGGTTGTATTCTTAGGAATCCATACGAGGCCTTGCTTAGTTAAGATTGTTTAGATATAGCTCGAAAGACGAGAGCTATTTAGGAAGCACTGTTAGAATCCCGGAAGACGGAGTAGTTGTCTTCTAGAGACAAGACTCGTCTTCTGAGACTGGAAGCTAAACTGTGAGAACTTGGGAAGGACTGAGCCTTCGGTGTGGCTTAGTGCAACAGAGTTTCAAGTATGTTGATGCATCCGCGAGGGTTGGTGTTACCGGCAGCAGAGTTGGCCGAGGCCAAACCCTTCATCAAAGAGTTGGGTCTCGACTTCTTCCTGTGGGATTGGAACCTCGCCGACCAGGGTCTTTTGGAGGAGGTTTGGGCAGCATTACCGCGTACCTGCGAAGGCAGGAGTAGCTCGAGGAAGACCATCTTCCTGGACCGAGGATTGGTGGCGCAGGACCTTTCACAGGTCAGAATATGAGAATCGAGGTTGTTGGCTCGAGAAGAAGATCTTACCCATGATCTCGGATAGGTGGCATGTGCCTGGAAGCACAACTTGTCTCTTCCTGGAGGACAGGTAGGGAAGAAACGGATGGAAGGTTGAATCTTACCGAGAGCCGCAGAAGCGTCTTCTGACGAAGCTGTTCCTTCACCTCTTTCCTAAAGGGAAGGCGCAAAAGACGAGGTACCTTGGAGATCAAGACGTGGAGTTCTTGGAAGCAATGTGCGCGGGAGAGAATGTCAATTGGAGTGCGTTCCACGCTTATGTACAGGCAGAAGACGACCGAGCAGCAGCAATGACTCCTCCTCCCACTCTGATGTCGCAGATGAGGCCCGGTACACACCAGAAGACGCTTCTGGTGAGAGAAGATGATTCTAGTGGATCGGAAGACGCGACACCACCAAGGAAGATGGGTCCTAGGAGCGTGCCTAGGAACACCACCTCCTTCTCGATCATTCATTCTGGATCGGAGTCTGACTCACCGGATGAGTCACTGAGTACCCGAGCTGCGCAGAAGACCGCTTCTGCAACACCAGAGAGTCTTCCGAAGACTCCAGAAGACGAAGGATGGATGGATACTCCTACTGCGATGCGAGGAAGCGCAGTAAAGAGGACCGCTTCTGCCATGGGGAGAGATCTTTCACCCCGGAAGATGAGAAGAGTAGCTTCTTCACGTGCGCAGAAACAGAAGACCATAGTGGTGGAAGAGGCATCCTTGCCTCGGGAAGACAAGGTCGACACCTTCGATCGGATTGTGGAGATGAGTTTGTCTTCCGCGGAAAGAAGACGAGAGGAGTTCAGTGTCTTCTTCCACTCAGAGATCCAGCCCGCTATGGAGTTGATCGAGAAGAGAGCGAAGACTCAAGAGAAGCCACTACAGCCTGGATTCGGTCTGCGCACCCTGATGCAGCAGGAAGAAGGCCAGAAGAAGGTAGAAGCGCTGGAAGCCAACCTCCGCACCACGGAGAAGCTCGCAGCGAAGTACAGGACGGAAGCAGCCGCTTCTGCCAAGGAGCTAACGCAGTTGAAGAAGAGCAACCAGGAGTTGCAGGCGCGTTTACAGCAGCGTGACCAGGAGGTTCTGCGAGTGCGGGATAAGATCACCGTCATTGCAGAGGAGAAGACGACATGGAAGACACTGCGGGAAGCCGTAGAAGTGCAAACTGCAGCCGAGAAGACGCAGCGGGAAGCAACGGAAGCTCGTGCGCAGGGGATGCTAGCTCAGTCGGTGGAAGCGCTTCGGAAGCTTCACCGCGGGTAGGAAGCTTCTTACCTTAGCTAGAGAATGGGACGACGAGTCCAGAGCGATGTTGGTAGAGTGCAAAGAGAGCATGTTCAGGTATTTGGATCGGCAGATAGAGGGAGTAAAGACACTCTATGATCTTCCCTTGATTCCGCCACCCGCAACTGCATCTTCCCAAGCCCCTGCATCATCGGTCGGATCAGACTTGGAGAAGGAGGAGTTTGACCTCGCTGTCCACTTGGTAGTGATAGCGTTGGAAGCCGAGAAGACCTCGAAAGAAGCCTCGGAAGACAAGTTGTCTTTTGGAAGACAGGAAGAAGAGCTGTCTTCCCAAGTATTCCGAGTGAAGGAAGCGACTTCCCCGTACCTCTATGAGGTCACCATGGCTCCCAGTGTCGAACTAGTACCTTAGAAGAGCGAGGAAGCACAAGTCGACCCAGCTTCCCAGAAGACGCTTCCGTCTTCAGAAGCAGAAGCAGCAGCAGCAGCAGCAGAGCCAGCGACAAATGTTGAGGAGGAAGCCACCTCAGTGACACCCGAGGTAATTGCAGGGCTTCCCAGCTTATCAGAAGCCGAGTTAGGAGTTCAGGTAGGAGTAGATCTCATGGAGATTGCATCCGAGCAATTAGAGTAGGTAGCAAAGCGCAGAAAACAAGTTGACTTGTCCAAACTTAGTAGGAACTGAACATGCTATCTTAGAAGGTGGCAGTTTAGTGTAATATTAGATAGGTGACCATGTGGCATAGTAGGCAGCGCAAGAGTAGTAAGATGGATGGTTAATTAGGAAGGGGAACCGCTTGCATGTGGGGTGGCAGCCTTCTGACAGCGCCCATCTCTCCTTGGTTGTAATTGAGGATTGGAGGGGAACTTCCCTTGCGCATCAAGGCGGATGCATAAGTAGGATCGCAGTGCAGATTTTGGAGACACATATGCCTCACTGTGAATAAGGACACATTGCGCACAGTGTGCACTACACCCGATGTTAGAGACATACGAATAGATTGAGATTACATCGGAGGGGTCTGCATGCTCGTCGCCAGCAGTGGTTCGAAGATGTAGATGGAGATAGTGGACAGTTTAGAAGCAGGGAACGGCATCCTCGTGTAGTCCTGTTGGCTAGACTGGTGTGTCGAGGAGTAGGAGCAGAAAGTAGAGGGAGTGAGCTTCCCAACACCAATGTGCCTTCTTCTCGGAGAATGAATTGCTGATTTGAGTGCAGAAGCTTTGTCCGTGTCGTCTGGATGGTGGATTTTCTTGAATTCACTCTCGATTGTGCATGGGAAGCGTTCTTCTTGAGTGGCGATGACTGTCAGCAGTTGTGCAGATTCGCAGCTTGGCTCGTCCAGTGGAGCACTTCGGATCCACGTACGGACGGTCTTATGAGTAAGGGATCTCAGAAGACAGAGTAGTCGGAGCAGCGAGAGAAGAAGAACGAAGCCTTCTTCCCACAGCAGAAGACGACATCCTCAAGTAGAAGACGGTGCAACTGTACGCACGTTTGTTGTCTTCCTCCCCGAACTATTACAAGCAGGGATGGCTTGTTAGTCAGGATCCGGACTAGAAACCTGTCGGAATCTTAATTTCTCCTTTTCATTTTGTTTTTCTCTCGTTTGGATTTTCCCTTCTTCCCCATCTTCTCCCATCTTCCTCCATCTTCCCCATCTTCTTACCTTCTTCTAGTGAGCTTCCAAGACTTCTATTGAGCTTCCGTGAAGGTGAATGTCGTTGTAGTGCTGCAGGAAGACCGTTTCCGTAGGCAAAAGCCTGGGAAGGCTACATGGGGCATACACCTTGTGATTAATCTAAACCGTCGAAATGTGAGAGAGAGAGTAAGGTGTAACAGCCGTTGCTAGTTGACTTCTGCAAAGCAGGAGCAGTCTTCTGGAGGTGTGAGAAGCCGAGTCGAACCCCTAAAAGCCGAGAAGTGCTTCGGGAAGACGGTACTGAGAAGACTGGAAGAAGTGACCTGGAAGCAAGAAGCGTCTTCCCGAGCTTCTCTGTGAATAGTTGTGTGATATTTTAGTTAGTAGTTGTTTGTTTAGGTCCAGAGCATCTTTTGGAGGGTCTGGAAGCCGTGTGGTTTTGTGAGAAGACGAGATTTCTAGACAAAACCCGTGTGTTTGTGTGTTTGAACAGATCTTAGAACTTAGAGCAGCGTTACTTGTGCAATCCTCTGTGGGAATGACATCTTGTATACTAAATGAGCAAAAGGAGTAATCCTGCGACACTACAAGTTTCCATTGCTCTACAGAGAGCTTTAGCAAACGCGGTCCACAAGAGAGCAATTGCAGTAGGTGATGCTACTTCATGTGACTTTGTTGTATGTAGGAGTTTTGACTTAATGTGTGTGATATTTTAGGAGCGATAGACCACCTTAGAGCTACTGATAGCGGAGCTTAGCTCCGGTGTTCTTCCTCTCTTCGAGACGTTGGTTGCTCGACCCTTCGGGTTCTTCTTTCCCTTGTAAGGCTTGATGGGGTCTTTCCATCCATTGGCTATTCATTGCATAGCGTGTTTTTCATATGGAACGCACTCGAAAATTATGCTGAAGTCAATTATAATGAATAAAGAAGAGAAGTCTGGCAACTACAGGAGACGTTTGATGCCGCACTAGAATCCGTCAGTGCAAAACATGGACGACAACACCGAGCCTTGTGTCTCACTGACTCTCACACCACTGAGACAACAGTAGTGACTATTTCGCTATCCTTCGGGATGGCAGGAGATGAGAGTGCGTAGTGAGAGTGTGCGGGGAGGACAGAAGATGAGAGAGAAGGAAGAGAAAGAAGGGAAAGGAAGAGAAGAGAAGAGAAGAGAGTGTAAGTTGAGAGAGTGGAGTGTATCGGACTGGCTGAGTGCAGATTTGTTTATTATATTATATTATTTTATTTTGGTTCTAGAGTTGATACATTTCGTGAAGAGAGATTTTTAGAGAATTTTGAAGACTTTCTTGTCACATATAGTGCGTTCTTTAACCCTAGAGGATTAAGATTCTTTATTTGAGAGTATATTTTTGAGATGTTTTTATTACGAGTACCGTATGATCGGATATCAATTTTTTCTAGCTATGATCATTAGGGAGCTCATGGATGACGATGGATCTCTAGCGAGTCTCGTTCCTTTCGTGTGATCGTTCTATGGTTCTTCCTTCTCTCTTTATTACTAGCATTATCTTTCGATTGAGGGGTTACAATCATCAGCTCCGCTGCAGGTACTCGTCAAGAAGACCTTTTGGATGGACCCCTCTTTGTCTTAGCTCATTATAGAGCTCTCTTGGCCACCACCTTGGTTGCTCCATGTTGAGTCTTTTCATCTCTAGTTGATGAAACACATATCGTAAGTCCAACAGACCAAATATGTGATATCTTTGATCATCTCGTCTCTCGATTGACTTTAGTAGGTTGAGAGTGAAGGTGTCAAAGTGTAGGCTTGATCTCCCATACGTATTTCGTCGGACCTCCAGAGAGATTTGTTACACTTAGAGATGGTTTACTTATCTTTGGATTATCGATGGATTCAGAGGATTTCGTCTCTTGATATTTAGATGTTACTCTGACGGATGACGTTATGCATATTGAGGATCTCCTTAGGTTAGAGGACTCACAGATTACCTTTGATATCCTTTTCTCTTCCATTGCACATCATCCGAGTTACTACGCAATGTACCTCCATCTCTTATCTTTATCTCGCGCCTTAGAGAGTTTGATAAGATGATCATGAGATCTTTGACGATATCTTGGGACCGGGGACTTTTGAGTGTGTGGCATGACCTCTCTCACATAGACGGACATCATTGTCGATATCATGTGACGATGTGAGTTTATTATCTATGGAGGAGACTACTCCGATAGTCTTTTTGAGTAGTTGGGCCCTCTCAGCACTTTGGCTCTGTTGTCGTTTTCTCGTGCGAGATATACTTATTCTAGAGAGCCATGTGATGGAGATAGAGGATGGTTCTTATCCACTACAGATGTGTCAATGAGAAACAAGAGATAGTTTGACTCTTGAGACACGTGAGACACATCTTCGATTCGATATCTTAGCTACCGATGGATCTCACAGACTGCAATCCTCTCTAACGAGACATCACTTCCAGCAGATTCTTCATGCGCTCTTAGTTGATCTTTCCATCTAAGAGGATATTAGAGCTCGACTCCGCTCTTGTTCGAGCAAGGACGCAAGCTCTTGACTCATAGCTCGACCTTGCATTAGAGCATTCTAAATCACACCGACTATCTTCTCTACAACGATGAGATTCCGTCTAAGTTTAGTCTAGCTTGTTGCTTCGATATTATCCACATATGAGTGCGATGTCTCACTCGACACCTCGGGTCGACATCTTGCTCGCTGTCCTCAAGGTGGAGAGTGAATAGCTAGTCATGATGTCATCAGGGACGTTGTGTTTGCTATAGCACGGGAGAGCGATTATATGACGTGGAGAGAGCGTTGATATGTCTTTCATACGAGATGTTTAGTAAGAGTTGACATGTACATGGAAGATCTGATCTCAGTGACAAATGTGGTTGTCATGAACTGTTATTATGAATTATTCCAGAATTGATAGAAGAAAAAAATCCGACACGAGATTCGATGGCAACACATGTGATCACCTTCAAGGATGGACTGCAGGCGTAGTGGCAGCAAGAAATGTGACAAAGTATAAAGATATGCAGGAGAGACATCACTTCATTCTTTAGCCTTGGAGATATATGCATCGACAGCTTCAGAGTTCGATGTTTTTATTCGAGATTGTGCCAGAGCTTACCATTAGAAGCGCCAAGGTACCACTTACTCTTTTCTTTTGCACTACATTTTTAGACAACGAGTTTTCATTACATTACAAAGAATTTTAGCAGATGCGGTCCACAAGAGAGCAATTGCAATAGACGATGTTATTTTATGTGCACATGTTGTATGAAGGAGTTTTGATTTACCAGTGTGTGATATTTTAAAAGCGATAAGCGACCTTAGAACTACCTATAGCGTACGCCGATGTTATTCCTCCCTTTCGGGAATTGGTTGCTTGGACCTTCGGTTCCCTCTTTTCATTGTAAGGCTTGATGGGTCTTTTCATCCGTTGGCTATTCACTGCCCGCGTGTTCGGGCAGGGAGGGCTTAGGTTACGTGCGTAAAGTGCACCGGCAGCGTGCGTATGTAGAATCTGTAAATGTCAGTGGTAACCGGTAAGCACTATATGTAGATTCTTGAAGTCATGGGACCTCGTGTTTTGAACTCATCCACGTTATCACTAGCTCGATGTTGGTATGTCAGATTAGATGCCTGACTTACTAGCATTCCTTGAAATGTGTACGTGAGGCGCCGTCTGCTGATTGGTTCAAAGGACCTCAATTTTAGCAACACTAGAGGTCATAATTTAACCGCTGTATTTGGTCTCTTCACTAGTGCAGTAACCGCTTGGATTGGAGTTCAACTGAGAGAAATTTGCAGTCTCCGTCATGAGAAGAGAAAGAAAAATGATTCTTAGTCGGTGGGTTTCGGGAGATTCGTAGTTGGGAGTTAACAAGCAGGCAAATTCGGGGTTATTTGACTCGTTACGAATTGAGTGTTTATCCTTCTATGAACTTTCGCCGATCGCTACATCAGGCCAATTTTCTGGAAAATAGCCTATGCTGGGATTTCCTACCGTTCGTGCTCACCACCATGGTTTAAGAGTAGTCCATACAAATGATAGTCTATTGAGTGGGGGCAGTTGCCTCCATTCCCTGCCACCATCTAGACTTCGTGTTTCTTGTAAAAACCCAAGGTGGCAGGATAATTTAGCTGCTAATTGTGGAAATTGTGGGAAGGGGTTCTCTGGACAATTCAGAGACAGGGGACGAGAATTAGCTCAGCAAATGTTTCAGATTTTAACGCAGAATTGGCACCCGCGGGAAGTTCAGAAGCTGCCCATCTATTATCACAAAGACGGGCAACAACTACAGTATACTTGGAATGGACAGATCTTATTCATGGAACCCATGGATCCGACGGTGGTCGGTGGAGGTTCGTTAAAGGAGATTAAATTCTACCTCTTGGGTACGAGGAGATTTTGGAGGACTTTGCGAAGGACATTTGTGCCTGAGCACGTACGGCCGCATTATCTCTCTTATATGAAATGGAAGTTTCTACACCGAATTCTCAGTTCTGTACTCCAAGTGCAGTGTACACAGGTGAATACGTTACGTTAACTCGAACTTCTGCTTTATTTGCCTCTGAGTCTTATTTGTCTTTTGATTTTCACCTACCAAGTTCAAGAAACTTCCAAGTTCCCCTAATCTCTTACTAACCTCGACTAGTGTTTTGTTTCGTCGAATGGAGACGATGACACAGCAGGCTGATCACATCCGCATAGTTCTGACATCTCGTAGCCTTTCGGGTGTGGCAGGCAATGCTACAGGCCATAGGAATAGGAGCAAGAAAGGCCTTGCCAGCAGCAGCGTGAACTGGTTATTGAAAGATGGACTTGGTCGATCTGGACGATTTGTATACTCTGGAGCTCTAGGCTCCACATTTGATTCAAATCTAAAGGTCTTTCCCGCCATATAACCATTCAAGTTTGCACTTATGGACAATATTCAGTTATCGTTTGCATTAAGTATGTTCTGAGTAAACGTTAGGCGAGGCCGTTCCGCTGAGATGATGGTGTTACCTCTTATTGAGATTGGCAGAGAGTGAGGTTTTCAACATCTGTTTTATTCAGCATGAGCCTGGGCTTGGAGATGATGACACCGTACTTTCCTAGCTACTTTCTATTTCTGGCAACGGTGGCAAATGTCGGCAGATCAATCGCCTTGGCTGCGTATTTGGCAAAGAGTGTATGTATATTGACGCCCCTCTGTTCTGTTTACTATGTACTTCTGTGGATTCAGTATTTTCGGGTAAACTCAAGTGTGTAGGTAGTTCTTGCATGGCGCTGCTATCCACATGGACAGACATGTATTGACCCTAGTTTCGTCTGATACAATACAAAATTCAAGTTTTAGTCCAGTTCGAAGGGGGATTTTTTTGACTGCTGGTGTGAGAGCAGAAGGTAATGGTTTACGCCACCGAAATGTTTGAGAGTGCGAGAGAGAGAGAGAAGTTCGGTCTGAGCACATATGTTTTGCGATTTTTGTGTTTGTGACTGCTGTACCTTGTCAATGATTTCAGTCAGCTATACACAAGAGCTTTGCAGTGGGGGACAACCTTGCAGATATTGCTGCGAAAGGACAGGTGAGAAGCTGAGAACTCATCAGACTCGGTCGAATGATTACCTGGAATTTGTTTCCTAGTATCTCACTTCCGTTTATGTGCTGCTTACTTAGGCTGCTTAGAACTCCTATCTTACACAGTTTTTCGTTTTACTTGGGTGATGGGGACAGGTGCAGACAGTGGTTGCTGATAATCTGGGCCTGGCAGTATCTTGCGCGCTGAGTACCTTTATAAGATCAAATAAAAGGTGAAGCTCGTGTGTCTCAGGTTCTTTCTTTGCAAACAGTGACAGCAAGTTCTGCGGGCGGACCCTTAATTGCACAATTCTCGCATGTATATTTGCGTGTACTAGGTGCCAGTCTGACTTTCTTGTTGTACATTTCTGCAGGTTGGAGGTATTTTTATTACTCGTCATTTTCCCTATTCTAACAGGTCTTGATTTGTTTGCTATTTATTATGAGCTCCAAGCGGTCCACCTCCAGACATTAAATAAGGTACTTCGTCCTTCTGAGGCTATAGTTTTCTATGTGTCTGTCTGTAGTTACTGAAACTGTCTTGTTCATAGGTACTCAGACAGAATCTGAGGAGCTTACTGATCCCTTCAGTAAAGCTTGGTTTTCTGGGTGTGAGGGACAACTGCATGTCATGGATGTTTTTAGCACCTTGTTTAGAGCTGTTTTCCAGCTCTTTTTCTTCTTATCATTATGTATGTCGGCTGTGTACTCCCATTTATGAAGACTTTTACTCTTCACGACTGCAGGTAAGGCTTGAAATTATTGTAAAAGAATGGATCAGAAGGAAGAAAGGACCATCGACAGAAGAAGTGAGCACTTTAGAAGGTTTACAGTTTTTCGAAATCCCTGGTAACCATCCCCACTAGTCTATCCCTCGCGTTTTCCGCAATCCTTCTTGTCTTTCTTCTAGCACGAAATCTTTGCGTAAAGTTCTCAAAGTCCGTGGTGAACATTTGCAGGTAAGGAGACCTTGCCTCTAAGAATTGGAGCACTAAATCCTTCAGGCTGGAAACCAGATGAGGTGTTGCATGTATTCCGATCTCAGTCTCAGCAACCTTATGCCCTCTTTCGAGACTCTTACAGTCCTATACCATTCGTCCATCAGGTAAACCCTTGACAATCGTTTGTGTTATCAAGTATATCATAGATGGAAATATCTCACGGGAGCCTGGCGCGTTTCTCTTGTATTGAGACATTTCCTACACTTAAGGAGGAGTTGTAACTCATGTTTGGTCTCTTCTCAGTCAGGATTACTCCTATGGTTGAGGGATGATTTCTGTCCGAAGGATGTCATCACCGGTGCCTTGCAGGTGTGTGGTCAGTGTAGAATGTGCATAAAACCAAGTGCTTTTGCCTAGGGCCAAACTGTCACACCGGTTGACGACTTCTTAATCCTTTTGTCGAGATGCACATGACATATCTGCGACACTTCGAAGCTTTTAGACGGAGAAACAGGCAGGAAGCATGTCAAGCATAGTTGTATGTCTCGTAGTTCCTCTCCTGCATCTTATTCTCGTTGGTGAAAGTGCAGCGGTGTTGCAAATGCTTGTAGGTGGAACATCTACGAGTGATTGCTTTGTCTGGAAGCTTGATGTCGTCGAGTGGTGTGCCCGAAGACAAGGCGACAGTCGACTGTATCGACCTGCATGTGCACAGACAAGCGTCCAGGGAAGGGCGAAGGAGTCCTAAGGATCTTCGGGGAAATTGGCGTATGCTGGTCGAGAAGAGTAGACAAGAAGCTGTAGAGGGCGTAGACTCGTTACTGGCTGAGATGGAGGAGAGTGGGTGGCAAACGAAGCACGTCTTACTGGCTCCCCAGGAGCGTCACACGTACAGCACAAAACTGAAAGGAACGAAAAGTGTTGAATGATATGTCATGTTTGGTTCATTTTGAATTGGAAGTAATTAAAATCCAAGTAGACAGGTCAGCTCAGACACGGTAAGGAAGTTAATTGACAGCCTTAAGTCGCGCACAGTGGTGCATTATTACCGTGTATAAGCCGTGAGTTGATAAAGCACTCAAGCACGTCCTAACCTTCCGGGTTCAGAAGGGCTAACCTGCTTAAGTAGGACAGTGGGACTATGAGGTGGTTCCTGTCATGTGTAAAAGACAAAAACACTGACGAGTCGAGACTGGGACGGGTTGGGTTAAGTCACAGATTTGATTATGCACATAAGTCGTCTGTAAGGTCGGTAGCTCGCCCAAATTTTGACACTTGACATGATTGGCACTGGTGCAATCGGCTATAGTTAGCCGAAATATCGGAGTTGTACATTAACGAACGCATCGTTATATACGAATACATCGCCCTCGTTTGTGGCGAACTGGTGAAACTGGTACCTTCATACGGAATGAAAGCCTTCTTTATTTTATTTCACTCATCTCCAAGCCTCCTCAACCGAATGATGTCGGAGTGGGTCAAGCTAAGCCTCTCTTTACATGCTTCATACCATCCAGAAATGCTGTCATCGTCAACCTCGAGCAAGTGTGGGCCACAGAAATTCGATAGATTTAAAATCTAGTCCCGTATATTCGCTCGTGATTTACATGTACCGTACTCAACGTGGTTTATTATTGGATGGGCTGCTGTCTTGGAAGGAGATTTGTTTGAACACATTTTAGTAGCTTCGGGCTTCTGTAAACATTCTTCTTCTACTCCGGTAGCGCTTCAATACTCAGTGAAATATTCATAAGCCCTCTAAGCGGAGGTCGGACCGTAGGCTGCCAAGTAGTGAATAGTGACAGGCTACCTGCCGAGCAGTTTGTCAATCTTGCACTGATGTTTGATGCTCAACTCTGCGAACCCCAATTTTTGTTGAGACATCCATGTTTTTTGACATAATCGAGCGCACACGCAGATGCGAACTAATGTTGTTTCAGTTGAAGTTGATGTTAGAGCTCCCAGCACCATCTTACAGTCACTCGGGTTCTGGTATTCTACAAGAGATAACTCCTTCCATAGGGGAACAGTTCAGGCGTGATCTCCATTTCTTCATTGTCGTGCTATTAGAGGTTGAGGTTGTCGAATAATCACATCTCTTAAGCCATAGCCATAGGAATCGCGATTATTGTCTGTCACCGTAAGCAGTCCTTGTGGTCAGGCTTGATGGTTGCGGTGTGTCGACGACGGTAATTTGCCGTTTGGTAGGTCGATTGGTCAGACCGGAACAATCGCGAACGTGCGTGCCGGAAAGGTAGCTGAGTCCTCATAGTTGAACAAACCCAAAGCTCGTCCCTTGGGAACTAAGGTGAGTACGGAGGTTGCTGTGAACGTGTGCTAGCACAGGCAGGAGGAGTCAACGAAGACTCGACGCGGGGGTCCGACGGGATTCGGAAGTCGTGGGCAGTAAGCCCAGCTGCTCGTGAAAGGTCGAATGTGCGAATACAGTACCAGGACGAGTGGCCGTCGATAGTGCTAACCAGGGTGTGTCCTGCAGCTCCCAGAGGAAGGCGAGGGGAGGGAAAAGGATCCAGAGCGGCATATGTTGCACGCGAAAACGTTAGGCCAGTTTAGCTCTACATTACGGAGAACGGCAGCAGCGTAAAGCTTAGTTTATTTGATATCAGTCACTTGTGCAGTTTGTCATCATGGCAAACGCAGGAGCTAAGAAGCGCAGGGAGGAGAATCTTAAACATATGAGAAATTTGCAGCTACTTGTGCTTATTTCTAACGTAAGTTTTCGATTTACTCGTTTTCTGTGCCTGTCGGTTCCGTCACTTTCTATTGCACAACCTCATCTGAAAGTGTCCTGGTCACGGATTTCGCCGTAGGGATTTTCATTGGAAGTAAAATTTTGACAGGTTGTGACAGCGTCACCAGTCGTGCTTTGTTCTCGAGAATTACATCGATTCTTATGGAGCGTGGGGATATTCATACGTCAATGCACTAGTGGAATTTGTCGTTTGAGGACTAACGGAGTATCTAAATGGAATGGCAGGGAGTTTACATCTTGGGGAGAGTAGTTATCTTCAACTCATCAGTTACATGGAAGCACTACATTGGGATGATTCTAACATCCGGTGCATACCATCTCACCTACAACTGGATAAAGGATTTGTCCTTGCCTTCGTACGACGATAAGGGGGAGCTTACTGATGGCGGATATGATCTTAAGAGCTCTGGTCTATGTTCGTAAGTTTCCAAGTTCTGTCAGAGACATTCGCGTGTTCAGTTTTCTTCGTTTGGAGTATTTGTACTTGCCACTTATACGATTCGGATCTTTAGATAGTTCGCAAAATTTGGGTCTGAAATCTCCCTAACTTGTGCACACCATATTTTGTAGTGTGGTCTTAAGATGATGCTGGTGAAAATCTACGGGGTTGAGTAGTTAGTATGATGCCTTTTAGGATAATTTGTTAGTTTTTGCCACTTGTAGACATGTGAATGACGACCTAGAGTTGACCTGAATACTGGCTTTATTTCGCCGTATCAGCCTGGCAATTGACCCGATGGTAGAAACCTAATCTCGCTCTTCTTTACCGTGTTGAACAGTTTTCGTGCTTTATCTTTTCCTGCCGGAGAAGTGGGTTGTCATGTACCTTGCAATTGTAAACATTCATGCCGCTATTTCGAAAATGCTTGGAGTGCACTTTTCAGGGTTTCCGTCGTTTGTTTGTGTGTGTATCTTACTCATGGCCAGTACTTCAACCTCGCAGGTATCTTCACGATGTTTTGTATGTTACAGCGTTCGTTCAGTATGGCTCGCTTATATCAGACAAGGCCTGGTATATTTTTTTGGTGGTATGTGCTCCTTAGGAACCAACATGCTTAAGTCTTCTGTTTATTCTGACGCACGTCCAGAACATAGTTCAGATTGGGTGCAACGATGTCGATGTCGAGTCTTCAGTTTGCCCAGTTTACCTAGGAAGTACAGAAGGATGAAGGTGTGAGGGACGTGGTGTGAAAGATGCAACCCACACAGATCTTTACTCTAAATAGCGAGGCACTTTTTCACTTTTTCGTTGGAAATCAAACATATTACAAGCTGAAGAAACGCTAACACATGCCTTTGGATATTTTTGCAGATTCCTGCATTTGCGTTGTATAAACTATGGACAATGATTTTGTACCCCTACTTCTTCCTGAGTCAGAAGGTTGGTTCTTTTCTGAAACTTAAACTCCGATGGGGAATGATCTATGTGAGACCGAAAGTCGTTGCTCGTTCTTCGTTGGGGTTGATTGCTCCTTGTTCCACTTCGGTGTGTTGTAGTTGATCTCGCTTGCTTTGCTCCCAAGCTCTGCTACTGAGACCTCAACTTGTCAGCGGGTCGATTTGTTATCTGTCCCCTTTAATCAACCAGGCAGTACGAAATAATTTATTGGACACGAAAGACGGAGCAAATAACGTCACGTGAAGAGTTTTGGTACGGAGGTGCTCAGGAACAATCTAGGAAAGAAAGAAATTATCACGTTAGTAAGGTTTGGTTGCGTGGACTTCAGTTCCAGTCCTTGTAGGGAGCAAGTAGGTATGTTACTAGAGTAAGGGAGCAGTGTACCAAGAATGTGGAAAGGTGGAATTGGTGGGACGCGTAGGATATCATCCCACGTCCTGGCCACCAAGAGGATTCAGGAGGATCTGGAAGCAGATCGAAATCCAGTCTTCAAGGGTAACAGGCTAAGATCGTCTCAGGTAAGGTCTTGAACTGAAGAGAAAACTTTGCCTCGCATCCATGAACGTGGCCCAGGAGATTAAGCGGACTAAAGTGAGCGCGTTCCTTGATCTGCTTCAGTCAGCTTAAGGTAGGTCTAACCCTATACAGGTCAAACAGTCTCACAGTAAGTATCAGTTCGGTAATACTGGCTGTTGCTAACTCATTGTTTGGGACTGGTAAGCTGGTCGAGGAAAGTTGGGGTTTGCTCTGAAAGGAGTCTTCTGTGGGAACCTCACAAGATATTTCTGCGCTTCAGGCTGGAAATTTGACACGTTTAGTGTATGCACTGGGATTTCTCGACGTGCACTGTGGCAAACAGAGTCTGATTTTGTGACCTCCTTGGCTGTTTGGAGCAGGCTGAGCCCGAGGACGAGGTATCGAGGAAAAAGAAAGAAAAGGCTGAGAGGAAGGCCAACAGACCAAAGTTTGCCAAAGCGAGGAGGTGATTGATCAGTGGTTGAAGTAGAGCGGAGTCCAATACTACGAGTTTCTTCACAGCGATCTTCATGCGTTTTATGCCAACTCTAAGTGCATGCTCACAGCATCTCAGCCGTGGGATCCCATGGTAAAGGGAGGCCGAGGAGGACAAGGAGATCCACCAGCTCAGAAGGAGCGACGGCAAATTGAAGATGTATGAAAGTATCAAGCAAAGCTTGGCATTCGGCTCTCCGGTTTGCGTCAGTTGGGAGTGCCTCATAGGTTTGCCCCTTGGTGGCCGCACTTACTGGTCTTCATAGGCAATTCCCAAGTAGCGCGAGAGAGGAAAGTTGTAACTTCGTCAGCTGATGTTAGGTACACAGAAGCAGATTTCGGGTTCTCGGCGATAAGAAAGAAAAGCTTCACATGATCCATTCAATCATGCTGCTTGTAATGATGACTGTATATTTTCTTGCGCTGGTTTTGGAGCTTGTTGGCTAGCGTTGCAAAAATCTCTAGTCATATCTTGTTAAGGAGTGCATAGATGGATTCTGCAGGGATTTCCTTTTGTTAGATTTCTATTGTTGATTGTCGATTCTATAATTCGGTGAAGGTCCCCAGCTGCAGGAGCGATCTTTCTTGTGATTATATTCTGAACGCAATTTAACGGCCTACGTATACTGACATTTAAAACCACAGTTCTTAGGCCGAGTCCCCATCACAGGTCACCGGTACTGAATGAGATCAGTCCAGTAAATACGGCGTTACATACGGGTGGTACTCATTTCGTATCGGGAGAGCACCTCTTCCTTACTTTCGGGCATCGCTGGTATTGGGTTATGATTGCAGCAGGTTGCGATGAGACTTGACTTCACAACAGGCTTTCTCGTTCACCTTATTCGCCTTATTGCAAACTACTGTACTAGCAGAAACAATGACTCATGCGGAAGAAGGGACACCATAAGAGTGTTAAACTGGAATTCTGGTTACACTGAATAGCAGTCATTGGTTTTGTTTGTCGATCTGAAACTCCAGGTAACAGTTTGTCGTGCTCGAGTTCTTTCCAGCACAGTGAGTAGTATTGAGGCTGTTAAGGACTAGAGAGTTGTTGAAACTGTACATTTTTGGACATAGAATAAAAAGTGTCAGAAAGTAGCAGAAGATATTACTCAAAAGTTTTAAAACGTGAATCACATTCTGACTATTCTAAACATGTGTCAGAAAGTAGCAGAAGATATTATTCAGAAGTTTTAAAACGTGAATCACATTCTGACTATTCTAATCATACTGTCCTTCGCGTGCGAGAAACAATGGTTGCAACAACGTTCTTTCTGTTATATTGTTCGATTCAGTATAAATTTATATTTGAGTTAATTTAATAAATTTAAAGTGATGAAATTTGATGCCACCGGAGGCCATGTTGTGTACCGAGCTCACTTATATAGTACCCTCAGCTATCCGTCTGGACTTTATAATATCTAACGGGGCCTCCCCCTTTACTTTGGAATACCATACACTAATTTTCTTAACCACAACTAACGCGGGTGGACAAGTTCTCATATGTAGAAAACACACTTCCTTAAAACTGCTAGTTTAATGAAAACTCTTAACTTCGCTACGCAAAGATGGGAAAAAGACAAGCGCAGAAGGAAGAGTGAAATGTATGATTTGCATTGGTTGTAAATGAAGTGAATGGATTTGAATTTCTCATTTTCTTTAAGCTCATGAAAGCATTTCACAGTACAGCGAACACAGAAACTTCCTTCCTGTATAAATAGGTCGTTCCTTAATTGTTTTTTGGTAATCATGAAGACCCTATAACAGAAACATCTTGGTTAGATGGTTTCCAAACTTACCTAAGATCGATCACTCATAAACATATAAACGCATCTAGTAACGCGACTACTACTGCTGCTAATACTTATATCCTGGAGCCAGAGAATGCAGAATAAAGTCATGAAAGGTATGGATAAAGGATCTCGATAAGAGCTCTTACGGACTCTTCACACTAGTAGTTTATCTCGTTCAGATCTGTTCCAGCGCAGTGTCATTCAGGTTCGGAAATAATCTTGTTTTCACACTTGTCTTTCTTTTTGACAACATTTTTCTGCAGAGTGCTACCAGAGAGGTTTCAAGATTGGATGGTTCTCGAGACTTTTCGAGAGGCCTGACAAAGAAATGTATCTACGTCTCTTCAAGGACTGTGTACTTGGTAGGGATAACATCACGAGAAGAAGAATAAATAAGCATGCTCGATCCACTTCGGGAACTTTCTCGCGTTTTTTTTTTCAGAAAATTTTAAGTGTTAGAATGGTAATTGTATACCAAATTATCAGAAAAACATTTATTCATTTCTAAATATTAAACTGATAGCTGGACCTACAGTTGCAGGACGGTCCAGATATAACCGATAAGTAGAGTGTGGATCCACAAGTATCGAAGACTACAAGTGCGGCAGCCTGCTAATAAAAATATTTGAAAGAGTTAATTTATTTTTCATATATAATTTATTATTTAAGAATTAAGCTTCCTGTCAGCTGATTACCTCTCTATTATGATGGTGAACAAATCAACACACACCTGATATCTCTGTTTAGTAGTGTGAAGAAAAATTAAACAACGTCACGTACTTTGAAGATAATATTGTTTTTCACGCAAACCAGTAAAAAGCAGGGCTTCCGATGGTAGATTTTTACGTTTGGGAAATAGACGGAAAACAAAATAAACAACAATAAAGTGTGAAGAGTCTTCGAAGAGAATTGTAGGTGTAAAGGACGCATCTATGTCAAATATCAGATAGTTCATGTTATCATGCCAATATAAAGGGAGAGAATAGATTTTAACACGCTACTATCTGTTAAAATCTAGATAGTAGCGTGTTAAAACCTCACTTAACTTCATGTTAGATGAAGTTAAGTGAGGTTAAGAGCAGCAGCTTTGGTAAGTAGCAGTAAAGGCATGTTGTATTCGAACGGTTCGAACTGGGATAGATTTAAGCAAATAGTTACTGATTCGCAGAAACTCTTGAAACGAACGCTACCATTTTGAGTTTCCACAAGTGTTCTTACTCACGGGGGAGCCCTTGAAGGAGGGGAGTGCGTCCTTGACAAGTGACCTTAAAACCGAGAAAGATTAGCATTAGTGCCTCCATCAGCATTTAAGATGTGTGAGGAGAGTAGCCCGTTGCTTCTTTGGTTTTTGGACCGTGGAGGCGGGGCTGCTAATAGCTGGCTCGCAATGACAGACGTCGTGGAGCTTCACGATGCAGAGCATGCAGAGGCGGGGCACCTGGAGCAGGTCGGTAATTTCGCTGTCAACACAATACACATTTCTTGCTTAGCTACGAGAATGGGCATTCGAGGAATTTACGTCCCCCGTGAGTATGTTTCTTTGCTCGTGGTATTCATTTTTTTTCGACCTATTCGTTTTGCTATTTCCGAGTCCAGCGATCGATCCGAAACTGTCGTCGACGTCGACGGGGCTAAGGACGATGACGATACAGAGGTCAATACAGAGGAAATAAGTCCCGTTGAAGTGAAGCCGCTTTCAGACTACGAGTTCTTGAACACTACTTACAGTATCTCTCATTTCTGTCCTCTGTCATCTCGAACATCGATGATCTCTTTCGACGACCGCTTCCTGCTACTAACAAGGACTTATATTTACTTAGAACTTGGTTTTTCTCAGCATCCGTCAGAGTTTTTAATCAAGTTCGATTACATCAAGATAGGGAGAACATGTCATCCGTGTCAGGTGCATACTGTTCCCTTACAGACATTAGCTGGTCCGTTTCGCTTCTTTTCATACTCGGTCGATAGCTTTTACCTCCATTTGCAAGACAGCCGATTCTAAATGTTTTCTTATCCTGCACACTTCAGCCGAGCTGATGGTTCTCTGAGATCCACTGTTCATGCGGTTTATCGCCTCCGTTCCACCCTTGTGTATGCAGCCAAGTCGACCTTGAAGAAAACATTGTTCTTTGTCCTCATTTCTCTCTCATCAAACCATGTCTCTCAGTCGTGAGGCTAGAGCTAGGCGCCTCAGCCTAGAGCTTTCAGTGATAATATGTACCACGGGAGATGACCTCGACACTACTTACTCCTCTTGTTTCTGTATTTTTGAAAAAGCAATGCGTGTCTGGTATATTTTCGATTGAGCGAGGAGGATCCCTTCTTCACTTGCACTTTCAGGACGTGGTATGCATATACGTGAAAGTCATCTGTCGAAGTGAAGAAACGTATACGACAGATGTTGGGGTGGGACAGAAACAGACCTATGAGAGCTGAAGTTTGTGTGAAGCAGCTGTCCAACAAAGGCATCCATATCTTCGTTGGGATGCTCGGTTATTGTCTTAAAGACGAAAACCAGCAGCACCATCATACTGTGAAGAAGAAATAACGGAGAGCATGATCGATGACGGCAAGGAGCTGTTCATGCTCATGAGAGCGGCGATATCAAAAATAGTGTGGAGTTAATGTACTGCAACATACTGCCTCGGGCTCTACAGTTTAACAGGTATAAAAGCATGAGTCCTCTGTCGACTACATTTCCCAGATGCTTAGGTGTCATGCTCGCATCCGATAAGTATACTGCATCTCCTCGATGGTTAACACAACCAGGGATACAGAAAAAATGATCAGAGTCACTATGAAATTGTTTCATCAGACCTCAGGACGTCACTGCAGATGACGTTGATAACATCTTCTTCTACAGAGAGAGTACTCGCTGTCCTGATTGCTCTCACATGTATGTCAAGAGAAAGTGCAGACACCGCCAGTTCCAAAGCAGGAAGACGAAGGCACAGTTCCAGAATGCAAAGACGAAGGCACACCCATTTGCACCGTGAAGAACCTTTTCACCGTAGCAGATGCATTTTTAGAATATATACTTCTCACAGAGGCCATGAGCAGAGGCACAGGGCACGAAAGGAGATTAGCAGCAGCTTAGACAACTGCAGCATAGACTATGTACAGACTGAAATGTATTACGTTTCTTACATAAATAAAGCTTCTGGGGTCACCATACCCCTTTTTTCTTCAAGCTGGAAAAGCGATAACAGTTCTGTTCGCATCAAGTTAAGAGGGGTAGCGAAAAGACTCGCTTAGAGACTAACCTCTTGGATGATGTAGCTCATTGACACACTCAGAGAAATAATGTTTCGATACAACGTGATACTCACTAATATCAAATAACGAAACATGATGCAGTCATAATACAAGGACGAGAAAGAGCATGAATATGCAAGGATGCTAACACTTCTTTGCATATTTCACATTCTCCATATTCTGATGGAAGTGGAAAATATACAAGAGTTTAATTTATCATCTAACTTTTTCATTGAGAAAGTTCAAATAAAAAACTAAATATTTTGTTAATGGTTTGGTTCTTTGCTTGTAGCCTTCGGCAATTATACTGACAGAAACGTTTCTTCTTTTTCTTATGGGTTATGTCAGGATATTCTCGTATCTCTGGATCGATCTAACATTTAATATTTACATATAATTTTAATTTTTTATCAGCTTAGTATAGAATTTCCACTTAACATTTATATATTTTCGGTGTAACAACAATCGGAAAGAATTCCCAAGAAGTTCATGTTGCATGCATACATATTCAGTTATTGAAGCTATTCGCGTCTTATACGTTCGCTCTTAACGTCTCATTCTTCATGAGCACTCGTCCTTAGAAAGTTTAGAATGAGTTCGTATTTTCGAACAAACCTAGAGTTACTTACGCGACCGAAAGATTAGTATGATAGATCTGAGATTTGCAGTAATTCATATGGTCTGTATTATATGTATAGTTTACACCATAATTAATCTGAAGCTTAATATAATATGGACAAGACTAATATCAGTATGATAATTAAAAAACCTTTCTCGGTAATTAATTTGCACTACATTAATTACAATGAATGTTGTAGTATAAAGCCTTCCTGACATACCACAATCACGCTATTTAATTTGTTCCTGCATACTAAATAATAAATTACCTTCACTATGAGAATCCGAATATCAAGAGAATCTTAATTTCATCATCTTCAAGAAACTCAAGTTGAATTCGAATGACGGTCTGTCAAAGTACTATAAAGCCCATCATGATTTTTGACTGCATTATGGTACTAGTAAGTGTAATTTCTACTTAAGATCTTCATCATCATAGTTAAGTGACAAAGACATCCGGAGAGCCCGGAGCTCCAGCTTTTGTAGATCTGCATTTCGAGCATCTCAAGATTCCGAAAATTATAGGAAAAGGACATAACATATATTCATTTTTTCTTAATATTCTCTTAGAATAACAGCGTTCAATATCTCTGAAGACTGTTCATTCATGAAAGTACTTTGTGTGTATCTAAAATAAAATAAAATAAAATAAAATAACGCAACATTACTGCCATTCTCATTGACAAGCAAAAGCACATGTAACTACCAACTCTAGAGCGCTGTACTCCACATAGCCTGCCGAGTAATGAAGTCATCAAAATACTCAATTTCATGACATGCCTGAGCAGCCCACGGTTCTGCTTTCGAAGGTTTCCATCCAAATGTCACGTTTGATCATGACAAAAACCAGAAACTCAAGTTCGAATTCATTCACCCGAGCTCTGCAAACAGATTTCTTTATGGTTTGAGTCTGAACAGATTCTCTTTGTAAACATAGTTCTCTTGAATCTAAATATTTTCTTTTTATATATATGTGTGCATTTTCAATGATTTATGGACCAGTTATTATGAATTGGTTCAAAATGTGAGTAGAATTACTGCTTGGTTCCAGTGCCGTATAAAGCTCACACTATCATGTCATGGAGTGTTAAGCGAAATAATCAGTCAGATCCTCCTCCACTGCACGATGTAATATAAGCACTGCAGTACAGCTGAACATTAATTAATTAAACAGGGATGTCAAACTAAACGAGGAAGCATTGCACTCGAGTTCACAAGCAGACTGTAGCTGGCATACGGTATTAACTAGGGTTGAGTGTGGCATACGGTAGCGTTAGATTAATCAGTATCTGATACTGAGTGACTGCTCAGTCTTCGGGCTCCGACTCGGATCAGATCGCTTCGCTTCGATTGCGCTATGTATGCAAGCCCATACATACGTACAGTACATGCAACAGTAGATCCTGTGGCTGACGTGAGAAGCATAGAACTGCCCAATAGAACGAAGGAGTAAGTACAGCTGATGACAATGCATAATCATTACCGGGATTACTGCTCTTCGGAAAGGGAAGGGAAGGGAAGAAGATCTCTAGAGACTGTTCACAATCAGATCAAACGCTACGCTAGTTAGTTCGTTAGTTAGTCGGTAGCAAGGAAGGATATTATTACTTACTGCTTTGCAATACAATCATATCTGCCCTACTAGCTCGTTCCTTTCTGCCTGGCCGGCCTCCTGACCTTCATCTGCAACTACTGCTGCAGGTACTGTAGGCTAGCTATCGGTCGGTCGGTCTCACGAGCTCATCGTCACACGGAAGCTTTAGGAACAGGACTCATGATCAGTTTGGTATAATATAAATGCACTGCACCGTTTCATGTCTCATGATCAGAACGCCCGTTTGAGACTTGCCAATTGGCAACCACGAGCAAGCAAGCTCAGGCAGTATGTGGATCACGTCGAATGTTATATACAGAATTCCCCTCGACGTATTGGATAAGTTTGAGCTGGAAGATGAAACCGCTCCAGTTGATCATGAACAGAAGCTAATTAGTACTGTGATACTTCGCGTCAAATCACTGGACTGGACTGGACTGTGGCATATAGTCGTCCATGAATTCCACTACTTTCCCCTGGAAAGCTAGCTAAATCATCATCATCATACTGAATCCAACAGAAAGTTGAATATTCGAGCCGGATCTTTACTTCTCTAGATCTAAGGAAGCCTAGCTCTTGAATCGAATTTGTAACCTGGATCTTGTTCACCTGCTGCTGCTGCTGCTGCTCTCATTAGTTAATTACTCATCCCAGCAACGCTCAACTTTCCATCGACTCATCTGTCCATCAGTCAACTGGAACCACCCACCTCTGTGTGGTGAACTACTTTGCAATTGGAAAAAGTCGCTTGAATCTCAGTCTGAGAGTAACTCTGAACAAGAAAAGGAAGTCCTTAACGATAGTGATAATGAATTATTAGGTACCAATACATGTAGCACAGGTCTGCCATCAGGTCGGTCAAGTGGAAGGCTAAAAGCAGCACAGTGCACGGGAACTGGGGGAACGTCACAGTGAGATCTAGAACCCGTTATGTGGGGGTCTTCAGACGAACCGGTTCGGTTACTAGACAAAAGGCAAGCATGCAATAAACAAGTCCAGTCTTTAGCTTTCGGATGGATGAATCAGAAGCGATGCATGTCTGTCTGCCTGCCTGCCTGCCTAATCCACTGGAAGAACAGTACTGTAGTGTGAGTCGCTTGAGTGATCGACTTGTTGACCGACGTATCAAATTTTCTCCTGCAAGTACCACAGCTACTGTACGTACAGCTACGTTCATAACCTCCTCAGGTACCCCTTGAACAATATACGACCAGCCAGTTCTGTATATACTTGGTCTATTCCGATAGCTTTTCTAGATCTGGAGCCCTAACCACATGCGTATCGATCATGAACCGTTTCGGCCAAGTTGCAACTGCAAAAGAATCCCACCAGCGCCGCCTTTGCTTGTTCGATTTCATTGTTCTCTGATCAAGTTCGTCTGATATATTTGCTCTCTCTCTCTCTCTCTCTCTCTCTCTCTCTCTCTCTCTCTCTCTCTCTCTCTGTCTGTTCGAAATCGCCGACGTGTTTAAGTGTAACCTGCTGGAGCTTCGGTACACCTGATTGACAACAAAAGCACAGAGAATGTAGTACCGCAAGTAAATAATGAAGAAATCCTTCTAGTCTTTCCCCACCTGTGAGCTCGAGCATGACACAGCACGGTTTGCGAGAAATCCCGGAATGAAATTCCTTCGATCTAGGGGCATGCTCAGGACTGCAGCAGCTTACTCCTTTCTCATAGCTAGGCACCCATCCATCCATCCATATATGATATCGGTGTTCACTTTCATCTGTTCACGACTGATTCTGGTCCGGCCCGAATTCGAACAACGCTGTAGCTGCTGCTCATACAGCCAGTCAGAGTACGAACGACCTGAATCAAGTACGTACACTGCAGCTGCAGCTGCAGCCGCAGTTTGGTTGGTAGAAGTTGCAGTATCGATTGGTCTGTCTCAATGGCAAAATCACAGCTACCGTTTGCTTGCTGCTCTACAATGATCGCAAATGAGTTCAACCTACTCTGAATTATTGTAGCACCGAAATGGAGAGCAGCTGTTCATGTCCTGTCCAGATTAGATTCTGTGTTTCTGGGGCTATCGGCCAGAGCAGCAATATTTCTCGTGGGATCTTGAGGTTTTAGCAATAAGTGTGGTGTAGATCTGGATAAGCAGCAACAGAGTCTGCTTAATGATGTGAAGCTTCCTCCTCGATAGAACAGGTATTATGAACCTTCCCCTCGGCCTGATTGTTCTCATGGTGATGCATGCATTCAACTTACGACCACCCTGCCGACATGCATTTGTACGGAAGCGAGAGCTTCTGAGAAGTCGTATCTTCCTCCGTCACACCAGCAAACTGAAGCGTTGCAGTTTGGCAGACAAGAACCATCTGAAATCGATAGAAATTACAAGTGCTCCTACTACTTTAAATCATTACCTGTACATATTTACATAACAGTTGTTGCAGTGATTAATCTCATCCCAGATTTTCAGGATTTAGATCCCGCTGAAACTCTGTGAAGAACGAACGATGACCTTAAAACAGAGAGCCTGGCACCGGATTATTTAACTTTAACTGTTCCAAGAACAAACGATGATCGTTTTGAACTCTTCGAGAACAAATGCGTTTAAAGATGATTGGATTCTTGCTACTCTAGATAAGAAGGAATCTTGACTATGTTACACAGATCGCTCCTATGGCATTCCTAGATAATATCTGGATAATGGTTTCTGGATTCTGTACTTGTAGATTCTGTGGGTATACCAAACCACAGTAGTCACAGTTTACCAAAGATATCTAGAATCGACTCAAATTATCTTCCTTACAAACTCGAACAGGATGAGGATCACCACTACCCTACCAAAGAATATCCTTCTTTAATTTGGTCAGTCTAGACTCCAACACTTAAAGAAGATGTTCACCACAGATTCTAATTAATATACATCACCTCAGCAGGAACAAGAGGAATCAGCATATTAAGTCAGAATTCCTAATTCCACTCTATCATTGGTAACTTCACTTTATAGTTTGTCTTCCTTAAGCTTGCAATACCACTCTTTCTCTTCTGTTTATCTCTTTCTATAGAAAGAGATATATGGTAGCTGTCTCTATATATGGTAGCTGTTCCGACAACACTATTCAGTCCGTCGAACTTCACTCATTCTCCTGAGGCAGAGGGACATGTTACCCACTATGGTTGTATGCTCGACGCTCTCCGGCGTTACATCCTAAAGCGTAACATGGACAAGATTCCGCAACCGTCTGTACCATGGCCATGTGAAGGTTGCTGACTCCACTCAGTTAACATCACAATTCCGCATGGTTCTCAAGGAACCTTCATCGGCCATGGAAACATCGATCCAACTCGATAGATATATATGTTAGGATTCACGTCTCCTTGTCAGTCACATCGCTAGCCTCATTTCAATTAGCCACTGAAAGGATACACTCCAAAACTTCTCTCAAAGCAAAATGCTCAGTTTTCAGTACTTCATGGTCACTACGCGAGAGGTGTGCAAGTAGTCTCCACTTACATTCCAATCTGATACCCGGTACTCTTTCCAGCATCTATACTGGCTACTAATCTTTCTGGATTTAACTTTGCAAACCGGGATTTCTCCATCATGGGTTCATGACAATTTCTGCCTGTGAGCACTTAAGCCTGCAAATCGTTGGTTCTATCTATCTAAAGGTCTCTTCCCACTATGTATTATTTCTTGAAAACGTGTGTATCAACTAGATTCGGAAAAGAATTGTGTCGTTCGAGTGTAATCTGCTTACAACTGCAAGGCACAAGTTTGCACGTTACAGACTTCCGAGTTTAGAACAGTCTAGAAGAATAAGAAGGACGTCAAGGTACCTCTTAAATTATTTCTGCCAGACCTTGAACGCACTTTTTCCACGTGTAGTTTGTTTTCTGCCCGAAGATGAAGAAAATACTAGCCCCGAAAGTAGAATTCTTGTGAACCCGAAAAACATTCGCACTTCTGACTAGTAGAATAATAAAAAGTTATAGAAATTGACAATGGGAATATGACTTTCTGGTACATGCAGGTAAGGGAAAAACCAACAGATTCGAAAGACCCGTGTAAGCTAAACAACATAGCAGTGGGAAGAGTTCCCTAACTTTCCTCACGTGTGAGGTAAGGGCTCGTGTGAAAAGGCGGCTTGCTTATCCCATGATAATCCAATCTGTCATTTCAGACCTATGGTAGATGTCAAAGTTACAGTAAAACCCCGACCTGTTCTAGGCCTTCTGGAGTTCCAGAACTTGTGATGCCGACTTTCAGGGAACCGCATCTTCTTTAGTAGCTAGAATTCGAGACGATCCTACCGCTGGGACTATATATGATCATGAGTGCTAACCAAGGTCCACGTCCTTGGAAGTTCCAATTTTTCTTGCGGTGTGGAGAGTTACAGTTATTATCAAAGCCTTGAATCCGAATAAAATGGACTGTGCTGGTCTTGTCAGTGAGTGAGCGCATTACATCGCTTCTGACCTGAAAGAATGATCTAACGGGCTATGGACTACTGCTACGTTCCAATCGTCGATCGCTTGTTAAATTCAAAAGACTGGTGGAGGAACCGGCTGTGATTATCAACTATAGTTGAACGTTACTAGTGCGGCCTCACAAGTCCCAGTTCGGTATTCCTTGTATGGGGTGCCCAGAAGTCCACCATTCGTTACTACGAATTTGTGAAGGGACGGTGGTTTCTCACTCGTGCTACAATATATTGATGTGCTTTAATTTTACTTCGGTGCTGAAGAGGTCACATCCACAACAATGCTTGTTCATGAGACCTGACTCTGCCCAAGAACTCTCTCCAACGAATCCTTGGACTCGTCTACGACGAGTCCGTTGACGCGAATGCCTTATGCCTTAGTATCTCGTACATACTTCGTGCTCACGGCAGTACGTCTACTTTTTGCAGAAATTCATGTGATCGTCATATAGCTACTGTGCCTATAGATGAAACCATGGGCTTTTTAACTGGCACTTGCGTGGGTTGGCAACTTCGGACTACTAGATCTTTTTAATGACTGTCTAGCTTGGAGTATGTTATAGCGTCTGAAGAAGTAAAGATTCTCACCAAGTCACATGTATATATCAGCTCCACGTGAGCGACAGAACGAGAATAATGTGTAAGATTATGAGGCTATGAGCTCAACCTAAACTTAACTGTTTTTGCAGGAGTTTAAGCTTGAATCCGAAAGGTAGAAATATGTGACAACATGTTGAGCTTTATCTGAATCATACCAAAACTGCTGCATCTACATCACAGAATGAATCAAGGAAAATGTTTCCTTATTGATCGTAGATTAGCAAGTTTAAATAGCAACAAGCAAAAGCAATTGCAAGAAGCATATAACAGAATATTCTTAGACCAAAATATACTGACAAAACATATACATTGGCAGATAGACTGTCCTTATTTTGTGGCTGAAATCAGACTCGAAGTATGAGGTAAGTCACTTAGCTTAACAACGGATCAATCGTAATGTTCAATAGAAGTTGCAAGTTACCCATGGCCACCGCTAGCACCCTGTGACTTTCTTTCCCTGTCCTTTACTTTCAAGACCTTCATGATCAGATGATGTGGGGCAGACAAGCATGCTTGGGACACGCTAGACATCAACTAAAGAAAAGAAGCTCGGGTAGAGCAAACGTTAAGGTGGATCAATTCGAATTCGTGTTCAGATAGAGAGGCAAACAGGTTTCGTAGCTGCTAACTGGAACTCGAAATCAGTTCGAAGTACCAAAATCTGAAGGAGTTTACACTCTTGCAGTTAGTTCTTCGTCAATGATCTGATTTCAAGGATGAGTTGAATCACAATCCGTCTTTGTCTGAGTTCTGAATAGCTGCAAGACTCGAAGGATTCATACTCGTTCTCTCGTAACCTCGCTTGTAACAGCCTCTTGATATCTCTCTGGATCAAGAGCTGCCAACAAGAGCACAATATAGTATACTCGTTAGTGGAGGGTTGGGAGCATGCACGAGGGGCCAGAAGAGAGAGAGATGTACAAATTCAAGAGTTGTGGTTACAAGTCCATCCTCTTTCTTTCAGACTTTGAGAGATTTTGATAACAGAAATTGACTCAACGAAGTTTGCTGTACGTACGGAGAGGCAGCAGGAAGCCCTATAGAGAAACAAATGTAGGAGTCTAAACCAAGAAAGAATAAATCGAAGTAAGAACTCAGTCTGACAATATTCCCCCCACTGTACGAACTATTTCTCACTACAGTAGTAGCTCTAAACATTATGCACTGCATTGATTATGACTACCTAGACAGGGATATTGCTGTTTAGGCACTGGTTAATCACTGGCAAGCATATCTTTTGGTCATAATGTTTAACAAGTATATCTCCTGTTGATATATATGTTGACTTAGAACCCCTTATCATATAATTTGGGACAATGAATCTACTGCTCTGGAAAACTGCAAATGGCTCTATTAAATTACTATCATAAGTATCGAAATTTGTTTTCAATAGTCTTTGAGTTTAGAAGAAATATGATCTTAGCGACAACTCTTTTGCCACAGATTTTAGAAAAGTTAACTTCGCCTCCATACTGAAGAGAGTAAATATATGTATCTGCTTAAGAATATTTTTCAAGTGATCAAACCGTATAAAAATAGAAAAATAAAACTATAAATCGACTTCTTCAATTAAAGTACCCGCTCACGTGCACACTGCATCAGATTTTGCTAAAATTAAGTAGAGAGGTTGCACTTCAAGACCTGGTAACCTGGACAATCCAGTATTCTTTGTACCTCTAATTGTAACACTGTCCTAATGTCTTATAGATCGTGGGTTAAAAGATAAACTAGCAAGACTGACATAAACTGCCGAAGAATATTCAGGTAGACTACGTTAAGTATGCGACAGAACTAGCCACATATATATAAGTGACTTCATAACAGTGCACGATAAGATAATTCAGCGATGAATACAGGATGGTCTTACGCTGTACTAAATACTTTGAATTGTTCTAATAACAATTGCAAAAAATCAATGCTACATGCGTTCACAGAACTTTGATATATTAACTAATATAACCAAGTTCTCAAGTGGGGTGTCAAAGTAGAACATTTTGCCCATTACATATGGAATATAACATGAATTGTATCAAATAAAATGAATCCTGAAGAATTACCACCCCTGTCCAAGAAAAGTACCTTATCTTAATTTCGGTGACTTTCCATAATGATCACTGGAGAATAGCTGCGAGAGGAGAGATCTAGAGGTCACTGTGGCATGTGTGATATAGTTATATTACATACTACAATAGTACATAATCATGTTTCTGTGTTTGAATGCATGATCAATGCAGCTACTGATGATTATCTTTTGGTTCTATTGAAGTTCATATTCAATACAACTTCCGCGTGAACAACAAGAAAAGGGAGTTTACATTTTGATACCTTATATTGTAAAACGTAGAACGATAAAAGTTTCTCTGAAGTCTGTATATTAATTCATATTTCCCACAGAAAAATATTTAAGTCAGGTAAATATAATATAATTCACTTACGCGTACACACTAGTAAGAGTGGTCATAAGCATTTCCAAGTACATGAGTTGTATGTAGAAGTCGATGTAATTACTACTTTTGGATTCTTAAATCTTGAAAACATGTCAAATGTTTAGAAATCACATTCTCGAGAACTGCTTGTTTGAGCTAACATACCGAATGTTGCACCGGAAGTATAAAACTTCTTTAAAATAATAAATGATATATATAGTCGTCCAATATGAAGCATCATTTGCCAAATAATAAAAACAGATCCAAGTCTTGAGAAAAGATTATGGAGCTTCCACAAACAAGAATAATATGCATGCTAGATGAACTTCTGGGAACTTTTGCTCCCTGGTTGTTATTAGGGAAATATATTAATGTTATACAAAAGTTATATACCAAGTGGATGAGAATAATTAAAATATTTTATGAATATTAACTGTTAGCTTATTCCTGGAAACAAAGGAAGACCAGGATTTAAACCATAAGGAATGAGTAGCTATTATGGAAGGATTAAATAATAAATTAGACCTCTGCATATTTGCAATATTTCCATGAAAGATGGAAGAGGTGAATATGCGATGGTTTCGATGGAGGAGGACAATATGCACGGGTGCCAAATTGTAAAATGAGAAAAAATAACTACACATATTACTCAACTAGAATGGAAGCATATGCGTAACATCGCATGTATATTTTCTTGTTTATACTCTTTTTGAAGGCAGTAAAATGACAAATAGTTTACATTAAGTTTGTCATTACTTAATGGATACTAAATTTGCGAATGCATCTCAACATGAAGAATTAATGATAGATACGTAAGAGTGAATGAGATTAAACCCCCTCCTGGTATAAAAGGTCTTCAATGAGAATATTCTCTCTATATCTTTTGTTTGATATCCAAATTCCTCTAAACAGAAAACGTCACTTAGATGATCGATTCTGATATCTTTTAAAGCAAAAGCAAAAATTATTTTACGTAATGATAATACTTTTCATTTTATCACAAATTTAAAAACCGGACGAAAACAATATGAAAAGATGCAAATCACTCAGGGTAACCCAGAGGAGCGGATTTTACAACCGTGGAAAAGTGAAGGGTCTGGGTTACACAGACCCTAAGAGTTAACACGCGACGCAATGAATAGCCAACGGATGGAAAGACCCATCTGGGTTACCCAGACCCTAAGTATGAGGAGCGGAGGTTTAAACCACAAGTACCGCTATATTAGCGGTGGGGATCCCCACCGCTAATCATTTTAAACCTTTGCTAAGTGAGTTCAGCACGGACGGGGGCCCTTGAGAGATTTGCGCAACGCAGTTACCAACGCAGTATAGCCTCAAACACTATGATCTTGGTAGCAAAATGAGCAGAAAAGGAAGAGCTTCAAAATGAGCCCATGATGAGCTCAGGAGGACTACGGATGACTTCAAAATTATCAAGTGAATCCCGGATCACTGAGAACCACAGAAATAGAATATTCTGAATTTTGAAATGTTCTCCTATCCAGCATATTTTGTTATTATCACTTACCCTCGCGTTACTATGAACCAACTGCTCTTTTGAGACAAGGAGCTCCACAGAGACCTTGGCCTCCCGCACTCTGACTGAGAGAAAAAAAACAGCTACAGTGAAAAGAGTCCGCCGCGTGAGAAGTGAATACTTTTATACCCTTACTAGTGGTTTAAGGTCTCGTAGTTCAGAAACCATAGTTCAGAAACACACCAACAGACATTTATACATAATGCCCGTCGAAGAATACTGAAAATCGGGAGCCGGCCGGATGGAAAAGACTCTTGCAAGTACAGGAGAAGGCGTATACGCTCAGCAACGACATACACATCCGGCTTGGAATTCTATGAATAGTTTCATCGAGAAGGCGCAGACAATTAAGAGGCAGCATTGAAGGCAAAGTTATGATTGATGCGTTTTGAGTGACCTTTAAATGATCTGCAACTGCATGGACCCACGAAAATGTTACCTACTTACTGCCCTGGAGGCTTTAATCGAGCTCTTAAATTCTACTTTCCCGAGCTCCAACGTCTCGCCGTTTTGGATGAGTCTTGGAATCAATGAATTTTTTCCAGTACCGCACCAAACTCAGGCCGCCACCAACATTCCAAATCTCATGGCCCACGAATGAATGAATCGATGAGCGGCAAGTCACAAAAGCTTTTCAGTTACCTTCTAAAGCCCCTTCTCTAGTGAACTGTGTTACTGACTGCGGAAATGAATCAGTTACCGCTGTTCCGTACTGCTTACGAAGTTAGGAGTCACGACGTTACTGTCTTCAGAGAACGAAAGCCTAGCGACACCGCGCAGGTGAATTCCAATGATATTCTTGAGGATTATTATAAATGAGTTACATGTTAAAAATATAGAACATGTTATTGCCCACATATCAAGTTCAAAATATCTTCTCGATGAACAGATCATCATTTTAATCAAACTTCGATTGTATCGAAAGGTTTTATTCCTTTTGTATAAAAAGAAATATGAAAAGGAAACCAACACATGTTCAGAAAGCATAGTTTGTCATCAACAGAATTTTAACCATTGTACAGTTAGTGCGGTTAGTGCGGTTATAGACTCTCTAATACTAACGCATATTTATTCATTCTTTTCATATAAAAGAACTTAAGGAAGATTTACTAACACATTTCTGAGAAGATAGTTTGTAATCAATATATAAAAAGTATTAATTTACAGTACATTCAGTGCAATAATGTAATTTTCTGATAATAGCTCAGTTATAAATCACAAAATAGCAGATAAAAACTTTACTGTGTATTGAGTTTATAAGTATATATCTATTCTCAAAAACCACAACTCTCTTTTTATAGTTATACAGTACTTTTAACATAATATTCTTTGACACTCATTCACATGATATTTATTCGATATTTTTGTAACCCTTAATTTAACCCTCATTCGCAACGAAAAGAAATACGACTGTTTCGTACATTAAATGTTCAAACAATGTCACACTGACAATAGCTATTAGTAAGATAGTTTTGAATTTGGAATGACTCTTTTTATATTATAGAGATTTGTTGAGTATTTTAATTGTGAGTGATATTTACATTATTACCGGCTGCATTCCAAGAACTAAATAAATATGAAAATTGTTTTTTATGGGTTATAATGTCACAATTCAAGTTATGATAGTAACAGTAGTTTTTATCTTGACAAAGCTAATATACTTCTATCTTTCAAAATTCCTGCTTATTATAAGATTTAAAGGAAAAAATTAAGGTTACCAATTGTGACAATGAATAGATCTAGAAGAGCGATATAAAAATTTATTTTTAAACAAATCTTTATAATCTTTAATTTTTATTAGTGATTTTTTTGTTTAATACTTTAATACTTTGCTATTTTCAGACAATAGAAATTAACAACAATAACAATTTAAGCTTTCAGACAATAAAAAAAATTTCACCCATCAGTGAAATATATCTGAATATGACGGGTGGTAATCTGAATTTTTTTTTATGTGAGCTATGCAGTATCCGGTTAGCATTTCCAAGGAACCTAAAGACGTTTACCAATGATATATCCCATTATCAACACCTGGATATTGTATCAGTCATTTTGCACACCTTGTCATAATGCAATGAAAATTGATCCAGTGATATCTATGTTTCATCAAATTACACATTACTTTTCAAACGGTAGACTGTAGGATTGTAAATTTTATGCATACATAAAGTCCACTTGCAGTACTATGAACATTATATAATTATCTAAAAACAAAGGAGGTTCTAAACCTAAAAGGACTTTTCTTGCATGACATTCCGGAAACCTGTAACGTTTTTATTTAATTTATTTCCTCCACCTAATAATTCGGCACTGTAAAGAACACTTTGTTTTTGGCCTTGCTACCAGTAGAGATAAATGACTCGAATTACAAGACAAAAAAGAGCAAAAACTTGACGAAGAAAATCGAGACAAATTGAGAACATCAAACGGTTTTTCCTAAAAGTTTTAATCTATAGAATTTTTGTAAAATACACACTCTGCCAAAATACCGCTTGATCACACCCTTGTAGGTTCCTTGAGCTTGATCACACCTTTTTGAACGATGTATTGCTTGAACGCACACCTAACTAGTTATCAACAATAAAACGAGTCATTCTTTCTTGCTTTTCATCATTTCACTACCTTTTACTGTGACAAAATATCTCTTTCGTTCAAAATATTTATCAATGAAAGACACGTGAGATAAGACATACTCATAACCGTGATGTGTGTAATACGATATGTCACTAACATAACAAAGTGATTGGTTTCACGATCAAAAGTCAATCAAGGGTGTTATCAAGCTCAATGAACTTACTTACTAGGCGTATGATCAAGCAGATTTTTGCTTTAACTATTGAAAGTGTCGCTTGTCGGTATATTAGGACGTGTCAAAGCTGGAACATTTAGAAAATATTTACTTTTCACGGAAGAGTGTTACTGCTGCGACCATGAGGTCGTCGAGGTTTTCTACGGCCACCTCCGGGGGCACTCGCAGGAAACCACCACGGTCTTCTCTAATTTACTTTTTGTTCAGTTCGGACGTAAGTTTTAACCGTAAGTAAATTCAAGACTGAAAATATTTACTGTAATTTTTTAGAAAATCAAAAATCAAAAAAAATAAATACTTACAGAGATATAAAGACACCACACTGACTCTAGACAAAACTCCCCTTGACAAACTATGTCCTTCTCCCTTCTAGACGTTAGAGAGTCTTTGGTTCAGCTTTGACACGCCCTATTACATTTATCACCATGCTAATTACTTTTAACTGTTTTTTCTTTAATGAAGTGAAATTTAAAGTTTAGTTCAACAAGAGTTAATTCCACAAGGTGTTGAATGATCGCGAAGTAAAGCATGTGGTTGCCCTTAGCGATGTGATGGGGCCGACGGTTACCTCATGTGAAGTAAACGGCCAGTTGTGAATCCACCCGACAATTCGTTCTCGGCTGAAGAAACGCATTTCGGGTTTCGTTCTGCGTGCATCATGTTCGAAGAGAGAATTCGATCTCGACACTAATGGGACGTAACGCTTCCGTAACAGGTATCAGCGAGGGAAGGAAGCTAGGGAAAGGTTTAGGGTTCATCCATGACCATTAGATATAGTAGTTCTATCTTCTCCACAGATACATGCAGGCATGCGAGGGGATGATGAAACGGAATGAATGAAGGGATTGTTCTCATGATAGTTGAGAGTGTTACTCGCTCTCGGCTGCACGATGTGTGCTGAGAACGAAATTCAAGTACGTATTTTGCATGCGGTTCCGTATCTTACAGAAATTATGGGATAAGAAAGAAATGATTTCGCTAATTGCTCGGCCAGCACTTCACCTCCGCCGAGTGCAGAGAAGAGAAAAGAAGGAGCCAAAGAGGGTCGGCGAGGAATTTTCACGATATAACTGCATTCAGATCGTGAGCCAACATTATCGTACAGACAAGGAGAGGGGATACAAATCGATCCTATTCCAATACACTCCCAAAAGCCAAGACTGCCTCGTCTCTAACCCTTAAACCCTTATTTATGCTGCTCTCTGTTCTGTTTGTCGCGAGACTAGAAAGCAGAGAAAAGATTGCTTCTTTTGATGTAATGTGGTTCGTTTCAGTGCGGACTTCGAGCTGAATTTTCTATCGTCGAAAGCGTCCTAGAAAAGCTAAGCGAAAGTGAAGACCAATACGTCCATCCGTACCTGTCGCCAAGTTGAAGGTACTTCTTTTCTACTCGTCAAGCGGGAGGGTGCAACCATGTATATGAGTGAGTACCAGTATTTCCATTAGTGTTTATTGACCTGCTCGGCTCCTTGGCCCATGAGGTTTCTCACCATGCAAAGACAACTTTTTGTACAGCTTCAAAGTTTAAGTCTCAAAAAGAAACCGGGTTTTCGTAAGATTGCTAAGACAATCTTCGAGCAGTATTACTTACCTGGTCAGTTGACGGAGCATTTCCTACATACCAGTAGAGCGTGCCAGTTTGACGATGACTTACGATGATGATTATAAAGAGAAGGGGGAACTGGTTCAGCTGATAGATAACCCACATGGTATCATCCCTTCTATAAGCAAAGCTTGGGAGGTTCCGGAAGGTAAACTATGAAGAAGCGCGGAAAGTGGACTCCTCGAGCTCTTGCATGCGCTCATCATGTCGTCTGCAGAGCACTCAGATGCAGGTTTCGTGTTTGCTACTGTAGCTCTTCTGCTTGGGGGAGCGCTTGGCTCTCCTCCTGTGATACCAGATAGCTGGATGGAGAGTTCAAGAATGGACAGGTTTGACGATTCTCTGGGGAGCAATCGACCACTTTGACAGATTGTGCGAATATTTGACCTGCAAAGCGAGTAAAAAGTTGGTACTTAAATTCTTACACAAGGTTTGCTCAGATTCGTACGAGGGAATGGACTGTGGAGTCTGGACTGAAGTAGACTGGGCCCGGAAACCTGTCACGTACCATCCAGTTACGTCACGAAACTGCTCAAAATGCGAAGAAGCAAGTGCTTTCCATTATCACGTCTTTATTTGCAGTTCATCATTGTACTAGAGCACTAAGCCTCAGCAATCTATGCACATCGAGAAGAATGCTGGCTGGCTGCCTAGCTATTGTGGCTAGCTAGCTATTATACTGCTTAGTACAAGTGCATTCCACCAGCACCTTCCCCCCTCCACTCCAGATACCGTCTGAGATACATGGATCCTCGAAGACCTAACAGGTCCATTTTCACCTCGTTATATTCTTGTTTTCCTCATCGTTGGCCGTTGGTTGGTTGCCCAACCAACCATCCTTACCTATGCTTTTACAGAGTGTGTCAGCTCGTACGGTACTCCATTCATCCATTAAACCGGTTGACTTGGCAGTCAGTTTTCTCTCGCTTGTCAGACCGACTCGGAGTCTCAGACAGACGTGGTGCAGTCCGTGGAGAACAGTCCGTCTCCATCCATCGTGTTCAAACTTCAAAGCAGAATGATAGTAAAGCTTCTGCATTTTGATGGCACTCCATTGTACTTCGATCATGATCGCTTCCTTTGCGTGACTTGTTCAAGCAGCTAGAAATCCGGAAACCAAGGGAGCGCCAAGGGGTACATTTCTTCCCAAAGGACTGCTTTTCATTTTTGTAGCCACGGTGCCTTTCTCGATGGGCACCCTTCCATCAATAGTGTCACCAATGAATACGTCACCTCCGTTTGAGGCTCACGTATGAGACTCAGATCGTTCCATGCATTAACTTCTACTGTCTTGTGAAGTGTTTGTTGCTAACCGTTCATTTGCGTAGCTACCCGTCCATCTAAAACAAAGAAATGCTTCTCTTCCCTTATTTCCCTCCCTTGCTTCTCATTTTAATATTTTTTCTGAGTTCTTTGGGCGTGCCGCAGTCTTTCTTTTAGAAATAAAAATTAAGTATTCTTGTGTCGTTCATTGTTTTCATTTTCTATGTTAAACCAAATATATAGCCTAGCAATTCCATTGCCCAACACCTTGTTTCTGCCAAGCCTGTTCGCTGAACGGATCAACTCAGTTTTTTAAAGTTAGGCAGGATGACATAATCCTTCTTCTCGCTTTTCATGAAACATTAAGAGTAACTCGGTAAAATCCAGCGCAAAGTGGGTCCTTTTTGTTCAAGAATCGTTACTTTGCTCAATACTCCAGGTCCGTGTCGCTTTATACACTGGGAATGAGAAGAGTACAGCCAGCAGTCGAAATAAGGGAAAACGGGTTTTTGAACTCACATAGACTGATTATCTTGTGGCACTTCTAGAAGGTCGTTGTGAGAGCGCGATTTTGTTTACTGATAAGTTTGCAACGTCGAGCCTCATCGACCTGCAGATGGCTGTACACTTCCGTGGTTGTCAGAAGCTGTGGCATTCCGGCGTGAGAATGTGCTAACGTGGTCAGATCCTACGTACCTCTAGCCCTCTACCATGTGGACGTGTATTCAAGGACGAGGTAGTCACTCACTTATTCAGCAGCTACCGGCTATAGAGCCTTACAAGGTGAGTTGGACGAAAGGTGAGAAAAACAACTCTTTTTCATGGCCGATTTCATGGTAAAAAGAGAGGCAGTGTACTGTGGAAACATAGGGAACAATAGTTCTACTCCTGGAACATTCTAACTACACAGAAAATGTGCTCAGTCAGGTAGCAAGTCTTTCAACAACGGGGTTGGTTCGAGCAACAGAGTAAAGATCTCCCTCCCCCTTCTCAACCCTTCCAGATACTTCCCAAATGAGGGTTTTTGCTATATGTTAGCATAGTTATACTTCTATTACGAAACCCGTAAAAAGAGGGAGTATTTTTGTCATGTAATGTATTTTGTCATATTATCAAAAGAGAGAGAAAAAATACCAGTTCAACGGAGAGAGTCGCTGTGAAACCTGGAAAAAAGTTCAGATCTGGATAAATCGCTAGCGCATAGCCCCACAGTTCCACTGCAAGCGTAGCTATATCGACTTGAGTCTCATGAAATTCCGAAGAAGCATTCTCTCTTGTAATAGGCATCGTCACCAGATGGAAATGGGAAAACGAGAGCAACTCCTTCACCTCTCGATGGAGGAGGAAAATATGCAAGGGTTTAATTTATTACTTAACCTTTCTTGCCAGAAAGGTTATATAATAAATTAAATACACAGTAAATAAATGTATAACTAGCAACTAGCTAGAGATACTTGCACTTGTACCTTTAGTAGCACTGCATGTTTATATCTGGGTCTTCTCTCATTTCTAGGTATGGATTACCAGTTAATATTTATAAAATCTTTTGATATTTTTATCCATTTGATATATAATTTTAGTTTAACACCTATTTGTTTTCCGAAATCATCAAAGGAGCTAAAGTTCCCCAGAAGATCATCGAGCATGCATATTTGGTTCAACTCTCTTTTGCAAACTATTCGAGATAAAAAACAACTTTCTAGTCTCATCCTACATACTCTCTCCGAATCCAATATCCGGATGACCTAACAGTCTATTTCACAAGAATTCCCTGAAATGGCTCATGATCATCCTCATGACACCAATTAGTTACCAGGAACGAAGAAAAGATTACAGAGTGTTGACGTGAAAGTTGGAAGTACATGGAACATTGACAGTGAGCAAGTGATTATGGAGAAATACGAGCTTCTAATGTGACAGTGGATTCACTGACTTTGACTTTACAAGACGATATCTGGTCTAGATAGGAGTCCATTCTCTCTCTACGACAACATAGTTTTGCCCTAAAGTAAAGGTCCTTGGATAGCTCAGCGCAACTTCATCTAAAGACCACTTGAGTTTGTTGAAGAAAAGTAAGTACGGTGTTGGACCTGACATGATGGCAGGGCGGAGTCACCTGAAGAATATAAAGAGGAGAGGAAAAGTATAGTACTCTGGTCATATACGCTCATGGTCGGTAAAATCATTTTCCTCCGACCTCACTCCCAGCGAGCGAGGAACCAATGGAATCTTATTTTAGGTTATTTAGTTTAATTTTACTTTAAAATAACAAGTTAAATAACATCCCATCATATGTTAGCTTGATGAGGAGAGGAGAGAAGAAAAAATAATATAACAGAAGTGGGACAAACCCCCCTGGAATATACTGCGAAGATTACTAAACAAGGTGGAGAAAAGAAAACCTTGGAACACTAATTATGTCTAGCTAACTGCGCAATCTCTTCAAATATGATACCTGAGCATTCATGAGCTGAATCACTGAGGTTGAGAGTTGCATGCATTATCCTCGCACCTCTTTGACTGAGGAACGAGGGAAATCCTAACTGACAATTGAGTGTAAGCTAATGAATAATCGATCAAGAATATAATGTTTCTCTATGTACTGGGAGTAAATAAGATAATGATAAAATATTAGATTGAAAATAAAATTGAAAATAAATAAGTAAATAAAGAAAGAACACTCGTATACGGACACCCGAGGCTTGAATCTATTGCAAGAGATGGAACGAAGATTACTCCTAGAAAAACCTGAAGGTAGTTCTAGCTGAAATCAGAAGAACACATTTATACAGCTACTAGCGAATCAGTCTATACCAAAATGCCAGGGGATTTCATCCCTTAAATAAATCATAGTTTACGAAAATCAAGAATTTCTTTAAGTAACGGCTGGTGAAAGAGTAAATGAGTTGACGAAACTGAGCAAAAATAAATTATAATCATGAAATCCTCTTGTCGTGTATTGTTCGCTACTATCCATTAAGTTCATAAAAAGATGTCTAAATGGGCGTGAAACTTCAAAATAAATTATAATTCATGTCTCACTCAACGAAAGAGAGAATTACCCTCGACACTACAGTACGTGAAGAAGGCAGGTGCCACATCTGAAGGTGTGTTTATCGCAGTTTTCCTCCGGTTTTAATCACCGTTCAGCATGTTCTTTGGTATCCATTGTGAAGTTATGTGTGGGTAATGGATTCTGGAAATATAAAGTCTCTCTTCTTTTCTATTTAGGATTGTTTATATGTACGATACACTATCTTTCGCAATTGATTATCAGACAATACATTTGACAAACCATAATATATATATATATATATAATTTAATAAACTATGATCTTTAAATATAGATTTTAAAAATATAATTTAACTGTTAGATCTTCTAGTAAAACCTTATAGATTTCATATTTCTTTCCTCCTTTACGCTGCGGAAGCCATGATCGTGGTGGTCGTAGCTTCTCAGTTATAAAGTTCCAGTCTCCTCGGGGCTTATGATACACTAAAAGTATCTGACAAAATCTTTCCAACTTTTTCTCAACGCTAGCTTAATAAAGGAAAAAGAAGAAAACATTCCAAAACATTGGAGTAGAGATATGGTAGGCCGGACGGCGCCGAGATCCGGGAGAGAAAAAGGACGCACTGAGGGAGCTCAGAGACCCCTCCCCCGCGAAGGTTTGGTGATGATGGCTGGAGCTGACCGAGAGAACAGTGCATGCATGCCGGGCTGACGTAGTTTTACCTGAGGAGAATCCACTGGATGGAATCCAAATAGAGCTGGTACTACTGTGGTAAATGAGGGGTTCTTCTCTTGTACTGGCGGAAGACACCAGTGAAGCAACTACAGTACTACTGTACGTACACAGAGCGGAAATGTGAACGGATGAGAGATTCTGGCGTGAGTGAAGGGGAGGAGCGTGCAAGTTCCGTATGTCGGTTAGTGTTCAGTCCTGAGTCCTCTTCCGCGGCTGCTGAATGCTGGAGCCCCCCATGCCAGCCGTCATCGCACACCCCGTGTCTGGAAGGTTCCTCATCTGGGTGCAGACACGGATTCACCCACGCTCAAAAGTGCTCACATCCATAACCACGTCCCTCCCTCATGTGCTGCGAACTACGTAGATGTAGTCCATTCCCCACTAGATGACCTAAAGTTTCTAAACCGCTTCATTCATTGCGTCGCGTTTCTCTTCTCCGGTCCGTCGTCGAATTTATTTCACTGTCGCTAGTCACTTGGTCCTGGCCAGACTGACAGTCTGACAGATCCCCTCAGTATCTTCAGACCAAAGCCCTGAACTTACTACTCGCCGTAGTACTCGGCAGCTGGATTTCATATCTGGAATCTGGATGGAGCTTCACGTGGGAATCACGATGCTTCTCCGTTAGGATCTGTCATACTCCGTCGGCGGACATTTAGCCGTGAGTGGAAACCTAACCCGAGTCCGGAGTCCGGAGGAATTATAACCACCCTGAAGGTGAGAACACCGGGGCTAAGCCCCGCTATCAGTAGCTCTAAAATCGCCAGTCGCACCTATAATGTCGGAGACCAAAAAGTCAGTACCTCTATCTACAACAGGTGCACCTGAAGAGGCATCGCCTACTGCGATTGCTCTTTTGTGAATGGCCCCTGCTAAAGCTCTCTGTAGAGCAATGGAAACCCGCTGCCTGAAAAACATGGTGCAGAAAGAAAGAGAAAGTGGTACCCCTTGACGCCTTTCATGGTAGGCTCTAGCGCACTCTCGCAAAAAGACGTCGAACTCCAAAGCTGTCGATCCGTATATCTCCAAGGCTAAAGGGATGAAGCGATGTCCCGCTTGCATATCCCTATACTTGGATACCTTCGTTGCTGCCGCCACGCCTGCAGTCCATCCTGGGGGATGGGTGATCACCTGTGCCGCCACTGAGTCCCGTGTCGGATCCGTAACAACCACATCAGCCACTGAGACCTGATCCTCCCTCATCATGTACAGGTCTGCTCTGACTGATCCTCCCGTCTGAAGGGCGTACCAACGCTCTCTCCACGTCATGTGACTGCTCTCCCGTGCTAAGGCAAACACGACGTCTCTGATGGCATCGTGGGTGGCTATCCGCTCTCCACCCTGAGGACATCGAGCAAGATGACGACCCGCGGTGTCGAGCGAGACACCGCACTCGCAGGTGGACAGTGCCGAAGCAACAGGCTGGACCAAGCCTAGACGGAACCTCATCGCTGTAGAGAAGATAGTCGGTGCGAGTCGGAACGCTCTAATGCAAGGTCGAGCTATGAGCCAAGAGCCTGCGCCCTTGCCCGAACAAGAGCGGAGTCGAGCTCTAGTATCCCGTGAGATGGAAGGATCCACTAAGAGTGCATGGAGAACCTGCTGGAAGTGGTGTCCTGTCAGAGAAGACTGTAGTCCGCGAGATCCATCGGAAGATAAGGAATCGAATCGAGGATGTGCCTCACGTGCCTCAAGAGTCAAACTATCTCTTGTCTCACGGAGACACATCTGTAGTGGGTAAGAACCATCCTCCACCTCTGTCACATAGCTCTCCAAGATAGGTCTATCTCGCACGAGAAAACGACCACAGAGCCAAGGTGTTGAGAGGGCCCAACTACCCAAAAAAGCTGCCGAAGCAGTCTCCTCCATGGATAATAAGCCCACCCCGCCACATGATATTGGCAAAGATGTCTGTCTCCGTGCGAGAGGTCCTGCCACACAGTCAAAGGTCCCCGGTCCTATGATGTCGCCAAACACCCCCATGATCCTCCTATCAAACTCTCTAAGGCGCGAGATGAAGATAAGAGATGGGGGTACTGTGCGGAGTAAGTAACAAGGACGTCGTGCTATGGAAGAGGAAAGGATACCAAAAGCAACCTGTGGGTCCTCTAACATAGGGAGATCCTCGATATGCATAACGTCCTCCGCAAGAGCAACATCTAAGAATCGAGAGACAAAGTCCTCTGTACCCACGGGTACTCCGAGGATGCGTAAACCATCTGTAGGGGTAACAAATCCCTCTGGGAGCTGTAGGTCCGACGGTATACCTATGGGAGACCAAGCCTTGCACTTTGACACCTTCGTCCTCAGCCCTACCCAAGGCCAATTGAGAGACAAGGTGATCAAAGGCAACACCGACTTGGTCCGCCGGGCCTACGATGTGCGTATCATCAGCTAGAGATGGAAAGACACAACCTGGAGCAGCCAAGGCGGTGGCGAAGAGAGCTCTATAGTGAGCTAAGGCGAAGAGAGGTCCACCCAAAGGATCTCCCTGGCGAGTCCCCGCAGCAGAGCTGATGATGGTAACCCCCTCTATCGTAGGACCGTGCTGGTAATAAAGAGAAGAGGAAGAACCATAGAACGATCGCACGAAGGAAACGAGACCCGCCAGAGCTCCTCCACCATCCATGAGCTCTCTAAAAATAGAAGCGCGAGAAACGCTATTAAAAGCGTTTTCCACGTCTACCTGTAGGACCACCCAATCGGGATGGATGTCCAAGAGAGCTCTAATGCCGAAAGACACAGACTCACAACCTCCCGGCGTCGCAACTCCAAACTGATGTGGACAAAGGTGGTCCTGGAAAGTATCTCGAAGCTGAAGGACAATGGTACGACTGATAAGTCGTAGGAGAATCTCACCGATGGCTATCCGTCGGATCCCTCCACCATCCTTCGTCATGGCCAAAAGTCTAGCTGCTCCCAGTACCTGAGCTATAGACTGAGGAATATGTCCCTGAGCTACTGCTGCCGCTACCTGAAAAAGCTCCGTGAAACCGCTAGAGGGGTCGTCTGTCTGAAAACAATCCCGTAGATGCTCGTAGACCATCCCAGACAGACCTCCAGAAGATAGACGTGGAGCTGTACACAAGGCCTGGGCGAACAAAGATCTATCGAGACATAATGGCTCCTCAGGCTGATAGTCCTGAACCTCAGGTGGTGCAGATCACCCGGTGAAGGATGAAGGAAACGCAACGCAGCGATCGTCTCCTCAGTAGGACAAGCCAATGACAAAGGATGTAATGCTCTGGCAGCTCTGCTATACTCTCCTACCTGACCTAACATCCTACAACGTCGTATGCGAGCGGAAGATGAGACATCACGTGTAGAGGCAGACTCACTCCTATCTCGAACCGCACGGACTGATTCCTCTTGTAAGGCCGCCCAGTCACCTGCTCGGAATCTCCGAAGACGGGCCGCCACCTCCCGATGTCCTCCTCTGTCACCTCGAGTATACCGGAGACACCAACGAGGAAGTAACAGAAACAATAACCACGCCGCCTCGTCCCTGGTGTTCCGTGTCAACATGTCGAGAGATAAACAGAATGCCTGTCTCACCTCGTCATGAAGAGCACGAGGTAATCGATGGAATAAACGCGGACAAAGAGAACTCGTCTGGAACAAACTCAGAATAGTGCTAGAGTGAGCTCTCAACCACTCCCACGACTCTGGAGGGACTCCAGGAAGAAGGACTAACGGTGCCATAATGACTGCACGTGTAGACCTCCGATCTCGGCTAACCTGGGCATCCCATGTGGTCGTATCATAGCTCTTGTGCATCTTTCCCACATGAGATTTTACCCCTTGCGAGGTAAATAACTGATTGCACACCGGACATGGTGTGTCTCGAATCAGTCTCGATCTCATGAGAGAGAGAGTACCCATAGCTAAGAAAAGACGATATCCGATCCAACGATACTCATAACCTAGGAAAGAAAAAAACAAAAAAAAGAAAAAGGATAAAGAAAGGAAAGACAAAAAAAATAGAAAAAGAAAAGAAAAGAAAAAAACCTGAACCCCGAGATGTAAAGAGAAAGGGAATAAATGCACTCTCCAAAATCTCTCTGAAACCTTAAAAAGAACACTCTGTAACCCTACAATGTCAGAAAAACTAAAACTATTTAATACTCACTCATTCCTCTACAAGATGTACTAATTCGAAGTGCAAAAGAAAGAGAAAGAAAAAACAAAGAAAAATATATAAAAAAAACCTACAATATCACCCTCTAACACCCTCCCCTCTCTCACAAACCCTCCCTGTTATCTCACTCTCATCCCTCCCCGCGTCGCCTCCCGCCGCTCACCGTCGCCTCCCGCCGCGATATCAAAGAGGAGGAATTTACCTGGTGTTGTTGCACACCGTAGTGCAAATCACCTCTACCACATGGTTCATATGTTCTGTGTCAGATGAGAATAGCAACGCGCTTTCATGTAGCACCCATATTCGAGTCCAAAAAGGAGCCGCACGGCACCGTGACACAGTTCGTAAACCGTCCGTCCATTGCCAGGTCCGGCTGACCACGGTAGGGTTTTATAGCCAGGCGCTGTGCGCGTCAAGCCCGTAAATGGCTGTGAAACGTCTTGAAGAAGACAAATTAATGACTTGAGAAACTGAAGCAAAAGTATAATTTTTTCAAAGTTTCTTGTCCTTTGTAGACAAAAAGAAAATGTATATATGGAATGGATAAAAAGGAGTTTATTATTTGTAGTGTATGAAGTCCTTCAGTTTTGTCTGTCTTGTTTCCTTGGAATCCACTGTGTACTTGCGAGGGTACTTATGATTGTAACCCGAGTGAGTTCTTGATCCAGGCAGGGTTGGTAATAAGGGCTATCTCGGCATATACTCAATGTACGCAGTGGGATATACTTGACAATCTCTAGTATATTCCAAAGTCTACCCTGCGGCCGCCACATCTCATCATGATATACTACCCGTTCGGAGATCCGATAAGTGGGACTTGAACTTAACACTGGAGTGACTGGACAATACTTGAAGAGATAATAATGTCATACCAAACATAGCGAATATGCAGCAATCTTTCCACAACTTTGATATCTCACATGATAACAGTGTGAACGATTTCACAAGTTTAGAGATGGAAACGGCAAGCTCTAGAACGATATCTCTCCCGACGGCTGGCCTGTGGTAAGCGCATATCTACACAGTGCCTAAAAGTATGTCCACAGTACACCTCTACACTGTACCGTATAGTACAGTTGAGGCATGATCGGTCCCTGCGAAAGCGAGCTCGATGTTCAGAAGCAAGCAGTTCCTCATCACTTTTGCAGCGTTCCCTCAATTTAATTTGCAAGTATGCGAAGGACGTACCCGAAGCATTAGAGTAGACCTGTGACTTTACCGAGAAAATGGTGTGTCAAGCCTTTCCCGTAAAGCATTCCTGTAACTCCTTCCAGATTTTGTCCGTAATACGGACGGGGCAACTCCTCTAGAGGTGCTTGTAAAGTTCAACAAGAATGGAATGGAGGTAATTAGGTCCACTCAAACCTAAAATCGTAAACTTCATTACGGGAGTTACATCCAACCCCGTAACCTAGATCTGATGTGGTTTCAGGGAAGAGGGTAACTTGGTTTGAGAGGTCTCTGTAGTTCGTACTTACGCGTTACGTTCTCTTTCAGACCTAGTCGTAAATTAGCTGTAAACTCTAATTAAAACTGAGTTTTTAACAAAGATCATAATACTGTTTAGGCGACAAGGAACTAACATTATCGGAATTCAGATTGTTGTTCTAACTCACAATCACACAAAAAGATTATCCGACTGCATAAAAACTTTACCACATCCGTTAAGTTCAAATCTGTATTTAAAATAAACACAACGCAGAATCCAAACGGAGTTCTGTGCTGTTGTAAATAAAAAACACACCGCAGAAGATTCGTTACAACGTTCTATGGAACATTGTACACAATGTTCAGCGCTGTACTATAAAAGCACAACGCGTAATGCTATTTTGTGCTGTACGTAGCACAGCAGAACGGGACTATATTGTTCTGATGTAATACAGCACGGAACGCTTTCTGCAGTTTTACGAGACGGAACAATATTCGCACGAATAATTATTTTTTTCTGCACTTAATGACGAAGCGCTGAACTCAGTGTAGACATTTCACGAGTCTGAAAAGTGCACTTTCATTCATTCAAATTTTGAACTGAAGGTGAAACCCTGATGTACATTTACTACTGACTAATGTGTCAGATTACAGACATAAAAACATTACGGGAGTTACGTCCAAAGAATGTAAAATAATAAAGATATAAATATTTTGTGGTGGTGTACGAGGTGGAGGTGATACGTAACGTTTACGTCTCGTCACTATACAAAGATTTACATCTATAACTGCGAAGCCGTAAACCCCAGATTTGAGTGTTCCTATTAGGGTCATTGAGTTCTCTCCCTGTAACCAAATTGACATAATTAAGGTCAGGACTCACGAACCTCGAATTTTCAGACCACTGAGAGCAAGAGCATGTACAAACATGCGACTTGGAAATTTCGGAAAGTACCCTGTAAATTTACCACGTTTAGCGATGGTACGTAAAGTTTACGGGGAAGAACTTGCTTTTAATGCTTTTACTAGAATTACGGGAACGTCTTATAGCGAAGGATTGGGTGACTGCAATCGTTCTCTTGCCATAAGTGTCTTCTTTCTACAACCCTCGAATTCATTCTAACAGGACATTTCTGCAGATTCTGCATGCACTGACCTGACCTGAGACTTACAGGTTCGAACCTTCCTCCCCTCGTTAATTTTTATGCGGTGAGTTTTGACCTTATATACTTGAACATATGTGAAGGTGGACAGACGTCTACCTTAGCTTCTGGCAATTTAGCGCACTCGGAGATGGCTCCCATTCTGTATTTCTCTATACAGTACTCTGGTGTACACACACACAGGGATAACAGCAGGACCGAAGGAGGTTCTAGTGAAGCGGCATCATGGTCCAAGGGAACTTGCAAGGACTGCTCAAGGAGAAGGTCGCAGTTCTTTTCATAAGAGCCAAAACCCAAGGAAAAAGTTATCTTCACACAATAAGAACTCGTCGACTATGACACGTACAGCCTCCCGAGTGTATTGATGAGTGAGAGGGAAAGAGGACGGCGATCGTTTTGAATGCACTGAAACGTGCAAGTCTTGAAAAGCATGTTCAGAATGACTCGGTATGACCTATCTTCGGTGCTACATCTCGTAGTGCATTCATTGTTTCCAATCCGAATGGTCCTAGTGCGTAGAACTCTCGCTGACTTCTGTAGTCTCCGAGCTCCAGAAATCTCTGACCGAGCCTCGCAGCTACTGAGCCGCGCTTTATAAAGTTGGACGGACTGCTCATTGATGCCGGAACCGATTTGCCAGATCTAACTGGGTACGTAGCTTGCTCAACTCAAGGAGCGTTGAGAAGGTATCCATGGCCATCGGTGTTGTAATTGTATCTAGATTTCCGTGTATGCATACCTCACCTCTGACTTTTGGCGTTGCAAGAGACGTATCTTTTCTGAACTTTTCTAGGATGAATGTAAAAGTTCTGTTGTGTCAGGAAAATCTGCTATGAACCGGGTGAGAAAAGCAGTGGAGAACTCAGTCTCTCAGATTCTTCCTTAGTTTGATCGGAAACCATCTAACACCGGCCCTTCCAGGAAATATAAACTACTCTCGTCTGAAATTGAACTGCTGCAATTTCTGATGTTCATGGTTCCTATATCTTCCCGCTACCCTGCAAATCACGTTACATCTCGATATTTCTTCTTCCTTAGACACCCACTCCATCATGAATTACAGTAGTTACTGGTATATAAAAGGCACTGCCCTATATTATTGACATGTTCACAAGGGGCAGATTAGTCGTAAGCGACTCATAAACACCTAGTACGATAATAATGGTACATCTCCCAATTCGAAGTACACAGACAAGTTTATTATTCTAAGTCCACCAAGTATGACAGAACCATCGCGTTGTTATGAGACTAGTATTTTAAGAGGTTTCGTTTCTAGCTCCACGTTGGAGGTGTACTAGTCGTTCATATGTTTCAGTATCATACAAGCTCATCGTTGGATTATAATCCCCTGAGTCGAAATGAACCAAGAATTTATGACATGAGACGGAGCTCAAGCTTGAGAGTATAGTCTTGCACACTATCTGTAGCAACATACTGAAGAAACTTATAATCCCCTGAGTCGAAATGAACCAAGAAATTATGACATGAGACGGAGCTCGAGCTTGAGGGTATAGTCTTGCACACTATCTGTAGCAATATACTGAAGAAACTTATAGGATAGACTCCACATGAACCAATCCCAGTTGTATTTCCGTATTTTCATTGATCCAATGTGGACCGGCACTACAAAACTGTGATCCGAGGATGCTTGTCATCTCGCAGGATCGAGTTCCTACATTCTACCAGGATATGCTATGTACAGTATGCACCTTTGAAGCCATCTAATTAAGTTGACGGGGGAGGTGTACAGTTGAGAGATACAGGATCCCAAAGAGCTGGAAGAAGATACTTCCGGCCGTTTATCCCCACAGCATTATAGCTATCACCTGTAGTTTCATCGTGAAGAAGTTGACCTGCATATCCAGAATATGCGCCAGCTCCAAACATTCCTGGACAAGCAGTCGCCGCTTCAAGTGGAGCTGCACCATCTCCCTGATAAAACCCGCTGTTGAAAGGATTTGTCACAGTGCCAGCCAAAATGGACGCAATGTTGATGACCATGGCATCCATTCCAACGTCGGCATTAGGGGGCAACAAGGGACTGTCCGGAGGACCATACTCCGCTTTAGCAAAGGGCCATGCACATGTCCCCGCACACTGAACTATTGGATTCCCAACCCACGCGTATGGCAGCTGCTTTCCAGTGGTCGCGTTGGACGGTGTCGATGCGAAGTGAGAGCCGCACTGATTGGTGCAGAAGTCCTCGACGACTATGTCATGCGCAGTCAGAACCATGTAAACAGAGTTCGCATCACTCGGGAAGGTAGACAGCGAATTCACCACGAGCGACTCGATGTCCACAGTCTTGAGATTCTTCCCGTGACTGCATCCGTCGTCACATATCTCAGCTTCCAAGTGCACTGCAGGAGGCACTGCCGCTCCATCGAGATTTTTATAGCCCCCAGTCATCTTCCACCAGCTGTTCACACTCGGCGCTGTGCAGGTAACGTTCCCTGTGGAAGCAAGGAAGTCCTTGACGATTTGCTTTTGACAGTCGCTAAAATTTCCATACCAGATGACATACAGAGGTAATGTCTCCTCCCCAGTAAGAATGGGTCCGTTATGGTACGTCAGGATCAGCGGGGGTTCCGGGACCAGAAATTTCGCACCAGCTGTGACCCAAGCTATGGGCTTACCATCTGTAAGCTGAGCAAGGGATCGAGCTGCCACGAGACGACCAGCCTGCAGCGAACACAAAACGGACACTGCCAACAGCAAAAGCTTCCTACCCGAGAAACGGAGATGTTCCATGGTCGAGTAGCGTGTGGATCTCCCGCCACGAGGTCTGTACACTTCCTTCAGTCGACAACAGCACTGCTGCAGAACTCTACAACTACATGAACGAACGAACGATGGAATCACGAACCAGTCCACTCTACGGCACGCGGGAACAGACGATATGCAGCAGGAGTCGCGAACTAACATGAGACCAAGGTGGTTGAAGAAGACACGACAACTCAACCCGGGGTTTCGTGTGGGTGCGAGTGAGCAAGGCAGGGGAGTTTTACACGCTTGTGCGGGAGTGGAGAAAAGCACAAGGGAGGGGGTGGGGAAAGAAAGAAAGGTGTCGGTCTGACTGTCTGCGTGTGAAGAAGCTGCAGGAGGAGTTGTATATATATATATGTATATCGAGGAAGGAGATTAGTGAGGGGGGAGAGAATGGAGGGGGGCGTGGTTCGGGTGGGTTGAGCGAGAGAGAGAGAGAGAGAAAGAGCCGCCTAGTGGGAACCAGGCTGGTGATGGGAAGGCAGGTCATCAGAGGTGGTGGGCCGGGTAACCGCGAGTTAGGCTTGTACCCGATAGGAGGAAACGCGGGTGCATTTAAGAGACACGAGCCTCGAGGCCTTTTGATCCGAAGCTCCTCCTCCCCTCCTCCTGCCTTCCCATCCCGCCGCTCGTGTGAGGGTGGAGGAAGAGGTTCAGCCATTTTAGCAGCCGCTCTCTCTTATGTGACCATCCCGCTATTCTAACCACCAAATATTCTACTTCCACCAGCTGTTAGAACACGCTCACACAGACAGGAACTATACGTGCTTTCATTCCTTCCTTTCAGTTCCTCAGTTCCAGCTTCCTTCTAAATAAGCGTCAAGACTTATGAGCATAAACCTCAGAATCGAGAAAATTACACTGTCTGCCTAGCGAATCGCCATGGAATTCTCTCTGCCCTTCATGGTTCTTCTGCGGAAACTGGATGGATGTGTGTGTGTGTGGCTTTCCTGAGAACGAGAAACTAACTAGAGATTTTGAGTGTGCACTATTTTAAATGAACTAACCTCGCATTTTGTTGTTTGCATGGCAATGAAATCGTACTACCTTACCTGAGACGGGCTCTTCCTTGGTCTCACGGACGGAAGTTACAGTACATTCTCCAAGTCCCGTCCTCCAGCCGCTCACGTCTTCCTCGTCTGCCGAAGCACGAGCTTGAGCTCAAATTAAGCTTACTATAGCTATGATCGTCACTCATTGCAAAGCAATAACCCAAGGAACAAATGAAAGAAAAGTTGGGATTTTTGCTGACTTTGCAGAGTGCTGGTCGTGACCGAGACTGCCCACTGCGCAGTTGTGGAGTGATCATTGAACGACTGCGTCGGCAGCTCACATATATGCAGGCTCTACTGCCCATCATGACATGCAGCAAAACAGGGAAAAGACAAGAATGTTACGCAGCAAGACCACCAACCGAACTGTAGCCGCAGCAGCCTTTAGGAACACGCACAAGCTAATCATATCATGTTTTTCCCCATGCTTCGTTAGGAAAAAGTGGAAGAAGAAGGAGGGAAAGAGTTTGCAGATGGTCTGCGGCCAGCCAAGCAGCCATCGTAGGAGTTTGAGGGCCAGGAGAAGGACGTCAATCAGTTGTTGTTCATGAGGTGCTGTGTAAGCGACCATGCACTTCGGTCTAGCTCTACGTCCAGAGAGTCCAGACAAAGGAAATAACTGCATCGAAATACAATTACGAATATGGGACTAGAAGAATTATTCCTACTAAAAGAAAGCAATGCTACTCTGTATCTCAGAAGCCGTTCTTCTAAAGCACACATCGTGGCATTGCTGCTTTTTGATGATCGTCATAGTACTGCACCTTCCGACACGCCAGTTAGCTTCGCTTCTGATAATGTAGCTAAAGTTTAGACGTATATACCCTCTTCTTCCACTCCTCTAAAACTCCCTCTAGAAGAGGAAGCACAGAAAGAGAAAATCATGTATGCAAGAGAAGAAATGGCAACAAGCAGGAAGATTCCTGGATTCTGGAAAGTGATCTCAGCTCACAGTGGCTTGTTTCATACTGATTGTCCTCTTACGAGATCCAGGAAATATCTCTACCTAGCATCAAAATAATGCATGCGGACCTCTCTTGCATTTGCGAGCAGAACTACTTAGGAGATCATCGGATGGACCGATATGGAGAATCTGAGAGAAGTCTGATCTCCAGGAAATATCTCTACCTAGGATCAAAATAATGCATGCGGACTTCTCTCGCATTTGCGAGCAGAACTACTTAGGAGATAATCGGATGGACCGATATGGAGAATCTGAGAGAAGTCTGATCTCCAGGGTTAGGGGGATGATTCTGGTGGGACCCTGGCCTTCTCGGACACTCTAAACTTCACTAAACACTTCACTCGGTTATTTACCATCTAACAACTGAGAATTCCATTCACCTATACTGTATCTCTTGCTGTATCTACGGTAGCCATCCATCACGCTACCTCCATCATGCTCTCGGCAGACCTTCTCATTATTCACTCCATAGAAACTACTGCAGGGTGTTGAATCTGAAGGCATTGCTAGCTACTACGGTCTTCCTGCTGATAGCGCAGCCCTTTTCGACCAATGCTAGGGGAGTTTCGGGATTTAGGGTTTACGCAGAAAATTGCTTGAACCTCACTATCTTCTACTCTAGTCCTAGACTTCAACAAAGGCAACCCATTCTCCCAGTACCCTCTTATCAAATTTCGAAAGAGAAATAGAGCTTTAACTTACCTCCTCTCTCGTTCTTCTTAATTCTACGGAAAACCCTTCCTAAGTTTAAGCCTTTGAAACTCAAAGAAGTGAAATTAACTAAAATGGTGTAAATGTAAAGAAACAGAAAAGGAGGTGTTACAAGGAAAAGGACTAGAAATAATAACAAGACTTTACATAGGATTTTTTCTTTTTTGTAGCATTTGATGAAATTTCTTTTTCCTTGGTCAATTCTTTATCTTTCCAAGAGAAATTAAAACATAGATTTTGTTAAGAGTGGTGGTTTGATGTGAAGTTAGAAAAGAACACTGATGTGTCTATGATTCTTGGCATAAGTCATCTGGAGCCCAAGAGGAACTGTTGACATCCATATAAATTATTTTGAGAATATTAAAGATCTACTTTAAAATCAAGATAAAGGAGGTACGATTCAGAATTTATTCTTGAACGACATATTGTGTCTCAGCGTGGTAGATGATATGCTTTACAAGATGCCCAAAATGTTTATTGTTATATCCATTCTCTTCGAATTAGAAAAGCACAAACACAAATTCTTATCAGTAGTGCTAATAAAAGGAAATCACTAGAATGATCTTCAGAATACATATGATGATGGTAAGGTAGTTTACAATAGTAAATAATGTTGACTGATCTTAAGACGACCTTTGTTGAGGCAAGGATGCAATAAACCTGAACATAAAAATAGATTTATATACGAGTTGAATAACAAGGAGAGCAAAATCCTATAAACACCAAATCGTTGACAATAAATCAAGCAAGAAAACAACTGAAGAATATCTCAGTATTTTTGAAAAATGTCTATCCAAAAGAACTTAAATGAGAAAGAAAAACAAGTTTTATTGTACTGTATTTTAAGAAGGAAGAAAGACGCAAGTTAAATGAAAGATCTAGATCCAGATTCACGGGGATTTTGCACATCCATTGTGAATCTCTCCTCTCGAAGAATAATATGAAAATTCCGGGTTTTATTACAGTTCAGCTTGTGCGTTAACCCAAGAAATTATCATAATCACCTTCTGTGTCATATCTATAATCATGTGGACACAAAGGAAATAATAAGCATAAGTAACCAAGTTAAATACATGTTCCATTTAAAACCACGGTTAGTTCATTTAAATCGACTCAGTACTCAGTCCTAAAGCTCGTTTGAATGTGAGCTTGTTGTGGTTGTTAAAGTTGTTAACTTGTCCGCTTTATCCCTTTAAGGGGCATCGGACTGTCCTTTGTGGGTAACCATATCGTACCCAGACCAGACAGCACATACAGCGACTTCTTGCACCTCCAACCGAGAGCAGGCGAGTTTGAACCTCAGACCTTTCGCTTAGAGGTCTGAGACCCAACCAACTCAGCTACCGATCTTCGGTTGTCCACCAGTGATGGTCATTCTTCCTAGAGTCGGATAGATCTTTCCGGTTAGGTGTAAATATCAGTCAGGTTTTCATCACTGTTATTTACTTTTCCCGGTCATCTGAAAACTGAACAGGTCATTTCCCGGACATTTGTTCCGTTCTATCGACAAGTGTATACGCAAAGGTTAAATTCTCCAACAGGGAATCTCTAACTTTTGCCGGTTGATTTTACCCGGATCTGGTTAAATATTGCAACAACTTCAGAGTTAACCGTAGTTACAGTACACAACAAGGCCCCTGTAAGTGGAAGCAACCAGCCAGTAGGTTTCTCTTACCTTATGAGAGCACGCGATATTTCAGCGCACTCTTTTCCCGGCGCCGTAACACCGCGCGCCGGTGCGGCGACAAGCAGGGGCCTTCGCTATTTTTCTTTGAGGGGCCTGGGGCTTTCATGGCCAGGGCCACAGGCGGGAGGGGCTGCCAACAAGTTTGTTGGTGATTTGTTCACTTGCAGTTAAAAGACGTCGGTAAATATTGCTGGGGCAATATAATAGGGGCACACAAACCTTGGCGGTAAAGGATTCTGGTAATTCCCATAAAACATCTCAGAGGTTTTTGCTGTAACTTTTACGTACCACTTCTGTACGTATGCAATAAGGCCATTTCAACTTTGGGTGTAAAACATTCCTTAACTCATAAAAAATATTTCAAGTTTCTTTTATAAATTTTACCACTTTTGGAAGTGTATATAAATTTTACAGTCAGTAGATATTTGCAGTCTAGTGTCCTAAACATCTCCTGGAAACGTTGAAAAATTCTCAAACATCTACAAAGATTTTGCCTCGCCTAACACAGCTTGAAACTTCAAGATTACTTCTTTTCAATTAACCATGTAATTTTTGTTACGGGAAGAGGTTTGAATGGCACTAATAACTCTCATAAACCTCCGGATGTATTGCTGGATCTATGTTAGAAAATGAGATCTCCTTAACGCCATTGAAAAGAATTGAATGATAGGACTACATACTGTCTACAGTCACTAACAAATATCGTTCATTTTAAATTTACATTTCTCATCAGAATCCTTTCTTCATCCAGCATGCTTATTCTTTCAAGAATATGCACAAGCGCAGAATCACGAGAAAATTTTCTTCTCGACATGGTTTGCAAATTGTGATTTGTTTCAAAGTTCTCTAGTTCTCTATAATTAATTTCACTAAATTTAAAATATATAATTTAAATCATTAAATTCAAAATTCATTTGATAACTTGATTACACATGCTCATTTTAACCTTCCCAAGAAGAAGAGTTAAAATATAAATTAAAGCTTTTTGCATAAATAGTTTTTGAAGGCTGTTTGTAAGCAAATTGCCTATGATTAATTTGGTTGTTTCTTGAAACGTTTGCTTTTTTCCTCCGTTTTCCTAAAATTGCAGTTTGGATGCATATTCACTGCAGTGAAGTTGATAGGGCGACTCAAACTTTTTCTATAACAAAATTTATACCATTCAAACTAGAGGATGTAATGCAAAATGTCAGTGACTGCTGAACACCTGTAGTCACTGGATTCATTTGTTTTCAACGGTGTACAAGAAATCTCGTTTACTGCATACACTACATACGTCAAATGGTGGTGCATAAATTTAACAGCAAAAACCTGAAATAAGCTTACGGTAGTTACAAGAATCCTGGACCGGAAGGGATTCCCATGATTTCCCTAACTTTTTCTCCAGGGTTTTGCCCTAAACTGTATGGGACACATTTCAGAGATAGTACCTAATTAGAACTACTCAAACCTTGTCCGTAAAGACTCGCGTAACTGAGGTAAAAGTGTTACTGTCTCTTGACGTAATTTCGATAGTAAACATGGCTGTAAACCTGTTTGCAGCAGTGAAGGTCTCTGCACTCCCCACGATTTCAAAGGTGAGACAAGTAAAACAGATTACAAGCTGAAAACTGTAATTTACAGTAAAGCCATAAACCAACACCACGGATGATGGCAAACCTTTGGACCAATTTCCGTAAACTAATCTATAAAAACAGCTATGGGTAGCGCAGTATTTCCCATAAAACTTTACTATATATACAGCTATAGGTAGCGGCGTAATTTCCGTAACCATTTTACAGGTTGTGGTTGAGTGGCACTATTTACCTCAATGCACGTCAAACAATATGCACGTAAATGTGATCTTTTGCACGCCGTTGGGAACTAGTGAATCGAGTGTCTATAGACGTTCTGCGATTTTTGACACGGTCTGAGATGCTCGACTTACGTTTCTTACCTTTGCTGAGATGCTCCACTTACGTTCATCTTGTCTGACGGGGAAAGGATTCAGTCCCGGGAACAACTCGCGAATTTTCAGCTGTAAGATCAAGAGAGTGTCAATCCCTACTGTAGATACCTTACCAGGACATACGGAGTTTCCCTATTCTCTCTCCCACACTCAGAAACATGTAAACAAAAGCTGGCACGGTGGAAGGAACCCACTGTTCCGTGAAAGTAAAAGCACAGACGGCTCGACCATGAACGCATATGACCAGTAGCATACAAGCCATCAACTGTTTCATGCACCCTATCCGATGCAGATATGATATGCGAACTTCTCTGGAAATGTCCGAACCACATTCACGGAGAACAAGAAGAGGCAGCCGCAGCAGCAGGAGGAGGCAGAGCCAGAGTAAATGCAAATGCTCACGTTGAATGAGCCCACCAACACATTTTCGAACTACATGGAGAAAAGCCGAAGACTGATAAACAATCCCAAAAATGCCTACTTATAGTACTGATAGCCTGATCACGAGGCTAGATGACTAGTAGTACTGAAGATCGACATCAACCAGATACAATACAGACCACCAGAAAAAAGAATCGTGTATCTGTTTATGTGAAGCTTTGTCTATGATTATCATCTACTCTCCTGACTCCTGTGAGAGGGAAAACAACTCGATGCCTAGATCCTATGACAGAGACAAATAAGAACTGAGCTGCAGTGTTCAGCGATGAGATCGGATATGCCGGAGATCAAGACAACTGAGGTGGCTGGAAGCTGGACTCAGACGTCCTTGGAAACCATCTGAGGAGGAGTGCACTCCAAGTTCAAGGGGTTCCAGAGCGCAGGCAAGAGATACTTGCGGCCTTTGACACCGTGAGCGTTGAAGCTACTTCCAGTGCTCTGATCTACGAGAAGCGACCCGGGTTCACCAGGGTAAGCTCCTTCCCCAAATATCCCTGCACATGCAGAAGCTGCTTCCAGTGAAGCTCCGGCATCACCCTGATAGTATCCAGAGTTGAAAGGATTCGTGGCTGCTCCAGCAAGCATAATGCCGAGGTTAATGATCATACCATCGACACCAGCGTCCCCATTGGGAGGTATCAAAGGTTTGATAGCAGGGCTGAACTCAGACGGGGCAAAGGGCCAAATACATTTGCTGGCACATTGCGCAACGGCATTTCCCACCCAAGTGTAGATCAGATGGCGTCCGTCTGTGGCATTCAGCGGCTTGGTAGCGAAATGGGAAGCGCACTGATTTTTGCAGAAGTCTTCCACAAAGACGTCAGGTGAAGTGAGAACCATGTAGACCGCATGATGATTCGTCGGGAACACTCCTTTGGGATGCAGTGAGTTCAAGACCAGGCTCTCGATGTCGATGATTCGAAGTTTCCCGCCCAGTGAGTATGTCGAGTCGTACATTTCCCCGCCCACTTCCATTGCCTCTGTGACGGGCGAGCCAACCGAGTCTGTGTATCCATAAGTTAAGCTCCACCAGTCGGCAACCGATGGAGATTGAACGTCATGTGCACCGAACGAGCTCAGAAAGTCGTAGACGATCTCGCGCTGGCTTGAGCTCCAGTTTCCGTACAGGATCAAATACAATTTCGCGGTGCCATCGGACAGGAGAGGCCCATTGTGATACGTGAGGAGCAGAGGATCGGGATCCACCCTTCCTTGTGGATCAGCCTTTCCAGCATTTGCAGAGATCAACTTCCTATCGTGCACCAGCTGCTGGGGCAGACTGATAAGGTGCTTGGATTCAGCGGGGAAGCGAGCTTCGCTACCAATAATTGCCTGCGCTGTGCTTATCGTCAGCACCAACAATCGAGCCCAATGCCATAGGCCCATTGTGTTTGAAAGCTACGCTTCGAGCTCCACCGATACGTATACTGTAATTCAACCAAGAAGGTCTGTCCTCTGCACTCAGTATTAAGTCACAGATACCTTTCTCTTCCACGGTCTTCGATGTGAACTGAACTGAGCTAAATGTCTATGTATACGGGACAACTGGTGCGAACGAATGAGTAGAAACGAAACCGATTCGGACTGTGTAGATTCGCGTGTGGAATGTCTTGTCTCTGCATATAACACCCATCGGCTGATCTAACACAGCGTTCTCACTTGTGTTACGAAATGGTACACGGAATGCCTGTCGGTGTAGTAGGTCATGAAGTACTACAGCTTGAGTGAAGGACGAACACAATACTTAACTGCGTTGCACTCAAATCTGTCGATGACAATGTGCTCGGCTGCCGCTTACTGTCATCCATCTACATGCTGTGTAAGGTCTGAAGCGCTCTAGAGACGTGACAGGCATGGACCAGACTAAATCTCTCAGTTTAGCCCTCGCTCTTCAATAATGGGAGAAAACGAGAGAGGCGCTGTAAGAGGATATGCGCAGTAGAAGAATCTGTTTCCCGCTCACCAGAATATAACGGGAGAGAGATACACAGTAGACGGGGAGAGGAGCGAAGGACGTACTGAGGGTGTTGTAATGAATGACTGCACGGGGGGTAGTTGGCCCTGCACATGTGCCTTGTTCACGTTACGACACCGAAGAGAAACTATCTGGTGCAGCTACAAATATGTCAGTAGGACGGAGTGATGGAGATGGACCACAGCAGATCTGTGACTGTTTTATCCCTCAATTGTTACCGAGCAAGTTTATTGAACGGGAATGTATCTAGCAATGGTGCAGCAATGGTATCGGCTGCCTGTGTACAAGTGCGTTCTGCACACGAAGCTGGAAGCTGGAAGGCACTTCCCGTCCACTCCAGCGCGCAAGACGAGCCAGCTCTGAACTCATTCTCGGGTGCCACCTTTCATGCGCACGTACGGAGCTGCCATTGACATGCTTACCTCACTCGATGTAGAGGAAATTCCTCCAAACGCAGCTTTCTTTGGACCGTCAAGTGGAGTACGTTTTGACAAATCAATGTCACGTTTTCACGTTGCTCGTAATTGCGTTATTAGTGAAACACGCGAGGCAATGAATAGCCAACGGATGGAAAGAACCATCAGCCTTACAAGGGGAGAAGGAACCGAAGGGCAAAGCAACCAACGTCCAGAAGGGAGTAAGAATAACTGCGAAAAGCCCGTTATCCGTAGCTCTAAGGTCACTTATCGCTCTTAAAATATCACACATCGGTAAGTCAAAACTCCTGCATACAACAGGTGCACATGAAATAGCATCACCTACTACAATTGCTCTCATGTGGACCTCACCTGCTAAAGCTCTCTGTAGAGCAATGGAAACTCGCTGTCTAAAAAACATAGTGCAAAAAGAAAGAGAAAGTGGTACCCCTGACGCCTCTCATGATAAGCTCTAACACAAACTCGAATAAAATCATCAAACTCTGAGGTTGTTAGTCCGTATATCTCCAAGACTAAGGGGATGAAGCGATGTCCTCCTTCATACCCCTTACTTGATCACCTTCGCTGTTGTAGTCACGCTTGCAGTCCATCCTGGGAGATGGGTGATCATTTGTGCCGCCACCTAGTCTCGTATCGGATGCTTGACAATCACATCTGCCACTGAGACCTGATCCTTTCTCATCATGTACATATTAGCTATCACTGATCTTCTTGTCTGAGGACATATCAATGCTCTCTCCACGTCATGTAATCGCTCTCTCGTGCTAAGACAAACACGACGGCCCTGGTGACATCATGGGTAGCTATCCGCTCTTCATCGTGAGGACAGCGAGCAAAGTGTCGATCTGAGATATCGAGTGAGACATCATACTCGCAGATAGACAGTGCCAAAGCAATAGGCTGGACCAAGCCTAGGCGGAACCTCTTTGTTGTAGAGAAGATAGTCGGTGCGAGTTGAAACGCTCTAATATAAAGTCGAGCTATGAGCCAAGACTCTGCGCCCTTGTCCAAATAAGAGCGGAGTCGAACTCTAGTATCCCGTGAGATAGAAAGATCAACTAAGAGCACATGAAGAACCTGCTAGAAAGTTTCTCTGTGGTTATGAAAATAGTATACCTCTTCGTGTTTATTGCCGAACAAGAATGAGTGCAACGCCTTTGCACAGAAACGGACTTGTTTGCTTGAAAAGCTTTCTACGCACTTAGATTTGATGTCTCATCATAGAGGACTGTAGTCCACGAGATCCATCAATAGCTAAGGTATCGAATCGAGGATGTGCCTCGTGTGTCTCAAGAGTCAAACTATATCTTGTCTCACGGAGACACATCTGTAGTGGATAAAAATCATCTTCCACCTCTGTCACATAGCTCTCTATAATAGGTCTATCTCGTACGAGGAAATGACAACAAAGCCAATGTGTTGAGAGGGCCTAACTACCCAAAAAGGTTATCGGGCCAATCTTCTTCATGGATATTAAGCCCACCCCGTCATATGATATCGACAAAGATGTATGCCCGTGTGAGAGGTCCTGCCACACACTCAAAGGTCCTAGTCTTAAGATGTCGTAAAAAATATCATGATCCTCTTATCAAACTCTCTAAGGCGCGAGATAAAAATAGGAGATGATATTGTGCGGAATAAGGAAGAGGAAAGGATACCAAAAGCAACATGTGGGTCCTCTAACCTAGGGAGATTCTCGATATGAAAAACGTCTTCCATCAGGACAACATCTAGGAATTGAGAGACTGAGTCCTCTGTAACCATCGGTACTCCGAGGATACGTAAACCATCTCTAGGTGTAACAAATTCTTCAAGGAGCTAGAGGTCCGACGGTATATCTATGAGAGACCAAGCCTTGCACTTTGACACCTTCACTCTCAACCCTACCAAGGCCAATTGAGAGACAAGGTGGTCAAAGACATCACAGACTTGATCCGCCGGACTTACAATATGCGTGTCATCAGCTAGAGATGGAAAAACACAACCTGGAGCAACCAAGGCGGTGGCCAAGAGAGCTCTATAGTCAGCTAAGGCAAAAAGTATCTCTGACGAGTACTTGCAGCGGAGCTGATGAATGTAATCCTCTCCATCGAAGGATCGTGCTGGTAATAAAGAAGGGAGGAAGAACCATAGAATGATCGCAAGAAGAGAACGAGAATCGTCATAGATCCACCGTCATCCATGAGCTCTTTAAAGATGAGAGCGCATGAAACATTATTAAAAGCATATTCTATGTCCACTTGTAGGACAACCCAATCGGATGGATGTCCAAGAGAGTCCTAATGCTGAAAGACAAAGACTCGCAATCTCCAAGCGTCGCAACTCCAAAATGATGTGGACAGAGGTTGTCCTAAAAAGTATCTCGAAGCTGAAGAACAATAGTATGACTAATAAGTCGTAAGAGAATCTCACATATGACTATCGGTCGAATCTCTCCACCATCCTTCATCATGGTCAAAAGTCTAGCTGCCCCTAGTACTTGAGCTATAGAATGAGGAATATGTCTTTGAGCTACTGCTGCCGTTACCTGAAAAAGCTCCGTGAAACCACTAGAGGGGTCGTCTATCAGAAAACAATCACGTCGGTGTTCGTAGACCATTCCAGACAGACCTCCAAAAGATAGACGTAGAGATGTATACAAGACATGTGCAAACAAGGATCTATCGAGATATAATGACTCCTCAAGCTGATAGTCTTGAACCTCAGGTGGTGGGAGATCACCAGGTGTGAGGTGAAGAAAATGCAACGGACTGATCATCTCTTCAATAGGACATGCCACTGACAAAGGATGCAGTTTCTCTAGCAGCTCTACTATACTCTCCAATCTGACCTAACATCTTACAACATCGTATGCGAGCGGAAGATGAGACATCACGTGCAGAGACAGACTCACTCCTACCTCGTACCGCACATACGGATTCCTCCTATAAGACTGTCCAATCACCAGCACAGAATCTCCAAAGACGGACTGTCACCTCTTGATGTCTCACTCTGCCACCTCAAGTATAACGGAGGCATCACCGAGGTAGCAAGAGAAACAATAATCACGTCGTCTCGTCTCATATGTTCCATGCTAACATGTCGAGAGGTAGACGGAATGTCTGCCTTACCATGTCACTGAGAGCACCGGATAGCCGATGGAACAAACGTGGATAAAGAAAACTCCTCTCGAACCATCTCTGAATAGTGTCTGTGTGCACTCTCAACTACTCTCATGACTCAGGAGGAATTCCAGGAAGAAAGACTAATGGTGCCATAATGACTACACGTGTAAACCTCTACTTTTGGCTAATCTGAGCATCCCATGTGGTCCAATCATAGCTCTTGTGCATCTTTCTCACATGAGACTTTATCCCTTACGAGATAAATAAGTGACCGCACATCGAACATGGTGTGTCTCGGATCAGTCTCGATCTCATGAGAGAGAGAGAGAGAGTACTCATAGCTAGAAAAGGAACAATATCCAACCAAGCGGCACTCTCTGATCTGTAGGGATAGAAAACACACTATATGTAGCAACAAGCCCTCAAAAATCTCTCTAAATCCTTAAAGAAGACTCTGGAACCCTAAAACCTCTAAAAACTTAAAAATATTTAATACTCACTCATTTCTTCACATAATGTATCAATTCTAGAACCAAAGGAAGCAGAAACAAAAAAAGAAAAAATATTATCTAAAAAGAATCTGCAGAAATCCACCCAACACACTCCACCCTCTCAAATTACACTTTCTTCCCTCCCCTCTCCTCTCTTCCCTGCACGCTCTCTCCCTCGCAATCTCTCTCAGCACCAACCACTACCACCAGCCATTACGTTATTAGTGGTTGCATAGCTTGCCCTTCGCAGCTTACAAGATAAACAGTCCATACTCCGCATTTTAGGCCGTCGAGTTCTAAGCCGAGCAGGAGCGTCCGGGCAGAGATTCACGTCAATTTCATACATAAGGACATTTGACAAAGCGTGTTGGATATTTTTACAGATCAGTATCGAGAGATTTCAAGTTCAAATTTTTACTCTTGTGCGGCCGCATGTCGCTTGCTTAAGGTCCTCGATGACTCTGTAAATGCGGCCACAAGCCGTTGTCATTAGGGTCCTTTCCTCAGTAGAAAATCTCCTCTCTCTTAGTTTAGGTGTTAGAGGTTGGATTGGACAGACTGGCAACGATAGCCCACGGTCATGGAGTGCATCATTAACTCCTTGTCTGTGCTGAATATTACGGAGGTGCAGCAGTCTCATGACTGAAGACTACGGTCCCAGTCCTTCTATCGGCCGCGTTCAATATATTCAGTCTGTCCACTCCGTCTAGTCACACGTGAGAGCTCGATGGACCGCACATGAGAAATTCAAAATGAGATCATTGAAGGTAGAGTAGTAGTGTCGGATATCATGCAGCTTCTTCAAAGCAATGTGGTGGATTTCTCATGCATCGTGACATCGTGCACGTTGGATCGACAAAGGTGATAAGTACCAACACATTCTCTCGCTTACTTATTCTCTCCTCTCTTGAGTAGCACAGTATCTCAATCGAACATCAATCAACATCATGTTCTAAATAGCACATTTCTATCAAAGTAGCACGTCGTGCGAGTTACAAAGTTTACATAATCGTCGAATGAGTCAATGTCGTGACTCTCAGTCTCAAGATCAAGTGCAGACGCGAACAACAGAATCCTAGTGGACTTGTGCTAGGTTGTGAACGCTGCGAGTAAGACTTAACGGCTTGATCAAGAAGTCATGAACAAATGAACCCTAAGTGGTTCTCTGAGCCAAGGTTGGAACATTGAGTTAGGACATAGGGCCTATCCCAAGACGACCCCAGATGAGCGCTGACCTAAGGGGACAAGTCTAAAAACAGACCAAAACGCAAGACCGAAACATAAGTCTGAGACGTGGCTTCGAGACGCGGGACCGAGAAGTGGATGCAATGAAGATGGGTCGGACGCTGGTCCGAACCACAAGATCCAAATCTGACGCTGGACCATGATTCCTCAGAAAAATCCGAAGTGTTGGAGCTCCAACAACATTTTGGGTTGTGGACGGAGCTCCACTTAAGATCTCGAGGCGAATAAGGTATCCTTGGAGAGATCTCGACGAGGACTTTTCAATGATATGTAGAACTCCTAGAACTAACCTCCGAGTTGATAATTATGGCTGATAGTGTGGTGGTATAATTTTAAAAGATCAAAGAGTGGGACGGGATCATCAATCCCCAGAAGTATAAATGAGAGGGGCTCGATGCTTGGGTGGGCTAGGCCGAGTCACCCTACCTCAGGATTCGGTGGGCGGACTTTTGGAGCATGAGATGATGACTGGGCTAGTACCAAGACGCATTCCAGTCTAGACTTGGACGTCTGGACTTAGGAACAACCCAAGGGCTGGGGCAAGACTAGAGAACGGAATGACGGGTTAGACCACCGTTCGAGAGTTTGGACTTAGACGGACATCACAGGCGATAGGGCCGCTAGGTGTGCTGGAGATATCGTTTAAGACCCTGGACTTTATGAGAAGTCCGTCCCAAGTCATGTTTTGACTTGTTCATGTTTTGAGATCGACCTAGCCAGGTCTAGGTCGGGACTTAAGGAATGTTGAGCTTGAGAGTTAAGGAGACGGTCCAGCTCTGGTCCGGACGAAACGAGATAAAGATAAGTGACTTCACAAGTATCGTCCAACAGATACTATAGATAGACGAACGGACTTGAACCTCATGGAGAACGGACATCCAAATCGCGGTTGTCAATAGAGAAATTGCTACCGTAGTTTTTAGTCATGGAACTAGATGGGTAAGCTACGGATCTACTAATCATTACGTCTCATGTGAAAATGTGACATTGATTTGTCAAAATGTGACTCCACTTGACGGTCTTTTTCTTTTCACTGTTATGCGACAATAGAGTCGAAGTGCACTGCAAACTAAGTGAAATATCTTGCCTAGTGCAAACCACTTGACTACTCCACAAAAATCTACTCGGACGAAGTGCAATTCTAAAGAAAGGGAAAACTTGCCATAGTGAAGAGTAATGGAAAATAGGCGGCAAAATTTAACTCATGATTATCTCTCGCGTTTGTTCTGATGAAAAACAAAAATAACATCACTGATATGCAATCTTTTGTCATTGTAGAAGCTCACAAGCAAGAAGATTGTGTTTATAGTCAGTATGATATTCATAACCACAAGGAAACTGGAGTTGGAGACTAGTTTAATACTTTACACAGACAGCCTAACTCCTTCCAATACAATTATCGAAAAACGTTGTAGTAACAATTTCTCTACAAGTTTCTTCTTATACATTACTGCAAACCCTTCGTAACTGCAAGGAAATCAAAAAGTCTTGCACTTATCCCGTTCTAGTGATAACTTGTTATATTATTTTGATGAATTTCTTCTTTGCGCATGAAATGATCCTCGAGTGAACCGTTACTTAGTTTACAGAGCGAAAGGAAAAGCGGGAAAGGTTTCCTCTTCTCCGTTCACTCTGTGTCCATTGACGAGCATTTCCAGTTTCGGCTTCTCTCATGTCCATTCAAAGGACAGAGAGAGACAAGACGAAATATAAATGATAAATGGTGTTCTCTGTCCCTTGGGATCTTCGAGGACCATGAGACTGTTCATGTGAATCCATCACAGCGAGACTCGGACCAGAAGCTTCATTAACAATTTGCAGTAGCATGCACCTCCAACCGTACCTGCAAGGGATTGAACCCACTATTTTTTTTCTTAGAGGACTGTAAGCTAAACCACTTGAGACACCGATCTTCGGATATCGTACAACATGTCCTTCTATATATGTCTGTGGTTGTGTCGGATGCTCACGAGTCATCGAAGAACTAAAGACAAGGTTCGGTTTCTTAGAACGAGATTCTATTCCAGTGAGACTTCAGAGTCATGTAACCTCAAAACCGAATCTACGTCATTGCGTGTCTATTGTTGTATGGAGTCACGGTGTCGAGAATCTGAGGATATATAATTCGAGTCTTTGAAGCGGCCATGCAGCAACCACCTCCTGAGATAGAAGACGAACGAGTACATCCCCTTACACATGCTGAGATTTGATGACTGGATCTATGTTTGCATGATCTACGTATGTGTTTTTGACATTCTCATTCGTTATTCTGGGCCTCTCTAGTAGGAGAGCCTCTTGGATGATGCATAACATCTCTTGACGTAACTATTATATATCCGTAAACAACATCACCTGAATGTCGTTGGAAAAAACTGAATCGAATTAGTACACTCGTTCTACCATCCTTAACAATTTCTGAAAGTTAACACTTACATCTTCTCATATGAACCTTACAAATTCCATTATGGGGAAAAAGTTTGAATGGCACTATTCTAATCGTAGCAACTTACATATCTCAATTACTACCTTTGCTATGGAGAGTGGAGATGTCCAACACAGTTAGTACTGAAAAGTTTTGGCTTCTACTTCTGTCCACAAACTTCCATCTTTAGAAGATTTCAACTCGCCTTTCAAAAGCTCTCTCGTTCGCTCTTTTGTAATTAGAGGTCTGCTTCATGTGCAAAACTCTTTCTCATATGAACCTTACAAATTTCATTATGGAAAAAGGTTTGAATGGCACTATTCTAAATGTAGCAACTTACATATCCCAATTACTACCTTTGCTATGGAGAGTGGAGATGTCCAACATAGTTAGTGCTGAAAAGTTTTCGGTTCTGCTTCTGTCCACAAACTTCCATCTTCATAAGATTTCAACTCGTCTTTCAAAAGCTCTCTCGCTCGCTCTTTTGGAATTAGAGGTTCGCTTCATGTGCAAAACTCTTTCTCACCTTGCATATGTATCAGCTTATGTGAAATGTGAAAGAATAGAGCAAATGTGTCATATGTGAAAGAGGTACTATGTATTAGTTCAATAAAGTGCATGGTACATAATCTTCCCTATACCTGCACAGAATAAAGCTATTGATTATAGTAATGACCAAATGATCAAAGTGTTTTATGTTCTTCATAATAATCAGAAATATTCTGAATAAGCGGAAAAAGAAATAATGGTTTTAAACTTTCAGAAGCTGCACATTGTGAAAGCTGAGAGCTGAACTTCTTCAAACCAGTATTAAGTATTTTCTCTTCTTCTGAATCAACCAGTGGTAAAGAAACAGAAAGTTATAAGATCTCCACTTCTGAATTTCAAGTTTGTTTGTAGAGTACAGCACATGAATACTTCAAGAACGATGTGTCGTATGAACAAGCAAAGAAATTGTCAAGATAGAGAGGTACCAGTACTGACAACATAGTTGGGTTGAAAGAACATCTGAGTATATTCAATTGTTAAGAAACAAATGAACTGGACCAGATCCAACTAGTGAGTCCTTTTGTGCGCGTGTAAAATATATTTGTCTTATACAATACCTTCATACAATAAACACTTGTCCTTTTTGTTATGGAGATAGTTTTTAGTGCGCAAACAAATATGAATATCTATTTATTATTAATAAACTTCAAAGGTTTATTCAAATCTTATATCTGTCGGTAGTTTATACAAGACCAACTCCACTGATTGTATGTTAATGTTAAGAGGTCCAATTGTATATGTCAACTCTCTGCGGTTTCTTGCGTCATAAATTAAAGCTAGTCTCGATAGAAAAGAGCTATTGCAACACATTTGTTCTCAAGAGAAATACCGAAGAATGTCAATGACATGTCTCCATTTGTGTCCCGATTACTTCTCTCTCGATAGAAAAGAGCTATTGCAACACATTTGTTCTCAGGAGAAATACCGAAGAATGTCAATGGCATGTCTCCATTGCGTCCCGATTACTTCTCTCTCGTGGTTTCCTATGCATCTTTTATGAATTGAGAATTGGTCTCTATTGCAAAACTGTGGTCGTGCTTTAAGGAAAGACAAATCACTCTATACATGTAACATCCAATTGATCTCAAGATTAACATAAAATGGAAATTTTGTGTACATCATTCAGAATGCTTCAGTTTGTGTCTAGCAGTTATTTTATCGTGTGCGCCATGGACAAGTCAAGAGATGATATACTTATTGCATATAATAGATTTCTAGTGACGATTTGTATTCTCTTCCATGCCATGACACGGTTAACCTTTTCTAATAGTGAGGTTCATTTTTCATAGCTCTTTCAGTACTTTCAGTCGGCTCTTTGATGATATAGGTTTCCAATTGATGAGCTATCTTATGTTTCATATGCAGTTATCAAACTGGAAACAATTATCTCTAACTAGAAAAATATATTGTCCATTGTATTAAAATCTATAACCATGCATGGTACGCTTGGTACATATAATTTTGTATCAGGCGATGAACCTGAAAGATTCAGACAAGTATTTCATGTGTGAAACATTCAAGTACATTTACGATCTAGTAGAGTCTGACATGATGTCATCTACTTGTCTTTGTTTTCAAGGTCTTCCTAAAAGAATTATTATCATTAGATAACAAGTAGCGATAGCATTGATACAGTTGACTACTGTAGATCAAATGTTAGGCATCAGAGAACTTTTTAGCATGAGCAAGCAAATTGTTTCAAGAGTTACCAACGAATTCATTCAGGCTCTTAACAAGAGTGCTCAACATCATTTATAGTGGCATGATGCATGTAGATGGAGGAGGTGAAAGGAGGCTTCAGGACTATACATGGATTTCAAAATTGTTGTGGTGCTATAGATGCCATACATTTTTTGATCGACTTATCACTTGGAGACAGTTCTAATCCTTAGTATGATTACAAATGCAAGACCTCGATCTCACTGCAACAAGTGTAGACACAGATCTAAGATTCAAAGATATTTTTGCTGATTGGCTAAGCTCGATTCGTGAGACCAGACTTCTAAGAAATTCTAGATTTTTAACAGATGTAGTCTTCCAAAGAAACAAAGTGAATGAACCAGAAGTAGTCTTGGAAGGTGGTCATAAATTCAAAGAGTACATAACAGGCGGTGGAGGTTATCCATTGCTTTTGTGGTTGACTCCGTTCTCTACAGCTAAAGTTAACTTCAAACAATACAACTACGTCCATTCATCTACCAAAATGGTAGTAGAAAGAGCATTCAAGAAACTCAAAGGAGTTTGAAGAATACTATCTTGGATTATTATCCATCCAAGCAAATGTATATTAGGTCCAATGATTTACAAGTGTTCGGTACTACATAACATTGTGATGGATCAAGCAATCATATTGATCTATATCTTTTACAAGGAGCCACTCCTCATCTTACAAGTTATGGCAGTGTCATAATAATCAAATAGAGGTATATTTCATGACGACAAAGCTAGAGACTAGTCGGCATATAAATCAGCCACATGTTGCATGTACATGTGTCAATAAGAGTATCAGAATATGTTCAATTCTTGATCAACTCTCGATATCGAGAGTTGAAATGTTCATAAAGCGACGACGTATTGTTGGATGTAAAAGTTGTGTCTAGGAACACACGAGGTATCTATGTAGAAGGTGTGGTGAAGTAAGAAAGACAAGAAAGAACACACGAGTTGAGAAAAATGAAGTATCCAATCCTGATCATTGATCAAATTTATTCACCTTTATATATAAGATTTACAAGCCAAACTTTGGAAGTATGTGGATCCTCACAAGTATCTCAATCCTATAATTTCTCAACCCATATGTGTAGCTCTCAAAATTCTCTATCCAACGGTACCCAAACCACCCTAAATAGATATCTCCAACAAAAGTATTTGACTTCTCTTGCTAGAAAACTTCTCCACTTGTTTCCTGAACTTGAATTTTCTAACACCAGCAGTAACTACTCAGAAAATGCTTTCCGATGATATCTTACACATTCCAAGTCGATCTCCACTCAAAAAATTGCAACCCTCCCAAGTCGAAAATCTTCTTCAAAAAGGAAGTGCTTGAGGCCTCGCGCACTTTTGTTCCCAAGTGTTAAAAGTCTTCCCAAAAGTTCAAACGGTCACTGCTCTCTCAGTACGGTTCCAAATCTGATGATTTTGATCTCGTTGGAAAACCACAAAAAAAATCTATCCAAAGGTATCAAGCACTCCTCAAACTGATCACTATAGGAAAAACTGTAGCCTTTTGAGTACTCCAATCCATTTTCAAGAGTAGAAGTACACGAGCTCTCGCGAGCTTTTTGTTTCCAAGTATTTTTCCCGTCACTGAATTGTGCAAGCCCTTGCGAGCTTCTGATTTCCTAAGACAAAACCTGTTCTGACCACTAAAGTGCGCGAGTCCTCATGCGTTTTTGACCTCCAAGCTCGTAGAGTGCAAGACCCCTCAAGCACTTCCTCGATACTAAGCAAGAACCCATCATGGTTGACGGTGTCCGACCTCGACCCAAGTCCCGACCCAAAATCCAACAAAAATTCTGACAAAAATTTGGGAGGCTCTCTACATCTCTCTCAAATTCTTCACGAAATGACCCTCGCAAGGTCTCCTTATATACTTGAAGCACCCCACTTGAAGATAATTGTTGTCACACCACCTGTCAACCATGCGATCTGCCACATGTCCATCATACGACCATCCACCTTTGTCCAATCATACAGTAAACGTCTATCCAGTCAACACGATTGTGTCCATATCACAACTAATCAAAAACACTAACACGTCATCCAAAATCTACATCAGCTTCTTACAAGTCATCGATCTGCCACATAAGCCTTCTTAGTGCCATGTCATCATTTCTCAGTGCCACGTCAGTGCTCACGAGATCATAAACCCTAAATCTTCAATCGCACATAATTCTTTCTTTGTAGCTCAATTCGCTAGGATCTAAGAACTAATTTTCATCTATGCAACGGTGTCATATCATATGACACAAAAGGTATATCAAGGAGTATGTGAGATATCTAGCTATGGAAATTTCATGGATCGAGAAACACGAACGTCAACGTACGAGCATGAACTTCAAATCCAAAATCCTATTTTTAATTGCTGCTAATTATTCATAGAGTTTACATACAGACTCAGTGGTCTCATGTCTTAACACAAATCCTTAAAACCTTGATCTAATGCTATAGCTACGTAGTCCTCGAAAAACTAAATCTGACGATACCTAATATGTCTTCTATTTACACTCGTGAAAGAAGCTACGTCACTTCTAAGCCCATGGTCTTCAAACTCAAAAATCTCCAACCTATTTATCAAAACCTATACTTGAAAAAATCTGGTTGTAAAAATCCGGTTCTGTCAGTACCCAACTAACTTTTCAAACGAAGTTATGGCACCCCGAAGTGTTTTACCCTAACCGTTCTCCACCAAGGTGAAATTATGCGAGGACCTCCTCAGTTTTGTATGGGGACCTAAAACTTCACCTAAACTTCAAACCTACCTAATTTACACCGCTGCTCCAAATCAGTTATTTTTGGTCTTGTTAGAAAGCTTTTGGCAAGCTCTTTCCAACGGACCACTCTTACATCCAATTGACTTTCACAGAAATAGTTGTGTATGAAGTTTCAGGCTGAGTCAAGATTGAAAACTATGCGAGGCTCGCACAGATTCGGACTCCTAATCTCCAACCTTACCCAAAATACAGAAAATTTCACGAAGGCTAGCATAGTTTGGACAAAAGTTCTCAAAGTTCACCAAAAGTTTCTACCGGTTGTAAAATCATCTATGTAGTCTCAAATCTAATGTTTTTTGGTGTTATCAGAAAGCTCTTGAAGAGACCTTTCCAATGGTACGTAGCATGCACTGATGTGATATTTGTACAAACAGTTATGCCACTTTTAAGTTTTCTGACCCTCATTGAAGCTCAAACTGTGCGAGGGCTCATATAGTTTTGCCAGAAAACCTAAGGAAACAGCTGAAAATTTCAAATGGTTGTAACTTCCTGTCCTTAAGTCCAAACTTTATGTTCTTGGTATCAGTAGAACGAGCTCGGAAAACAATAATCCAATGGTAACAATAACTCACGATTCTGAACTCTGTAACAACCCTTCTGATCATTTTAGGTTATTTGCGACTTCTCAAGACAAAAAATTGTGAAAAGGCTCGTTCATTTTGTTACCGAAGACCCAAAGTGACCAAAATGATCCCAATCCAACCTCCCAAGTCTTGCAAATCTAGGCAAAAAATAAACAGTCTCTCGACGCCTTCTCCAATATTTTGTAGATTGAATCTTAGAATCCTCAGCTTTTATAGTGTTTGAAAGCTAGGGGTAAAAAGACATATGTTGTCCTCTGTGCGTGCCAAGTGTCATCTATGCATGCATGCATATTGTCAAGTGTGTTGGACCGCCAAGTGTTGCATATGCACCGTCAGTCTAAACTGCCATCTCAACGCTAATTCCTCGTTAGTATCTCCGTCCAGTGAGCATCCGCCGTGTCAGCATCTTGCTATGTCAGCTTGTCAGATGCCACATCAACCTATCAGACATTCCATCAACATCGTGACGTGTGAAACCTTAAAAATAATAACTATTTGTAACTTCGTCCTCTCAACTTCATTCACGATGATAAAAATACCGATTTTGATCACCTCGACAAGAGCTATCCAATGGTGCAGCTCAAAAATATTTGAAACAATTTGATAAAATCCCATTGTAGAACCTCAGTTTGACACCATAGCCGGTCAACGACACGGCAGCGAGCTCTTCGTAATGGTGATGTCATATCTGCATTTTGAATAAGTTGCATAAAAATCCTCCCAAACCTTAGTTTTCCATACAAGCTGGTCAATGACACGACAATGATCTCGTCGACAAGAGTTGATCGATAATATGATATATTCTAATATTCATAATGTCCCAACTTCCTTTTAGAAGTTGGGACATTGTATGAGATTAAAACGAAAAAATAATAACAATGATAGTTAAAATGATCTAGGCAGAAGGGTCTCTCATCTCTTGTTCATCTAAAGATCAGATGACTTTGAAGTATTGTAGGAGAGTCAACCTCTCGATCATTGAGATCAGATTATTACTTACAAATGAAAGCAAAAATTTCTCGACCGTCAAGAGTTAATTATAAAAATATGCAAACGATCAACAGAAATCATCTCAGGCTCTGGATTGTCGTGAGTCAAAATAAACATATTTCTCTCAAATTGTGAACGAACTATCATACTCTTGATTGTTCAATCTACATCAAAATCAAACTTTGTGGTGCAAACTCTTGATATATTCTCAATATCGAGATCTCAGTTTCTTATATGTTTTTCATATAGAGGTCTACATGTTGAATGCCACATGCCTCATTTCCATGTCGAGTTACATTCCTCAAAAAGCTATACGTTGGCGTGTCATGGACTAGCTATGGTGTGAAACCATAGTCCTTAGAGAACTATTCCTCAACTTACTGCAAACATGGTTTTGACATCAACATTAAATAGGTCTTGTTGAGAGGACCAACATTTGTGTTTTTATTGTTGCGAATGAAGCCAAGACTAGAGAATTAGGGCCGCTTTAACTTTTAGGGTTTGCTATGTCATGATGTTGACGTGGCAGATATGGCACTTTTTCTGAAGTGTCAAAGAGTAAAAAGTACGTAAAAATTAACACATGTCAATTTTTTGCTGATGTAGCACTTTTTGTTGACGTGACAACTTGTTCACGTGATGATGACACATGGATTCACTCACTAGATTTTCTGGGAACACCTGAGTCTAAAAGAAGGATATTTTTTATTATTTGAGCAAAAATTCTAAAGTATAAGGTTTCCAAAAAGAAGGTGGTTTTTATAACCATATCATCTTTACAAAGACAAAGAAGGTAAACATTTATTGTAGAACGTGGTGATTTCATAAAAAACAATATATATATTTTTTCTAAGAAAGTTCTTTTGAAGCTCTCGGTGGATATGAGAATAGAATGTCAGACTTGATGGATGGTGAATATTTTATAGTTAAACGAGAATAGGAGTCTTAACATAAATTTCTGGACTTACTCTTTTACTCGCGATCGTAGCACTGATCATAGAGTTTGCACGTTCTACGTTCAAAAACTGCATAGGGAAGGTCAGTAGTTCAAACATGATTATGTGCGACAAAGAACATATGGAAGACAAAATCTCTTGCAGAATCTCATGCAAACTTCTCTTCATTTTTTGTTAGCGTTACGCGACACATAATTCATAGGTGATTGAGAACACAAGGGTTTGGTCGTTGTTGAGTGCATATGTGTTCGTGTTCATGGATCGCTCGAGAATTAAGCATCTTTGTAGCTTTATACGTAACGTAAGTCGTAAGAGGTAGAAAATCTAGGCAGCCTACAGACATAATTAAGTATGCTCCAAATGCTTTCATAGAATCGGTAGGGTCTAGGTCATTAAAATTAAATCGTTAAAATAAATAGATTTGTAGAATAAATAAAATAAGTAAAATAAATCTAAGCTAATAAATAGTTTGTGCAAAAGTACTAAAGGATTGAATTGGATATTTGGCCTTCGTGCGTTGTTGGTCTTCTTTCTCGATCATGCACACTTTCTACAGCCAGATATCTCATGTATCCCGATCACATCTTTCGTGTCTTACGATACGACAACGTAAAGCACACAAGGAATACGTTGTAGGTTTTAACAACTCTTATAATTGAACTTCTGTTTAAAAGATCTATCTTCAAAATTTTATAAAGCATTCATGACTTACGGTTCTATTTTGCAGTGTGATATATAACGAGCATGATCACAATATATGAATAACAAACTTGCTAATTTGTTTGTAAAACTCAGAACAGAAGCTACTTGTTAGATGCACTCTATTAAATAAATGATTTAGCAAAAAATCCCAAAGAGTCACTAATGTTTTCATACCAGTCTTTATTAATTAATTTATGTTATCCAAGATTGCGGAGTGAGCATGTGAATATTTTGGGGAAAAATATTTTCCTCCGAATATTCGGAGTTTGTTGTCACATGAGTAAATCTGATTGACGAAAATCATCGGTGTTGGAATTCGACGAAGAGAGAGTCTTCGTAGTACATTGTCGTGATGTGAATCATTTCACATAGTAAATGATTCACCTCTCTGCTAGGAGTTAGTCTCTCTGAGTGAAGTTAAGACGTCAGAGAAGTCGATCCTGGAGGCTGTGGACATTGACGGATCCGGGTTACGCTTCTACTCCGACACTTGGGAGTTAGTAGCGGTAGAAGTTAGCTTAATGTTACTCCTAGTCCTTCATGCATATATTAACACCGTTGTGTTATACGTTTTAAGTCCTAGTAGGCTGATAGTATATGCGGAAACAGAAAAAGTGAAAATGTTTGGTCACGTGGGACAACAAACCTCAGGCTTAGGGTCATTATCTTTCGAAAAGATCTCTATGAACATTGCAAAATTACGAGACATGGTCGGTACTTTGAGTTCTTTGGAGAGACATGAATGGATGATCAGAAACTCAAAATTTTAGAAAACTGCTCATGTGAAGCACCATCACGTTCACCTAGAGAAGCTTCTCATTTTCTATTCAGAAAGATACACGTACAAGTTGCATGTCTCTTCTCTACTCGTTTCTGTCCTCTCCTCTCAATCCCTCAATGTCAAAACTGTCCTCAGTCAGAAATTCTCTCTAGCCTTAGTTTCTATAAACCTCTCTCTAGCTCTCTGATTCCTACTCGATGTCGATAATCTCCTCCATAGTCTCTACTCCAAAATGATCAGAAAAAATCTCTCCTCTAGAGTACACTTCTTCTGCAGAAATTCCCTCCAGCCGCAAGCTATGTGTAAACTTCACTCCTCAGCTCTACTATTTTCTCTCTAGTCGATGATCTCCCTACTCGATTTTTTGATACAGTAATCTGATAATGTCGTAATGATCAGAGAAAAATCTCTCCTCTAGAGTACACCCCCTCTGGGTTTCCTCCATCCTACGTAACCTTCACTGTCACCTCACAGGGATAAAAAGTTGCCCTAGACAGATGGCAGCAGGAAAATAAAACACAAATAAAATTCAACACGTAAGAAGACTAGTTCACAAGCTTTCGCAGACTCATATGTACAAACGAACACCAAGTCGGTCGTACAGTCAGCTTCTTACACCTCGACGCGAGGTAACTCCACCACAGCTACCTCTGACCACCGGAATCACCTCGTTTTGACACGTGGACTTATGGTATAATAACATCACAATGGTAATTCTAGAAGTTTTTTGTTATTCTCACGGAATAGAATAATATCCGGATGAGAGTCTTTAGTCTGATAAAGAACCAAACCCAAGCACAACCTGACAAAATGAATACAACAACAATGAAATAATTCTTGATCAGGGACCCTTCCAAGAATACAGATAAAAGATTCGAGAAGACAAATGTATGGATGAATGAAGAATGCAAAATACTACTAATCTTCTTCCATGAAGACAAAAGAACACTAATTTCACATTAAGGCTTCAAGAATAAGCCCCTACTCTTCCTAAGAAGTGTTGTTCCAACTAAATCTTCGGTCTCAAAGACCCACTCTTATTTGAGAAGCCGTCTTCAAGAAGAAGCAACCATCTTCCAAACTCTTTTTACAATTTAACTCACTCTCTTCACCTTCACAGTAACTGATTTGTTCTCAGATCTTCGTCCTAACTCTCGTTCACGATGTCAAGTTGAGAGTTTTCCTAGGAAGGGCGGAACCTTCTGGCTGTGTTATGACCGTGAAGGCTGTGTTGTGCTTACTCAGAGGAGCGTTGGGCTTCTGGTTGTGGTGGTTTACTGAAGGGATAGGCTTTTCAAGTTACAACAGAGCACTATGAACACTCACACAGGTCTGTATGAACCTCTAATTTACTCAGAAGGCAAAGTCAGGTCTAACTGGTAGTAATAGGATCAAGCGGTGAATTTTAACACTCAAGAAGAGAAAAACTATGATGGTTCAGACTCTTGAATTTCTCCTACATATAAAAGAGGGCCGACAGAGCACACACACGAAGTTTCAGCTTGAGATCAAATTCTGACACCAAGATATGGACAGAAAAGTTCTGATCAAAGATATTGCAGCAGTTTCTGATTGCAGTTTCTGATACTCAGACAACTATTTCGATCTATAACAGAAAATTGGCTCGATCACCCTTTAGAAGATTCTTACAAGATTTGGAGTCTACATGATGCTGAACACCCTTGTGAAGTTGAGACTCCTGATTGTATACCGTTCTCCAGATCTCGTTCTCTGAAGTTGCTACTCTAGATTGAGAGCTTTTCAGACCCCCTCTGCTTCAGCGGCCGCCTTGAATTACTCACTCACTCAAATGACTTGAAACATTTTAGACAGTCGTAGCCCCGCTGACAGTGAACGCAACCACGAAGGTTTGAAGCGATTTCCTCGATTCTGCTGCAATTGACACTGAAAACCCCAAATCCAACAAAAGTGATGCAATTCTGACTCAACCCGAACTTCAAATTGACATAACTCCTTGTTTATTGATCCAAATCGATCAAGAATTTCACTGACAGTGCTTGGGACGACGAGCTCTATCTTCTCGTGCTCTCAGATTTCACAGTGTCCTCATCAAATTCTCGAACTCTTCTTTAGATCTCTATTTCTAAATTTAAAGTTTTACAAAAGACAAAAATGGACCAATGGGAGTTCATAGCTCCACTTGGATGTCCTCTAGTGTCCTAATCCACATGGTAACTTAACTTCACTCATAGGCTACCACGTCAGCCCTCCTAAAATGCCAACATAAATCTTAAACTACCTAAAATGACACGCAACCCTGAAAGTAAACTTAAACCAGCTAGAAAGTGTGCATGGGCGACAAGTAAGTACAACCCATGAGCTTGAACCCCTATCAGCATGGAAACCCTAAGTTATGTACATTGAACATCATAGACAAGTAAGAAGTCACTTGCACAAGCGCACAAAGAAAGAGGCTCGTCTCAAGAACAAAGACAGGTTTGACAAGACCCACAGGCTCCGACCAAAGCCCATACATGCTGGGGATTGGGTTTTGATGTATAACAGTACGTTAGAGAACCAACACTCTACGGTTGAGAAATTTTCTAAGAGGTGGTTCGGTCCGTATGTTGTCTTAGAAATGCATCAGAATGCTACTTACTCTTTACAGGAGCTTGATGGTACACCTCTAAGGCTTCCTGTTGCTGGCAAGCGTATCAAGTTGTTTAGAAGAACGGGAGAATCCGTCGAGCTAGACAAATGTTTGGAGTCAGATCAGATGATGGATGCAGATGCAGATCTGCTATTTGAAGAAGACGCATGGGACGTCGAAGAGGATGATGGAAATTTAGAAACTCTTGGAGACTAGTTGAAAGGTTGGCACATACCGGAGGAAGTGAAGGTTTGGAGGGGATGAATGTCGTAGTGCGTGGCATTCCAGATGATGAAACGGAGCTTCAGAAGACACTCAACTGACATTTGTTTAAGAAGCTGCACCCTAGCTTATCAAGCTGAGCAGGAGTTAAGCTGAGGCTATATTCGTCAAGCTGCCCCCTAGCTTGAGATTGAGATATCATCCTAGGAAAGAGCGAAAAGTTTCAAAATGCCGAGCTCACCGGGAATTCCCGGTGAGCTCTGCACGACGAGTACGACTTCATGCTTTCAGTTTCGAGAGAAAGCATTCTAGGTAATAGTAAGCACAAGTCTTAGATCATGAAAACAGCGAAAGAGAGAAATCTGTCGATTCTGACTCGTGATTCAAATTCATAATCTGAGAGTACGAGTGCGTTGGTGTTGACAAGTACTACAGTTTTGACTCTTTATTCATTAAAAACGGAGTTGTACAGAGATGTTCGAGTAGATAATGCTAGTAAATGTTTCATAGAACATTTTCCCTCAAAAGGATATGTACCAACTTTATTTCGTTTTTGAACGGAAACAGAGGCCATCCCAGTGAGAAGGCGCCCACCTCGGAGGAAAGTGATCTCAGGATCAATTCTCCCTGGCCTGTGTTTCTTATTCCGGCATGTTGTCCTCCTGGAAGGGAGTCTATGTTGGATATGCAGCCACGTCCTGCATATCTAAGGACGAGAGACCAGTATCTCCCTTAATCGTGGGCTTCCTGGCCTAAGCCTCCGCATGCCACCTTGAATATATCATCGGAGATACTTGGTGCACATATGAGGGGATTGTAACTCCAGTGAGGTGACCCTATAAGTGTTGAGACTTTGGTCTACATTGGATGACTTGTGGTATATTCAGAGTGGCATCAAAATGGCATTGAGAGCCGGGAAACTTTTACTAATCAAGGGCCTAGTTTTGCAGGGGGTCTGCTTATCTGATAAGTACGTCGTTAAGGTTTTTGAGGAAAAAACAATTGACGTTGCAAAAAACGTTGCGTATGAGGTTGCAGGAAAACGTTATGTTTGAGGAGAACATCACGCAGGGAGACATTCTACTTTTTGTTCAAGAGGAAGCCGCCGAGACGCGCGCAGGAGAAGTTTGGGGACTGAGGAGATCAATTTTTTGAGAGTTTTCAGTTGGGAGGTTGACGTAGAGAGAGGATTAAGAGTTGGAGAGCTTGAATTTACCTACTAGGCTGTTTTGGAGGTGAATCTGGTGAGCAGAGAACATCTATTTGAACGTAGGAGAAGACATGGACTGAGAGGGTCAGATTTCTGAAAGATTTCAGTGCTGAAGTGGTTGCAAGAAGAGATACAAGGCGTTGGGGGGTTCAGATCTTCATCAATTGTAGCATTTGGAGAGTAATCTGTTATCTGAAGAACGAGAGAACATTCTGTAGAGGACTACTGAGTGTTTTCTGTAAGAGATATAAAGCATTTCTTCTATCTGTTACGTCCGGAGGTGGATCTGTCTTCTAGTGGTTGAGACTTGACTTGTTGAGCAGTAAGTGACTTATAGTCAGAATATAGTCTCTGTGAATGACTTCAGCCGTTGTGGACGAGTTAGTTGGCTCTTGTTTTCTTAATCAATCCCTACCTCTACCTCGTGATCGATCACAATCAGAAGGCTCGCCCTTCTTGAGAAGGACTCTCCTCGACAACGTGAAGAGTAAAGTAGAAGAGAGCGGAGAAGATTATGATTGAGCTGAGTTCATCTTAGACTCTTTGGATGCTGAGATATCTTCTATGAAGAAGCATATGAGTAAAGAGAAATTGGTGAGACATCTAGAGACTTGGGTGGGTATGATATTGACTCATTTCATGATACATGCGGGTATATTTTCCGAGTCTCGTATCCTTCGGAGTTCTGATCAAATGGACGTGCATATTCAAGATCCTTCGTCTTCACAACGAGGTCTTCCATATACAATAAGATGTTCTTTTTCCTTTGAGAATTTTGTGCTATGTTCATTTTTTAAGGTCTTCCAAAGTGTAGTAGTTTTTTCATGTGAAGTTGTCTTTCTGATCAAGTGGACGTGCCTATTCAAGAATCTTCGTATTCCCAATAATATCAAGACCCTCAATCTTCACAGCGAGCTCCTCCATCATACAGTGAGATGTTCTTTTTCTTCGGAGTGTTTTCTTATGTTCATTTTTTAGAGTCTTCCAAAGTGGAGTAGTTTTTTCATGTGAAGTTCACTTTAAATGATATTTGCATGTTGAATATTGATATACTTGTTCAACTTTTGCAGGTGAAGAGATTATTCTTTTGGATAGCATCAATCGGAAAAAGGAGGAAGTTAATGCTATAACCAATACCATCAAGGAGAAAGAGAAGAGCTTGCGAAAAATGTTCTAGAACTCGGAGCTATGAATTACGAGATTTTAGTGGAGAAAGAAGAAATATCTCGTATACAAGAGTGCCTCGAGTTATTACCTCGTCTTATTCATCTTACTACCATAAGACGTAAGACTCTTATCCTTGATTTGAATGGTCTTTTGGTTCAAGTGGGGAGGAACGAGGAGTTGATGTCTGCTCGTGAAAAGAGTTACGTAGTAGAGAAGCAATCTATATGATATGTGCCTCAACTTGGAGTAAAAGCTTTTCTAGAGATTTGTCTAGATAAGTTCCACTTTATCATATGGACATCTCAGACTTTGCTGAACACTGGAATTCTACTACATGCAATGAGCGAAAAGAATTATTTACCTCCTGGAGTTACAAATGAAAGATATTTATCCTTCCAGAATCCTAATTTCTTTTATTCATTTTAAAGTTTCCTTTGAAGTTTATATTTTATTTCATTTCTCATGATTTTTAACTTTCTATTTATTTCTTGTCTTCTAATTTATTTCTTATTCATTTTTTATTTTTTCCTCTTTTTCTTATCAAGTATGCAGAGTGTTCGCTCAAGACATGTGTTTCAAGTATAAGATCATTCGAGAAGCAGCATTCAGGAATCATTTATACTTGAAAGATTTCATGATTCTTCATCGGCACAACTTGAGCACGAGGGATGTTCTGATGGTGGATGATAGTTCGGTGAATAATTTTACCAATCATCCATTTAATGCTATCCATCTTCATCTTTTTTCTCTTTTCACTATAGATAGTGATAAAGAAAGATATTTGGAAGCAACTTTGTTACCTTGTCTTCTTCATTGAGGATGTAGTCCAGAGGAGACAATGTCTTATGTGGAGAGTAGATTTTCTCAGATTTTAGCTCAGGATCCTATTCAGGCTTTAAAAGAGTATTGGAGCCATATTACCAAAGAGGAAGCAGATATTGTACGGAGAGCAGTTCCACATGCAATATCTATGCATTTCCTTCATCTTCTCAAGTGAAAATAGGGAAGATTAAACATTGTGCCGCTTTGAACGTGAAGTTTTGATACACTATTACACTTGTTATAATTATGAGGGAAGTTTTGTGACACATGTGTTGTTCATCTGGAAGTTGAAAAGTAATGTTTATTAACAACAAGACACCATCCATAACATGGGATTCTACTGCCAAAGTGCCACGAAACATGCGATATTCTGGTCCGCACGCACGACATATACTTATGTAAGCGGCGAAACAGTATGTTCACCCCACACAATAACCTCGTGCCAGGCATACACATAGATAAGGGACAAAACAACAAGTTTCGTCGCTTACGAGCGAATCATTACCTGTTTCGTTTCACAACGGGGCGAAACAGATTGTTTCGTCGTGCACCAAATAGCCTCACGTAAAGGTGTATACACATATACCTAGGTAAGGGGCAAAACATTACATGTTTCGCTTCACCGCGAGACATACCGTAGGCATAAGTAAGGGACGAAACATTACTTGTTTTGCTTCATTGCGAGACGAAACAGATTGTTTCATCTCGCACGACAGGCTCTATTTGTTGGCATAACACAGATTTCACCCTCTCTTTTTGTATTCGCACTATGTGCCTCGTGCCGGGCATACACGTACACATAGGTAAGGGACAAAACAAGCTATTTTGTCCTTTACGACCAAAACATTACCTGTTTCGTTTCATAGCGGGGCAAAACACTATTTCGTCCTGCATGAAAACCTCGTGCCGGACATACACATACACATAAGTATACACATAGATAAAGAGCGAATCATTACTTGTTTCGTCCCGCACCAAACAACCTCACGAGTGTCTACATGTAAGGGGCATACACATACACCTAGGTAAGGGGTGAAGGTCCTTTATGAGCGATTTCGCTTCATCGCGAGGTGGTGGTCTCGCGGTGCACATGGCACAGCACACATGTAACGAATGAAACCAACAACAATGTTAACCAAAAGTTGGGTATTCAGATTTTTGTGAAATACACATGGAAATGTAGATCTAAGTAGATGAAAACTTTTCTCTACCATATCAAATATGAATTTCCAAGAACATACTACTCCGCTATACAACCTATTGTTCTGCTGTTGGTTACAACTCTCTAAGTCTACGTAGTGCTTCTATAAATTCCGAAATATCCTCCTTTTGTTGTCTCGAGAGTTCTATTATAGTGTTCATTTTCCAAACAATATTTTTGCAACTACATCTATCTCATCTGCTATCCTCATGAATGACAAGGTCATGTCAAATAGCCGCTCAATCTCTATAAGCTCCACATTACTCTCAATGTGGACTTGGATTTTTCTACCGATGGATAAAATGTACAACTATCCATTGCAATGACAAGGTCTTCCAAAATGTCTTGAAATTCATCCGGGTGCTTTCTCTCAAGCTCCACATCAAAGATTGTGAAGCGAGTTTGTTTTGTGCATTCAATCCGATTTTAAAACGCCACTTCGTGGAGCAAATGATGTTTAGTATTTTATCTTGTTTTTCCTTGTTTAGTCCTTCGAACTTCTAAACTGTCATTCCCAAGAGCTCATTGCCAACCGTCCACACAATTATTATCGATAATGCGATTTCTACAAGATCCTTCACACTGTAATCAATCAATCCTAGATGAAATCGATATTATTTTCTATTTTTTTTTTGATCATATGGTCGCCAGATTTTTTGACCGAGCTATGATTGACTGAAATACAACATCTTCTTAACAAAGCTCGCATTCGTATTTGATTCACTTACACGCTTAAGACACCCTGTGAAGTTTTATGCAACACAAGAGAAACTCAACTTATATTTTATTATGATTTCAATGAAAACCACTGAAAAAAAACATTATCGATACATTCTTCAAATTCAACAAACGAGCACATCATTTCTATAATTCATCAATTTTCCTCTGACGCACCAAAAACTTAATTCTCTGTATTACATCGTAATTTTCTACCATTCTAATGATAACGAGAATTTTCTTCGTAGTTAAATCTTGCGATCTTTCGATGATCATTCATCTGCACTTATAATCTGCTGCTTTCTCTTCTGCATCGATTCTCTTCTGGAATCAAACGTCATTGTGACACTGTCCTCTCTTTTCCCACCTTTTTCAGTGAGACACATTTTACATCCGATTGTACGTTTTCACATGCTGATAGTGACATAACTTATCTTACATGACACAGTATACTACCAGGACAGATTGAAGGTACGATCAAGTAACCATATTTGTGGCAGATTGAGAATATGATGAAATAACCAAACGTTAAGAGGGGTATGATCAAGCCAGTTTCTGCCCGACAGAAGAGAAAGTGGTTTGCTTTGGAGTAAGAGAATTATCTGCATCCTTCCTGTGAAGGAAACCAAGAGAATTATCTTCATCGTTCCTGTGAAGGAAACCAAGAGATCGATTCATGAAACTATTCGAGTCGGGGATTTGTTCTTATTCGAGTCGGGAATTTGTTCTAATTCTCGCGCATTACACATAAGTAAAAAGTTCCGACGACATTTTACTTGGATTTCGAAATCTGTGCCCAATGTCATATGGTTGCAGCACAGTCCGGGTTACACCTCGCTTGTTATGCCCTCACCTACGAGGCTTGCAATCTAGGGTGCATACTGTAGCTTCCGATATTTTCATTGCATTTAGTGACTCCCAATCTCCACTTAAAATTCGTAGGGCGAAGGGAAATAAGCTCTTGGGTTGCAAACTGCATATCCAGCCTACGCGTGGTAAGGACAAGAAATTTCACAAACATGGTACTTGCACAGTGGTTAAAAGCAGCGTTCATCAGGGAGCTGCGAGATAAGGATTTTTTCAGCTCTTGGCCCTTCTTTTTTCTTTATTTCAGAACGAGAAACTTACGAAAATTTCCCCCTTCCCCTTCACAATCTACGTGTAGCTACGCTAACGCATTACAGAAATAAAGAGAAAGAAGAAAAAGCTACATTTATGTTTTGCTAGCTTAATCTCTCATACATACATTCAGTGCGTATCACCGGAGGTACATTGAGCCACTTGGAATAAAAAAACTGATGATTGAGAATTCTGATTGTCCATGGGTTTACGGGTTAAAACCCTGAACTACCATAGATACAAGGAACGCAGATAAAGGGATAATCGACGTGACAGTCCGCTATAGAGATTCACAAACCCGATTGAAGGTCCAACTTACGTATGAAAACATCCAAACTGAATTGTCTTTCGAAACAAGACAAATACCATAATTTATAGCGAAGATGCATACAAGGTCCTGAGAAGGCTGGCAGATGGTACTTATCGTGAGGAAATAAGGAATGCCATACTTCGACGATAGCAATGTTCCAATTATACGAGTCGCACAATCCACGTCAACAAACTGTTCACCAAGATGACTGTTGATTGCGAAAATGAATATCGATGTATGAACGACACAATCTGCGTCAATAAACTGTTCACCAAAACGACTGATGATTGCAAAAATGAATATCGATGTATCAACGACTCGTGTTCACTCTCATCGAAAACCGAGCATGTCCCAGAGGAAGCAATCATCAGATAGGAGAGGGGAGAATCAACAGGGATGAGAATAAGAATTCATCCTCTCGACTTGCTGCGAGAAAGCAAGAAGCCAAGTCAGCGACACAAGTGGCCGTTTCGTACGACAGAGTGGGGGAGGTGATATCTCCTCCATGTCGAGAACGCTGGCAGTGCCAAAGCAAACTTTAAGACAAGAATTAGTATCCTACTAGAGCTGTGGTCCGTTCTATTAATTTCACTCTCTATCTTCAGGTAGAAAACATGTCCACGAGGAAGCGTAGACGCATACCTACAGAAGGTTAAGGAAAGAACAATATACAGACTCAGCTTCTGCCAAGGTCAATACTGATTGCAACTACAGCATGAAGACATGAACAGACGAAAGGCCATCAGAATAACTCGTGGATGTGCATCAGAAGACATCTGAAGGAGCTTGAAATCATCAGAAGATAAGCTTGAACGCGCACTTCTGAACGCCTATAGTCTCGCTCGATTACTCAACCCTGAAACCTAACGCTCTCGCCTCTTACTGAGAACAAAGAAGGATCTAGTTCGTCCTCGGCTACGCTTAATGGTACGGCGCTTGAGAATAGAAGAGCGCTCTGAGAACTGGAAGCGTGCACGGTACCACCATGCGGTTTGGAAATTTAGAAGATCGATCAGTGTTTAGACTCATCCTACTTCCCGGGATTCACTATCAACAGTTAGCTATGCATTAAAACAAGAACTACGATACACGGGAGTCTTGAATGAGACTTGCTTTCTACTGAATAAGTAGTTTGCAAGGTAAGAGATAATTTGTTCTTCAGACACGGGTTACAGCGGTTACTTCATAATAAATTCACTATTTCCTGGACAGGACATGACAGTGTAAGGGGAACAATCGTTCCAATACTTCCCGTCGAAAATCTACCCTGCTGAACTATCTGCCGAGAAGCCTCACAGAGCACAGATTCCAAGTCCCAAGACGCAATCAAAATTTAATACAGACCAGATAGTGGAGCTGAACATTTTGAGCTACGGCGACAACCCAAGCGAGTCGGCCATTCCTCAACAAGTAATGCAGTCCCAGTGTTCTCAAGTATAACACTGTGATGAGCCGTTACCACTCCTACCAACTCCGAGTCCAGAACAGCCACTGATCCAGTACCTACATCTTTCCATTCAGAGGTCGTGGACAGTCAAACCTGTGGGGTATACACGAGCAGATATCATATCAGTACTACGTTCATGTCTACCCAAGAGGCAGCACAAATAGTGAATCTGAAGTTCCACGCGCTATCATACTATTCATGAGTGAAAAGAGAGGGAATTACGTATAATACATACCAGGGGGCAACGATTGCTTGAGCTTGTCGGCTTTATCGTGATCATGGACGCTCAAAGTGTACAAGTACCTCTTACATCGGACCTTGAACTTAACAACGTCCTTTCCTCTTTTGATCTTGACCGAGCGGGCGTCCTTGCGCCTCGCCGTCAGGAGGAAGTCCTTGATTTCACTAATCTGCTTAGGCTGGCATAAATATTGCAGCAATCACGGGTGAGCAAGGTCGAAGACCACCTAATACAACTAGCAAGTGAGAAAATCGCATGCTAATAGGGAACATATGCGGTCAGAGACCTGCGTAATCAACGATTAAAACACGAAACATCCAGTGCTCGTGCACCGGACCCAGACTGGCTTTGCCAATATGGTTTCGTCTGACATGCATAACCATCGCCGGCACTCCTTCCGACTAAAAACATTTCCAGTGTTTCCTCGAACCGAACTCAGACGATACATTACGCTATCCACCAACAATATTTCAAGAAGCACTAAGTGACGCTAACAGAGATTGCTGGTTGGACGACAACGATGAAACCCTGTCCGAAACAAATTGATCTTGAACAACCGTTACACTCTTGATATGGAAAGCACAGCACCAAATTAAGAGTAAACACACGAACTCTGGCAAAATTCTGCCACACTCACGAGGATGACGAAACACGATAGGTACCGCAAGAGCGTTGAGACATACCATGGCTGTAAGCGTGATAGAGGATTCCAATGTCGAAAAGAGAGAGGCCGAACACCTCGACCGTCTGCCAGATATCGACGACGCGAACTTCCACAGCGAAAAGGGGGGTACCTGGCACAGCGGCGAGCTTAATAGAACCCTAACCCTAGAAAGGTGCCTCCGACCAGCAGAACCCGATACCACAACGGCACAAACGGTACTCACAAGTTGTCCTACTTATTATATGTTCTCTTAATTTTGTTGCTATGAGGGAATGCGACGCAGTGAATATATGCATGCTGGATTTAACTCCGGTTTGCTCGCTTATTGTTATCGGGAATATATATATACATATATATTAAATACAAAATATATATTAAGTAAAAAAGAATTAAATTATTATATAAAAATTATCTGTTATCCATGCCTGGAAACACAAGGAGAATAAAAGATAATCCATAAGTCTTGACCCGAGTGTAGCGCTTCAGAAGATACAAGTCTGAGAATCTATACTATTAATACATTAATATACATTGAGGTTAATTTAATACCTAACCCTTTCTGATGAAAGGGTTAGGTATTAAATTAAACTCCTATATATTCACCTTCTCCATCGGAAGATGGAAGAGATGAATATGCAGGTGCTCAGAACATCCTGCTTCAGAGTATAGTGAATTAATAGCCAACGGATGGAAAACCCTGAAAGAATATCAAGGGAAAGAGGGACTTGAAGGACCAAGCAGCAAATGCTCCGAAAGGGAGAAGAACATCAAGGCTAAGCAACGTTATTTGTAGCCATGTTATCCTTGATATCGCTATATTAGTGCGTGTCAAAACTATAAAGAATGATTCTCTTACGACTTGAGAAATAAAGTCCGCTTTTGGATGAAAGCTCTATGACTAGGTTTGTGTTGCGGCTTTTAAGAGGGGTTAAAAAGTTTATCTTAACTTTTTTGAATTATGATACTTATAAATTATTACTAAAAGTAGTATTTTCAATCATCGATATATATACTCCGTTCACAATTTTATGTGCCACATTGAAGTTTCATTTTAGTAGCACGATTTTGAAATTAGAAGAAAGACGATTTAGATCATAGACATGACGTCGATATATATGTTCTATAGTTCTGAGAAAGATATTGTTATCGATAGTGACAGATGTGAATAAATCATAAGTAGATAGATCATAGGATCGCAATGATCTTAGTCTTTCTGACGAGAGAACAGTGTTCGTGAACATGACTTCGAAAGTATTCGATACTTCTAAGAAAAGAATAATATGTTTGAATGTTTCCGACTATGAAATTATCATTTATTTGGAAGATCCAAAAGTTGAGAAGAAGCCGCAAGGGATCGATTTACATCAGATTTGTTTTACTTCATGCGATCAAGTTTCTTGTGTGGCTTTGCGAAAAGAACTCCAAACGTCTTATTGAGATCTCATTGAATTCAAGATAATCCGATGTATCCATGAGAGGAGACAGATTTCAGATCAGACGATTCGTTTGGACGGTGTGAGCGATTTTAGCTCACACAGAGGAGGTTTTAGAGGTTTAGTTACCTATGATCAAAAGTTGAAGTTATCTCGATCGTTGAGGATCAGACTCGACGGTTCTTTGAGCCATTGGAGTCATGAGAGCACAACCTATCCATATCTGAAGATCATTTGGGAAAGGAGGAAGTCCTCCTTTCAAGTTCTTGGTGTCCTGTCGTGGATCGATTAGTCATTAGACGAGTGCCATCAGTCTGTCTTGAGGTGTAGATGAACATTCTTAGTGAGGCAAAGTAGGACACTAGAATAAAAGTAGAGTGAGGTGGTAGTTGTAAACACATGAATTGACTCACATGATCTTTCTCAATGACCTTGGTGTGCTTCAAGAAGTGAATCTGAATCCAAATCCTCGACCCACATGTGTCCTTCTGGAGTTCCAAACTGATCCAAGTAGTGAGAAGCCATGAAATGGTAGAAGCTGGTTGCCCTCATATTCCCAAGTTTCAAAGAGAACAACAATATCTGCTGTGATCCAAAGAAATTCTGCTGCAAGTGTTGTCTCTGCATTCCAGCCTTTACAGTTCCAAGAAATGACTCTTAGGATCTGATAGCATCATTGAGAGCTAGCTCTCTTACTAGTGATAAGGACAGGACAGCCTTTCCATCTGCTAGGTGAGAGGATTGAGTACTACTCAATCCTCTCACCTAGCAGAAACAGTGGTGGCTCTTGCCTAGCGCCCATGACCATACACTTGGTTTTTCTCCGATTTAAAGACGTATGAGAAGCAACACATAATTGTTCCAAGACATCTAAATGATTTTGCATCTGATCTGGTGTGCATGCTAAGAGGACAATATCGTCTGCAGATATCAGCAAATTGTTCCAAGACAAATTCGTCTAACGTAACCCCCTTATCGCCTGATTCTAGGAGCAGCTCATGCAGCTCATCTATAAAGATGCCAAACAATGTTAGAGACAATGGACATCCTTGAATGACGTCCAAAGTACTAGTCATAAAATCAGGCACCTCTTTAGCCAATTTGATCTTGACGGTGGAGTAAAGTTGAGCCACTGCATTCCGTAATCCAGTAGAAACTCCAAGTTTCTCCATTCGTTGCCAAAGCCTTTGTCTGCAAATAGTGTCAAATGCCTTACTGAAATCAATAAATACAGCGAAGATGGTATTTCTGGAGGTCCTGAAATCGCTCTGTGGTAGCTCTCATAGTCAAGATGTGATCGAGAGTGTTAAAGTTGGATCTAAATGCTGCTTGTGTTGGAGCCCTAAGGCCATTATCCTCTGCATAAGAACTTGTAGAAAGATCGATACTTCGAGGACACTCCAAGAAGAGAGAGAGAGCAAGTAGACAAGGAAGTAAAATAGGAATGAGTAGTATATAGTGGAGGTGAGTACAAGGGAAACCCTAATGGTGGGTTAGCCCTCTAACTAACTCTAACAACCCTAACCACTCCGGCTAATGGTAGCCGTCGATCTACTAAAGCTTGGGACTATATCAACACTCCCCTTCAAGCTCGTCTCTACATCTTGTACTCCTAGATAATGTCTGAAAGCATCAAACTTATCTCTAGGCAATGCCTTAGTGAAGATATCGGCAACCTGATCTCATGTGCTCACATAACTGAGCTCAATCTCTCCTGCAAGGACCTTCTCTCTAATGAAATGATAGTGCACCTCAATGTGCTTCGTCCTAGCATTGAAAACAGGATTGCTAGTTAACTTCATGCTGCTAATGTTGTCTGTATATACAACAACAAGATCTGTACACTCCACACCAATATCAAATAGCAAACAGCGAAGCCAAATCGATTCGCATGTTGCATTCGTTGCTCCTCGGTACTCTACTTCCGTGGACGAGAAAGCAATTGTGGGTTGCTTCTTAGAAGCCCAGCTTATAGCAGCGCTTCCAAGTCCAAAAGCGTAACCTGACGTGGATCTCCTGTCAGCACTTCCTGCCCAATCAACATCTGTGTAGCCATGTAACAACAATGGTCCACCGTATCGATAGTGAAGTCCGTATTGCACTGAGAACTTCACGTAGCGGAGGATCCATAGAGAGCCTTCCGTAACTTACATACACGGGAAGGAAACTTAGAATCCTCATAACCAGGAGGTTGCTGCATGTAGACCTCTTCCTCAAGATCGCCGTTGAGTAAGGCGTTCTTGAAGTCCATCTGGTGCATCTTCCAACCTTTCTGAGTTGCAACTGCAACTGTTGTTCGAATAGTCACCATCTTCGCAACAGGAGCAAAGGTCTCCTCAAAATCAACTCCATGTTGCTGTGCGTAGCCCTTAGCTACCAATCTGACCTTGTATCGACACACGGTACCATCCGAGTTGCGTTTGACCTTGAAGACCCACCTTGCAACCAATCGCTTTCTTACCCTGAGGTAAGTCTACCAACTCCCAAGTCTGTTGGTGATGAAGCGCAGCAAGTTCAGCTTCCATAGCACTTACCCATTGGGCCTTGTGCATCGCCTCCTCAAACGAACTCGGTTCCTATTCCTGAAGACATTGGCCATATATGCATGGTACGTAGCAAGAAAACCTTCATGCATATATCTACTCACTAGATCTGCGAGAGGTAATTGGTGCACTAGTCACCTCCTCTTGCAACTGATCTGACGTAGACGTCAAGGTCTGGGACAAAGTATCCAGTGGATGTGGAAGATCCACATATCTGGATGAGTCAAACATACGCTACAATAGCACATGTTCATCCTGTGTAGAAACTACACTAGTTCCACTAGGCTGTGTTACGTGGACTCCAGCGTTAACAACAGCTCTATGTGCAACAGACTCTGATATGGAATCAGTGATTTCTCCAGATCCTTCACTCAACGTACTACTCTGAGGTACTACAGTGGATTGACTCTTTGGTTCTACAGTAGGTACAGGGATGACTACGACAGGTGCAGGTGCAAACCAAGACTATAGCTCATCAAAAATGACATCTCTACTGATATAGAACTGCTTGGACGAAGGATTGTAGCACCTATATCCTTTCGTATCAGAAGCATAACCAAGGAAGATACATCTATCTACTTTCGGATCTAGTTTCTTACGTCTTTCATCAAATATTTGCACATAACAAATACATCCAAAAACTTTAAGGAAAGAGTAATCAGGCTTACTGCCTGTGACGACCTCCATCGGTGTCTTGCTGTGGACTGCCGCTGTAGGCGTCCGGTTCATCAGGTATATCGCACATGAAACAGCTTTTGTCCAGTAAGGTCTAGGCATGGTCTTCTCATTCAACATCGCACGAGCAGCTTCTGCTATGTGTCGATTCTTGCGCTCTGCAACCCCGTTTTGCTGCGGACTGTAACTGCAGGTCTTCTGACATCGAATGCCATGCTCACGCAGATATGCATCAAACTCTCTAGAAACTCGCCTCCTCCATCAGATCTCAGACAGAGGATAGATGCTCCAGACTGTTTCTCCACCAACTTGCGGAAAGTCTGAAATACTGACAGTACTTCGGCAGAGGACTTGTTTCTCAACAAATAGATCCAAGTATAACGCGAATGATCATCAATGAACGACACGAAGTACTGGAAACCGGTCATACTTGGCTGAGAAGCAGTCCATACATCAGTGTGAACAAGCTCCAGAAGCTTATTTGCTCTACTACCTGATCCCTTAAAGGGTTGTCTAGCTTGCTTGCCGAATTGACATGCTGCACAGACTCCAATGGATACACTGGATTCGAATTTGGGAAGACCTGTAACCAGGTCAGAACTCGGAAGGCTTTTCAGCCTCTGAAAGTTCATGTGCCCAATTCGCTTGTGTCAGATGTCAATGTCAGACACTACTGGACCACTCTGTCTATACATAGCAGCTTGTAACTTATGCGCAGATGCATCTAGTTTAAACAGCATACCACTCTTGATACCTCGAGCTATGATAGTGTCATTCGAATCTTCAATAAAGCATCCATCTTTATTGAAGCGCACTTGCAGATCCTGCTCTATCAACTGTCATACAGATAGCAAGTTTCTAGTCAATGTGGGTACATGTAAGACATTCCGTATACCAGTAAACGTTGAAGCAGGAATGTCAAGTGGAATGTTACCCTTGTGTTGGATCTTGTGCTTGGTGTCATCTCCTGTTATCATAAACTGTGGAGTCTCCACAAGCTCGAGTGAAGTAAACCACTCCCGATGGGGAGTCATGTGATTGGTGGCGCCGGAGTCGATCACCCAGTCAGTCTGTGGCTCGAAAGCCGCATAACTCCGATGCGTAGTAATCAGCAACTGCTCCGAATAGACATGCTCAGTGACTGCATAGCCTTGCTGGTTGCTGTTATCTTGTTGGGGGTTGTTGTCGTGTTGCTATCTTTGATCGTTCTGCTTCTTGTAGCACTGATTCGCATTGTGGCCTTGCTTCTTGCAGTAGTTGCAGGAACCAGGCGCTCTTCTCTGATTGTTGTTGGAACCAGACTGTTGCTGGTTCTGCTGGTTCTTTTGATTCTGTTGCTGTTTGCGATTGCTGTTGCTGTCCGCGATCCCGTCCACGTCCAGCACCTTTGCCACGACCCCTACCTCGAGATCCTCCAGAACCTGCAAAATAGACAGATTCTTGCTGACCCGTCGAAGTAGAACTCCCCAATAGGCGCACCTCCTCTCCTAACATCATAGGAACAAGCTCATCAAACCGCGGAAGAGGTTCTCTAGTCGAAATCGATGTTATGAACTGTTTGTACTCTGCAGGCAATCCCTGCAATGTGACTGCGATCAAGACAGTGAGATCAATCTCGACTTTGATAGAAGATAGCTGATCCGCGAGCTGCATGACATGGTTCACGTAGTCGTTGATGCACATCGAGCCCTTCTTCACGGTGTTGAACTGCTGCAGCAATTGCAGCTTTCGCGCCTCTGTTCTGGATTGAAACAGACGTGCGAGTGCATCCCAAGCTTTCTTGGACGTATCGCAATCTTGAATGTGACCGATCATCGATTGCTGAGACTGTCAGCGCGATGTAGTGAATAGCCTGATATGAGCGCTTCTTCCACTCCTTGAATTTCAGGTCAGAAATTGGCACTTCAGGCGCTTTCTCCTCCTCAGTGATAAGATCTCATAGATCTTGTCCCTGCAGGAAAGTCTTCATCTGGAACTTCCACACTTGGTAGTTGTTCTTGTCGAGCTTCTCTCCAGTGATCAAAGACACGGATTCCGCCATAGCTGCAATGTCGAAATTACGCTGTTCTCTACACGGAAAAATCTCACAGAACCTTCACAAAACTCGTCTCTCCACACTACGCGATCAATAGTTGTCACAAGTCACAACGAGGCGACTCCGCGAACTCCTCCTGCAGCGACAACAAGAAAAGAACCTGTCCGCGAACTGTACGTGTACAAAACACGACGGAAACGTCGAAAGAACACACCAAGAAAGGTCAAAACTAGACTAAACAAGGTCAGAAATGGGTGTGCGACCCCTCAAAATTTTCCAAATTTTTCAAAACCCAAAACCACCCATATTCGGAACAGAATTTGTTTTAGACTCAAGTCCTAAAACTTTCGTCTTGATCGAAAAAGATCCGATTGAAAATCTGCCGCTGGAAACCTCCAAATCGACTGAAACTTGGCCCAGTACACAATTCGCACCTTCTGAACAAGACAGCCATAAAGGGCTGGTCGACAGATTTCAACGAGAAAAATCGTCTAGGTCTCCGAAATCGCGTTCAAAGTTTCTGGTGGCGAAAGAAACGGTTTCGTCTCATCCGAACGCATCAGCAGGATAGTGCTCGACATCGGGCACAACTCCGGCTGCTCTCTCATGTACTCCAAACTCCATCTTGCTCATCAGCAAGGGACACACACTCTCACCAGCTCTGATACCATGTAGAAAGATCGATACTTCGAGGACACTCTAAGAAGAGAGAGAGAGCGAGTAGACAAGGAAGTAAAATAGGAATGAGATGAGAGAGGCTTTGCCTCTCTCTGTATATATAGTGGAGGTGAGTACAAGGGAAACTCTAATGGTGGGTTAGCCCTCTAACTAACTCTAACAACCCTAACCACTCCGGCTAATGATAGCCGTCGATCTACTAGAGCTTGGGACTATATCAACAGAACTTAGACGCATCTCAAGGAGTCTGCCCAACACCTTAGCGAACACACTAGAAACCATTACTGTTTTGTAGTTCTGTATCTATTTTCTATCTCCAGATTTGAAGATAGGCATAACCCTTCTAGCGGTCCAACCTTCAGGCAGTCCTGTAGTTACATAGAAATTGAGAGCTGCAGTAAGGACTAAAATGTAGAGTTGAGCCTCCCCCACCTGAGCAATTCAATTGACAAACCCTCTATGTCCTTTGCTTTGTCCAAAGCAAGCATATATAACACATGTGAGACTTCAGCTTCTGAAACGGAGATGGTTTCAGTTTGAGGGCAATGACATGGATAAAGAAGTTGAAAAACCATACAATGATTCTACATACTTGAACAAGGTTGCTTGATCAAAATCACTTGCAGGTTGCCTTGATTGTAATCTGGTCCAAAATGTCTTGGGCTTTTCCATAAACTCCTCCACCAGTCTGAGTTGTTGCTGCTTGAGATAAGATCTTTTCTTCTCTCTGACCATCCTTTTGTACACATTGAAGGCTTGAATGCGATTTACCTGAGGTGTTGTCATGACTACTTGACGTGCCTTGTGGTATAAGTCATCAAACCATGGATGCGATCCCAATGATCTTGTTGACTTCTTGATTGAGAAAGTCTGAGCAGCAGCTTCCAGTATCTACTGTTGTAGATCGTGGTGTCCCCCTTGTTTCTGTTTGGTTTCTGCTATGATAGTGGACAAGTGTGAGCTTCAAATGTGGAAGCTCTAGTAGAATCTAGGATGAACAAGGAATGAGCTTTGGTGATGTGCGGCTGTTTCTCCAAGGTAATAAGAGGAAACTGAAGATGAAATTCTAAGGAAAAGTGATCAAATTCTGGTTGCAACGAACAGATTTCAAAGAGAGATATCTTTTGTACGGAGGCAGGAGAGGTCAAGAGATAATCAATGGTACTAGTACCCTGGAAATTTTGAAATGTAAAACCAGTGGAAGAAGGAAATCTACTGATACCATTCAGGATTTTCAAGGCACAAGTACTACCCAAGTTTTGAAAGTGTTCAAACATGGTATTAGTTTCTAGATCATGAGATTGCTTAGTCCACTCGTCTTCACTACTTTGCTCAATATCTTGCCAGACTGAAGAGTGTACAGGAGGAAGTGCAGTGAACAGATTTGACATTTAAATCTCCAACCAAAAAGCACATCGCCTAGGTCAAGTTGAAAAGTGGTTCACTGATCACTTCTAGAAACTTTGGGACGATTCAGAGTGGACGGCAAGAAGTGGTCCAACGATCACTTCTAGAATTGAGGAGAGGAGTTAGACACAAATTTTGAGAAGTGATCGACCGGTCACTTATAGAGATCAAGAGAGAAGAGACGAAGACAATATAGAGGTGAGCTAGCAAAGGACGAGAAGTGATCGACTGATCACTTCGATGATAGAAGAAATTGCACGGATTCCAAGAAGTGATCCATCGCTCACTTCCGAAGATCAGAAGAAGGAGAAGGTGGAGGTTGAGAAGCGATCCATCAATCACTTTTGGAAGTTTTGAGAAGGTTTGGAGCGACAAGCGAGAAGTGATCACTTCTGAAACTGAGAGGAAAAGTTGGCATAGATTTCAAGAAGTGGTCCATCGATCACTTATGAAGATCAAAAGGGAGAGAAGATCGAGGACAAAAGTGATTCACAGATCACTTTTGAATGTTTTTAGATCTTGAGACCGAGATCTTGAATGTTTTGAGATCATTTGGAGCAAGTGCTCAGAAGTGATTCACCAATCACTTCTAGTTCTCTTTGGAAGTTTAGCTTTTGGCGCGGAGTACAAAAAGTGATGTTTTGTCAAAGAGCAAGAGGGTGGCACAACTCCAAAAAGAGTTTTAAATAGTGATCCACGGATCACTTCTCGAATTTTATCATTCACGAAAGTGAAAAACTTGTAGAAAACATCAGTTTTTGACAGGGTGTAGTTAAAGCTAAGGAACTTGGTTGGAGAATATCTTGGTACCGTTGGAAAGCTAAGGATGAGATATTTTTGATACCACCAAGATATTTAGATTTACACTTGAATTGAGTTCAGTGCAAATTTTTCCATTCTGTACTAGGGTTATTTGATAGAAGTGACCCGTGGATCATTTCTTTTTTTGTGACGGCTGTATATTCATGTAGGGAAGTCCGCTGGAGGTAAATTTGATACCATTGCGAAGGATTTTTTGAGTATCTCCCATTGAGCTTGTTAGATTTGGATTTTGTTCGGGAGCTTAAGAACCACATACTCTGAAAGTCCAGCTGTAATTACATTATAGAGGAAGCTTATAAGTGTAAATAAATTCATTTTTGGGTTGCAAAAGATGATTTGGTGTTGGCTACATTCGTTCTGGTCTGACGACATCTCTCACAGCTAGATACCCGGTGTATACCTAGACACACTTCATGCAAATAGCGATACGATATGGTGGGGAACTCGACGTGAAAGTCTAAGGTGGAGATTTGTCGAAGGTTTCAAAAGAGAACATTGCAGCCATAAGTGGGGACAGTTTTGACAAGGCAAGCAGATCGGGATGATTGTTAGGCGTGCAGCTGGATCCAACAATTGCACAAATGTTCCAAGCGTTCACGTTGTTTTTGCAGCAGCAGAAAGCAACTGAGTGAAAGGAGGCCATGATGACGAATCCACTACAAGCGGTAGTTGCCAAGGCCGACCAATTCGACGGGAGGGATGTCTCTAAATACTTGAGATTATGTGAAGGAGATGGAGCAGAATCGCGTTGTCGTGGTGAGAGTCGCTCTTGGGGAGGACGGACCGTCACTGATTTTGAAACTGATCAGAAGAAAAACAGACTGTCGTCAACTCAAATTTGATCTCTTGCATCCACCAAATCAAACCAGACACTCAAATATGTGCACATATGTCTTTCACGACTCAATAAACTTTATTCCAATATCAATTTTACCACCAAAATCTTAAGTGATCAAAAACCTCTCCTCTCACTCATGCGCGTCTCTCCTCTGCTCTCAATCCCGTTCTCTGTTCATCAAATTCACCTCCAAAACAGTCTAGTAGATGAAATTCAGACCCCTGACTCTTATTTCTCTCTCTATGTCAACCTCCCAACTGAAAATTCTTAGAAATTTGATCCAATGACGATCAAAAGTCCTTCACAGACTATCAAATCAATCTCTACTCAATAAGACTACGTCCTGTCCATTCAAAAGATAGTTTTGCTTCCAAAACAGTATAATAGACAAAGTTCAAGCTCCTAAACACTTGTCCCTCTCTTCGCGACGACCTCTCAATTCAATTGTCTCAGAAATTTGATCTTCTCAGCTCCAAGCTTCTCCTTCACATCCCCGACGGCTCCTCTTCTCTGGGAAAAAAATAGCATACCTCCTACACGACATTTCACCCAACGTCGACTATTCTCTTCCAACTACTGGACAAAACTTTCGAACACCTCTCCTGAAAATCACACCATACTTCCTCGACGGTATCTTACATTTCGCACTTTCTGAAATCATTGGTGTATCTCCGATCGTCTCGACAATGCATCCCACTTTTATAGCACATTGTTGTTTCAGAAAGAGTTATGAACAATGTAATCCAGCATGTCGCGTTTATTAGAGTGTATGAGAGAATAGAGTCTTAACATAAGAATGTGTATCATTCACACTTTCTCTTCTCGTCCAAATAAGTTAATCTATAATCTAAAAATGCTTTTCTATACTCAGATTTTTCTTTGAGACATTCCTCGTATGCAGAACTCAGAACTATGCACTTTACTACTTCGAGCTGATTCTAAGTCTCATCTCTCAACCTTGCTCGAAAATGTTACTTTCAGTATTGCTCTACTAGATCATCTCCAACACTTTCTTCATCTTCTTTGTCACCTTCAGTGTCCGGTTCAATCTCTGATACGCCATGAGCTGCATGATGTAAATCTTCATAAAGAACCTCCGATTGTTGATATCTCATCAATTGCTAATCAGCATACTTTGAATCATCTATGTATTCATCATCATCCAAGCATGTGATAGATAAGAGTAGTCTGTTCTACTTCATCATCATCTAAACTCAACGAAGATACAACAGAAGGATCGATGTTAACTATGCTTCCAAACACATCATTCATACGATCAAAATTTGGACAATGAGCATTCAACTTTCATTCCAAGGTAACACTGTTCGTCATCTCAAGAACTGTCTTTTAACTTTTGCGTCTTCTTATACATATCGATGTATCGAGTCACACATTTCTTCAATTCTTCACAGGTGACTATAGAAAATCCATCTAGTCCAGAAATATGTACCGCCATGATGTTGAAGGAATAGCTTTCTTCAAAGTAAGCTCAACTAAAAGTGATTGTTTAAACTTTTCTCTCGGACCGGCGTATCTGAACACACCATCTGAAATCATAAGTCAAGTTGAATTTAATATACTTAACATCAATATGTATTATTCTTATACAGAATTTGGAGATGAATAAGGTTGGAAATTCATGGCTAGCCTTTGGACCTTTGATCGAAAGAGGGCTATCCTTTTTGCTTGGAATGCCTTTTTCAATCTCTAAACGTGTGGTTCAAATGTGATACCAAGTCGAAGATTATTACAAAAACATTAGCTTGAATAATCTCAAATTTCTGTTATCTCTAAATCCAATTTGAAGCTACTGAAGTCAAATCTCTTGGAACAGATTCGTAAAGGATATTCGTAATGGATATCAGTCCGAATGTGTATTCGAGAGCATGACCAAAGTTACTTCTGAACTGCCAATTCCATCCACACGTCACAAAAATTTATTTGGAAAAGTAAAACTCTAAATATCAAAAACATATACATAACTTCTTTATTCTAAGTATACATGCTACACCATTTATCGTAATCAGGATGGATCCAAAATTACTATGGATCATAATTTAGTCTAGACCTCATAAGTACATACTATTTTGTGTGATTGCAAAGAAAAAAAACCTCCTTTATATTAATATGGAATATATCCACATCAATATAGGTGTATGACATACACCTATATTAACGTCAAAAGACTTAACCTCATATACTCTTATCATCTTGAACATTCTTTTTTACTCAGAGCAAAACAAATTTTTTAAGGGACAAGATGTAGAAGACGTGGAATGTTTTTAGAACAGATTCATTTGTTCTTCAGAGATAAAACAAACATGCTTTGAGAGTTGAAAAAGCTGGAGATGGTGAAGAAAGCTCAATGGTTCGATAGTTTACGTAATGATATATCTTGGTCAAGTAAACTGAAACATATGAGGTCCAGATATATTTTGCAACTAGTAGCGAAATGTAAATGCACAACTATACGTGTTCAAAATTATCTTTGGTCGAACATCTATGATCCGATGTGATATTGCTCTTGATGTCACTAGAAATTGATATGAAAAGCAACTAAATTGAGAGTTATAAATTACTATACAAAAACATACAAAATATTTTGAAAGTGAATCGGTGACTCTACATCACGAGCTTCTGAAGTTCGAGGAGGAGAAAGCAAACAATATTTCAGTTCTAAATTACTTTTTGGTATAATACCACTTTGAGAATGTGAGAATATTTTATTTATCATACTTCAGATGTGCTTCCGATTTTAAATTATCAAAGATTTTACTATTTCAATCCTATTTTATATTAAGAAAACATTTTGTCTCTACAGCTAAATTGAAGTGAATGAAAACTAAAACATTCAAACCTATTATATTGTACACCGATTAGTATGTCACATAATATAGTAGACCATACTAATTCTTGTGAACTAGATCTTAACGTCTTCATGTTTTACATGACCAAGTAATTACTATAAACGGTGTAGCTCTATCTACCATACGGAATCGTTAGCATTATTAGTTGAGGTGCTTAGACCGGACCTCTTTGGAATATAATGCGAATTAAAGTTTATAAATCTTATTTCTTTTGAGTGAAACTTTCAGTTTTCTGATTACGATTGATGAACCGAGTGAGAATAATCTACATTTTCTAGTGCATTGAATAGAATTCATTTGACTAGAATAATCTTTATATTATCATCTGATATTTTCGAATGTAATGGAGAAAAACAGAAAATGATTATATGTATGTGTGTTGTGTGTCACTTGGTTAGACAAAGATGTATGTCTCTATAAGTACTCTTGGTAACAAAAATACATTTTATGGTTTGCTTTCAACGAACAAACATTTTAACCGATTAGAAAAGAATGTTCTTCATTGCATGTCAAAGCAAACTGGTTAGTACTGATGGAGAAATGTAAAGAAAAACTTAAAGCTTCTTGGAACCAAACAACATCTTCTTTGCAATGTGAAGCATACGGTTAGGAAAAAAGGAATATTCCCCTTTCATACCCACACTGGAGGTTTAGAAAAGCTTTGCACACAGTGGCACTAGTTGAATAGTCAGGACTTACACATGTTACTTCCAACGAAGCACGTCAATTATCCCACCAGAAAGAGTCAACTCGCATTTCTGTGGAACTGGGAAGTCATTTATCAGCTTCTCGGTGCACTGCTCCTTTGAACGCGTATCTTTCCTGCTAAGAGCAATAAGAATGCCCAACTACCTAAGCACATGCTGGTAAAACCTTAGATACAAGTCTCGTATACATAGATCTAGCATCTTACATATCTCACCATCTTACTACCCGCGGATAGACTGATGATATTCTATCTGCGTGACAGTCAACTGCTTCTGTTTCGTTTAGAATGGTAGAGTACACCAGAACAAGAGACGCCTTAACTTTTCACCCTTTTCAACCATTTAGTCGACTGATTCTCAACCTCACTCACCGCTCAGCTGCAGTGAACTAGTATTGCTTAGTTTTCTTTCCTTTCCTTTTTTACTAACGTGTATACCTCGTGGGGCGTTACAGCCTACATACGCAAACATGGGTGCCTAAACACTTTGGAGATCACGTATTCTGGACTCTTCGTCGCGCTCCTTGAAACTTTTCCTTTAACTCAAACCCATCCAGCCGGCCAGCCGTCCAGCCAGAGCGCGGGGTCTATGGTCTAAAGGCCACGGCATCCTCTTGTCTTTTGACTGACCACCATCTCCATTATCTCAGAAGGACGAGCCAAATATCTTCGATTCCGACCATATCTGCAGTGAAAAGGCGTGGAATCTCCTGTTGATGACCTGTAATGCGCCCCATTCGAGTTGTATTTCACGCAAGACGCTTATTACTGCAAAGGCGAAATGGTTAATACACCGGCGTACTACGATCATCCAAGGGCTGATCTCGCCTCAGACCTTCAAGTTGCTCGATCACTGGTCGATATGCTTGAGCTGCGGCATGGAATGGGCGAAAGGCAAGAAACAAGTAATATGTTCTGGCGCAAACACCATGATGATTCTTGCAACGTCAGTTTTGCATGACAGGTTGCGCTGTTATAGAAACAAGACCGAAAATCCTCCTTGACAACGATAATCTACAAACGCCATATGAATACCGTCCCAAGCTTGTTAGCAGCCCCATCCGCCCGTAGCCTGGCTTGGCGTCGGGTCCTCTTGCATGGCGGACTCAGTTCGTGAAAGGGCAGCAGCGTTCAGCTGCAAAAAACCCCACAGCGACTAGTATGTAGCGTCGCGGACCTAACCCGCTTCTTGCGGTAATAAACCAAAGTAAATATGGATAACCGTCCCTTCCACCAACCAACAATAGCTGACACGCATTCTGTCCGTTAAATTCATTTCAATATGCTGAACTCCAGGGATGAAATAAAGGAAAGCATGGACCCTCTCCCGCTGAGGAGAAAACAATGCCAGCTTGCTCCGTCAAAATCTAGCCGCAACGTCTTCATCTGGTAGTGAAGACGTCTCAAGACCAAGTGGTGGTCTGGTTAGACGCGAAAAGCTTGCTTGGAGATTCGATTTCCACCACAATCTGATCGTCATCTCCTTCCGAATCGATACTGATTCCTGATCGGGTTCTCACCATAAGACGGGGCCATTCTGCGGGAGATGGGGCGACTACCAAGTTGCCCTGACTATGAACCTTCCTTTCATGAGCATTTACTTTCGGTGCCGACGCTTTTAAAGCATACGCTGACGAGAACCGCTTCGCCGGTGCTTGATTCCCAACAGCTGGATAAGAGTGGCTTCGAGGCTGATGCACATTTTGGAAACTACGGAGTTTGCCAGTTCTCGCTCCCTTGATTGGAACCTTACTCGACACCTAGAGCAGTGAAACAAAACTTTAATCATCTAATCTAAGTTCGCAACCCGTCGGCCGAGTCAAACCCATCACTGGTCACTCTTATTCTATAAACTATCCCAATCGTAGGCCTCAGAAATTCTGAGCATACAAGCATGAGTCTACGCATTGCAACGAGATACACTGCACGTCATTTTGAAGCTAGGGGCATTCTGACAGGTAAATCAGTAAATACAGAAACTTGAGAGCACGAGCATGATCCTCACGTGCTGAGAAACACGCAATCGAGAAGTGACTACTTCATATCATACCTTACTTCCATAAACGCTGAGTTCCATCGCTTTGGCGGAGTAACTTGCCGAATGGGATTGAGTACCGCCAACTGATTTGGTTGCGCCGTCACTAGATTTCCACGAGCCTAGGTATTCGGAACCGAAGCGCATCAAACCAGCAGACTCGTTCATACTCAAACTCTTCCGAAGGGGATTCAAGGATAGGAAAGGAGTTGACTGGGAGGAATAAAGATTAATAAACAGAACCCGACAGCGGGCTTCCACATGGTAGAAAATACTCTGAGGTATGATGCTACTTGTCCTGCTACCTGCAGCAGCTGATGCCAAATGGAAAATCAGGTTGGTGTCTTCGAGTGGTGCCTTCCTAGATCTCTTAGAAAATCAAGCTGGACTTCAAATTTATAACACATAGCATTCTTTAGCATTCTTCATGCGTCTATCGATAATTTTCTATGCTCACAAATGCCTTGCCTCGCAACGAACCAGGTTAACCATCGTACTGAGACCTACCTAAGCGTCCACGTGAATTCACGTACTAAACAAATGTCAAATTCTACCAGGGTCACTTTTGTAGTGTTTTACAACTTCCCCTTTTCGCCAACTATCTCAGTGTCAAAGTACGACAGCTCCTGTATCCACGATGATGATGAATGCATCCACGTTTGGATATATAAATCAATCGAAGTCAGAGATGCAGTTTTACTAGATCGTCCGAAAGCATGAATAAGGAGGATGATATCTAAAACTGTCAGTAAACGGCGGATCGTTCCTTCTTTAACCTCGACCAACTTTATAAATACTCGTTCTGTAACCTTGGCGCACTGGTAAAGAAACTCTCTTCTAGTGGATAAGTCAGTTCAGGATCACTTATTACACTTTCATACACGGAGGAGAGATGCACTCATTTAGAACTGCATGCCCTAGCCTTTCGACCAAAGACCCCGCGCCGTGGCTGAACGGTGCTAGACACACAGGAGAGGCACTCAGACGTATACATTAAGACTTGCATGCCGTAGCTTTCGACTTTAGACCCCGCGCCCTGGCTGAACAGTGCTAGAAACAAGGATGGGTTGAGAAGATGAACACAAGGTAGAAGAGACAGCTACCTGAGGAAGCGGAGACTTACCCAAGTAGTAAGAAGACTTACCGTAAAGCACATTCGTCCTCACCTTCCAAGTTTCAGAAAGGAGGGATTAACTAAGTCATCAACCGAAGAGACTTTGTCAGGCTGACCCCAAAAGAGTTGGACAACAAGGCAGCTGCTTGGGGTTTGGACTCCATGCGACTAAATCTTGTTAACAAGTGCCGTTGATATCAGCCTTCTGATGTCATTAAATTGGTTTCTTCGAACAGCAATTTTATACAGTCTACCAGATAATGCACAGAGTCTCGTCCCCATCTTGACAGAGAGAACAGACCTTACTCTGCTGGTTCATCCTATTCATCCTGGTGTTCGACGGGATGCTACCTGCTTGAAACTTAAAACTTCAACCTAGTACCTAGGGTAGGGGTTCCTCTAAGGAAAGCTTGAAGCCTGGTTCCGGGTCAACTTCCGCCAAAGCGAAGGATGACTTTTATGATGCCTCCATCTCTGTCTTATGTCGGAAAGCCAGCCCATTGCCTCTTGCAGTCTTATCCATCTCGACTTCAGACATGCTCCAGAAATTCTCCAATAGCTCTGCTGCTCTCACAATTTCTTCTCTGTCAGTTTGCTAATAAGGAGATCCCTTCTAAGTGAATTAAGGAAGTTTTCAATCATGTCTCGTATTCCCTAGTTAGAAATCTCTGTCAATGAAAAGATTGGAAAAGAATAGGTACCTCTACTGGCAATATGCAATTCTGCACTTGAGAGGAGACCAGCGGGAGCACCAATTACATCACCCTCCTTTCCCTCTTGCTTGAGGTAACCTTCAAGCAAAATCCCAATCCTACCAGTCTCCAGCTCAATCGTTTCTCCACGAATATACGTGCACATGCTAGATCCTTCCGCTATTAGAGCTCGCAGCTCCTGCATGGTGGTGGCTTCAAAGTGCTGAGGTAAGACAAGCTTAGCCAGGACCAGGGCACTCTCCTACAAACACAAGCAATAGCCAGTCACGTAAGACCAATTCCAGACAAGAATACAGCAAATCTAACTCAGTTCGTTAACATGTAGGCATGTCTACGATGGGAACAATTCTTCCTCTGCACATGCCTCAAATTTTCCATGAGACTCGATATTCCAAGGAAACTAAACCCTCGAAACAATAGAGTTGTATAGAAGTCCAAATTAGCTACTCTGATATATAGGAAGCGTATTAAAGAAGAAAATACTTTCATGCTACACAGAAGACAACCTTGCAGGTCCTGGTGCTGGTGGAAACTACGTCCAAGCAACGAGGCGGTAGTCCATACCTGCCAGAAGAAGTCTTCAAGTTCAGTATCACTTGAAGACAGAGTGGCCATCAGCCTAGCACTGTCAATAAAGAAACAGTGTGCAACCGAATCTGCTGTAACGGTGCAGAGGCGTGGCCTGCCACTCAAACATTCATAGAGACCCAGCGTACTGCCATGAGGGAAGGTTGGGTGCAGCAACTGTCGTCCTGTAATTTCCTTTCGACTCCACTGTTTGAAACACCCATATATTAGAGTAGGAAACAGGTCTGAGGTCTCTAAAGACGATCGTATGCACCACCTCTCAAAGCAGCTGCCTGGAAACAGAAGTTGTCATCAACAAACACCTCAAGTACTTTTACAAATAATAAATATACATCTCGTCACAAACATAAACAGCCGGTTGAGAAAGAGTATGGTACACACCTTCACAGAGCCGTTGGCAACGAGCCACACACCGTCTGCTTCTGAATCCTCCGTATAAAGTGGAGTTTCTCGAAACATCATGCACTCTTTTGCAGCATTCATAAGAGTTTTCTGCATACGGGTTGGAAGAGCTCCGAAAAATGGCTGGTTGTTCAAGACGTCGTGTGCTGATTGCATTCTCACAACAGGAGGTTTCCCTTGCAGTTTTTTCAAGTCTACCTGCTCTGTCCCGTCTGATTAGAGACAAGTCCAGATCTGGTAATACATGCTCTGACTAAGCAATGTAAACTCGATACTGCATTCTGCAGCTAAACATCATGCACCTCTCTGGATCTTGTGAAGATGTCCGAAGACCACGCAGATACTCCTAAAAGGTAAAAGACAAGCGGGCCTTTTGATATGCATTCATCAGACTGAACTCTCGCCCTTGACGTCCGCACAAGCAAGCTACCTTTCTAAGCATAACGCGGGCTTCTCGAATCAGAGCCGAAGGAATAGACGTGCGTAAGACAGATCAATCATATCTAAGCGGGCGTTCGTTTCCTTCAGAAATGACTTCTATTTCGGGACTGCTAATGAACCGACAGAAAACGATCCAGGGACTTCTCATTCGCCGGAACGATCTACCTGGATCATATCGTGTAGGTGAGTGGTCTCCTTTGCCGCCAGAAGTCCGGCTTCTTCAAGACTCTTGACATAATGACTCAGGCGTACCAAAACGGCATAAGTTACCTGCTTGGTTTTTATAACACGCAGGACCTATCCCAAGAATGAAGACAAAAACTTTAGTACCACGAGTCAGGCACCAGAACGACTTTCACCTGCATAAGGGGGTAAGGCTTACATATCCAATCGGTAAAATTCTCCGCGGAGAAAAGCCTGAGTGTAACACCTGCACTGGTCAAAACTCGTGTTAGAAAGGAACTGCACTAATGCTAACCTGGGGGAAAAGAAGCCGGACATCCTCGAGGAAGCGCCTAGCCTCAACTTCCTCATCCTCACTTTCTTTGATCACAAAATCCGCTACTTCACTTTCTCCTGGATACCAACGACAACAAAAAAAAAACGACGCGAAAACATCTTTCATAAAAATTGCCTTGCAGACGACGATGGTAGAGTACAGAAAACTCATAACTGCCAGAACAATGAGGCCTTATCCGCTCAAAGTACGCTACGAGGAAATTCTGAGAAACGACTGCGCATTTTACTGACCTGTAGTCACTAAGATAGTCCCCGATTGGCAAACGACGATGTTACTTCCACAACACTCCTTGCAAGTGACGGTTCTCTTTTACTGGCAGAAAAGGAACTTCCAAGCTGATGCGACTTACCAATAAACTCCCGAAGTTGCCGCCGTGCTTGTCTGTGAGCCCGAAGAAAAGCTGCAGCGATATAGCAACCCAGCTCCAGCCTAACCACAGTAATGAACGATAGAAGACGTTGTGGCAGCATAGAGGAACCCCTCCACTTCAAGTAATGTGGGACATAAACGTGTGGTTGGAGACCTTTCCAGTCAATCATGGGTTCATGATGAGCTACCTGCAAGAAAATCACGGCAAATAAATTCTCAATCGAGTAAATCCTGAACAGGCTCTTTTCACGGGAAGTCCTTGCGTCGAGCCAAACCGGTCATTCAACCATCATCATGCTAATACGTGATTCCAGTCACGAGGAGATGAGAACACATACCAAATCCAGCGATTCGTCCACAGATTGCATGAGTAGCGTCGCCGATGTTCGCGTAATACGACCCTCATCCAGCATTTCCCAATATGCAGCCTGTACACCTGCATGATCAGAAGCAGTGAGTTTCACGCTGATAGTTTGTCTCCGGTACAATGGTTTCTTCTCCATCAGCAGTAGAAACCCGAGTCCCGCTACTCCAAGGAGCGGGTTAATGTGGCAGCCACAATCAACTCGAAACAAAATTCTTTCGCACGTCCAACGGACACTCCGAAGGAAGGCCACTGGTTGAAAAGCTCAGGAGGGAGAGGGGCCGTTTATTAGCCAGTTTACCAGGAACCACCTAAGAACATGCCGTGGCCTTCAACCATAGATGGCTGGCTGGACGGTGCTAGAACAAGAATGAGTTTAAGAAGAAGCAGAAGAGACAGCTAGCTGAAGAGGGCAAGACTTACTCAAGTAATAAGACGGCTTACCGTAGAAGACATTCGTCCTCACCTTCCAGGTTTCAGCCAGGAAGGATTTAACTAGATCATGACAGAAGAGATTTCTCAGGCTGACCCCAAGGTGTTGGACAGCAAGGCTGCTTTTTGTTTCGACTCCAGGAGACTGAATCATGTAAACAACTCCTTTCATCAGCTCCCGTATGTCACTGAATGGCTTGGTGTGAAGTATTACAATTCAGATGACGCACACTATCTTCGGCCCCATCTTCAGACCGAGTACACACCTAACCTTCCTGGTGTTCAAGGGGATGCTACCTGCTCGAAACTTAAAACTTCAATCTGGGATTCCTCTAAGGTAGGTCTTGAAGTCAAGTACTTCGGGACAGACTCTGGTCAAGGAGAAAGACGAATTTTCTGATGTTTAGGGTTCGATCTGTGTCTTATGTCGGGAAAGTTGCCCATTGAATCCTTCAATCTTATTCATTTTGAGTGCAGAAGTGTTCTAGAGCTTGTCCAATAGGTCTGCTACTCTCAGCTTTTCTCCTATCTTCCTTGTCCGAGTCTTGGCTTGTTTAATGGTCTATCCTGCACCAAAGTGATGTTAAACACCTCCTCTCAGTTGCATCGCCACTTGAGCTTCGGGATCTCCCTTCGGTCTTCTAGTCGTTCTAAATCAACTCCTCCTGCACCGCTACTCCCGGAGAGCTTTCACTGCATAGCCTCCAGCCGAGGTCTTCGCTTCGTATTACCATCTCAAACAGCAGGTCTATATTCGAGTAAAGGCCTCGAATATAGACCTGAGGGACTGTCGGCGTCTAGCCGACGGAAGTTTGACGCAATAACAGGTCTGTGATGCCCTTAGATGTTCAACACGCGCTACACTGATGGACTCAACGAGTTTATAACCTGGGCCGAAAGGTCTGGGTAATCTTTTCAAAATCCATCGTGATGGGGATAGATCATTGCAATTATTGATCTTCAACGAGGAATTCCTAGTAAGCGCGAGTCATCAGCTCGCGTTGACTACGTCCCTGCCCTTTGTACACACCACCCGTCGCTCCTACCGATTGAATGGTCCGGTGAAGAGTTCGGATCGTGGCGACGATCCGAACTCTTCAGGTGTGCAGGAATACGCTTCGTTTAGCTATTGATGTACCTGTGCAGACAAGGAAATTGCTCAACCGATTTACCTTACGGTGGCCCTTCGACAGTACGAGAGATGTGGCCCTTCTACATACTTCTCCCTTCAAAGGGTTGGAACTCTCAGAGAAGAATTCCAATCCTAGGAAGGTGCAACATTTCACTCTCGGAACGAGGTCTGAACCCCACTCCCAGTTCCTGTGACGGTCTACTTTCTCCCTTGTCCCACTATATAACCATTACCCCACATTTTGAGACACTCGTCTCCAACTCACACCACATCACACCATATTTTGCACAAGTTAAACATCTTTGTGATGGATCCGGTGGATGAATTGCCGGTACACCGATACACCTGTCGACTGTCCTCTATCCAACTAATTCCAACAAATCGCTGGCGAAAATGTTGAAAAGGGTGGAGAAAGAAGGCAGTCTTCAGCCATCCCTTGATCTACCCCGAAAGGATCTGATGTTTGACCTTGATCAGTACCGCAATCTTGGTGAGGTCACCTTGGTGGTATAGCTTCTCAACTACCCGCCACATCTTCCCTTGTGTGCTGCATTAATACAGACGGTATGACAGCCATCTCCATACGGTATCCTGAGCCGTCTTCACATCAAGGAAAAACAGAAGTGGGCTTCCCTTCTTTCTTAGGCCTTGGACAATCTGGCTTAGTGTGTAAGAGTTCAACAGACCCTCGTTGTCTTCTGAACCAGCTAAAAGAACTGTGCCAACATGATTCAACTTATCGCTTGACCACACCACAGTCAATCTCGTCAGACTAAGACCTCAACGGATCCATTCGAGCAGCAGTGACGTTCCTCTGGCTCCACGGACTATGTACCAATTCTGCCTTAAATTGCCACTAACCATCAGAGCTTGACTGCCTTTCCTCTTTTACCCCTCTTAGCCTATGCCGGGTTATCCTAACTATGAGAACAGACTCACCTCAGAAGACAAAATGTGAATAATTCCGGCGATAAAGACTGTCTAATAAACCAAAGTCCGAAAGGTCCCAGAGGAGTTGCGAAGTACCATTCAAAAAGCGTATTCTAGTGTCTTGCAGGATTAACCTCCGACTTTCCTCTCCAGAAGCACTTGCTCCATGAGGATGCGCAGGAGCTGTCACGTCAGCCGGATATCGCAAGACGCTAACATACTTGCACACAGTTGACCATTCTGCCGGCCCTAAATCTTCATCCTCTCCCAGCTCCTGAAACGACTCGAGAGCTTTTTCATACATTTCATATCTTACGTATTTCAAAACCAGCTCCTGCATTGCACAACAAAAGAATTCGTCACGCCCAAAAGAAAAGGAATTATACAAAGATGTAAAATGCGTTCGTAAAAGTCCGAAATCTCATCAACGCGTTGAGATTTATATAGCGTCAACTGGTTTACGATGCATTGATTCTGCTTCCTTCATTGTACATATACTAACCCGAAACAAGGCAGAGCTCTGAGAACCAGTTTCTGATGCAAGCTCACCAATCACCCAATTAACTGTCATGCTCTTTTATCATATTTCTAACCTCTCTTTGCTAGGTACATGAAACTCAAATTTGAGCTCCTACAGTACAATGTGAGCTTCAAACTCCAAATTTAACAGCATCAGGGAGCCTCAATAAAGGTTTCTAGTAGTACACATAGCACTAACTTGCTTTAACTGAAGTAACCTTGCGTAAGCAGTCAAAGAAAATTTGTAACTTATCCTTAGTATAATCGAAGCTGGGTTGCAAAAGCACTGTAACTTGTTGACTATTCCCATACCACATCCAGGAAAGCAGCCAGACATAAGTTAAGAGCCTCAATGGCGAAAAAAGAACGGGATTTGAAACCGGAAAGAAGAGAGTTATTATACATGAGTTCAACTCCAATCAGTAAAAGCAGAGGGAAGTGGCACGTGAAATGAACGAGCAGCCAGGCAAACGAGTATACAGTATAACCGGCCTAAAGTTATATCCTGTATAAAGTTATCAAAATTTGACTGTCCCAAGATGGGACAACAGGATAAGTTATAACCTCTGTGTTTAAAATCATAATTTTTCAGCAAACCAACTCTCCTCTAGAATAAAAAATCCTGATCTGTATTCTCACTACGTGCTTCTACGAAACATGTCCAAAGTAGACTGGAACCTAGATGCACTACTACGCTTTGCACAGTCATGATAATATGTTGCTCTCTTTGATGTGAAGAGGTTGCCAACTTCTATAGCTCACAATTCTAATCCATGAGTTGCCGCTTTTCTGCCTCAACCTTCGTTAGGTTATAACTCTTCCTAAGTAATACTTTTTGTCCGAGCCATACGTTATAACTTTACGGAGGTTAAAGTCTACAAACAGTTTGTCGCACAAAGGTCACTGATGGAGCTGTAGGTAATGAGTAGGTATACACTCAAGAACCTAATACCACAAGATACTGGAAAAGCACATACATTCATACGTCGAGAATGGCAGATTTTATCTAGTACTTAGGTAGCTCGCAAGTAACCCGGCCAAGATACTGGAAAAGAAAATAGAAACACACCTTTGTTTCAGAAGTGTGATCCATGCCTAGCGCCTTGAGTAGAAACTGAGTCGTGGACCCATTGATAATCAGAGTCAAAAACACAACTCCGCCTGTGAAAAAGACGAACTACCGCATACAAACAAGACGCATCAGACCACCACACCTCCCACACGAGATGCATATGACAGTACAATAACAACAGATGCGGCCGTAGACTGAAGCCGTTGCTTGATCGAATGCGTGAAACCTGAAATACATATTCAGTACTTCTGAAGCCAGAGTGTTGAATGGACATATGCTGGTCTATGTGATTAACAATTAGTGTTTAATAGCTGGAGATATTATATCCAGCTCGAGTTTGCACCGAAGACTTTGTGACATGTCAACGGCCTGAATCTGAAGGAGCTGTGTGGTAAAATTATCATCATGAGTGGTGTGTTTTCCGGCTCTCAATCTCGCAAGCAACACAAGATCCTCAAACGTCTTTTCAGTTAGAACATAGCGGAATGGGACTCACGAAGTAGGAGAATTTAACTTCGCGTTACACAAATGATGAAGAACTTACTTCATTCGGTTTACATTTACAGCCTTCTGACTGAAACAACAAGTAAATATCGAGCATTGCAGTAGATGCCTTCATACATGGAGATGGACACGAGGTAAAAAACCCAGCTGCAGAAAACAAAAGAGAACTCTCTTAACTCTCCTGAAATTTAGAGCATATACAACAAGAGTAGACAACCAGGCACTTACCTGATTCTCTGTCCTCTTGGTGATCAGAGTATATCCTGCTGATTCTGCTTCGCCTACTTGCTGCAAGACACGAATTGAAGGTCAAGTGACTTTGTTCACCGTCCTATTCTATCGAATAACTTCTGACACTAACTTCCTCAGGGTGATAAGAAAATCTAAAACAGCTGAGAAAATGAAAATTGTCAGGTTCAACGTTCCAACTTCTGAACGTTATAGACATCGCAGGACTCATAACAGACAACTACCCGATATGCGCACGGCGAGGAAAGGAATTATTGCCAGTGCGGGGTACCGCATTGGCAATAATTCCTTTCCAATCAGAGTTATTGCCAATGCGGTACCCCGCATTGGCAGTAACTATGATGACTGAATTTACAGCATCGAAAGCAACGTAAACAGAGTTTCTTCGTGCGGTACGGACCTTCAGCTAATTGCAGTTCTCAGCTGAAACGCTGTATAACAACTACACAGTTAAGCACTCCAGAAGAGAATAAGAGGCGAGCGGTATTGATGTACGCACTGTCTGGAGATGGAAACAGTATAACTCACAGCCACAGATAAGGAGAGTGATAAAGCAACAGCTCCACGAAGTCCTGACCAGATAAGCATAGTTGCTTCCTTCCAGTCCATACCGTAACCAAAGTACTTCAACCCTGGGTACAGCACGACGACTACCACCACTCTCGACAGCTGAAGGGCGACATACAGCAAAACCAGATATCCCCAATCCTTTCCTGAAGAAAAAATATATCAGACTACGCAATTTGTTGAGCGATAATTTACAGAATGAAGAATTCCAAACCTTTACGAAATACGAGTAATGGACGACTTACTGAAACTGTAAAGAAGTGTTACACGCTAACACAAACAGACTCACGCTGTTTCCTCACATTGTTATTCATTATTTGTACACTTCTTGCTTTTACTTCTGATGATAAAAATCTATACTTATCTGACCATTGCATAGACCTTAAACGAGAGAAGGCCGAAAGTAGCGCAGAGAGGTCGGAAATGGCTTTACGACGCACACGACATGTCCGATCGATCCCCTTCCTCTTTGACGTTTACATACATTTGTCCAATTCATGCATAATCTTACAGCACATCACGACCAGATAAAGCGAGACCGTCAACACGCACTCAAAAAGATAATTCATGCAGTGTGAGTATTCGTGTAGAAGGGTTCGGCCCTTCTTTCGTAAAGAAATCTCCGTCGAACCCAAGGAGGACTCGACAGAGTGAGGTGTATATTGGTACACAGGAACGGCAGATTGGACCACACCCACACACTGAAGGTAACCCCCAAAAACGCAGTGAACCCGGTGAAGTACATATATTCATACGTCGGGAATGGCAGATTTTATCAAGGACCAATTTACGTACATCTTGCTGTAGTAAAGATGGGTGTGAATGTATGCTATCTTCAGTCGTGAAGATAGCTGATGTCTGTAACCAAAAGGTGTAACCCGGCATAGTATAGCACAGGGCACGATGCTGGGGATGGTACTTCCAGGTATGGAGGTGCAAATATATGAGACATGTACAATATGCAGTGCGGACAAAAAGCAGACTGTATCATCTATGTAAGGTGTAATATTAGCCAATAATAAGCAGCTTTCTGAAAAACAGTAACTTCGCCCGCACACTTAGATAACCCCCAAATAGTTTTGAACCAACCCAAGTACCAAGTGAGTAACAAAGAGTGGTAACATGTATGCTAACTTGGTTCGAGAAGTCAGCGAATGTAAATACCCGAGGTCAGGCCAAGGAGAAATGTGCAGGGAAAGCACATTTCCAAAATGGTACCCCCAGGTAGCTGTAAGACAGAAAACAAGTACAAATTGCGATGCCTAATGATCTGAGCGAGAGAGCAGCTATAACTGTGTAATATAGGTCGATAATTCGGGAAACAGAGAACATGAAGGGCAAGTTATCTAGAAAATGAGAAACTTAAACACAAACATAAACATACAAAACAAAAAACATACATCGTCCGGAGAGCAAACAGGAGGCATCAGGGAATAATCGAGCACACATTTACAACGTGCTCGATTATTCCCTGATGAAGGTAGAGGTTAGAAGCAATTCTCCCAACAAGAGTCACGGACGCAGCTGTAGGTAATGAGTAGGTGTACACTGAAACACCTAAGTACCACAAGGTACACACAGAGCATGCAACAAACAATCTCCTGCCGCATGCACCTCAACCGACTCCCTGCCTTCATCAGCACCCAACAGGAAGGGTTAGGCAATAGATGAGTAGGAAAAGTGATCACGCAAAGTTGAGGACTTTTCCAACTCAGCAGGGCCTTACCGCCAAGCCAATAATACAGTAAGATATAAGGACGGGAGCATCACATGACTATAGTTGACCCATGTATGCAGTATGTTACGAACTCCTAAATTAACTCGCAAAATAGGAACCGGATAAACGATCACCAGAAGTGGGGGTTACGAAGGCGAAATGCAAACCTGTTCGTAAGTCATATGTTAACAAAAGTGAGGACTTTTCCAACTCAGCAGGGTCTTATCGCCAAGCCAATAATACAGTGAGATATAAGGACGGGAGCATCACGTGACTATAGCTGACCGAGGTATGCAGTATATTACGGACTCTTAAATTAACCCGCAAAATAGGAACCGGAGAAACGATCACCAGAAGTGGGGTTACGAAGGCGAAATGCAAACCTGTTCGTAAGTCATATGTTAACAAAAGTGAGGACTTTTCCAACTCAGCAGGGTCTTATCGCCAAGCCAATAATACAGTGAGATATAAGGACGGGAGAATCACATGACTATAGCTGACCGAGGTATGCAGTATATTACGGACTCTTAAATTAACCCGCAAAATAGGAACCGGAGAAACGATCACCCGAAGTGGGGTTACGAAGACGAAATGCAAACCTGTTCGTAAGTCATATGTTAACAAAAGGGCGCAAACCAACGAGCACAGGTAACCAAACCAGAAAACTGTAACGACCTATTTTCTACACGAGGGTCCCTGACACAGCTGTAAGTAATGAGCAGGTGTGCACACAAATACCTAACTACCACAAGTTACACTGCAGAGCATGCTGTAGAACACCCTTCCCGCTGCGTGCATCTCGACCTGGTCTCTGACTTCATCAGCAGAAATAATATAGATAAGTAGTAAAAGCGATCAGTAGAAATTGAAGGCATTTCCAACTCAGCCGGGCCTCGTCGGTCAAGAGTTTCTGTTCAGTTCCGGGCATCTCAGCACAAACTCCTGTCTTTGTGTAGTGGTAGATCAGCGAACTTGGCAGATAAAGTCATATAGACATTATAAAATGGTACACGGGTAGAGAAGTTTTCTGAGAAAACTATAACTTCCCCCCAGGTAAACCCCAAACAAGTAAGAAGTGACTAACAAAGACAGGTAACATGTATGCTAACTTGGTTTGAGAAGTTATATTCATACATCCAGAATGGCAGATGTTCTCAAGGACCACTCTCTAGTATAGAGGTAACACGCAATTGGCCCGGCCAAGAACATATATTCATACGTCGAGAATGGCAGATTTTATCAAGGACCGCTCTCTAGTACAGAGGGAAATACTCGGCCAAGTACATAGTAAGTATCCAATAGGGGCCGAATGTGCGCTAACAATGCCGACTGGAGTTAGCGAATTATTTTATAACAGGAGGGTGTGCCGATGGGAATGTGTCACATTTCCAGAAACGGTTCCCCTTGGTATGAAGTCGAATGCGAGTGGACAATGACAAGAGAACAAATGCAGTATGTATCGGTGCAACCTGATCGCTTCTAATGTAAAAGCTAATGTAAACCCCAATGCAGAAATGAAGACAAACTAGATTTGTATACTACAATACTGAAACAAGCGAAGGCTATCAAGGCACAACGTAGATGCAGATAGCGAAAAGAAACCCACGCAGGAGAGAGTTAGTTTAAGTGAGTTGAGGAGCACAGATTTAGCGAGTGAATAGAAGGAGAAGGCCGACAGGGTAGTAAAAGAAGAACGTATATTTATCAGTCCGGATGCCGACTGGAATTAGCGATTATTTTATGTCTAGTGCGAAGCACATTTCCAGAAAAAGGTTCCCTTTCGTATCAAGTCGAATGTGACAGGGCAATGACACAAGAACAAATGCAGTATGTACTGTGCAGTCTGCTCGCTTCAAAGAAACAAATGTGAACCCCAATGCAGAAATGAAGACAAACTAGCTCTGTGATACAGTATAGAAATAAGCGAAGGCTATCAAGGCAGAACGTAGAAACGTAGCGATAGAATCCAGCGCAAGAGATAGAGAGAAGCAATTAGTGGCCGAATGTGCGCTAACAGGAGGGTGTGCCGATGGGAATGAGTAGTGCGAAGCACATTCCAAAAAAGGTTCCTCTTCGTATGAAGTCGAGTGTGACATAGCAATGACAAGAATGCAAATGCAATATGTACCGATGCAGTCTGATCACTTCTAACGTAAAAACCAAATTTAACCCCCATGCAGAAATGAAGACAAACTAGCTTTGTGTAATACAATCTTGAAATAAGCGAAGGCTATCAAGTCAAAACGTAGATACCGATAGCCAGAGAATCCAGCGCAGGGAGAGTTATATTCATACGTTATCCAGCGTAGGAGAGAGAGTTAGAGAGTTAGTTGAAGTGAGTTGAGGAGCAAAGATTTAGTGAGAGAACAGATTTAGTGAGTGAATACAGGGAGAAGACAGACAGAGGTAGTAAAAGAAGAACAATATTTTTTCGCTAATGTAGTCCATCACTGATGCATTTAGGTACTGAGTAGGTGTACACTCAAGAACCTAATTACCACAATATACACTCGGAGCATGCAGCAGACCACAATCCTTTCGCATGCACCTCAAACTGCTCTCTGACTTCACCAGAGCCCAACAGAGCGGGTTACGCCGTAGATGAGTAGTAAAAGTGGTCAATCGATGAAGACTTAACCGACTCATCAGGGCCTTGTCGGTCCAGGAGTTTCTCTACAGTTCCGGGAAATCGCGTCAGCGGAGCGTCAAGTTATCTTCATATGTCGAGAATGGCAGATATGCTCAAGGACCACTCTCTAGTATAGGGGTATCACGCAATTAGCCCAGCCATGTACATATATTCATACGTCGAGAATGGCAGATTTTATCAAGGACCACTTCTAGTACAGAGGGAAATTCGGGGCCAAGTACATAGTAAGTATCCAATAGGGGCCGAATGTGCGCTAAACTGTCAAGCGAAGTCAGAGAATTGTTTATAACCGACGAGTGTGCCGATGGGAATGTGTAGCAAGACGCCCATTTCCAGATAAGGTTCCCCTTGGTATAGAGTGTGATGCAGAGTGCAATGCAACCTGAGAAAGATGCAATGTGACTGAGTCTAACAACATCAAGTGCAGAACGGGAAAAGCTGGAGATGAACTGACAGAGCAGGAGTTAAACCGAACGATAGTGTATGGAGTGAAGATCGTCGATGGCGAGCAAGAACGAGATAGCCAAGAACCCCACGAAGAGCTTTGAATTCAAAGAGCAGAGTTTTATCGAGTGAAATGAGCTATCAGGCAGGCCGAAGATATTTAGAAAAGAAAAAAGGAGAAGAGAATAGAGGTAGAATATTTGCCACAATGTCAGTGATGCATATAATTACCACATCGATACACTAAGAGCATGCAGCGGAACACCTTCCCGTCACATGCACCTCAACCAGCTCTCTGACTTCATCAGCACCCAACAGAGAGGGTTAGGCTCTAGATGAGTAGAGAAAGTGATCGACCGAAGTTGAAGACTTTGCCGACTCATCCGTGCCTTGTTGGTCCAGGAGTTTCTATTCAGTTCCGGGACATCTGAGGGCAAGTACAGCCAAGTACATAGTGAGAGACACCATGCCAGAGACATACATAGACAGATAACCATAGAAACCAGCGGAGGAGAGAGTGAGTTGAGGAGCACGGATTTAGCAAGTGAATAATTGTGCAGACAGAGGTAGTAAGAGAATAGCACGTATTTGCCCGTCCATCACTGATGCATTTAGGTACTGAGTAGGTGTACACTCAAGAACCTAATTACCACAATGTGCAATAGACCATGCGCAGAACACACTCCCGTCGCATGCACCTCAACCTGCTCTCTGACTTCATCAGCACCCAACAGAGAGGGTTAGGCTGTAGATGAGTTGGAAAAGTGGTCAATCAGATGATGACTTAACCGACTCATCAGGGCCTTGTCGATCCAGGAGTTTCTGTTCAGTTCCGGGACATTTGTGGGCAAACTCCCAGTCTTTGTATAGTGGTAGATCAGTGACCTTGGCAACCAAACGGACACACATCGCTTTGCCTAAACGTATGTGAAGAACGAAAACAGCAACAAAGGAAATATGAAACTAGTACCGAAAATTTAAACTTGAAGGAAGTCGACGAAGGAAACGTTTCAGGCACCACCCGAATGAGGTAGCCAGACTAGATCGAGCCAAAGTACACTGGGGCAGATGTTGTTGCAGGTAGAAACGCTGGACATATTGCTGTACTAATTACACTACGTTGATGCTGCTCTGGAAACATCATAGAGCAGAAATAAGAAAGCCTAAAGTAGGTCCCGCGGGGGTCGAGGAGTCCCTGGAGTCACAAGGTATAGAGTGAAAAAGGAAAAAACGAAAATATGAGGTAGATCGGAGCGGAAGCTTATACACCGAGAGCCAACTACAGAAAGGCAATCAAGAAGTAGACGTAGTGGGCAATGAATACCAGAGAGAGGTAGATCGGAGCGTCAAGTTAGATATATTTATACGTCGAGAATGGCAGATATGCTCAAGGACCACTCTCTAGTACAGAGGCAACACGCAGTTAGCCCGGCCTAGTACATATATTCATACGTCGAGAATGGCAGATTTTATCAAGGACCACTCTCTAGTACAGAGGTAAATACGCGGCCAAGTACAAAGTAAAAGCAATTAGGGGCCGAATGGCGCTAACAATGCCGGCTGGTATTAGCGAATTACTTTATAACCGGAGGGTGTGCCGATGGTAATGTGTAGTGCGAAGCACATTTCCAGAAATGGTTCCCCTTGGTATGAAGTCGAATGCGACCGGGCAATGACAAGAGAACAAATGCAATATGTACTTATGAAGTCGAATGCGACAGGGCAATGACAAGAGAACAAATGCAATATGTACTGATGCAGTCTGATCGCTTCTAATGTAAAAACCAACTTTAAACCCCATGCAGAAATGAAGACAAACTAGCTTTGTGTAATACAATCGCTAACAATGCCGACTGGAGTTATATCATACGTCGAGAATGGCAGATATGCTCAAGGACCACTCTCCAGAATAGGGGTAACACGCAATTAGCCCGGCCAAGTATATATATATTCATACGTCGAGAATGGCAGATTTTATCAAGGACCAAGTACACAGTAAGAAACAATTAGGGGCCGAATGTGCGCTAACAATGCCGACTGGAGTTAGCCAATTTATAACCGGAGGGTGCGCCGATGGGAATGTGTAGTGCATTGTTAAATACCGTAGAAGAGCGATCGGAAGTCAACGAATATAAAGTCACAAGTAGAAGACAAAACATGGCATATGCTCGGGAGTGAGTCTTGGTGTCTAAATCAAAGAAAGGTGTATACTAATACCTTGAATACTGTTTCGACTTTCCAGAATGCTTTCTGCAATGACAGTCCCGCTGTAGAAACATGAATTAAACACCTGTAAGCCTTAAGATAGGCATCTCCTCCCTTACAAGGGTTATCTGGTGAAAGAGAAAAGGTTGTTTCTTTCAGGGAAAACAACCGTCAGTCCTGGACCCACCTACTGTGCAGTATTAGACTTGAACGAGCAAAGATTCATATCGGCAAATCCATCGCGAAGTCAGTTGAACAACAAAGAAGCCTTCAACATAAGCTAAAATGTTTCGAGTACAAAAGACATACCTGAGAATAAAGATCAAGGTGTTGGCGATGTACGAAACCATCTCCCTGGCAATATCGAATAGATATGTGTCAAAATAAACAAATCGATAAAGTCGCTCACACAATCATATTTAATCAGTCTACCGTATTACGCAGCTGATGAACGGACCACATGTCGGCCTCATAAGTGAACAGATATCTGATAGCTGAAGTTTCCATGGACCCTAACAACGCTCTTATTGACTTGTCGTTGCTACTCTTTAAAACATTTTCGAATTCTAGTAACGCCTCGAGTTTGGACGGCGAGCGAGCGGTGCTCTAGCCAACTAGAGCAAAAATCCTGAACTTGTTCTCACAATTTCTACTATATTCTATGTTCAAGTCTTGGCTTGTTTGACTGGCCGACCCGGCACCCAAGTTGTGTCAAACACCTTCTTTGGGTTTCCGCTGGATTCCAGTTGCGCCAGTCGCCATCTCCACTTGAGCTTCGCTATATCCCTTCGCTCTTCCAGTGGTTCTATAAAAATTCCTCCCGCGCCGCTACTCGTGCAATAGTAGAAGGGGTACCGACCATAAGCCGGAGGGCTTTCAACTGGATGGCCTCAGCCGAGGTCTTTGCCTAGTATTAGAATCCCAAACAGCAGCTCCAAACAGTTGTTTTGTCGGAAAAGTTAAAATGGATATTTTGCCCGCTTTCTTTACAGCTACTAGGTTCGAGAATAGGGCGTGGTGTGCAGGCATCTTTTGGAGCTTCTTCGCAGACTTTTCCAGACATCGATGGTATCCGAATCGCTCAGGTTAAAGAATTTACCGGTACACCCATCGGCTGTTCTATCCAACCGCTCCAACAAATCGCTGAGAGGGGTTGGAGAGAGGGACAACCTCGAGCCACCCCTGGACCTATCTCGAACGGATCCGATGTTTAACCATTAATCAGTATCGCACTCTTGGTATAGTGGTATAGCGCCTGAACTATCCGCCATATTTTCCCTTTTAGGCCGCAGTTCTATATACCGTATAATATCCTGTCCCTCCACTTTCTTGCTATTAGTTCCGTGGTCCAAAGAAAAATGAACAATCGTCAAACACAGTATCATGGGGTAGCTACTTTAAGAGCTCATTCACTATGGTATCACATCCCCCAGCCTTAAATTTTCCTAGTTCAGATACTCCCTGCGCAACTTCCTCCATACCGAACCCACCATTTACTGCACGTTCTAGCTCCCAATCCCATCCGCAGATTGTTTGGTGGTTCAGACAAACTCCTCCCCAAATAATTATTCCTCACGATTCGGACGAAGTGGTTTCTGACCCAACCCTTATGATGTTCCATCATCCCATTACGGTTCAATGAAGGATTGGTCACCAACAATCCTGTCTTGCACCGTAACGCCTTGAATTCGCAAGGGTCCTGAGCCCTAAAAAGCTCTTGCGATTCTGGCCACAGCTGAATATAGGTGACCTGTACTAGATGGACTGGAAACTGATGCATGCGTATGATCCTCCTAATGCGTCAGGAAAGACGAGGTCTAGAGCTAAGCATAATTCATCAGGAATAGATGAATCGTGAATCCAGGGAACCTAGAATGGAACAAATCGAAATGAAGTAGAAGCTCTTCACCCGCGTGCATCGAGTCCGTAGTATATGAGGGCCAAAACGTGTGGAGCTTGGACAACAAGTAAAGGGAGAAGGTGCGGTGATACAGGAAGCATACATTGAGCGAATAAAATGACGAGAACCGTTATGAATGAAGGGTATAAAATCAACAATAACCAAGGAAAGACAATTGAGTGTACGTCTTAGTTATGACAGTAAACAAAAGGGACACCGAGCAAGCAACAAGCGTAGGTCCAGATCTAAGTACTCTTAAGGTTTCAAAGGGTTATTAGGTTTTCTACACCGAAGATAATGTGTAACTATAGACACTTAACTTGAAATCTATCATAAGGAACAAGAATAATTACCAAAAGTGGTGCATACTCTGTTGACTTTCACCCGTGAATGCGGTTCTGGCGAATGCAGCAAAGAACCTGCATGGTCAACTGTGAAGAATGTCAGACGCAGTCTGTCATGGCACATATTTGAAGTTCAGCAAACAGAATTAAAGCATTGCCAGTATGGCCAATTGCAAACGCTTGAGTTACTAAAGAAACCATTCAAGCAAATATCTACTAACTAACGAACTCATAAGACAAGACTTGTCTACTAGGGGTATTTTACTCTTTCCAGTAACTTTTGTTCTCCAAGTTAGTTGCACATAGCCTCTATAACGTGTCCCACTCGACTCCCGTAGTTACAGTTGCACAACTTACATGCCAACTGTCATGACCGTTAAGACGCCGGATACTTCTGCTTCCATCTCAGCCTATAAGGAAAAGACACAACATAATAGGTTGTAAAAGGGCTACCCACCAGACGTCGAAAGAACGACCAAATTCAAAACTTTGAGAAAAGCAACGTACAACATTAACAACTTACAACAAAAAAGGCCATGTAGCTTGCGGTGAGTGTCAACGTGATCTCAACAATGGCATCGTTGAACACGCGTCCAATCCACAACGCAGTCACCAGTCCGAATCCTAGCCCCAGTGCAACTCTGCAAGAGAGGAAACTCGGATTAACTAAACGACCTCTGAAGAGCACTGCCCGGCACAAATTCATCATATGGTAAACATGACTGCTCAAAAGCATCACAGAAGTACGTACGCTCCAAGTGCCACTTTTGAGAAGAACTCAATGATGTCTCCTGCTGTAAAATGCCGACCGAGTACCATACTGAGAAAGAGTTTGAAAACAACAATCGCCGTTCTGCAGGAAGGAAAAGGTTTCCAAGTCTTGAGAGCGAAAACGGATCACGCAGATCAAAGGTCGAAGCTGAAATAAACCGTGGCACACAGAAACATCTGAAACAGCAACTTCGACAAGAATAACGGACCCATCATTCATTAAAGATTCACCCTCCACAATTGTACTCAATTTCTTGCTCGCTCCCAGCTCCTTGAGAAGAGCAACAACTGCCACTGGATCTGTCGCACTGAGAAGACCTCCCAGAAGCAAACATGTACTCCAATTCCAGCCATACGGGAACAGAAACTGAGGTTCCACACTCCAGACAACAAATACGCATCAGTAAATTATGCTGCAGATTCACCATGATCCGCGAAACAACCATGTGCCGCAACCATACTGGAATACAATATATCCCGCTATCAGCATGTAGACTACTCAAGGCTAGTACCTGAGACTTACTAACAAGCACGAGTGACGTGACTTTCACGCAAAACCACTTCTCCTCTGACTCGCTGTTCACGACCTCTGCACGAGTTGTCTAGAACCTAAAGACAAGCGACTACAGGTATTCCATACTTACTCGATGGACCAAGGCAAGGCAGAAGGTGGATATCAAGACCCCAGGAGCCGCGAGCAAGAGCATCTGATTTATACATCTCTGCAAGAAAAGAAAAAACACAACGATACTAAGTGTACACTACTGGCTTTTATCAATCTCTCAAAAGGCCTTCACGTTCATGACGAACAAAGGAGAAGAATCCACAAACGCACGATCAAACCAGAGGACATGACCAATGGAAACATTACCTTTATCTGATGGAATTCCATAGCAAACGAGCTTTCGAAGAGAAGAGCCGGAAGGAAGACAAACAAGATCAGATTTGGATTGATATGTGACCCTGTAAACACATCAATAGCTTCAGATCTCAGTACAGACTCAGAGAAACCCGAGCAGCTACAAAAAGATTAACTGGGAAACAGCTTCAATCCAATGGTTCCCGAGTCCTTCCTGATCCACGGCAGTTCAGTAAACTATCCCTAGAAACAAAAGCTTCAGATTTACCTATGTTACCAATACAACGGTATAAGTTTCGACTTCCTCAACAAACGTGCAGAGACGAGAGTTCAATTTGAGCGTACACATTCTTATGCTTGCTCCCAGCGTTCCTAATCCCCGGCTGGTCCCGTACTCTGGAACGCATCACAATGCATATCAGACGCTTATACCCATAGCTATTGCTAATGCACAACAGCACGTAGACAAACACTAATATAATTTCTTTCAAGGGTTGGTGAATCAGTTCCGGATGCACAACTGCAGCACAACTTCACAATGCTTTATAAGTACCATGAATCACGCATATCTTACCCATCGCACCCAGACCGGTTCCCAAAATTAGTAAAACGACTGTGTAAGGCACTTTTGTGCCTCTGAACACCTGTCTACATAACACTCCTAAAAGGAGTGAGACTCCAATAAAGAGAATGGCGATTTCTGGCTCCTCCTTGTGGGCCGTTATCTCACCCTCTGGACTAGGAGCCACCAATTCTGCCATAATGTGGGCCTGCAACCAGCATTCACAAGTAATGATGAAGACCACCGTTGTGTTAATGACAAACAACTTGGACCGATCTTCAAGCTGACTAATCCTTGAGCATTCTACCGACATCCGGCGAAACTTTGCACTAAGCAGTTTTTGACAGCACCCATCAATCTCTTCATGGAATCCCAAAGTACAGATGTAAGTTGGCCTCCACCGATAAATATCAAAGCATACAAAAACAGGGTCAATGCTAGCAGATGGAACAACTCCATCCACTTGAATTTGCTGCTATATAGTCAAAACAACTCATCTTCCAGAACTGTAGACAAATTTCCTCACCTCCCCGCTTGTATCCTGAAACGAAGGCAGCCCCAATGACAACAATAAATTGTTCCACACATACGCATAGCGAGAAAGAAAGTCGTTAACAGAACCCATTTTAAGTATCCGTCCGCCAAACTCTAACCACTGCACTAAAGAAAGTGAGAATGAATCCGATACTCCAGCAGGGATCGAGGAGCTGGAGACCAGAACGCGAGTAAGTGCACTTCTGGAGCCCTTGAGCTGACTGCATGGAAAGATTTTGCAGGATATATGAGTTTCGAGAGCTCACCTGAGACGCTCTAGGTCTCTAGTGTAGAATCCGTAGCCGGTGACTCTACTCTGCTCGACTCCGAGTTGGGACTCCAACTTTAAAGCCCATCAATCTCGGTAAGTTGCAGCATTGAATATTGGCAGGCAATCTAACCAGTAGCCGCACGATCAAGCCTCTCGACTTCAACAAATTCGGCACCTGACATCCCAGAGGAGGTTGAAAACCCATACTGTGGAGGAGATTCAGAAGGTACTACTTGCGTACACAGAATTATAAGGAGCCTAACCATCGCCGCCAGTTTCGTTGGCTTGGTCAACAGAGAAAAATGAAGTGTGAGAACAGTACAAGAGAGAAAACAATTAGTAGTTCTTCTGACGCTGGCGTACAAGGCTAGTTTGTTGACCAGTTGAACTAGACCCTTGAGATCTGACACCTTATGATGCTAACTTGCTTTTATCGACTGCACTGGGTGGAAGACTTGCGGGGCCACTTTGTCCGCCCAATGCACCATCATTTCTTAAATCCAGGCCCCACCAGTTTCGGTTCCAGTTTACCTATCACCGGGCTAGGGATCCACACTTCCACAACCAGAATCGACCGCGATCCGAACCGATCGAGTAACGCTAGCAACAAACGAAGGAAACCCGCTTGGGCGCTAATCTGAACGGCCATCATGGGCCACTCATGTGGACCATGATCCCTAAAAGAACTGAAGGTCGGCTGACACAAAAGGGGCAAGAATGATTCCAAGCGAGTCTAGCACCAACATGATTTCCATCCCTCCAGGATCTGTTTGACTCAGAGACATTTTGACATGACTAGACAAAAGCAGTCCAAGTGGAGTGAAATCCTCACCGCTAACCACGTGGAGATTGTGAAAGGACTGAGACAGTCATAGACTGTGAAGGAATTGGCCCCTGTCCGGTTACCCCTCCTATCGCAGATAAACAGGACGATGTAATTTTGCTTCTCCGGTAATCGCCATTATGTTCAAGCGCCTCTAGACCTTCACTTGAATGAAATCATTTTGAATTACTGTAGCTCACGTTAGACAATAATCATTATACGATTTGTGTACTTCTGTAACACCATTCAAGAGTGCTCGTAGCATCTATGTGATCCTCTCACAGACAGAGTCTCGAATCGAACAAGAGAGATTACTTTCGCTAATACCGTCCCCTCATTACGGTCCCGAAGGATCCCTCCGGATTCATGATTCAAATGGTTCATTCCTCTCAAGCTGGGCCCCAGTTGGAGCGTAATCCGCCGAAACCTTGAGTACTCACGGGAGCCCACAGCAGTGTCGGCGATTCACTTGGTTCCTCGAACGTAGGGATCAATACCAGCCTTCGGGCAGGGCAGTAATCCTTTCTTGTACTTAATCTTTAGCCAGAAGCACAACAGTAGTTTCCAGTTCAACCTTGACAATTTTCGAAAATGTTCTCGTGTCGGTCGATCTCTTATTTTCCTGCGGGTATGAATTCTCCCCATAGTCCGCTCAACCGAACTGCTGCGAACAAGCGTTTCCTGACGCACAGCTCGGGTCCCTCCGATCATATAATTAACTGTTCATAACTAGCTGCTCTCGTGGCTCCTAAAACCGCAATCGTCCAATTCCAGACGAGAAGATAGCGGTCTAATAACAAGAGCTACAGGGCATCTCACATCCAACTGATAAGAAACTCTGCGTCAGACAATACAATTCAACTGATGGTTACCCGCTACGGAGGGCGTGTAGTCAGGTGGTGGCTTTTGGCGTTTGGCTTTTGGCACCCATGCTAACTTCCAGCCTCGGACCTAAACTAGGTACCATTTGCGCACCTAAGTTCGAACTATGGGTCCCATCGCAATTCCTAAAGAGATTTCCAATGTAGCTGGGAATGCACTCATGAACTAACCATCATACAAACACAAACTCTTTTGTGCAGATTCCCATCTTGGCTCTTTTAATGAATAGCGTCACATACCTCACGTGCTCAAGTTTTTAGGTGACGAACTTCTTTCCGTGCGTCTCAAAATCTTCAACAACGGACACTTGCCGAAACTGCCGATCGAAAGATCCAAGTAGACTTGAGGACCGAGATCTCTCTTCGTCTATTTCCACCAAGCTCTAAGGTAAAAGGTTGGTTGGCCAGTTCACTTCTTCAAAGCTGCAGGCTCAGTGGCACAAGATTGCAAGAAGCTCAAACGTAACAGTCAGTGGTCCAGGACCCCGAGTCGCATGTTCATCTGAAGGTATCACCCGTAATGCTTATTAGTAAAGGTGAAAAAGAGGACGTGATCAGTTGTGGGGTCGCCTTAATGCAGTTCAACAGGAGAGGAGAAAGAAGTTCCGTAGAAGAAGCCCAGATACCGCATGAACACGTCAGAGTCGAATAATCGATATACACAGCAACCGATATGTCCGATGTGGAGGCCAAGAAACATGCATCAGTCCAGAACTAAAGACAATACAACGAATCACGCAGCTAGACTTGAAAGTCAGGCTGAGATTTATCATTATCCAAAACATTAGAATCGGGGTTCTTGCTTCACAGGAGGATTACAAAAGTCTAACGCTGGACAACGCTCACAGAAACATGCGCTGATTTCGCGAAGATATCTGTGATGCACCAAAAGACAGCTCGCAACTAAATTTCCCCAAAAGCAGGTCAGTCCACCAAAATTTGCTACTTCAAATTCTGGCCCGCCTTCTCCACTCAGGTGTCATTCCAGCAAACACTGAACTGATGTGCGTCGACCTCTTGATAAGCCAGCCAGCCAGCCAGCCAGCCAACTCTGAGTTTTGTGGACTGGTGTGGTAACCTTCAACTGGCGCCCATCAATCAACTAACCCTGAGTAACATCCCCTAAATACTGGAAGAACTTTAACATGCCCCTATAAACAGGGAGATATTTTCCAGCTTTCAAATACCACGCAATAAGATCCGTGATGGATCTCACACGGGTTTCTCCGATTCTTGCTACACTCTCCTCTTTTCCTTTTCCACTTTGCCCTGCGTACTGTAAAAGAATTCTTCTAAAAATTTATCCTTGTGCGACTGCCATCATTTTCTTATCATTGACGAAAATATCAATAGAAATATTATTCGACAGAAAATAAAGTAAACCAATAAATAATTTAACAACTCCCATCAATAACCATGCTCAATCAAACTTCTGGACTTTTTGCTCTCTTTAAGATATCTGAAATGTTATAAGTATTATATAAATATTTTAGATTAAATTTAATAAAATATTAATTTAAATATTTAAATATTAATTGTTAGTTGTTCTAAGAACAAAACGTTGTTAAAAACCCATAAATAGAGTACAAGAATATGCACTTCAGTACAAGTCCAGTAGCCTACTAGCCAAAACAATACATTCATAAATACATTAAGTTATTACCTAACCCTTCTCGTCGGAAGAGTTAGGTAATAAATTAAGCTTTCAGCCTTCTTTCATCTTCAGACGGAAGAGAGGTGAATAATAAACATAAAAAACAGTGTCTATCTTGAACACACCGAGGATCTGACCAAGCTATCTTTCTTTTTCCTGTTATTCCTCCGCTACTTCGGAGCATGAGAACATCTCACTTTCACTTGCGCCTTCGGGTTTTCAGAAACCCGAACTTGAACTCAGCACACCGTAAGACCCTGGATCGCGATCACAACAAACGGCGGGTCTGAATGTTCAGATCGAGATACACATAGCTGCAGACAATCTGTCATTCTCGTCCAGTCACTGACCGCTGTAGAGAGCACACCTATATTACATATTCCTGCTGGAGCGAGTCTCACCAAAACAACTTCTTTTTACTGTACATGAAAACCCTCTGAAGCCTATAGAATTGGTCCGCCCGTGCCAGCCAGTCGTACCCGCCAATGTCGGAGGTATGTAACACCAGACATACTCACAGTCTACCCGCCGTGCTGGTTATAAGTTGACCAGAGCATCAGATCCTGGAACAAACAGTGAACATCGATATTCACCACACGGGCATCACTGCTTGCTGCGAGGCCACGAGGTGAGAACAGTGATAGGCAAAACGGCCCAAGGTGCGTACGACACAAGTCATGAAAGCCAAGGAGTGGACAGCAGTTTTGAAAGGACATGACAATATCTCCTTTAAGACAGAGATGTTGCTCAAGCATAGGTTGTACTTGTACATCACCCGTTTCCTATAGAACGTCACCATAATGATCCAGTTTACTTGTCCAGTCGTCCTTGGGAAGTGATTTCATATTCAGTGAAAATCTAAGTTAATTCCTCGACAGTTTGAGTTGATTCTCATAGGCCACTTCTGAGTTGAAAAGTTTTTAAGATTGAACTCATTGTTCCTCCGTCGAGCGGTGGACTGCTAACTGATTGATCGATTTAAGTCCTACATGAGGAGATGCTTGATTTTACTTTCAGAACTGGGGGAGAAAGTGCAATGTTGAGATGTAGATGTAGATTTAGCGGATCTAGTCTTAGCAGGTTTGAAAAGGAACGTAATAGGGTTGTCAATGTTCAGCGGAAATATTTCCAAACATGTGAGTGAAAAAAGACAGGAACTTTTCAACAGCCAGCTTTCTCTTCAACCGCAATTCTTTTTCAGTAGTCTTTCTGAACTGACAGTACATTCATTTTCATTTATTATTTTTCACCTTTGTCACTTGATATTATTATTCTGAAAGAGTAATGATATCAAGTGAATTTCTATGCAAAAAAAAACGTATGAATAAAAAGACGCCCGCCAAGGTCTGCCAGAAGTAGTAGTGGACACCCCCTAATACATCTTATAGTACGGTCTACTTTTACCAGACTCTATACCTTGAAAACCTCAAATAACCTCTCTTTCCATAGGACTGGAAGCTCTCCCCATGAGAGCAGATGGATGCCACCTCTTGTACACAAGTAGTATGTAGGACTTTATCGACTTTATCTTGTTATGATAATTTAAGAGCAATGTTCAACATAAAAACTATTGATTGCACTGTTTAGCTTTTCTTTTTACTCTTTTGATTGCTTGGTCCTTTGGTCCATTTTTCTTCTTGTACATCTTGATGTGGTTTTCCCATCCGCTTTGTTACTATGCATTTGCATAGCTAAATATCGAGTCCGTTAAAATCAAAAGAAGATAAGGCGGAAGAGAAAGTGAAATTTTTTTGTCGTTTATATGGACAGAGACTTTCGGTATAAAGCAAAGGTGTTCCTTTATATGTCTTGTAAACTAGAAGATTTCATCTTGCAGATGGAATATCTGAGGACAAAGAAATGAAACACTTACACCTAAAATATTTTTTGCTGATAAGAGTTCTTTATAAGAACAGATTAAATTAAATTGAGATTTAAATCAAACATGAGCACGAGCGAAATTAGTCCCAGCAAACAGAACACCACAAGCAGTGTAATCTGCCAGATACCCTTGCCGACTCCGTCCTCGGAACGACAGAGGTCTCCTCGGCGAAATGTCTTATTAGAACTTTTTAAAATTCGTACATCTCTCATCTCTCACTAAACACTGCGAATACTCTACGAGTAAACGGCAGCACAAAACTATGTCCTTCCTTCCCTCCATTCAAGACCACAAGAATGAAATGTGTCACTACTTGCAGGTCAAAAGGAACGAGACTCGAGGAAGATACAAGCTTCAAGGTTCTCGACAATTCCTGCTGATTTCTCGTGTTTGGAAGACAGAGTGCCGCCGACGTTGTAACTTAAGGAGCGTTTTACTGTCATCGATAACATGATAAGCAGATGACAACAGTGATTCTCTCTTCTACAGAGACTTCCGATTCAAGTGAGCACATCAAAAATTTCTAACTATCGATGAGAATCAACGCCACACGGTTCGCTGGCCGCGCTTGATTACACCATGGGGGTTTGACCAAGTCATTCCGCATCCAGTGACATCCACTTTTTGTGCGTATAATGACACCGTACATGTCACTCGAGTCTGATCTAGTTCTTGACATGTCCAGCTCAGGCTTCAAAAGCAAGAGCAAAATAATATGTACTGTCGTGACAAGAAACTTATGCAAAATTGCCATCCAATGAGATTGTGCAAGAGATTGTTGAGATTGCTTCACACTAAGGTCAGACACGCATCTACACAAGCACACCGGAAAAAAGACGGAAGAACCATCCTTGTACCCTCATACAAAGCCAAAATCGGTCAAAGCTTCAACACATAAACTCGAGAGGACGGCATCGGCTATAGACATCAAAGTCTAAATATAATAAATAGTCATCTCCAGTCCAAGTAAAAGTACTTTAGGTGGTTGACATCTAACTAAAGGTGTCACACATATGAGCCTATAAAAACCGACTAAGTAACGGTGATCTCCTTGATGGTCAAGGAGCCACCTGGGTAGTCTCTCCTTCCTCATGAGATGGGGGTTTGGGTGGTGTTGAAACCTCCTCCTGGGGTGTGACCTTTGTCTCACTCACTCTATCTGTTACGTGGTTAGCAGATGACTGTGCTGCTGCCATAACATATGATATCATCCTCACACCTCTCGTTGATTACTTTCAGGGTAACCCACTAAGTGCTGATCGGTTTTGACGCACTTTCTTTCTAGCCTCTGTGTCTGCTCGGAATGTACTCCTCAAGCTAGTGATAAGCAAATGGATGGTAGCGTTTCTCGTTGCAAGGTGATCTGAATCCTCTTCTCAATGTGCTCTTGCATCCTCTGGAATATTAGCTGTACTTCCTCCATTCATTTGGCATTATCTTCCACCTCTGTCTTCTTGAGAAGACTCTCCTTCAGGTCCAGAATGTGGGTGTTTGCTATTATAAGCTCATCTCTAAGCCCATTGGCTTTCTAGAGGAATGAGTCTCGAGAGACTTCCAATGCCTCCTTAACTTCAAGGGAGCTAAGGAAGCAACATCTTCCTTAGCTCTCATAAGTTGTCATTGTAACAGTGCTACATGCTTTTATAATGTCTTCTTCCTAACCTCTGCTGCTAATGTTCGCTTCTCCATGGCCTAGAAATCTGGAAGGTCAGACGTTGTCAAGTGTTTCATCATCTTCCATCTAAACCCAAAAGTAGTGGCTAAACTCTCATTCTCCGCTGGAGTTTCTGCAACACAAGGTCGATCTCCTTCTAGAAGTAAACATCAAACTCATGGTGGGTGGCCACAAATCTGACATAAGGATGTGACCTTGGTGATAAAAGCGTATGTGTCGGATTGCTAGTAGCTCGGCTGGACCTCTGTGAATCTATTCCTTGTACATATATACCAAGAAAGCCGTCTAATGCTTAGGAAGACGTCACATGAGGCGACCATCTCTTCTCGAGTACCACAGCTTACGCAGCAGCGTGATGGTGGTGGTGGTGGTAGAGATCGTGCTGAACAGTCACAATCCTAGGAAGGTGTTGGAGGACCTAGTGGACAGAAGTCAATGCCGTCTTTCTCTAGTCAGCAGCAGGCGGGTCCTTGTTGGACGTGTGATGATCCTCATAATCAGAAGGACTACACATAGAGGAGAGTTAGATACGAGACGTTTGGGATGTCTCATATGGTGCTTAGGCAGTGTGACCGTTATGGACGATAAGATCACAATAGTGACCGTTGTTTTGATCTCCACTTCGAACTACGGCAAGAGAAGGCTGATCGTGGACGAGGTGGAGGAGCTCAAGGAGACGTGATGGTCGAGTTGGAGACCTCTGTCTCCAACTCGACCAACACCAAAGAGAGAACCAGTTGATCCACCGCTCGCTACGACGTCTGATGCGGGTTTGGCTGCTTAGATTGAGCAGTTGGAGCAAAGGATAACTACTATGACTATGACTCAGCGGAGATCTGGTTTGGAAGCAAAGGCTTCCACGTCTTATGGAGAAAAAGAAATTGACTTCGACTTCATGACTGGTGTGGCCCAGATTGAGACATATGCAAAAATGACTCGAGCTGTAGTACATGTCTCTGAGCCACGAGGTGCATTTGTGGAGTTAGATCCACAATATAAGGAGACCGGTAAGCAAGCTAGGCTTTCTCAATCATTCACGTTATCAGAGGTGTTGAGGACCACGTCTATGGTTCTTAAACGGCCTACCAATGATGCAGTGGAGTTGGATGCATCGACATCCAGGAGTATGGTGATGCGAGTCCATCCTTGACGTCTGTGGATGCGAGGTAAAACGTGATGTTGGGGGCGGCTACAGCAATTTTGCAAGTTTATCTATTTTTAGCCACGGATATGAAGGCATCGGGAGTCAGCTTGGCTCCAATGTTCTAGTTGGCGGTCACGCTCAATGAGAGTGAGAATGTGGTTAATTCTACTGCTGTGGTGATTCAGCGAGAGATGGTAGGCGTGTCCATCGAGTCGAGGATCAAGACGGCTATCAATGGTACTTGACAAGCAGTGGCTGCCAAGTTGGATGAGTTATCAGCTAGACCCGTGATTGATCGTGTTGGTTTGGCACCAGGTGTGGTGTTGTTGGACAACAGAAGTGATATCTTTGTTTGGTGGCACCTTCAAGGAAGGTGTATCGATCATAGAAAATATTATTAGACTTTGGAGCACAGCCGTTTATGTTGGGAAAGGCGGCGTGCATTGGTTTGGATTTGAGGAAGTCTGAAGTGGAGAGATGTCTATTCTAGCTGAAGACATCTCTAAGAGGATCATGAGATATACTACACATGACACGCAAGATGCTGAAGATGAGAATTCGACCAGATCATCTCATAGATGGCTCTATGATGAGAGTCAAAGACCATCGTTACCGTCACGAAGTCTTATGACGTTGGAGGTGTTGTGTTATACTTTATGAGGTTCATGGTCGACTATTCTTATAGACCAGGTTGGTAGTCTGATGAAGGACGAGTCTGTCGCTTACTCGTGCGATTCAGTGCTAGAGTTGGACAACGGAGTCTACACAGAGACGATGGTGTCTGTTGCAAGGTTCAGTTCGATCATCCATGTGACACGCTTGGTGCAGAGATATCCTGAGTTGTTGTCCATATCAACCAGCAAGTATTACCGTCAGATATTTCACCACTAAAGACATTTGTTGACACCATTCACTTGGTGATAGCTGGGTGGTCATGTCAAGATCACATACATGCTTTGAGAGGTCACCACGCTAGAGATATAAGACGAAGTCGTTGACTACAATCTTATAACTTATGGAGCAGTTTTCTTCGGCTCATCACCAACAACCTCCTCTTCCACTGTGCAAAAAACTCCTGTAGTCTTAGTTGCAAGCTATGCTCATGTTGCATATCATGATGTCCAAAAGTCACGAACTCCACACGCCTCGTCCCTAACCTTTACCTCCATCGATCTGGTAGACAAAGAGCTCAGTAGTGTCCGAGGAGTAACACCCGTCGATCGCATCCGACGCTACTCAGTCAATCCAAGGCTAACAATCCAAGTCAAGCAGTTCAAGTCCATTGCTTGATCCAACACCTGACGAAGATGAAGCCTCCTACATTAAGCTACTACCATCGTACTCGTAGAGAAATCCATCGCTCGCTCTCTCTCATCGGCATTATGCTCCACCAACTGCTAGAACTGAGCATCACACACAAGCCCAGGTCCTCCATATCTATAAGCATGTGACGCTGGAAAGCTCACCAACATAGACAAAGTTGCCTTAAGTCGTCTCACTAAGATCACCACTGCCATGGATGACATATCGACGACTCTCACTATTTGAGATCGTCGTCTTGCATCCAAGATGTCATCAACCATGATGTGTCTTGATTGTCTCAATGCATCGTATGAGCGCTTGAGCACCTCCCTTGATAACAAATTCGTCCATCACAACCGTGGACGAGATCGCACTCTTGCCGCATCTCACAACATTGTTGATCCAACCCAAGACCGCACATGGTGCACAACTCGTCCTCGTCTGCGCACGAGCATCACCCAACAAAGAAAAGTTCTCCAAGATGTAAGTTAAAGAATCCACCTAATGCATATGGAGATGTCGTAAGATCCGCAACATCTATCAAAACATACTAGATCGCGGATCATGGCAGTAGAGACTTTGGACCTTCGAGCATGGTATGATCAGTTGCCGGGGTGAGAGGAAGATAAGTCCAAGACAACATTCAGGAGAATTGACTCCCACGACAAGGATTGTTTGTATCAATGGCGGTTCTTACCATTTGGGTTGAAAACTGTCTCTACTGAGTTCCAAGGGTTGATGAACAAGATCTTAGCAGGACTATATTTTGTTCAATTTTATATTGACGACATCTTAGTCTATAGTGCTATAGTGGAGGAGCACGAGAGATACTTACGGGATGTGTTCGAGCGATTGAGAGCTCATGGGTTGAAGTTACACCTTAAGAAGTGTAAGGTCTTCCAAGAGTTGATAGAGTATCTGATCTACACCATCTACCCAAGTGGATTGGGTGTTCAATAGACGAATGTGAGACTATTGCACGTATCTGTGGTGCCCACAGTTTGCAGATTTTGAGATTTTAAAATAAATTTAAGTTAACTTTATGTATATATAATTTGATTAGCTTTGTTACTTGAGTTTAACATCTGCTTAGCTCGAAGATGGACTTAAGATGGATTTTTGGATAAAAGTCAACTTCTTCTCAGAAGTCGAGAGCCGAGTGTCTTCCTGAAAGACGTCATTGGGAAGACAGAAGTCAGAAGATAATGTGCAAGTCTTCCAATGGACTATTGTGACTGTAATCACAAGTTATACCAACCTAGTACTAGTTGGAAGACACAATAGGTGTTAGGTGGATCTATAGGGTAGCCACTTAAGAAACGTCGGCTTTTGTAGAGCTCAAGCATACGTTGACATATGCTCTCATCTTGAGGAGACTCGTGAGGGGGCGTCCTTACTACACATTGATTGGAATATGTTGGGACTTGGAGCAGTGCTGACTCAACATAATGATGAGGAAAAAGAGTTCGTGGTGACATATGCTAGTCGCTTCAACAATTTGGCTGAGGCGAGGTACAGTTCATACAAATGGGAGTGTTTGGTTGTAGTGTGGGCTGTTGCACACTTTCAATATTAGTTGTTTGAGAACCTCTTTACTCTCATCATTGATCACCAACTGCTCAATTGGTTGATGTAGTCCGACAAGCTTACAGAGAAGCTTGCATTATGGGCTCTGATCTTACATGAGTATGACTTCCACGTAGTGCATAGACCTACAGTTGCAAACCTAGATATTGATGGGTTGAGTCGTAACTCATGCACGAGTCAGCAAGATCATACTAGAGCTCGATGCCATGATGAGTCTGATGAGGAGATGATGCAAGGATGGCATGCGTATGTCTTTCTTTGTGTGTTGGCTAGGAACTCTAGTATGAAAGACCATGTCATATATTTCTCAGGTCAAAGAATAGATGGTGAGTCTCCATATCCTTAGTGTGGAGATGGTGTTCCAGACCAGCGAGATATCCATGACGGTGTGATAGTAATGAAGTATCTACGTATTGATGTGGTGGTATTATCAGACAAAGCGAGTGAAGGGACAACATATGTGATCTTAGATCGAGTGCTGACTCATTTTGGAGCCCCAGTTGAAGTGCTTACGGACCAAGGTACAGAGTTTTCTTGATGAGTTCTAAGTCATGTGTGATCGGGCGCTGATTGATCATCGGATTACGTCTCGAGATCATCTTGAGCGGATGGTCGACAAGCGTCTTTGGGTTCCTTCTCATCGTATTTTCTATTGTGTGATCGAGATCTTGATCTATATTCGGTCATTCGTCGTGATTTTGCTGAGGTGTAGAACTCTGATGATTGATATGTGGGTGAAAGCATACTCTCAACGAGCCAATACATTTCAGAAAGTCATGCTTATGACTTTTGAGAACTTAGTGATTGCTCGGCATAGAGACGCGTTGCGATATGCGACTATTTGAGGAGGAAGTTATCGATCATCTGTTCACAGAGTTCCATCCTGACGATTATATCTATCAGCAGCAGACTGCATCAATGACATTGGATGTGACCGCATGACACACTATTTTACGAGTACGTGAGGTGTTATCTTATGGAGTACTCATGTTAGAGAGCCGTGATGGTGTTGTTTGGAAGGACCATGTGCGTAATTGCGCGTCATGTCATATTCTAAACATCGATGATATTGTTGATCCAAGCTTAGCGGTTGTACATACGGGCTTGAGGTGTATGTTGTGTGGGTCTGCTGGTGATGCAACTCGTATGTTAGAGTGTGATAGTTGTTAGAGAGGTTAGCACATGTCATATTTGACTCCACCTCTCAGTGTTGTTCCTACTGGATGATGGGTTTGCCCTCAGTGTATATCGTAGGGATAGTCTATTAGATCTTTGTGTGGTATGGATTGCAGACAAGCAATTAACGAGAGGGTGATGTAGCATCCGGTCTCTTGATCCTTGCATCCACGAAGGTGTATATCACATAGTTGGGATATGGAGCTATCTGGAGTTAGAGGAACCTAATTGTCAATTAGGGGGCGATTTTGATACATTTGTGTATGTGTATGACATCATCCATGTATTACGTGTATCGTTTACGTATCAATGCATGTGATTATGCATTGAAACATAAACAAATTCTACAAAATTGCTTGAATAATGCATCTCTCACGGTCTCTTCTTTTCGTGTCTTGACTCTATCCGTTATAGTTCCAAGAAGGGGTTGTAAATATGCATCATTCAGTCGTTCATCCACCATGTCTACATCCTGAGGTAAAGACTCTCCTTGTAGTATTACAAAGTTATGTAGCATTCCACATGTAAGTACAACTCCGAGCACTTGCTCGAGTCGCATAAGACAATCACGAAGTATAGTCCATCTTTCTTTTAGATGACCGAATGTATTTTTGGTTTTCACTCGTGCTTTTGATGTGTACATGTCAAACTCATTTTTGAGTGTAGCTCCTTGATGCATATGTTAATGAAATCGTTTGATCAACCACTCTCTGATAAGATAAGTCTTATCTCTGAGTAACACATGAGGTATAACGATTGACCACTCTCTTCACTCATTGTGATTGTTGGCTGAGCAAGTATACGCTTTGTTTCCATCAACTAATATAAACTTGATTTTCATGAATGTGCAGCATCGTGAGTAGAGACAGACATGATGCAACATAAGTCTCAAAACTTTATATCTGAATCGCATACTCCTTGTAGCAAGATTGAGTAATCAAAGTGACGATTCCTATAGTGTTCCGGAAGATACTTTTGTGGTTGTTTGTTTCTCAATTTTATGTGAGAATCATCGATGGCACCTATTATTTGTGAGATTCCACAAATCTGTTCAAACTTGCTTGTAATATTTCTACTCTTTGTGATATCTGGTCTACATACATACTTGGAGTATAATTTACTTCTACTGGTAAGAATATCGGTAATCATCGTCATATATTTCACTCTAGTCGATTCTCTAATGTAGAACATATCGCTAAGAGTCCTTAACTGAGCATTATGTGCAAAATGATAGATCACTATTTCCACACATTTGTGTTAGTTCCATTCTCGGTTCTTGTCTCAAGCCATTCGCTAATACTACGCAAGAAAAGTTTTATCTCGTCTATTAATTTCGTAAAGTTTTTATGCGACATTCTGTACCATTTTCTCATATGAATATCCCTAAAATCAGTATTCATGTGTCATACTAATATAACATAACATATTCTGAAAGAAAAATAAAATCTTTGTGTCAGAAAATGTACTACTCTCAAACAAGACACACAAATCAAAAAACTAAGAACTAAGTCAAAACCCGTCGAAAGAAACAGAAATAAATAAATAATTACTTTCTTGATGTTATCTAAGCTAATAAGTCATCAAATTCGTTTAACCTTTAATTTTTGGTTCCTTTGGTCTTTAAACAGAGAGAGCGGATCTTTATGACGGACTTGCACTCACATGAATCTTATACATCAGATATTTTCTCACCTGACGTGCACCTTATGTACGTCCGCTAAGGTTCTTCATGTGAGTCAAGCAAGAGGGTACACTACACATGTGTATCATGCACACACGCTCATGTGAGTCGGGCAAGAGGGTAGGTCTTTGACTGGTGGTTCAGACAAAGAATACAGATTAGATGAGTGCGTGTGAGTGGAACCAGATAAAATGTGCCATGCAGTTTTGGTAAATGTATTGGACTAAACATTCGAGGGAAATTTGTTTTCTGTTGTTTGAGGCTTTAGGTGCTTATATCAAAGCAAGACAACTTTGCTTCTGTCTGGTGTGGGTAGAATGAGTGTAACAGGCCCCTTTTATAGGGTTCTTGGTAGTTAGTTTTTAGGAGAAAGATACGCGTCAAAGAATGATGATCGTCCACTGTCGGAGAATTATAGACGATATGGTTATTATTTAATTATGGAGGAAAGCATGTTTTGATGTGAATGGATAAATGAAGTCTAAGTTGATCCATTTCAGCTTCAAGTTTTTTGCTATTTGCTATTCTCTCCATGGAATGCAAACTCACGCAGATTCCTGAGTTCGGCTCTGTTCTTGTACACATGGCAACATAGCTAATGTTCGATGTTGCAGAACTGAAAATAAGACAAAATCGGAAAGCAATCCGCTACATTAGCTTAAACTTACATAGCTTCGAAAGAATCTTCACGTGTCACCGTGAAGATTCTTTCGACGAAACAAGGTGTCTAGGATAGGATTGCGAAAGCTACGCCTTCTCATAGCTTTGAAAGAATTTTCACTATCATTGACTGTCCTTGTCGACTCTAGGGAAACAAGGTGCGGCGCGTGCAAAAATGGCTATGCGTTTGCTCGATAACATCACCTGTATGACACCTCATTGTAATGGAGGTTTACAGCTCAAACAAAATGAATTTAAGCTGTGTTACCATCACGACAGAGGAACTCTCTCTCTCTCTCTCAAGCTTTCTTCGTCGGCTCCTGTGGTGGATCCTTTCTCCTTTTTGGACGGTTTTTGCATCAGAGAAGGACGGATATAGAACCAACAGAGAGTAAGGACAGGCGTCAAACACATGAAAAGAGTAAAAAGAGGTAAGAAGGAAAACACTTGGTTCTACTGCTTCCAGTCGGATACTTGATATACACCCCGTCAAGAGTTTACAAACATTCCAAACGAACTACTCCGTATCTCTCTGGGGACAGAGATGTCGGAAAGTTAACGATATTCGTCGGCGTTGCTCTATAGCTTGTCCCAACCAGACTTGCTTATCCTTGCTACGATCTATTTCGTGTGTCCAGAGGTACCGAGCTGGCCCATAACTTACAATAAGATCTCCGGGCTTCAGAAGTACATCCACAATCCTTGCTAGTCCACTATTCTGATGTCGCTCGCGCACGAAGCTTATTTGCCCCTGCGGTTCACTCAAAATTGACCAAGGTTGGGATTCATCATCCACAGACATAGAATTCTGACGTTGCTTCCTTGTGTCAGCTTCTACAGAACTCTCTGCACCATCTCCCACGAGAGTAACTCATGACGCAGGTAGACTCCAAGGAAATAATCGCAATTTCATCTTCAAAGCGCAGTAGGTCCACATGTGCTTTGATGCCATGCACTGTATTCTCCATTAGGAAGGAGACGTGACATTTCCTTCATGACAAACAACACACCCAGACAATCTAACAAAGTCGGTGTTCCTTAATGCTCGAACACAAAAAGTCCTCACCTCACCCGGCTGATAAGAGTTGACGATCATCTGATCAAACAACGGCTCTCTATCAAGTATCCGTTTCGATAGAGGCCCTATAGCATCCATTATATCCTCTCGGGGATCTGCTGTCACAGCTGATATGTGTGAACGAATGCTGTGGCTAATAAGACCACATAAGTGTTAGAATACCATACAGTGTGAATACTCCTTTTACAGTAAGCATTCAGGCTATTAGATGGTGACCTTTCGTAAGGTCACCAAGGCCAAGACCCAAGATATATTATTCAGGCCCAAGGCCATTGTACATTATTTAGTATTCATTACTTGGTTTTGCCTACACTCTCTTGAGGAGCTCTCCCACACTCTCATACTGTCCTTATGCCGTGACTTAGAGTTTTACCTTAGCCTATTCTACTAGCAGTCCATTTCCAACATGGTATCAGAGCTTTGCATTGTTGATGCACTAGCACAATAGCATAAGCACTAGGTAGGCCTTCGGCCCTTAGGTGAGAGCAGTTGGAGGACGCTTCAGCTGCTGCGAGAAGGACGCTTCACGCACCCAAATTTTGTACCTTCGCTAACAGAATTTCACCGTTCCAGCGATCAATCTGATACAGAATGTCTGCCCCCTTTGACACCAAAGGCTGGGCCAAGTTCGACGGCACATATTTCACGCTTTGGAAACACAAGACAACCTTGCGGCTCAGGGCCCAAGGTGTTCTTGATATCGTGGAAGGGAACGTGCAGAGACCACGTGCCATGACACCTAGAGGTACTACGGTACTCATCCCTCCCCCTGCTACCGGACCCAGTAGCATCGCAGATTGGGATCAGCGTGATGTTAACGCGCTCGCAGCGATCAACGAATGTTGCGAGAACAGTGTGGCATGACATCTAATGTCATGCACCACGTCGAACGATGCATGGTCCACCTTGATCAGACACTTTGCAGGTCAAGACATGGTGACCAAGATGCACTTAAGAGAGAAGTTGCGGGTTTTAAAGATGAAACCCAACGAGACTGTCACCCAGCACGTAAACAACTTCAAGTCTCTCATCCAGCAGATGACTTCAGCTGGATTGATAATCACCAACGAGGAGCAAGTCCTCGCGTTGATGGGCAGTATGTCCAACAACTACCATCTGTTCTTGCAGGCGATGAGAACGAACCCAAATCTCTCGCTACAGGACCTCGTCACCTTCCTCATCCCGGAGGAAACGATCGAGCGCAAGTTATCGATGGAACCATCCACTGTCTTGTTTGCAGGACGCCGGCAAGGAGGACGCAATAGCAACAACCGGCGCAACAATGGTGGCAACCGACAAGGCGGCAACCAGCCACCAAAGAGACCGCCAGATCCTAACGTGAAATGTTTCCAGTGCAACAAGCCCGGGCACCGCATCGCTGAGTGTCCGGACAAATCCAGCAGCAGCAACGAAAACTCGAATGCTGGTAACAAGAACAGGAACAAGAATCGTCGTTCCCAGAACAACAACGGGAACACTCGTCGAGTTCTGGTGGCACAATGTTCGTCTGCAATCGCACAGACAGCTGATCCTAATTGGTATGTGGACACGGGTGACACACACCACATGGCGCATAATCGACGACAATTCGTCGAATACTCACCCGTCACACCGAGAACGATGTCATTCTACTCGGTGACAACACCACCATCCACGTTGCTGGTTCCGGCATGATGGAAGTGCGCCTGCTCAACGACGAGCATGTGTACATACGTGACGTTTTCCATGTGCCCGCCTTGCAGAAGAATTTATTCTCAGCTCGGCAATTTGATGCCAATGGCGGCTGGTGCTTAATTGGCAACGGATTCTGTCACCTAGAAGACAGATTTGGACAAGTGCTAGCTCCCTGTCCCACTGTCGACGATCTCTACATGCTCGGGAATTCAATTTTGGTCGCTGACCAAACCACGCTTGTAGCAACAGCTGGTAGGACTCAAATAGTCCACACACTACCTCCCAGCCATAGATCAGGACCGCGCTTGCGAGCTAGACCGCAATCTAACCAGCGGACTAGCACCTCACTATTCAACCGCAACATGCGCAGGATCCGCTTCTCACGGTCCTGGTCCAGCCCCGCCTCACATAATGCGCACACCCAAGCTGAAATTCACCCAAGTCACTCACGGAGTCTTTCTCTTCCTAATTCGGAGCATACACTCATTAGAGAAGTCTCACTCACTCCACAAAATTTGGAATTGCCATACTTGAATAATGAGGACTCAATTTCAGTCATCGCGGCCTCTACCCCCTTCACTATGACACCTCTTGGTTCATTTCCCGTAAGGACGCCACCTCTTTGTGCACCACCTCTTCCGCGCGTGTCCACTGGCAATGCAACCATTCTCCTCACACGGATCGATCCAGGTCGCACACACTTTGAAAGTCCCGCGCCCTCTCATCGCACGCCCATCTCTAGGGACTCCTACGCGTCCCCCCAGGCATTCGTGTCCCTTCCCGGAAGCGAGGGGCTTCCGGGTTTCGCGCCCCGGACCACGCACCCCTCGAGTACACACAAGGAGGCCCCATCCAACGGGGACTCCCCAATCCCTGAGGACTCTCGACGAGGCGCGCCTCTCGCGACCTCGTTGGGAATAACCCTCCCACTAGGATGGGATCCCCATCCGCGAGAAACGGATGGGGAATCCATCCGCATGCGTGAGGCACCACCCCATCCCCGCGGACTGCCTCCGCATGGAGGCAGTCCACCTCCTAGGCCGCGGGAGGTCACCGCGACCCCCGCTGACCTGGGAGGCAGGGGTGTCAGCGTCAGCGGCGGCGCGGACCCCGCGGATCCGGGCTTCGCAACTAGCGGGGCCGGCAGCCAATCTCCCGCGGACTGCCCCCGTGGCAGTCCGTCCGGGGATCCTTCCGACGGCCGTCCGTCTCCCATGGACTGCCCTGCCGGCAGTCCGTCCGGGGACCAGGGGGACGGTCCCTCCAATAGGGACATAGTCCCCTGAGGTGGGACACATGGCCTTCTTGGCCCTCGTCCCTACAGTCTTTACCCTGCTCAACAGGTCTCATCTCGAATTATCCTTGGCGAGCAGTCGGGTTTTCCTTTTTCTCTGTCCCGGTCTCCTTCGCATTTGTTGGCAGGCCTTCAAGGCTTTACATCAGGCAATCGGACTCTCCCACCGATGCCATCTCGACCCTATGCCCTTGTTACTACGACGGGAGATCTCTCTACCTTGTGACATCAGCGACTCGGTCATATCAACCATCATCGCGTCCATGAGCTGAGCCACCGCAGGTATGTTACCGGCCTCCCTTCCTTCCCGCTCTCTGAGGATATTTGTCCAGCTTGTGCACACGACAAGCATGCACGCACTAAATTCCCACGTGCCAGCTCCACTCGATCCACTCGTCCTCTGGCACTGGTCCATTCTGATATTAGTGGTCGCATCTCCCCTTGCACGTTTTCTGGCTATGAGTATTTCATCACCTTTATTGATGACTACTCACGCTACGCCGTCACTCGTCTTCTCTACTATAAGAGTGGTTGTTTTGCTGCTTTCCGGGACTATCTAGCATTTGCTGAGCGCGCCACTGGTCAATCTCTTATCACTTTGCGATCTGACAATGGCGGAGAATATCGTTCAGCTGCTTTTGACGCTTTCTGTCACGAGCGTGGCATCCAGCGTCAATTCACAGTCCCTTACTCTCCTCAGCGGAATGACGTTGCTGAACGTAAGAACCGCAGCTTGCTTGATGCTGTCCGTTCTATGCTTTACACTTCCAAGCTTATCAAGCCTTTCTAGGGTGAAGCAATCACCTGCGCCACCTTCCTCCAAAACCGATGTCCGTCTAAGGCTATCTCGTCTATGACCACACCTTATGAACTCTGGCACTCCTATGCCTCCACAACTCCTCGTCGATCCGATCTCTCCTTTCTGTGCGTCTTCGACTGTCGTGTTTTTTCGCAAGTCCCCGAGGTTGAGCGCACAAAGCTCGATGATCGCTTTCACGAGTGTATCTTCCTTGGCTATAGCGGCCAGAGTAAGGGTTACCGTCTCCAAAGAAAATCTGACGGTCACACCTTCACCTCTCGTGATGTCATCTTCGATGAGTCTTCCTCGACTCTTCCTCTCACATCCACCGCCTCTGCTGATCTCCCACTCACTCAACCGTCTCCTGAGACCGACGTCCATTTTTATCATACTGTGCCCGCCCCTTCAGCTGGCTCAGCTTATGTCCCATCCGTCTCTCTCGTTTCCTTTCAGTGGGAGTTCCTCTGCCATCTCCTGCCGGTCCAGCTCCAACTCCATCCGTTGGTCTTGGATCTGGAGGAGTCTCTAGCAGTTATGGCCCTGGGGAGGAGTCATCAGCAATACACAGTCCAGTGGGAGCAGTCGCCCTCTACGTTCTCACTCCTCAAGCCATCACTCTCACTATTCCCCCTTCAGAGAACTTGAGCTCGCGCCATCCTTACCTTCGGCGCACATCACCACGCTCACCACGAGTTTCCGGCTCCACCCACAACGAGTCCTCTCTTCCTCCATTGGATATCCCAGCACCGCCTCCATTGAGACGATCAGCTCGACATTCAGTTCCTCCACCTCGGAAAAACACCAAGCGTGCATTGATGATAACTCTCAAACCAGTGCCAATGAAATCTGTTTCTTACACAGAATATCTTCTCCTGATGCCGATCAGTGGAGAAGAGCAATGGAGGAGGAATTAGATTCTCACGAATCTAACGGCACTTGGAAGCTCACCGACTTGTCACAAGGACGCCGACCGATAACATGTAAGTGGACCTTTAAGTTAAAACTTAATACCGATGGGTCCATTGCTCGTTATAAGACGAGACTAGTGGCTCGTGGTTTCACCCAGATCTACGGGTTGGACTACATAGAAACTTTTTCTCCTGTAGTCCGCATTCAGTCAATACGGCTCATCCTTGCCATCTCAGCGCAGTATAATCTACATGTACATCAAATGGATGTTAAAACTGCATTCTGAATGGAACACTTAACGAGGAAATATACATGAGTGTTCCGGAAGACGTGATTACAGCAAGGCGCAATCAAGTATGCAGACTGCTCAAGACTCTCTACGATCTTAAGCAATCATCAAGAGAATAGTACTTGATCATCAACAACTTTTTGCTTTCTCTTGGATTTGCTAAGTCCGGTGCAGACGGAAACATTTATTACTTGCACCAGAAATAGCACTTCGTCATCCTTGCCCTCTACGTGGATAACACTGTGATTGTCAACAGCAGTGAGGCTCTACTGTCTCACGTAAAAGGGAAATTGAGCTCACGGTTCAACATGACTGACATCGGTCCAATCCATCATTGTCTTAGCATTGAGATTAATCGTGACCCGTCCTCTAGCACTATCAGACTTAGTCAAACTTTGTATTTGACACAAAAACTATTTCAGTTTGGCTTACATGACTGTAAACCTGTAAGCACCCCTCTAGTTACAGGTGAGAAACTTTCCTCGGATGACTCTCTTGTCACTGAGGATGAAAAGAAGCTATGTAATAGTTATCCTTATCAGAGTGCAGCTGGCTCTATTAATTGGGCCGCAGTATGCACTCGTCCTGATTTGTCTTATCCCATTAGTGTAATCTCCCAGTTCATGAGTAGTCCTGGACCTAAATACATTGCCGCTATGAAGCGGGTTTTTTGTTACATCAAGGGAACTTTAAATTTGTACCTTGAGTATGCTCACTCACCCCAGCCTTACTCTTTGTTCGGTTACACCGATGCTGACTGGGGAGGACATGCGGAGACAAGACGATCCACATCAGGTCACTGCTTCATTTACTCTGGAGGAGCCATCAGCTGGTCCTCTAAGAGACAAAAATCAGTAGTCTTGTCAAGTACAGAGGCAGAATATGTAGCTCTAGCACGAGCTGCTCAGAGACAATCTGGTTACGTCAGCTCTTGACCGACATCGGATTGCATGACAAAGAGCCGACCGTTACATATTGTGACAACCAAAGTGCTATGGCCCTTGTCGACACTAGCAAGTTCCACGGCCGTACGAAGCACATCGACATCCGATATCACTTCATCAAAGATCACGTCGCTGGAAAAGTTATAGAAGTTAGGTATTGTCCTACTGAAGACATGGTTGTAAATATTCTGACAAATAGCTTACAAGCTCCCAAGTTGGACTATCTACTACTGAAGCTAGGAATGTTTTCTAGCTAAGTAATATTTTTATCCGAACTGTTACTGAGTGGGAGTGTTAGAATACCATACAGTGTGAATACTTTTTTTACAGTAAGCAGTTCAGGCTATTAGATGGTGACTTTTCGTAAGATCACCAAAACCAAGACCCAAGATATATTATTCAGACCCAAGGCCATTGAACATTATTGAGGATTCATTACTTGGTTTTGTCTACACTCTCTTGAGGAGCTCTCTCACACTCTCATACTGTCCTTATGCTGTGACTTAGAGTTTTACCTTAGCCTATTCTACTAGCAGTCCATTTCCAACAATAAGTCGATTGCCCAGTCAGGAAGATCTCCAAATCTCATTGCCTGCACAACAGAAAGGTACAATATCAGCTGCAAACAACCGTGACACCACCTTGTCGTTACCTGAAATCCCTGGAGAAACATAACACCGACTAAGTAAAGACGAGAGGCTTTGCTGTGCAGACTTCCCCTCTCCCAGCTCCTGAGCTTATCAAATCTCTTACCTGATTGTGCTGAGGTTGAGCAAACCATCCCTCTGTAGCAACAGCCCAGGATTTACACGAGTGAGTACGGTTTATTCGTTTCCACTAAAAGCGCCAGAATCAAGAAATCTAGAAATGTGTTGCCATCTAACTGCCTCCTAGACAGATTTATAGCTTCTGACCTGCAGCAAATGCCGTCGTGAGAGTCGTTTGTTGCTGAGCCGAAAGGAACTGATTGCAATCCCACAAGCCTTCCACTTCTTCCACTTTCAACCATTGATCTGATCGATATGCCCCCGGCTACATCCATCACCAAGAAACTCCAACGGAAATGGGAAATCAATACATGATATCAATACTCATGGTTGCATCCTTAGCAGTTACCTCTTGGGCTTCATCGTCGGAACCGCCAAAGTCATCGTCTACCCCGCTGTCTCCGAATACTAAAGAGAAGATGTTCTCTTTAGTGTGTGGAGGTTCCGTGGTCTCCATGTCCTCGTTCTCTGAATTAGACTTCATCTTCTGAGAATTCAATAATAACCTCCACTCTGCATGCACGGGAATTTTGGAGTTATGAAACGAAGGGCCCGTAAGGTCGACTCCTGCAATAACCTACTGCTGATGCCGAAGATCCTGTCCGTCCAGGGAGACTATTGGCCCGAGTAGGAGGCTTCAGTAACAGAGATGAACAGAACAGAACCGAGTGTGGATTTGGAGACATACACCCAATTTGAAATCCAGAAGCACGAAAACTGACTGGAAGTGTATTTACGACCTAATGCTGTGAGAGGACAGACATGCAAGAATCTTCAACTCCAAATTCTCCTACGACAAACCATGAACTCCGACTGCTCATACAGACTCCAAATTCAAATTTCTCAATCTGGCATCATAACATACCTACCTGATCTAACACAGTGCCAAGACGCCCCAGAAGTTTCCTTCTGAATTAGCGCCACCGTCTGCCAAATGCTAAGAAACCTCACTACATTACATAGCATGCAATAGATGATCCATCAAGGCATTAGCTTGGCATGTCCATTCTTTCCTCCGCTCCTCCTTCTCGCAGCTATCCTAGCAGAAAAGAGGAATTCCACGTTCTCTGGGAACATCTGGCCAATATTATCCATTATACATCACTTGTATTTGTAGTGTATATTTGTAGTGTATATTGTAGTGAATTTGTATCAAGCGCGGCCAGTGAACCGTGTGACGTTGATTCTCGTCGATAGTTAGAAATATTTGATGCGCTCACTTGAATCGGAAGTCGCTGTAGAAGGGAGACTCACTGTTGTCATCTGCTTATCAGGTTCGGGGTCCTTACCGCCATAGATCAGGAGAGTGATCTATGGCGGTAAAACGCTCCTTAAGTTGCAACGTCGGCGGCACTCTGTCTTCCAAACACGAGAAATCAGCAGGAATTGTCGGGAACCTTGAAGCTGGTATCTTCCTTGAGTCTCGTTCCTTCTGACTTGCAAGTAGTGACACATTTCATTCTTGTGGTCTGGAATGCAGGGAAGGAAGGACATAGTTTTGCGCTGCCGTTTACTCGTAGAGTATTCGCAGTGTTTAGTGAGAGATGAGGAATGTACGAATTTTAAAAAGTTCTAATAAGGCATTTCGCCGAGGAGGCCTCCGTCGTTCCAGGGGCGGAGTCGGCAAGGGTAACTGGCAGATTACACTGCTTGTGGTGTTCTGTTTGCTGGGACTAATTTCGCTCGTGCTCATGGTGTATAAGTTGTCAGTTAAAAAGTTCAAGAACTGGCGGAGCATCCTCATCTATTCCGCCAGTATGCTAATCGTGACTCTTTGCTTCTGCATTCCTGCTATTGTTTTTTTGTGTTTGAGCACATCTGCTACTGTGGATATCCTTGCGCTTATAAGTCTCTGCTGCCTTATCGCACCAATCTTGATATTGATCCCCATCGCTCTTACGAAATCTCGCCACTTCGAGGGCAATAACGGCGAGTCGAAGATAATGAAGGGAAATGCAGAGGTATACACAGCTAAAGACAACGACGGTGATGGAGGACCTTTCCCAGCCTACAACTTCTTGCCTCAGGCGAGCACAGAAACTTACTCAACAGGGGTCAGCGTGGATCCAAAAGACCAAACCTCACAACAATCGAAGCCGCCTGCTTCAGTGTGATGACGAGAAGTTGATGTCGCGACAGCAACACAGATCTACCATCAGATTTTTGAGGAACGACATTGTGTTATGTGGAAGGTCGAGAGCGCCGAACAATAGTTTTTGTTGATTTCGAGTGAGATCTCTACTGTAGGTCTGTACTCTCTTGGGAGACGACTTGACGTCATTTGAGATGTTAACAACTCAAGTCGTCCGTACGCAGTTTATCACAAGAACGACGGTAGCTTCAGCTCCTTGAGTTCCAAGACCTGTTCTGGGAACATTCAGTTAAGACGACATTGTAACAGTGTAAAATACATGCAGGCTTGCACAACTTCTCTACTTCAGACGAAGATGTCTTTCTACCGCAAGCCTCGATATAAGTATTTTCATCTGTCAGGATTAAGATCAACAATTGTTCGGTTGATTGAGAACTCCAGAAATGATAGAGTAGGTCATATTTATCGATGTGCAAATTTTTCGATTATTTAGTCGCTCTTGCATTCCTTTTTGCGATCTTGTAGTTCAGCCAAATCCTCTTGATAAACTTCTTTGCACAAAAATTTCACTTAGCACTTATAAGTTTATATGTTTTTCCGAGCGGGCAAAAGTTATTCAAAGTTTATCTTGCATTCATATTATCTTTGCAAAAGCATATCTTGAAAGCAATGAAGATCTTACAGATATGTTTTTCAATAACGAATGTCATCGAGTGAACCTCCATCGTTTGTTAATCTCTTGAATGATTCTCTATCACCTCAAGGAAAAAATTATAGAAATATCTAAGAACGTCAAAAAAACTCCGAGAAGAAAAGCATGTTTCAACCCGGCGTGAGTGAAAAACCAAACATGAGTGCTAAGAAGAGAAAAAGTCTTTCCAAAGACAATGTTGATAACGTTATAGTGTCCATGGAACTCTTTACTCGAAGATAAGAAAAAAAAAATGAGAAATGAGCACAACAAGTAAATCGTAGACTCGATTTAATAGCTCAGATTTTAGAGATTTATCGAATGGAGATTGAGTTGCTGAGAAAAGATTCTCAAAGACTAGCGCAATCATTCATCTACTACTAGAACTCAAGTTCTTATCCATATATCTCTCATATACACATGTGATTATGCATTAGAACGTAAATGAGTTTTACAAAATTGCTTGAACAATGCATCTCTCGCGATCTCTTCTTTTTGTGTCTTGACTCTGTCCACTGCAATTCTAAGAAGGGGTTACAAATGTGCATCATTCAGTCGTTCATCCACCAGGTTTACATTCTGAAGTAAGGACTCTCCTTGTAGTATCACAAAGTTATGCACACTCCACATGCAAGTACAACTCCGAGCACTTGCTCGAGTCGCATAGGACAGTCACGAAGTATAGTCCGTCTTCTTTTCAGATGACCGAATGCATTTTTTATTTTCACTGGTGCTTTTGATGTGTACTTGTCAAACTCGTTTTCGAGTGTAGCTCCTTGATACATATGTCAATGAAATCGTTTGATCAACCACTCTCTGATAAGATAAAACGTATCTCCAAGTAACACAAGAGGTATAACGATTGCACCACTCTCTTCGATCATTGTGATTGTTGGCTCAGCAAGAAGATTTGTTTTCATCAACTAAATACAAACTTGATTGTCGTAAATGTGTAGCATCGTGAGTATAGTCAAGCACGACGCAACATAAGTCTCAAAAATTTAGATCGAAATCGCATACTCCTTATAGCAAGACTGAGTAATCATAGTGACGCCTCTTATAGTGTTCCGAAAGATACTTTTGTGGTGGTTTGTGTCTCAATTTTATGTGAGACTCATCGATGACATTTATTATTTGTGAGATTCCATAAATCTGTTCAAACTTACTCGTAATGTTTCTACTCTTTGTGATATCTGATCTACGTACATACTTGGACTATAATTTATTTCTACTGATAAGAATATCAGTAATCATTGTCGTGTATTTCATTATAGTCGATTATCTAATGCATAACATGTCGTTAAGACTCCTTAACTGAGCATTATGTGCAAAACGATAGGTCATTATTGCCACACATTAGGTTAGTTCCATTCGCTTTTTCACCGCATGTCATTTGTTGATACTACGCATGAAAAGTTTAAAGTTCTACTAATTTCATAAAGTTTCTATGCGACATTCTATACCATTTTCTCATCTGAGTATCCATACTAATTTATGAATCATGTCCCACTATGTGTGGTGTTTGGGTATTATCCAAAACTCTCAAGATGTTATCACGGTAGTATGCACACACATCATGAGAAATTCGTGATCAGTATCATAGTCCGATGAACTGGTCATGAATGTAAAGAGTTCTCCCGTTTCAAAAGTCATCCACCCATAAACCAAAGGAAAATAAAGTCTCACACATTCATTTTCTCAAATCTATATTTCCGTTGTTTGTCTCATAAACAAGAAAAAGCAAGATGTTCCCATAGATGATGAGATTTTTTTCACATCTTAATCTCAAGAGAAACTTACAATAAGAGAAAAATAATATGAAAATTAAATCACAATAGAAACATAACATAACATATTCCAAAAGAAAAACAAAATCTCGGTGTCAGAAAATATACTACTCTCAAACAAGACACAAAAATAGAAGAAATGAGAACTAAGTCAAAACCCGTCGAAAGAAACAAAAATAAAGAGAGAATTACTTTCTTGACGTTATCTAAGCTAATAAGTCATCAAATTCATTTAACCTTTAATTTTTGGCTCCTTTGGTCTTTAAACAAAGGGAGCGGATCTTTATGACGGACTTGCACTCACATGAACCCTCTACATCAAGCATTTTCTCACTTGACGTGCACTTTATGTACGTCCGCTAAGGTTCTTCATGTGAGTCGGACAAGAGGGTACACTACACATGTACACACACTCATGTGAGTCGAGTAAGAGGATAGGTTTGTGACTGGTGGTTCAGACGGAGAATACAAATCAGATGAGTGCGTGTGAGTGGAACCAGATAAAATGTGCCATGAAGTTTTGGTAAATGTACTGGATTAGTTCATTCGAGGGAAATTTGTTTCATGTTGTTTGAGGTCCTTTAGGTGCTTGTATCGGAGCAGGACAACTTTGCTTCTGTCTAGTATGGGTAGAATGAGTGTAACAGACATCTTTTCAACTCTTTCCTATTATAGGGTTCTTGGTAGTTAGTTTTTAGGAGAATGATATGCGCCAAAGAAGGATGATCGTCCACCGTCGGAGAATTATAGACGATATGGTTATTATTTAATTATGTCCTAAAAATATCCTAAAAATGTAAATCCTAATGCACAAAAAATGATAACAAATTCAACAGGATCTTTTGAAAAAAAGTTAGGTGATGAAATAATATAAGCTTGTATATAAGGATTGATTTCATTAATATTTTAGTTAAAATTAATTTGATTATTTAAAGTAATAGTAAAGTGAAATTACACTTGTAATTACATGAATATTATCTGTTCTTGTACGTAAACTAAATAGTATAATACTAGCAAATGTTCCTAAATTCATAAAAATATAGAAAAAACAAAAATCTTCATACTAGCGTATCCTTTTAACAGTGATTTTACCGTGATTAATCCAATAAGAATGTATCCAATTTGACAATAATAAGCAAGCATTCTTTTCATACTTGTTTGAGTAATAGCAACTAAATTTCCTAATATCATACTTAAAATAGCTAAAATTTCTAAAATAATTTTTCATTCTTTTGATGAAAACGCATTTAAAATATTAAAAACTCTAGAAGCTAAAGCTAATCCAGCTATTTTTGAAGTAACAAAAAGAAAAGCAACGACTGGAGTAGGTGAGTTAGAGTCGAAAAAAAAGTTTGTTTTGTTCTCTCATTCAAAACCGTGCAGATTTTCATCTCACACGGCTCCTAAGTAATAAAAAATGTTATCAATAAATTTTTTATTTTATCACTTTTCTTGTGTTTGTATTATAAAAAATTCTACAAATTTAAAACTTTGCGAGAAATCCTTCTATTTCAATGAGTTTTTTTCAATGAAATTTTTTTCTGTTCTCAATAGTTATTGATTCAATTTATTTTAGGATTTTCTGATTTATTAATATTTTTTTACACATTTAACCTTGAAGAATAAAGACAAAATAAAAAATATTTATTAGTAAATAAATAAAAATATTAAAAATATTTCTGTTTTTACAAATAATGATCCTTAATATGTTTAAACTTTAGTCAAATCATTTTTGTTTTTTATAAAATCAAGTTGGTGAAATGTTGCGTTATTTTATTTTTTTGTTTTTAAAATTAAAAATTAAATTTGAGTCAAAAGTAATATTTATTATTATCTATCTATTGAGTTTTTAATGCATTTTTTGAAATCTTTTTTCTTTAACGAATCGCACTCCTTCATAAATATCAGGAGTCCATTGATGAAATTGAACTATAGAAAGCTTAAATCCAATTCCTACTATAATGCATATAAATGCAATAAAAGTTCCGTAAGAATTATTCATTTTTGCGTTTCAAAGGTCATTAAATATTTTTTTATGTTAATTTCACCCCCAGATAAACCATATAACCACGAAAATCCGTAAGCAATAATAGATGAGCTTGTACCACCTATTAATAAATATTTAATAGCAGCTTCATTAGACCCAATATCTCTTTTGTATAACCACATAGTAAATAAGAACATAAACTTAAGCATTCTAACGAAACAAAAATAGTAACTAAATCATTAGCACCACACAAAAACATTCCTCCTACAGTCGCTGTTAATAGAAATATTAAAAATTCTGGAATCGGCATTTTGGTACTTTTAATATATTCGATTGATAAAGGAATACATAAAATAGAACAAAGTGCTATAAATGACATGAATATTCTATTAACGCTATCTGTTTCAAATGAACCTAGAAAACTAATAATAGGGTCTGTTTTATATTGAAATAATAATATATTTTATGCTTATTAGTAAGAAGGAGATAAAATATAACCAAGTTGTATCTTTTTTAGAAAAGATTAAATCAATTATTAAAATAAGTAATAAACTTAAAAACAAGACGCATTCTGGTAAAATAGTACTTCCATATAAAAAAAACATATCCACTTCTAATTTCATAAAAATTTTCCCAAAGATAAAATGAAGTATTAATATAATTTTTTACAGTTAAAACCATAAAAAAATTTAAAATTTTCTTGTATTACAAAGTTTGTGATATTTTTTATTATCGCAAAATTTTTAATACAAGAAAAATGGTATAATTAAAAAAAATAAAGAGAATCAAATATGTTTTTTAAAATTGATACATGTTAATTTAACGAAAATGAGCAAAAGCTCTATTAGCTTCTGCCATTTTATGGGTTTCTTCTTTTTTACGAATAGCAATTCCATTATCTGTGGCTGCATCAAATAATTCATAATTAAGTTTAAAAGCCATATTTTGACCTGATTGTTTTCTTGCTGCTCCTAATATCCAACGAATCGCTAATGCTTTTCCTTCTGTAGATTTAATTTCTAGTGGAACTTGGTAAGAAGATCCACCTATACGTCTTGCTTTAACTGTTACCTTAGGAGTGACTTTTCGTACTGCTTGGCGTAATACAAATAATGGATTTTTTTTCCGTTTTATATTTTATATTTTTCATAGCTTTATAAAGAATTTGATAAGCTAATGATTTTTCCATTTTAAAAATACGATTAACTAACATATTAACTAAACGATTTCGATATATCGAATCAGGTTTTGCATCTTGTTTTTCTGAAATACTTTTACGTGAAAAAATAATAAATAATTAAATTGGTTTTTTTAAAGTTATTTTGACTTTTTTCACTTTTTTACTCCATATTGTAGGGTGGATTTTCTTATCTCCCTCCAAACCGTACATCCGAATTTTCATCGAATACGGCTTTCCACATCTTTCAATTTTCTGATGTTTACTCACTTTCATATTTCATTGAGTATCCGTTTCCATTTTTAAATTTTTGGAAATCTTGTATTTTATAATCATTCATATTTTTTATCTTTAGATTTGTTAATTAAATTAAGTACAAAAATAAAAGTTTTTCAATTTTTGCTATTCATTTTTTGTTGTTCTAAAAAATAAAAAAGTTTATCTAAATTTTGAATTGAAAAATTAAAGGAAAACTTTTTTTAAATTTTAAATACAAAAAACCCTAGATATATTATCATAAATATATAAAGTATATATTATATATATAGCATGCTTTTGTTCCATTTTAAAATGTAAATTTTAATTACTGGTTAGCTACTTTGTGCATAATTCTAGCAATAAATTAGATATCTGAAATGATACAAATTTGAGATTTTAATATACAACGCACTAGAACGCCCTTGTTGACGATCTTTTACTCCTACAGTATCAAGTGTCCCTCTAATAATATGATATCTTACACCAGGCAAATCTTTGACTCTTCCACCTCTTACTAAAACAACTGAATGTTCTTGTAAATTATGTCCAATTCCTGGAATATATGCAGTAATTTCAAAGCCAGAGGTTAATCTAACTCGAGCTACTTCTCGTAAGGCAGAGTTTGGTTTGTTTGGTGTTGTAGTGGAAAAGTTGACAAATTAAGTTATAAATTGTCACTTTACAAAACCGTACCTGAAATTTGCATTTCATACGGCTTCTCGTTCAAAGTTTTTTATAGTTTATAACATTTGAGTTCTTAAATTCAATGAAATTTATTTTTTCTTCTGTCTGTTTTTTTAACATAAAATTTGACGGGTTAGCGTGAGCTTATTTGTGTGATTATACACTATTATTTATTGGATTTTATTTTTATTTTCTAAAAAATTGCTTTCATTATGTGATTTTATGTCTTTATTTTTCTATTTTTGAATATAGTTTTCTTTTATTTACCTACGTAGAAAAAACTAAATATATAAGTATAAAACAATATGTAGAAAATTTTCTATGTTAATGTTCAGTTGTATCTTTTTTAACAAACTGTTTGCATAAAAAATTTGATTTAGATTCCTAATCGTAGATTAGGAGAAAAAAGAAGTATTTATTTAGAAGACAATTTTATCATGAGATATTTCATAGGTCAACCAATTTTTTCATTTATTATAAAATATGAATTTCTCCTAATATTTTTTTCAAGTAGACCAAAGTATATTAATACTAGATAGTTTTTTTGTTTGGATTGGTAAGGTGATAATTTATTTATATAAAATAATTAATGGTTGCATAGGTTTATTCAATTTTTGAGATTTCAGTTTCAAAAATTTGAATGAATATTATTGAATATATTCTTTATATATAATTAGTTGAGTTTTGTTTTATAAGTCAGATTTGAAGTTTTTTTTTCTGAGAGTAGGGATATAACTTAGCGGTAGAGTATCACCTTGACGTGGTGGAAGTCATCAGTTCGAACCTGATTATCCCTAAAACTATTTGAAACATTTTGATTTGTTGCTTTCTTGTTGTTGAAAGAGGCTTGTGGGATTGACATAATAGGGTAGTTGTGGGTATACTCTAAATGAGCTTCAAGCTAATATGAAGCGAATGAAAAATAAACATAAGTTATCTCTCTCTTAGGAGAAAAGACTATTTGAAATCTGCTTTGTTTACGAAGAAGGAAGCTATAAGTAAAACTAATATAACTATGAATCTCATGGAGAGTTTGATCCTGGCTCAAGATGAACGTTGGCAGCATACTTAACACATGCAAGTCGTACGGGAAGCATCCTAGTGGTGTTTCCAGTGACGGACGGGTGAGTAACGCGTAAGAATATGTCCTTGGGAGGGGGACAACAGTTGGAAATGGTTGCTAATACCCCATAGGCTGAGGAGCAAAAGGAGGAATCCTCCTAAGGAGGGACTTGCGTCTGATTAGCTAGTTGGTGAGGTAATAGCTTACCAAGACGACGATCAGTTGTTGGTCTGAGAGGATGATCAGCCACACAAGACTGAGACACGGCCCAGACTCTTATGGGAGGCAGCAGTGGAGATTTTAGATCACAGGAATAAGCTTATTGGGGAATCTATAATGGACGAAAGCTTGAAGGAGCAATGTCGCGTGGAGGTAGAAGGCTCACGAGTCGTAAACTCCTTTTCTCATAGAAGATGCAATGACGGTATCTGAGGAATAAGCATCGGGTAACTCTGTGCCAGCAGCCACGGTAAGACAGAGGATGCAAGCGTTATCCAAAATGATTGGGCGGAAAGTGTATGTAGGTGGCTTTTTAAGTCCGTTGTCAAATCCCAGGGCTCAACCTTGGACAGGCGGTGGAAACTACCAAGCTGGAGTACGGTAGAGGCAGAAGGAATTTACAACGGTGAAATGCATAGAGATCGGAAAGAACACCAATGGCGAAAGCACTCTGCTGGGTCGACACTGACATTGAGAGGCAAAAGCTAGGGGAGTGAATGAGATTAGATACCTCAGTAGTCCTAGCTGTAAACGATGGATAATAAGCGTTGTGCGTATCGATCCGTGCAATGCTGTAGCTAACGCGTTAAGTATCCCGCATGGAGAGTACGTTCACAAGAATGAAATTCAAAAGAATTGACGGGGACCCACACAAGCGGTGGAGCATGTGGTTTAATTCGATGCAATACGAAGAATCTTACCAATGCTTGACATGCCGTGAATCTTTTTGAAAGAAAAGAGTACCTTCGGGAATGCGGTGGTGCATGGCTGTCGTCAGCTCGTGCCGTAAGGTGTTGGGTTAAGTCTCGCAACGAGCGGAACCCTCTTGTTTAGTTGTCATCATTAAGTTTGAAACCCTAAACAGACTACTGATGATAAGCTGGAGGAAGGTGAGGATGACGTCAAGTCAGCATGCCCCTTACGTCTTGGGCGACACACGTGCTACAATGGCCGGGACAAAGGGTCGCGACCTCGCGAGAGAAAGCTAACCTAAAAAACTCGACCTCAGTTCGGATTGCAGGCTGCAACTCGTCAACATGAAGCTGGAATCACTAGTAATCGTCGGTCAGTCATACAGCGGTGAATCCGTTCCCGGGCCTTGTACACACCACCCGTCACACTATAGGAGCTGGCCATGCCCGAAGTCGTTACTCTAACCGTAAGGAGGGGGGTGCCGAAGGCATGGCTAGTGACAAAAGTGAAGTCGTAACAAGGTAGCCGTACTGGAAGGTGTGGCTGGATCACCTCCTTTTCAGGGAGAGCTAATGCTTGTTGAGCTTTTTCATTTAATATTTTTTCACACAAAAAAGTGAGTCATTTCATTTTCATCAATTTTATTTGAAAAAAAGTTGGAAATGTCAATTTTCACCTTTTCTTCTTGATACTTAAATAAAACTAAGTTCATAAGCTTATTATCCTAGGTCGGAACAAGTTGATAAAAATCCATTAAATTCTCTTTAGCAGAGCGGTAACGTCGTCAGATAAATATGAAAATGAGATTGGTTTTTTTCACCGTTGGTATTGCAGGTCTCTCTGAGACCTGCACGACGGGCTATTAGCTCAGTGGTAGAGCGCGCCCCTGATAATTGCGTCGTTGTGCTTAGGCTGTGAAGGTTTTCAGTCACATAAATAGTTCAATATGCTCATTAGCGTGTGACCTGAAGATGTTAATCATTCATTTAAGGCACCTTAGCATGACGCATTCCTTTTATTTCAATTTGAAAGAGGATAGATGGGGCGATTCATGTGAGATCAAATGGAGATTCAATTGCCACTCACTCGTGAGATCTGGGCGGTCCAGGGAGGACCCATCGAGCTCCTCTCTTCTTGAGAAATCAATACATGCCTTATCCGTGTATGGATGCATGCGTGCACAGTAGACGGTTTTTCGCAACACTCTGATATGAACTACTACAGCAAAGACCATGCAGGTACCATTTCTTATGTCGGGAATCACGAAATACACGGATTGTGAAAATATATTCAACAGTTTCTCTCAGGATATACAAGGGTATATAAAATTTATCTCGGGAGAAAATATTTCATATGTGACATTAAATTACGGAAAATTAACTAAATTATCATTTTTCTATCATTTTCGTTTTTTTCTTTCAACGCAAAGAAGCGGATATAGCCCGAGACGCTAGATTTCAAAAGTGAATAAAAAGCAGGCGGCCGGCTATACGGGCCCTCCCAGATGTAGCCATCAGACCACGTAACTGTAAAATCATTTCTACTGTTACTGGTCGTATTACTGTGGTGAAGATACGATACTACCACTATCCTCACGTCCACCACATCGTTGAAAATATTTTGTCTACTATAATCATGGCCTTCATTAGGATTCTCAATCCAAACGGGATTTTCGTCGAACGGGATAATACTAAACTATCAGATCGTTGAAAACTGTTGTCTTTGTGAATGCAATAAATCGTGATATCAGTTTTTGGTGATCAAGAGCTTTGATAAACAAGATACAACGTGAACCAGAACATCTGAAAACATTTGGAGAAAATGAAACAATAATAATTAATATGCATGCTCGATTAACTTTTGGGAACTTTTGCTCGCTTATTGTTATCGGGGTTTAAACAAAACTCATTTACCAAGTAGAAGAAAAAAATCAATTTTTTATAAATATTAATTGTTAGCCTATGCTGTTAATTGTTAACATGAGGAGAACCGGAGATAAACCATAAGTGCTGAGTTTACTTCAGCGCTTCAGAAGGTACAAGTATGAGAAGCTGTAGTCATTAGTGCATTGATTAAATATGAGTCTAATTTGTTACTTAACCCTTCCTGTCAAAAAGGTTAGCCTAGAATAATGAATAAGTAGTAGTTTCATCAATTGCAGTTGATAGTTTCACTTCCTAATTCATTAACATTTCAACGTTCAGGAAACGGAAGAGTCAGTAATGAGACTTCAAATGAATACTGACCCTTACAATTGTTATGCGAGAATTTGCGTATTCACCCGATGTACAGTTCAGTTCGAGGCCACAGCACCTCAAGACATTATGAAATTTTTCCTCCCTTCCTTTGGCTAACGGGTTTATCTGCACGTTGTAATTTTGTCCGTCTCTTGGACCGAGAAATAGTTATTTTCCCCCCTTTCTTTGGCTAACGTGGGTTTATCTGCAAGTTGTATTTTTGTTCGCCCCTTGGGCCGAGAAATAGTTATATTTTCCCCCCTTCCTTTCGCTAACGTCGGTTTATCTCCAACTTATCTTCTCCGCTTTTCGTCTCGTCTCATAGCTTCGGTCTCGAAATAATTCTCGTCTGACAGGTCTCGTGTTAAATGGAAAGGGCTTCGGTGAGCCCAGCAGAACTTTATTTCTTGATGAAACTGTACACTTTCGATATGGTCCTTGATGGTCCTTATCGAGATAAGACTGCCTATAATCTGTACTGCCCGTGAAGGTATAAGACCATGAGCCAACGAACAAGTGGCTTTACCAGCTCAGGTATGTGTTCAGACATTTGCTGAGCGCATACATGAGCTCACAGGCCAAAGAAAAAGTATGAAGCATACTAGACTAGCTATATCGCTATTCAGACTACTCATATGTACAACCCTACGGTAGCGTAAGGCTTGCGAGACATGCAGTCGTAAACTCCCGGTGTACTCCATCGGTACCTGCAGTAAAAGAAGAAGTAACTGTTAAAAGAAAGAAAGAAAGGGGCAAAGATGTAAACGTACGAGTCATAGGTGGAGGCGAAACATACCGTGAGCAGAAGGTGGTCCCAGTCCCAGCTCCCGGTTATGAAGTGGGCTGCAGTTCAGCAATGCATGTACAACACAAACGCCAGAGTGAAAACAAACAGAGTAAACAAAGGTGAGAGGAAAAGAAACAGAGAAAGGGAAAGAAAATGATCACCTTCGTGAAGTCTGCTGCGTTCCAACGCGCTGCAGATTGGCATGTACTCAGGTAGAGCGTCAACATCTTGAAAGTTTGGGACTGTTCTCGGTCTAAGTATTGCAGGCGAGGCGGCCAAAATAAACTCTTCCTCATCGAGCAAGTCTGTCTCCGGTTGTTCCACAGTAAAGTACCGCGCATGTGTTTGCGCAAAGAACACATTATCGATATCTGTAATAGTGACGGTCTCGGACCGAACGATCGCCTTCCATAAGGAATCCTTGCGTGCCTTCTGTATACCACACGCCATGAGCCAGCGACAGAAAGGAGTGTACTTACCAGACCTGATCATAGACCTCAAGCAGGTCCTCAAAGTAGTACCCAGTGGATGCCTGCTGCGGAATTTGTTAAACTGCAAGGCCCTTTGAAGGATGTTAGTGTAATTGAGTTCAACTCTATTGTTCGTATCTGCAGCATCCAAGAGAGAAAAAAGTTCCTCACCATCTTCCAACATAGTGTTAGTGATATTCTTCATGCTGCACTGATGGTGAGCCTCAGCCTTGTCTTTCATACAATACTCGATCATACCCACGAAGGTATGGAGGCCTCTGTTCATTAGCTGTTTCACACAAACTTCTCCTCCGAGAGACCTATCGGTGTCCTTCTAGCCAAGAACAGTGACAATACGTTGCTTCACCTGAAGAGCGCTAGTAGCCTGAAGTGAAAGGACAACCTGCACATGCAAGTGCAAGAGACTTCTTCCTCTTTCAATCGACAAGAGGTCATCGGTACACTCAGTGTCAAGGAAAGAACACAAAACAGGCCAGCAGCTCTCCATGTCTAGATCAGCACCAGTACAATTGACAGTAAGAGAAACTTCAAGTAGTTTCGGTAGCGATACCCGACGCGTATCTGTCCCGCCTCTAGCGGCAGAGACGGGACAGATACGCGTCGCTGCTCTTCTGAGTAGCATGCCTGAGAAGCGGATAGTGCTTGCAAGCGAAGTTGAAAACTTGCGGATCTATGTCCTCACAAATACAATGGACACAATTTAGACGGTACACTGCAGCTACGGTAGGTTTCAGAAGATGCGGATCGACACCTAACTAAAAAACTTTGGAAAAGAAAAGAATCTCGATGTGCAGTCACGCAAGGTGATCCAAGCTCCTTCGGAGTTGATGTAGTGGAACGGTCCAACGACAGCCTGCAGGCACCTGGTCGGAACCGAAAAGGATTTGGCAACAAGCACATAGTCTAGGCCATCGAGCAAGAAGTCTGGTGGAACACATTCGAAACCAAAATCTACATATATGTATGATCGATTCCTATAAAGCTGCACATCAGAGAAAGACAGAGCTTTAGCAGAATACAGAGGATAAGGAGGGAAAGTAGCGGGTCTCCGAAACTGATCAACAGTACAAGGCGGATCGTGAGAGCAAATAGTCTCAAACGACTAGAAAGACAAATCGACAGAGGTTATGGCCTGAGGGGACGTAGCGGGGATAGAAACAAGAAGGTCATCATCGGCCACAATTTCATCATCAGAAGAAACACAGTCACTGTTGTCAGATTTCTCAGAAGCTGCCCGTGACATGACTGAACCGAGACAGAGAGAGCGAAAAGCAAAAAAAAAAACTTCCATGGGGATCGCTCGCAGCCGGGAGGGGATCGATTGACGCCAAACACTGCATGCATGCATTACTCGAGCCAAGTCCATACAGCAGCTCATCACGGAATGATCCCATCGTTATCGTCATCGTTTGTCTCATTGCGTGCATTGCGAGAAAAAGCTGACTTCTCCCACAGTCGCTGTCTTATGAAAAGACAGAAAGAAGCACCGACGAAATTGAAACACGAGACGAAAACAGATGAACTAAGACAGGAGGAAAAGCACACGCGGAAGTAATCGGTGAAGCGATCGAGCGACGAAAAAACACAATGCACAGACGATCCAGCCACGATGAAACGAGCGGCAGAAGCGACGATGAAAGGAGTGGAGAAACGAACGGCAACGCTAGTTCCGCAGTGGCAACCCTACTAAACGTGAAGTCAGTAAAGAAAACGGCGGGTAAGCGGCGAAGCGAAAGCAAGTGCTAGACGTGAACGCCAGTCTCAAAACGGCGGTATTTCACGTACAGCCAACTAGCCGAAGGGTAGAAATTTGGCATGTTAGCCCTAAATGCCCGGTAGTCACTGCTTGGCGTTAATTTAGTCCGTAGACAGGTAGTAGACAAGTAGCCAAATTCAAATTCGGCGCGGTTGCTTCACGTTACCCCTAAATGCCCGGTAGCCACTGCCATTTATTTTGTCCAGATTCTTCAAAGTCCGCTTCCCTGTACAAGGCCGTGGGACAGGATATTCACCTTGTACATGTAAAGTTTGAATTCCGAGCGAAATATTCTCTGTCGGTTTATTTTCTGGCAAAAGATCTCTCTTGCAGTTCCTTCATTTCATTTCTCCTTTCCATATGGTCATGAAGTTGCTATTATTTTTCATTGGAAGTAATCTAACACAATATAATTCTGACAGCATCTTCATGTAATTCAGGATTTCTCATGAATTACATGAGAAGTCCTGAATTACATAGACAACAGGATTGAGCTTCAAAGAATTTTCTTCAAAAGCACGTAAAGAAGACATGTGCTTGTGTTATGTAGAAAGTCTGTTCGTGAGGCAATGTGGTGGAGCTCTGTGAACTGGACCTATAATAAATTGGACTATATGCTCATATACTTCAGAGCGATAACAAGAAGCATTGCATCTTGTTGTTTTGTTATCAAAGGAGGATGGACTCTCTTTGAACTTGCATTGAGGGAGGAATTTCTAGAAGAAGACTATAATAGAGTCAACAAGAGGACATTTATTGATTGAGTAGAACTTAGTCTGGGCATACCATGAGACTGAATGAGTTGATCTGTGAGTTTGATAAGAGATACTCATAGCTTTCTGATATAGAAAAGCTCACGATGGATGTTAGAAAGACATGTTTGTTTTTGGAGTACTGGAACTTGTGTTAGAAAGAGCATGTTGAGGGCTTTCGTCATGTATTTTAACATTTTCTATGAGTTTTGAGGAAAGTCTGCAGGGATCTGCTAACGGGTGTTAGCAGATTACCATAGTCTTCTTGAGATAGTGAGAATAAGGTGACTTTGGAAGGCCGTAGCCGAGGCTCTAAGTGTCTATTGGAGATGATTTTTATTGCATAAAAAAGCCCATCTCGAGAGCTTTCTCCTTGTGGTACTGAATTTTTGATGGATTTTGGAAAACATTTGAGGGGATCTACTAACGCGCATTAGTAGATTACTGTAATCTTTTGGAGAGTTGGGAGGTAGGGTAACTTTGGGAAGCCATATCGGAGGTTTTGTGTGTCCGTTGTGTCGAGTTTTGTTGCGTTAGAAAGCTCGTCTTGAGAGCTTTCTACCGACGTATTTATATTTTTCATGGCTTTGGGAGAAACTATGTGAGGATCTGCTGACGGACGTTAGCAGATCATCACAGCCTTCTTGGATCTAGTTGGATTGGGTAACTTTGGAAGGGCGTAGCATTGGCTGTAGACGTCTGTTGGATGCAATTTCAGTGGCAGTAGAAAATCTCGCTGTATTAATCTCTGTAGAGAATCTCGCTGTATTAATCTCGCTAAGATGAATTTATAGTCTTCTCTGATCATGTTAATATATTTATTTTAGGTATGTGGAATATATGTCTGTTTTTATCATAGCATTGAATGAATATGTCAAATAAAGGGTTGGTAAACGTGAACTATATAAACCAGAAAAACCATAAGCTAATCTTTAGAATAGAAAGTGACAACTTCGAGGAAGTGGCAGTCAATCCAGAAAAACCGTCGGTTTTTTAGACTATAAGATTATAACTTAAGAGAAGCACACTTACAACAACAAAAAATCTTAACCCATAAGCTTAACACGGAGACGTATTCCGAGAGTATAAATCCAATGGGTCAAAGCTTTTACTTTCCTGCCTTAGAGTTAGGCAATAAATTGTTTCGATGGAGAAGGTGAATATGCAAGGAAATTGTGCAGACTGGCGAAATAGGCCAGAATGGTGTCCCAAGCAAAACAAAAGAATAAGTCCACGCGTCTATTGCATCTTTGGTTGCACAAGATGTCTAGTTATTTTGGTAGGTTTCTAGTGTTGTAAGGAGTCTCACCGAGGATATCTAACAGACGTACAATAGAGTTCCGAAATAATTTATTGTCTGGTTAATTACTAGTTTTTTTTGCTAGTGGCTGCTTGCAGTTATACTTTCAAAAGTGAATCACTCCTGCATATTCAATTCCTCTATCCTTCAATGGAGGAGGTAAATATTAATATTCCCGTAGGAAGGATTAGATAATAAAGTAAATTCATCATAAATTAATGTATTAATTTAAGTTCTCATACTTATATTTTTAACAGCATGATAATCTACTCATGCCTTATGGTTTATATCTTGGTCTTTTTGTATTTCCAGACATGGATTAAGAGTTGTCATTTATTATTTATTATTTATTATTTATATTTATGTAATATATAATTTTAATTTTTAATGCCTATATATTTCCCCGATAACCACCAACGAGAAAAAGTTCCCAGAAGTTCATCGAGCATGCATATTCATATTTGTCATTTTTGTGCACAAAGAGTTTCGATTTGAAACCCAGCTGTCTTATATATATACCTTGTAAACAAGAAGATTATATTCTACCGTTTTGTTGTCTAGGATAAAAAGACCGAACACTTATACTTCAATTTATTGTTGCTGATAAGATTTCATTACAAGCATCAAATCTGTCAATTAAGATTTAAAACCCGAGAATGACTACAAGTGCTCCAGTTGACCCAAAAGACTTCATTTTGCGGGTTTGCTAGAAGAAAACTGAGAAATTTAACCGTTATGCAGTAAATGATTTTGGTTACTACATTTTCATCTCATCTTGGAACTTGTGAAATAATGAATCAACTTAAAGCTATTCACTCGCTTTACAAGTTATGATTCATCTCGAAATAAACTCTTGAATATTGATAGAGAAATGATAAGACGAAGATTTCGAGGTTTTTTGGAACACAAATGAATATTTTCTTCATACTCAAAATAAGTAGGATAAAAACAAAGAATATTTACTTTCGTGCTTTTATACTCATACTCGGTTTAAATCAAAGCTCTCTTATAGCTTTATATTATATGATTACTTCATAATCAATTATTTACCATATACTATAGAGTATTAAATCAAATTTAAATGATTTCTTAAAACAAAACAATATCTTCTGTCTAACCAAAAGTAAACAGGAGAAGAAGAATATTTTTCTTCATTTTTATACCCACACCTAATGTTTAATATATCATAGTTTTACGTTTAAACTATGATTCATCTAGTCTAGTTTCTTTTGAAAGTAGTTTGAATTTTCCCTTGGAGAGGTTATGCATAGCTATCCTTCGATTGTGAATCTCATCAAGAAATTATCTTTTGTATGTGAGTGTATTTATCCTAATAGACGAATCTTGGAGAAAAAGAAGGAAGAATTTAGATTTAGATAAATCTCAAATGCATAACCTTACAATTGCATTCCAAGCGCAGCACCTTGTTTCAAAAGTGGATGTTGGATAAATATGATATGTATGCAAAGTGCACTTATGACCGAGGAGAAGAAGACTATAATTTTATGCACATATCGCCTTGTTGTGCGAGAGGAAGCTCTTACTCAGTAGGTGACGAAGTTCACAACGCTAACCTGCAAACTGGAATCACAAGTTAGCGTCCATGCACTACTTATCTTAGTCTAGTTTGGTCTCGATAGTAGCTCGTCTCCTTAACTCACAAGCTCAACATTCTTTAAGTCTTGACCTAGATCCGGTTAGGTCGAGCTCAAAACATGAGCAAGTCACAACGTGATTTGGGACGGACTTCACATACAGTCCATGGTCCTAAACGGTGTCTCCAGCACACCTAGCGGTATAACCGCCCGTGATGTCCGTCTAGATCTAAGCTCATGAACGATAATCTAACTCGTCGTCTCCTTCCCTATTCTTGTTGTAGTGTCGCAGGATTACTCCTTTTGCCCATTTAGTATACACGATATCGTTCCCATAGAGGATTTGCACAAGTAACGCTGCTCTAAGTTCTAAGATCTGTTCAAACACACCAACACACGGGTTTTGTCTAGAAATCTCTTCTTCTCACAAAATCAAGCGACTTCTAGACTCGCCAAAAGGTGCTCTAGACTTAAACAAACAACTACTAACTAAAATATCACACAACTATTCACAGAGAAGTTCGGGAAGACACTTCCTGCTTCCAGGTCACTTCTCCCGGTCTTCTCACTACCGTCTTCCCGAAGCAATTCTCGACTTCTGGGGGTTCAACTCGACTTCTCACACCTCCAAAAGACTGCTCATGCTTCGCAGAAGTCGACTAGCAACGGATGTTACACCTTGCTCTCTTTCACATTCCAACGGGTTAGATTAATCACATGGTGTATGCCCCCTGTAGCCTTCCCAGGCTTCTGCCTATGGAAACGGTCTTCCTGCAGCACTACAACGACATTCACCTTCATGGAAGCTCAATAGAAGTCTCAGAAGCTCACTAGAAGAAGGTAAGAATCCAAACAAGAAAAAAACAAGATGAAAAGGAGAAATTAAGATTCTGACAGGATCCGGCTTCTAGTCCGGATCCTGACTAACAAGCCATCCCTGCTTGTAATAGTTTGGGGAGGAAGACAACAAACGTGCGTACAGTTGCACAGTCTTCTACTTGAGGATGTTGTCTTCTGCTGTGAGAAGAAGGCTTCTTTCTTCTTCTCTCGCTGCTCCGACTATTATGTCTTATGAGATCCCTTACCCATAAGACCGTTCGTACGTGGATCCAAAGTGCTCCACTGAACGAGCCAAGCTGCGAATATGCACAACTGCTGACAGTCACCGTCTCTCAAGAAGAACACTTCCCATGCACAATCGGGAGGGAATCCAAGGAAATCCACCACCCATAAGACATGGACAAAGCTTCTGCACTCAAATCAGCAATCCATTCCCCGAGAAGAAGTGACATTGGTATTGGGAAGCTCACTCCCTCTACTTCCTGCTCCTACTCCTCGACACACCAGTCTAGCCAACAGGACTGCACGAGGATGCCGTTCCCTGCTCCTAAACTGTCCACTACCTCTATCTACATCTTCGAACCACTGCTGGTAACAAGCATGCAGACCCCTCCGGTATAATCCCAATCTATTCGTATGTCTCTAACATCGGGTGTAGTGTGTGTGCGCACAGTAGTGTACATCAACAACTACTAGTGTACTCTGTGCGCCTCTCCTGTGGTGAATGTGTAATGTGTCATGTGTGTGCATCGTAAAATGTTGATGTGTGTGCAGAACTAGATTTCCTACTCTTCGATCCTACTTATGCATCTGCCACGAGAAAACAGAGAGAACCACCACTAGGGAGAGAAAAGCTGCCCCTCCACATGCAAGCGGTTTTCCCTTCCTATTCTTCTGCTTCCTACACTCCCACATGGCTGCCTAACTAAATTTACACTAGAACTGCCACCCCTAAGATAGCATGTTCGGTTCTTTGCTAAGTTTGGAAATGTCAACTTGTCTCCTACGTTTGCTACCTACTCTGATTGCTCGGAGGCAATCTCTACCTGATCTGCTCCTATCGAAACTACTAACTCGGCTTCTGATAAGCTGGAAAGCCCTGCAATTACCTCGGGTATCATTGAGGTGGCCTCCTCCTCATCGTTCGTCGCTGGCTCTGCTGCTTCTGCTTCTGCTTCGGAAGACGGAAGCGTCTTCTGGGAAGCTGGGTCGACTTGTGCTTCCTCGCTCTTCTGAGGCACTAGTCTGTCACTAGGAGCCATGGTGACCTCATAGGGGTCCGGGGAAGTCGCTTCCTCCACACAGAATACTTGGGAAGACAGTTCTTCTTCCTATCTTCCAGAAGACATCTTGTCTTCCGAGGCTTCTTCCAGAGTATTCTCGGCTTCCAACGCTATCACTACCAAGTGGACAGCGAGGTCGAACTCCTCTTTCTCCAATTCGGATCCAGTCGATGGTGCTGGAGCTTGGGAAGATGCAATTGCAGGTGGCAGAATCAAGGGAAGACCATAAAGTGTCTTCACTTTCTCCATCTGCCGATCCAAATACCTGAACATGCTCTCCTTGCACCAACATCGTCTTGGACTCGTCGTCTCATTCTCTAGCTAAGGTAAGAAACTTCCTACCCGCGATGAAGTTGAACTTCTTCCGAAGCGCTTCCACCGATTGAGCTAACATCTCCTACGCACGAGCTTCCGATGCTTCCCGCTGCGTCTTCTCGGCTGCAGTCTGCGCTTCTGCGGCTTCCTGTAGAGTCTTCCATGTCGTCCTCTCCTTTGCAAAGGCGGTGATCTAACCTCGCACTCGCAGAACCTACTGATCACGCTGCTGTAAACGCGCATGCAACTCCTGGTTGCTCTTCTTCAGCTGCGTTAACTCCTTGGCAGAAGCGGCTGCTTCCGCCTTGTACTTTGATGCGAGCTTCTCCATGGTGCGGAGGTTGGCTTCCAGCGCTTCTTCCTTCTTCTGGCTTTCTTCCTGTCGCATCAGGGTGCGCAGACCGAATCCAGGCTGTAAGAGCTTCTCTTGTACCTTTGCTCTCGTCTCGATCAACTCCATAACCGGCTCGATCTCTGAGCGGAAAAAGGCACTGAACTCCTCCAGTTTCTTCTTACGGAAGACACTCATCTCCACAATCCGATCAGAGGTGTCGACCTTGTCTCTCCGAGGCAAAGGTGCCTCTTCCATCACTATGGTCTTCTACTTTTACGCACGAGAAGAAGCTACTCTTCTCATCTTCCGAGGTGGAAGATCTCTCCTCAGGGCAGAAGCGGTCCTCTTTACTGCACTTCCTCGCATCGCAGTAGGAGTATCCATCCATCCTTCGTCTTCTGGAGTCTTCGGAAGACTCCCTGGTGTTGCAGAAGCGATCTTCTGCTCAGCTCGGGTACTCAAGGACTCCTCCGGTGAGTCGGACTCCGATCTTGAGTGAATGATCGAGAAGGAGGTGGTCTTCTTAGGCACGTTATAGTATAACGTGTTTTTCTGTCTAGGAATACACTGGGTATATGATTGTGCAGAGGTATGTGGATGACAAGGTTGGATCTAGATCTGGATGTTTCCACTCAAATGTTTCACTATCTACTCTTCTAGTCCGAGTGACCTTGTATTACAAACAGATCTTTTGTACTCTAACTAAAAGTACTCAGCTCTGATACGACAGCAAGCTCAAATGTACTCACCATCTCTCTTTCTGGCACCTTACTCAACTCCATCTCTCGGAAATAGTACTTTAGGTACTTGGATATGTTCTTCCCTTGAAACTGATCTAGCAACCCCACAACATATTGTAAGGCTTTAGTAGCCATTGCTTCTTTCCGTTCAGTGGCTTGCTGTTGTTGCATTACCAACGCGAATGTCTCAAGCAATCGCATATCAGACCGTGAATGCTTGGTCACCTTTGGAGCCTCTCCAGATGTAGAAGCCTCATCTATGTAATGACCCAACCCTATGGTGACAAAACCACACACGTACCTCTCACCCCAGACTTTCACGTCGAGTTCACCAGCTATCGTATAACATGTTTTTCTGTCTAGGAATACACTGGGTATATGGCTGCGCAGAGGTATGTGGATGACAAGGTTGCATCTAGATATGGATGTTTCCACTCAAATGTTTCACTATCTACTCTTCTAGCCCGAGTGACCTTGTATTACAAACAGATCTTTTGTACTCTAACTAAAAATACTCAGCTCTGTACTATCTAACTGAAGTTATTCCTCTATATCACTCGAAGCATGACTTCTGAATAGCTCCCCAGCGACGCTAACTGCCCATCAATCCAACTATCACAACTTCATAGTACAACCAGAAGATGCTATAAGATCACTCAATCAACTTGATAGAGTATCGATACAACTTGCTGTACACCCTGGTCTACCAAGCATTCCAGCAAGGTAAAGCATGCATGCTTCAAGGCACTACTCAGATCTCAACATAGCACCAACGGCGGTAGTACCTGGCAGTTCAAAAATCCAAACAGCGGCTTATGACTCATCGCGACTCCGTTCTCCTTCATCACCAAGAGCTGAAATCAGCCCCACACCCTCCAATGTCGAGTTGTATGCAGGCATGGCAGTTTCAGCAACAAACTCCTCTCCAAATTGCTCGAAAATGACCAAAATGACAATAGATGATATCGAAAAACCCAAAATTGCTAATAACAGAAGTATCTTAGAACTTTGAGACTTCAGTCCTCCCAAACCAATCGAACAATGATGATCAAACTTCACAGGAAGCTTGATTGGACCCTTCACTCCTACCTTGAACAATTTTCAGGTCGAAATCTTAAACAAATTCTCAGATATGGATCAAACCGTAATCTGTGCTAACTTAAGAGCTTTAACAGACCCAAGTACATTTGATCCAAGATTCTGAACAAACTACTCGACCATTTGAAGTGAAACTTCTCAAGTATCTTACTGATAAGACATGCTTCAATCCTAGAAAGTTTCACTCGGAAATTCAACTTAGAACTTAAGCAATAGCAAACTATCCATGACTATCACAGTTCGTTGTTCCCGTCTTGTCACGTCTGCACTTCTCAACTTCAATCGGTCGGTTCAGAATCCAAATCGATCAAGAACCTGATGAAATTGATATCAAAACGACCAGCACGTCGTCAGCTCTCCAACTCAACAGACAGCTCTTGAAAACTCTTCGCGAGTCTCTCGGAGCATTCAGAAACGTAGCGGTAGGTACGAATTGCACCCCCTCCACTCAATTGATCATAACGCGCTCATCCTTCAATCAAATCGACCGATTCTTCAGCCCAGATTGTAGCCCCAGTCGAGAGCTCTCCAACCATACCCTTCGTTTTGCGAATGGACCTCTGAAGTCTCCAGAAACCACAGAAACGTCGCGAGAATCAACTAGAACACCATTGGTCAAAAAATGGACCAATAAGAGCAAAAAGATCTTTTCTTTTGTCTTTTCTCTACTCAACTTTTTCCCCTAGAACGAGTTTTTACTCTCCAAGGAGACACAAGACATCAACAAGACTCTAAGACCTCAAAAAATCCTTCAGATATATTGATGGATTCTTCGCGGTCCGTAACTACATAGAAGCGCTCAACTAGAATGGAAACGATTGAGTCGCAGACTAATACAACGTCAGTATTACAACCTAGAAATGTTCTACAATAAAAGGTACGACAAAAGGAAACGGTGAAGCTATCACTCGATTATAATATTCTTGGCCGAATTTTCTCACTATCCTAGCCCCATGATTGATCTTCGGTCTGCAATGACACCGGACATCGACCCAAAGGTTGAAAAGAATGTTCGATGGATAGTTGAGATCCATTGTTCCTCACAACAAAATGTACACCGTCATATCTCAAGTCTCTCCGTATGTTATGATCGGAAGGATCACCGGAAGCTATAACTCCATCATTCTTCCCATGAATTCATCGTCAAAGTATGCAACTAACCATTGTCGAAAGTGATCGCGGTGGATGCAACGAAGCTTGATGTGAAACGGATTCGGGAAAGGAAGATCCAGAACTGGTAACAAACCTCCGTCCATAACCACCACTCCTGCAGTTCTTCACTCCTCCATGCAGACCACCGAGAACCCTCACGAATCACCCGCTGAGAGAGAATGTTGTATGAATCATCGACTCGTCATTTTATACACAAACGTGGCGACAAGGACCACTGAAGTGAACGCGCATAGATTGATGACTTGGCACGTTTCTCTATCGTATGATCACTTAAACAGATAATCACAAACGTGGCACACATCACACCGTTCGACGAGTTACGCGATTTAGTTCACGAAAGAAACACAACATAAGTTACAGAGGAATTTCACACAGGAGTCGAACCACAACACGACAATGTTCCTATGACCCATCTTCCTTGGTGGTGTCGCGTCTTTCGATCCATTGGAATCGTCTTCTCTCACCAGAAGCGTCTTCTGATGAGTACCGGACCTCATCTACGGCATCAGAGTGGGAAGGAGAGTCATCGCTGCTGCTCGGTTGTCTTTCCCCGAGGTCTCCTCCTTCGCCTCCTGCTGCCCTGCTGGTCCATATCTTGCCAACTGATCTGCCGTGAGATCTCCTTTGATCACGTACAGGTAACAGAAGAATGGAGTAAGATGTCCTCCTGCCGGGGTACCTAAGTACACCAGCTCGGCCTGTACATACGCGTGGAAGAACGCACCACAGTTGACATTCTCTCCCGCGCACACTGCTTCTAGGAACTCCACGTCCTGATCTCCAAGGTATCTCGTCTTCTACGTCTTCCCCTTAGGAAAGAGGTGAAGGAACAGCTTCGCCATAAGATGCTTCTGCGGCTCCCGATAAGATTTGACCTTCAAGCCGTTTCTTCCCTGCCTGTCCTCCATGAAGAGGCAAGATGTACTCCTCGGCACATGCCACTCACTCGAGATCCTGGGTAAGATCTTCTTCTCGAGCCAACAACCTCGGTTCTCGGATTTTGACATGTGGAAGGCCCTACGCCACCAATCTTCGGTCCAAGAAGATGGTCTTCCTCGAGCTACTCATGCCTTCGCAGGTACACGGTTGCGAGGTGGTAAGGCTGGCCAAACCTCCTCCACGAGACCTTGGTCGGCGAGGTTCCAATCCCACAGGAAGAATTCGAGATCCAACTCCTTGATGAAGGGTTTGGCCTCGCCCAACTCTGCTGCCGGTAACACCAACCCTTGAGGATACATCGACATACTTGAAAATCTGTTGCACTAAGCCACACGTACTTACTGTGAGTCGAAGGCTCAGTCCTTCCCAAGCTCTCACAGTCTAGCTTCCACTCTCAGAAGATGAATCTAGTCTTCCAGAAGACAGCTACCCCGTCTTCCGAGATTCTAACAGTGCTTCCTAAAATAACTCTCGTCTTCCGAGCTATATCTAAACAATCCTAACTAAGCAAGGCCTCGCATGGATTCCTAAGAAGACAACCCACCTTGCATTACATCCTACTTCCTAACAGAAGATACAAGATTTGCGAGAAGAAGAGTGCATAACAGGTTCAGAAGATGGTTGCGAGCTCTTGTGGTGACAGTGGCCTCTGGGAAGACTCTCGGGATAGCTTCCGATTCAATATCTTTCTCGAAAGACCTCCCGAAGCCAGACTTCCCTTCACTGGTCTCACCTGTCTTCTACTTCCTACGCGTAATCTATCCTCACAACAGACTCAAGACATTTGCACTCTGTTCTTCTGACTTCTCACCTCTCATACACACTTAGAAGAAACTTGCTGCATGATGAGAAGACATGACCCTCGACCATTCTCTCCAGATTCTGCCAGCAAGACTTCTCACATCTCTCTTCTAAGTTCGGGAAGAAGAAGGAATAGACTGCTATGGGTCAGACAGAAGAGACCCGTAACGGACCCTCACGTCTTCTCGCGCATTCTGCCAGTCTTTCCAGTCTTCTAGTCTCTCTAGGAAGATGTGGATTTGAGAAGCTTGGAAGACCGGGAGGCACAGGCCTAGTTCCCGACTTCCAACTTCTCAAAATAACAAAACAACTCACCAAGCCACTCGGGATTCGTATCAAGCCTCTCTTAACACCAAAGCAAATCCAATCCACTTCTCGATACGAATTGCACACAATCGTCTTCCGAAGACAGTCGGGCTTCCCCAGCGTCTTCCGAAGACAGTCAGGTTTCAGAAGCGTCTTCCGAAGATGTTCAAATCTTCCGAAGCGTCTTTTGTTCAAGGTTTCGGGAGTAGAGAGATGGTATGGTAGGGAAATTGATAGCTGGGATCTCCAATTTGAGGACGATGGATAAGGAAGCTCGAATTGCACTCGGGAAGAACCAAGAAGATGGCTGTCGGAAATTTGGCAGCACTTCCGCGCCCAATGTCTCAGAAGGAAAAACGTGGGGAGGGAATAAATCGATCGAGTTGTCTGCAAACAACTGGGGAAGCGCGGGAGATACCAAACAAAGACGAGAAGCAGTGGGGAAGGGAAAAGAACATGGGAAGAACCTCTATAGTGTTCTTTCTTCTTCCCGGCCTTCCTTCAATCTTCTGCGCACTTACGACTTCGACCCCAGCTCCAATGCGACTCCACTAAGCTGCTGCCGCTGCCAATGCCTCGCCACTCCTCAATCGAAAGGTTCCTCCTCTGATTCCTCGCAGCTGCCCTTCAATTTCTGCTTTCGGGAGTCTCCAGAAGACCCCTTCAGCTCGATGTGATTCCTACTCTCATCGATTTGTCCTCGCCTTCTTCTTAGCTGTGAATCGATCCTGGCTCTACTCAATTTCACTCTACTTCCTTCACTCAACTCGATTACCTTCCAATTCGATCTTCTAAGCCAAAGCAACCTCAATGCGGGAAGTGGTAGTGTTCTTCGCTAATGCGCTTCCTTCGCATCTTCTCGCGCAGGTTTAAAGGTTCTCAACCTAGATGACCTACCTACCTAACTCGGTGTTACCTGGTGGGTACACCTACTTCTTTACTTGGAAATACGTGGTTAGGCTTCCGCGGTTGCCGTCTTCCGGAAGATACATGTCTTCCGTCTTCCGCCGTCTTCCATCTTCGGAAGACACAACCGAGAAGACGCTTCCCGGAAGACGGTTGTCTTCCGAAGAAGTCAACTTCTTATTACAAAAAAAAATTGTAAGATCATCTTCCTTCTAAGGAAGCCGTAATCTTAAGTAACAACGCTTCTTCAGTTATACAAACAAGTTATTAATCTTAAAAATTTCAAAAATTCGTGAATCCTGTAAACTATGGGCACCACATACGCCCACCCTCACATGTTTGCGTCCCCGCAAACATCAGCGCTTCAGCACTTTTGTTCACGTCTAGTACTTCTTGACACGTCACCCTTTTACACGAGTGGTCATCAACGTACCATCTAACTCTTCCAACTGCAAGGAACCATTGGTGAAGACCTCCAAGACGCGGTAAGGACCCATCCAGCGAAGATGAAGTTTCCGGAGGAACTTAAGATATCGATTGTCGTAGAGAAGAACCAAGTCCCCATCTGTGACGGTCACCTTCTTCAGCTTGCCATCATAGTTCACCTTACGTTGCGCTTGTACTTCGTACGTCTTCTCCAAAGCTGCATTCCTGTCTTCTTCGAACTCTACAAAGTTTAGAAGACGCTGCTCCTGACTTTCCTCTTCTTCCATGCGTTCGGTTACGGCTAACCTGTAAGTAGGGACCTCTAACTCGATGGACACAATAGGTGTCATGCCATAAGTTAGGTAGAAGGGTGTATTCTAGGTTGTGACTTTGGGTGAAATCCTGAAAGTCCATAACACAGATGGCAATTTCGTGTCCCAATCATACGTATGGTTAACAGTTACATTATTCAAGATATTACATAGAAGACCATTGGACTTTTCTGTCAGTCCGTTAGCTTTCGGATTGTACGGCGTTGTCTTCCGATGCTTTATCCTGAAGTATTGGGTCAGGAGGGAAATAGTCTCATTTAAGAAATGAGTACCCCTATCTGATACCAATTCCAGCGGACATCCGTATAGAGTGATAATGTTGTGCCAGAGGAACCTGGCTACCACTGCGGCGTCGTTCTTTCTTGTGGCTTCGCCCTCCACCATCTTGGTAGCATAGTCGGTAGCTATCAAAATATACCGTGCTCGTGTTCTTCTAGCCACCAGAACGATAGACCCAACAAAGTCGATTCCTCACTTTTCAAAAGGAGCAAGCGGAAGAATGGGAGTTAGAGGCCATCTAGTAGTAGTTGTTGGTCTTCCCACCCTCTGGCACTCATCACATTTCCTGATCTCCTGAAAAGTGTCTCTATACATGGTTGGCCACCAGTAACCGGCGTCCAACATCTTCTTCACTGTAATCTTCAGCCCATAGTGACCCCCAACATCTTCGTAGTGAAGACTCGTGATCACTGGCTTAATCTCTGAAGGTTCAAGGCATCTCCTTAGCTTCTCGTCATGTCTCTTCCTAAACAGGATACCTTGGAAGATGGCATAGGGACCTGCCTTGTGTAAGAAGACAGTCTTCTGCTCCGCATCCAATCCCTCGGGATACTGTTGGTCTTCCAAGAACTTCCTCAAGTCCTTGAAGATCAATTCTTCTGTGGAAGTCGCAAAGACTGGATCAGAAGATCTAGTCTCGTCTTCTGGGAAGCAGGCGGTACGCCCCCCCTCAGATGAAAGTGTCTCTACGAAAACTGAAAACAACTTCTCGTCAGGGAACTCGTCTTCCACTTCAACTTCTCGTCGTTCTGTCTCCAATCTAGATAGGTAGTCAGCATTAACATGTTGTCTTTCAGGCCTGTACTCAACTGTGTAAGTAAATTTCTGGAGTAGAAGAATCCACCTAGCTATCCTACCAGACAAATCAGCTTTCTTCACAAGATGTTTCAAAGAAAAATGATCCACATAGAAGACAAACGGGTTGGCTAGAAGATAGTGCCTAAACTTTCTACAGGAGTAAATCATGCCAAGACACTCCCTTTCAGTTGTAGAGTACTTCTTCTCGGCATCACTGAGTTGTCTTCCCGCATACTAGATGGGATAATCCTTCTTCTTCTCATCTTTCTTACTCAATACCACCCCTATGACGAAAGCAGAAACATCCACATAAATATGGAAGACCCTCTCCAATCAGGTGGTCTTAGGACAAAGGATTCTGACAGAAGACTTTTAATTTCTTCAAATGCTTCATGCTGCTCAGAAGACCAAATGTAAGGTTTGTCCTTCTTCAGCAACTTGGTAAGTCTTCCTGCTACCTCTGCGTATTTGTCAATAAACCTCCTGTAGTATCCTATGTTGCCTAGGAAGCTTCTCAACTGAGTCAGGTTAGTAGGTGGGTGAAGTTTCATGATGACTTCTACCTTAGCACAGTCAACTTCTATACCTCTTCCAGAAATCCTATGTCCTAGCAAAATTCCCTCTGATATATCAAAGAAGCACTTCTCAGGGTGAAGAGCCAAACGATGTTCTCTACACTTCAAAAAACACTTCCTTAGAAATATCAGGTGGTCTTTTTTCGATCCAAAGACACAAAAATCATCCAAGAAGATCTCCATGAAAGTGCGAAGATACTCCTTGAAGATTGTAATCATCAATCTTTGGAATGTGACGGGTGCGTTGCATAAACCAAACGGCATTTGATTATACACGTACGTGCCCCAATCAGTAGTGAAGGTGGTTTTCGACTTATCTTCTTCTCTGATGAAACTTGGTTGTACCCAGAGTATCCATCCAGGAAGCTGTAGAACTCATGTCCTGCTACTTGGTCTAACACAGAGTCGGTGAATGGTAAAGGATGATGATTTTTTTTCGTGACCAAGTTCAGCTTCCTGATGTCCTGACACACTCGAATCTACCTGTCTGCTTCTTTGACACGATGACAATAGGAGCTACCCACTCACTATTGAGTACTGGGAAGATGACCTCCGCCTTCAGATATTGGTCGATCTGGTCCTTCACCAGAAGTGAGTACTTGAGGTTGAGCCGATACTATCTCTGCCGTGCAGGAACAACGCCTTCCAGCAAGTCAATGCGATGCTCTCCCAACTCTTGAGGTATGCCCTTCATGTCTTCTATGGTCCAAGCGAAGACATCCTGGAACTCCGTCAGAAGTTCTCTAAAGTCTTCTAACTGTTGGCCCTTGATCACCTTGGAAAGCTTCAGCTTCTTCCCAGGAGCAACCTCTATTTCTTGAAGATCATCCAGGTTTATCATTCCTTCAGTGTGACTGTACTCACTAGCACCAAAGTATTCCGGTTTGGGAGCTTCTTCCGGTTCAGATTCGTCTTCTGGAAGACCAACTGTCGGATCTTTCGAAGAGAAGATGGTATTTTCGTCTTCTGGAAGCTCTTCTTTCGCAACTTCGTAGCACTCAATGTATCCACATATCACTTCATCTGCTATCTCTGTTATTTCTGTAGTACACAAGTTATTCACCACAAACTCATTGTATCGTTCATCCATGTTAGAAGACGCAACTGAGTCTTCTGAAGTGTACCCCTCTGTCGTAGAAGGAGTTTCACCTTGGTGTCCAATCTTGATCCAAGGAAGCGAGACCTTGGTCTTCTCACATGGCTTGGGTGTAGGATTGGGAAATATCAAACGATGTCTTCTCCAATCGGTATTTACATTTGCAGCATATAGCCATGGTCTTCCTATCAACACCTGATATCCAACCCTAGCTACAGGTCGCAAAATTATGTAGGTGAGGTAAAAAAATACTCCCCCAATTACCGTCAAGACATCTTTCAGTTGCCCCAAAGGTCGTCTTCTGGTCTGGTCCGCCATTCTGAAGATCCTCGGAATAGACTGGAACTCAGTGAAGCATAGGGCATGCGCAGTTTCTTCAATCATGATGTTAACTCCGGAGTCGGAATCAATGGGTACCTTCTTCAGAAGACAGCCATGGATCTCCATATCAAGTTCTAGGGCTCTCAAGTCCTCATGCTCTATCCTTAGGATCGGGGTGCTCTGAGGGAGTTTAGCTGTTCTCCTCTTCCTCGATCCTCAAAGAACAGATTGTAACAGCTTCTTGTAACCAGCGTTGTCATCCAATAGCTGTTGGAAGGTTACATCCGCCTTCTGATTCCACAAATCTCGTAAGAAGTCATAAGGGGATCGCTTCAGAAGAGTGATTGGTGTTTCCAACAGAGAAGATGTAGTAGCTGCTTCCTTGGGTGGAAGACCATAATGGTATCTTCCCTCGACTAGGGGCTGTTCCCGTGGGACAGGGGCTGCCGTAGTCGGTGGAGGAAGCTGCTGTACTATCTTCTGTCGCTTCTTCAACTCTTCTTGCATGATCGCTTCAACTTCTTGCCTAATGTCAGGAGCAAAGTACTTCGGATCTTCTCGGTCGTAAGTAGGAGAAGAAGGCCACTCATGAGAAGATGACCTCTCCTTTCGCTGCTTCTTCTTTTTGATCTCCTTCTGACGAGATTCTGACTTCTCTTTGTTTCTGGTACTTACCTTGAACAACGCTTCATCCAAGACTTCTTCTGGGGGCCAACTATCTGAATCCGGGCAAGGGCTCCAAACAGTGTCATCCGCCAAAGTGAAAGAGGAAGCTGCCTCAAATGACTTCGTCTTCTGCAGCTGAGGTTCCTTTCCTTGACGCTTCTCGGGGTCTGGTTCGTCTTCCTCGATATGGAGACAATCCGTTCAATCCCCAGGATCTTCTTCTTCTACCGTGATGTGTTGTACCACTGCTAACTCGAGTTTAGAAGCTGATGCAGCTTCTGCAAGAGGCGTGGTCTCTGGAAATCTAACCATTTGTCGTAGACGTAAGGTCTGAGGACAATTTCCCGTGAAATGTCCTGCTTCCTTACAGTTTCTACACAAGGGCACTTGCCCAATCTGTCTTCTCGGATGAGGACAGGTGGACCATCAATGTCCTATCTCTCCACAATTATTGCACACTCCAGGAAGAGGGTTTAGAGATCGCTGTGATGAAGAAGATTGCCAGGGTGTCCTAGTCATGGTCCTGGTCCATTAATAGCCCTGTCCCTAGATACATAACGATTATATTGGGCGGGAGGAGTATGAGTGAATGGTTGTATCGTCTCGATCCTATAGCAGGTTTCTCCACTGGGATCGTGTAGATATCTCTCATCGTCTTCTTCCCAGCCTGCCCAATTGACAGCTTGGTCCTGCGTACACTGATCTCTGGTGTGCCCAGAAGAGTTACAAAGGTTGCACCAAAAGTTTGACCGGGAAGCCGTAGGTTGCTTCCGCTTGTCCTTCTGGTTCAGAAGGTGAACTTTCAGGTCGGCAAACTGCTTCAGAACTTCATCGATCCGGGAATCAGGTGCAGACTAAGTGATCTGAGTCTGAGACATCTTCTGCACAACTTCTTCCCTTGATCGTGTCTTCTCCTTCTTCTTCCTTCGTGTCTTCTTCTCTTGTTCAGATTCAGATTCTGAACTTTCGACAATAGACTCTTCAGAAGTAGAGGATGCTTCCGAATCACTGTTATCAGTTTCAGTGGACTTGGACTTCCTCTTGAACTTCCTAGAAGACTTCTTTGACTTCTTCGAGGTCTTCTCTCTGTCTTTCGTCATATTCCGAGTGATGCTCGAGGTTTCATACTGCTCGGCATGCTTCTGTACTTCTACTAAATCATCACCTCCTCCTCTTCTGCAGTACAACTCCATATCCTGAGACAATCCTCCCAAGTACCAGTCCACGGCTTGCTGGGCATAATAACCGGGTCTTCCTCGGTTCTGAGGGATGTGATCCAGGAGGTCTTCAAACCTCTCGGTGTAATCCCGTAGTGTCTCTTTCTTCTTCCGTTTGAGCCTCTGAAGTTCTATGAGGGTCATCTGATCATAGCCCACTCCTCTGAACCTTTTCAAAAAAGCTGCCTTTAGAGTAGCCCAAGCGGCCATTACTAACCCATCATCCAACATTTTACTCATCCATTTCTTTCCCTTCCTTACGATCAAACTAGGAAATACACGGAGTCTGTCGGCATCCAAGTCTTCCTTGTTGGATCGAGAGATGGTCTCGAACATCGTGATGAAGTCGTCCATGTCAGCATCATCGTCGTACGGATGGTACATCTGCCGAGTGTGGGAAGCCATGTCGACTGCCGGTTGGTGCGACTGCCAACTTCTTCCTCTCTCAGGCCCAGGTGGTGGAGATGGTCTTCTCGAAGGTCCAGGCCTGTCTGAACCAAGAAGGTCGTCTTCTCGGTCAGAACTACTGTCGCTGTCGTCTTCTGAGACGTCTCGAACGATCTTCTCTAGTCTTTCTTCATCTTGAGAAGCTTCTTCCGCACTTGGAAAGACGTCTTCCGAGTAACTAGTACCAAAATCTACTTTGTACACATGATCGCCCGATTGGCTTCTGTCTTCTCCAAAGATTATGCTCGAGATGGAAGGCTCTTCCAACTCTACTGATCGGATCTACCTGAGCTCTTCTTCTTTCCTTTGGTGTCTCAAGGATATCCGCTGCTCTCTAGAAGTGGTTCGCTGGGATGAATGTACCCGCTCATGATCTTTACCCGTGCATCTTCCATTTTTTTGCTAGTAGCCGCTTGCAGTTATACTTTCAAAAGTGAATCACTCCTGCATATTCAATTCCTCTATCCTTCGATGGAGGAGGTAAATATTAATATTCCCGTAGGAAGGATTAGATAATAAAGTAAATTCATCATAAATTAATGTATAAATTTAAGTTCTCATACTTATATTTTTAACAGCATGATAATCTACTCATGCCTTATGGTTTATATCTTGGTCTTTTTGTATTTCCAGACATGGATTAAGAGTTATTATTTATTATTTATTATTTATCATTTATATTTATTTAATTTTTAATACCTATATATTTCCCCGACAACCACCAACGGGAAAAAGTTCCCAGAAGTTCATCGAGCATGCATATTCATATTTGTCATTTTTATGCACAAAGAGTTTCGATCTGAAAACCAGCTGTCTTATATATATACCTTGTAAACTAGAAGATTATATTCTACTGTTTTGTTGTCTAGGATAAAAAGACCGAACACTTATACTTCAATTTATTGTTGCTGATAAGATTTCATTACAAGCATCAAATCTGTCAATTAAGATTTAAAACCCGAGAATGACTACAAGTGCTCCAATTGACCCAAAAGACTTCATTTTGCGGGTTTGTTAGAAGAGAACTAAGAAATTTAACCGTTATGCAGTAAATGATTTTGGTTATTACATTTTCATCTCATCTTGGAACCTGTGAAATAATGGGTGAATCTCACCAAGAAATTGTCTTTTGTATGTGAGTGTATTTATCCTAATAGACGAATCTTGGAGAAAAAGAAGGAAGAATTTAGATTTAGATAAATCTCAAATGCATAACCTTACAATTCCATTCCAAGCGCATCACCTTGTTTCAAAAGTGGATGTTGGACAATATGATATATATGCAAAGTGCACTTATGGCCGAGGAGAAGAAGACTATAATTTTATGCACATATCGCCTTGTTGTGCGAGAGGAAGCTCTTACTCAGTAGGTGACGAAGTTCACAACGCTAACCTGCAAACTAGAATCACAAGTTAGCGTCCATGCACTACTTATCTTAGTCTAGTTTGGTCTCGATAGGAGCTCGACCGTCTCCTTAACTCACAAGCTCAACATTCTTTGAGTCTTGACCTAGACCCGATTAGGTCGAGCTCAAAACATGAGCAAGTCACGACGTGATTTGGGACGGACTTCACATACAGTCCATGGTCCTAAACGGTGTCTCCAGCACACCTAGCGATATAACCGCCCGTGATGTCCCTCTAGATCTAAGCTCATGAACGATAATCTAACTCGTCGTCTCTTTCCCTACTCTTGTTGTAGTGTCGTAGGATTACTCCTTTTGCCCATTTAGTATACAAGATATCGTTCCCACAGAGGATTTGCACAAGTAACGCTGCTCTAAGTTCTAAGATCTGTTCAAACACATCAACACACGGGTTTTGCCTAGAAATCCCTTCTTCTCACAAAATCGCGCGTCTTCCAGACTCGCCAAAAGGTGCTCTAGACCTAAACAAACAACTACTAACTAAAATATCACACAACTATTCACAGAGAAGTTAGGGAAGACACTTCCTGCTTCCATGTCACTTCTCTCGGTCTTCTCACTACCGTCTTCCCGAAGCAATTCTCGACGTTTGGGGGTTCAACTCGCTTCTCACACCTCCAGAAGACTGCTCCTGCTTCGTAGAAGTCGACTAGCAACGGCTGTTACACCTTACTCTCTCTCACATTCCAACGGGTTAGATTAATCACAGGATGTATGCCCCCTGTAGCCTTCCCAGGCTTCTGTCTACGGAAACGGTCTTCATGTAGCACTACAACGACATTCACCTTCACGGAAGCTCAATAGAAGTCTCGGAAGCTCACTAGAAGAAGGTAAGAAGATGGGGAAGATGAGAGAAGATGGGGAATAAGGGAAAATCAAAACAAGAAAAAAACAAGATGAAAAAGAGAAATTAAGATTCCGACAGGCTTCTAGTTCGGATCTTGACTAACAAGCCATCCCTGCTTGTAATAGTTTGGGGAGGAAGACAACAAACGTGCGTATAGTTGCACAGTCTTCTACTTGAGGATGTCGTCTTCTGCTGTGAGAAGAAGGCTTCTTTCTTCTTCTCTCGCTGCTCCGACTACTATGTCTTCTGGGATCCCTTACCCATAAGACCGTCCGTTGTCGCGCTACTTGGCGGCTACATGCTTGACTTCTACTCCGACGCTTAGGTTTGGTAGTTCTAGAAGTTAGCTCATATTACTTCTAGTCCTTTATGTATATGTTTGACACCTTTGCATACGGTGTTAGCACTATTTTGAGTCCTAGTAGGCTGATAGTATGTTAGTTATCTTGTTCAAGCATTTGTGCGCTTGTGCAAGTGACTTCTTACTAGTCTATGACGTTCAATGTACATAACTTAGGGTTTCCATGCTGATAGTGGTTTGAGCTCATGGGTTGTACTTACTTGTCGCCCATGCACGCTTTCTAGCTAATTTAAGTTATTTTTCAGGGCTATGTGTCATTTTAGGTAGTTTAAGTTTTACGCTGACACTCTAGGGGGCTTGACGTGGTAGCTTATGAGTGTAGATAAGTTACTAGGTAGTTTAAGGCACAAAAGGACAGTCAAGTGGAGCTATGAACTCCCATTGGTCCATTTTTGTCTTTTGTAAAACTCTAAGTTTAGAAACAGAGCTCTAGAGGAGAGTTCGAGCAATTGGTGAGGTATCTTCGAAATCTGAGAACACAGGAAGAGAGAGCTCGTCGTGCCAAGCACTGTCAGTGAAATTTTTGCTCGATTTGGATCAATAAACAAGGAGTTATGCCCAATTGAAGTTCGGATTGTGCCAAAACTGCACCACTTTTCTTGATTTTGGGGTTTTCGGTGCCAATTGCAGCAGAATTGAGGAAATCACTTCAAAACTTCGTGGTTGCGTTCACTGTCAGGAGGGCTACGACTGTCCAAAAATTTTCGTATCATTTGAGTAATTGAGTAATTCAGGGCGGCCGCTGAAGCAGAGGGGGTCTGAAAAGCTCTTAATCTAGAGCAGCGACTTTAGAGAAGGAGATCTGGAGTTCTACAAACATTCAGGAGTCCCAACTTCACAGGGATGTTCAGCATCCTGTAGACTTCAAATACTGTGAGAAGATTTGAAATTCATCGAGCCAATTCTCTGTTCTATGTCTGAATAGCTGTCTAGGTACCAGAAATTGCCATAATTCTCTTATTCAGAACTTTTCTGTTCATATCTCCGTGTCAGAATTTGATCTCAGGTTGAAACTTCGTCTGTGAGTTCAGTAGTACCTCATTTGCATGTAGGGGAAGTTTAGAGGTCTAAACCTTCATAGTTTTCCTCTCTTTGAGTGTCAAAGTTCACCGCTTAAGCCTATTACTACCAGTGAGACCTAAATTTCGCTTTTTGAGCATATCAGAGGATCCTACACTCCTGTGTGAGTGTTTATAGCTCCTGTTGTGACCTGAAAGCCAACCTCTTGAGTAAACAACCACAGCCAGAAGCCCGGCGCTTTCCTAGGTAGACGGATCACACTCCGACATACTCTCTTTTTGGTGAACTCGACGTGAAACACCTAGGGTGGGAGTTTTCTTGAGAGTGTTACAGGATCAGATATCATGGCCAACCAAGGATCATCAAGTGGAGCTGCTGCTGCTGCTCAGCAACCTGTTCAGTTGGATGCTGCTACGATGAAGATGTTCCAAGCTTTTTCCATGTTTATGCAGCAGCAGCAGAGCACAGAGAGGAAGGAGGTATTAGCAACCAAGGCGTTGCAATCTGTGGTGCATCAGATGGACCAGTTCAAGGGTACAGATATTTCCAAGTATGTGCGATACTATGCTAGGGAGATGGAGGTGAACAAGGTACCTGAGAAGGAGATGGTGGAGAACTTTGAGCTTGCTGTTGTCCCTGAGATTCGTGGACGTGTGAAGGAGCTCAAGCAGCAGCAAGGACAGAGTTGGGAGAGCTTTATGCGCGCTTTGAAGGAGGAGTACTACACTGAAGATTCAGAGAGGGTGACCAAGAGAACATTCTTGGAGTGGGTGGTGAAACCTAACAAAGGTTTGTCTGTAAATGAGTTGTTAAGGGAGTTTGATCGTCAATATGCTCAGCTTTCTAGGACAGAGAAGCTTACACTAGAGGTTGAGAAGACCGAGCTTTTCCTACAAGCAGCGGACGTGACTATTCAGGAGAAGCTTGAGCTGTTGCTGGAAGACAAGAGTGAGGAGAGAGGATTGAAGACTGACTGGAAGGAGGTTGAAGAGGCTGTTTCTTTGCTGGCCAAGAGACAGAGAAGAAGGGACAAGGTGGTGGTAAGTGAAGCAGCACCTCTGATAATTCCTGTCAAGCAGTTGCCTACTAAGCCTGCTTTGGTAATTGCTAGAGAGGAAGACTCACCGCTTGATGAGTTGATTAAGGGTATGAAGGAGCTTAAGCTTAAGCTCACTAGGTTAGAAGAGAAGGAGCAGAATGTACAGCCTGCTATGCAGAGACCTCAGATGAGAGAAGGCTTTGTTCATCGTTGTATATGGTGTGATAGCCTAGACCATGTAAGGAGAGATTGTGGGGAGTTTTCAGATGCATTGAGGAAGGATCTGATCTTCTTCAAAGATGGTAAGATCCATTTGAGAGAGACTGGGATGATGTTGGGAACCAACTTTGGCAAGGGTGGTATGAAGAGACTTGTGAATGAGATATCAGCATCACATGCTGTTTCTCTTGTGAATGCTGCTACCTGTGGAGTGAAAGTGGAGATGGAGAGAGAGAAAGGGACTACTGGGTTGTGGTCAGATGTAGTGCGGTCCGTAGCTAGAACAGAGCTAGACAAGGATGTGCTACGAAGGGTTGGCAACTCAATTAGAGAAACTACAGGATGGAATGACCCTGTGGATACTATGTCAGTGCATGCTTATGTTGCAAGAAGTCAGCATGAAGCTGTACTAGAAGAAAAACGCAGGAGGGAGGATGCAGGTGAGGCTTCTACAGCCAAACGACCTGCTACAAGGAGTGAAAGGGCTAGACCAGAGGCAAGGCAGGAGACAACACCTACTCGGGAAGAGACTATGGAGGATCTACCACCTACAACACCAAAGGAGAAGGAGAGAAGCAAGGAGAAGGGTAAGATGCCTGCATACAAACTTCAGTCTGATATTGAGATTGCTACAGACCTGAAGCAGGTGTTAGAGAATCGTATCTTGAATGGGAAGGTTGAGTTTACCTTGGGTGAGATTCTTGGGATAGCAAAGCGTGAGTTCCATGAGGTTATCATAGATATCATCAAGAGGAAACGTCAGATTTTGGGTGAAGCAGCTACGCTTAACGCTCTAGGGACCAAACTGTCGGAGGATGAGGAAGATGAAATTGCTGGTTATTGCTCTCAAGTATCAGAGGGAAGATCAGATCAGCACGTGAGGTTTGAAGATGAGGTGGAAGCATCGCAGAAGAGCCATTACTCTCATAACCATTGGGCAAGAGCAACCACAGAGACCTTGGTGAAGTTGGGAGATCTAGAGGAACCTGTGGTGGCGTTGATTGATCATGGCTCAGAGATTAATCTGATGTCTAAGGAGCTGTACAAGCGTGGGAGGTGGCCCATAGACACCGACCATGGATGGCTTATCCGTGCTGCCAACAACCAGCGGGGAGAACTCTATGGTGCTTGTCCCAACATCAAGGTAACTGTGGGTGACATCAGTGATGTTCAGAATTTCTTTGTGCAAGACATGTCAACCTATCCTATCATTCTAGGACAGCCTTACATTACTGCTGTTAGAATGGAGACACGAGTTATGGATGATGGTTCAGCCTATGCTAGGATACGTAGTAGAGACGGCAAAAGAGCTGTTCAGTTTTTGACCGTTGCTGCAGAACATGAGAGGAATCGTGATAGCTTGAGAGACCGTCCACTGCCTAAGATTACTCAGGAGTTTAGAGAGTCTAGAGGTTTTGGCAGAGTACCATTGAAGAGCGAGACTTCAACGGTACAGTAGAGCTAGGATTCTCGCCTGATCCAGTAGAGCATGAAGCTTTATCCACTAGCTTCTTAGGGTTGACTTCATGTGGATCAGTGTGTTATAGGAAGGTTGAGAATCTGAAGAGGTTTGAGAGGCAACATGTGAAGTGTGTACAGCAGTCTTTGTGGGACAATGGAGAGTTAGCAGGAGATGAATATATATCTGGAGTGTTTGAAGAGCAGTATTTGGTAGATACTATACGGGAGTTGAAATCTATAGTAGAAAGTTCTGTAGATGATGTAGATAGAGTGGTGAGAGTGAGCTCCAAGGAGCTTTATGATGTAATTGATAAGTTTATAGATCGACAAGAGGTGTATGTGGAGACCAAGTATAAGTCAGTGGCAAAGAAAGTCAAACCAGTGGCTTTGCCTTTACCACTCGATTACAATCAGAAGATGGAGCAAGCTGCACGAGAACCGACGCTCAGAGGACCTAGAAGAATTGGGCACCAGTTCACAGAAACAACACTGAAGGAGCTGAAGATTGGAGGTGATGGATTTCTTACCGAGCAAGAGAAGAAGAGCTTCAGGGAGATGCTATCTAGGCATGGTAAGGCGTTTGCGTTTGAGTCACATGAAGTAGGATGTGTAGATCCAAGTGTAGTTGCACCTATGGTAATCTTTACTATACCGCATGTGCCTTGGAATCTACGTCCTATCCCTGTGCCTAGAGCTCATCTGCCAAAGCTGATAGACTTGCTCAATGAGAGGATTAGGATGGGTATCTTGGAACCGTCTATAGCTCCCTATTCTAGCAGATGGTTTACTGTTCCGAAGAAGAGTGGAGCTTTGAGGTTTATCCAAGATATGCAGCCAGTTAACAAGGTGACTATCAGGAATATGGGTATAGGACCTATTGTAGACGAGTTTGCAGAGGCTTTTGCTGGTCGTGCTATCTATTCCATGGGAGACTTATATTCAGGTTATGATCAGTTTCAGTTATCCTCTGAGAGTAGAGACTTGACTACAATGAGGACACCTTTGGGGTTACTAAGGATGTGCACCTTGGCACAAGGTGCTACCAATTCTGTAGCGCATATGATGAATGGCATGAACAAAGTTTTGAGGGACTTCATTCCTGAAAAAACTATGCCATTCCTTGATGATGTGCCGATCAAAGGGTGTGCTGAGGAGGAGAAGAATGAGGTAAAAGATCAGAGGGGGTGCCGTAAGTTTGTAGCAGATCACATAGCTGATTGTGATACGATACTGAGTCGACTGGAGGAGGTTCATTTGACTTTATCAGGAGCCAAGTCTGTGTTTGGAGTACAAGAGGTGTTAATAGTGGGGCACCTGTGTGGATCTTATGGTCGAAAACCTTGTCCAAACAAGGTTGACGCCATTCGAAGGATGAAGGAGACGTGTGGATCGGTTACTGAGGTGAGAAGATTTCTAGGTGCATGTGTGTTTTATCATATATGGATTCCACACTTTGCACATGTAGCAGATCCGTTGTACAAGTTGCTGAGGAAGGGGCAAAGATTTCAGTGGCAAGAGGAGCAAAGCGAGTCTATGAGGAAGTTGAAAGATCTTTTGGCTTCACCACCAACTCTACGGAAGGTAACATATGAGTTGGGCAGATCTGTTATCCTTACTGTTGATACTAGTCCTATTGGCATTGGATGGGCTATAGGACAGGGTGATGAGGATGGAAATAGATATGTGGTGCGTTTTGGAGCTAAGGTGTTAAGTTCACGGCAGAGAGACTACCCTCAGGTCAAGAGAGAGCTATGGGGAGTAGTTACTGCGATGAAGAGTGATAAGGAATACTTGATAGGAGCACATGTGGTTGTGGAGACAGATTGTTTACCTCTCTTGGGAATGATCACTAGCTGTACAACTCCAGATATTGCTATGTTGAGGTGGATAGCATATATCAAGTCCTTGAACCCAGAGTTTAGACATATTGCAGGAAAAGACAATCCTGTGGCAGATATGTTATCAAGGGCTAGGTATTACGATGAGAAAGAAATGATAGATGATCAGGAGGATGTGGGAACAGAGTTCTATTCTAGTGCTCTTGCTAGAAGAGATAGAAGCTATTTTGCAGCCCCGTTGGAGTTTTTTGAGGAAACTGTGTATGATGGCGAGTGGTTGGATCTTGGGCGTTATTTGAGTTTACTGGAAAGGCAAGAAGGATGGTCTGATGCAGATTTCAAGAGGATCCGTAGGATAGCTTATGGTTACTTTTTACATGGAGGACATCTATGGAAGCGCCCTAAGCTACAAGGAGGTATACCGCAGCGGGTAGTATGTGACTTGGAATTGCAGCAGAAGCTGATCAAGGAGTTCCATGAGAGTTTATGGGCTGGTCATAGAGGAGTTTGGGCTACGTTTGCCAAGATGAAGGAAAAGTATTGGTGGAAGGGTATGTATAAGGATGTAGTACAGTTTGTTTCATCTTGTATACCCTGCCAGATGTATTCCAACGTACGTCATCGTGATGGATTGCATCCTACTTATCCTTTAGCCATTCATTACAAATGGGTAGTTGATATGGTAACTATGCCATTTGGACTTGGACAAATGAGGTATCTAGTCTTGGCTAGAGAAGATCTATCTAACCAAGTTGAAGGTCGTGCTCTGAGGACGAAGACCACTGCTAGTGTCTGCCGCTTTCTACTTGAAGATGTTATTTGTAGGTATGGGTGTGTGGGAAAGATCACTGCAGATAGGGGTGAGCTGGATGCACAAGAAGCAGTTGAATTCTTCAAGCGATTGGGAATCAAGTTGGCGTTAACCACTGCTTACAATCCTGAAGGGAATGGCAAGAGCGAAAGAGGTCATCCGCCAATCATCAAAGCTTTGGTAAAAGCTTGCAAGGGTAAGATCCGTGAATGGCCTAGACTGTTACCATTTGCTTTGTGGGCAGATCGTACAACTCATAGTACCGTTACAGGTTACATGCCAGCAGAGTTGATACTAGGGCAAAAACCTGTGATGCCGATTGAGGAGGTTGTGCCTACTTGGAATGTTTTGCCATGGGAAGATGGTAGAAGTACGGAGGATCTTCTTGCATTAAGGATCCAGCAGTTAGAACGAAGACCTGAGGATGTTGCCAACGAAGACCTGAGGATGTTGCCAAAGCTGTGGAAAGGTTAAAGACTGCTAGAGAGAGAAACAAATGCAGATTTGATAGGACGCATAGATTACGACCCAAACCAGTTAAGGAAGGTGATTGGGTGTTAGTCTATGATAGTAGTCTTGATAATCAGCATAGCGCTATCAGAAAGTTTTCCAAGAGATGGTTCGGACCTTATGTGGTGTTAGAAGTTTATGATAATGCCACATACTCTTTGAGAGAGTTAGATGGTGCAGTGCTCAAGATACCAGTCGCAGGGAAGAGAATCAAGCTCTTTAGAAGAAGAGGAGAGGACCAGAACATTGCAGAACTTACTGAGGATGAAGCTGAAGACTCAATGGAGGTTGAAGACGAATTTGAAGCTGAAGCTGAAGAGTCTTGATCTGGATTTGGCACATACCGGAGGATGTGCAGGTTCAGAGGGGGTGGATGTCGCGCTACTTGGCGGCTACATGCTTGACTTCTACTCCGACGCTTAGGTTTGGTAGTTCTAGAAGTTAGCTCATATTACTTCTAGTCCTTTATGTATATGTTTGACACCTTTGCATACGGTGTTAGCACTATTTTGAGTCCTAGTAGGCTGATAGTATGTTAGTTATCTTGTTCAAGCATTTGTGCGCTTGTGCAAGTGACTTCTTACTAGTCTATGACGTTCAATGTACATAACTTAGGGTTTCCATGCTGATAGTGGTTTGAGCTCATGGGTTGTACTTACTTGTCGCCCATGCACGCTTTCTAGCTAATTTAAGTTATTTTTCAGGGCTATGTGTCATTTTAGGTAGTTTAAGTTTTACGCTGGCACTCTAGGGGGCTTGACGTGGTAGCTTATGAGTGTAGATAAGTTACTAGGTAGTTTAAGGCACAAAAGGACAGTCAAGTGGAGCTATGAACTCCCATTGGTCCATTTTTGTCTTTTGTAAAACTCTAAGTTTAGAAACAGAGCTCTAGAGGAGAGTTCGAGCAATTGGTGAGGTATCTTCGAAATCTGAGAACACAGGAAGAGAGAGCTCGTCGTGCCAAGCACTGTAAGTGAAATTTTTGCTCGATTTGGATCAATAAACAAGGAGTTATGCCCAATTGAAGTTCGGATTGTGCCAAAACTGCATCACTTTTCTTGATTTTGGGGTTTTCGGTGCCAATTGCAGCAGAATTGAGGAAATCACTTCAAAACTTCGTGGTTGCGTTCACTGTCAGGAGGGCTACGACTGTCCAAAAATTTTCGTATCATTTGAGTAATTGAGTAATTCAGGGCGGCCGCTGAAGTAGAGGGGGTCTGAAAAGCTCTTAATCTAGAGCAGCGACTTTAGAGAAGGAGATCTGGAGTTCTACAAACATTCAGGAGTCCCAACTTCACAGGGATGTTCAGCATCCTGTAGACTTCAAATACTGTGAGAAGATTTGAAATTCATCGAGCCAATTCTCTGTTCTATGTCTGAATAGCTGTCTAGGTACCAGAAATTGCCATAATTCTCTTATTCAGAACTTTTCTGTTCATATCTCCGTGTCAGAATTTGATCTCAGGTTGAAACTTCGTCTGTGAGTTCAGTAGTACCTCATTTGCATGTAGGGGAAGTTTAGAGGTCTAAACCTTCATAGTTTTCCTCTCTTTGAGTGTCAAAGTTCACCGCTTAAGCCTATTACTACCAGTGAGACCTAAATTTCGCTTTTTGAGCATATCAGAGGATCCTACACTCCTGTGTGAGTGTTTATAGCTCCTGTTGTGACCTGAAAGCCAACCTCTTGAGTAAACAACCACAGCCAGAAGCCCGGCGCTTTCCTAGGTAGACGGATCACTCCGACACCGTACGTGGATCCGAAGTGCTCCACTAAACGAGTCAAGTTGCGAATCTGCACAATTGCTGACAATCACCGCCACTCAAGAAGAACACTTCTCATGCACAATCGGGAGGGAATCCAAGGAAATCCACCACCTAGAAGACATGGACAAAGCTTCTGCACTCAAATCAGCAATCCATTCCCCGAGAAGAAGTCACATTGGTATTGGGAAGCTCACTCCCTCTACTTCCTGCTCCTACTCCTCGACACACCAGTCTAGCCAACAGGACTGCACGAGGATGCCGTTCCCTGCTCCTAAACTGTCCACTACCTCTATCTACATCTTCGAACCACTGCTGGTAACGAGCATGCAGACCCTCCGGTATAATCCCAATCTATTCGTATGTCTCTAACATCGGGTGTAGTGTTAGTGCGCACAGTAGTGTACACAACCAACTACTAGTGTACTCTGTGCGCCTTTCCTGCTAGAATGTGTAATGTGTCATGTGTGTGCACCATAAAATGTTGATGTGTGTGCAGAACTAGATTTGCTACTCTTCGATCCTACTTATGCATCTGCCACGAGAAAACAAAGGGAACCACCACTAGGGAGAGAAAAGCTGCCCCTCCACATGCAAGCGGTTTCCCCTTCCAATTCTTGTGCTTCCTACACTGCCACATGGCTGTCTAATTAAATTTACACTAGAACTGTCACCCCTAAGATAGCATGTTCGGTTCTTTGCTAAGTTTAGAAATGTCAACTTGTCTCCTACGTTTGCTACCTACTCTGATTGCTCGGAGGCAATCTCTACCTGATCTGCTCCTATCGGAACTACTAACTCGGCTTCTGATAAGCTGGAAAGCCCTGCAATTACCTCGGGTGTCACTGAGGTGACCTCCTCCTCATTGTTCGTCGTTGACTCTACTGTTGCTGCTTCGGCTTCGGCTTCGGCTTCGGAAGACGGAAGCGTCTTTTGGGAAGCTGGGTCGACTTGTGCTTCCTCGCTCTTCTGAGGTACTAGTCCGTCACTAGGAGCCATGGTGACCTCATATGGATCCGGGGAAGTCGGAAGACTCCATGGTGTTGCAGAAGCGGTCTTCTGCTCAGCTCGGGTACTCAAGGACTCCTCCGGTGAGTCGGACTCCATTCCTGAGTGAATTATCAGGAAGGAGGTGGTCTTCCTAGGCACGTTCCTAGGACCCATCTTCCTTGGTGGTGTCGCGTCTTCTGATCCACTGGAATCGTCTTCCCTCATCAGAAGCGTCTTCTGATGAGTACCGGGCATCATCTACGACATCAGAGTGGGAGAGGGAGTCATCGCTGCTGCTCGGTCGTCTTCCATCGAGGTCTCCTCCTTCGCCTCCTGCTGCCCTGCTGGTCCATATCTTGCCAACTGATCTGTCATGAGATCCCCTTTGACCACGTACAGATAACAGAAGAATGGAGTAAGATGTCTTCCTGCCGGGGTACCTAAGTACACCAGCTCTGTCTATACATACGCGTGGAAGAACGCACCCTAGTTGACATTCTCTCCCGCGCACACTGCTTCCAAGAACTCCACGTCCTGATCTCCAAGGTACCTCGTCTTCTGCGCCTTCCCATTATGAAAGAGATGAAGGAACAGCTTCGCCAGAAGACGCTTATGCGGCTCCCGGTAAGATTCGACCTTCCAGCCATTTCTTCCCTGCCTGTCCTCCATGAAGAGGCAAGATGTACTCCCCGGCACATGTCACTCACTCGAGATCCTGGGTAAGATCTTCTTCTCGAACCAACAACCTCGGTTCTCGGATTCTGATCTGTGGAAGGCCCTGCGTCACCAATCTTCGGTCGAGGAAGATGGTCTTCCTTGAGCTACTCCTGCCTTCGTAGGTACACGGTTGCGAGGTGGTAAGGCTGCCCAAACCTCCTCCAGAAGACCCTGGTCGATCGAGGTTCCAATCCCACAGGAAGAAGTCGAGACCCAACTCCTTGATGAAGGGTTTGGTCTCGGCCAACTCTGCTGCCGGTAACACCAACCCTCGAGGATGCATCAACATACTTGAAAATCTATTGCACTAAGCCACACGTTCTTATTGTGAACCGAAGGCTCAGTCCTTCCCAAGCTCTCACAGTATAGCTTCCACTCTCAGAAGACGAATCTAGTCTTCCAGAAGACAGCTACCCCGTCTTCCAAGATTCTAATAGTGCTTCCTAAAATAGCTCTCGTCTTCCGAGCTATATCTAAACAATCCTAACTAAGCAAAGCCTCGCATGGATTCCTAAGAAGACAACCCAACTTGCATTACATCCTACTTCCTAAAAGAAGATACAAGATTTGTGAGAAGTAGAGTGCATAACAGGTTCAGAAGATGGTTGCGGACTCCTGCGATGATAGTGGTCTCTGGGAAGACTCCCGGGACAGCTTCCGATTCAATATCTTTCTCGAAAGACCTCCTGAAGCCAGACTTCCTTTCACTGGTCTCACTTGTCTTCTGCTTCCTACGCGCAATCTATCCTCACAACAGACTCAAGACATTTGCACTCTGTTCTTCTGACTTCTCACCTCTCATACACACTTAGAAGAAGCTTGCTGCATGATGAGAAGACATGACCCTCGACCATTCTCTCCGGATTCTGCCAGCAAGACTTCTCACATCTCTCTTCTAAGTTCGCGAAGAAGAAGGAATATGCTGCTATGGGGCAGACAGAAGAGACCCGTGACGGACCCTCACGTCTTCTCGCGCATTCTGCCAGCCTTTCCAGTCTTCTAGTCTCTCTAGGAAGATGTGGATTTGAGAAGCTTGGAAGACCGGGAGGCACAAGTCTAGTTCCCGACTTCCAACTTCTCGAAATAACAAAACAACTCACAAAGCCACTCGAGATTCGTATCAAGCCTCTCTTAACACCAAAGCAAATCCCATCCATTTCTCGATACAAATTGCACACAGTCGTCTTCCGAAGACAGTCGGGCTTCCGCAGCATCTTCCGAAGACAGTCAGGTTTCAGAAGCGGCTTCCGAAGATGTTCAGATCTTCCAAAGCGTCTTCTGTTCAAGGTTTCGGAGTAGAGGGATGGTAGGGTAGGGAAAGTGATAGCTGGGATCTCCAATTTGAAGACGATGGATAAGGAAGCTCGAATTGCACTCGGGAAGAACCAAGAAGATGGCTGTCGGAAATTGGGCAGCGCTTCCGCGCCCAATGTCTCAGAAGGAAAAACGTGGAGAGGGAATAAATCGATCGGGTTGCCTGCAAACAACTGGGGAAGCGTGTAGTGACGCAGGATTTCTCCTTTTGCCCATTTAGTATACAAGATATCGTTCCCACAGAGGATTTGCACAAGTAACGCTGCTCTAAGTTCTAAGATCTGTTCAAACACACAAACACACGGGTTTTGTCTAGAAATCCCGTCTTCTCACAAAACCACACAAAACCACACGTCTTCCAGACACGCCAAATAGTGCTCTGGAACTAAACAAACAACTACCAACTAAAATATCACACAATTATTCACAGAGAAGCTCGGGAAGACGATCTTCCTGCTTCCAGGTTGCTTCTTCCGGTCTTCTCGATACCGTCTTCCCGAAGCGATTCTCGTCTTCTGGGGGTTCAGCTCGTCTTCCCACACCTCCAGAAGGCTGTCCTGCTTCGCAGAAGTCGACTAGCAACGGTCGTTTCACCTTATTCTCGCACTCACATTCCAACGGGTTAGATAAATCACATGGTGTATGCCCCCTGTAGCCTTCTCAGGCTTCTGCCTACGGAAGTTGTCTTCCTGCAGCACTACAACGACATTCACCTTCACGGAAGCTCAATAGAAGTATCGGAAGCTCACTAGAAGAAGATAAGAAGATGGGGAAGATGGGGAAGATAAGAAAATCCAAACAAGAGAAAACAAGATGAAAAGGGGCAATTAAGATTCCGACAGGCTTCTAGTCCGGATCCTGACTAACAAGCCATCCCTGCTTGTAATAGTTTGGGGAGGAAGACAACAAACGTGAGTACTGTTGCACCGTCTTCTACTCGAGGATGTCGTCTTCTGTTGCGGGAAGAAGGCTTCTTTCTTCTTCACTTCGCTGCTCTGACTGCTCTGTCTTCTGGGATCCCTTACCCAGAAGACCGTTCGTACGTAGATCCCAAGTGCTCTACTGAACGAGTCAAGCTACACTTCCACAACTGCTGACAGTCACCGCCACTCAAGAAGAACACTTCCCATGCACAATTGGGAGCGAATTCAAAGAACCCACCATCCAGAAGACATGGACAAAGCCTCTGCACTCAAATCCACAATCTATTCCCCGAGAAGAAGTCACAATGGTATTGGGAAGCTCACTCCCTCTACTTCCTGCGTCTACTCCTCGACACACCAGTCTAGCTAACAGGACTGCACGAGGATGCCGTTCCCTGTTCCTAGACTGTCCACTACTTCTATCTACATCGTCGAACCACTGCTGGGACGAGTATGCAGACCCCTCATGTATATTCCAAGACTATTCGTATGTTTCCAACAACGGGTGTAGTGCCTCTGCTCTAATGTGTCTCGTCCGCCTGCACCATTGAATCGATGTGTGCAGTCGCTACAGAGTTCTACAGATCTGGTAGCACAGGTAGAACTCTATTTCCTACTCTACGATTCTACTTAACCATCTGCCTCGAGAGCCAAGGGAGACGACCACCAGGGAGAGAGAGAGAGGCGCTGACAAGAGTTTGTCACCTCACATGCATGCGGTCCCTCTTCCCAATTAGCCCTCCACTGTGTTACTCCTACGCTACCTATGCTGCCACATGGGGTCCTAACTATTTTTACATGGAAAACTGCCACCCTTAAGATAGCATGTCCGATCCTACTAAATCTGGAAGTGTCGATTGAGTTTGCTAACTACTCTGATTGCTCGGTGGCAATCTCTACATGATCTGCTCCTACCGGAGCTACTACCTCGACTTCTGATGGGCTGGGAAGCCTTGCACTTACCTCGGGTACCACTGAGGTAGCTTCCCTCTCCTCGCTCTTCGCAGGCCCTGCTGTTTCTGCGGCTGCGTCTTCCTCGGCTTCGACTTCGGAAGACGAGTCGAATGGTGTGTCTTCGGTCTTCTGAGGCACAGATGCAGTACTAGGGACCATGGCGACCTCATAGGGGTCCGGGGAAGTCGCTTCCTCCACGCGGAATACCTGGGAAGACGACTCGTCTTCATGTCTTCCAGAAGACATCATGTCTTCCGGGGCGTCTTCTGGAGTCTTCTCGTCTTCCAACGCTGTCACCACCAAGTGTACAGCGAGATCAAACTCCTCCTTCTCCATTCCAGATCCAGTCGAGGGTGCTGGAGCTTGGGAAGATGCAGTTGCAGGTGTTGGAAGTGAGGGAAGACCATAAAGTGTCTTCACTCCTTCTATCTGTCTATCCAGGTACCTGAACATGCTATCTCTGCATTCCACCAACCTCGTCTTGGACCCGCTGTCCTATTCCCTAGCTAAGGTAAGTAACTTCTTACCCGCGGTGAAGTTGAACTTCTTCCGAAGCGCTTCTACCGACTGAGCTAGCATCTTTTACGCACGAGCCTCCGCTGCTTCCTTCTGCGTCTTCTCCACTGCAGCTCGCGCTTCTGTGGCTTCTCGCTGCGTCTTCCAAGTTGTTTGCTCTTCTGCGAGGGCAGTGATCTTCTCCCGCACTCGAAGAACTTCCTGATCGCGCTGTTGTACTCGCGCCTGCAACTCTTGGTTGCTCTTCCGAAGTTGCATCGACTCTTTGGCAGAAGCGGCTGCTTCCGCCTTGTACCTGGCTGCAAGCTTCTCCGTGGTGTGGAGACTAGCTTCCAGCGACTCCGTCTTCTGCTGGCTGTCTTCCTGTCGCAGCAAGGTGGGCAGACCGAATCCAGGTTGTAACGGCCTCTCTTGTGCCATCGCTCTCTTCTCTAGCAACTCCATCGATGGCTGGATCTCCTTCTGGAAGTAAGCACTGAATTCCTTCAGTTGTCTTCCTGCGGAAGACAAGTTCATCCCCACCACTCGCTCTGCGGTGTCGACCTTGTCTTCTAGAGGCAAGGATGCCTCTTCCACCACTACGGCCTTCATCTTCTGCGCACGAGAAGAAGCTACTCTTCTCATCTTCCGGGGTGGAAGACTCCTCATGGCAGGAGCGGCTCTCCTCTTTGCGTTTCCTCGCATCGCAGTAGGAGTGCCCATCCATCCTTCGTCTTCTGGAGTCTTCGGAAGACTCCCAGGTGTTACAGAAGCTGTCTTCTGCTCCGATCGGGTACTCAGCAGCTCTACCTCCGAGTCCGACTCCGATTCTGAATGAATGAGAGAGATGGGTGTCCTCGGTACGCTTCTGTGACCCATCTTCCTCACTGGTGTGGCGTCTTCCGACCCACTAGACTCGTCTTCCCTCACCAGAAGCGTCTTCTGGTGAGAGCCGGATCTCAGCTGTGGCATCAGAGTGGGAGGGGGCGTTGCTGCTGCCTCTCGGTCATCGTCTTCCGGGGTCTCCTCCTTCACCTCTTGTCGCTCCGTCGGCCCATACACTGCCAGCTGACCTTCCCTAAGATCCCCCATGGCTACATACAAGTAGCAGAAGAAGGGCGTCAGGTGTCCTCCCGCCGAGGTACCCAAGTATGCTAGCTCCGTCTGTACGTAGTTGTGGATGTACGCGCCCCAGTAGATTGGCACTCTGTCATCCCACACTGATTCCAGGAACTCCATGTCCTGATCTCCTAAGTACCTCGTCTTCTGCGATTTTCCCTTGGGGAAAAGATGCAGAAACAGCTTCGCCAGAAGTCGCTTCTTCGGCTCCCGGTAAGACTCTATCTTCCAACCGTTCCTCCCCTGCCTGTCTTCCACAAAAAGGCAGGTGGTACTCCCAAGCACATGCCATGAACTCACAATCTTAGGCAAGATCTTCTTCTCGTACCAATATCCTCGGTTCTCGATCTCAGGCCTGTGAAACGCCTTACGCCACCAGTCTTCTATCCAGAAAGATGGTCTTCCTCGAGCTACTCCTGCCTTCGTAGGTACACGGTTACGAGGTGGCAACGCTGCCCACACCTCCTCCAGAAGCCCTTGATCTGCGAGGTTCCAATCCCACAGGAAGAAATCGAGACCCAACTCCTTGAGGAAAGGAGTGGCCTCGGCCAATTCTGCCGCTGGTAACACCAAGCCTCGCGGATGCATCGACATACCTGGGAGATCTGTTGCACTAAACCACAAGCACCTACTATGAGCTGAGGGTTCAGTCCTTCCCGAATGCCCACAGTCTAGCTTCTACTTCTCAGAAGACGAAACTAGTCTTCCAGAAGACAGCTACTCCGTCTTCCGGGATTCTAACAGTACTTCCTAGATAGCTCTCGTCTTCCGAGCTATATCTAAACAATCCTATCTAAGCAAGGCCTCGCATGGATCACCCAGAAGACAACCCACCTTGCATTACATCCTACTTCCTATCAGAAGATACAAGATTCGCTAAACACAGGTGATGGTTGCGGCTCCTGCGGTGACAGTGGCCTCTGAGAAGACACTCGAGACAGCTTCCGATTCGATGTCTTTCTCGGAAGACTTCCAGAAGTCAGACTTCCCTTCACTGGTCTCACCTGTCTTCGTCTTCCTACACGTAATCTATCCTCACAACAGACCCAAGACAATTGCACTCTGTTCTTCTGACTTCTCACCTCTCATACGCACTCAGAAGAACCTTGGTGCTCGGTGGGAAGACATGACCCTCGATCATTCTCTCCAGATTCTGCCAGCAAGTATTCTCACGACTCTCTTCTAAGTTCGGGAAGAAGAAGGAACGGCTGCTGTGGGTCGGACAGAAGAGACCCGAATGGACCCTCACGTCTTCTCACTCATTTTGCCAGCCTTCTAATCTTCTAGTCTCTCTAGGAAGATGTGGAGTTGAGAAGCTTGGAAGACCGGGAGGCACATGCCTAGTTCCCGACTTCCAACTTCTCGAAATAACAAAACAACTCACCACTCCACTCAGGATTCGTACCAAGTCTCTCTAAACACAAAAGCAAAGCAAATCCACTCTTGATACGAATTGTGTTTAGTCGACTTTCGAAGACAATCTTCCGAAGACGATCTTCCGAAGACAGTCAAGTTCAAGAAGCGTCTTCCGAAGATGTTCCCATCTTTCGAATCGTCTTCTGTTCCAAGTTTCGGGGATAGAGAGGTAGTGGGGTAGAGAAATTGATAGTTGGGGTCTCCAATTTGAGGGCTAGGAGTAGGGAAGCTCGAATTGGGCTCGGGAAGAAGCAAGGAGATATCTTGACAGAAATTGGGCAGCGCTTCCGCGCCCAATGTCTCAATGTCTCAATAGAAAGAATGGGGGGGTGGGTGATCGATCAGGCTGCCTGCACACAATCAAGGAAGCGCGGGGAGTACCAAGAAAAGGCGAGAAGAAGTGGGAAGGGGAAAGAACAGGAGGAAGAACCTGTACAGTCTTCTTCGGCTCCCCGAGTTGCCTTCGACCTCCGCGCGCTTCTGGCTCTTATCCTAGCTTCCAATGCGACTCCACACGACTGCGCCTGCTGTCAATTTCGGTCCACACCTCGATTCCACCTTCGCCTCTACTCGCCACTCTTCACTGTCAGCTTCTCGGAAGCTCCACAGAAACGCCTTCGCTTTCTCTGCTGTTTGTGCTCCCGCAATTCGTTCTCACACTTCGCCTAGCTGCCAACTTGTTCTCTCCTACCTCGATGTCTCACTCGATTCCTCTCTCAATGCTAACTCGCGAAGCTCACTCTCTCAATCGATCTTCTCAAGCGCGCTGTGCTGCGGGAAGTTGGAATGCGCCTAATGTGCTTCCTCACGCCTCTTTCCCGCAGATTAGGGGTTCTCGACCTTGGGTGTCTTCCTGACCTACCTACCTATTCGATGCGCCCCAGTAGGTACACCTACTGTTTTACACGAAAACTCGTGGTTGGCCTTCGCGGTTGCTGTCTTCTGGAAGACAGATGTCTTCCACCGTCTTCTCATCTTCCGCCGTCTTCTCGTCTTCTGAAGACGCAACTGAGAAGACGCTCTTCGGAAGACGGTCGTCTTCTGAAGAAGTCAACTTCTTATTACAAACAGCTCTTAAGATCATCTTCCTGTTAAGGAAGACGTAACCTTAAGTAACAACGCTTCTTCAGTTATACAAACAAGTCATTATTCTTAAAAATTTCAAAAATTCGTGCATCCTGTAATTTGTGGGCACCACAAAGCGCGGGGGATACCAAACAAAGGTGAGAAGCAGTGGGGAAGGGAAAAGAACATGAGAAGAACCTCTACAGTGTTCTGTCTTCTTCCCGGCCTTCATTCAGTCTTCTGCGCACTTACGACTTCGACCCCAACTCCAATGCGACTCCACTAAGCTGCTGCCGCTGCCAATGCCTCGCCACTCCTCAATCGAAAGGTTCCTCCTCTGATTCCTCGCAGCTGCTCTTCAATGTCTGCTTCCGGGAGTCTCCAGAAGACCCCTTCAGCTCGATGCGATTTCTACTCTCATCGATTTGCCCTCGCCTTCTTCCTAGCTGTGAATCGATCCTGGCTCCACTCAATTTCACTCTGCTGCCTTCACTCAACTCGATTACCTTCCAATTTGATCTTCTAAGCCAAAGCAACCTCGATGTAGGAAGTGGTAGTGTTCTTCGCTAATGCGCTTCCTTCGCATCTTCTCGCGCAGGTTTAAGGATTCTCAACCTAGATGACCTACCTGACCTACCTAACCTACTCAGTGTTACATGGTGGGTACACCTACTTCTTTACTTGGAATTACGTGGTTAGGCTTCCGCGGTTGTCATCTTCCGGAAGATACATGTCTTCAGTCTTCCGTCTTCGGAAGACACAACCGAGAAGACGCTTCCCGAAAGACGGTCGTCTTCCGAAGATGTCAACTTCTTATTACCAAAAAAATTGTAAGATCATCTTCCTTCTAAGGAAGGCGTAATCTTAAGTAACAACGCTTCTTCAGTTATACAAACAAGTTATTAATCTTAAAAATTTCAAATATTCGTGAATCCTGTAACTTGTGGACACCACACTTGTCTTAACTCTTGGGTCGAGCCTAAGTCTAGACGTATAAGTCTGAACTGGAACATGCCTTGGTACTAGCCCAACTATCTCCTCATACCCCCTAGAGTACACCCGTCCGTCGAACTATGGGGTCTAGTAACTCGTCTTGGCCCATCCAAGCGTCGAGCCGTCCTCATATACACTTTTGAGGATCGGCGACCCTGCCCTCCTCTTTGGTCTCTGAAAATTATATCGTAACCTGATAACGGGATCGGTCATAATTCTTAGTTCTGGTTCAGTTCGGAGAGTTCTTAGTGTCATTGGAAAACTCTCGCCAAGACCTTTCGAACGATACCTTACTTGTCTCAAGATCTTACATGAAGCTCCGTCCACGATCCAAAACGTCACTGGAGCTCCAGCACTTGACGTTTTTTTGAAGAACCCGTGTCCAGTGCCAAACATGGACTTTGTGGTTCCGGTTAGCGTCCATTTGCACCGGATCCATATCCCGGTCCGCTTGGACTCACGTCTTGGACCACGTCTTACACTTCCATTTTGATCCGTTTCTATACTTATCCCATAGGTCAACGTTCGTCTGGGGTTTTCTTGGGATAGATGTAACAACCCAGAAAAACACAATGTATCAGAAATAGTAAATTAAGGATCGTTCTCAGGAAGATACAGTTAACAATTACACAAAACACAGTACTACAACGTCACAATGATAATTCTGATAGTTTTATGTTATTCTCAAGGAAAGGAATAATATCCGAATGAGAGTTTAAGTCTAATAAGAAACTAAACCCAAGCACAACCTGATAAATCGAATATAAACAGCAATGAAATAGTTTTTGATCAGGGACCCTTCCAACAATACATATAAAAGATTCGAGAAGATAGATGTATGAACAATTGAGATAGCAAGTACTGCTGAAATGTTACTAGTCTTCTTCTGAAAAGACAGGAGAATACAGACTTCACATCAAGGCTCAAAGAATAGGCCTCTACTCTTCCTAAGAAGTGTTCTTCCAACTAAATCCTCACTCTTAAGAATCCCATTTATTTGAAGAAGACAGACTTAAGACGAATCCACTATGTTCCGAACTCTTCTTACAATTTAACTTATGCTCCTCCACTTAGTAACTAATATGTTCTCAGATTCTCGAAATGTCTTTCACTTAAATAGCCCAAAGACTCTCTTCGCCGAAGATCAACTTCGGGGGTCTGCATCAATCAGATTTACTCCTGCGACAGCAAACTACGTTCTTCGTAGGTAATTGTCTTCGCTTCAAAATATTCACACTCTCACTTCGCAATCTTGCGTAATTGAAAATTAACTAACAAAGACTGAAAACATAGAAAAGGTAAAATAGAGATCTCCCGCTCTTATAGTTAAATCTCCTTAGTACAAGTAGAGATTTCAAAATCTCCTCAGCCGCTCCATCGTCTTATGATGTTCTTGCCGTCAAGTAACATCTTTCTCAAAAAGTGCATATAAAGACTCGGCAACATGCGCATAACGAGGAATGCTCATACAAAAACACACAAGCTCATAAGAAATGTCAAACCTCAGTGATACTAATATAGTCTACTATTCTTGCTATAACATCTATCTTTTACGGGTTTGGTCGTCTCTCCAAAGTATCGCACAAATGACCAACCACCACAATCTATGACACCCCAATTGAGATTTTGTACTTGATAGAGTGAGGTGTACCACCTCCAAACATGTCAGAATATGACCCACATCTCAAATGTTGTTTGCAACAAACTTTCTGCAACAATAAGAAGTCACAATTTCGTCCTTGTCTTCCACCGGATACCTTTTCATAAGAATATCATCCAGAAATAGGATAATGACCTCAAGTACAAACTCATGTAACACCTTATGCATCACATTTCGCATATGGACTATTGAGTTTGTCACTCTTTGAGGAAGCATACACATCCACATCAACTCCAAATGTGTATGCATGGTAGTCAAGTCTCTAGTTTCCAAAGCAAACTGTAACTTACCGTAACCTAAAAACAGATCTCCAATAGAATGGGTTGACCTCTCATCAAACTTCTCGGTTATCTCATCCAACATAGATCCTTATCCCAACATTTTGAATCATGAATGAATGAATGAATGAATATCAAGCCCAGAAGACCCAAAGAGTCAAAAGACGAAAAAAAACACAATACAAAGTCAACATGTGAACCTAGGAAACCCTAGGAGATCGTATCAATGCGTAGCATTGGTACGACAAGAAGCTATATCTCTAATATAAAGCCCTAGTGGAAGAGCTGACATTTGTAAAAGTGTATAGAAATCACTAGCAATTATCTTATGTCTACATCTAATCTCATCATACAAGAGACATATAATGAATACATGGTCCTCATCCTCTGTCTGATCTAAATCACAAAGTCTACAAAGACGTTCACTCCTAACAATGTTTAACCAACGTCCTTCCTCAATACCAAGTCTATGAGAGCTAGTGTGGTGCTGAGCGATGATATGTCGAAGAGAGATTGAAATAGGTGCTCGGAGGTACTATTGTTCACAATACACCAACATGGGATTGACCTGCTGCTGATAATAAGTCATCTTGGTCTTGGGTTGAGACCATATAGCATGTAAAAACCTTTTCTGAATCATCTCTCGAAGAGCAATAGGTGGAAGATCAAAATCACGCTCAAAATTGTTCCATTTTCCACACCAAGCCACCACATCAGCATACCAACTGAATGAGAATGTAGCTCTTAGAGCTTGACAAGGTAATCTTGTCTCTCCAAGAGATCTCACTCTTGAGACATAAATGATAGTCAAGTAAAGAGCTTTAGCTTCCACGAATAAGCAACCTGATTCAGCAAGGAGCATAGCATATGGTGTTTGGCATCCTACACCAAGCTCCACTTGTAAGAACACTTTTTGAACCTTCTCAATACGTCCCCAAGCTTCTTTCCTTGCACCAGATCCCCACACTTGAACACCATAAAGTATCACAGACAAAACCAAACTCTTGAAGATAAACTTTCTCAACTCCCATGTTAAGAGATAAGCACGTCGACAACGATTCAAAAGAGAGTACAAAGCTTTGTAACAAGCTTTAACTCTCTTATGAATGCACAAAACCCAACTGTAGTTATGAGAGAAGTCAATGCCCAAGTACTTATCCACTTGTTGTAAAACTTGACCTTTGTAGAGAAAAGAATGGCGAACTTCTGAACCCACCACCATCACCTTGGACTTCGAAAGGTTCACTTTCATAAGCATGTTGTTGCAAAAGACCTCAAGAGCATCCAAATGTCGTTGTAAACTCAAAGGATCATGTAATAGAAGAATGATATCATCAGCATAAATCAATGCTTGAATGATATACATTCCTAACTTCACACATTCTCTTCCAAATTCAGCAAGACATCTCTCCATGTCTTCAATGAAGATATCAAATAGAGTAGGAGAGAGAGGACAACCTTGAATGACTCCAATGGTGCTAAAGATCTCCTTTGATTGTGTAGAGGTGAGCTTCACATAAACTCTTTCATAGAGTTTAGAAACAGCTGATATCATGTCTTTAGGAACACCAATGGCAACAAGTCTATCCCATAAGAGCTTCTTAGGCACCATATCAAAAGTTTTTGTGTAGTCCATAAAAGCAGCATAGAGAGATTTATCATTGTCTTTTGACTTCTCCCAAGCAACATGAAGACAAAGGGTATGATCAATGGTGCTAAAGGTAGGACGAAAACCTGCTTGTGAACAAGCTCTCACATTGGATCCTTCTGCCCAAACATTGAGTTTTCTCTCTAGCAAGCTCACATACAACTTGACAAAGATGTTGCCCACCATGACAGTTCTATAGTTGACAACATCATCCCTCTTGCCTGACTTGTGAATGAGAATCACTTTGCGCATGAACCAACTCTTAGGGAAACCATGTACATCACCATCATTCAGAAGCTTGGTAAGTATAGGAATGAGAGAATCACCTCCTCTTTGTAGTAGCTCCGCAGAAAGTCAGTCTAGATCCTCAGATTTTTCACTTGTAAGCTTCCTGAGCTGATGTCGTACTTCATCCATTGAAAAGGTCTGCGGTAGTCCTTCACTTTGTGGCACACATGGTGCATGTGGAGAGAAGTAAAGTTGCTCAACGTAGGACATCAAAGCTGAAGGGTCAAGACTTGGTGAACTTTGACGAAATGCTAAACGTCTCCAAAAAGCTTTGGGATTCTTCTGAAAATCAAAAGCAAGTTCCAAGCCTTTCTTTCTCAAGAAAGCTCTCTTCTTACATTTGACCAACTACTTATATAAGGTTGTTGCTTCCAAGTCACAAGCCTTGTCTAAAGCCTTTAATCGAGCAAGTTTGCACTCTTCATCAAACCAACCATTGTAAGATTTACCTCTGAGCTTTCTGCTTGAGTGTTGAGAGTAAAACTGAGTTGTAATATTCTTCAAGACATCGGTCAATTGTGTATCTCGTTTGTCAAGACTGTGACTCCACTGTGTAATAGATATCAAGTTCTCAAGAGCAATTTGATAAAGATGTATTTTGCGGTGATCAAGACGAAGTCTAGAAGTAGTGTTGCTCCCATCAAAACCTTTCAACTTGTAAGATGCAAATGAGCTAGACAAGGATAGTAAGAACAGTAGAGGAGTGTGACCAGATTCAGGTTGTAGATCCAAAACTTTCAAACTTCAAACTTCAAACATGACATTATTAATAGGTTGTAAATCTTGGATGAAGCGCAAAGCTCTTGTCTGCTTAGGCACTTTGAACCATCGGCTAGAATACACAACCATAGACGGTTCAAGAATACTCATCCACATCTTCTCTTTCAACAACTCAATAAGCTCCGATAGCCAGACACGAGGGACTAGAATCGGCTTCAGGTCTCAAGAGACGTAAGGAAAAAGGAGATTAACCGAGCTATCACATTCATATCAACACTACCAATCTCCTCAGCTGAGAAAGAAAATGCCTTACCATGACTAACAATCATATGCTCGAGAGCTCTTTGTTCTACTTTAGTCAAGAAGTCACCTCCTCTTATCTGGAGCTACTCAAGTGTCTCTTGAGTAAACTGATGTCATATTTGTGTAGGATCTATGAGTATAGGCTCAGTGACCGCTAACTCATCTTCTGTTGTGAATCAATAGACAATTGGGTCGCCACTAGCTTTACCTTCTTTGTCACGACTTTATACTTGGTGTGCACCTTTGCTTCTTGATGGACACACCAACAGCTTGCATCATTCTAAACACTCGTTAGTCTTGGATGAGGACGATATTGCAAATATGAGATAATCTCTTCATCGACTCTACGAGAGTGGATCTGAATCATCACGCTATCTCCAATCTGCTCCATCAACATATCTACATCATCTAACCAACGAACAAAAATTGTACATCTACCAACTCCTCGTATACACTAGAAACTACCTCATTTCTTTACAAAATTCATGTACAACACATATATGCTACATGCTTTTCATATCTGCTTGCTACCCTTTATAGTCAAATCCTCTACCGTGTGTAAACTCACTCGAATCATCAGAACTGAAAGCCATCAAACCAGATTTCCAACTCTATATTCTATACATACTCTTAGAATCTTGAGTAGTCTCTGCAGCAACCTCTTGTGATCTCTCAGGCTACTCAAGCGAGACCATGGTAGTGGTAGACCCTTCACTCTTGCCATCCCGTCCTACAAGAGTGGGTTATGAAACCCCTTACTCATACAGATAAGAGAATCTCTCAAAGTATGTATGTTTCTTTCGTGATTTGTATGAACGATGAAAAATTGAACATAACGTCTATCACCTAGACTACGGATCTTAGCATAATGAGATCTGTCATCCATTACCTTGGTCTCCATCCGAACAACAATGACATACGACTGATCAAGTAAAAAAGGATGAGAAGCAGAAGATTACACAAAGAATTGTTGATCTACCTCCACATCATATATCTTAACCCTAACATTAAGACAAGTGTCGTATAACTCACCCTTCTAGTTGTTTGCAGCTCGCAACACCCAACCATGGTTTACTTTGATCGACCATCAAAGTGAACCATGATCGGGTTCTAAGAATAAGAAGGAGAGTATTTTGAGTTGAGACACCCATAGGTTGTACAATTTTCACCCTGATTGTTGGTTAGGTCTAAAGGGTTAGTTTGGAGGGTGGTGAACATCAAGATGTCTCTCAAAGTTGAAGATTTTTGAGAGATTTAATTTCAAGACGCATCATGAAGTTGATGATGTTTGAGAATCGGTTGAACTTCAAGAAGTTGATAATTTTTGAAAAGAATACAACAAAACTTAGAAGACACACAACTCTCTACTCATAGAAAGAGTGAGAAGGAGAGTTCAGGTCAGAGAAATTTACTAAAATTGTACAAAGGAACTTCAGGACGCGTTCTAAGTTGAACGGGAGAAAAAAAGGAAGGATAAGCTTCAGAGGGCACAACTCCTTACTCGGGAGTTTGTTTGAGCCGTGTTTGTCATCATTGGGACTAGTTCGACAAGAGGATGTGTAGGAGAGCTCATATCAGAGAAAATCAACAAACGTTTGTAAGTGAACTTTGGGACGCGTCCCAAAGTCGAATCTACGATAGAACGTGTTGGATATCACTGGAACCAACTCCTTGAGGAGATGTCTTGGAGAGGTCAGATTGGGAAAATCTCTAAACCTAAAATAAATAAGGAGGTTGAATAAAGAAAAAAAGATAAATATTTATGAGGACATAACTCCTTGCTCAGTAGTCCGTTTCAGGCATGATTGGTATCTTGAGAATCAACTTGACGAGAGAAACGAGTTGGGAGGATCAGATTGGAGATTCATCAAGTTCTCTTTTTACAGTTCAAGTGAGAGAGAAAGGAGAAGTATAGACTTTGAAGTGACATAACTCCATGCACGAGTAATCGTTGGAGGTGAATTGAGTATTCTCAGAATCAGTTTTTGGAGGAGAATATTTACTTACATCTCTGTGGGTTCGATCTTTATATTACTACTTTTGAGCATCTTCTGGTTTTCTTGTGTGTTACACCACAAATACTTTCCACAATCAAATACCCAACATATTCCTCATCACTCTTTCACTTATTTGAGAAATTGGGAGGTCCAATGCATGCACTCAAGGTGTCATTGGGTTCAGATCAATGCAGGCTACGCGTTGGTTAAGATGGTTCGTGAAAAGACGAATTGAAGAGTGTGTCCTGAGATAAATTGAGACGCATGGAAAGAGTTTGGAGTGCTTCAGTGACATGTGAAGAAGAGTTGGACCGTTCGGCTCATTTTGGAGTCCAAACTTGCTGTCCTTAGATCCATCGGGATCAAATGCTAAGTTCTTCAGGAAATTGAAGATGATACAAAATTTCACGATTTGGGAGTTCTGGGTGAAATTGGCTCGTAAGGAAACGCTTATGTCAATTTTAGTCGTCTGTGATCTGAGATTGGGTTGTTCTTCGCGGTCAGTGAACCAAGTTCTTCGTTCTTGATGCTTATGCGATCAGAGAGTCTACACTTACGCATAAGAGAAGATCGTATGTGGATTGGATTGTTGGTTTGGAGGTGGTGAGCGAGTTTGAGCCGAAGGAGTTCATTTAGGTCAATTTTTTGCTTCCTGCGATCAAATTTCTTGCGTGGTTTTGTGAGGAGAACTCCAAACAACTTGTTTGGAGTCTCGTTGGATTCAAGGTAGCTAGATCTACCTATCAGAGAAGACGAATCTTAGATCAAGCGATTTGTTTGAACGGTGTGCGTGATTATAGGCTGCAAGAAAGAGATTTTTAAAGTTCAATCACTTGCGATCAAAAATCGATGATATCTCGGCTGTTGGGAGTCGTATTTGGGAGTTCTTGGGACAAACGGAGTTAGGAAGGAAGTCCTTATTGACATCTGAAGATGGTTTAGCGAAAGAAGAAAGTTTCTAGATAGGTTTTTTTTGATTCCTTTGCTAAGATTTTCGTCTTTTTGAGAGTGTTGGAGTTCTAGTTAGTTATGTACAGCTTGTGATAGCTAGCTTTAGCTAATGGCTTGTACACATACGTTGTTTGGACTTGGGTTTGAATCATGTGATGGTGGTGCAGCTCTTTTTGTTGACAAATGGATGTTTCTCTTGCTTTGAGCTACGTTTTGATAATTTTGGCTCTGGGTTGAGATTCAACGACTCGTTTTAAGGAGTTTGATGCAGATTACAGACCGCTCCGGTTTGTTTCTCGATTTTGTATTCTTAGAAGAAAGAACCAACAATGTATTTAAATTGAGAGTTGGTATATATTGCGACGCTCGTTCTCGTGCTTGTCTCTCTCTTTCTTGTTTCTGTTCAGCACCTGATATCTCCACATCCAAGAACCTCGTATTTTCTTGGACAACTTTCACGTAATATCTGATACGACACCGGGAGTGATTTTTGCTTGTGAGAATAAAAGACAATCATAAAGAATCACCTTTGTCACTTGTTTATTACATTTGGATAATATTTACTTGCATCTCTGTGGGTTCGATCATTATATTACTACTTTTGAGTATCTTTTTGTTTTCTTGTGTGTTACACCACAAATACTTTCCACAACCAAATACCCCACATATTCCTCGTCACTCTTTCACTTCGAGTTCACATATGGTGAACTCGAAGTGAAAGAGCTAGGGTGGAAAGTTCTAGTGGTTCAAGAAAAGAAGCAACAATGAGTGGGGATGGAGATGGTGCTACCAATTATGGGGCATTGTCAAATATGCAATTTGATCCTACAACAGGATCAATGTTTCAAGCGTTCACGTTGTTCTTGCAAAACAACAATCAAATGAGCGAAAGGAAGCACTTGCAACAAAGGTGTTGCACGCGGTGGTTACAAAGGTGGATCAGTTAGACGGGAGGGATGTCTCATAATACTTGAGACATTATTCTAAAGAGATGGAGATGAATTGGGTGTCAAAAAGGAGATGACTGAGACTTTCTCATTGGTGACAACATACAAAATCAGAGAACATAAGAAGGATATTAAGGAGCACTTCGGGAAGGATTGAGAGGAGTTCTCAATAGCTATGAAGGGAGAATATTTCCTAGAGGACTTGGATAGAGTTACTAGGAGATATTTCTTAGAACGGGTGCAACTTAGCTCTTAAGAGAATTTGAGAAACAATTCTTGAAACTCACGCGAATGGAGAAATTGACAACGCAGGATAACGTTGTACATAGAACATGGTGTAAGAAAAGCTAGTAAATGATGTACAGAAAATTTCCTTTAAGGAATATGTACAAACTTTGTTTATCTTTTGAACGGAAAGACATGCCATCCTAGTGATAGGGCATCCTCATAAGAGAAAAGTGGTCTCAAGAACAATTCCCCTTGGCCTGTGTTTCCTATTCCGGCATGTTGGAAGGGAGTCTATGTTGGATATGCATCCACGTCCTGCATATCTAGGGACGGGAGACCAGTATCTCTCTTAATCGGGCTTCTTGGCCTAAGCCTTTGCATGTCACCTTGAATATACCATGGGAGATACTTGGTGCGCATATGAGGGGCTGTAAGCCATGTGGGGCGACCTCATAAGTGTAGAGGCTTCGGTCTACATTGGATGACTTGTGATATATTCAAGGTGGCATCAAGAGTACGAGAAACTTTTATTAATCAAGGGGCTAGCTTAGCTAGAGGTTGCTTTGATAAGTAGTTGTGCGTATAAGGACAGTAGGGGCAACTTAGCTAGAGGCTTATCTTTTAGGTAAATCAACTTGCGGTGATTTTCGACGAGGACTTTTATAGAGAACTGATAGGAGATAGAAGAGACGCACGCAGGAGAGAGAGGGGAGATTTTTGAGAACTGAAGACTTTGATGGTGGAGTCGATATTGAAATAAATATTATTGAGTCTTGAAAGACCCATGTGTGTATATCTGAGTTTTTTATTTGTATTTGGTGGACGCAAGAACCATAATTTTGAGTTCCGATAGCCTGCAACAATCTGTTTTCTTTTTTATCGTTCCTCTGATAGATCACAGTCAAGAGGTCTGCCCTCCCTTAGAAAGACTCTCGCCACGACATCACTGTGTTCGATAGTTTCGTGTATGCTTGGTCTCATTAGAAAGCACTCGTTGAGATGCTTCCAACAAGTCCATGCTTACATGATTTGGAGATTTATTTGTATTATGCGGATCTATTTGAAGTAGTTTTTGCTCTTGCAGGTGATGGAGGAGATTAAACAACTCCTTCATAAGGTACTTGATGCGGTGGAAGAGATATTTTTTGAAGTTGCAGATCTGCATCGTGAGCTTATTTCACACAAAAATGAGCTTTGCACCGTTATGGCAGATGTTCATGCATTGAAAAAAATGTAAACTGTTGTAGCCATCACCACCAAAGAAATCTCTTCTATACTCTCAACGTCTGCTGTTTCTGCTGAGGAGAAATCTGTTGTGGTAAATGATGGTTTCAAGGAGGTTCTGGAGAAGTTGGAATTGAAGATGAAATCTTATGCAGAAGCTACCAAGGTGACACAAGTCTCTTATTTCCAAGAGCAAGATGAGAAGCAAAACCAACTCTCTAGGGTGAAAAGTGAGAATTTATGGTTTACCGGAGATAGAGAAAGAAGACACCAAGGAAGTTGCTATCACTTTCTTTGCTGATACGTTTCATGTTCACAAGCATGTACTAGTTCAGGCTTATCGCATCTGAGAAAAAGACTCACAACCCCGATCCATTATCGCGAAGTTTGCTGATCAAGGACAACGAGATACAACGATGGCTAACAAAGTTGTCTTGAAGAGGAGGCAGTTCTGGTTGGATCCATATCTTACACCGCTACAAGTTGAACCCAAGTGTAAGGAGCTCACTAAGATAAAAGAAGCTCAACAATGAGAGTTTGTTGCTTTTTTGAGAGATTGACGTGATGTGATTACTCAAAGGAAACGAGATGCCTCCAAATAGCAATTCTTGACCCTCAAAGTTATGATGTAGAACATTCATAAGTTTACCGAGTCAAAGTACACAAGTGGTTTACCGATTTGAGATAAAGCTGATATCATCAACATGGTGGAGACGTGGGAGCATGAAGAAAACAATATATGTGAGTTGGCTGGTTTTACTTTGGTTGGATCTACTTCTTACAAGCGCAAGAGACATGGAGGACATGGCTTTGGAGGTATTGTGACTTACGTCAGTCTCATTTACATCAACTTGTTGAGGTGGTGTTTCGTGATGTTGGGGGGCATTATCAATGGCTTCGAGTTGGTGAAGAGATTAGATCTGCATGTTATATTACAATATGTTATATTGCACCTTTGAACATGCCCATTTATCTCACTAAAGCTTGTAGTATGAGCCAAACCATTCCATCGTCTTTCTGTAGATGTCCTGAAATGTCAAGAGAAAGATAAAGTCTTTATAGTCGAAGACTTCAATGCCGAAATTCATAATAACCAATTCACACAATTTTATGAGTCTCATCACTCCGCTATTCTAGAAGAAGATGATGATTCTCTCTGGTCTCGTGTCTCCTAGATACTTCCACAAATGACATGAAAGAGCATTTTCTAACCTTTGGAGCAATCTGCAGTTTGAAAGTTTGAACAATACATCTCTTTCTCTCATTCTAGTCAGAACACATATGTCTCTACATCTAGAACAAGCACAGTAGACGATCTCCTTGTCTCAACTATTGATAGCTCTTCTATTTCCACGTTTGAAGTACTGCAACTCCAACCTGAATCAGATCATACTCCTTTGTTGTTCTCACTATCCTCGTCTAGCTTTTATTTATCTTACAAGCCAAACGGATTTGCTGATAGCACCAATACCTCATAGCTACGTCTTGACCACCACAAAAGACATTTGTACTTTGTTGCTCTTAAAGACTTTTTATCTATCACAAAGTGGAGCAATATATTGACCACCGTGATGCAAAATTGACTGATATCTTGGATAGCAAGATGAATGTTGTTCCTTCAGGAGTTCAACTTCACAGTTCAGACTATACAAGGTATTCATCATGAGAATGCTCATTACTTGTCTCGGCTGAGGACGGGGAGAACGAGTGGATACAATGGCAGATGATTTTTCAGATGATGAACTATTTCAGCTGACAGTATAGCACCTGGTATGAAGTACTGTGATTTGTACAGATATTTACAAATGTTGCAGTATCCAGAAGAAATGGATGTAGAACAACGAATAATCTTCATACATCATGCTCTTACGACCGTACGAGTTGAAGAATGAGATACTATTCAAAAGGGGACCTGATGAGGAACTTCGAAGATGTCTAGAGACACATGAGATATCACAAGTGATAGGTGCACAACACTCGGAACCTGAAGGTGGACACTATGCGCTGGGAATACTATGAAAAATATCCTCTCAGCTGGATACTGATGGTCAACAATGTACAAGGATGTACATGAGATCATCAAGAAGTGTGATAGCTGTCAAAGAGTGGGCAAGCCTACGTCAACCACTCAATGACCGTTATATCCGATACTTCCAGTAGCACCATTCGAAAAATGGAGTATTGATTTTGTAAGATCTATACAACCTACAACACGCCGCACTAAGAGAAGGTACATTTTGATAGCTACTGATTATGCAACGAAGATGAAGCATCAGCTACCAAGAAAGATGACGCATCTACTGTAGCTGAGTTTTTGTAGACACAAATCATTACTCGATCTGGATGTCCATTGGAGTTGGTGAGTGACCAAGGTACTCATTTCTTGAACAAGATGATAGAGGAACTTAGATACTATTTTGGTATAAAGCACCGGAGACAACACCGTATAATCAAAAGCTAATGGATTAACGGAGAAGTCTAATGGAGTGTTGTGCAAGATTCTGAATAAGATGATAGTGAATCATGCGTATGATTGAGATACAAAGTTACCAGCTGTCTTGTGAGCATTTCAGAATGCAGAAAATATAAAGACATGTCAGACACCTTTTTTCCTAACATATGGCATGCCACTGATTATGCGAGTTGAATTTGATGTACATACTCACAGAATTTTATCTGAAGATAGACTATCAGTGGAGGAGAGCCAATTGTTACGACTCAAGAGTCTTATAACACTTGAGAAAGACCACGAGGAGTCCACAAGACTAACGGATGTCATCCAAACGAGCGGAAAGAGAAGTACGATAAGAAGATACGTAAAGTGAATATCGAAGATGGCGATTTAATGTTGCTGTATGACAGTAGATACACTAAGTTTCCAGAGAAGTTACATTTATGTTGGATGTATCCTTATAAAGTAACGCGTCGTTATAGTAATGGCTTGGTTCAGTTGGAAGAACTTGATGCAACATTGTTAGTCACTTGAGTCAATGGATGGAGAATCAAGAGATACTACTCTTGAGTGTTCGTGGGGTCGCTTCACAATTGAGAGGGGGAGTATGTGAAGCCTTGGATTTTCATTTTGTTTGTAATTTTTTGTTTTTGTTAGTACAGAAGTAGATTAGTTAGTAGAGAAAGAATAGTTTAGTTGTAGTATAGAGTTTCTTCGCCGAAGCATGATGCTGAGTGGAAATAAAGGAACTACGAAGGTATATCTCGGGTATGATAATCTGGTTGCATTCTACAGACAAAGAGCTTTCTAAGGATACCATATTTGCTGAGAATGATTGTCGGACGACGAAGTTATGAAGAATGACCGAAGTATGACGGGAGTTAGTACAACTAAGTCAACGAACGCCAAGAGGAACTTCACACGTGAGAAGAGGAAATAGATATAAGAGAAGTCAAAACATTTCACTTTTATTATTCTCGCTTGTAGATTTACTGTTGCGCTCCCGAAACAGAGAGAAGAGATCGACGAAGTGCAACTTCGGCGAAATCTAACTTCCTAGCATTCGAGTGGCAGGATTCAGAGGAGCTGAACTTCGCACTTTAGAACCGGAAAACTTCATACTTCAGCAGTTGGGAAGAATGCACGAGATGTAGACTTTGTAGAAGCCACCAACGAGGCTGAAGACATTTGCAACAAAGTGATCTGATTTCTGACCTTATGAGAGACGACTTGAGGACATGGTGTGGTCCTTTCTGCTGCAGAATTGGGGCGTTGTGTCGGCCGAATTGATGAACGAGATATTGATATGCAGAGGACACACTTCGGACGAACCGCGAGAAGGGTCACAGAATTGGACACTTCAGCATTGGAGCTTTGTGCTTGGGATTGATGAGGCAGGCCAGGAAGGAGATTTGATGTACAATAGTACCACGAAGCCGTCTTCAGACGAAGTGGCAAAGTACAGCGAGCTCTTCACAACAATGCCAGTAAGAACGAACGGGTTCAAGGTGTAGAGTTAAAGGGATCCTTCCTGAAGAGACATTGCGGTGGCATTGAATATGATATTCGAACTCTATCGCACTTCGTACTTAACCAACTGGTAGGTGCACTTCATCGAGTTGATACTTGCAAGGAGGAAGGCGTATTGGACGAAGATCTTCCACGTTCATGTGCAGAAGTTGTACAGTATGTTCGACGAAGGTGGATCGATGTACTTCGCAGCATTCCTCGTGGTTTCCTACAGAGAGATGCACTTGCTGACGCCAGCCGAATAAGACAAGTACGGACCGAGGATGTGAGAAGAAGATGAATTGACTTTAGAGCCGACGTCTAGGCGGGAGGACATGATGACACCCGTGACTTCTGCATGATCGAGTACACGGACGAAGAGGAGAAGAACAAACGATGGAACGCCGGGAGGAGCTGCTTCACGCAAAAAGAAGAAGACGAAGAAGTTGACAGTTGAGACTTCGGACGAAGAGCACAATGAGCCCTAAGAAACTCAAGTACCAGCCAAATCTTCTTTGGTGGAGATTGTGGGAGAAGTGCGATAAGGACGAAGTCAAGTGGAGGAAAAATCCGAAGACTTCGTACTGCAAGGAGTGAACTTTGGAGCTACTGAGGTGCAGGCTGAGAGTCCTCAGGAGGGACTTCATACTTCACCGCAACAGGATGAAGCGATAACTTTGACCTACGGCGAGCGAAGTATTGGGAAGGAGCTGAAGATGTTCGAGCAGACAACACCGTAAAATAGATCACTTGATCTAAGATTCATCATCTCCGATAGATAGATCTAGTTACGTTGATCTTGGTGACACTCTAAACAAGTAATTTGGAGTTCTCCTCGCAAAGAACGATGAGAAATTTAATCACAAGAAGTGAAAAAATGACATAAATCTTTCCTCTATGATTGAACTTCACTCACGCACAACACAACAATTTGATCTATGTACGGTCTTCTCCTATGCATAGAAGGACTTCTTGATTGCATATACACCAAGAACTTTTGTCCACCGATCGCGAAGAACAACCCAACCTCATGCGCATGCAAACCAAAACTAACGTAAGCGTCTCATTGCGAGTCAATTTCTCTCTCCAAACTCTCGATGAAATTTTGTATCTCTTCAATTTCTTGAAGAATTTGATGTTCTGAACACACTGATCTAAAGACAACAAGTTTGGATTCTGTAACGATCCAAACAGTCTAACTCCTTTCGTAGGTCACAAAGTACTTCAATTTTTCTTTCTTACATCTCAATTCTTCTCCGAACACACACCACGATCTGCTTCTTCACGAACTGTCTTAAACAACGTGTAGCTTGCATAGATCTAAACCCAACAACATCTTGTGCGCATGCACTAGATCTCTCAATCCTCTGAATAGTAGACACAAGTTAGCCCTTTAAGCTACCCTCTTATGTCAGCTCACAATACATGAGGTTTTCATAGATGATGACCAAGCAACCCCTTTGCACCCTTAGTATAGCACCGAGAACCACAAATACCCAATCAACACGATAAGCTAAGGTCTAGCTTGATTTTTCCATCTTTCAGACCTCATAACTTTACCGTTAAGCGTGAAAATAAGATAAATGAAGTGCTCATATGAAGCTAACAGCGAGCTCTACCTCTTGGTGCAATGAGAGTGAAGATCCGGAAGTTGTATAAAAAGCTCATTTTTAGTCTTATGCACGTCTTTGAAATAATAATACATTACATCAAATTTGGATTTTCAAGTAAGAACTGGTCCACGACACGACATCCACCCCCTTTAAACTTATGTATCTTCCAGTATGCACCAGAGATATCATCCAAAGATTAGACCGACACTCACACAATTTCATCATTATGGATTGTATCTCTTTCTTGACCTAAGATCTCATGGATATTTAATGATTCGGCTGACGTTTAGAAGAGTCTGATTCGGTATGAGATAAACACAAGGATACACATGATGTAGTGGTGTTCATTGTTACTATCTACTATCGTTTATTTTACCATACCTTGAAACAATACCTTCCTAGTGCTGATTTGACCCCAATTACAATCAACCTTCCACACTCATTACCATGCTTCTCTCTCAAAAAATGTACTACGGACATCAAATTTGTCGAGCCTTGGAGTTAGCAATGGATAACTTCTTGTGACACAACAGTGACGAATTCTGGATGAAACACCTAGAGTCGAGAAGTATAATTCTGGAATGTCAAGAAGGCATACTCGTATAAAGAGAAGTACAACTTTGTCAAAGATAGATAAACATCTTACAGCGAGGCTATGGTAAATGGTAAATGATAATAATCATGCTCGGAAGACCCAAAGAGTCAAAAGATGTACATATGTCATCCGTGTGTCATAGGTGTGGCAAACATCCATCTCTATCTCTGACCTAGGATTCTCGCAAGGGTCAAGATCATGAGCTTGCAACGACATTGAGCTTGAGCTTGCAATGACATTTGGATGCTTTGGAGGTTTTCTGCAGCAACAAGCAAATGAAAGTGAACCTTCTGAAGTCCAAGGTGATGGTGGTAGGCTCTAGAGCTTGTCACTCTTTTCTCTACAAAGGGCAAGCTTTGGAACAAGTTGAGAGTTACAAGTATTTGAGCATTAACTTCCAGACAAGTACAGTTGGGCTAGATGCATTCAGAAGAGAGTGGAAGCTGGTAACAAAGCTCTCTATTATCTTTTGAATCGTTGTCGACGTGCTCATCTTCTTGGAGTGGGATCTTAAGAAGTTTCTCTTCAGGAGTTTGGTTCTGCCTGTGCTACTCTATGATGTTCAAGAAAGGAGTGCCGGAGCAAAGAAAGGAGCATGGGAGCGTATTGAAAGAGTTCAGAAGATGTTCTTACAAATAGAGCTTGGTGTTCGATGTCAAACACCATATGTTATGCTCCTTGCTGAATATGGTTGTTTATCTTTGGAAGCTGAAGCACTTTACTTGAAGATCATTTATGTATCTAGGGTGAGATCTCTCGTGGAGACAAGACTACCTTGTCAAGCTCTAAGAACTACACTCTCTTTTCTTGTCTATGACAATCATCATAGTGCTTTACACAAGTTCTCGAGATGGTTCTGACCGTATATGGTAGATGAAATATTTGACAATGCTACATATGGATTACGAGAATTAGATGGAGAAAAAATTAAGTTGTGCTACTGAAAAATGAGTCAAAATCTATCAAGCGACGAGAGAGGGTATGAACATCGAGGACGATGTAGATATAGATAAACTCTGATGTGGCATTTGCTGATGTGATAGTTGGGAGGTTGAGATGGTCATCTGAGGCTTACATGATATTGACATATGACAATATAGTGCTGAGGTAGCAGTTGGTGCTGATGTGGTATGCAAAGATGACATGACACATGCTGTCTGTATCAAATGCTGATGTGACAGACAATAAGTGAAGTAGAATGCTGAGTTCTTGATGCTGACTAGAAATTTTGCCGACACGGACTTAGGATTGATGTGGTGACGTGCCTAGACGACAATGGCTGAATGCATGTATGTCATCTGACGACATGCATATGTGTCACTTGGTGACTCCTGATGGCAACACGTGGTTCGAAGCGAGGTGCTTGACAAAAAGGAGGTTGGGCAACTTTGGAAGGACATAGCGTTGGTAGAATGAATTTTTGGATTGGGTTTACACTTGACTTCTTTTTTCTTGAGCGTGCATTTCGTCATATACTCCGATAAGTCTGGACATCATTCACTCAACGTGCAATACGACAACGTGACCGGTCTTCTGCACAAGAATTCAATTGTATTCAATTGAGGTTTTGGAGACTAGGTTGCATAAGCGAGACTAGAACGCTTAATATGCTCGAGAACATAATTACGACTAAAGCTTTATTTTACATTGGATCACTCTCTTTATAGCACGGTCGATAAACTCTTCATACATGTCGATTCCAATGATAACTACACTCAAGAAAGTCATACATTCATGCTCTATTTGATCCATTGCAAATCTCATTTTTGTTTCTATCGAACTGTTTCACGTCGTCCATGTTTGTCCATCTTGCAAATGAGAGCCCTCATGTAGAAACTGACGTGGATCTCATTTTTGACGTTATCAATCGACGCAGTGATGTCAAAATTGATGAAGGATTCTAACTCTCTATAAAGGTCTTCATGCGGATAGCTTTTAGAATTTGCTTTGTTTGTGATGAGTGATATTGTATATGAGTCTTGCAACTCGTATGGATAGTCACTTTCATCCATTCCGGCCGATGAAGAAGTCATGGACTCCATTCCCACAACCCCCATAGTAGAATCTGTTAGTCTATCGCTATCGATGGAATCTAACCGTGAAGATGAACTACTCGACTTCGATCTTTTTGAAGTTATTTGTTGCCATGACATTACATCTCGATGCAATGTCGCTAAATTTTGAAAACTGATGACATTACCGTCTTATCATTTGTACTATAAGACCTTACTATCGTACTCATAGATCAAATTGTATCATCTTAGAGCTTGCGTCTACATAGACTTTGATTTCTCCATAACGTAGCCACACATCTAACATATATTCCCATATGAGAGGTTAACATGCCGAGATAAGAACCAGGAGCCAAGAGGATTTGATCCAAATATCTCTTCTTCTTAGGTGGACGTCTTTTCCACTGAGGTGTCTCTTCTTTCCCGTTTAATTAAGTAAATAAACATGTACATAAGCTTACAAAACATGCTTTTATCTCCTTTGCTGACTTTTCGAGTGTCACTTTCATTGCACATCTCCATTTCTTGTAATGAAAGAACCAAAACTATACTACTCGACAACACATACACGATGATGTCATCAGATAATGAATCTGACTCGCCAGCAGAAAAAGACAAATTTTTTCTTTTTTTTTAGTTTCTTAAACTATAAATGATGCAAACATCTATGTATAACTTTATTTTGCATAAATGGAAACACATGCCTGGTCTATTCAAGAAGAGCTTTCACCTAGTACATTCATAACTTCTTAGTAGTTCTTTGGAATATAAGCTAGAGAGCAGCTTGTCTTCGTTGGTCCTAGCTTAGCACCTGCTCAACAATACAAGCTCTAGGGCAACTTCCTTTACAACTACGTACATAGTGGAAGAAAAATCATTTTGTTGCCATCTTTCATTGTACAGACTATCCTGCAATACGACATTCATCCTCTCCTAACTTGCACATCCTTTGGTATGCACCAACCCCTCATTGATCCTCGTAATTCTCCATGTTATTCTTGTTCTCCTCGACTGTCTCAGATAAAATTTCCTCATCCCTATTATGATATGTTATGGTCTTAAGAACTAAATCCTCAGCTCCAATTTTTCTCCTCTCTTTCTGAACAACCCATTTCCCAACAACATGAAGTCTCAAATGTATACCGTCTAACTCAACAAAGAATAAGTAGCATTCTGATGCACATATGAGATATTGTATGGATCAAACCATCTCCTATAAAACTTTTGAACGGTAGAGTGCTGGTTTCTAATGTACTATCATATACTAACACTTAGTCCTCAACTTGTATTGATTTTGGTCAAAGTCTATGGGTCTTGTCAAACCTCTCCTTATTCTCAAATCGAGTTGTTTTTGCAACTTGTGATGTGTTTTTGCCTCTTCTATGTCTTTTAATTGCCTAATGCGAAGTGAGAGAAGTTGTACACAAACTATATCGTCCTCCCACAACAAGGTAACTCAAGTAGGGAAGTCTTCCTCTGCTGGCACAATCAACTTTTGTCTCAACATCAATTCAAACAAGCATGTACATAGTAGTAGTACAGTGAGCCGTCTTACCAATCCACAAAGCAAACGGGAGTAACCTATGCCACTCTCTATGCCTATCATCACACGTCTTTATCAAAGCTCGAACAATCGATGGATGTCCACATTCGCTCTTGCCAATTCTCTCTATATTCATCGTAGTAGTAAGCTTGAGGTTCTCACCATGTCGAGAAAAAACTCTTTCACTTTTGCACCACGTAATTCTCCTCTTTCTGCTCATAGTCTTCTTATAGATCCACATCTACAAACAATATCTTCAAGTACAAATCTACATATACCTTTTGTTGATATTTGTCCTCAGTGCTCTTCTACAAAGTTGGAGAGGTCTTTACGAGACAAGACCATATCGCATATCTCATAATCTCAAAGACATTATCACCAAGTCAAGAACCAATTGGAAGTAAGGCGGATAAGTATGCACAAGATCATCCTTTATATCCCATCTTTGAGTAAAATTGTCAATGCAAGCACAAACTGACAAAGTTCACCACATCTTGATATAGACTTTTCCACCAATATCTTTCATTCAGCTATGTGTAAGTAGTCAAATCCCTCCACGTCTGACCCATAAGGTGTCATGAAACTCCTTCATTAGTTGATGCTTAGTCTACATATCGTCCATTACTCGTATGAACATCGTATCTCTTCTTTGTGGCCGTCTCCAAAAGTATCCATCATGTAGAAGATAGTTGTATGCTTGTTTCCTTATCTCTTTGAACTCTACTTCACTCCACCTCTCTTGCTTCTATGGCGAACTCAAGTAATACCTTATGTCACGAAGTCTACTTGTGTAAAACTTTTATCTAAACAACAACGACTCCAAGTCTGTAACATGTCGACCAACATGACACCAAATGTCCTTTCTTTCCTCTTTAAACTCTTATAAACATATAATCCTCGTCTATATAATGAGCCCTTGACAACATATCTGCTACCACATTCTCCTTACATGTTATATGTAAGGAGAATGGATTCAAGCAATTCAACGTAACATCACTATGTCCGGTACGTTACAATTGGATATCATTTAGAGCAGAGAGAGACAATTTGTCTCCAAAACTATATGAGCACCAATCAGAAACTCATGGTCTGTCTTCATCACGATCACCACACTTCACAACTCACGCTTCATTTGAGATAATCTCGTTGTCTATTCGACAAGATTCTAGCATCAAACCTAGAGATAAATCGTATGCCACTCGCATCATTTGACCAATCGCCCAATCAATCGTCTTTGGACTAGTATTCACTATGATAATGACATGTCTTCCACACCCATACTTTACTCTTTTCAACACACGTGAAGACTTCATAATCTCCTTCAACCTTTTCATTGCTTCATGATGGACTGAAGTCTATACAAATCTCTTACTCTTCCTCAATAATGCATACATAGACTCCGCAACATGAGCATAATGAGGAATGGATAAGCGATAAAATACACAAGCTCCTAGAAAATGCCGAACCTCTATGATATTTGTACAGCATGTCATTCTAGTTATAACATCAACCTTTTCTGATTTGGTCGTCTCCAAGAAGCACCACACAATTGATCAACCACTAGAATCTCGAGCACACCAAACCTAGACTTAGCACTTGATATGGTGAGATGTACCTCCTCCAAACGAGTGAAAATATGCTCTAATGATATGATCTGCAACAACCCTTCTGCATCATTCACGAGCATTGCATCATCCTTGTCCTTAACTACGCACCTTTTGTAAGAATATCCTCTATTTATGAGATGGTAACCTCAGGTACAAACTTATGTAATATCTTATGCATTGCATTTTGCGTATGAATTATTGAGTTCGTCACTCTTTGAGAAAGAGCACATCCGCAACAATCCACAAAAGTGTACGTATTGTGATCAAATCTCTACTCTCGACAGCCAACTAAAATTGATCATAGCCGGAATATAGATCTCCAATCGAATAACTAGCTCTCCTTGCAAACGCCTCGGCTATCTCATCAATCACAAGACCTGTCATAACGTTGTGAATGATCACGTTATTCACAAGTTGCATGTCTTGAATGAAGTGCAAGGCTCCTGACTTCTTGGGTACAATGAATCACCTACTAGAGTATGGCCCCATAGAGAGCTCAAGTATCCGCATCTATACTTTTTTCTTTCATCAACTCAAGACAAGACACGAGGAATCAGAATCAGTTTCAAATCTTAAGGCACATGAGAGATTGTGAATATAACCATAGGCACTATTATCTTTGGATCCACACAGCTTGTCTCCTATACTTAAAAAGAAAATGCACTACCATGACTCACTATCATGTGCTCAAAAATAGTCTTTTCAATCTCAGTCAGGAAATCATCTCCTCCTATCTAGAGCTTCTTCAACTTCTTATTAGTAAACTAATGTCATACTCGTCTCTGATCACGTAATATGGGCTCAGTGTCTACCAATTGTACTTGATGTTGCGAGTTGGGATTCTACTATCAGCTTCACCTTCTTTAAAACAGATTTGTACTTCGCATGGACTTCTACATGTTGAGGAAGTGTACACCAACAAATTGCATCCTTTCCTCACTCTTCTGCATCAGATGGAGAAAGATCACAAACATGCAGTAATCTCCTCATACATTTGTCGGGAGTGGATAATGATCATTATCATACCATCTTTGTTCTCCATCAATCTGCTTACATCGTCCAACCACCTAGCAACTAACTGTATAGATACAAACTCTTCGAACAAATCAGAAACTACATCGTTTTCATGTATAATCCTTGCACGCCATAGCTTTGACACCTATTTCATCATCCATTTTTCTGTATTTTCTTCCATATCCTCAACTTGCATAAATTGACTCCACCAATCGCTCTCAAACATCAACAACCCAAACTGTCAACTATGTACAATATACATATCTTCAAGCTCATGTACATATTTCTCATCTGACTCTTCCACCTTTTGTACTAACACTGACGAGATCTCAACAATAGATTATACGTCCTTGTCATCCCGCTCTACATGAGTGGACTGTGAAAACCCTTACATCTCTTTGTATGAGAATCTCTAAGAGTTTGTTCGTCTTGAATGAATAGTCAAAAACTGTATCGAATACTTGTCATCAAGACTCTGAATTCTAACATTACATTTGTCTTCATTCGAACAGCGATCATGTAAGGTGACCCAATATGACAAGATAAGAAGCAATGACTATGCAAAGAAATGTTGCTCGACCTCTACATCCCTCCGTGCATATTTGAGCAGGTTCCATACAACTCGCCCTTTTGATTGTTTGCAGCACGAAGTATCCAACCATGATTCTTCTCGAGTATAAATATAAATATAATGAGAGTTGTCTAGATCATAAGATCGAGTATGCGCTACATAATAGTTGCATGTAAGAACATTCCCAACTTGTTATGGTTAATAACTATCTCTATACTAATGATTCATCTTGGTTATACTTGCAATAAAGATATAGATTCTAAAATAAACATTAATATTTTTTACATGATACAATAATCTAAAATAACTTCTTTTCTATAATCTTTGGGTTTTGAATTCTGTGAACATTTTTAAGAAGTACCTATCTTTTGGACTTACATGTTTTAGAAAAATCAGAAGAGTCAACCCAGTGAATTACACTAATGGTTTCACACTTGATATTTATTCATTATTTAATTAAATAGTGATATAAATTAGAGTTTTATTATATCTTGTTGTGATATATCATATGATACATCTATATATAAGTTAGTGATAAATCAGTCTGCATTGTTAGAATTATATACTCCAATTTTTTTAAAACATTCACAAATCTTTGAATTTTCTACTAAGAATGGATATATCTTATAATTACATATCAGTAATAATTTATATGAGAAATATTTTGATTAACAATAAATATATGTTGAACGTATACAGACTCCTTGAAAGAATAGTTCATGGCTTCAACTGTTATCGAAATCTTAATTTCATATATATGATGTGATAAATGTAATTGTGAAAAGGGATAAACTAAACCAATCATCATTTAATTGCTTGGAAAATATTAACTTATTAAGAATCTAAAGTATCTATCACTTTAACATGAATCATATAACTGAAATAATTATCTGAACCTAGTAAATATTTGTATCTGCTATATAGTATTCAACAACATTTAATTCATATAAATATTTTGTCCATATAATTTCCACAACTGAATTTCCCCCGACCTTGCCACAAGTTTGCTATAAGTCTTTGCCTTATTGTCATAATATACACGAAAAGATAAAGCAGTTATATTTTTTGGATAACAACGTTTCAAGATTAGGATTCCATATTGTAAATGATAATCTGGAAGTTTATGTAAGAAAGAGAACATATATCGTATTTCTTCTAGGTAACTTAACATGAAGTTTTTGATTTTATGTGAGACGAGATATATACAAACTCAAACATTCGAACCCGAATGAAATGTGAGATTTGTGTGAAAGAGTTAAGTGGGAGCTCATCTCACACTTAGGCAGCAACTCCAAACTTATACAAGATCGATGATTTTCATTAAAATTTCTTAGGTATTTCCATTGTTATCCAAAAGAGTTTAATGGAAAATCTTATAACAAATAAATTTGTAATAAGATCGAACTAAAGCAATATCGCGAAGATTTGACACGCTCTACTTTTGTCCTTATTGTTTATTAATTCTACAAATACAAGTGGATGTATAATGGATAATATTGGCCAGAGAACGTGGAATTCCTCTTTTCTGCTAGGAGAGCTGCGAGAAGGAGGAGCGGAGGAAAGAATGGACATGCCAAGCTAATGCCTTGATGGATCATCTATTGCATGCTATGTAATGTAGTGAGGTTTCTTAGCATTTGGCAGACGGTGGCGCTAATTCAGAAGGATCTCTGTTAGATCAGGTAGGTATGTTATGATGCCAGATTGAGAAATTTGAATTTGGAGTCTGTATGAGCAGTCGGAGTTCATGGTTTGTAGTAGGAGAATTTGGAGTTGAAGATTCTTGCATGTCTGTCCTCTCACAGCATTAGGTCGTAAATACACTTCCAGTCAGTTTTCGTGCTTCTGGATTTCAAATTGGGTGTATGTCTCGAAATCCACACTCTGTTCTGTTCATCTCTGTTACTGAAGCCTCCTACTCGGGCCAATAGTCTCCCCGGACGGACAGGATCTTCGGCATCAGCAGTAGGTTATTGCAGGAGTCGACCTTACGGGCCCTTCGTTTCATAACTCCAAAATTCCCGTGCATGCAGAGTGGAGGTTATTATTGAATTCTCAGAAGATGAAGTCCAATTCAGAGAACGAGGACATGGAGACCACGGAACCTCCACACACTAAAGAGAACATCTTCTCTTTAGTATTCGGAGACAGCGGGGTAGACGATGACTTTGGCGGTTCCGACGATGAAGCCCAAGAGGTAACTGCTAAGGATGCAACCATGAGTATTGATATCATGTATTGATTTCCCATTTCCGTTGGAGTTTCTTGGTGATGGATGTAGCCGGGGGCATATCGATCAGATCAATGGTTGAAAGTGGAAGAAGTAGAAGGCTTGTGGCATTGCAATCAGTTCCTTTCGGCTCAGCAACAAACGACTCTCACGACGGCAGTTGCTGCAGGTCAGAAGCTATAAATCTGTCTAGGAGGCAGTTAGATGGCAACACATTTCTAGATTTCTTGATTCTGGCGCTTTTAGTGGAAACGAATAAACCGTACTCACTCGTGTAAATCCTGGGCTGTTGCTACAGAGGGATGGTTTGCTCAACCTCAGCACAATCAGGTAAGAGATTTGATAAGCTCACGAGCTGGGAGAGGGGAAGTCTGCACAGCAAAGCCTCTCGTCTTTACTTAGTCGGTGTTATGTTTCTTCCAGGGATTTCAGGTAACGACAAGGTGGTGTCACGGTTGTTTGCAGCTGATAATGTACCTTTCTGTTGTGCAGGCAATGAGATTTGGAGATCTTCCTGACTGGGCACTCGACTTATGTGGTCTTATTAGCCACAGCATTCGTTCACACATATCAGCTGTGACAGCAGATCCCCAGGAGGATATAATGGATGCTATAGGGCCTCTACCGAAACGGATACTTGATAGAGAGCCGTTGTTTGATCAGATGATCGCCAACTCTTATCAGCCGGGTGAGGTGAGGACTTTTTGTGTTCGAGCATTAAGGAACACCGACTTTGCTAGATTGTCTGGGTGTGTTGTTTGTCATGAAGGAAATGTCACGTCCCCTTCCTAATCGAGAATACAGTGCAGGGCATCAAAGCACATGTGGACCTACTGCGCTTTGAAGATGGAATTGCGATTGTTTCCTTGGAGTCTACCTGCGTCATGAGTTTTACTCTCGTGGGAGATGGTGCAGAGAGTTCTGTAGAAGCTGACACAAGGAAGCAACGTCAGAATTCTATGTCTGTGGATGATGAATCCCAACCTTGGTCAATTTTGAGTGAACCGCAGGGGCAAATAAGCTTCGTGCGCGAGCGACATCAGAATAGTGGACTAGCAAGGATTGTGGATGTACTTCTGAAGCCCGGAGATCTTATTGTAAGTTACGGGCCAGCTCGGTACCTCTGGACACACGAAATAGATCGTAGCAAGGATAAGCAAGTCTGGTTGGGACAAGCTATAGAGCAACGCCGACGAATATCGTTAACTTTCCGACATCTCTGTCCCCAGAGAGATACGGAGTAGTTCATTTGGAATGTTTGTAAACTCTTGACGGGGTGTATATCAAGTATCCGACTGGAAGCAGTAGAACCAAGTGTTCTCCTTCTTACCTCTTTTGACTCTTTTCATGTGTTTGACGCCTGTCCTTACCCTCTGTTGGTTCTATATCCGTCCTTCTCTGATGCAAAAACCGTCCAAAAAGGAGAAAGGATCCACCACAGGAAGCCGACGAAGAAAGCTTGAGAGAGAGAGAGAGAGAGTTCCTCTGTCGCGATGGTAACACAGCTTAAAATTCATTTTGTTTGAGCTGTAAACCTCCATTACAATGAGGTGTCACACAGGTGATGTTATCGAGCAAACGCATAGCCATTTTTGCACGCGCCGCACCTTGTTTCCCTAGAGTCGACAAGGACAGTCAATGATAGTGAAAATTCTTTCAAAGCTATGAGAAGGCGTAGCTTTCGCAATCCTATCCTAGACACCTTGTTTCCGTTGAGTTTGGTAAAAAACAGTCGGTGACACGTGAAGATTCTTTCGAAGCTATGTAAGTTTAGGCTAATGTAGCGGATTGCTTTCCGATTTTGTCTTATTTTCAGTTCTGCAACATCGATCGTTAGCTACGTTGCCATGGGTACAAGAACAGAGCCGAACTCCGGAATCTGCGTGAGTTTGCATTCCATGGAGAGAATAGCAAAAAACTTGAAGCTGAAATGGGTCAACTTAGACTTCATTTATCCATTCACATCAAAACATGCTTTCCTCCATAATTAAATAATAACCATATCGTCTATAATTCTCCGACGGTGGACGATCATCCTTCTTTGGCGCGTATCTTTCTCCTAAAAACTAACTACAAAGAACCCTAACAGGAAAGAGTTGAAAAGGGGCCTGTTACATTCATTCTACCCACACCAGACAGAAGCAAAGTTGTCTTGCTTTGATACAAGCACCTAAAGCCTCAAACAACAGGAAACAAATTTCCCTCGAATGTTTAATCCAGTACATTTACCAAAACTGCATGGCACATTTTATCTGGTTCCACTCACACGCACTCATCTAATCTATATTCTTCGTCTGAACCACCAGTCAAAGACCTACCTTCTTGCTCGACTCACATGAGTGTGTGTACATGTGTAGTGTATCCTCTTGCCCGACTCACATGAAAAACCTTAGCGGACTATATAAGGTGCACGTCAGGTGAGAAAATGTAGGATGTATAGGGTTCATGTGAGTGCAAGTCCGTCATAAAGATCCGCTCTCTCTGTTTAAAGACCAAAGGAACCGAAAATTAAAGGTTAAACGAATTTGATGACTTATTAGTTTAGATAACATCAAGAAAGAAAATAGTAATTCATTCTATTTATTTCTGTTTCTTTCGACGGGTTTTGACTTAGTTCTCATTTCTTCGATTTGTGTGTCTTGTTTGAGAGTAGTACATTTTCTGACACAAAAATTTTGTTTTTCTTTCAGAATATGTTGTGTTATGTTTTTATTGTGATTTAATTTTTATATTTTTTTTCTCTTATTGTAAGTTTCTCTTGAGATTATTAGATCTGAAAAAAAATCTCATCATCTACATGAACATCTTGCTTTTTCTTGTTTATGAGGCAAAGAGCGGACATATAGATTTGAGAAAATGAATGTGTGAGACTTTATTTTCCTCTAGTTTATGTGTTGATGACTTTTGAAACGAGAGAACTCGTTACATTCATGATCAGTTCATCGGACTATGATACTAATCACGAATTTCTCATGTTGTGTGTGCATACTACCGTGATAACATCTTGAGAGTTTTGGATAATACCCAGACAACACACATAGTGGGACATGATTCATAAACCAGTATGACGCATGAATATTGATTTTCTGAATACTCATATGAGAAAATGGTACAGAATGTAGCATAGAAACTTTACGAAATTAGTAGACCAGATAGAACTTTTCATGCGTAGTATCAACAAATGACATGCGATAAGAAAGCGAATGGAACTAACCTAATGTGTGGCAATAGTGACCTATCGTTTTGCACATAATGCTCAGTTAAGGAGTCTTAGCGACATGTTCTACATTAGATAATCGACTATAATGAAATACACGACAATGATTACTGATGTTCTTATGAGTATAAATAAATTATAGTCCAAGTATGTAGGTAGACCACATATCACAAAGAGTATAAACATTACGAGCAAGTTTGAATAGATTAATAGAATCTCACAAATAATATATGTCATCGATGATTCTCACATAAAATTGAGACACAAACCACCACAAAAGTATCTTTCGAAACACTATAAGAAGCGTCACTCTGATTACTCAGTCTTGCTACAAGGAGTATGCGATTCTGATCTAAATTTTTGAGACTTATGTTGCATCGTGTCTGGCTCTACACATTTACGACAATCAAGTTTATATCAGTTGATGGAAACAAATCTTCTTGCTGAGCCAACAATCACAATAAGCAAAAAGAGTGCTGCAATCGTTATACCTCCTATGTTACTTGGAGATACAGTTTATATTATCAGAGAGTGGTTGATCAAACGATTTCATTGACATATGCATCAAAGGCTAAACTCGAAAACGAGTTTGACAAGTACACATCAAAAGCACGAGTGAAAATTGAAAATACATTCGGTCATATGAAAAGAAGACGGACTATACTTCGTGACTGTCTTATGCGACTCGAGCAAGTGCTCGGAGTTGTACTTGCATGTGGAGTGTTCATAACTTTGTGATACTACAAGGAGAGTCTTTACCTCAGAATGTAAACCTGGTGGATGAACGACTGAATGATGCACATTTGCAACCCCTTCCTAGAATTGCAGCGGACAGAGTCAAGACACAAAAAGAAGAGATCGCGAGATATGCATTGTTCAAGCAATTTTGTAGAACTCATTTACATTCTAATGCATAACCACATGTGGATATGAGAGATATATGGATAAGAACTTGAGTTCTAGTAGTAGATGATGATTGCGCTAGTCTTTGAAAACCTCTTCTCAGCAACTCAATCTCCATTCGACAAGTCTCTAACATCTAAGCCATTAAATCGAGTCTATGATCTTCTTGTTGTGCTCTTCTCTCGTTTGTTTTTTCTTACCTTCGAGTAAAGAGTTTCATGGACATTATAACGTTATCGACATTGTCTTTGGAAAGACTTTTCCTCTTCTTAGCACTCATGTTTGGTTTTTCACTCACACCAGGTTGAGAACATGCTTTTCTTCTCGGAGTTTTTTTGACATTCTTAGATATTTCAATAAATTTTTTTCTTTGAGGTGATAGAGAATCATTCAAGAGATTAACAAACGACGGAGGTTCACTCGGTTGACATTTGTTCTTGAAGAACACATCTGTAAGATCTTCATTGCTTTCAAGATATGCCTTTGCAAAGATAATATGAATGCAAGATAAACTTTGAATAACTTTTGCCCGCTCGGAAAAACATATAAACTTATAAGTGCTAAGTGAATTCTTTGTGCCAAGTTGAGAAAAAACAAAGTTTTTTGTAAATATGAGTGATAATTAGTCTGGAGACGCAAGAAGATCAAAAAAGAACCCATAAAAGAGTGCTAACAAACATGCTCCAAAAGTTACATCTTTGAGAGGCTGATCTCCAATAAATGATATTTTATTTATTATATAATTTAATACCTAGTAATTAAACAATAAATTAAATATTTGTATATTTACCTCTTCCATCAGAAGATAGAAGTAGGTAAAATATGCAAGCAGGAGAATAGATAATAGGTTCTAGTCCACATGGCACTCATAATTATCTAGTGTCATGTCACACTAGGTATAAATATAGAGTATATGTGAATATTTGTAAAGCTCAATTTTGGAGTAATGACTCGCTTGATACTTGCAGGGAAGATTGTCATTTTAGACAGCATGCATATTCACCCTCTTCGAAGTCCCAAAAAGGAGAAATATACATGGATTTAATTTATTTCCAAACTTTTCTTCTTGGAAGGGGTAGGCTATAGATTAAAGTTGAGAAAATAGAAATATCTTTGCGTGAAAGAAAATATTTTTTATATAAAAATATGGTCAATCTGCACGAGTTGCTCATGGGTGTTTTGTAACTCAGCAATTATGTGCTATCAAGTTAACCAAGTACTTTTTAATTTTAACAATACAAATTTAGTAATACTTTTCTCCTTGTTGATAATGTATTTTTCACTAAACATTTTTGAAGGAAGTTGTCAGCCGATTACTCATGATAATTTTGTGACTTGTTTAAAGGTTTACTTGTTGTGACCCTCAATCTCAAGATCAGGTGCAGTCGCAAACAACAAAACCCTTACGAACTTGTGTTAAGTTGTGAATACTACAAGTAGAACTGAATGATTTGACTGAAAAGTAGAAAATAGATGAACCCTAAGTGATTCCATGAACTAAGGTTGGAACCTTATGTTAGGATGTATGGATCTACTGTGAAGACTTGGATTTCCAGTTTGTTAGAAAATTTTTGTTTTTGTTAGATAAAACAGTAGATTAGTTAGTATAGATGATAGATAGGATAAGTTTAGTTGTAGTATAGAGTTTCTTAGCCGAAGAATGATGCTGAACAAGAATACAAAACCTATGCATTGTAGATCTTTGGAATAATAACCTAGCTGTATTCTTTAGACGAAGAGCTTTCCAGGGATACCTCATTTGCTGAGAACGGATGTCGGACGACGAAGTTATGACCTTGGGAAGGAGGACCAAAATAGCACAAGAGTTCACGCAACTTCGCAGTCAAAGGACAAGAGGAACTTCGCATGTGGGGAAACGAGAGGAAAAATCTATAAGAAGAGTCAAAAGCATATCACTTTTACTATTTCTACTTGCGAGTTTACTGTAGTGCTCCGCAACAATCGATACGAGATAGACGAAGAGTGTCTTCGAGGGAGAGAGCCTTCCTAAGGTTTAGTGTGACATAGAGGCGAAGACGAACTTACAAAGAGAGGCGAAAGACCTCGGTCTTCAACTGCGAACAGAATGAGAGAAATGTAGACTACAAGGAAGCCGTCGGTTAAATTGAAGACCATCACGCCGAAGTGGCCGAACTTCCAATCGTATCAAGAGCGATTGGAGGAGATGGGTATGACGTTCCTGCTGTAGAATTGGGGCGTTATATCTTCGGATCTAGTACAGGAGATTCTGGTTTGTAGAGGACACCCCTCAGACGATCTTCGGAGAAGATCGCAGAACTGGACTTTGACACCTTGGAGTTTTTCGCTCGGGATTGACGATGCAGGACGAACGGGAGATCTTCTTTACGACAGCACCTGTAAGCCATATTCGGAAGAGATGACGAGGTACAATGAACTATTCTCTGCGATACCGGTAGGGTTGAATGGCTTCAAGGTGCACAGTTACATCGAGCCATTACGAAGAGATGTTGTCATTGTCCTAAATAAGATCTTCAAGCCGTACCGGACTTCGTACTTAACAAACTGGCAGATATATTTCATCGAACAGATCTTCGAAAGGAAGAAGACATATTGGACGAAGACCTTTCATGATCATGTCCAGAAGTTATACAGTACCTTCGATGATGGTGGATCCATGTACTTCACGGTCTTCGCAGTGGTCTTGTATCGAGGAATGAAGTTACTATCTTCGGAAGAAAAAGAGAAGTTCGGATAGAGAATGACGTCTAAAGATGAATTGTTAGTGGAGTCGACTCCTAGACGAGAGGAGATGGCAACTCTTGTGACTTCGACGGGGCCTAGTACGAAGACGAAGAGGAAGATGGTAGAAGAAGGAACACCAAGTGGCTTAACTTCGAGGAAGAAGAAGAAAGCGAGGAGAACGACAATAGAGACTTCGGACGAAGGCGCCAAAGAGGTTCAGACACCTATAAAGTCGTCCCCCGTTGAGATTGTTGGAGAATCAGCTCCACGAGGAAATCAAGCCAATGTGGACCGAGAAGAATTTGTTCTCATGAGGATACATTCAGGAGCGATTGAAATCCAAGGAGAAGATCCTCGAGAAGTTTTTCGGACTTCGCCCGACCCAATGAAGCCACGACTTTGGCACAGCAAGATCCAAGTATAGGGAAGGAGTTAAGAGTGTTTGAGAAGACTTTGGAGTTTCTCAGCGGTACCATGTTACCCATTCTCGCACAATTGGAGATGCAGCGGCATGTGTATGAGAATGAGACGAAGATACCGTTGTCGTTAACTGATCTTCTAAGCGCAATACACTTTGGCCGACAGGGATGGCTTGCAGAGAAGGACACCTTGATGAAGAAGTTAGAGGTCTCTTCGGACGAAGTGAGAAGTTGACAACTTAGCGCGATACTTTGATGGTCGTAAGGTCTGAAGATCAGGTGAAGGCTTCTAAGGAGATACAAGATTGACAGGCGAAGTTCAATCTCATGACTTCGCGTTTTCATGATATGAAGTCGGAGAAGGATGCTTTGCTAGAGCAGTTGACCACTAGGGATGAGGAGCTAGCGAAAGCTCAAAAGGCTAAGGAGATTGCAAAAGCGAAGGTCGGAGAACTTCAGATCAAGGTGAAAGAGCTTACGACTACATACTTCACCACCGAACTCGATGCGATAGAAAAGGAGCTTCTTCAACGACTTTGGACAGAACTGACGATTGCGTCAGATCCTTCAGCTAAGAGTATGATAGTTAGAATAGCCGAGAGGATTATTCGAGATTTGAAAGACGCTTAAGGAGACAGTTAAGTTTTCATTATGGAGTATAGGTCAGACTTTACAGTTAGGTAGAGTATAAACTTCGGTTCCGCCAAGTGGGGAGTCGTGATTCAACGTTCTAGATGTAATCTTTTTTTTGTAGGAAATGAGATCCGTCATCTTCGGACGAGAGACTATATAAGTGATGTCATTCTCAATGGATTACTATGGATAGTACTAGTCCAAAAGCAATTGGATGGACGATTGGTCAAGAAGATGTAGATGGAGTGCGGTTTGTTTCTAGTTTTGGAACTCGAATCTTGACAAACAGACAACGTATCTATGCTCAAGTAAAGCGTGAGTTGTGGAGAGTCGTTATTGTTATGAAGGTAGATCGAGAGTTCTTGACTAGAGCTCGTGTGGTCTTGGAGACATATTGTTTCCTTTTCCTTTACATGATAGCAAACTACAATACGCCGGACATAGCAATGCTGCGATGGATTGCTTACATCTGTAGTCTGAACCCCAAGCTAAAACACATAGCAAGGAAAGATAATCCAGTTGCAAACATGTTATCTAGGGCTCGTTATGTAGATGAGGATGAAATGGTTGAAGAAGTCGAAGATGAAGAGAATAAGGATGTTTGGTGCCAAGTTGGTCAGCGGACTTCGAACTCTGAGTCACTGCTGTTCAAAGAGGAGTTCTACACGAGAAGGTGACGTAGTATCGGATTATGTCTGAGTTCTTTAGATTGACGAGAGGGTTGGAATGATGCAGAGTTAAAGAAGATCAAATGGAAGGCGTACGAGTACCTTCTATGTGAAAGATATATGTGGAAACACTCGGAAAGGAAAAATGTAATACTTGCTAGAGTGGTGGATGGAACCGACAAAAGTGCATTTGTTTAAGGAGTTTCACGATACCTTATGGGTAGGACATCGTGGTGGATGGATCACATATACAAAGATGAATGAGAAGTACTAGTGCAAAGGTATGTATCAAGATGTGGTGGATTTTATTGGGTCGTGTCTGCATTGTCAGTTCTACTCTAAGATCATATATACAGATGGGCTTGTACCTACCTACTCGTCTATTATCTATTTTTAGTGGATCCTTGATAATACCGCTGAAACTATGAGGGATGCATTACTTGGTGTTGGTTTGGTATGATCTCTCGTGGATGGACCAGCACTATGAACGAAGACTACAAAAAATATATGTAGATTTGTTCTTGAAGACATTATTTGTCGTTATAGATATGTTGAGAGATTACGAGTAAATAAGGACGAGTTGAGGGGTGCAGAAGTGAAGGAGTTCTTTGCTTGTTGTGGAATAACAACTTACTACTTCCACAAATCTGGAGAGGATTGGCAAGACTGAAAGAGGACATTCTTCTATCGTTTATGTTTTAGTGAAAGCATGTGATGGTAGACATAGAGAAAGGCTTATACTACTTCTGTTTGCTTTCTGGGTTGATAAGACTACACATTGTACCATGATTGCCTACATGCATCTTGAGCTTATGTTGGGACAGAAGCCAATCATACATGTTGAGGAAGATTTTCTTACGTGGACCACGTTACCATGGGAAGATGGTATAAATACTTATTTCGCGGACCTGTTGGAGAGAGGAGTTGACACTCGTGGACAAAATCGATCGTCGAAAGAGCTGTGGTTGTTGGTTTTGAGTAAGCTTGGTACCATTGGAAAAATCTCAGCGAGAGGCTTCCATTGAGACAAATCTTGTTGCGATCTGAGGAGAATTGAGGTGTTGAGGTGTGTTTCTATTTCGTGGATCTGTTAGAAAGAGAAATTGACACCCGTGGACAAAATCGATCGTCGAAGAACCTATGGTTGTTGGTTTTGAGCAAGCTTGGTACCATTGGTAAGGTCTCTGCGAGATGCTTCCACTGAGACAAATCTTGTTGCGATCTGAGGAGAATTGAGGTGTTGAGGTGTGTTTCTATTTCGCGGATCTGTTAGAGAGAGAAGTTGACACCCGTGGACAAAATCGATCGTCGAAGAAGTTGTGGTTGTTGGTTTTGAGCAAGCTTGGTACCATTGGAAAGGTCTCGAAGAGACTCTTCCATTGAGACAAATCTTGTTGCGATATGAAGAGAATTGAGGTGTTGAGGTGTTTCTATTTAATGGACCTGTTGGAGAGAGGAGTTGACATCCGTGGACAAAATCGATCGTCGAAGGAGTTGTGGTTGTTGATTTTGAGCAAGCTTGGTACCATTGGAAAGGTCTCGACGAGACGCTTCCATTGAGACAAATCTTGTTGTGATCTAAAGAGAATTGAGGTGTTGAGGTGTGTTCTATTTCGCAGACCTGTTGGAGAGAGGAGTTGACACCCGTGGACAAAATCAATCGTCGAATGAGCTCTGGTTGTTGGTTTTGAGCAAGCTTGGTACCATTGGAAAAATCTCGGCGGGACGCTTCCATTGAGACAAATCTTGTTGCGATCTGAGGACAATTGAGGTGTTGAGGTGTGTTTCTATTTCATGGACCTGTTAGAGAGAGATGGACGGACGATGTCTTGAAGAAAATTACAACTCGGTTTTTCTCTCAACACTCAAGCAGAAAGCTCAAAGGTAATCCTTGCAATGGCTGGTTTGATGAAGAGTGCAAACTTGCTCGGTTAAACGCTCTAGACAAGGCTTGTGACTTGGAAGAACCTTGTACAAGCAGTTGATCAAACGTAAGAAGAGAGCTTTCTTGAGAAAGAAATGCTTGGAACTTGCTTTTGATTTTCAGAAGAATCCCAATGCTTTTTGGAGACGTTTAGCATCTCGTCCAAGTTCACCAAGTCTTGATCCTTCAGCTTTGATGTCCTACGTTGAGCAACTTTACTTCTCTCCACATGCACTATGTATGTCACAAAGTGAAGGACTATTGCAGATCTTTTCAATGGACAAAGTACGACATCAGCTCAGTAGGCTTGCAAGTGGAAAATCTGAGGATCTAGAAGGACTTTCTGCGGAGCTACTACAATGGGGAGTTGATTCTCTCATTCCTATACTTACCAAGCTTTTGAATGATGCTGCTGTACATGGTTTCCCTAAGAGTTTGTTCATGCGCAAAGTGATTCTCATCCACAAGTCGGACAAGAAGGATGATGTTATCAACTATAGAACTATCATGGTGGGCAATAGCAAGCTTGGTACCATTGGAAAGGTCTCGGCGAGACGCTTCCATTGAGACAAATCTTGTTGCGATCTGAGGAGAATTGAGGTGTTGAGGTGTGTTTCTATTTCACAGACCTGTTGGAGAGAGGAGTTGACACCCGTGGACAAAATCGATTGTCGAAGGAGCTGTGGTTGTTGGTTTTGAGCAAACTTGGTACCATTGGAAAAGTCTCGGCGAGACGCTTCCATTGAGTCAAATCTTGTTGCGATCTGAGGAGAATTGAGGTGTTGAAGTGTGCTTTTAGCTCGCTGATTTGTGAAACTAGTTCTTCGGTGATGATGGAGGAGATTAAACAACTCCTTCATAAGGTGTTGGCAGCGGTGGAAGAAGTATTGGTTGAAGTAGCAGATCTGCATCGCGAGCTCATAGCACATAAGAGTGAGCTTGTTTCTATTGTGTGCGATGTTCATGCTTTGAAGAACATGCAAACCGTTGTTGCTACAACTACCAAAGAGATTTCCTCTACACTCTCAGCATCTGCTGTTTCTGCTGAGGAGAAATCTGCGGTGGTAAATGATAATTTCAAAGAAGTAGTGGAGAAGTTGGAGATGAAGATGAAATCTTATGCTGAAGCTACCAAGGCGGCTCAAGTCTCTCTTTTTCAAGAGCAAGAGAATGAAAAGTTGAACCAACTCTCAAGGGTGAAGAATGTGAGAATATCTGGTTTACCTGAGCTAGAGAAGGAGGAGACCAAGGAAGTAGCTACCACTTTTTTTGCTGACACGTTACATGTTCACAAGCCTGTCCTAGTTCAAGCTTACCGCATAGGACAAAAAGACTCACAACCTCGAGCAATATTGGCTAAGTTTGCAGATCAGGCACAACGAGATACAACGATGGCTAACAAAGCTGTCTTGAAGGGGAGGTAGATCTGGTTGGATCCTGATCTCACACCGCTACAAGCTGAAGCCAAGCGGAAGGAGCTTGTGAAGGTAAAAGAGGCTCAACAAGGAGGGTTCATTGTTTTCTTAAGAGATGGACGTGCTGTTGTCACACAAAGGAGACGAGATGCTTCCAAATAGCAAATGCTCCTTAGAGTTATGATGTGGAACATTCATGGGCTTACTAAGTCAAAGTACACAACCGCTTTACCAATTTGGAACAGGGCTGATATCATCAACTTGGTGGAGACATGGGAACATGAAGGAAACAATGTACATGAGTTGGATGGTTTTTCTTTGATCGGCTCTACTTGGAACAAACGCAAGCAACATAAAGGACGTGGTTTTGGAGGTATTGCAACTTACGTCAGATCTTATTTGCATCAGCTTGTTGAAGTGGTTCTTCAAGATGTGGGTGGACAATATCATTGGATTCGAGTTGGTGGAGAAAGTAGATATGCATGTTATATCGCAATCTGCTATTTTGCACCTTTGAACATGTCTATCTATCAGACTAGAGCATGTAGCACGAGCCAACCTTTCCATCGTCTTTCTATTGATGTTTTGAGATATCAAGAGAAGGGCAAGGTCTTTGTGGTGGGAGATTTCAATGCTAGAGTTCACACTTGCCAGTTCACACAATTCTATGCTCTTGACCACTCTCCTATTCTTGAAGAAGATGATGATCCTACATGGTCCCGTGCCTCCTTAGATATATCAACCAATGACATGAAACAACACTTCTTGACTTTTGGAGCAATATGTAGTTTGAAAATTTTGAACAGTATATCCCGTTTTCCTAGCTCTAACATGAAAACATACGTCTCTACCTCTGGATCAAGCATAGTAGACTACCTCCTCTCCTCATCTCTTGATAGTTCACTCATTTCAGCATATGAAGTTTTGGATCTACAACCTGAATCTGATCACACTCCTCTACTGTTCTCACTATCCTTGTCTAGCTCATTTGCATCTTAGAAGTTGAAAGGTTTTGATGGGAGCAACACTACCTCTAGACTTCGTCTTGATCACCGGAAAAGACATCTTTATCAAACTGCTCTAGAGAATTTGATATCTATTACACAGTGGAGCCACAATCTTGACCAATGAGATACACAATTGACGGATGTCTTGAAGAAAATTGCAACTCGGTTTTTCTCTCAACACTCAAGCAGAAAGCTCAAAGGTAATCCTTGCAACGGCTGGTTTGATGAAGAGTGCAAACTTGCTCGGTTAAAGGCTCTAGACAAGGCTTATGACTTGAAAGAGGTGATTCTCTCATTCTTATACTTACCAAGCTTCTGAATGATGCTGCTGTACATGGTTTTCCTAAGAGTTGGTTCATGTGCAAAGTGATTTTCATCCACAAGTCGGGCAAGAAGAATGATGTTACCAACTATAGAACTATCATGGTGGGCAACATCTTTGCCAAGTTGTATGGGAGCTTGCTAGAGAGAAAACTCAGTGTTTGGACAGAAGGATCCAATGTGAGAGCTCGTTCACAAGCAGGTTTTCGTCCTACCTTTAGCACCATTGATCATATCCTTTGTCTTCGTGTTGCTTGGGAGAAGTCAAAAGGAAATGGTAAATCTCTCTATGCTGCTTTTATCGACTACACAAAAGCTTTTGATAGGTTGCCTAGGAAGCTCTTATGGGACAGACTTGTTGTCATTGGTGTTCCTCAAGACATGATGACATCGGTTTCTAAACTCTATGAACGAGTTTATGTGAAGCTTACCTCGGCACAATCAAAGGAGATCTTTAGCACTATTGGAGTCATTCAAGGTTGTCCTCTCTCTCCTACTCTATTTGGTATCTTCATTGATGACGTGGAGAGATGTCTTGCTGAATTTGGAAGAGAAGGTGTGAACTTGGGAATCTATATCATTCAAGCATTGATTTATGCTGATGATATCATTCTTCTATCACGTGATCCTTTGAGTTTACAACGACATTTGGATGCTCTTGAGTTCTTTTGCAACAACATGCAGATGGAAGTGACCCTTTCGAAGTCCAAGGTGATGGTGGTGGGTTCAAAAAGCCGCCATTCTTTTCTCTACAAGGGCCAAGTTTTACAACAAGTGGAGAGTTACAAGTACTTGGGCATTGACTTCTCTCATAACTACAGTTGGGTTTTGTGCATTCATAAGAGAGTTGAAGCTGGTTACAAAACTTTGTACTCTCTTTTGAATTGTTGTCGACGTGCTCATCTCTTAGCATGGGATTTGAGAAAGTTTTTCTTCAGGAGTTTGGTTTTGCCTGTGATACTTTATGGTGTTCAAGTGTGGGGGCCTGGTGCAAGGAAAGGAGCTTGGGAACGTATTGAGAAGATTCAAAAAGTGTTCTTACAAGTGGAACTTGGTGTAAGATGCCAAACACCATATGCTATGCTCCTTGCTGAATCTGGTTGCTTATCCGTGGGAGCAGAAGCTCTTTACTTGACTAGCATTTATGTCTCAAGAGTGAGATCTCTTGGAGGGACTAGATTACCTTGTCAAGCTCTAAGAGCTACGTTTCATTTGGTTGGTATGCTGATGTGGTGGCTTGGTGTGGAAAATGGAACATTTTTTAGCGTGATTTTGACCTTCCATCTATTGCTCTTCGGGAGTTGATTCAGAAAAGGTTTTTACATGCTATATGGTCTCAACCCAAGACCAAGATGGCTTACTATCAGCAGCACGTCAATCCCATGTTGGTGTATTGTGAACAAGAGTACCTCCGAGCACCTATTTCAATCTCTCTTCGACATATCATTGCTCAGCACCGCACTAGCTCTCATAGACTTGGCATTGAAGAAGGACGTTGGTTAAACATTGTTAGGAGTGAACGGCTTTGTAGACTTTGTGATTTAGATCAAATAGAGGATGAGGATCATGTATTCATTGTATGTCCTTTGTATGATGAAATTAGATGTAGACATAAGATAGTTGCTAGTGATTTCTATACACTTTTACAGATATCAGTTCTCACTAGGGCTTTATATTAGAGATATAGTTTCTTGTCGTACCAATGCTCTTTTGTATTGATACGATCTCCTAAGGTTTCCTAGGCTCACATATTGACTTTGTATTGTATTTTTTCTGCCTTTTGACTCTTTGGGTCTTCCGGGCTTGATATTCATTCATTCATTCATTCATAGATCGTACTTCACTCCTTGCATTACGAACCAGGCACTTAGAACAGAGAGAGAAGGATCTTGCTAAAGCCCAAGAGAAGCTGAAGGAGGCTCGACTCAAGAACAATGAGCGTTTTGACAAGACTCAAAGACTATAACTAAATGTTATACTTGTAGGTAATTTGATTCAGATGTACAACAACATGTTGGAGAATAAGGATTATGCACTTCGTGAGTTCTCTAGAAGAAGATTCGAGCCTTATGTTGTGTTGGATGTGTACAAAAATGTCACTTATAGTTTACGTGAGTTAGATGGAACTCCTTTGAAGCTATCAATGGTGACAAACATGTGAAACTGTTGAAAGTCCATGGAGGATCAATAGAGCTGTTTGATTTTCAGTAGTCAGAACATATGATGGAAGAGATGAGGACGATCTAATGACTAAAAATGTTGAGGAGGACAGAGAATGACGATCAAGGAGGAACACTAAGCAGATGAAACGATTAGCACATACTAGAGGATGTGTAGATTCATAGGAGGTGCATGTCATGTTGTACATGATTCTATCATGTACAAGTTTAGTGGAATGTCTATTTTTGTACATAGGTATTGATCATACGATGTTATGCTAAACATGTGGTTACGGTGATATTTTGTGCGTACTTTGTTATACACGTGTGTTTCATGCAAAAGACAATGAGACACATGTTATTATGCTTTAGTATGTTCATTTTTACATACTTCTGGAAGGCCATGGTATCTTTGTATACTTTGTAGATTGCTAATGTTGACGTTTCTTGCAATTAAGTAGTTTAGCTAAGTTGCACCAAATAGGTACATTTTCTTGTCAAGTTTTTTATTTATGTCGACAAGTATTTTATTTTTGTAAATAACTTAGACGAATGCTTAACACTTACTATGGCCAATGATGGTTAAGTAGGTCACTAGAAGACAAAAACAAAAATCTTTAGTTTCTCATTGATTAAAATTCCAAAAGTATCCCATAGGTTTCAAATTGACCTCATTGTCACTATAGAGGTAAAAATCGAATAGTTCATGATAGTACTGGAAAACTATTCTTGCTGGTTTGTGCACTAAATAAAATATTTGTCAATTTGAGGTCAAGAGGATGGAGATATGTCAGATTGAAGTCTAGATAATCAAGTTTTGAATGTGCATATTCAAACATAGAACGTGTTGTATATTTGATATGAAGAAGACTGAAGTAGGGTTGGAAATGTCTCAAAGAGCTGATACATGTGGACTCAACAATCAATTAATTTGAGTTCGCAGTTTTTCTTCGCTTGCGATCTGAGGTTGAGTTGTTCGTCGTGATCAGTGAGCCAAGTTCTTTGTTCTTGGTGCCTATGCGACCAGGAGTCTCCATCTACGCATAGGAGAAGACCGTGTGTGGATTGAATTGTTGGTTAGGATGTGGTGAGCGAGTTTAAGTCACAAGGAGTCAATTTACATCAGTTTTTTGCTTCCTACCAACAAATTTCTTGCGTGGTTCTAAGAGGAACTCCAAACAACTTGTTTGGAGTCTCACCGGGTTTAGGGTAGCTAGATCTACCTACCAGAGAAGACGAATCTCATATCAGACGATCCGTTTGGACGGTGTGCGTGATTCTAAGCCGCAAGAAGGAGTTTCTTGAGGTTCTATCATCTACGATCGATGATATCTCAACTGTCGAGAGTCAGATTTGGAAGTTCTTGAGACCAACATAGACAAGAAGGACGATCTTATCGACATCTGAAGACCGTTTGACAAAAGAAAAAAGTTCTCATATAGATCTTTTTTGGTTCCTTCGCTACAATTTTTGTCTTTTTGAGTTCATTAAAGATCTAGTTGGTTATGTACAGCTTATGATAGCTAGTTTTAGCTAAGGGTTTGTACGTGGACGTTGTTTGGACTTGGGTTTGAATCGTGTAATACTAGTGTAGCTATTTTTTGTTAGCAAATAGATGTTTCTCTTAGCTACGTTTCGGTAGTTTTGGATTAGGATAGAGATTCAAGAACTCGTTTTGGAGGGGTTGGTGCAGATTACATACCGCTCAGGTTTTGTTTCTCTGTTTTGTATTCTTAGAGAAGAAGAATGAGGAGTGTATATAAAATAGGAATTGATATATCTTACGACGCTTGTTCTCATGGTTGTTTTTCTCTGTCTTGTCTTCGTTCGGCACACTACATCTCCACAGCCAAGAACTTCGCATTTTCTTGGACAATCTTCACGCAAAATTTGACACGATAACGTATGCCTAATATGATGAATTTAGTAGTCAAACATACGACTATTTGTGACTAAGAGCCACATCTATTTTAATATGATACTACTAACCGTAAAAGACATGACTCTATATTGACTGAATGGGTATTTTGTCACATCATACACCACAAGTGACATCAACTTATTGTTATGATATGGTGTCATTTTCAAATGACTAAGTTATGACTAGTGATCATTACAACTTTGTCCTTGGAGCTCTAGAGTTTTGTTTTCTTAATAAGTCATAACTATGATAATGTGACCTTATATCATTCTCTATCAACATCGTTAAAAACTAAGATATTTCTAATAGTGATGTTCGTTCGTGTTGAGTGATTTATTTCATAGTGTATCGTGAATAACAAATCTTTGGATACTGGTGGGTTTATTAGTTTTAGTTACTTCTCGTTATACAATTACTCATAGTGTCCAATGAGAATGATTCATTTTTTTACTTAGTGTAACAATCATTAAAAGGTCTAGACATTTTGACTAACAGTATAGTATAATCATAAAGTAAAGTCTAATAATTACAAAATTGATTTACTACAAAGTTAGTCGAGGGTGAAGTTCTTCTGCACAAGTGCTCTTTTATAGAAAATTCTTCTTCTTTAGAACTTTTTCTTAGTAGAGGATTTTGTGAGAAGTGTGATTCTTTTACAAAGTCCACAACATATTAATAATAAGACAACTTAGTCTAATGTTTGACTAGCTTTTATTTTGGTAAAGACTAATTAGTAGCATTTGGCATCTCTATTATGAAATTTTGTATCGGTTGTTTTGTTATTTTAGTATGTTTCTATGTTAAGAAGGTCCTTATCAATTTGTGTATTATGTTACATATGAAGTTTATTAACTCATATTTTATTGTAGATCTAGTTATTAACTCTCCAAGAGTGACTTTTCTTGTGAAATTGAAGACAATTATCATGAATCATAATTCTAACATATTTGTTGTATTTAGATAATATTACTATTTTTGAACATCTTTTGTTTCCTTTGCTTTCAGTGACATTCAATTTAACATGAATTTCGAAGGTTCTCAATTCACAGCACGCCACCATTTTTAATACACAATAGACAGACTTAAAGGCGAGCCAAGTAATAAAATTTATAGCTTGCATATTCAAGTTTAATTTATTACCTAACCCTTCCGACGGGAAGGGTTATGTAATAAACTAGAGCATTTATTGAATACTTTATTATAGTCTGCAACCGGCCAGACTTATACAATTGGAGTCACATTGTTTAAGATTTCACTTATGGATTTGTTGGGATGTTTCCGCTGTTCTTGGTATGGTTAACATTTTGCACTTAAACATTAATTTAATTTTTAATAAAATATATTATAACTTTCATATAACAGTTATATATTTTCTGATAAGCAAAAGTTCCCCAAAAGTGGTTGAGCATGCATAAATAAAAATTTACGCATGAGTTTCTAGTCGGCTTCTTTGTCTGAATTATTTCGTCGAGCCAGGCCACTTCTTTGTCTAGAATTCGTCTAGCCTATAAAATCTATCCGTCCCTATTATTTTCTTGCTTCCCATGCATCCTTGCGAGATAGCTATCTAGAACTTTAGTTCTGGTAAAAAGAAGGTTCCATACACCCCCTTTGTAACGGTTAGGATTACCATCCATCTTAACTGTAAACGCGATGGACAACCGTAACCGTGGGGCTTCGTAAACGGCCCCTCATTATTATTGAAGGGTTCACCTTTGCGTTGCGTACTACTGGCGTCCGGTCCAGATGTGCGATATACTTGCTTTGATACAGCACTTACTACTGTGTGCATCGAGACGGCAGATGGTTTGAACCAGACAAGTCACTTGGCTGTCAGGGCTCTGTACATTTGCTGCTTCGAGCTTTCAATGTCTGTTCCTACTACTCTACCGCACTTGAGGTCACGGTGTGCATGCTTTAGTATTAGGTCTGCGCCAAGCGATTTATAGTTCCAGTGCCGTTGCGCGTGGCCTACTTTCAAAGTTTTAGAACGCCTGACCTGTCGTTCACTATTTGTCATTCCGGTCAAGAGTTAGTAGACATCTGGACCAAATCGGCGGAATAAGCAAGTAAATGGGCGCCTTATGCTATCAGACTATCCTCTGTCATCAGTTCTGTATGTGTGTTTATGTATGGAGAAGTTTATTTCCTCTTGTACGCTTTACTCAGAGCAAACTATCGTTCAGTCGGCTGTTTACCGGGTTCTCCCTAGCGCTGTTAGTTATCTTGTCTTCGTGCTCGTCTTCTGGTAGACTAACTAATTTTCACATTATTCTTGTCGCAGCACCATTTGTCGAGCTGAAAAGCGAAAACTACACGCTGTTAGTCTGCTCTGTACCGTCGTCATTGTCCACTTTGCACATTAGGTCTTTAGAAAAGACGGTGATGCGCTCTGCGGTTGGTTGCAGTGCCGAGCTCGAGGCCCGTTTCTGCTTCGAGATTTCCGTGAATAGAGGCAGTTAAGGTAAAACGAGCTGGCGTTTGTTTACACTCTTGTTATTACATCAATTGTGATTGTGGTAGATTGTGGAGCTTTGGCAAGCCGCAGCCTAGCTGGACGAAGTTGTAGGCAAGGGAGGGATAGTGGTATGTGCCAGTCCTGGAAGGGCTCTTGAATGAGGGATAAGAAATCGAGGAATGATTAAACCAGAAAGGCAGCACATACATTCGTGTGTGATACTGAAACTGGGGCTTCGGTGAGATTTTGTCCTGAGTCTTTTGCAATTATCTGAGGAGCTTCCTGGAGCAAAAGGAGGGAGCGATGGAGCTTGCTTCGCTGGGAGCGAAGATGTCGTTCTTGGTTCGCCTCGTAGCTTTCCTGCTCAGCCTCAGTGAATGGAACCCTCTCTGCTCTGATTTATAGTTAATTTTTTCTTATCAGTTGCTTAGAAGCAAGTAGGGTTTTTCTTATTGAACCTTTCTTCTGTCACAGCGTCCATTTTAGCCAGCAATTTTCCTCGTCTTATTCGGCAGAAGTTCTCGAACGTGGTGAAGGGCTGCTGCAGTGGAAGCAATGAGCAGTCGCGCTAGTCGAACCATTTATGTTGGAAATTTGCCGGGCGACGTACGTGAACGTGAAATTGAAGATTTGTTTTACAAGGTACTCTTGCAGCGTTTTGGGGTTTGTTCATGTTGAGCCTCGTTGTAGTTCAGTCTTAAGTCGAGGCTTCATTTGGTCTTCCCCACGGATCAGGGCTGGCGTTGCGGGTGGGTTGATTTGGAGTTTCTTTTGGGCCTCGTCGCAATAAATTCTGCTTTCATACCACTTTGTAGCATTCTTCTTTTTGCCGTTGCCGGTTTAAACGTTTTTGGTCTCTTTGTTGTTGTCGTCGTCGACGGTATGCAGCATTAACTTCGGTTCAACCTCCTGTTTGCTATGTATCTTCTTGCCGTTTACAGTATGGTCGCATCGTTGACATCGATCTCAAGCTTCCTCCTCGACCACCTGGGTATTGCTTTATAGAAGTAAGATTTACTCCCCCTTTATTTTTGTTCTGTCTGCGCAGCAGCTGTCACATATTTTGGGGATTGCTAAGTTGGGGATCTGGGTTTCACGGGCTACCTTTACTGTATGTGGGGAGTTTACATTGCGCTGCTGTCGACATAGGCCGAAATACTTTAGGGATTGCGTATGAGGTAGAGTACATTGAGGTTCCGGATATTTATCTGTTACTGCTCCTGAGTATCTTCTTCGGCTTTTATCTGAATCTTCACTGGTACGCGGTAAGCAGTTCGAGGATGCTCGTGACGCTGAGGACGCGATTAGAGGTCGAGATGGCTACAACTTTGATGGCAACAGACTGCGGGTAGGTGTTTCTCTTGCAAGGTTCTTATTGTAAGTTCTCAGGAATCTTGGTTTTCTTGTTTTATGGTGTAATCTGTTTGTCGCCCTTACTTCCCGTTGTAAGAACGACTTCCCATTATCATTGTACTACGTACTGACCTTGTTCCACCGGTTTGCAATATTGGTGTTCATTTTCCGGTCAACCCATCTCTTTGGTTGAGAATTATTCATAGTCGAAACCAGGAAGGTGAGGTCTGGTATGTTTTGTTTAAGGCGTACGATCCGGGAAATGGTCTTTCTTATCTCAGATGTCTGACGATCTTCTGCTTCTCTGTTTGTCTTGGGCTGGTATTACATTGGGACCGTGAGTGAAACGCTACGGCGAAGTTGTTCCACGTTACTAAGATTGTTTTTCTGCCAGTGGCTAGAAGAAAGATGGTTTCTTGGACATACAGCTAGGGGTATCTCAAGGCTTTGTTTCATCGCTGACACTCGGTTGAACTTTAGTGCTAACACGTTGATGAGGAACTGTCCAAAGGGTCATCATTTCCGGGATTTAGCCTTCCTGTTTTTGACGCTCGCTGATTCATTCTCTTATGGGTTAGCCTAGGAGTTACTTTACTTCAGTAGGTGATAAATGTCTCGTGATATAGGGGAGCTGTAAGCGACCCTGCTCGATGCTGGGTAATTGTTAAGATTTGTCGGAGAGAAATCACATCGTCAGTGGGCAGTTAGTAAGAACTAGAATCCTCCTACTTAAATGTTCTAAGTTCTCTTTTTGCGCCTGTCGCGTGGTTACATCTCATCTCATGTGCCATACATTCTGTGTACGGGTTATTGTACTGGGTGTTACCTCTGTGAGCGTGGTTCTTGTTCCTTGGCTGAGCTGCCATTCTCCTGGAGGAATCACATACCAGCATGCTTAAATTTTATGGGAGCATTTAGTTGTGAAATCTTCAGAAGACTTCGTTTAGTTCTGAAGAACTCGGTTCAACGGTTTCAGTAATTAATAGTCCCGGCAATTACTTGGGGCCAAGTCAAGTCAGTCAGGGACTTGGCCTACCCTTCAACTCCTACTTCCACTTCTGTATATATCGATAGGCATTTACAACTTGATTTACCTTCATTTTGGTTGGGTAGTTTCGCTATCGGCTCTCACCATTGTGCTAGTATATTTCTCATCCGAGCAGTGAGAACCTAGCTTGCATGCCACCACCCACCTTCTTGTTCGGTACTCGAAAGGCATATATGATGGGGTTACTCAAATGTAGAGGTTAGTATTGCGTCAGTTATGTGGAATTTTTATGTGCTCCGTATGTGTGTGCCCACATAAACGTTCTGTCCGGATTTTCAGTTGCATTCACGTCCACTTGCTTTATTCAGGTCGAACTTGCTCACGGTGGAAGGGGTCCTCCTTCTATCGACCGCTACAACAACTACACGGGTGCAGGTGGCGGGGCGAGCAGAGGTGTTGATGGAGGTCGTACGGGAGGCGTTTCAAGACGTTCTGAATACAGGGGTCCTTGTACCTGCATACTTACACTCGGAATGCTTCATGATAGTTTTTTCTTCGTTTACCTCATTTTTCTTGTTTCGTCTCTCACGCCTGTTCTGTATGAATAATGGTTGGGGAGTTCGTTTCCAAGGGTTTGTATGAATCGTCGATTGGGGGAACTGATATATCGCAACAGGTACCACGGCGCACCTTCTGCTAGATATATCAGTTCCCCAATCGACGATTCATGCAAACCCTTGGTAGAATGAGAGTTTTGTTTTATCTGGAATCGACGCAAGGTTGCTCGTCGCTGAAGTGTGTCACTTGGCGCTGATTAAGACTCCAGAATAGATCGATTCTTCATTGATTGGTTTCGTCTAGGCTGCTCTGCAGAACATGTTTCGAAAAGCTTCATACGGGTCGCGGAAATGTGCTTCTTTCTGGCTATGCGCAACCGTAACCCCGTGGCATGCTTTTGTGCTGATGTCGATTATTTTAGCGCACATCCGTTCATATTTACTTGGGGCTTACTTCTGTGTTCAAATCACGGGTTACCTGAATTATACGTTGATAGTGCTTGCATCGCGCTGCTACCACATGTGCGGCCATGCAGTATATATGTCTCTCTCGTCTGCATTAATTTCCGCCTTTTTTGCATGCGTGACGCCCCTTACCTTACATTCCTTTCAAACACTTAATACTGTCGTTATCTCAGAGTTTTTGCTTATAGAAGCTATCACCAGAGAGTAAGATTCCTTACTCACTGCACCTTAACAAACTTACAGATGCCGTTGGTGCCACAAATTCCACCCGTATTCTAGTAAAATTTGTATATCAGTATATATCATCAATACATTCTCCTGGCTGGCTATATACCCTGAACCTCGCTTATATTCATTCGCTGACTTCTCAAACCAAGTCAGCATACATGTTACCACTCTTCGTTACTCACCTTGTACTTATATGGGTTCAAAACTATTTTGGGGTTACCTTTAATGTGCGGGCGAAGTCACTGTTTTCTCTGAAATCTGCTTTACCCGTGTATCAATATATATATCATCAATACATGTTTTACAACCTTTACCATTTCCCTTTCTGTGATTGACCTTGTGTTTCCAAACTGACGCTGTATAAGCAGTTTTATGTCAGTAAGGAACCATTCTGGGCATACATTGTACGATGCAGTTCAGTTTCTGCCTCTATGCGGTTCCTTCTTTTCTCTGTTACACAGGCTCTGGTTTTACCTTCGTTATGCTTGCCTTTACCTCCCTCATTTCCTTGTGGCTTCTCTCGCTTGACATACGACGTGTTTAACTTTCAGTAATCTTTTGGCATTTCTCTTCACAAGCTCACGGATTTACCACTACACTAAGAACGGGAGTTTGCCCTCAGATGTTCCCGGAACTGAACAGAAACCTCAGATGTTCCTGTATACCTCCTGGAGTGGTAGGGAATAGTAACCCTCCACCTGGTCAGGCCCTTATCTTTACTCCTGAAGTCTTCTGACTTCTCAATCTTGTATACTACAAAGCGAGAATGGAACGCCTTGTGCTGCAAATCTTCCGGGACCATTCGGACTCCAGGAGGCACAATTGGTTCTGGCTGGCCCTGCAATGCATTAGGCATTAGGCATTTATTGAAGTATCAGACAGAGACTTGAATTATCTTACCTACCACCCGCGAACTATCTATACTGATAGGTGGGGAGTTATAACACTAGCCCGCTTCGTGATACAAAGCTAAAACACTTGCTCGTTTAATTGCTAGAGCTTAACTATTTACGTTTTTAGTTGTTGCCAGCTACAGAATGGACCTTGTTTAATGAACTTGTCTACTCCATTAATCATTTCTCACCGGTAAGCTGTTATTCTCTGGTCCTTGTTTCCAAAGTGGCGCCTCATCAGGCATTGTCATCAACTGTCATTTCTGTAAGGAACAGGATACGATCGGTTCAGGTTCTGCCTTACCTTCGGACTTTGCTTATGCGAACCATACCATTCTTACACTAGTTACGGTCTCTGATAACAACACTTCACGACCTTCGTCATGCTTTCGCTCTGTTCACACCAAGATTTCTTCCTTTCCTACTAACCGGTTTCGCTGGTTTTGATGAATCCTTATCTTACATTTTTCTGACTAACTTCGATTCCTACTTAGATGTACCCACTTGGCATGTCTCTTGACAAGCTCACGGCTCTACCACAAAGGAGGGACGGGGGAAATACAATTTGGCCAACTTGAGGTGTAAAGTTAGCGCACATTCAAATACCCCTTTGTTACTCACCACCGACTTCTCTGGGCTCTCGGTGATTTGGGGGTTACTTTCAGTGCGTGTGCGTAGTCTGATTCGTTCTGCCGTACTCATGTACCAACGTTCACAATGCACGGGAGTTTGCCCTCAGATGTCCAGGATATGAACAGAAACTGTATAGTTCACCGATACGATAGTTGTAACAACCGAAACAGATCTGCTGAGTTGAAAAAGTCCGCAACTCCGTTTGATCACTTTCCTACTCATCTATAGCCTAACCCCCTCTTCTGGGTGCTGATAAAATCAGAGAAGTGGTTTAGGTGCGTAGAGCGGGAGAAGGTTCTGCTGCGTGTTCCTAAGCTTGTTGGTTGCCGTGCGTGCTTACATCTGTGACAGATGGCGCACTCTCTTCTCTCGAGGAAATAAAAAGCTTAGCTTAAATACAATTATTGTGTTTCAGCGTTGAATCATAGGTTACGTCGAGGTTAGGTTGTTAATTTCCTAGTTCCTACTGCTTTGCTTGCCGAGGTATTTACCATCTATACAGTGTTGCACGATGGTTGTATCGTGCTTTCAAGTTTAGATCTTGTGTGAACGTTTTGTTTTGTTGACATGAATTGAAGTAAAGCTCGTCTAACTCATCCTTCGCTACTCTCAAATCTTCTTCGGTCAGTATCTCACCTTTTCTTTTCGTTGCAGTTATTGTGACAGGGTTACCTTCCTCAGCATCATGGCAGGACCTGAAGGTGGAGTATTCTGGACTCTCGAGTTCCTGTCTCTATCTAGTACCTGTGGCGAGAAGTTAAAACGTTAAGTTGGAATGTTGCTTTCTTGTCGTCAGGTCCTAAGGAAATCTTCTGTGATGCGTTATGCAGGATCACATGCGGCGAGCTGGAGATGTCTGTTTTGCTCAGGTCTTCCGTGACGGAAACGGTAATTTTCCTTACCGAGGAGAATGAGGCAAATGTTCTGAAGCCGGGAGTGTTCAGTTTGGAACATTAGCTCACTCTCTCTTTTCTTCGTTCTTGATCCGGACTAGATTATTTGCAAATGACACATTACAGGCCTCGGTTGTTATTATGCCTCAATGAATCCAGTTGCTTAGATCTGCTTGCACTGCATTTCGTACATGTATCTATATTCCATCGTACAATCTCTGGTAATGTGCGCTATACTACACGTTCCCGTCGGGCTGACCCTTCTGTTGCAATCTTTCGCGCTAACTTCAAGTGTAAAGTTCTCACACATTTCCCCCTTACCGCTACTTATGACTTATTGGGTGTAAACTCTGTTTATGGGTTGGGTTCTTGTTTCGAACTGCTTCTCATGGACAAATATATAATCGTGAATTTAGGGTGTGTGGGGGATGTTAATTTGTTCTCCGGAAACCCGTGTACCATGATATATATTCGTGAACAGGTCGTTTCCTCCACTCTTATTTGGAAAAGAAAGCCTTTGGAGTTCTAAAATTAGAAAACCGTCGAATTTTTAAGTCGATGTGTTATGAAGAAACTACCATCACCCGTAAGTGGGTTATGACTTTTTTCATTCGTTTCTGTTGTGATTTTACAGTGTAAGTTTTGGATTGTGTTGCTCACTGTAGGTACGATGGGGATCGTGGACTTCACCAATTATGACGACATGAAATACGCCGTATGTTATTCCACTTGCACCATCTCGGTTGATCTGCGAAGAATTCGGATCTGTAAAGAACTGGAGTTTGCCGTCATTTTTTCAGGAACTGAATAAAATCCTGGACCAACAGGGTTGTGCTAAGTTGGAAAAGTCCTCAATCTGAATTGATCTCTTTTCTAGTCATCTATAGCCTGATATCTCTCTGGGTGCTGATGAAGTCAGAGACCAGGTTGAGGTGCATGCAGTGCGAAGTGTGTTTCACCTACATGCTCTGAGTGTGATCGGTGGTAGTTAGGTATTTGAGTGTACACGTACTTCTTATTACCTACCTTCTTCATGGGGTTTGCATTAGCTTTTACATTTGGAGTGATCAGATTGCATCAGTACATACTGCATTTGTCCTCTTGTCATTGTCTACTCGCATTCAACTTCATATCAAGGGGAACCTTTTCTGGAAATGTACTTCGCACTACACATTTCCATCGGCACACCCTCCGGTTATAGAATAATTCGCCAACTCCAGTCGGCATTGTTAACGTACATTCGGCTCGTAATTTCTTCTCACTATGTACCTGGCCGGTCTTCCTGTTACATTCATTGTCCACTACTTCTACTTCTTTATTGCATGAGTACTTTTGCGCCTTGCTCTCTCTTCGTGTTCTGTTCATTGCCCACTACGTCTACTTCCGTATTACCCGAGTACTTCGCTTTGCTCCCGTACGACTAATGGTCGGTTTCTTCCTGGTTCCTTCTCCCTCTGACTCCCAGACTATTTCAGGTGAGACATTTCCCCTCACAACGCTTCTCTTGTATGTTCTCTCATTACTTTCTTGATGCTCATTGTTTCTTCGTAACATCAGTGCTTCGACTTCCTGCTATCTCTTTGCCAACCTCTCTGGTTTACCACTGCACAAAGACTGGGAGTTTGCCCTCAGATGTCCCGGAACTGAACAGAAACTCCTGGACCGACAAGGACGGATGAGTCGGAAAAGTCTTCAACTTCGGTCAATCACTTCCCCTACTCATCTACAGCCTCACCCTCTCTGTTGGGTGCTGATGAAGTCAGAGAGCTGGTTGAGGTGCATGTGACGGGAAGGTGTGCCGCTGCATGCTCTGAGTGTATCTATGTGGTAATTAGGCTCCTGAGTGTACACCTACTCAGTGCCTATATGCATCAGTGACATTGTGGCAAATATTCTACCTCTATTATTCTCTTCTCTTCTTTTTTTATATCATCGGCCTGCCTGATAGCTCATTTCACTCAATAAAACTCTGCTCTTTAAATTCAAAGCTCTTCGTGGGGTTCTTGGCTATCTCGTTCTTGCTCGCCATCGACGATCTTCACTCCATACACTATCGTTCGGTTTAACTCCTGCTCTGTCAGTTCATCTCCAGCATTTCCCGTTCTGCACTTGATGTTGTTAGAATCAGTCACATTGCATCTTTCTCGGTTGCATTGCACTCTGCATCACACTAAGGGGAGCCAAGGGGAACTTTCTATATCAAGGGGAACTTTATCTGGAAATGTGCGTCTTGCTACACATTCCCATCGGCACACCCTTCGGTTATACACAATTCGCTGACTTCGCTTGACAGTTTAGCGCACATTCGGCCCCTATTGGATACTTACTATGTACTTGGCCCCGAATTTCCCTCTGTACTAGAGAGTGGTCCTTGATAAAATCTGCCATTCTCAGACGTATGAATATACGTACCTGGCCGTGCTAATTGCGTGATACCTCTATACTGGAGAGTGGTCCTTGAGCAGATCTGCCATTCTCGACGTATGAATGGCAGATCCTCACTGTGAATGTATGTACATAACTCCTCACCTCACTGTGTTACCCCTATCCTAGAGAGTGGTCCTTGTAAACGTCTGCCATTCTCGACGTATGAACAGAACTTCTCACCTCAATGTAGCTTCGATGTAAACCCGTTTTTGTTAGTTACCTTGTACTTCCCTTGGTTCAGAACTGTTTGGGTGTTAACTAAGTGTGGTCGAAGTTACTGTTTCTCCGGAAACTGCTTTGCCCAAGTACCAAGATCAACATAAGGTCCCAAAGACTGCGTACATCTTTTCCACAACAAAGACAAGGGTCCACGTTTTACTGAACTCAGTAGGAAATCTTATCGTGTAGCAGACCGCTGAACGTGAAATGTGTATCTTCGTGGATGACCTTCACTGTTCGTACTCCATTCCGAGATTTCTCGCTTAGAAAGCATATACAATGTGGGCATTCAGACACCTGTTCCGACTTTACGTACTCCAAGAGTACGTACTGTGTTCATCATACGAGTAGTCGAATTAGTTTCGTTAAGTGGTCATGTTTTAGGTTATATATTTAGTTTTCGTGTACAGGATCTGTGATAGTTTTTCAATGTATTGTTCCAGCACAGAGAATGTGTATTAACTTTCCTCTTGTGCAGATTCGGAAATTGGATGATTCCGAGTTTCGTAACCCGTTTTCACGTTCATTCATTCGAGTACGTAAAATTTCTACCGCTTAATTCGGATTTGTGCTTTTGTTTCTCAGCTTCTTACCTCAGTTTCCGGAATTCCTACAAATTTGAGGTAGAGTGTCATTTTGATTAGGAATCGCGGGCGTCCTCAGCACTGCATTCTTCGCATTTCGTGCCGAAGACTACTGATAGTTGCAGATGTTCTTCAAAGAGTTTGCTTTTATCCTGTCCCTGCCGCCGAGATTGTTACGCCGAAGCTGATGACGTGCGTTTCTGCTTCAGGTGAAGGAAGATAAAGGCTATGGTTTCAGAAGGAGTGCATCTCGGAGTGCAAGCCGGAGCCGGAGCCGAAGTCGGAGGTGCAGTCCTTGTCCTTGTACGATGGTCTATGTATGCCTAGAAGTTAGTTTTGCTTCACTGAAAGTTCGAGTTCTGAGTATTAAGCATAAAACGGGTTACCCCTCTTTTGTGGCAGTTTCTATGTTCTTTTCTTGCTCCTAAGCTGAGCTGCCATTCTCCCGGACGGATCAAATATTAAGCGTTAAATACTACGTAATGAAAGGTTAGACATTATTGAACGTCTTTTCTCTTCATTTTAGCGACCCCTTAATTCGGTGCGTTTAGTTCTAAATGCATGCTAGCTCGGCTCTAGATCTCGGTTTTTCTGACGCACAGGTTAGAACAGCTCCCTGCAATACAGGTGATCTATCGTGTTCCGGCCTGGCTGGGTGTGAACCCTTCCCACACGACCTAGCAGTGCGGGGCAGCTTCATGAGTGGGGTTGAATCTCACCATGGGATGGTCTTTCCCAGTACGTCCTTGTAGTGCAGGGCAACCTCTCCTTAGGGTAACCTCATACGGTGAACCAGATAGTCAATGGTTTTCCACCGATCTCTTCACGGAGTGCTCCTTTGCTGTAGCCTTCGTTATATGCACCCTGGATGGTCTATTTCTGTTCGGTTCTGTAATTGTCATGCCCCACTATTTCCTGGACTCGTGGAATCAAGGTTTCACTAGTAGGGTTACCAGTGGAATTAGTGTTAAATGGGGAGACATTTCTATCGTCTGGAAACTGGTTTCACGGGCAATGCTAGAGCTTTCACTCTGGCGAGCGGTGATGATCTCTTGTAGGTAACACGCGGCCCTGTTTAGCCTGATTACCGAGGTCTGGCGGGGTTCAGCAGATAGCGGGGACCGGCTTTACAGATTTGTTCAGGGCCGTAAGGAAGAAGGGAAGCCGACCTTCTGTTTCTTTTCTGATGTATAGAAGGCAGACGATGCCGCATGACTAGACGGTCTATCGTGTCCACTGGAAAGTTGTGTGTTTAACCTGTGTTCCCTTTCCTGCTACCTTAAACAAACTGCTACCTTCCTGAATAGATTTGCACTTTCCCCCTTCTCCCCTTCTGGGTTCTATTTTTCGTGTTACATTAAGTGTCTAAGCACTGGGTGTGCACCGAACACCTATACTCATGTGTCACATGTGCTCCTAGTACACCCTTGATGCCTCAAGACAGCGTACATTCTCACCCACCTTCGCTACTCACACTTTACTTCTCCGGGTTACTGCGTTTTCTCGGGGTTACCTTCAGTTTGTGCGCATGGATCGACTGCGATTCCCATCTACCAGTATATACTCATGTGGTTGGCAGAAGTGCTTCTGACCTCTACCTTCTTCATGGTTGACTATCTGGTGTTGTAAATGCTGGTTTGATTATTCCCGGGTGCCTCATGTTTGCGTCTCCAGACGATGTATTTTACTTGCCGTTGCTGTCTGTTTTTCGGCTTATCGCTGTAAATTACAGTTATAGCTGCTCTCTCGCTCAGATCTTCAGGCATCGCAGTTTGTTCTTGTCTTCTGCAGCTACCTTGGGGTACCATCTTGGGAAGGTGCTTTCCCTGCACATTTTCCCCTTGGCCTGACCTCGGTTATATAAATTCATTCTGCGTTACCCGTGTGCCAATTTATATACATTCATTCGCTAACTTCTCAAACTTCGCATTTGTTATCTTGTCATTGCCCTGTCGAATTCGACTTCATACCAAGGGGAACCTTTTCTGGAAATGTGCTTTGCACTATACATTCCATCGGCACACCCTCCGGTTACAAATTAATTCCAGACGTATGAAGATAATTCCAGTCGGTATTGTTACGAGAGAGTGGTCCTTGAACATATCTGCCATTCTCGACGTATGAATATAATTCCAGTCAGCGTTGTTGGCGCACATTCGGCCCCGATCTTCTTACTATGTATTTGACCCCGTATTTCCCTCTGTACTAGAGAGTGCCTAGGGCGTGTAGGAAACAACGGTGAGGTCCTAGGGGTCCTTTTATGCCTATTGTTGTAGAAGCTTTTTCTTTTATTTTTTCTTTTGATTTTGAAGCTCCGAAATAAGTAATTTTTGTTTTAGAGTCACAACTATCTCCTTTGGCGTGGTCATGCACCTCAATCTGCCTATTCCCGGTAGTGCGCTCCTAGACATTCACTATCTTGACGTTTGAAGTTAGCGTACATTCACACCCCTCACTCTGCTGCTCACTATGCCCGTCTCCGTGTTCGAAGACGAATGTCCTTTACGGTAACTCTTCTTATTACTTGGGTATCTCCCCATTCCTCACGTAGCTGTCTCTTCTGCTTTGTGGTCATCTTCTCAACCTATCCTTGTTTCTAGTACCGTCCAGCTAGGGAGCGGGGTCTTTGGTTGAAAGGCTACGGCATGCAAGTCTTAATGAATACATCTTCTCCGGGTTCACTGCGATTTGGGGTTAACCTTCCGTGTGAGGGCGTCGTCCGAACTCCCCATTCCCATGTTCCAATATATATAAGGTGCTCCTGGTGCTCTTTTAGACCTCATTTTCTTCTCTGCATTACGAACCACACATATGTTGATTTGTTTGCACGGCATATTGCACTTCTCTTCTGCACTGCACTTTCCTGCGCTCCTCAGCACAGGATCCGGTCTGCATTACACTCTGGATTCGCTTCGATCAGTTTGCACTGCACTCCGTACATGTCATTACTTTGCACATCTATATCTAGGGGCACCATCCCAAGTAACGTGTGCCGCACTTCACATTCCAATCGGTCTGTCCCGTTAGGAAACAGATTACGTTTACTTGACATTCCAGGATACCATACCGGCCACCTTTCCCTTCAGACACTTTCTGCGTACTTTGTTCGGTTATTCTACTCGGTGTTAGCTCTGGCTGTGAGCGTGGTTCTTGTTCCTATGCTGAGCTTCCTTACTCCCGAACCAATCATAACACTGGGAATTTGGCATTCAATGGAAATGTGGTGGATAGTTGAAAAGCCATACCACCACGCAGAGAGTGAGGTACTGGTGAGTGGTCAGAGACTGGATGCTTCTGAGATCCGTTCAGCGTTAGCGCGGCGTCTGTGATCTAAAGGACTATAGTCTACTTATAAACGCTATTTGGTTATCAGTACATCAAGCCTTCACTGTATCAACCATGACCGAGATTCATCAAGCCATCACTGTACCCCAAGTGTTCGGTCAAAAACATGACTCATCGTCAACCGAAATTTCTAAGGAGGGTTCGTCTACTAAGTTATTCCTTTTGTTGAGCATTGTGTATACGCCTGGTGAGATGAACTTGGACGATATTGTACTGACGACTTCCTTTCTTGTTCCTTACACCTGTAGTGCCGGGCGCACCCGCACCGCCAGTAAGTCCCCACAAAGTCGATCAGCATCTCGTTCGCCATCCCACTCACGGTGAGTTGCTCGCCTGCGGTGGATTGACCTTATTTTTCTGTACGGACTGGGTTTTGTCTGGATTCGGAGTGATTTTTTGGTGAACTGCGCGGTAATTTTTCTCCTTATGTCTTCCTGTTTGCAGTTGCCTTTCTTTTGGTGTCCGTTCTCCTTGTGTGTTGGCATCTGTACCTCTGGGATCTCGTCGATCTGCTTGGCAGAATTGAAATGCAGTAGTCGCTCCTGGTTTTAGAAACCACGTTGTGATGTACTCATTGGGGACGTTAGTTAGTCTCTTCCGAAGCCCTCACAGCGGCAAAGTTCCGGGGGGCTATGATTATCGTTCGCTGTGAATACTAAAGTGTGATCTGAGGACCAACATGTTTGTAGTCCGGAGGTGCTTGCTGTGGTGGCGAATTGTGAGCTTGGAATCTACATGCTCTTAATGGTTTATTGTAACTAAGAACTATCTAAGAAACAGACCTGGCGGATTTACTCCTGGGAGTAAGAAATGACAAGAATTAACAAGATCCTACAGATACGGCAGCCTGCTCTTTTAAGACTTGGTGTATTAGAGTATGCATAATGCGCGTAACTGAAACTCCCCTGTCCACTGTGGCTACATTATGATTTATGTTTTATGACGTACGGATGTTTGGTGGCGCAATGAATGGTGTCTGAGAGTACCGTTAAGTCAACCGGAATTTGTTGCTAGGTTTCTGATGCTCCAGAGGTTGACCTTGCCATTAAGTTTCGTGGAATGGTCACAAAGGGATGCTTTGTCACTTCCTCCGCCTTGTTTTCTTTTAACCTGTTTTGTACACGTTCCCATTGGTCTAGTCTACTCTTTGTTTTAAACATGTGTTTACTGGTCACTCCGAGTTAGCTTACATTTACGCCCAAGTTACTGTTTCCTCTGACGACTGCTTTACCCGCGTACCATGATGTATTGTTTAATGTTTGCTTCTGTGTGCAGTCATTCCTATACGTTACTTACGTGTGTTAATTTGCAAATTTTGCAGGTCGAGATCAAGATCGCAACGACGCTCGGTATCATTCTATCCGAGTTCTACTCTAATGTTGAACATATGGTTGGAGCAACTGGGATCTCAAACACTTAAGTTCTAGCTTTCTCGCGATTGTGTTTTTCTGATTTTGGTCAGGTCTTTGTTTCCCCCTCTCATACCTTGCTCGAGCCGGTATTCACGCTCCTGTCCCTCAGCGTTTGCTCTGACTGTTACACATTCTTCCACGGCGATTCTATCCTCAGAGATAGGGGGACCCCACATTTCTAATGTGTAGGGGAAACGTTTGATTCGTTTTTGCGGGACTTACAGCTTGAATCCTTGAATTATCGGACTGATATTGGAGAACCTGGTTGGATCGATCGTAGATTACCTTCTGGAGGATAAGCAGTTAATTCCGGGGGACGTTAACATTGATAGGACTGACATTGGTTTTGGACTGAGCTGGGCATGAACGTACATAGTAACCCGGGTTTGAAGAAGCTCCGGAGAAAGTTAGGCTAGAGAGCCGGGTGATGGCGACTATCTCGCACGGTTCGGAGAGCAGTTGAGCAGCCCAGATAGGTGAACGGGTCTAAGTCTGCTAAGGGAATAATTAGGAAGTGGCGGTTGGAGGGATTCCAAGACCAGAGAAACAAGTAGCTACGCTTGCGACGTATAGCTATGCTAGCTCATAGCAACAAAAGTGTGTATATGAACACATTGATTGACCTTTGTCCCCACTACCGCACAGCGCTTTGGCACTGTCATACGACAGTGAACATGGTCTTGTCTTGGTGGGAAGGTAGAATGAAGGCAGCCGCCGAAATCGCCTTATGTCATAAGCTGATTATTTGTGGGAGAGCAGTTAAATGGTTGTCTAGGGAGTTGCAGCGTCGTAGGGAATTGTACAAGGCTTATGTTGAAGCTGGGGAGGATATTGTTGGTCATCAGGAATGCGAACAGACGCGTGCTGAAGTGAGCCAATTGGCTCGACACTGAACCATTGGGTGTTAGACCCGTACGATATGATTGACGTACTATTCTGAAAATCAGAAGTTCTGGCTAGAAATGCAAAATTCCACTAGGGCTAGGGATCCTTGTGAAGTCAGGGGGTTACGGAGGAAGAATGTTAGTGAGTAATCCTCCGCAATGTCAAGAAGGCTTACGATGCCGTATGGTGCGACTGGCTTTCATATCGGCTGTTACCGGGGGTTTACTGTTTTCTCCGGAAGCTGCTTTACCCGCGTACCATTATATACCTTGGTAGTTAGGGTCGTGGGTGTACACCTACCCATTACTTACAGCTTTGTCTGACCTTTGTTCAGAGGATTGGCCTCTAACGTTCTTCATGGTTGACCATGTGGTTGCGTGAATACTGTTTCGATTATTCCCGGCTGCTTAATGATTGCTTCTTCAGATGATGCGTACCTTTCTTGATTTTTCTTGCTTGTATTTTCTAGATAACTCGCTCCTTACACTTCAAATTTGGTCTTACTGATCCACAACATAATAGTTTAGATCGTTAGGCACGGTTTATTGTACTTCTCATCTTTTCTGCACTTGTATTCGTGGGGGTACCATCGGTGGTGATGTGTTTCTCCCTACACATTCCCATTGGTGCGACCGCGATTATATACATTCGCCTCATGTGTGCGGGGAAAGTCACTGTTTTTACCGAAATCTGCTTTACTTGTGTATATGCATTCGCCTCATGTTTGCTTCTCCATCGTCTATTGTGTTTCTGTATGTTTATGTTTGTCATTATCTAGATAACTTGCCCTTCATGCACTCTGTTTTCCGTCTTATCGCTCTATATTGCAGGTATAGCTGCTCTCTCTCTCAGATCGTTAGCCATCGCATTTTGTACTTGTCTTCTGTCCTGGAGCTACCTGTGGGTACCATCTTGAAAATGTGCATTCCTAACACATTTACCCTTGGCCTGACCTCGGTTATATTCATTCGCTGACTTCTCGAACCAAATATGTGAGTATAGCTTCTCAAATAAGTTGTTAAGTGAGTAACAAAGTGTGGTGGACATGTACGCTAACTTCGTTTGAGATTAGCCAGTGTATATAATGGTACACCCGAAGAGCATAATCCCCAAAAAAGTTTTGAACCCATATAAGTACAAAGTGAGTAACAAAGAGTGGTGTACATGTAAGCGAATGTATGATGGTACAGGGGTGAAGCAGTTTTTGAGGAAACAGTAACTTCCCCCGCTCACTTAGGTAACCTCCAAATAGATTTTAACCCATGCAAGTACAAAGTGAGTTACAAAGACCGGTGACATGGTAACTACCGCACATCGGCACCGCGCTTTGTAAATTCCCTAGGTTCAGAACTATTTGGGGGTTTCCTAATTGTATGTGCGAAGTTACTGTTTCTTCCGAACTGCTTTTCCCGTATACCAAGATAGCATAGATACGGATTTCATATATTCTTCTGCCTGACTGGTCTTTTTATCTTATTAGTCACTTTCGGGTTGTGTATACCAACCTTTTCTTTTTAGTTTTCATTCGTACTGTATTTTAGCCTTGGTTTTCAGTTGCTGCACGAGATCGCTTGATTTCGTTTCGATCAGCTTACATTGCATACTGTACATGGTACTACTTTGCACTTTCATACCTAGGCGCACCACCTCAGGTAATGTGCGCCCCACTTCACATTCCCACTGGTCCCCTCAGGTCACAGAGTTACGCTAACTTGAGGCTCCAAAATAGCACACACGCTACGTTTCTTTTCTAGAACTTTCTGAGTAATTCGCCGGATTATTTTACTGGGTGTTACTTGCGTCGTTGAACGTGGTTCTTGCTGAGCTGCCATTTTCCCGGACGGTTCATGTACCTTGTGAGTTGTACGTTGGGAGGTGTGTCAGTTACTTTGAGGAGAGAATTTTAGATCGTTTATCTGGACTGTTGTTCATGTTCATGGATCGATTTTTGACGCATGTTATTAATAGCTTGCGCTCCATCTAGGAAGGTAATCTATCTTGTTCTTCTGTACCTGAGGGCCCTGTAACTTTTGGGAAATGTGTTGTTTGCTGTATTTTCCCAACGCTCGGACCTCAGGTCTAAACTTCTTTACCCGTGTACCAATACATATTTTCCCGGCACTCTGACCCCAGGTCTAAAACTTTACCGGATCCCGGAAAAATAGATTGCTATGTTCTTCTCCGGGTTCAGTTTTCACGAGTTAACTTCAAGTGTATGTTGACAGCTAAAGACCGTTATATGCCTTTTGAGTTATTTCTGTGGTGGTGTGACGTTGCAGCTGTCAGCGTCCAAGGAGCGGAGCCGGAGTGTCAGCGTGAGTCACAGTGGATCGCGCTCACCTCTTCGAGTATGTAATGCTTTAATCTTATGATGGATACCATGTTTTGACGAACACGTCGCACTCACAACATGTGTAGGATGCGATCGCCAGCCTAGTTGCTATCACTCTTTACGCAGCGGGGCAATATGAAATTGAAGGGTTACCTTCCGCGCCCCAGTTGTTGAGGGAGTAATGTCTTTGGATTTGTTCGTCCTTCAGGCAAGGAGTGCGAGCAACCCACCGAGGAGCAGGAGCGCGAGTCCAAAGACAAAGGAAAATGTACTGCGTGAAACTTCCCCGTGTTTTTATGTTATCCTAGTCAACCTCTTACACGATCTTTCAGATCTGGTCGTTCAATCGCAGGGTCTTAGCATGTACATTTAGATTACGCCTGAATTATGCTTTGCATCTCATCTCTAGGTCTCCTGTTTGTCTGCTATACCACGGTTTCCTGTTCCGGTTAATGTTCTGTTTAGTACTCGCTCTCCCCCAGTGGAAGAGCGAAGGGACATAGCGAGCTTAAGTGGCGATGGCAACTGGAGGAATAAGAATCCACCAGATAACCGAAGAAGGTGTTTAACACCACTTGGGTTCAGGATCGTAACTTAAACAAGCCAAGATTTGGACTTAGAAGACTATCATGTCGGAAGTCGAAATGAATAAGGCTTTGAAAGCGGCAATGGTCAGGGTTTCCGACTTAAGACAGAGGTGGAGGCATAAGAACCATCTATCTCTCGACGAAATGTACCCAGAAGGACCTGTCTTCAACACCTACCGTAGAGTAACCGCTATCCTTCGTGCTAGGTTGAAGTTTAAGTTTTGAGCAAGATGAATGAGATGAACTAGCAGACTAAGGACGGATCCACGAGTTTCAGTTGCCTGGACCCGAACCAAAAGCAGCTACCTTGTTGACCAACTCCTTTTGGGGTCAGGCTGGCGAAGTCTCTTCGGTCGATGAAACCTCTTTCTTCCTGGTCTGACGACGAACGGCCTCTGGTAAATCGTGTTGCTACCTGGGTGTTTCCCCTTCTTCAGGTAGGTGTTTCTTCTGCTTTGTGGTCATCTTCTCACAACCCATCCTTGTTTCTAGCACCGTCCTGCCAGGGCGTCTATGGTCGAAAGCCGACGGCACGCATTGCTTATTGAGTCGATTTCTCGGTTGACCGATATACACCGATAGTTCCTGAGCGTAGTTTACCTGCACAACTTGGTGCACTTTATCGAATTACCCCATAATTCTGCTAATTACCAATCTGGTTCACAAGTCACCGGTAGTTCGAGCATAGAACTGCTCTACTCCTCGAGCTAGACGTCTGAAGATACCGTACATTCACACCCTTCTTTGCTGGTTTTTGCTGGTTCGCGGGCTATCTATCTAGAGAGTGGTCTTTGATAAAAATACCATTCTCGATGTACGAATAATGTACTTCTCTTTGTTGGGGTTACCTTCAGTGTGTGGGCGTGGTCCGAACTGCCATTCACGTGTAAGAATATAAACCGTGGGAGCTACACAAGGACCGTCTTATCCTATTGTGCAGGATATAGTTGTTATGTTTTCCTCGGCCGCATACCCATGGTGGTCGATTATCCTGTTTACTGGTCGATTCATGAACAGAGGCTCACTGTTTTACTTTTTTAATCTTCTTAATACCTCTCGATTATTGGCTAATTACCACGGCTTTTATTGTGCGTTAGTACATCCGTTCGCATGGATCTGCCTGCATATCGTACATTCTTCTGGGTTCAGTGTTTAGGCTTCGCCTAAAGTTTGTGCGTATAGTTCTTGCTTCGATCTGCTGATTGTGGAGAAGACTCCGTGCATGATCTGTAGACTGTATAAAATTTGATGCTCTTTGGAGAAATCTATTTCGTGACATCTGACTTTTTCACATTATTCAGTCGCATGGAGTCATCAACTTGGAAGGTGAGGACGAGTGTCCTTTATGGTAAGTCTCGTTAGTACTTGGGTGAGTCGCCCTTCCCTCGGGTGGCTGTCTCGTCTTCCACAGACGCCGTCTTGGAAAGGCTAGGCTACCTTTCCCTTTTGACAGTTTCTTATATTTATTGGGTTATTATGCTGGGTGTTACCTCTGATTTTTAGCGTGGTTCTTATCCTTAGTTGAACTGCAATACTCCCGAACGTATCTTTACTTGATTACAATCTCGGTTTGTGTTGCTGTTTGTGGTAAGGTTGAGACAGGTCTAGTGGTCAAGAAGAATTAGTTACACATGTATAGTGTAGGGACGCGTACGCTGGAACCGCTGTGTCCTCTGGCCGGAAATTTTTGTCTAGTCCAGTTGCCACAGTATTTTCAGTCACAGGAAACCTTATTGTCAGTGCACAGCACACGGATGTCAGATACTGTTCAATTTCTTACGTTAGCATTACCAAACAAGGACACATAGATACTAGTCCGACAGTTGTCTTGACAATTAGCAAGTTTAGTATACAAATTCGTTCGGGGATCTCTGTTTTCAGGTGCTGATAGTTACGGGTTATCTATCGTGGTTTACTGTATTCTTCGCGACTCATTCAGTGCTCTCGGCAGTACGTCACCGTTGAACATACTCAGTGCTATGGTGTAGCCTGTTGTATTCCCATATGCCGGGTCCTTGCTCTCTCATATGTCCCAAACCAGAATTCTATGTCGCCTTCGTACGCTTGAAGACAGCATCGGTATCCTCCGTTCCTGTTGACCATGGTGTTCACCAGATCCTGTAGACAGGTGTTTCTTCTCATTGTGACAGTTTGTTACATTGGCTATCTAGAGGTGTACGTTTAGTTTGAAGCTGAGTATCTAAGGCGTCTCTGGGACAGTTCTGATGTTTATTGCGCATGCGATTTGCAGGTGAACAATGCTAGTTTCAGCGCTTCACCACTCTCACACGAGTAAGTGAAGTTGGCGGCGGTGAAATCTGCAGGTTAATTTGGAAAAGATGCATCAAGTCAAGTCAGTAACCTCGAGTAATCAGCGTGCATACGCACCTTATCATCGCGTGAAGATGGTCAACGGATTAGTTTGAAACAGCGGGTTTGCCTTAATCTTCAGTTCAGACTCGTGGCACGTCGTGCCAACGCCTAGTAACGAGCACATTCGAAGAATGAGTGACACAACGTTGTGGTTGGGTACTTCTAGCAGTCGGGCTGGTTCCGTTCCGAGCCAAACCGTTTTCCTTGGGACCGAACTGAACCGAGTGAAACTGTTTCTCAAAATTTTTTGAATCGAGTTCTTCATGAAGTGAATCAGTTTTCGAAGTTTAAGCTCGTCCATTGATTAACCAAAACGATTCAGAATCTGGTCTGAACTTGAGATTTCATCAATAAATATCAAAATGCGTTGTTGTAAGTTACTTAATATTCTATATTGAGGTTATTTCTCTAAGAATGTTCTATTTGCTAAGTTGCGGGCCAAATCGTTTTGGAACTAAACGAATAAATAATCGAACGTTTATAAATAATCGAATTCTTGTGCTTCAAACGGCTGTAAGCTGTGAACTGAATGTGTTTATTTTCGGGCTCTGAAGTGAGCAAGTGTATATTTACTTTGTACTCAAGTTGGACACTAGACCCTGGGCGTTACAGACTGGAATATAGTGACGAAACCAACTTACCCGTTCGTTGGAAGTAACGTCAATTCTCGGCCGAGTTTCCCTATTGAACATAGTTCTCGCATTTAGACATATGCATGGGACTGGGTGTTCCCCAGTTCTGGCCGTTATCTTAATGGGAGTTTCCCGATTGAACATTATGGACTCACCTTCCGTCTGAAAAATTGCATGAATTTTGCAGAGTATGGACTCACCTCCCGTCAAGGCTGGGCAAGGACTTCTGAAGCGGATTCTGAAAAGTTGTATACCACATCATATGCACAATTGTAATCTCGATAGGACGCGTTCATGTCCATGTACTTGCCAGTTGCAAGTCCAGATTAGATAATTCTTTCGGTATCACAGTAACAATCGTGGGTTCATTTTGTCTCTCACTACCAGGTTGAATTGGCTAATTCTGAATGAAGACAGAAAAGTTTCATTACCTTGTAGTCCTTGTCCACTGCAATCAACAGGTAACGAAAAGGATGCGTCGAACATTGAACGGATTTTGGTTCTTCGGTTTACTGTCCTAATTCCTGATTGAGAAAGCTGCACGGAGTCGAAGATTACGAGAGTCGTCTAGGAGAGTGTAGGTTCTGAGGGGGGGATGTTCTTGGCACTTCAAGTTCTCATGAAGAGAAAGATGAAGGTGTAGGGATAAATAGTTCTTGGGTTAACTGAGGGAATGATTCAGCAGATATTTATAGAGCTTTAGATGTAGAGCTAGAAAGGAGTTTCTTCATTTCTAAGGAGTTGAATACAAAGAATACAAGGCATTACTTGAAGAATACATCTACGTTTTCCCAGAAGATAACGGCCAGTAAGGACAGGAGACCATATTACTACCTGGTGATGCTGACTGCACATGTTATGTTTCTAACCTTAACTAAGCTATTGGAGAAGCATGTGACTTGATCCAAAGGAGGTGTCGACTACGACAGAGATTCTTCGTACAGTCGGATTCGAGTGAAGTATTTCACATTGAAGTATCCGTTATCGTCATTTCATTCATTATTATCATTTACTGATAATAATGAGGTGAAGAAGAGAAGAAACTCCCTGTTTAGTTTTCAAGGAGATATTTGTCTGAAGTGGAGCTTATAAATCACTAAGAACAAAAAGAAGCATTAGGAATAGTTTTCACTCTAAGGAAATTCTGCTAACCTGTTAGGGTATGAGATGATGTTCATCCGAACACTTTGCCTTGAAACGTTTAATTCATAAGGGAGATCTCGTCTAATATCGTGATGGATCTTGCTGCTTCAAGAGTTCAAATTCACAGTAGAGGTAAGGAAATAAAGTAACATGTGCGTTGTCGTGCGCATATAAATCGTTACACAACACACATCATTGTTAGAGATACACCACACATACACATAACACAGAACACATGGACGAGATCATACATATACATAAGTGTATCACAATAATAAAAATTGATACTCACTCCACCAAGCCAATCGGCAATACACAAACACTAAAGTAGAGCCACACCCATTCTACGCACTCGTGAATCCAGGCTGCGTTCACCAAGACTATCTACCATAGCCAAGAGCTTGAAGATTCAACTCAAAGAACTGAAGCCTACAAGCCTTACCTACGAAGTATATCCCTAGTGGGGCTAGTCCAAGAACTCACCCTAACGACACTAACGACTCTATCGGGACTAGTCATTACGCACTCGATCAACCTAGTTGAGGTGCTAAACTGACGTGACCACTGTCATGTGCATACACATCGCTACACAACATACATCGATATGAGAAATATATGGATAAGAACTTGAGTTCTAATAATAGATGATGATTGGGCTAGTCTTTGAGAACCTCTTCTCATCAACTCAATCTCCATTCGACGAGTCTCTAACATTTGAGTTATTAAATCGAGTCTATGATCTTCTTGTTGTGTTACACCAAACATCACACGACTTAGTGCTCTATCAATATGCTTAAATGAAAACAATTGAACAAAAATTGGAAATATTATTGTTTTCTCATATCTCTCTTGGAATGCGATCCTTTTGATGAAGCTTGAGAGCATTGGACCGTTTTGTTGTTCATTTTGATTAGTAGATCAAGTTCCATCTCCAATTTTATTCTGAAAAGTAGATTTTGGTTTTGAAAAATATCAAACATCACACCATAGTCCATCAAGTCATGATTTGTTTGATTTATTTCGAATTATGAAAAATTACACTAGAATTTCTTTAGAATGATTAAAAAGAAAAATAAACAAAAGGTTTTTGTAGAGTATTTTTTTATCATTTTGATATAAAACATGACATAAAAATGACTTTCAAACAATCCAAAGTACATTGTATGACCTCGAGCTCTCTAGAATTGTCTTGTCACAGATCGAATATGTCATTTTAGTGAAGTGTTTATTGAATAAACTCGACCCCACCCTTCACTTTTATATCGTTGGTCTAAAACGGATCGAGCGCTGGTGTATCTCTTGTAAATAACGGAGGAGCCTTAGAGGCACTATGCATCTGTCATAAACTTCATAGTACGTTCTCACCATGTGAGTGGGACTTCTATCAGTATATACTCCTGGGTAATCATGTTCGAGGCAACAAGAAGAGAGCAAGCATATATAATAGCGCAAAGAAGTTTATAAGCATTTGGATGAACCTATAGGATCGCAAAAAGGAAGGCCCGAGCAACTGAATAATCGACAAATTTGCACATCGATAAATATGACCTACTCTATCATTCCTAACGTGAGTTCTGGAGTTCTCAATCAACCGAACAATTGTTGATCTTACTCTGATGAAAAATAATTCTGAATCCTGACAGATGAAAATACTTATATTGAGGTTGGCGATAGAGAGACATTCGTCTGAAGTAGAGAAGCTGTGCAAGCTTGCATGTATCTTACACTGTTACAATGTCGTCTGAACTGAATGTTCCCCAGAACAGATCTTGGAACTCAAGGAGTTGAAGCTACAGTCGTTCTTGTGATAAACTGCGCACGGACGACTTGAGTTGTTAACATCTTAAATGACATCAAGTCCTCCACACAATCCAGACCATGCATATCGGATTATCTCCCAAGAGAATACAGACCTACAATAGAGATCTCACTCGAAATCAACAAAAGCTATTATCCGGCGCTCTCGACCTTCCACAGAACACAATGTCCTTCCTAAAAGATCTGTTCGTAGATCTGTGTTGTTGTCGTGACATCAACTTCTCGTCATCACAGAGAAGCTGACGGATTCAATTGTTGTGAGGTTTGGTCTTTTGGATCCACGCTAACCTCTGTTGAGTAAGTTTCTGTCGTCCCTTGAGGCAAGAAGTTGTAGCCTGAGAAAGGTCCTCCATCACCGTCGTTGTCTTTAGTTGTGTATACCGGCTCTACATTTGCCTTCATTATCTTCGACTCGCCGTTATATAATAACAATACCTAACAGTTATATATGCGTAGTACAATATATTGTTATTTCAAAGAAAGGAATAAAATTATATGTGCATTACTTTTCTTTGTCGATCGTGTTTACGCAAGGTGTAAGTATGATGAGGTAAACACTAGATCGTGTTTATGCAAGGTGGTGCATGTCGTAATATCCACTTGGTACACCAAAGATCAGTGTGACAAGTGGTTTAGCCTACAGTCCTCTAAGAAAAAGGTAGTAGGTTCAATCCCTTGCGAGTACGGTTGGAGGTTGGAAGTGCATGCGTTGCAAACTGTTAACAAAGTTTTTGATCTGAGTCCCACTGTTGTGGACTCATATGGACAGTCTCATGGTCTACAAAGACTCTAGGGATAGATAATAATATTTATCATTTATTATTTTACCATACTGATTACATATACTTCAATATATTATTATTTCATAATATAATAATAACATCATGCTTGTTGAATATGCTTTATAAATTTATATGATTTAAAGTATGTTGTTAGTTCCTCACCATGTAATAACAATATTTAACAATTACATGTAAGACATGTTGTTATTGCAAAATAAAAATAACAATGTATGTGCATTAATTCATATTGGTGGTGGACTCACATGGATAGTCCTATGGTCCGCGAAGACTCCAAGAGACAAGTAATAACATTTATCATTTGTAAGTGATCATACAATGAAGACACAGTTCCAAGTTGCTTGATGAAAATTTGGAGCTTAAAAAGTACTACTTTTTATGATTTACAAATTTATATGATTTAAAATGTGTTGGTATTTCTCACCATGTAATAAAAATATTTAACAATTACATGCAGATATAACAACATATTGTTATTGCAAAGAAAAAATAACAATAAATGTGCATTAATTCATATGTAAGTGGCTCATACGATGAAGACACATGTCCAAGTTGGTTGATCATAATTTTGGAGCTTAAAAATACTACTTTTTATGCTTTACAAATTTATCAAACTATGTTGTTATTTCCTCACCATGTAATAACAATATTTAACAATTACATACGGGTTTCACGATATATTGTTGGTGCAAAGAAAGAAGTAAGAATATATAGCATTAATTCATATGTCCACTAAGTGTAAGTGGCTCATACTATAGACACGGGTCAAGGTTTCTAGATGACACAGATTATGGACAATCATGTATTCAGAATGATAGTACTTTTTGTGCTTTTTAAAATGTATAGGATTCAAATTATGTTGTTATTTCATCACCATGTAATAACAATATCTAATAGTTATATATGTGTATTACAATATATTGCTATTTAGAAGAAAATAATAAATATATATGCACATTAGTTTATAAGTAAGAGGACCATACAATTAAGACACAGACTCAGGTTGCTAGATGATGCAGATTATGGAAAATCTTGGACTCAAAATATTTGCAGTTTATAATATACTTGAGTCATTAATACATCATTGTCAACAGTACAAATAAAACTATTGTATGTCTTTGTCTTTAACAGTTGCGGCTCCTTTTTCGTCTAGTATCATTGTTCTGTACCAGTATGTCTTTGCCAATCTATCGAACTGTTGTTGATGAGATTCTCGATGTGGGAGTATATCTGCTGAAACACCTGATGTATCCTTAAATGATAATAATCATGCCCGGAAGAATCAACGGATCAAAAGATAAAAGCACAATACAACATCACAAACCAAAAATCAATGACATCACAATTATACCTACTTTGTCTCTCTCGTCTTTCACCATGAAAAAGATCAACGACTCTCAACATCCTCTTTCGCGTTAGATTGAGAGCTCGAGGAAATACATCAATGTTATGTGTAGATACGACTTGTGATCTCTCTTTCAGTGAATGAAGTACTGCATTTGCAGAGATGATAGTATGTTCAACTATAATACCATCTTCTGTAATCTGAGTGGCATATTTTGTACATTCAGATAGCAACTCCAGGAGATGATCCTTCATTGTCTTCCTTTCTCAACCATCTCTACTCATCGTCACGTCATCTTCATTGTGCTCTTCATCAATACATGTTACTTGGCTGCACATTACTTAATCCAATCCTGCTAGGATCCTGTCCATCACCCTCTGGAACTCAGCAGGGGCGTTCTTCAACCCAAATGATAGGAACCGCCATTGATACAAACAATCCTTGCCGTGAGAGTCAATTTCTCAAAATGTCGTCTTGGACTTATCTTCTTCTCTCACTGGCAGTTGATGATACCCTGCTCAAAGATCCAAAGTACTGAAGACCTTCACATGCCCCACTGCATCAAAGATCTCCTCAGGTGTCAGCATGGCATACTTATCGGACTTTGTCTGTCGATTGATAGGACGGTAGTCTCCACACATCCGTCTATCCGTGTAGTTGCCATACATATCTTTCTTTGCTGGCATAACCGTGGCAGACGTATACTCTCCATGCGACATCTCCACCAACCCAACCTCCAACAAGTCTTGAGTCCTACTATGGATCAAGACTCTCTCTATGTCACTGTATCTATAAGGACGTCGAAAGATTGACATGTCATTAGCCAAGTCGATCCGTATACCTGGTCCCTTCAAGGTACCCAAATCCTTCATACTAAAGGTAAAACAATTCTTGTAGCTCTTCAGGAATCTCTGAACTCTTCGTCTCTCCTCTCTTATAAGCTTGGGTTCAATCTCCGGCTCCCAAGTATCCTTTGTCACCATGCTAGAGGTAGAAGACGAAGTCACTAACTGCTACCTTGCAGCCTCTGGAGTAGTTTCCTTCTGCTCACCACCAACAACCTCCACCGCTACTGTGCGAAAAACTTCTGCAATTCTAGCTGCAATCTCCACACTCTCGTCTACGACATCTCATGATGTCCAAGGATGACGAACTCCACATGCCTCGCCCCCAACCTTTGCTTCCATCGACCTGGTAGGCAAAGAGCTCAGGAGTGTCCGAGCAGTAACACCCGTCGATTGCATCCGACACTGCTCAGCCAATCCAAGGTTAACAATCCATGTCAAGCAATTCAAGTCCATTGCTTGATCCAATACTTGACGACGTGAAGTCTCTGACACCGAAGCTACTGCCGTCGTACTCGGCGTCAGTACCGACTCAATCCAAAATACTCTTTGATGGTTAAAGACGAGATAGATAAGTACCTAAAGGCAGGTATTATTTTTCCTATGTTAAGCAGCGAATGGGTAGCGCTCATAGTAGTGGTACCTAAGAAGCAAACAGGGAAGATAAGAGTCTGTCAAGATTTCAGAAAGCTTAATGCAGCAACAAAGAAAGATCATCATCCTTTACCTTTTACTGATACCATTTTGGATCATGTATCTGGAAAGGATTGTTACAGTTTTCTGGATGGGTTTTCAGGGTACAACCAAGTGTCCATTAGAGAGCAAGATAAGGACAAGACTACCTTCACTACAGATTGGGGCACCTATGCTTATCACAAGATGCCTTTTGGACTATGCAATGCACCAGCTACCTTTCAGAGGATGATGACCTCAATCTTTCAAGATTATTTGCGAAAACTTTTAGAGATTTTTAGAGATGATTTTTGCGTTTTTGGCACACGTGAAGAACATGCAGCGTGTTTAGCCAAAACCTTTCAGAAGTGTAGGGAGGCCAGACTTGCATTACATCCTGAGAAGTGCTACTTCGTGATGACTGAAGGAATACTTCTTGGGCATAGAGTATCAGGTTGAGGCATAGAAGTAGATGTAGAGAAAGTTCGAGTAATACTCTCCCTGCAACCCCCTACTGACATCAGCGAGTTGAGAGCCTTCCTAGGACATGTTGGATATTACAGGAGGTTCATCAAAGACTACGTCATACTTGCTGCGCCACTGACAGAATTGCTGAAGAAAACGAGAGAGTACCATTGGCACGAGAAACAGCATGAGGCATTTGAGACGCTGAAGAATAAGTTGACAGAAGCACCTGTCATGCGACCACCAGACTGGGAGAGACCTTTTCAAGTGTATGTAGACACTTTTGCGTTTGCTATTGGAGTGGTGCTCAATCAGAAAGATGATGAAAAGAGAGACCACCCAATCTACTATGCGAGTAGACAACTTTCAGCAGTAGAAAAGAACTACACCACTATTGAACGTGAAGCGTTGGGAATGGTGTACTCAGTAAAGAAGTTTAGACATTACCTCCTTGGTTATGAGTTTGTTTTTCATATGGATCATTATGCGTTGAAGCATCTGGTACAGAAGCCAGACTTGTCAGGGCGGATAGCAAGATGGATGTTGTTACTTCAGGAGTTTACGTTCACAGTTCAGACCAGACAAGGAATTCACCATGAGAATGCTGATTACTTGTCTCGACTGAGAACGGGAGAACGAGTGGATACAGTGGCAGATGATTTTCCAGATGAGGAATTGTTTCAGCTGACAGTAGCACCTGCTACGAAGTACTATGATCTGTACAGATATTTACAAAATTTGCAGTGCCCAGAAGAAATGGATGCTGAACAGCGAACAGTCTTCATACATCAGGCAGGACCCTACGAGATGAAGAACGGGATATTGTTCAAAAGAGGACCTGATGAAGAACTTCGAAGATGTCTGGTAGTGCATGAGATACTACAAGTGGTGGGAGCATTACACTCGGAACCTGAAGGCGGACACTATGCACTGAGGAACACTGTGAAGAAGATCCTCTCAGTTGGATACTGGTGGCCAACGATGTATAAAGATGTTCATGAGATCATCAAGAAGTGTGATAACTGTCAACGAGTGGGTAAGTCTACGCCAATCACTCAGTGGCCGTTACATCCGATACTTCCATTAGCACCGTTCGAGAAGTGGGGGATTGATTTTGTAGGACCTATACAACCTGCAACACGCTGTCGTGTCGTGGACCGGCTCCTACCTGAAATTCAAACTTTGATGCTTGTCGCTCCAAAGACACTCATGAGAAGACAAGCTAGGCCCCAGCTTACGGATTTTGGCACAATCTCAGATCTCCATTTTCATCGCATAGATGGGTAGAGCTCCTTGTCAGCTTTCCATAGGCATCTTGTCTACTTCGTTTGGGCGCCTAGTGGAGAAGTTACAGGACTCGAAAGATGGAGAAAATAAGCTAGGCCCCAGCTTACGGGTTTTTGGCACCACTTCGGATCTTCGTTTTTATCGCACCAGTGGATAGAGCTCCTTGTCAGCATTCCATAGGCACTTTGTCTACTTCGTTTGGACGCATAGTGAAGAAGTTACAGGACTCGAAAGATGGAGAAAACAAGCTAGGCCCCAGCTTACGAGCTTTTGGCGCAACTTTGGATCTTTACTTTTATCGCATAGATGGATAGAGCTCGTTGTCAGCTTTCCATGGGCATCTTGTTTATTTCGTTTGGACATCCCGAGAAGAAGTTATGCGATTCGGAAAAAGATAAAATCAAGCTAGGCCCCTAGTTACTTGCTGATTGGGTATTTAGGGCTTCAGGCGTTATATCAAACATGCAAGGGGCCTGCTTCTGATTATTGAGGGTTGAACTTCGTACGTTGTCGCGTCATTTGGCGGCTACATGCTTGACTTCTACTCCGACGCTTAGGTTTGGTAGTTCTAGAAGTTAGCTCATATTACTTCTAGTCCTTTATGTATATGTTTGACACCTTTGCATACGGTGTTAATACTATTTTGAGTCCTAGTAGGCTGATAGTATGTTAGTTATCTTGTTCAAGCATTTGTGCGCTTGTGCAAGTGACTTCTTACTTGTCTATGACGTTCAATGTACATAACTTAGGGTTTCCATGCTGATAGGGGTTTGAGCTCATGGGTTGTACTTACTTGTCGCCCATGCACGCTTTCTAGCTAATTTAAGTTATTTTTCAGGGCTATGTGTCATTTTAGGTAGTTTAAGTTATACGCTGGCACTCTAGGGGGCTTGACGTGGTAGCTTATGAGTGTAGAAAAGTTACCAGGTAGTTTAAGGCACAAAAGGACAGTCAAGTGGAGCTATGAACTCCCATTGGTCCATTTTTGTCTTTTGTAAAACTCTAAGTTTAGAAACAGAGCTCTAGAGTGGAGTTCGAGCAATTGGTGAGGTATCTTCGAAATCTGAGAACACAGGAAGAGAGAGCTCGTCGTGCCAAGCACTGTCAGTGAAATTTTTGCTCGATTTGGATCAATAAACAAGGAGTTATGCCCAATTGAAGTTCGGATTGTGCCAAAACTGCATCACTTTTGTTGATTTTGGGGTTTTCGGTGCCAATTGCAGCAGAATTGAGGAAATCACTTCAAAACTTCGTGGTTGCGTTCACTGTCAGGAGGGCTACGACTGTCCAAAAAGTTTCGAATCATTTGATTAATTGAGTAATTCAGGGCGGCCGCTGAAGCAGAGGGGGTCTGAAAAGCTCTTAATCTAGAGCAGCGACTTTAGAGAAGGAGATCTGGAGTTCTACAAACATTCAGGAGTCCCAACTTCACAGGGATGTTCAGCATCCTGTAGACTTCAAATACTGTGAGAAGATTTGAAATTCATCGAGCCAATTCTCTGTTCTATGTCTGAATAGCTGTCTAGGTACCAGAAATTGCCATAATTCTCTTATTCAGAACTTTTCTGTTCATATCTCCATGTCAGAATTTGATCTCAGGTTGAAACTTCGTCTGTGAGTTCAGTAGTACCTCATTTGCATGTAGGGGAAGTTTAGAGGTCTAAACCTTCATAGTTTTCCTCTCTTTGAGTGTCAAAGTTCACAGCTTAAGCCTATTACTACCAGTGAGACCTAAATTTCGCTTTTTGAGCATATCAGAGGATCCTACACTCCTGTGTGAGTGTTTATAGCTCCTGTTGTGACCTGAAATCCAACCTCTTGAGTAAACAACCACAGCTAGAAGCCCAGCGCTTTCCTAGGTAGACGGATCACACTCCGACATACTCTCTTTTTGGTGAACTCGACGTGAAACACCTAGGGTGGGAGTTTTCTTAAGAGTGTTACAGGATCAGATATCATGGCCAACCAAGGATCATCAAGTGGAGGTGCTGCTGCTGCTCAGCAACCTATTCAGTTTGATGTTGCTACGATGAAGATGTTCCAGGCTTTTTCCATGTTCATGCAACAGCAGCAGAGCACAGAGAGGAAGGAGGTGTTAGCAACCAAGGCGTTGCAATCTGTGGTGCACCAGATGGACCAGTTCAAGGGTACAGATATTTCGAAGTATGTGCGATACTATGCTAGGGAGATGGAGGTGAACAAGGTACCTGAGAAGGAGATGGTGGAGAACTTTGAGCTTGCTGTTGTCCCTGAGATTCGTGGGCGTGTGAAGGAGCTCAAGCAGCAGCAAGGACAGAGTTGGGAGAGCTTTATGCGAGCTTTGAAGGAAGAGTACTACACTGAAGATTCAGAGAGGGTGACCAAGAGAACGTTCTTGGAGTGGGTGGTTAAACCTAACAAAGGTTTGTCTGTAAATGAGTTGTTAAGGGAGTTTGATCGTCAGTATGCTCAGCTTTCTAGGACAGAAAAGCTTACACTAGAGGTGGAGGAGACAGAGCTTTTCCTACAAGCAGCGGACGTGACTATTCAGGAGAAGCTTGAGCTGTTGCTAGAAGACAAGAGTGAGGAGAGAGGATTGAAGACTGATTGGAAGGAGGTCGAAGAGGCTGTTTCTTTGCTGGCCAAGAGACAGAGAAGAAGGGACAAGGTGGTGGTAAGTGAAGCAGCACCTCTGATAATTCCTGTCAAGCAGTTGCCTACTAAGCCCGCTTTGGTAATTGCTAGAGAGGAAGACTCACCGCTTGATGAGTTGATTAAGGGTATGAAGGAGCTTAAGCTTAAGCTCACTAGATTAGAAGAGAAGGAGCAGAATGTACAGCCTGCTATGCAGAGACCTCAGATGAGAGAAGGCTTTGTTCATCGTTGTATATGGTGTGATAGCCTAGACCATGTAAGAAGAGATTGTGGGGAGTTTTCAGATGCATTGAGGAAGGATCTGATCTTCTTCAAAGATGGTAAGATCCATCTGAGAGAGACTGGGATGATGTTGGGAACCAACTTTGGCAAGGGTGGTATGAAGAGACTTGTGAATGAAATATCAGCATCACATGCTGTTTCTCTTGTGAATGCTGCTACTTGTGGAGTGAAAGTGGAGATGGAGAGAGAGAAAGGGACTGCTGGGTTGTGGTCTGATGTAGTGCGGTCCGTAGCTAGAACAGAGCTAGACAAGGATGTGCTACGAAGGGTTGGCAACTCAATTAGAGAAACTACAGGATGGAATCACCCTGTAGACACTATGTCAGTGCATGCTTATGTTGCAAGAAGTCAGCATGAAGCTGTACTAGAAGAAAAACGCAGGAGGGAGGATGCAGGTGAGGCTTCTACAGCCAAACGACCTGCTACAAGGAGTGAAAGGGCTAGACCAGAGGCAAGGCAGGAGACAACACCTACTCGGGAGGAGAATATGGAAGATCTACCACCTACAACACCAAAGGAGAAGGAGAGAAGCAAGGAGAAGGGTAAGATGCCTGCATACAAACTTCAGTCTGATATTGAGATTGCTACAGACCTGAAGCAGGTGTTAGAGAATCGTATCTTGAATGGGAAGGTTGAGTTTACCTTGGGTGAGATTCTTGGGATAGCAAAGCGTGAGTTCCATGAGGTTATCATAGATATCATCAAGAGGAAACATCAGATTTTGGGTGAAGCAGCTACGCTTAACGCTCTAGGGACCAAACTGTCGGAGGATGAGGAGGATGAGATTGCTGGTTACTGCTCTCAAGTATCAGAGGGAAGATCAGATCAGCACGTGAGGTTTGAAGATGAGGTGGAAGCATCGCAGAAGAGCCATTATTCTCACAACCATTGGGCGAGAGCAACCACAGAGACCTTAGTGAAGCTGGGAGATCTAGAGGAACCTGTGGTGGCGTTGATTGATCATGGCTCAGAGATTAATCTGATGTCTAAGGAGCTGTACAAGCGTGGGAGGTGGCCCATAGACACCGATCATGGATGGCTTATCCGTGCTGCCAACAACCAGAGGGGAGAACTCTATGGTGCTTGTCCCAACATCAAGGTAACTGTGGGTGACATCAGTGATGTTCAGAATTTCTTTGTGCAAGACATGTCAACCTATCCTATCATTCTAGGGCAGCCTTACATTACTGCTGTTAGAATGGAGACACGAGTTATGGATGATGGTTCAGCTTATGCTAGGATACGTAGTAGAGACGGCAAAAGAGCTGTTCAGTTTTTGACCGTTGCTGTAGAACATGAGAGGAATCGTGATAGCTTGAGAGACCGTCCACTACCTAAGATTACTCAGGAGTTTAGAGAGTCTAGGGGTTTTGGCAGAGTACCATTGAAGAGCGAGACTTCAACGGTACAGTAGAGATAGGATTCTCGCCTGATCCAGTAGAGCATGAAGCTATATCCACTAGCTTCTTAGGGTTGACTTCATGTGGATCAGTGTGTTATAGGAAGGTTGAGAATCTGAAGAGGTTTGAGAGGCAACATGTGAAGTGTGTACAGCAGTCTTTGTGGGACAGTGGAGAGTTAGCAGGAGATGAATATATATCTGGAGTGTTTGAAGAGCAGTATTTGGTAGATACTATAGGGGAGTTGAAATCTATAGTAGAAAGTTCTGTAGATGATGTAGATAGAGTGGTGAGAGTGAGCTCCAAGGAGCTTTATGATGTAATTGATAAGTTTATAGATCGACAAGAGGTGTATGTGGAGACCAAGTACAAGTCAGTGGCAAAGAAAGTCAAACCGGTGGCTTTGCCTTTACCCCTCGATTACAATCAGAAGATGGAGCAAGCTGCACGAGAGCCGACGCTCAGAGGACCGAGAAGAATTGGGCACCAGTTCACAGAAACAACACTAAAGGAGTTGAGGATTGGAGGTGATGGATTTCTTACTGAGCAAGAGAAGAAGAGCTTCAAGGAGATGCTATCTAGGCATGGTAAGGCGTTTGCGTTTGAGTCACATGAAGTAGGATGTGTAGATCCAAGTGTAGTTGCACCTATGGTAATCTTTACTATACCGCATGTGGCTTGGAATCTACGTCCTATCCCTGTGCCTAGAGCTCATCTGCCAAAGCTGATAGACTTGCTCAATGAGAGGATTAGGATGGGTATCTTGGAACCATCTATAGCTCCCTATTCTAGCAGATGGTTTACTGTTCCGAAGAAAAGTGGAGCTTTGAGATTCATTCAAGATATGCAGCCAGTTAACAAGGTAACTATCAGAAATATGGGTATAGGACCTATTGTAGACGAGTTTGCAGAGGCTTTTGCTGGTCGTGCTATCTATTCGATGGGAGACTTATATTCAGGTTATGATCAGTTTCAGTTATCCTCTGAAAGTAGAGACTTGACTACAATGAGGACACCTTTAGGGTTACTGAGGATGTGCACCTTGCCGCAAGGTGCTACCAATTCTGTAGCACATATGATGAATGGCATGAACAAAGTTTTGAGGGACTTCATTCCTGAAAAAACTATGCCATTCCTTGATGATGTGCCGATCAAAGGATGTGCTGAGGAGGAGAAGAATGAGGTAATGGATCAGAGGGGGTGCCGTAAGTTTGTTGCAGATCATATAGTTGACTGCGATAAGATACTGAGTCGACTGGAGGAGGTTCATTTGACTTTATCAGGAGCAAAGTCTGTATTTGGAGAACAGGAGGTGTTGATTGTGGGGCACCTATGTGGATCTTATGGTCGGAAACCTTGTCCAAACAAGGTTGACGCCATTCGAAGAATGAAGGAGACGTGTGGATCGGTTATCGAGGTGAGAAGGTTTCTAGGTGCATGTGTGTTTTATCATATATGGATTCCATACTTTGCACATGTAGCAGATCCGTTGTACAAGCTGCTGAGGAAGGGGCAAAGATTTCAGTGGCAAGAGGAGCAAAGCGAGTCTATGAGGAAGTTGAAGGATCTTTTAGCTTCACCACCAACTCTACGGAAGGTAACATATGAGTTGGGCAAATCTGTTATCCTTACTGTTGATACTAGTCCTATTGGCATTGGATGGGCTGTAGGACAAGACGATGAGGATGGAAATAGATATGTGGTGCGTTTTGGAGCTAAGGTGTTAAGTTCACGACAGAGAGACTACCCTCAGGTCAAGAGAGAGCTATGGGGAGTAGTTACTGCGATGAAGAGTGATAAGGAATACTTGATAGGAGCACCTGTGGTTGTGGAGACAGATTGTTTACCTCTCTTGGGAATGATCACTAGCTGTACAACTCCAGATATTGCTATGTGGAGGTGGATAGCATATATCAAGTCCTTGAACCCAGAGTTTAGACATATTGCAGGGAAGGACAATCCTGTGGCAGATATGTTATCAAGGGCTAGGTATTACGATGAAAAAGAAATGATAGATGATCAGGAGGATGTGGGAACAGAGTTCTATTCTAGTGCTCTTGCTAGAAGAGATAGAAGCTGTTTTGCAGCCTCGTTGGAGTTTTTTGAGGAAACTATGTATGATGGCGAGTGGTTGGATCTTGGGCGCTATTTGAGTTCACTGGAAAGGCAGGAAGGCTGGTCTGATGCAGATTTCAAGAGGATCCGTAGAACAGCTTATGGTTACTTTTTACATGGAGGACATCTATGGAAGCGCCCTAAGCTACAAGGAGGTATACCGCAGCGGGTAGTATGTGACTTGGAATTGCAGCAGAAGCTGATCAAGGAGTTCCATGAGAGTTTATGGGCCGGTCATAGAGGAGTTTGGGCTACATTTGCCAAGATGAAGGAGAAGTATTGGTGGAAGGGTATGTATAAGGATGTAGTACAGTTTGTTTCATCTTGTATACCTTGCCAGATGTACTCCAATGTACGCCATCGTGATGGATTGCATCCTACTTATCCTTTAGCCATTCATTACAAATGGGTAGTGGATCTGGTAACTATGCCGTTTGGGCTTGGACAAATGAGGTATCTAGTCTTGGCTAGAGAAGATCTATCTAACCAGGTTGAGGGACGTGCCCTGAGGACGAAGACCACTGCTAGTGTCTGCCGCTTTCTACTTGAAGATGTTATTTGTAGGTATGGGTGTGTGGGAAAGATCACTGCAGATAGGGGTGAGCTGGATGCACAAGAAGCAGTTGAGTTCTTCAAGCGATTGGGAATCAAGTTGGCGTTAACCACTGCTTACAATCCTGAAGGGAATGGCAAGAGCGAACGAGGTCATCCGCCAATCATCAAAGCTTCGGTAAAAGCTTGCAAGGGTAAGATCCGTGAATGGCCTAGACTGCTACCATTTGCTTTGTGGGCAGATCGTACAACTCATAGTACCGTTACAGGTTACATGCCAGCAGAGTTGATACTAGGGCAAAAACCTGTGATGCCGATTGAGGAGGTTGTGCCTACTTGGAATGTTTTGCCATGGGAAGATGGTAGAAGTACGGAGGATCTTCTTGCATTAAGGATCCAGCAGTTAGAACGAAGACCTGAGGATGTTGCCAAAGCTGTGGAAAGGTTAAAGACTGCTAGAGAGAGAAACAAAGGCAGATTTGATAGAACGCATAGATTACGACCCAAACCAGTTAAGGAAGGTGATTGGGTGTTAGTCTATGATAGTAGTGTAGTCTTGATAATCAGCATAGCGCTATCAGAAAGTTTTCCAAGAGATGGTTCGGACCTTATGTGGTTTTAGAAGTTTATGATAATGCCACATACTCTTTGAGAGAGTTAGATGGTGCAGTGCTCAAGATACCAGTCGCAAGGAAGAGAATCAAGCTCTTTAGAAGGAGAGGGGATGACCAGAACATTGCAGAGCTTACTGAGGATGAAGCTGAAGACTCAATGGAGGTTGAAGATGAATTTGAAGCTGAAGCTGAAGAGTCTTGATCTAGATCTGGCACATACCGGAGGATGTGCAGGTTCAGAGGGGGTGGATGTCGCGCCATTTGGCGGCTACATGCTTGACTTCTACTCCGACGCTTAGGTTTGGTAGTTCTAGAAGTTAGCTCATATTACTTCTAGTCCTTTATGTATATGTTTGACACCTTTGCATACGGTGTTAATACTATTTTGAGTCCTAGTAGGCTGATAGTATGTTAGTTATCTTGTTCAAGCATTTGTGCGCTTGTGCAAGTGACTTCTTACTTGTCTATGACGTTCAATGTACATAACTTAGGGTTTCCATGCTGATAGGGGTTTGAGCTCATGGGTTGTACTTACTTGTCGCCCATGCACGCTTTCTAGCTAATTTAAGTTATTTTTCAGGGCTATGTGTCATTTTAGGTAGTTTAAGTTATACGCTGGCACTCTAGGGGGCTTGACGTGGTAGCTTATGAGTGTAGAAAAGTTACCAGGTAGTTTAAGGCACAAAAGGACAGTCAAGTGGAGCTATGAACTCCCATTGGTCCATTTTTGTCTTTTGTAAAACTCTAAGTTTAGAAACAGAGCTCTAGAGTGGAGTTCGAGCAATTGGTGAGGTATCTTCGAAATCTGAGAACACAGGAAGAGAGAGCTCGTCGTGCCAAGCACTGTCAGTGAAATTTTTGCTCGATTTGGATCAATAAACAAGGAGTTATGCCCAATTGAAGTTCGGATTGTGCCAAAACTGCATCACTTTTGTTGATTTTGGGGTTTTCGGTGCCAATTGCAGCAGAATTGAGGAAATCACTTCAAAACTTCGTGGTTGCGTTCACTGTCAGGAGGGCTACGACTGTCCAAAAAGTTTCGAATCATTTGATTAATTGAGTAATTCAGGGCGGCCGCTGAAGCAGAGGGGGTCTGAAAAGCTCTTAATCTAGAGCAGCGACTTTAGAGAAGGAGATCTGGAGTTCTACAAACATTCAGGAGTCCCAACTTCACAGGGATGTTCAGCATCCTGTAGACTTCAAATACTGTGAGAAGATTTGAAATTCATCGAGCCAATTCTCTGTTCTATGTCTGAATAGCTGTCTAGGTACCAGAAATTGCCATAATTCTCTTATTCAGAACTTTTCTATTCATATCTCCATGTCAGAATTTGATCTCAGGTTGAAACTTCGTCTGTGAGTTCAGTAGTACCTCATTTGCATGTAGGGGAAGTTTAGAGGTCTAAACCTTCATAGTTTTCCTCTCTTTGAGTGTCAAAGTTCACCGCTTAAGCCTATTACTACCAGTGAGACCTAAATTTCGCTTTTTGAGCATATCAGAGGATCCTACACTCCTGTGTGAGTGTTTATAGCTCCTGTTGTGACCTGAAATCCAACCTCTTGAGTAAACAACCACAGCTAGAAGCCCAGCGCTTTTCTAGGTAGACGGATCACACTCCGACAACGTATAGACTGTAACAAGGGGGTTGCTTAAGGGGTTTGCTTGCGCCTGCGATCTGTCAGCGGACGGTGCGGGAGATTTGGAAGTCCTATGCAAACGCGCAAGGCGTCGTTGGGTTCAGATCTGTGCAGGCTACGCACTGGTTCAAACGGTTTGGGAAGAGACGGATCGGGGAGTGCGTACTGAGTGAAATTGAGACGTAGGAGGCAGATTTGGAGTTTTCAGTTACCTGTGAAGGAGAGTTGGACCGTTCGGGCCGTTCCGGAGTCCAAACTTGCTGTCCTTGGATCCAACGGGATCAGAACACCGAGTTCTACAGGAAATTGAAGACGATACCAGTTTTCATCGGGCAGTTTGGAAGTTCTGAGTGAAATTGGCTCGCAGGGAAACGCTTACATCAGATTTTCGTTCACCTGCGATTTGAGGTTGGGCTGTTCATCGCGATCGGTGGGCCAAGCTCTTCGTTCTTGATGCCTACGCGATCAAGGAGTCTTCATCTACTCATAGAAGAAGACGATGTGCGGATTGGATTGTTGGTTTGGGTGTGGTGAGCAAGTTTGTGCCGCAGGGAGCCGATTTATGTCAGTTTTTTGCAACCTGCGATCAAATTTCTCGAGTGGTTTTGCAAGGGGAACTCCAAACGGCTTGTTTGGAGTCTCGTTGGGTTCAGGGTAGCTAGATCTATCTGCCAGCGAAGACGGATATCAGTTTAGACGATCCGTTTGTGCGGTGTGAGCGGTTTTAAGCCGCAGAGAGGAGCTTCTGGAAGTTCGGTCACTTGCGACCGAAAATCGGCGATATCTCGACTATCGGGAGTCGGATCTGAAGGTTTCTTGAGCCAAAGGAGTCAGGGAAGGAGACCCTATCGACATTTGAAGATCGTTTGGAGAAAGGAGAAAGTTCTCAGATAGGTCTTTTTCGGTTCCTTTGTTACGGATTTCGTCTTTTTGAGTTCGTTAGGGACTTAATTGGTTGTGTACGGCTTGTGGTAGCTAGCTTTAGCCAAGAGTTAGTGCGTGGATGTGGTTTGGACTTGGGTTTTGGATCGCGTGATATTGTTGTGGCTCTGTTTGTTAGCAAAGAGAAGTTTCTCTTGCTTTGAGCTACGCTTTGGCGATTTCAGGCTAGGGTTGCGATTCAGGGGTTTGTTTTAGGGCTTCTGAAGTAGGTTACAGACCGCTCTGGTCTGTTCCTCAGTTTTGTGTTGTTGGGAGAAAGAATCGGCAGTGTACATACTTTCAGAGTGGTATATATCGCAGCATTCCTTTTCGTGGTTGTTCTTCTCTGTCTTGTCTCTGTTTGGCACACAACATCTCCACAGCCAGGAACCTCGCGTTTTCCTGGACATCCTTCACGCACAAAATATCCGACACGATAACGCCGCACTAGAAGAAGGTACATACTGATAGCTACTGATTATGCAACGAAGATGGTTGAAGCAGCAGCTACCAAGAAAGACGACGCAGCCACTGTGGCTGAGTTTCTGTACACACAGATCATTACTCGATATGGATGCCCACTAGAGTTGGTGAGTGACCGAGGTACACATTTTTTGAACAAGATGATAGAGGAACTGACAGATTACTTTGGTATAAAACACCGGAAGACAACACCGTACAATCCAAAAGCTAATGGATTGACGGAGAAGTCTAATGGAGTGTTGTGCAAGATTCTGAACAAGGTGACAGTGAATCATGCATATGATTGGATCAAAGTTACCGGCTGTCTTATGGGCATTTCGGAATGCAGAGAAGATCACGACTCGACAAACACCTTTTTTCCTAACATATGGCATTACACCGATTATGCGAGTTGAATTTGATGTGCCTATTTACAGAATCCTGTCTGAAGATAGACTGTTAGTGGAGGAGAGTCAACTGTTACGACTCAAGAGTCTGATGACACTTGAGGAAGACCGTGAAGAGTCTAAACGACTAACAGAAATCATTCAAATGAAGCGGAAAGAGAAGCACGATAAGAAGATCCGCAAAGTGGACATCAAGGATGGTGATTTAGTACTGCTGTACGACAGTAGGTACACCAAATTTCCAGGGAAGTTACACTTACGTTGGATGGGCCCTTACAAAGTAACGCGTCGTTATAGTAATGGTTCGGTTCAGTTGGAAGAACTCGATGGAACATTGTTAGCCACCCGAGTCAATGGGTGGAGAATCAAGAGATACTACTCTTAAGTGTTCGCGGGGTCGCTTCACAATTGAGAGGGGGAGTATGTGAAGCCTTGGTTTTTCGTTTTGTTAATTAATTTGTAGTTGATTGATTAGTTGATTGATGTAGTTGATTGATTGTAATTGATTAGTTGTAAAGTAAATAAGAAGAATAGATGATAGAAGATAAACGATATGAGTAGAATAGTGTTAATTAGAAGTTTAGTGAAGAATCTCAGTTCTGGAGGAATTTATCGAATCTATGGAGACACTGGAGAGATAACTTCCTCATAGATGAATTCCTCGGGCGAAGAGCTTTCTAACGATATGTTGTGCGAGACAATCGGAGACCGAATGACGAAGTTACAGCAGACCGAAGAATGACAGTCGTGAAGAGGAAAATCCTAACTTCGGCACGTGCGGGAAAGCCTATCGCGGGGTATAAGCCAGGTAACAAAGTCATTTACTTTACTGTTTTACTATTCCCAGAGCGATGGCAGGAGCGCAGCACGCCGTATTTTCCGATCGTCGAAGTACATCTACTTCGTCGACATCAGTGACTGGCGAGGAAGCCAATTTGAGAGGAAGAACTCGATTACGGGCGAGGAAGGGATTGCGACGAAGAGTCCGTTTACGGCGAAGCTTGTTGCAGTGATCCTAGGGATGCGAGGAATGCAGACAGCTAAGGCACCGGGGCTCCGAGCACTGGAAGTTAATCGAGCGGCTCTTCGCCGCTATGAGAAGGAGCTCGAGGAGATGGGATTAGCATTCCCCTTACTTCCTTGGTGGGGGATGGTCTCCTCGAAGTTAGTACACGAGTTGAAGGTCTGTAAGCAGCATCCGGCCGATGACAACTATGGGCGACCTTGTAACTGGACCGAAGATCACTGGTCCGGTGTCTTGGGAACTGACGATGCAGGTCGGGAGGGTGACCTTCTTTTTGACAGCGTCTCTGCCGCTGCTTCGTCCGAAGCAATGAAGAACTTCCCAAATCTTTTCAGGGAATTACCTCAAGGGAGGAACGGTTACAGAACGAGCGATTACTGCGATCCGAAGAAGAGGGAAGTTGCTGATGCGATCATGACGATCTTCTGGCCACGAAGAACGACTTACATGTCGAATTGGCAGATCAATTTCATCGAGCAGCTCTTCGCCGAGAGAAGAGCGCATTGGGCGAGGATCTTTCATCGTCATGTGCTGAAGCTTTAGAACGAGGATGACATAGTGTACATAGGACCATTTGTCCCTGTGTTCTACATGGGGATGGGACTACTATCGACCGAACAGCAGAAGAAGTTAGGCTTTACCGCAGCTGCCGAAGAAGACGAATTTTAGGTGGTACAGACTCCAGCCAGAGATGCACAACTCGAGAAGTTCTTCGACGAAGTCATCGCCGAGGAAGCAGTAACCGAAGTAGCAGTGGAGACAGTGCAAAGGCAGGAGGCATCGACTTCAGCACCAGCTCCAGAGAAGGTAACCGAAGAAGTGAATCCGACCGAAGACGAAGATGTGGTCGAGGTATCTCCTCCGGTCCGCAGAAGTGGAAGGAAGAAACCGTTGGAAGAGACACCAAGGTCTGTACAGAAGTCGAGAAAGAAGATGAAGATGACGAAGACAGTCCGTGCCGATGATGAAGCAGTTGACGAAGAAGCGACTGAGGAAGCCGATGAAGGGGACACTCCTCGGGCAGAGAAGAGCGCTGACACTACATAGAAGACTACTCTTTCTCTATCGACGATAGGAGAGATAGAGCAGCTTACTTCTTCGGCAAAGTATATTCAAGAGGTAGTCGTGCCGCTGCTGCATTCATTGGAAAGAAACCGCGGGACATACGAGGAGGTTGTCGGTCGGAAGCTGAACCTAGCGGAGTTAGTGCAGACGATGCACTTCGGCCGAGGTAACTGGAGGGAGGAGAAAGAGAACTCCTGAAGAAGGAGTTACTACGAGTAGGAACTTCAGCAAGAGAAGCCGATACGACTTCGGCCGAAGTACCAGAAAGATCAACTTCGCCCGCTCAAGAAATTTTTTGTACTTTGGCAAAGGAAGTCAGAACTTCGGCTAAGAACGAGGAGGTTCCGAAGAAGCACAGTCGACCGGAACATGTGAAGAAAGAACCTGTGACAACACCACATTATGATGTGGTGGCTGATTTGGAAACACAGAAGGCTAACATAAGTTTCAAGCAATTGATCGAAGATAACAAAATCTACAAGAAGTTGTTACTTCAAGCATTGAAGAAGCCTACTAAAGTAAGAAGATCAAAGTTACCTTCTCTGTTTCACATCGAGGCAGAAGACCTCGGGTCTCCAGAAGTGGAAGTGGAGGTTGCAGGTTGTGTAATTAAGAAAGTGCTAATTGACTCCGGATCAGGAGTTAACATAATGACAGAAGACACGGCGTACGTGTTGGATTTTAGCAAGTTTGAAGAAACTCAGCGAGTGTTACAACTGACAGATCAGACAAGAAGACGACCACTGGGGTTACTGCACAACATTCTCACCTTAATAGGCGAGCTTTCCTTTAAGCTCACTTATGTTATACAGCGCCCCTTGGTTAAGTCTGGTTATCAAATTTTGATTGGGAGACCGTGGTTGTATGGTACCAAAGTACTGACTGATTGGTACCGGCACCGTTTACAGTTCAAAGATCCATAGAAACCAACTGATAAAGCTGTGATGGTTTCCTGGAAGAAGATAACACATCAAGGCGAAACAGATTCGATTGATGCAGGTTACACTTCAGGATCTGATTCATCAACAAGCAGCGCAAGTGAAAGGAAAGGAGACCCTTATTCAATGATCAACTATCTATTGTGCTATGAAGTTGATGAATGTCACCACCCTCAATCTCAAGATCGGGCGCAGATGTGAACAACAGAACCCTAGCGGACTTGCGCTAGGTTGTGAACGCTGCGAGTAGGACTTAACGGCTTGGCCGAGAAGTCGAGATCAGATGAACCCTAAGTGGTTCTCTGAACCAAGGTTGGAACCTTGGGTTAAGACATAAGGACCTACCTCAAGAGGACCCAGACAAACGCTAACCTAAGAGAGCGAGTCTAGAAACAGATTGAAACATGAGTCTGAGATATAGGTCTGAGACGTGGGTTCGAGACGCAGACGGACCGTGGTTCGGATGCTGGTTCGAACCACAGGGTTCGTTTCGCGCACCTACCGCCTTGTTGCGCCAGCGGAAGCTCTAGCTCAGTAGGTCGTAAACTTTACACCACTAACCTGTAAACACAATCACAAGTTAGTGTCCATGCACCACTTACCTTAGTTCTGTTTGGTCCGGACCGGAGCCGGCCCGTCTCCCTATTCATCAAGCTCAGCAATCCTAAGTCCCGACTTAGATCCGCCTAAGTCGGTCCCAAACATGAGCAAGTCACAATATGACTTGGGACGGACTTCTCATAAAGTCCAGAGTCCTAAACGGTGCCTCCAGCACACCTAGCGGCTCAACCGTCCGTGATGTCTGTCTGGGTCTAGGCTCCCGAACGGTGGTCTAACCCGCCGACTCGTTTCCTAGTCTTGCCCCAGCCCTTACATTGTTCCCAAGTCCAAACATCCAAGTCTGGATCGGAACGTGCCTTGGAACCGGCCCAGCCATCACCTCATGCCCCCAGAGTCCGCCCGCCGAACCTTGGGGTCGGGTGACTCGTCCTGGCCCACCCAGGCATCGAGCCTCCCTCATATATACTTCTGGGGGATCGGCGGCCCCGCCCTCCTCTTTGGTCCTTGAAAATTATACCACAACCCAATTGTGGTTCGGCCATAACTTCCAGCTCAGAGGTCAGATCGAGGAGTGTTATATATCACTGGAAAGCTCTCGACTAGACCTTTCCAATGATATCTCACTCGCCTCTAGATCTTATGTGGAGCTCCGTCCAAGACCTAAAACGTCCTTGGAGCTCCAACACTTAGTCATTTTTCGGAAACTTGTGGTCCAGACCTAGGGTCAAACCCTGTGGTTCGTCTGCGTCTCGGACCCACGTCTCGGTCCCACGTCTCGGACCCACGTCTCAGACCTATGTCTGAGACTCATGTTTCAGCCCATTCCCAGGCTTGCTCCCTTAGGTCAGCGTTCGTCTAGGGTCCTCTTGGGGTAGGCCCTTATGTCCTAACCCAAGGTTCCAACCTTGGTTCAGAGAACCACTTAGGGTTCATCTGATCTCGACTTCTCTGCCAAACCGTTAAGTCTTACTCGCAGCGTTCACAGCCTAGCACAAGTCCGCTAGGGTTCTGTTGTTCGCGTCTGCGCCCGATCTTGAGAATGAGGGGCGCGACAGTTCGAGTCTGGGTCTGGACCATAGGTTTCCGAAAAATGACTAAGTGTTGGAGCTCCAGAGACGTTTTAGGTCGTGGACGAGCTCCACGTAAGATCTCGAGGCGAGAGCTTTCCACTGATATGTAGAACTCCTCGAACTGACCTCCGAGTTGAGAATAATGACCGAAATCACAATCGGGTTGTGGTATAATTTAAGGGATCAAAGAGGAGGGCGGGACCGCCGATCCTCAGAAGTATATATGAGGGAGGTTCGATGCCTGGGTGGGTCAGGATGAGTCACCTGACCCCAAGGTTTGGCAGGTGGACTCTGAGGGCATGAGGTGATGGCTGGGCTGGTTCCAAGGCACGTTCCGGTCCAGAGTTGGACGTCTGGACTTACGAATGATGTAAGGGCTAGGGCAAGACTAGAGAACGAGTCGACAAGTAAGATCACCGTCCGGGAGCCTAGACCCAGACGGACATCACGGACGATTGGGCCGCTAGGTGTGCTGGAGGTACCGTTTAGGACCCTGGACTTTATGGGAAGTCCGCCCCAAGTCATCTTGTGACTTGCTCATGTTTAGGACCGACCTAGGCGGGTCTAGGTCAGGACTTAGGATTGCTGAGCTTGATGATTAGGGAGACGGTCTGGCTCCGGTCTGGACCAAATTGAGATAAGTTAAGTGGTGCATGGACGCTAACTTGTGATTGTGTTTGCAGGTTAGCGGTGTAAATTTCGTGACCTACTGAGCAAGAGCTTCCGCTGACGCAACAAGGCGGTAGGTGCACGAAAAGTGGTATCAGAGCCAACGCTTCGGTGAGCGAGAACTTGAAGTAACGGCTGAAGGCTGGACGCTTGAGGAGGGACGCGAGACACGAAGTGGATCAACGTTTCTAGGTGAACACTTGGAGCGATGGCCGACGTAGGATAGAGTTCCAAGAGGAAGATCAAGAGACGAGTGGCGGCTAACACCGGGACCAGATCGACTAGAGCTAGCCCCGAGGCACAGTTACGGGACGATAACTGACAACTTTCGCCCCAACGTCAAGGAAGCCCAGTACCAGTTGCGGCACCAGTGCAGCAAGATGGAGTCTTGCCAACAGTGTCCAACGATTCAGGTGCGGGAAGTCAAAGAGCCTTGTACGCGGAACTCATTAAGATGATGAAGACCATGCAGGAAGGTATGCTCTCTAGGGATAAACATATCGTTGAGCTTGAGGCAGGCCAAGGAAGTTCCTCGTCTACCAGAAAGCTTTGTAAGACGAATTTGCCGATCCCGTTTTCAGGTAGAGGACGGGCTCGCAAGGTTAAGGATTTCTTAACTGAGGCGCAACAGGTTCAAGAGTCAGACAAAGTGAGAGCGGCGGTTACGTTCCTGAAGGATCATGCGCTTCTCTGGTAGACTGCATACAAGGATGAACATGCTCTGACCGTCTCGGTGTTTGGTTGGAAGGAGTTCAAGGTGTTGCTCGCAGGACGATTCACTCCGGAGTATCAAAGGATTCGGGATGGTGTCGAGCTAGTTAGGCTGAAGCAGACGGAGATGCTAAGTGCTTATGTACGCGAGTTCAGTGCTAAGCTGGATTCGTTCTCCAAGTAGACTGAAGAGACCAAAATATGTATATTTATTGGAGGACTCAAGTCTAGCTCGGAGAAGGCTCTCTTTCGGATGCCGGAGCTACCATCGACAAGTGCCGACTTTTGAAGCTAACGGAGAAAATTGAGGACGATGAAGTCCAGCAACAAAAACTTTTTGAACCACGCAGCACGGATAAGTTCCAGAAGAAGAACAAGGGCTTCAAGCGACAGTGGAATGGGGGTGAGAAGGATCGGAAAGATTCTTTTGTCCCGGCAGCCAAGCGGCAGCAAACAGGAGCAAAACTAAAGGGGTAAACACCTCAGAAAGGCAATGGCGCTAAGTTTACTTGTTACAACTGTGGCGAGGTGGGCCATATTGCTAAGGGGTGCACGAAACCTAAGGTTAGTAACTGTAGCATGAATGCGTTTGTTGCAAAGGATTTGTTGGAGGGCCAGATGACTGTAATCCTTGAGAACCACGAAGAAGACGCCGAGATTGATGTTTCTACAAGCCAAGGTTGCTTACCGTGATGTTACTTTTCTTGTGGGCACTGTAGACCCTCCTCGATCCCATCGATCAACTACCTCCCGATCTCTCAACCTCCACGATCGTCATCGATGCATCTGCAAATGTCGGGCTTGTCTCTCACTCAGGGGTCACCTCTGATGGCTTTGATGGAAGCACACCATGAATCTTGAAGGGAAAAATGCTAAGTTCACCCATTCATACACTCACAAACTTATCAACTAAAATCTCCTTAAACTCATCAACTAAAATCTCCTTAAACTCATCAACTAAAATTCTCCATTCTAACGACGTCTCTCAAGTTCTCACATGCTAAAAATATCCCACACTCTCTATATTACTCAAGTTGTCATTACGACGATGTGAAAACAAAGATGAGGAGCTCTTCTATACTCCTCTATTTATACATTCTAGGTTTTTATTTTGGTACCCCTCGGTAACTCAGCCGTAACTACTTTTACTGGGTTTTACTAAGATATTACTTAAGATAAAAGCATTAATCACATGGGCTTCTTATCTTTTCACATGGGCTTATTTCTTCAAAGTCAACAACTTCTAGAAGGATTTTGAAATATTCTCAAGGAATCTCGAATTTCCACCCCTCTCTACACTAGGACCCACTAAAAAGGAAACATGTGGAACCTCTTCTTGTTTTAATGCCCACAAAGTCCACAACTTTAATCCAACCACTAATATCAAGTCAAAAAGGAGATAAGGGATACTTTGCACCTCCTTTCTACCTTTTACACAAGATGACAAGATAGTAGTGCTCACTCTTTAGCAAATATCTGAATTCTGCCAAAAGTACAGCTAAGTTTAACCATAACTAACTTTTAGCTAGTCATGACTAACTTGATACCTCCTTAAAGTACTTTGGCAGCAAATAAACATTCTCAACACTTAGTTATAACTAAACACCTTACTAATAGACAAACTTCCTATGTGTAACATAGGTCGTTACATTTTACCCCCGGACTAAATTTTCGCTCCGTCCTCGGAGTGAAGAGAGAATTTTCATCGATGAAACAACTTCAACTTGTCATGGTTGACCCGATCGAATCTCCTTCCTCCCAACTCCTGAAGGTCATATGTGTCGTGCGCATACACATCGCTACACAACATACATCGCTGTCAGAGGTACACCACACATACACATAACACATGGACGATGTCATACACATACACAAGTGTACCACAATAATCTGTATAGAGAAATTACCATCTCCAACACCACAACAAGGATTACTCACAAACGGTCAAGCCAAACCCACTCTAAGCACGAAGAGAATCCGGGTTACACTCAACTAGACTATCCACCATAGCCTGGAGCTTGAAGGCTCAACTCAAAGAACTAAGGCCTCCAAGCCCTACCTGCGAAGTTTACCCCTAGTGGGCTCTCCCACCAACTCGCACTAACGGTCTTACCGAGATGCGCCACTTCGCACTCGGTCAACCTAATCGAGGTGCCCAAACTGACGTGACAGCTGTCGTGCGCATACACATCGCTACACAACATACATCGCTGTCAGAGGTACACCACACATACACATAACACATGGACGATGTCATACACATACACAAGTGTACCACAATCGCCCCCCTAACTGGCGGTTAGGTCCCTCTAACTCCAGATAGCTCCATATCCCAACTACGTGATACACACCTTCATGGGTGCAAGGATCAGGAGGCCAGGTGATACATCGCCCCATCGTTAGTCGCCTGTCTGCAATCCATACCATGCAAAGATCTAATCGACTATCTCCGCTATATACATCGAGGACAAACCCACCGTCCAGTAGGAACTACACTGAGAGGTGGAGTCAAACATGACATGTGCCAACCTCTCGAACAACCATCACACACCAACATACGGGCTGCTCCACCAGCAGACCCACACAACATACACCTCAAGCCCGCGCGTACAACTGCTAAGCTTGTGTCAACGGTATCATCAATGTTGGGAAGATGACATGGCACGCAATTACGCACATGGTCCTTCCACACAACACCATCACGGCCCTCTAACATGAGTAATCTAGAAGGTAACACCTCACGCACTCGTAAAATAGTGCGCCCTGCGGTCACGTCCAACGTCGTCGATGCAGTCTGTTGTAGATAGATATAATCGCCAGGATGAAACCTGCAAATCGACGGCCGATAACCTCCTCCTCGGATAGTCGCATATCGCAACGTGTCTCTATGCTGAGCAATCGCTAGGTTCTCAAAAGCCATAGGCATAACTCTCCGAAATGTCTCTGCTCGTTGAGAACATGCTCTCACCCACATATCCGGGTCATCAAGGTCCAGCACCTCAACAGAATCACGACGAATGGCCGAAGGTAGATTTGGATCTCGGCCATACAATAGAAAATACGATGAGAAGGAAGCCAAAGACGCTTGTCGGTTGAAACGGTAGCCCATAGCCAACCATGGTAACTGCACATCCCAGTCTCCCAAGTGGCCCTTTTGCAAGCCATACTTGCGCAATCCTCTCTTCACCGTCTGAACTACCCTCTCCGCCAAACCATCCGCCTCAGGATGATCTCGAGATGTAGTCCGAAGATCAATCAGCGCCTGATCACACAAGGCCTGAAACTCACCTAGGAACTCTGTACCTTGGTCTGTCAGCACTTCAGCTGGTGCTCCAAAACGACTCAGCACTCGATCTAAGAACGCATACGCTGTCCCTTCACTCGACTTGTCTGTAATGCCACCAACTCAATCCACTTGGAGAAGTGCTCCACCATCACCAACACATACCTGGTGACGTACGGTCAACGGTAAGGGTCCCGCAAAATCCAAACTTCAACGGTAACCCAATCCCATAATCGGTAAGGGGTGTAACTGTGGAGTAGGAGCATTAAACGATGCTCGTACTCGATCACAAACCACACATCGTGCGACAAACTGTTGCACATCGATGTGCATACCACGCCACCAATACTGTCTTTGGAGTAAGCTATGTGTATGCTTCACTCCAAAATGTCCCAACTCCTCATGGGCATGTCGTACTAACTGTGCCCTCTGGGATGGATGTGGCACTATCCGTACCCTCCCATCACCCCACACTCGAAGTACATGTCGTCCTTCTCGTCGAAATCTCTTCGCTCGTTGAAGGACACGATCTCGCTCCTTGGCACTTACTGTGCCTACTACCACACCAGTACGTAGATACTCCATCACGGTCACATCATCATGGATATCTCGCTGGTCTGGAACACCATCTCCACCCTCAGGATCTGGAGACTCATCATCTACTCTCTGACCAGAGAAAGATACGACTTGGCCCTCCATACTAGAGTTCATGGCCAACACACAAAGAAAGGCAGATGCATGCCACCCTGGCAATATCTCCTCATCAACCTCGTCATGCCATCGAGCCTCAGTCTGATCCTGCTGACTCGTGCACGGGTTGCGACTCAACCCATCGGCATCTAGGTTTGCAACTCCAGGTCTATGTACTACCTGGAAGTCATACTCCTGTAAGATCAGAGCTCATCGTGCAAGCTTCCCTGTAAGCTTATCGGACTCCATCAACCACTTGAGCGGCTGGTGATCAGTGATGAGAGTAAAGGGGTTCTCAAACAGATAACATCGAAAGTGTGCAACAGCCCACACTGCCGCCAAACACTCTCTCTCATACGAACTATACCTCGCCTCCGCTGAACTGGCATACGTCACCACGAACTCCTTTTTCTCATCATCATGCTGAGTCAGCACTGCTCCAAGTCCCAACATACTCCAATCTGTGTGCAGTTGGAAAGGACGCCCCCTAACGGGCCTTCTCAAGATGGGAGCAGATGTCAACCTATCCTTGAGCTCTACAAAAGCTCGCTCTTGCTCATCTCCGCACTGCCACTCCTGGTCCACCTTCATCAGCTTGGTCAACGGCTTCGCAATTGCACTAAACCCTTTCACGTACCGACGATAAAAGTTCGTCAAACCAACAAATGCCCGCACTCGACTCACATCTGTGGGGCGCGGGATACGTGCAATAGCCTCAACCTTCGTCTGTTGAACACCCAATCCACCTGGATAGATGGTGTGGCCCAGATACTCTACTAACTCCTGGAAGAACTTACACTTCCCAGGGTGTAACTTCAATCCATGAGCTCTCAACCGCTCAAACACATCACGTAAGTGTCTCTCGTGCTCTTCCACTGTAGCACTATAGACTAAGATGTCGTCAATATAACATCTGACAAAATCCAATCCTGCTAGGATTCTGTCCATCATCCTTTGGAACTCAGCAGGGGCGTTCTTCAACCCAAATGATAAGAACCGCCACTGATACAAACAATCCTTGCCGTGAGAGTCAATTCCTCAGAATGCTGTCTTGGACTTATCTTCTTCTCTCACTGGCAACTGATGATATCCTGCTCGAAGATCCAAAGTACTGAAGACCTTCACATGCCTCACTGCATCAAAGATCTCCTCAGGTGTCGGCATGGCATACTTATCGGACTTCGTCTGCCGATTGATAGGACGATAGTCCCCACACATCCGTCTCTCTGTGTAGTTGCCATACATATCCTTCTTGGTTGGCATAACTATGGCAGATGCATACTCTCCATGCGACATCTCCACCAACCCAGCCTCCAACAAGTCTTGAGTCCTACTCTGGAACATGACTCTCTCCATGTCACTGTATCTGTAAGGACGTCGAAAGATTGGCGTGTCATTAGCCAAGTCGATCCGTATACCAGGTCCCTTCAAGGTACCCAAATCCTTGAAGGGACCTGGTAGACTCTTCGTCTCTCCTCTCTTATAAGCTTGGGTCCAATCTCCGGCTCCCAAGTATCCTCTGTCACCATGCTAGAGGTAGAAGACGAAGTCGTTGACTGCTATCTTGCAGCCTCTTGAGCAGTTTCCTTCTGCTCACCACCAACAACCTCCATCGCTACTGTGCGTAAAACATCTGCAGTTCTAGCTGCAAGCTCCACACTCTCTCCTACGACATCCCATGATGTCCAAGGATGACGAACTCCACGTGCCTCGCCCCCAGCCTTTGTCTCCACCGACCCGGTAGGCAAAGCGCTCAAGAGTGCTCGAGTAGTAACACCCGTCGATCGCATTCGACGCTGCTCAGCCAATCCAAGGCTAACAATCCATGTCAAGCAATTCAAGTCCATTGCTTGATCCAATACTTGACGACGTGAAGCCTCCGACACCGAAGCTACTGCCGTCGTCGTACCCGTAGCGAAACCCATCGCTCGCTCTCTCTCATCGACCTCTAAACTTCCCCTACATGCAAATGAGGTACTACTGAACTCACAGACGAAATTTCAGCCTGAGATCAAATTCTGACACGGAGATATGAACGGAAAAGTTCTGAGCAAGAAAACTACGGCAATTTCTGATACCCTGATGGCTATTTCAACCTATAACAGGAGTTTGGCTTGATCAATTTTGAAGTTTCTTACAGGATTTTCAGTTCACAGCTTGCTGAACACTCTTGTGAAGTTGGGACACTTGATTGTTTGTAGAACTCCAGATCTCCTTCCCTGAAGTCGCTGCTCTAGATTAAGAGCTTTTCGGACCCCCTCGGCTTCAGCGGCCGCCCTGAATTACTCAGTCACTCAATCGATATGAAACTTTTTGTGAAATCGTAGCCCTGCTGGCAGAGAACACAACCTCGAAGTTTTGAAGCAATTTCCGCAAATCTGCTGCGAGTGACACTGAAAACCCTAAATCCAACAAAAGTGATTCAATTCTAGCACAATTCGAACTTCAATTGCTCATAACTCATGTACGAGCATCATCCAACAAAGGAACGTTCTCCAAGATGTACGCTGGAGAATCCACATGATGCATCTGGAGATGTCGTAAGATCCGTAACATCTCCCAGAACATCCTAGATCGCGGGTCATGTAAACCCTGACCTCTCCCTGCACGCGTGTGACCTTGACATGGCCATCCGGCTATCACCAAGTGAATGGTGCCCACAAACGTAAGATCCTGCGCCCCCAGCAGCAAAATATCCGACGGTAATGCTTGCTGGTATCCTCTAACAGCTGATATGGACAGCAACTCAGGATATCTCTGCACCAAACGTGCCACATGTCGCAATGAGATGCGTCTCGCAATCTCATCTCTCTCCACATACAAGTATCGTTGTACTTGTATACCTGCTTGCAATACTGCAGCCAAACCTGTGCTGTAACGACCTATGTTACACATAGGAAGTTTGTCAATTAGTAAGGTGTTTAGTTATAACTAAGGGTTGAGAATGTTTATTTGCTGCCAAAGTACTTTTAGGAGGTATCAAGTTAGTCATGACTAGCTAAAAGTTAGTTATGGTTAAACTTAGCTGTACTTTTGGCAGAATTCAGATATTTGCTAAAGAGTGAGCACTACTATCTTGTCATCTTGTCTAAAAGGTAGAAAGGAGGTGGAAAGTATCTCTTATCTCCTTTTTGACTTGATATTAGTGGTTGGATTAAAGTTGTGGACTTTGTGGGCATTAAAAACAAGAAGAGATTCCACATGTTTCCTTTTTAGTGGGTCCTAGTGTAGAGGGGGGGTGGAAATTCGAGATTCTTTGAGAATATTCCAGAATCCTTCTAGAAGTTGTTGACTTTGAAGGAATAAGCCCATGTGAAAAGGTAAAAAGCCCATGTGATCAATGCTTTTACCTTAAGTAATATCTTAGTAAAACCCGGTAAAAGTAGTTACGGCTGAGTTACCGAGGGTACCAAAGTAAAAACCTAGAATGTATAAATAGAGGAGTAGAGAAGAGCTCCTCATCCTTGTTTTCACATCGTCGTAATGACAACTTGAGTAATATAGAGAGTGTGAGATATTTTTAGCATGTGAGAACTTGAGAGACGTCGTTAGAATGGAGGATTTTAGTGGATGAGATTATGGAGATTTTAGTTGATAAGTTTGTGGGTGTATGAATGAGAGTGAACTTAGCATTTTTCCCTTCAAGATTCATGGTGTGCTTCCATCAAAGCCATCAGAGGTGACCCCTGAGTGAGAGACAGGCCCGACAGTTGCAGATTCGTGGATGACGATCGTGGAGGTTGAGAGATCGGGGGGTAGTTGATCGTTAGGACCGCGGAGGGTTTACATTTTTGGTTCCGTTGCCGGGACCTCACTTGAAGGGATCGTTGAACGATGTTTAGAGTTCAGTTCTATATTCGACAAAAGGAGATTATGAGAGAGCACATGGAGAGAACGTTGGGAGGAGAGAGAGCTAACGCGATGTTAGCAACGTTAGAACCTTTCGTGTATCCCGTAGTGATATATGACGCGTTCGAAGTCATTCTTTACATCTTGTTCACTTAGAAAGGGTTTGAGGAGAGTTGAAAGAAGGTGCAACAAGAGTTGTAGAGAAAGGAGGAGAGAAAAGTTATTAGAGGAGAGAAATTTGTGAGTTTAGAAATTCTGCTCTCTGGAAAATTTGTACAGTCGCTGTCAACTTTTCTGTGAATTTTATTTTCCTGTGAAACTTTCCAGTGTTTTAGATTGGCTGATAACCTATCTAAGACAAAAGAAATCATAGGAAAAGGTGGTCTAGAGAGGGAGCAATGATTTTTCAAAATTGAGGGGGTCTATTCGTGAGAGTTGAGGAATTCTGTTCTCTGGAAAAAGTTTACAGTCAGTGTCAGATTTTCTGTGAATTTTATTTTCCTGAGAAACTTTCTAGTGTTTTAGAGTGGCTGATAAGCTATCCAGGACAAAAGAAATCATGAGAAGATGAGGTCTGAAGAGGGAGAAAGGATTTTTCAAAGTGGAGGGGGTTGACAACCATGAGGGAAGTGAAAATATACAAATTTCAGTTCTCTGAAAATTTGTACAGTCATCACCATCTCTTGTGATTAGGGAAGTTTCTGTTGAAACTTCATGATTTAGTAGCTTGGAGGTTGAGCTACTGGAGACCACAAAAATCTTGGAGAGATCTCTTACCAACTAAGAGAGATACGTTTCGGCATACAAGGAGGTCTTGAAGATACGTCATGGGGAATCCAGTTCGAATGACGAGGTGGAAGAAGAGACGTTTAGGAGTTCGAACAGAGACGGAGAAGCCCAAGTTAAGTATAGATGAGTTACGAACACGCATCTATAGCACTTGGGGTGCCCTCTTTACTCTATACGAAGAAGCTTCCGCGACAATTGGCACAGATTTGAAGAAAGTCGAGTTTAAAGCATCATTCACTATGGAGGCCACGAATGCTCCTGGTGAAATAGAGTTGGATCCTTACAAGAGTGAGTTCAAGATGTCTGTTGTGATGAGTACAAACGAGGGTGAGGAGGATCATATCTTTGATAGTTAATATTAGATTAGATTTTATTTCGTGTATAGCATGTATAATGCACGATTTCTAATATAAAGCTCGGAAGAGTTAAGAAAGTAATGTAGAATTATTTTCCTCTATGATATTTTGTCCACTTAATGGTTGAGAAGGTGCAACATGAGTGGAAATTCAAAAGATTGGAAAGTTAGACTTAGAAACCTTCCTCAAGGTTTAGATGTCATAGTAAGCGTCGGAGAGAGCTCGAAAGAGATTATCGTTGAGTTTGAGAACCTAGTACAAAACCTCAAGTAGAATCTCCGAGGAGAAGAGTAGAAACCGACTTGTGGTGTTATTTCTGTAGAGGGTTGGGACATAAAGTAGTGAATTGTCCAACTAGAATCAGAACCGAGAGAGCTAAAGGGAAGCGGGAGTTTACTGATTTAAGTCTTCGAGTGGGTCCATCGTCACCAGCGCCAATTCATCTTCTAGGCGAAGATCCTTGTCCAAGTTGTGGAGTGGGTGATCTATCAAGAGGACACAAGTGCGTCGATGTGGCCGCCCTACTTACGTCAGTAGTCGAGAAGTTGGACGAGACTCAAAGAGCTGAGACGGAGAAGTTGTCGACTTCAAAAGAGGACTCGGTTGAGTTGTGATGGAGATCGTCATTCGAATGGTGGAGAAGGCGGTGATGCGACTCAGACTCATGATTACCTTGGGAGAAGAGATGGCACAAGAGGTGTTGTTACAACCATTTCCTTTCATTTTACCTATGGTAGATTATTCGCGAATGGAATTGGTGATGTTCGTACTCTTTTAGCGAGTAGTTATTGCACGACGATTAGAAGAGTAGAAAGAGTAGTTACAAGATGGGAAAGCTACCCGTGTTTCATGGGAAGGACAATGAAGATGTAGAACCGTTTGTTCGAGACTTCAAAAGGGGTTGCATCGGAAACAACGTGAGAAGGAAGGAAGAATGGGTGTTGTTACTGCCAGAGTTTTTAGAAGATTTTGCTCTTACGTGGTATGAAGACCGAGTGAAGAGTCAGACACCTGGTGCAGTTGAGGACACATGGGAGACGTTGAGTAATGCACTCATCGAAGAATTTCTTCCAGAAGAGAGTTATGAGAAGCTCATGGTGGAGCTTACTCATTTGAAGCAACGTGACGACGAGAAAGTTCGGCAATATGCCGAAAGGGTGGATAAGTTGGAGCAACGGTTTCGGACGGTCCTACGGAAGAGTGGAGACAATGTGGAACTAACGATGGCGGGGATTGGAGCAGTGCTGACCAAGAACTTGGTGGGAGGGTTGAGACCTTCAATTCGAACCCAAGTGAGGTACGAGAAGCCAGCAACCAAAGCGGAGGCCATCAAGATAGCGACAAATATGGAAGAGAGTTTGGATGAAGGAGATATCATCCAACCTCATCATGCTGCTCTGGTGTCAACTCCGACTCCTGGTGTAGCCACAACGATCGCACCTGCACCATCACAATTGGTGATTGCTTCAACGTCAGCTCCTACTCCAACGGTGGTGCCAAGACCGTTTGTCCCAACAACGATGTCTACTGCCACCTCTGATTTTCATGCCGAGCTGAAGAGCATCACTGACACTCTTGCGGATCTCAAGATAAATGTGGTGCAGTTACGAGAATGGAGGAACAAAGGTGGAGGAGGAGGTCAAAGAGGTTACGACAACAATCCCAACCGAGGAAATCAAGGTAACTTTGGAGGCAACCAAGGTAACTTTGGAGGAATCACTTGTTGGACGTGTGGAGGTTCTCATTTCCAGCGAAATTGTCCTAACAACGGAGCAAGAGGTGCCGAAGCTGTCAGAATGAATGTGGGTGGAGGAAATCCATCACAAGGACGAGACAAAGGGGTGGCTACTATCGATGTCGTGCGAGATCCCATCTACGAGAAAGGAGAGAGTTCAAACTCTTCTCATGCACCGGTGGAGCTTTTAGCTCAAGAAAGAAAAAGAACTCGATTTTCTGATGAACCGGTTTTCATGGAGGAGTCAGCAAGTAGAAGTACTCGTTCGAGTAATGTTTCGAGTACACCAAGGGAGCCAAGAAGGAAGCTGGGGATGGCGGATTTCACCATTTCATCTTCCCAAGCGGGATATGATGTGGTTGAAGATGTGGGTGCTCAGAAAGCCAACATCACTGTTGGACAACTGATCGCACTTAATCCCAGCTTACGAAGGGAACTCAGAGGAGGACTGAGTTCTAAGAGAAGCAAGAAGAAGAAACCCAAGAGCAAGACATCAAAGTCAGTGGGAGTTGGTGTGGTGGATGTGCATGCTTCAGAGGTATGCACTAGGGCTTCAAAGATTGAAGTCCGATTGAATGGTCACTACGTCTCTGACGTATTGGTGGATGGAGGGTCGGCTGTAAACGCCATATCGGAGAGGTTGATGAAGAAGTTGGGAATGGAACCAACTCGCCCGGCTAGCATTGTCGTGGGGATGGCTAACAAGCAACGGGTAAGACCTCTTGGTGTGTTAGAGAAGGTGGTCGTGTCTGTGATGGGAGTTCAAACATTGATGTCCTTTCAAGTGTTAAAGGACTCTAGTTATGATTTGCTCCTAGGTAGGCCTTGGTTGAGAGCTGTGCGCACCACGGATAGGTGGCACAAGGGATACTTACGAATTGGGCCTAGAGATCATAGAGTGATAGTTCCTCTCTCGGGTGTTGGAGTTGTGACTTCTGACTCTGATAGACCCACTAGTGACTACTGGGAATCTGATACGGAGGATGATCAGAGTGTCTCGGAAGTAGATACTGGGGATTCTTACGACCAAGAATCCTCGTCTGAGGATGAAGGATTTGGTCGAGACGAATCAGTACATCAGCTTAGTGCTATTGACTTGTTGCCTCGACCAGCAGTGGAGAAAGATCCTGACAAAGAAGAGTTGAGTGAGGCAGAGATTGTGAGAAGACTCTCTACCCTGAAGTTTGGTATCAATGTCACTCAAGAAGAGAAAAGTAGATTCCTAGATATATTTCGAAAATATATCCATGTGTTTGCTTTCAGCTACAAGGATTTGAAGGAGGTGACCCTCGAGACTCATCGAATCGAATTGGAGGAGAACGCAAGACCAGTTCGACAGAAGCAGAGAAGGGTCAATCCTACAACGGCAATGATGGTCAAGGAGGAGATAGACAAGTTGAAGGAGGCGAGTTTCATCTATGAGGTGGAGAACTCAGAATGGGTTTCACCCATTGTGATTGTCAAGAAGAAGAATGGTAAGCTGCGAGTGTGCATAGACTATAAGAAGCTGAATGCAGTTACCAAGAAGGACTATTATCCTCTACCATTTATAGATGAGATTTTGGAGGAAGTTGCCGGTCATGAGTGGTACAGCTTTGGTGATGGTTATAGTGGATACAACCAGATCAAGATAGCACAGGAGTACCAGCAGTTGACTACTTTCACTACTCCTTGGGGAACATTTGCATTTCGAGTGATGCCATTCGGACTGTGTAATGCTCCGGCCACGTTTCAGAGGTTCATGAACAAGGTGTTTGAACCATTCATAGGGAAGTTTGTTCGGGATTTCATTGACGATTTCTGTGTGTACGGACGAAAGGAGGACCACTTTGATCATGTGATCAAAGTTTTGCAGCGGTTGGAGCAAGCCAACGCTTCTCTAAATCCAGAGAAGTGCATCTTTGGCTGCGAAGAAGGTCTGCTGTTAGGGCACATCATTTCCAAGAATGGGATTGCGGTAGATCCTGAGAAGGTGAAGAAGATTGTGGATCTTCCATTTCCGATCAACTTGACAAAGTTGAGGCAGTTTCTTGGCATGGTTGGATATTATCGTAGGTTTGTCTTTTCCTTCTCAAACAAAGCAATAGCTTTGACTATGTACATGAAGAAGGGAGTTGATTTTGACTTGATAGTGCATGATCAGAAGGCAAAGGAAGCATTTGAGGAGCTGAAAAAGGCATTAGTGACAGCTCCTATACTTGCTAAACCTGAGTGGAGTAAAGCATTTATTCTGTATACGGATGCCTCCAATGTAGCAATCGGATGTACATTAAGTCAGCTAGATGGAGATGGGCATGATCATCCTATAGCTTATGCTAGTAGGCAGATGGTTCCAGCGGAGAAGAATTACTCCGTGACTGAACGAGAAGGATTAGCGGTGATCTTTGGATTGAAGAAATTTCGACACTACTTGCTAGGAGGGAAATTTTCCATAGTCACAGATCACAAGGCTTTAAAGTATATCTTTAATAAGCCTAATGCCGAAGGTCGTATTGCTCGTTGGAAGATCCTTCTAACAGAATACGATTATGTGATCGAAGATAGACCAGGGAAGAAGCATGCGAATGCTGATCTTTTGTCAAGGGCTTATGATGATGAGGGAGAAGAACCGTTTGATGATTCATTTCCAGACGAGCATCTGATGACCATCACAAGCATCGAGGAGATACCGGACGAGTACAAGGAAATCTGGAGTTTCCTTGTAGATGGCTCTTTTCCAGAAGGTATGCATACCCGAGAACGTAACGCGTTGATCAAGAGATGCAAACCTTACACCATGGTGGAGGGAATTCTATTTCATCAAGGAGCAGATGGCTTACTAAGGAGAGCAGTTGGTCAGAAGGAGGCGTTCAAGCTGATGCACGAGTTTCACGATGGCACTGTTTGCGGAGGTCACTTTGCTGGTAAGATAACAGCTTTCAAGATTTTGGATGCGGGTTATCACTGGAGAGGGATTTTCAAGGAGTGTTTAGACTATTGCAAAACTTGCGATGTATGTCAAGCATTTGCTCTGAAGTCTACTAGAACACCTCCGTTAAGATCAATTCCAATATTAGGACCATTTGAGAAGTGGGGTATTGACTTTGTAGGTCCTCTCAATAAGACACCTCGAGGAAATAGATACATTGTAGTCGCCACTGACTATTGTACCAAGTGGGTAGAGGCTAGACCTTTGAGAGAGACCAATGAAACAGAAGTCGGTAGATTCTTATGGGAGAGGATCATCACCAGATTTGGATGTCCGTTAGAGTTGGTCTCGGATAGAGGAGGAGAGTTTGTAGGGAGCATGACTACTGCTATGCTACAACACTTTTCTATCAAGGCACGAGTAACGACCTCATACAAGCCAAATGCTAATGGTCTTGCGGAGAAGACCAATCTTACACTTTGTATGATGCTCGCCAAAGATGCTGGTGTTGAGACTGCGAAACATACTTGGGATAAGAGGCTACATGCCATCTTATGGGAGTACCGAACGACAACAAAGACTTCTACTGGGTACTCTCCATTTCGACTGGTTTATGGAGTGGAGTCCAAGTTGCCCATCCAATTCGAATTGGATACTTTTCAAACTATTCAACGAAAGTTGAAGAGGTCGAGAGGAGAAGACGTGGTCAGATCAAGAAGGGAGCAACTCATGGAGTTGGAAGAGACCCGAGCGATAGCGATGATCCGGATGGAACGAGCTCAAGCGTATCAAAAGAAGAGTTACGACAAAAGGTTGGGCAAGAGGGAGGTAAAACCTTTTCAAGTCGGAGATTGGGTTATGTTGTATGATGCTATCAGATTCAAGAGGGCTAGGAAGAAGTTTCTTCCGAGATATTTTGGTCCTTTTGTTGTAGATAAGGTGTGGAGCAACTTCACATATGACCTTCAGGAGCTGGGAGGAAGGAGATTCGATCGGGTAAATCATGACAAGTTGAAGTTGTTTCATCAACGAAAGTTCTCTCTTCACTCCGAGGACGGAGCGAAAATTTAGTCCGGGGGTAAAATGTAACGACCTATGTTACACATAGGAAGTTTGTCAATTAGTAAGGTGTTTAGTTATAACTAAGGGTTGAGAATGTTTATTTGCTGCCAAAGTACTTTTAGGAGGTATCAAGTTAGTCATGACTAGCTAAAAGTTAGTTATGGTTAAACTTAGCTGTACTTTTGGCAGAATTCAGATATTTGCTAAAGAGTGAGCACTACTATCTTGTCATCTTGTCTAAAAGGTAGAAAGGAGGTGGAAAGTATCTCTTATCTCCTTTTTGACTTGATATTAGTGGTTGGATTAAAGTTGTGGACTTTGTGGGCATTAAAAACAAGAAGAGATTCCACATGTTTCCTTTTTAGTGGGTCCTAGTGTAGAGGGGGGGTGGAAATTCGAGATTCTTTGAGAATATTCCAGAATCCTTCTAGAAGTTGTTGACTTTGAAGGAATAAGCCCATGTGAAAAGGTAAAAAGCCCATGTGATCAATGCTTTTACCTTAAGTAATATCTTAGTAAAACCCGGTAAAAGTAGTTACGGCTGAGTTACCGAGGGTACCAAAGTAAAAACCTAGAATGTATAAATAGAGGAGTAGAGAAGAGCTCCTCATCCTTGTTTTCACATCGTCGTAATGACAACTTGAGTAATATAGAGAGTGTGAGATATTTTTAGCATGTGAGAACTTGAGAGACGTCGTTAGAATGGAGGATTTTAGTGGATGAGATTATGGAGATTTTAGTTGATAAGTTTGTGGGTGTATGAATGAGAGTGAACTTAGCATTTTTCCCTTCAAGATTCATGGTGTGCTTCCATCAAAGCCATCAGAGGTGACCCCTGAGTGAGAGACAGGCCCGACAGTTGCAGATTCGTGGATGACGATCGTGGAGGTTGAGAGATCGGGGGGTAGTTGATCGTTAGGACCGCGGAGGGTTTACAGTGCTGATCCCTCCAAATAGCTCCAGCACACACACACCCTCCTCTGGATACTGCCATACAATGGGAGTCGTATCCAATGATGATAAGGTCACAGGGCCAGTAGCAGGAACAACCATTTGTTCCTCTACTGGTGGTACAAAGGCTTCACTCCAAGCCTGCTGCACCAACTGATCAGCATACTGCTGCAACTCTCCACTCGAACTCCAGAGTGGAACATCCAAGGTAGATGGTACTAACGAAGACATGCTAGGCATGTCCTCCACCTCCTCAAAGACCAGAGCATCCTCCGCATGAGCATTGCCCTCCAACAACTCGTCCGGCCAAGTAATGACCGAACTGAACCCTGCAACAGATGCCATCGTCCCTGGTGTAGGCTCCGTCGTTCCAACTCTAGCACTGAACCGCTATCGTGTCGGATATTGCGTGAAGGATGTCCAGGAAAATGCGAGGTTCCTATCTGTGGAGATGTTGTGTGCTCAAACAGAGACAAGACAGAGAAAAACAACCACGAAAATGAACACTGCGATATATACACTCCAAATGTATGTACACTGCCGATTCTTTCTCCTAAGAGCACAGAACTGAAAAACAGACCAGAGCGGTCTGTAACCTGCTTCAAAAGCCCCTGAAAAGAACCTTTGAATCACAACCCTGACCCAAAACCACCGAAGCGTAGCTCAAAGCAAGAGAAACTTCTCTTTGCTAACAAATAGAGCCACAGTAGTATCACGCTGTCGGAGTGTAATCCGTCTACCTAGGAAAGCGCCGGGCTTCTGGCTGTGGTTGTTCACTCAAGAGGTTGGCTTTCAGGTTACAACAGGGGCTATAAACACTCACACAGATGTGTAAGATCTAGTAATATACCCAAAAGACGAAATTCAGGTCTAGCTGACAGTAATAGGATCCGGCGGTGAACTTTGACACTCACGGAGAGGAAAACTATGAAGGTTTAGACCTCTAAACTTCCCCTACATGCAAATGAGGTACTACTGAACTCACAGACGAAATTTCAGCCTGAGATCAAATTCTGACACGGAGATATGAACGGAAAAGTTCTGAGCAAGAAAACTACGGCAATTTTTGGTACCCTGATGGCTATTTCAACCTATAACAGGAGTTTGGCTCGATCAATTTTGAAGTTTCTTACAGGATTTTCAGTTCACAGCTTGCTGAACACTCTTGTGAAGTTGGGACACTTGATTGTTTGTAGAACTCCAGATCTCCTTCCCTGAAGTCGCTGCTCTAGATTAAGAGCTTTTCGGACCCCCTCGGCTTCAGCGGCCGCCCTGAATTACTCAGTCACTCAATCGATATGAAACTTTTTGTGAAATCGTAGCCCTGCTGGCAGAGAACACAACCTCGAAGTTTTGAAGCAATTTCCGCAAATCTGCTGCGAGTGACACTGAAAACCCTAAATCCAACAAAAGTGATTCAATTCTAGCACAATTCGAACTTCAATTGCTCATAACTCCGTCTTTATTGACTCAAATCGATCGAAATTTTCACTGGAAGTGCTTGGCATGACGAGCCCTCTCTCCCTGTGCTCTCAGATTTCGAAGATCCCCCACCAAATGCTCGAACTCCACTCTAGAGCTCTGCTTCTAAATTTAGAGTTTAACAAAAGACAAAAACAGACCAATGGGAGTTCATAGCTCCACTTGGTTGTCCTTTAGTACCCTAAACCACGTGGCAACTTAGTTTTACTCATAGGCTACCACGTCAAGCTCCCTAGAGTGCCAGCGTAAAACTTAAACTACCTAAAACGACACGCAGCCCCAAAAAATAACTTAAATCAGCTAGAAAGCGTGCATGGGCGACACGCAAATACAACCCATGAGCTTAAGCCCTATCAACATGGTAATCAACCTACTAAGACTCAAAATAGTGTTAACACCGTATGCAAAGGTGTCAAACATATACATAAGCGGCTAGAAGTAATATAAGCTAACTTCTAGAACTACTAAACTCAAGCGTCAGAGTAGAAGTTAAGCATGTAGCCGCCAAGTAGCGCGACATCCACCCCCTCTGAACCTGCACATCCTCCGGTATGTGCCATCCTGATCAAGACTCTTCAGCTTCGGCTTCAAACTCATCTTCAACATGCATTGAGTCTTCAGCTTCGTCCTTTGTAAACTCTGCAACGTTCTGGTCCTCCCCTCTCCTCCTATAGAGCTTGATTCTCTTTCCTGCGACTGGTATCTTGAACACTGCACCATCTAACTCTCTCAAGGAGTATGTGACATTATCATAAACTTCTAACACCACATAAGGTCCAAACCATCTCTTGGAGAACTTCCTGATAGTGCTATGCTAATTATCAAGACTATTATCATAGACTAACACCCAATCACCTTCTTTAATTGGTTTGGGTCGTAATCTATGCGTTCTATCAAATCTGCCTTTGTTTCTCTCTCTAGCAATCTTTAATCTTCCGACAGCTTTGACAACATCCTCAGGTCTTCGTTCTAACTGCTGGATCCTTAATGCAAGAAGATCCTCCGTACTTCTACCATCTTCCCATGACAAAACATTCCAAGTAGGCACAACCTCCTCAATCGGCATCACAGGTTTCTGTCCTAGTATCAATTCTGCTGGCATGTAACCTGTAACGGTACTATGAGTTGTACGATCTGCCCATAAAGCAAACGGTAGCAGTCTAGACCATTCACGGATCTTACCCTTGCAAGCTTTTACCAAAGCTTTGATGATTGGCGGATGACCTCGTTCGCTCTTGCCATTCCCTTCAGGATTGTAAGCAGTGGTTAATGCCAACTTGATTCCCAATCGCTTGAAGAACTCAACTGCTTCTTGTGAATCCAGCTCACCCCTATCTGCAGTGATCTTTCCCACACACCCATACCTACAAATAACATCTTCAAGTAGAAAGCGACAGACACTAGCAGTGGTCTTCGTCCTCAGGGCACGACCTTCAACTTGGTTAGATAGATCTTCTCTAGCCAAGACTAGATACCTCATTTGTCCAAGCCCAAACGGCTTAGTTACCAGATCCACTACCCATTTATAATGAATGGCTAAAGGATAAGTAGGATGCAATCCATCACGATGACGTACGTTGGAATACATCTGGCAAGGTATACATGATGAAACAAACTGTACTACATCTTTATACATACCCTTCCACCAATACTTCTCCTTTATCTTGACAAATGTAGCCCAAACTCCTCTGTGACCGGCCCATAGACTCTCATGGAACTCCTTGATCAGCTTCTGCTGCAATTCTAGGTCACATACCACCCGCTGTGGTACATCTCCTTGTAGCTTAGGGCGCTTCCATAGATGTCCTCCATATAAAAAGTACCCATAAGCTGTTCTACGAATCCTCTTGAAATCTGCATCAGACCAGTCTTCTTGCCTTTCCAGTGAACTCAAATAGCGCCCAAGATCCAACCACTCGCCATCATACATAGTTTTCTCAAATAACTCCAACGAGGTTGCAAAACAGCTTCTATCCTTTCTAGCAAGAGCACTAGAATAGAACTCTGTTCTCACATCCTCGTGATCATCTATCATTTCCTTCTCATAGTAATACCTAGCCCTTGATAACATATCTGCCACAGGATTGTCTTTTCCTGCAATATGTCTAAACTCTAGGTTCAAGGACTTGATATATGCTATCCACCTCAACATAGCAATATCTGGAGTTGTACAGCTACTGATCATTCCTAAGAGAGGTAAACAATCTGTCTTCACAACCACAGGTGCTCCTATCAAGTATTCCTTGTCACTCTTCATCGCAGTAACTACTCCCCATAGCTCTCGCTTGACCTGAGGGTAGTCTCTCTGACGTGAACTTAATACCTTAGCTCCAAAACGCACCACATATCTATTTCCATCCTCATCGTCTTGTCCTACAGCCCATCCAATGTCAATAGGACTAGTATCAACAGTAAGGATAACAGATCTACCCAACTCATATGTTACCTTCCGTAGAGTTGGTGGTGAAGCCAAAAGATCTTTCAACTTCCTCATAGACTCGCTTTGCTCCTCTTGCCACTGAAATCTTTGCCCCTTCCTCAGCAACTTGTACAACGGATCTGCTACATGAGCAAAGTGTGGAATCCATATATGGTAAAACACACATGCACCTAGAAACCTTCTCACCTCGGTAACTGACCCACATGTCTCCTTCATCCTTCGAATGGCATCAACCTTGTTTGGACAAGGTTTCCGACCATAAGATCCACATAGGTGCCCCACAATCAACACCTCTTGTTCTCCAAATACAGACTTTGCTCCTGATAAAGTCAAATGAACCTCCTCCAGTCGACTCGGTATCTTATCACAATCAGCTATGTGATCTGCAACAAACTTACGGCACCCCCTCTGATCCATTACCTCATTCTTCTCCTCCTCAGCACACCCTTTGATCGGCATATCATCAAGGAATGGCATAGTTTTTTCAGGAATGAAATCCCTCAAAACTTTGTTCATGCCATTCATCATATGTGCTACAGAATTGGTAGCACCTTGTGGCAAGGTGCACATCCTCAGTAATCCCAAAGGTGTCCTCATTGTAGTCAAGTCTCTACTCTCAGAGGATAACTGAAACTGATCATACCCTGAATATAAGTCTCCCATTGAATAGCTAGCACGACCAGCAAAAGCCTCTGCAAACTCGTCTACAATAGGTCCTATACCCATATTCCTGATAGTCACCTTGTTAACTGGCTGCATATCTTGAATGAATCTCAAAGCTCCACTCTTCTTCGGAACAGTAAACCATCTGCTAGAGTAGGGAGCTATAGATGGTTCCAAGATACCCATCCTACTCCTCTCATTAAGCAAGTCTATCAGCTTTGGCAGATGAGCTCTAGGCACAAGGATAGGACGTAGATTCCAAGGCACATGCGGTATAGTAAAGATTACCATAGGTGAAACTACACTTGGATCTACACATCCTACTTCATGTGACTCAAACGCAAACGCCTTACCATGCCTAGATAGCATCTCCCTGAAGCTCTTCTTCTCTTGCTCGGTAAGAAATCCATCACCTCCAATCTTCAGCTCCTTCAGTGTTGTTTCTGTGAACTGGTGCCCAATTCTTCTCGGTCCTCTGAGCGTCGGTTCTCGTGCAGCTTGCTCCATCTTCTGATTGTAATCGAGTGGTAAAGGCAAAGCCACTGGTTTGACTTTTTTTGCCACTGACTTGTACTTGGTCTGCACATACACTTCTTGTCGATCTATAAACTTATCAGTTACATCATAAAGCTCCTTGGAGCTCACTCTCACCACTCTATCTACATCATCTGTAGAGCTTTCTAATATAGATTTCAACTCTCCTATAGTATCTACCAAATACTGCTCTTCGAACACTCCAGATATGTATTCATCTCCTCCTAACTCTCCACTATCCCACAAAGACTGCTGTACATACTTCACATGTTGTCTCTCAAACCTCTTCAGATTCTCAACCTCCCTATAACACACTGATCCACATGATGTTAGTCCCAAGAAGCTAGTGGATAAAGCTTCTTGCTCTACTGGATCAGACGAGAATCCTATCTCTACTGTACCGTTGAAGTCTCGCTCTTCAATGGTACTCTGTCAAAACCCCTAGACTCTCTAAACTCCTGAGTAATCTTAGGTAGTGGACGGTCTCTCAAGCTATCACGATTCCTCTCATGTTCTGCAGCAACCGTCAAAAACTGAATAGCTCTTTTGCCGTCTCTACTACGTATCCTAGCATAGGCTGAACCATCATCCATAACTCGTGTCTCCATTCTAACAGCAGTAATGTAAGGCTGTCCTAGAATGATAGGATAGGTTGACATGTCTTGCACAAAGAAATTCTGAACATCACTGATGTCACCCACAGTTACCTTGATGTTGGGGCAAGCACCATAGAGTTCTCTCCGCTGGTTGTTGGCAGCACGGATAAGCCATCCATGGTCGGTGTCTATGGGTCACCTCCCACGCTTGTACAACTCCTTAGACATCAGATTAATCTCTGAGTCGTGATCAATCAATGCCACCACAGGTTCCTCTAGATCTCCCAGCTTCACTAAGGTCTCTATGGTTGCTCTCGCCCAATGGTTGTGAGAATAATGACTCTTCTGCGATACTTCCACCTCATCTTCAAACCTCACGTGCTGATCTGATCTTCCCTCTGATACTTGAGAGCAATAACCAGCAATCTCATCTTCCTCATCTTCCGACAGTTTGGTCCCTAGAGCATTAAGCGTAGCTGCTTCACCCAAAATCTGACGTTTCCTCTTGATGATATCTATGATAACCTCATGGAACTCACGCTTTGCAATCCCAAGAATCTCACCCAAAGTAAACTCAACCTTCCCATTCAAGATACGATTCTCTAACACCTGCTTCAGGTCTGTAGCAATCTCAATGTCAGACTGAAGTTTGTATGTAGGCATCTTACCCTTCTCCTTGCTTCTCTCCTTCTTCTTTGGTATTGTAGGTGGTAGATCCTCCATAGTTTCCTCCCGAGTAGGTGTTGCCTCTTGTCTTGCCTCTGGTCTAGCCCTTTCACTCCTTGTAGCAGGTCGTTTGGCTGTAGAAGCCTCACCTGCATCCTCCCTTCTGTGTTTTTCTTCTAGTACAGCTTCATGCTGACTTCTTGCAACATAAGCATGCACTGACATAGTATCCACAGGGTCATTCCATCCTGTAGTTTCTCTAATTGAGTTGCCAACCCTTCGTAGCACATCCTTGTCTAGCTCTGTTCTAGCTACGGACCGCACTACATCTGACCACAATCCAGTAGTCCCTTTCTCTCTCTCCATCTCCACTTTCACTCCACAAGTAGCAGCATTCACAAGAGAAACAGCATGTGATGCTGATATCTCATTCACAAGTCTCTTCATACCACCCTTGCCAAAGTTGGTTCCCAACATCATCCCAGTCTCTCTCAGATGGATCTTACCATCTTTGAAGAAGATCAGATCCTTCCTTAATGCATCTGAAAACTCCCCACAATCTCTTCTTACATGGTCTAGGCTATCACACCATATACAACGATGAACAAAGCCTTCTCTCATCTGAGGTCTCTGCATAGCAGGCTGTACATTCTGCTCCTTCTCTTCTAGCCTAGTGAGCTTAAGCTTAAGCTCCTTCATACCCTTAATCAACTCATCAAGCGGTGAGTCCTCCTCTCTAGCAATTACCAAAGCGGGTTTAGTAGGCAACTGCTTGACAGGAATTATCAGAGGTGCTGCTTCACTTACCACCACCTTGTCCCTTCTTCTCTGTCTCTTGGTCAACAAAGAGACAGCCTCTTCAACCTCCTTCCAGTCAGTCTTCAATCCTCTCTCCTCACTCTTGTCTTCCAGCAACAGCTCAAGCTTCTCCTGAATAGTCATGTCCGCTGCTTGTAGGAAAAGCTCGGTCTTCTCCACCTCTAATGTAAGCTTTTCTGTCCTAGAAAGCTGAGCATACTGACGATCAAATTCCCTTAACAACTCATTTACAGACAAACCTTTGTTGGGCTTAACCACCCACTCCAAGAACGTTCTCTTGGTCACCCTCTCTGAATCTTCAGTGTAGTACTCCTCCTTCAAAGCGCGCATAAAGCTCTCTCAACTCTGTCCTTGCTGCTGCTTGAGCTCCTTCACACGCCCACGAATCTCAGGCACAACAGCAAGTTCAAAGTTCTCCACCATCTCCTTCTCAGGTACCTTGTTCACCTCCATCTCCCTAGCATAGTATCGCACGTACTTGGAAATATCTGTCCCCTTGAACTGGTCCATCTGATGCACCACAGATTGCAACGCCTTGGTTGCTAATACCTCCTTCCTCTTTGTGCTCTGCTGCTGCTGCATGAACATGGAAAAAGCTTGAAACATCTTCATCGTAGCAGCATCCAACTGAACAGGTTGCTGAGCAGCAGCAGCACCTCCACTTGATGATCCTTGGTTGGCCATGATATCTGATCCTGTAACACTCTCAAGAAAACTCCCACTCTAGGTGTTTCACGTCGAGTTCACCAAAAAGAGAGTATGTCGGAGTGTAATCCGTCTACCTAGGAAAGCGCCGGGCTTCTGGCTGTGGTTGTTCACTCAAGAGGTTGGCTTTCAGGTTACAACATGGGCTATAAACACTCACACAGATGTGTAAGATCTAGTAATATACCCAGAAGGCGAAATTCAGGTCTAGCTGACAGTAATAGGATCCGACGGTGAACTTTGACACTCACGGAGAGGAAAACTATGAAGGTTTAGACCTCTAAACTTCCCCTACATGCAAATGAGGTACTACTGAACTCACAGACGAAATTTCAGCCTGAGATCAAATTCTGACACGGAGATATGAACGGAAAAGTTCTGAGCAAGAAAACTACGGCAATTTCTGATACCCTGATGGCTATTTCAACCTATAACAGGAGTTTGGCTTGATCAATTTTGAAGTTTCTTACAGGATTTTCAGTTCACAGCTTGCTGAACACTCTTGTGAAGTTGGGACACTTGATTGTTTGTAGAACTCCAGATCTCCTTCCCTGAAGTCGCTGCTCTAGATTAAGAGCTTTTCGGACCCCCTCGGCTTCAGCGGCCGCCCTGAATTACTCAGTCACTCAATCGATATGAAACTTTTTGTGAAATCGTAGCCCTGCTGGCAGAGAACACAACCTCGAAGTTTTGAAGCAATTTCCGCAAATCTGCTGCGAGTGACACTGAAAACCCTAAATCCAACAAAAGTGATTCAATTCTAGCACAATTCGAACTTCAATTGCTCATAACTCATGTACGAGCATCATCCAACAAAGGAACGTTCTCCAAGATGTACGCTGGAGAATCCACATGATGCATCTGGAGATGTCGTAAGATCCGTAACATCTCCCAGAACATCCTAGATCGCGGGTCATGTAAACCCTGACCTCTCCCTGCACGCGTGTGACCTTGACATGGCCATCCGGCTATCACCAAGTGAATGGTGCCCACAAACGTAAGATCCTGCGCCCCCAGCAGCGAAATATCCGACGGTAATGCTTGCTGGTATCCTCTAACAGCTGATATGGACAGCAACTCAGGATATCTCTGCACCAAACGTGCCACATGTCGCAATGAGATGCGCCTCGCAATCTCATCTCTCTCCACATACAAGTATCGTTGTACTTGTATACCTGCTTGCAATACTGCAGCCAAACCTGTGCTGATCCCTCCAAATAGCTCCAGCACACACACACCCTCCTCTGGATACTGCCATACAATGGGAGTCGTATCCAATGATGATAAGGTCACAGGGCCAGTAGCAGGAACAACCATTTGTTCCTCTACTGGTGGTACAAAGGCTTCACTCCAAGCCTGCTGCACCAACTGATCAGCATACTGCTGCAACTCTCCACTCGAACTCCAGAGTGGAACATCCAAGGTAGATGGTACTAACGAAGACATGCTAGGCATGTCCTCCACCTCCTCAAAGACCAGAGCATCCTCCGCGTGAGCATTGCCCTCCAACAACTCATCCGGCCAAGTAATGACCGAACTGAACCCTGCAACAGATGCCATCGTCCCTGGTGTAGGCTCCGTCGTTCCAACTCTAGCACTGAACCGCTATCGTGTCGGATATTGCGTGAAGGATGTCCAGGAAAATGCGAGGTTCCTATCTGTGGAGATGTTGTGTGCTCAAACAGAGACAAGACAGAGAAAAACAACCACGAAAACGAACACTGCGATATATACACTCCAAATGTATGTACACTGCCGATTCTTTCTCCTAAGAGCACAGAACTGAAAAACAGACCAGAGCGGTCTGTAACCTGCTTCAAAAGCCCCTGAAAAGAACCTTTGAATCACAACCCTGACCCAAAACCACCGAAGCGTAGCTCAAAGCAAGAGAAACTTCTCTTTGCTAACAAACAGAGCCACAGTAGTATCACGCTGTCGGAGTGTAATCCGTCTACCTAGGAAAGCGCCGGGCTTCTGGCTGTGGTTGTTCACTCAAGAGGTTGGCTTTCAGGTTACAACAGGGGCTATAAACACTCACACAGATGTGTAAGATCTAGTAATATACCCAAAAGACGAAATTCAGGTCTAGCTGACAGTAATAGGATCCGGCGGTGAACTTTGACACTCACGGAGAGGAAAACTATGAAGGTTTAGACCTCTAAACTTCCCCTACATGCAAATGAGGTACTACTGAACTCACAGACGAAATTTCAGCCTGAGATCAAATTCTGACACGGAGATATGAACGGAAAAGTTCTGAGCAAGAAAACTACGGCAATTTTTGGTACCCTGATGGCTATTTCAACCTATAACAGGAGTTTGGCTCGATCAATTTTGAAGTTTTTTACAGGATTTTCAGTTCACAGCTTGCTGAACACTCTTGTGAAGTTGGGACACTTGATTGTTTGTAGAACTCCAGATCTCCTTCCCTGAAGTCGCTGCTCTAGATTAAGAGCTTTTCGGACCCCCTCGGCTTCAGCGGCCGCCCTGAATTACTCAGTCACTCAATCGATATGAAACTTTTTGTGAAATCGTAGCCCTGCTGGCAGAGAACACAACCTCGAAGTTTTGAAGCAATTTCCTCAAATCTGCTGCGAGTGACACTGAAAACCCTAAATCCAACAAAAGTGATTCAATTCTAGCACAATTCGAACTTCAATTGCTCATAACTCCGTCTTTATTGACTCAAATCGATCGAAATTTTCACTGGAAGTGCTTGGCATGACGAGCCCTCTCTCCCTGTGCTCTCAGATTTCGAAGATCCCCCACCAAATGCTCGAACTCCACTCTAGAGCTCTGCTTCTAAATTTAGAGTTTAACAAAAGACAAAAACAGACCAATGGGAGTTCATAGCTCCACTTGGTTGTCCTTTAGTACCCTAAACCACGTGGCAACTTAGTTTTACTCATAGGCTACCACGTCAAGCTCCCTAGAGTGCCAGCGTAAAACTTAAACTACCTAAAATGACACGCAGCCCCGAAAAATAACTTAAATCAGCTAGAAAGCGTGCATGGACGACACGCAAATACAACCCATGAGCTTAAGCCCTATCAACATGGTAATCAACCTACTAAGACTCAAAATAGTGTTAACACCGTATGCAAAGGTGTCAAACATATACATAAGCGGCTAGAAGTAATATAAGCTAACTTCTAGAACTACTAAACTCAAGCGTCAGAGTAGAAGTTAAGCATGTAGCCGCCAAGTAGCGCGACAACGCGATCCAAACCCAAGTCCAAACCACATCCATGTATAAGCTCTTAGCTAAAGCTAGCTACCACAAGCTGTATATAGCCAACCAGAACTCTAACGAACTCAAAAGAGCAAAACCCGTAGCGAAGAAACCGAAAAAGGCCTATCTGTGGACTTCCTCCTTTCGCTGGACGGACTTCAGATGTCGATAGGGTCTCCTCCGCTGACTCCGTTAACCCAAGAAACCTTCGGATCCGACTCCCAACAGCCGAGATATCGCCGATTTTCGGTCGCAGGTGACCGAACCTTCAAAAACTCCTCCCTGCGGCTTAAAACCACGCACACCGCACAAACGGATCGTCTAAACTGATATCCGTCTTCCCTGGCAGATAGATCTAGCTACCCTGAACCCAACAAGACTCCAAACAAGTCGTTTGAGTTCCCTTTGCAAAACCAGGCAACAAATTTGGTCGCAGGTTGCAAAAAACTGACGTAAATCAACTCCCTGCGGCACAAACTTGCTCACCACACCCAAACCAACAATCCAATCCGCACACGGTCTTCTCCTATGAGTAGATGAAGACTCCCTGATCGCGTAGGCACCAAGAACGAAGAGCTTGGCTCACCGATCGCGAAGAACAGCCCAACCTCAGGTCGCAGGTGAACGAAAATCTGATGTAAACGCTTCCCTGCGAGCCAATTTCACTCAGAACTTCCAAACCGAAGTTCCGATGCAAACTGATATCGTCTTCAATTTCCTGTAGAACTCGTTGTTCTGATCCTAATGGATCCAAGGACAGCAAGTTTGGACTCCGGAACGGCCCGAACGGTCCAACTCTCCTTTACAGGTAACTGAAAATCTCAAATCTGCTTCCTACGTCTCAATTTCACTCAGAACGCACTCCCCGATCCGTCTCTTCCCAAACCGTTTGAACCAGTGCGTAGCCTGCACAGATCTGAACCCAACGACGCCTTGCGCGCTTACATTGGACTCCTAAATCTCCCGAACCGTCCGTTGACAAGTTGCAGGCGCAAGCAAGCCCCTTAAGCAGCCCCCTTGTTACAGTCTCTGTACGTACAGTTCTCTCCTGAATAATAAGAAGCAGGCCCCTTGCGTCTTTGATATAACGCCTGAAGCCCTAAATACCCATTCAGCAAGTAACTAGGGGCCTAGCTTGATTTTACCTTCTTTCGAATCGCATAACTTCTTCTTTAGATGTCCAAACGAAATAAACAAGATGCCCATGGAAAGCTGACAACGAGCTCTACCCATCTATGTGATGAAAGGGAAGATCCGAAGTTGCGCCAAAAGCCCGTAAGCTGGGGCCTAGCTTGTTTTCTCCATCTTTCGAGTCTTGTAACTTTCCCACTACGCGTCCAAACGAAGTAGATGAAGTGCCTATGGAAAGCTGACAAGGAGCTCTATCCACTGGTGCGATAAAAATGAAGATCCGAAGTGGTGCCAAAAACCCGTAAGCTGGGGCCTAGCTTGTTTTCTCCATCTTTCGAGTCTTGTAACTTCTCCACTAGGCGTCCAAACGAAATAGACAAAGTGCCTATGGAAAGCTGGCAAGGAGCTCTACCCATCCATGCGATGAAAATGGAGATCTGAGATTGTGCCAGAACCTTGTAAGCTGGGACCTAGCTTGTCTTCTCATGAGTGTCTTTGGAGCGACAAGCATCAAAGTTTGAATTTCAGGTAGGAGCCGGTCCACGACACGACATCCACCCCCTCCAAATCTGTGCATCCTCCGGTATGCACCAGAGATACCAACCAAGGAGTGGGCCGGCACACACTTTGTCATATCGGCCTACTTCGCATCGTAACCAACCTAATGTGTAAGGTCTTTTGCATAATCCTCATCCTCAAAGTTGCAACTTGATCGTCATCTTGAAGTTGCTATCCTGCCATGATCCTCCCTAGATCCATGCTCATCGACTTTCACCTTGAACCTCCCTTCCAATCATCCCCTCTAAATCTACACATTTTCAATATGCGAAGACATAGAAAGAATAATCCATCATACCACAGAAATGTCTTCCATCCGTCCTGTAGAACCTCACCGTCGAGGTTTGTGACCCAAGTGTCATAGTAGACATCCCTCATCTTGTCAATCATCACCCGTATCCTGACTGTAACCCTCAACCTCAAGTCTTTACATGGCATAGTACCTAATCCTCTCTTCTTTTTTGTTTTTCTGAAAAAAAACGAACCACACCGCTGCAACCAAAATCATCAACTGCAACCATCATTGTCTCGCTGTAGAATAGTATCTTCCTCAACCATCATCCTCCTTGATCCTTCTTCTGAAAACTCTTACAAACTTCCAAGCATCATTCTCTCAACACAAATCATCTTCACTCAATGGCTTCACCCCTGTAAGCTATCCTTACCCATCATCCTATACCCGTAACCTCGAAAGCATCCGTCCACTCTCGTTCGTCCTCAGCATGTCTGTCCTTGATGAAGCCGATGTAAGCATCATGGACTTCCCTTGTAGTCGCATCCAAGACCACTTGTGATAAGAACCTAATCTTCACATCTCGAATGCGCTCCTCCCAACCTCCCTTCACATCCATCAATGTATCAATTTCCGGTAGTTGTATGTTTGCAACCAGATCAACCATGTCCGCTATCTGCACCTCAACCATCTCTTCCGGTTGTGAAGGATCGCCCTCCATTGTCAGTTCAAGTTGGTGGTCCTTCTTCTCGCACTGCATCGTGGATGCAGTATCCAACTTGAGCTCGTCTGGATCCACGTGCTCACCCATACCATCTCTATGGAGATCATGTTCAATCTCCTCCACCCTAGCATCAGAGTTTGTAGCCTCGATAGCTACAACTGCATGTGCCGCAAAGTAATCATCCACAAACTTCTTCATCCCTCTTTTACCAACGTTGGCTTGAAGGAGAGTACCCGTACTTCTGAACCCAACATTTCCATCCTCCCAAGAAATTACCTCTCGTTGCAAAGACTCTGCAAAGTCGATGCAATCGTCTCGCTGATGGTCAGTACCATCACACCACAGACAGTGACGTACCCAAGCTGATTCATGTACAAACTCCATCTTGGTCGACGATCTCTTATCCTCCAACCTAGTAACCTTAGCTTGCAGATCTTGCATCTTTTGCTGTAGGTCCTCGATGGTTGGATCCTTCTTCTCTACAATCACAACTGGGGTTTGAACCTCAGATACTACCCGAACTGGTGTGGTAGTCAACGCTGCAGGTGTCAACCTTGTAACCCTTTCCCTTGTCTGTCTCTGTTGAGCTTCTTGTTGTGCAAGAAGCTCAACAGCTTCATGCACAACCTCCCAATTTCCTGTTAACCCTTCTTCTTCATCCCCATCCTCCAGAAGTAGCTCCAACTGTTCCTGCCATGGTTCATCCGCAGCTTGAAGAAACAGCTCCGTCTTGTAGCTCTCCAAGGTTAGCTTGTCCACCCGAGGTAGTTGAGAGAATTGTCTCTCGAACTCCTTTAACAACTCTGCAGGCTGTAAACCCTTGCTGGATGATTGACCCATTCCAAAAACGATTTCTTGGTTACTTGATCTGAGTTCTCCAAGAAATACTCCTCCATTAGCGCATGTGAAAATGTATCATAGTTCCTCCCAAAACGCTTTGTTAGACCCTTCACATGCTCCCTTATCTCAGGCACCACAGCTAGTTCGAACGTCTCGATTATCTCCTTCTCCGGTATCCGATCCAAATCCATCTCCATCTTGTAACATCTCAAGTACTCAAAGATGTCTCTCCCACCAAATAGATCGAACTTGTCGATCACCCTCCGAAGCGCCTTCCTCCCCAAAGCCTCCTTTTGTTGGTTCTCTTGCTCTTGTCGCATAAACAAAGTGAAGGCTTGAAACAATCGTGCAGTTGCTGCATCCAACTGCATCCCTGGTATACCCTCTGATCCATTCATCCCGTCCATAGTCATGGCTCGTCCCATCCTCCCATGATCCCAACCGTCTACAAATCCATCATCCCAGATCCGCAACATCCTCCCGAACAACCATATCCATCTTCATCCTCGTTCATGATTGCTAATCTCTTCTGTCCAGTTCAAACACATAAATCTCCACCCCAGACCTTCACGTCGAGTTCACCACCGTATCGTGTCAGATATTGCGTGAAGGATGTCCAGGAAAACGTGAGGTTCCTGGCTGTGGAGATGTTGTGTGCTGAAACAGAGACAAGACAGAGAAAAACAACCACAAAAACGAACACTGCGATATATACACTCCAAATGTATGTACACTGCCGATTCTTTCTCCTAAGAGCACAGAACTGAAAAATAGACCAGAGCGGTCTGTAACCTGCTTCAAAAGCCCCTGAAAAGAACCTTTGAATCACAACCCTGACCCAAAACCACCGAAACGTAGCTCAAAGCAAGAGAAACTTCTCTTTGCTAACAAACAGAGCCACAGCAGTATCACGCGATCCAAACCCAGGTCCAAACCACATCCATGTATAAGCTCTTAGCTAAAGCTAGCTACCACAAGCTGTATATAGCCAACCAGAACTCTAACGAACTCAAAAGAGCAAAACCCTTAGCGAAGAAACCGAAAAAGGCCTATCTGTGGACTTCCTCATTGCTCACCACACCCAAACCAACAATCCAATCCGCACACGGTCTTCTCCTATGAGTAGATGAAGACTCCCTGATCGCGTAGGCACCAAGAACGAAGAGCTTGGCTCACCGATCGCGAAGAACAGCCCAACCTCAGGTCGCAGGTGAACGAAAATCTGATGTAAACGCTTCCCTGCGAGCCAATTTCACTCAGAACTTCCAAACCGAAGTTCCGATGCAAACTGATATCTTCTTCAATTTCCTGTAGAACTCGTTGTTCTGATCCTGATGGATCCAAGGACAACAAGTTTGGACTCCGGAACGGCCCGAACGGTCCAACTCTCCTTTACAGGTAACTGAAAATCTCAAATCTGCTTCCTGCATCTCAATTTCACTTAGAACGCACTCTCCGATCCGTCTCTTCCCAAACCGTTTGAACCAGTGCGTAGCCTGCACAGATCTGAACCCAACGACGCCTTGCGCGCTTGCATTGGACTCCTAAATCTCCCGAACCGTCCGTTGACAAGTTCTAGGCGCAAGCAAGCTCCTTAAGCAGCCCCCTTGTTACAGTCTCTGTACGTACAGTTCTCTCCTGAATAATAAGAAGCAGGCCCCTTGCGTCTTTGATATAACGCCTGAAGCCCTAAATACCCATTCAGCAAGTAACTAGGGGCCTAGCTTGATTTTACCTTCTTTCGAATCGCATAACTTCTTCTTTAGATGTCCAAACGAAATAAACAAGATGCCCATGGAAAGCTGACAACGAGCTCTACCCATCTATGTGATGAAAGGGAAGATCCGAAGTTGCGCCAAAAGCCCGTAAGCTGGGGCCTAGCTTGTTTTCTCCATCTTTCGAGTCTTGTAACTTTCCCACTACGCGTCCAAATGAAGTAGATGAAGTGCCTATGGAAAGCTGACAAGGAGCTCTGTCCACTGGTGTGATAAAAATGGAGATCCGAAGTGGTGCCAAAAACCCGTAAGCTGGGACCTAGCTTGTTTTCTCCATCTTTCGAGTCTTGTAACTTCTCCACTAGGCGTCCAAACGAAATAGACAAAGTGCCTATGGAAAGCTGACAAGGAGCTCTACCCATCCATGCGATGAAAATGGAGATCTGAGATTGTGCCAAAACCCTGTAAGCTGGGGCCTAGCTTGTCTTCTCATGAGTGTCTTTGGAGCGACAAGCATCAAAGTTTGAATTTCAGGTAGGAGCCGGTCCACGACACGACACCGCACTGGTAAGCGGCTCACTCGTCCTTCACCGGACTGCCAACCTGGTCTGTAAGATGCTGTCTCCGCCCAATAGTCGATCACGAACCCCATAGGGTACAACACAGCACCTCCAACCAATACATCACAAGACTCTGCGGCTGTAACGATGGCCTTGGCCCTCACCATAGAGCGTTACGTTCTCAAGTATGCATACCTTCTGGAAAAGAGCCATCTGCAAGGAAACTCCAGATTTCCTTGTACTCGTCCCCTCAATGCTTGTGATGGTCATCAGATGTTCGTCTGGAAATGAATCATCAAACGGTTCTTCTCCCTCATCATCATAAACCCTCGACAAAAGATCAGCATTCGCATGCTTTTTCCTTGGTCTATCTTCGATCACGTAATCATATTCTGTTAGAAAGATCTTCCAACGAGCAATACGACCTTCGGCATTAGGCTTATTAAAGATATACTTTAAAGCCTTGTGATCTGTGACTATGGAAAATTTCCCTCCTAGCAAGTAGTGTCGAAATTTTTTCAATCCAAAGTCACCGCTAATCCTTCTCGTTCAGTCACGGAGTAATTCTTCTCCACTGGAACCATCTGCCTACTAGCATAAGCTATAGGATGATCATGCCCATCTCCATCTAACTGACTTAATGTACATCCGATTGCTACATTGGAGGCATCCGTATACAAAATAAATGCTTTACTCCACTCAGGTTTAGCAAGTATAGGAGCTGTCACTAATGCCTTTTTCAGCTCCTCAAATGCTTCCTTTGCCTTCTGATCATGCACTATCAAGTCAAAATCAACTCCCTTCTTCATGTACATAGTCAAAGCTATTGCTTTGTTTGAGAAGGAAAAGACAAACCTACGATAATATCCAACCATGTCAAGAAACTGCCTTAACTTTGTCAAGTTGATCGGAAATGGAAGATCCACAGTCTTCTTCACCTTCTCCGGATCTACCGCAATCCCATTCTTGGAAATGATGTGTCCTAACAGCAGACCTTCTTCGCAGCCAAAGATGCACTTCTCTGGATTTAGAGAAGCGTTGGCTTGCTCCAACCGCTGCAAAACTTTGATCACATGATCAAAGTGGTCCTCCTTTCTTCCGTACACACAGAAATCGTCAATGAAATCTCGAACAAACTTCCCTAGGAATGGTTCAAACACCTTGTTCATGAACCTTTGAAACGTGGCCGGAGCATTACACAGTCCGAATGGCATCACCCGAAATGCAAATGTTCCCCAAAGAGTAGTGAAAGTAGTCAACTGTTGGTACTCCTGTGCTATCTTGATCTGGTTATACCCACTATAACCATCACCAAAACTGTACCACTCATGACCATCAATTTCCTCCAAAATCTCATCTATAAATGGTAGAGGATAATAATCCTTCTTGGTAACTGCATTCAACTTCTTATAGTCTATGCACACTCGCAGCTTACCATTCTTCTTCTTGACAATCACAATGGGTGAAACCCATTCTGAGTTCTCCACCTCATAGATGAAACTCACCTCCTTCAACTTGTCTATCTCCTCCTTGACCATCATTGTTGTTGTAGGATTGATCCTTCTCTGCTTCTGTCGAACTGGTCTTGCGTTCTCCTCCAATTCGATTCGATGAGTCTCGAGAGTCACCTCCTTCAAATCCTTGTAACTGAAAGCAAACACATGGATATATCTTCGAAATATATCTAGGAATCTACTTTTCTCTTCTTGAGTGATATTGATACCAAACTTAAGGGTAGAGAGTCTTCTCACAATCTCTGCCTCACTCAACTCTTCTTTGTCAGGATCTTTCTCCACTGCTGGTCGAGGCAACAAGTCAATAGCACTAAGCTGATGTAATGATTCATCTCGATCAAATCCTTCGTCCTCAGACGAGGATTCTTGATCGTAAGAATCTCCGGTATCTACTTCTAAGACACTCTGATCATCCTCCGTATCAGATTCCCAGTAGTCACTAGTGGGTCTATCAGAGCACAACTCCAACACCCTAGAGAGGAACTATCACTCTATGATCTCTAGGCCCAATCCGTAAGTATCCCTTATGCCACCTATCAGTGGTGCGCACAGCTCTCAACCAAGGCCTACCTAGGAGCAAATCATAACTAGAGTCTTTTAACACTTGAAAGAACATCAATGTTTGGACTCCCATCACAGACACAACCACCTTCTCTAACACACCAAGAGGTCTTACCCGTTGCTTGTTAGCCATCCCCACGACAATGCTAGCCGAGCGAGTTGGTTCCATCCCCAACTTCTTCATCAACCTCTCCGATATGGCGTTTACAGCCGATCCTCCATCCACCAATACGTCAGAGACGTAGTGACCATTCAACCGGACTTTAATCTTTGAAGCCCTAGTGTATACCTCTGAAGCATGCACATCCACCACACCAACTCCCACAGACTTTGATGTCTTGCTCTTGGGTTTCTTCTTCTTGCTTCTCTTAGAACTTAGTCCTCCTCTGAGTTCTCTTCGTAAGCTGGGATTAAGTGCGATCAGTTGTCCAACAGTGATGTTGGCTTTCTGAGCACCCACATCTTCAACCACATCATATCCCGCTTGGGAAGATGAAATGGTGAAATCCGCCATCCCCAGCTTTCTTCTTGACTCCTTTGGTGTACTCGAAACATTACTCAAACGAGTACTTCTACTTGCTGACTCCTCCATGAAAACCGGTTCATCAAAAAATCGAGTTATTTTCCTTTCTTGAACTAAAAGCTCCACCGGTGCATGAGAAGAGTTTGAACTCTCTTCTTTCTCGTAGATGGGATCTCGCACGACATCGATAGTAGCCACCCCCTTGTCTCGTCCTTGTGATGGATTTCCTCCACCTATATTCATTCTGACAGCTTCGGCACCTCTTGCTCCGTTGTTAGGACAATTTCGCTGGAAATGAGAACCTCCACACGTCCAACAAGTGATTCCTCCAAAGTTACCTTGGTTGCCTCTAAAGTTACATTGATTTCCTCGGTTGGGATTGTTGTCGTAACCTCTTTGACCTCCCCTTCCACCTTTGTTCCTCCATTCTCGTAACTGCACCACGTTTATCTTGAGATCCGCAAGAGTATCGGTGATGCTCTTCAGCTCAGCATGAAAATCAGAGGTGGCAATAGACATCGTTGTTGGGACAAACGGTCTTGGCACCACCGTTGGAGTAGGAGCTGACGTTGAAGCAATCACCAATTGTGATGGTGCAGGTGCGATCATTGTGGCTACACCAGGAGTCGGAGTCGACACCAGAGCAGCATGATGAGGTTGGATGATATCTCCTTCATCCAAACTCTCTTCCATATTTGTCGCAATCTTGATGGTCTGCGCTTTGGTTGCTGGCTTCTCGTACCTCACTTGGGTTTGAATTGAAGGCCTCAACCCTCCCACCAAGTTCTTGGTCAACACTGCTCCAATCCTCTCCACATTGTCTCCACTCTTCCGTAGTACCGTCCGAAACCGTTGCTCCAACTTATCCACCTTTTCGGCATATTGCCGAACTTTCTCCTCGTCCCGTTGTTTCAAATGAGTAAGCTCCACCATGAGCTTCTCATAACTCTCTTCTGGAAGAAATTCTTCGATGAGTGCATTACTCAACGTCTCCCATGTGTCCTCAAATGCACCAGGTGTCTGGCTCTTCACTCGGTCTTCATACCACGTAAGAGCAAAATCTTCTAAAAACTCTAGCAGTAACAACACCCATTCTTCATTCCTTCTCACGTTGTTTTCGATGCAACCCCTTTTGAAGTCTCGTACAAATGGTTCTACATCTTCATTGTCCTTCCCATGAAACACTGGTAACTTCCCCATCTTCTAACTATTCTTTCTACCTTTTTAATTTTTGTGCAATAACTACTCGCTAAAAGAGTACGAACATCACCAATTCCATTCGCGAATAATCTACCATAGGTAAAATGAAAGGAAATGGTTGTAACAACACCTCTTGTGCCATCTCTTCTCCCAAGGTAATCATGAGCCTGAGTCGCATCACCGTCTTCTCCACCATCCGAATGACGATCTCCATCACAACTCAGCCGAGTCCTCTTTTGAAGTCGACAACTTCTCCGTCTCAGCTCTTTGAGTCTCGTCCAACTTCTCGACTACTGACGTAAGTAGGGCGGCCACATCGACGCACTTGTGTCCTCTTGATAGATCACCCACTCCACAACTTGGACAAGGATCTTCTCCTAGAAGATGAATTGGCGCTGGTGATGATGGACCCACTCGAAAACTTAAATCAGTAAACTCCCGCTTCTCTTTAGCTCTCTCGGTTCTGATTCTAGTTGGACAATTCACTACTTTATGTCCCAACCCTCTACAAAAATAACACCACAAGTCGGTTTCTACTCTTCTCCTCGGAGATTCTACTTGAGGTTTTGTACTAGGGTTCTCAAACTCAACGATAATCTCTTTCGAGCTCTCTCCGACGCTTACTATGACATCTAAACCTTGAGGAAGATTTCTAAGTCTAACTTTCCAATCTTTTGAACTTCCACTCATGTTGCACCTTCTCAACCATTAAGTGGACAAAATATCTTTGAAGAAAACAACTCTACATCACTTTCTTAACTCTTTCGAGCTTTATACTGAAAATCGTGTATTATACATGCTATACACGAAATAAAATCCAATCTAAAATTAAGAGTCCATGATAAGATCCTCATGACCATCGTCTGTACTAATCCTAGCAGACATCTTAAAGTCACTTTTGTAAAGATCACACTCTACTTCGCCAGGAGCATTCGTGGCCTCTACAGTGAATGATACTTTGAACTCAACCTTCTTCGCATCTGCGCCGATGCTCGCAGAAGCTTCTTGATATAAAGCAAAAATGGCATCCCACTTGCAATAGATGCTTGATCGCAACGCCTCTATACTTAACTTAAGCTTTTCCGTCTCCGTTCTAACTCCCAAACGTCTCTTCTTCAACCTCGGCACTCGAACTGGATTCCCCATGACGTATTGTCAAGATCTCCTTGTATGTCGAACCATATATCTCTTAATCGATAAGAGATCTCTCCAAGATTTTTGTGATCTCCCGTAGCTCAACCTCCAAGCTACTTACTAATGAAGTTTCAATAGAAAATTCCTTAATCAAAAGAGATGGTGCTGACTGTACAAATTTTCAGAGAACTGAAATTTGTATATTTTCACTTCTCTCATGGCTTTCAACCCCCTCATCTTTGAAAATTCATGGCTCTCTCTCCATACCACCTTTTCTCTTGATTTCTGTTGTCCTAGATAGCTTATCAGCCAATCTAAAACACTGGAGAGTTTCTCAGGAAAATAAAATTCACAGAAAATCTGACAATGACTGTAAACTTTTTCCAGAGAACAGAATTCTTCAACTCTCACGAATAGACCCACTCAACTTTGAAAATTCATTGCTCCCTCTCTAGACCACCTTTTCCTATGATTTCTTTTGTAGTAGATAGGTTATCAGCCAAGCTACAGTCCTCGAAAGTTTCACTGGAAAATAAAATTCACAGAAAATCTGACAATGACTGTAAAAATTTTCCAGAGAGCAGAAATCCTCAAACTTGGAAATTTTTCTCCTCTAATAACGTCTCTCTCTTCCTTTCTCTACAACTCTTGTTTCATCCCCTTTCAACTCTCCTCAAACTCTTTCTAAATGAACAAGATGTAAAGAATAACCTCGAATGCGTCATAGATCACTACGGGATACACGAAAGGTTCTAATGTTGCTAACATCGCGTTAGCTCTCTCTCCTCCCAACGTTCTCTCCATGTGTTCTCTCATAATCTCTTTTTGTCTAATATAGAATTGAACTCTAAACATTTTTAATGATCTCTTCAAGTGAGGTCCCGGCAACGGAACCAAAAATAAAAATTCTCCTCGATCCCATTGATCAACTACCCCCCGATCTCTCAACCTCCACGATCGTCATCGATGAATCTGCAAATGTCAGACCTGTCTCTCACTCAGGGGTCACCTCTGATGGCTTTGATGAAAGCACACCATGAATCTTGAAGGGAAAAATGCTAAGTTCACTCATTCATGCACCCACAAACTTATCAACTAAAATCTCCTTAAACTCATCAACTAAAATTCTCCATTCTAACGACGTCTCTCAAGTTCTCACATGCTAAAAATATCCCACACTCTCTATATTACTCAAGTTGTCATTACGACGATGTGAAAACAAGGATGAGGAGCTCTTCTCTACTCCTTTATTTATACATTCTAGGTTTTTAATTTGGTACCCCTCGGTAACTCAGCCGTAACTACTTTTACTGGGTTTTACTAAGATATTACTTAAGGTAAAAGCATTAATCACATGGGCTTCTTATCTTTTCACATGGGCTTATTCCTTCAAAGTCAACAACTTCTAGAAGGATTCTGGAATATTTTCAAGGAATCTCGAATTTCCACCCCCCTCTACACTAGGACCCACTAAAAAGGAAACATGTGAAACCTCTTCTTGTTTTTAATGCCCACAAAGTCCACAACTTTAATCCAACCACTAATATCAAGTCAAAAAGGAGATAAGGGATACTTTCCACCTCCTTTATACCTTTTAGACAAGATGACAAGATAGTAGTGCTCACTCTTTAGCAAATATCTGAATTCTGTCAAAAGTACAGCTAAGTTTAACCATAACTAACTTTTAGCTAGTCATGACTAACTTGATACCTCCTTAAAGTACTTTAACAGCAAATAAACATTCTTAACACTTAGTTATAACTAAACACCTTACTAATAGACAAACTTCCTATGTGTAACATAGGTCGTTACAGCACAGGAGTGAAGAAGTTGGACTTGTCTACCTCCAAGGCAGACAAGCCTATTCAAGTACGTTTTGCCAAGGGCAAGACGTACCAAACTTTCGAAGTAGCCTTGGATGTACGATTTGCATGTGAGAAGTTGGAGTTCACAGAGAACTTCACGGTGTGCGAGATGGATGATATCCATGCGGTTTTGGAGAACACTTTCTTGGACGGGTTTGAAGTGGAACTTAGGCGGAAACCTTTAAGGTTAAACGTTCGAGTTAAAAGACGGAAGCTGGGAGTGAGGCTGATCCGAAAGACGCGGAAAATTGACGATTTTGTGATGAATTTGATCAAAGGCAAACAGATGGACTTCAACAATGGAGTCATGTGTTTGATGCGGGTTGCACCCGATCCCAGGGTTCGGCGGACGGACTCTAGGGGCATGAGGTGATGGCTGTGTCGGTTCCAAGGCACGTTCCGGTCCAGACTTGGACGTCTAGACTTAGGAACGATGTAAGGGCTGGGGCAAGACTAGAGATCGAGTCGACAGGTTAGACCACCGTTCGGCAACCTAGACCCAGATGGACATCACGGATGGTTGGGCCGCTAGGTGTGCTGGAGGCACCGTTTAGGACCCTGGACTTTATGAGAAGTCCGCCCCAAGTCATCTTGTGACTTGCTCATGTTTGGGACCAACCTAGGCGGGTCTAGGTCGGGACTTAGGATTGCTGAGCTTGATGATTAAGGAGACGGTCCGGCTCTGATCTGGACCAAACTGAGATAAGATAAGTGGTGCATGGACACTAACTTGTGATTGTGTTTGCAAGTTAGAGGTGTAAATTTTGTGACCTACTGAGCAAGAGCTTCCGCTGGCACAACAAGGCCAGGCGGGTGGCAGACAAGAGGAAACATCAGGAGACGCGACTAAACTTCCGAAGGTGCTTCGTGAAGTGATTAAAGAGTTTGAGGATGTCTTGACGGATGAGTTGTCTGTTGAGTTATCTCCAAGGCGGGTGGTGGATCACAAGATCGAGGTCTTGCGAGGATCAGAACCACCTTCCAAAGTCCCTTACCGACTCAATCAAGTGGAACTCCTTAAGTTGAAAAGACAACTCGGTGAGCTATTAGCGCGAGGATATATTCAAACTAGCAAGTCACCTTATGGAGTCCCAGTTCTTTTCGCAAAGAAGAAGGATGGGAAGTTACGACTCTGCGTAGATTATCGTGCACTCAATAAGGTGACGGTGAAGAATAATTATCCTTTGCCAAGGATAGACGACCTCTTTGATAGGCTAGCGGGCGCAAAGTACTTCAGCACGATAGACTTGAAGTCATGATATTATCAGACCGGATAGCTGACCCAGATGTTGAGAAGACCGCTTGTCGAACCAGATGCGGATCGTTTGAATTCGTGGTGATACCATTTGGACTCTGCAACGCCCTTTCGATGTTCACTACATTGATGAACAATTTTTCGCGAGGAGATGGATGAGTTTGTCATCATTTACATCGACGACATCTTGATCTACTCCAAAACCTTGGAGTCGCACGTGGAGCAGCTAAGGGTGGTGTTGACGAAGCTGTGGGAGCATAAGCTGTTTGCCAACGTTGACAAGAGTGAGTTTGGTTTGGAGCGCATTAACTTCTTGAGACATGTCATTAGTGCAGAAGGAGTCGGCCCAGATATGCAGAAGGTGGACGTGATTGTGACTTGGGAGCTTCCGACTATCGTGAAGTGATGCGGCGATTCTTAGGATTGGCGCAGTTCTACCGCAAGTATGTGAAGGGGTTTTCAAAGATCGCGAAGCCGCTGATGGACTGGATGGACAAAGACGCACAAGTAAGTTGGACCAAGGAGGTGGATGATGCGTTTCAGACGATCAAAACTATTTTGTCAAAGGTGCCAGTTTTGAAGCTGCCGGAGTTCGACAAATCATTCGAGGTGCACACGGACGCGAGTGACTAGGCGATTGGCGGAGTGTTGGTGCAAGATGGAAAACCTGTAGCGTACGAAAGCAAGAAGTTATCTGGGACGGAGAGTCGATGGCCGACTCACGAGAAGGAAATGTTTGCGGTGGTTCATTGCTTGAGGAAATGGCGGCATTACTTGAGACTTCACAAAACCCAAGTGTATACTGATAATATTTCGCTCAAGTACTTTGAGATACAAGATCGGGTGACGCCAAAGCAACTACGGTGGCATGATACCTTGGCGCTCATGAATGTAGAATTAATCCACAAAGCGGGAAAGGACGCCTTGAGTCGCAAGGAAGAATATCTTCCATCGTCCACACAGATTTTGCGAGCTATGTAGTCAAACTTGGAGAGGCAAATACATGAAGGTTACATGGGTGACGACCAAGCGAAGGAGTACTTGGAACGGCTCAAGCGAGGAGTGAAGTTGCGGAACATGCAGTTGAGACATGGTTTACTCATGTTCAAGCAAAGTCGGGTTTATGTGGGACAAGGAAAACTTAAGACGAAGTTACTCAAAGAATGTCATGATGCGTCCTTATCAGGCCATAAAGGAGAAAAGTCCACTTTAGCAATAATAGCTAAAAAGTTTTATTGATCTCACATGAAAGACGATGTTGCCCACTTTGTGAAAACATGCGTAACCTGTCAAGCGAATCACGTTTCTTATGAGAAGAAACAAAGATTGCTTCATCCTTTGCCGATTCCAGCCAGACCTTGGGAAAGCATAAGCATAGACTTCATTACCTCTCTGCTTGACTCAAAAGGATACAATGCAATCTTTGTGATAATTGACCGGTTTAGCAAACTAGCAAAGTTTACCTTGACCTTGGATACTGCAACAACGTTCACGACTTCTCGGTTGTTCCTAGATACTTGGTGGCGCTCACACGGATTGCCTCGGAGTATTATTTCAGATAGAGACTCTAAGTTCACAAGTGTCTTTTGGAAACACTTGTTCCAAAAATTGAGTACCACCTTTCATCCGGAAACAGATGGGCAAACAAAACGAGTTAACTCGGTTCTGAATCAATACTTGAGGAATTATGTGAGCGCGGACCAAAGTGACTGGACGGAGTGGCGCAGTCTTGCGGAGTATTGCTACAATTCCATGAAGCATTCGGCAACGGCGAATAGTCTTTCTTGCTGGCTTACGGACGTGAGCCAGAAGGGTCTCTTGACTTGACTCTTGCAGGGAGTTCTACATCGGCACGACCAAGAACACGGCAAACATCAGCTGAAGAGTTGGTGGCGGCAATGCAGCGGCGCGAGGAGCAAATAAAGGAGAACCTCGAGAAGGTGCAACAACGGTACACGAAGCAAGTAAACAAGCATCGGCGGCAAGTGAAGTTTCAAGTGGGCGAAGAAGTATGGTTAAGTACGAAAAACTTCACTCTTCCGAAAGAAATATCGGTGAAGTTTTCATCAAAGTTTGCGGTACCTTTTTTTATTGTCAAGAATCCGCACGAAGATGTCTATACATTAGATCTTCCTCGCGAGTGGCAGTTGCATCCGACTTTCCATATTTCTTTATTATAGAAATACTTCAAAATATGATTTGAGATCGGATCGCAAACAGGTACTCAGGCCTCAACCTGAAGTCGTGCAAGGCAAAGCAGAATATGAGGTAGAGACCATTTTGCAATTGTGGCGCAAGTCTAACCGGATGGAATACTTGGTCAAATGGCGTGGCTACCATTTGAAAGAAGCAACTTGGGTGCCAGAGGAGGAGCTAACACATGCAAGTGAAGTATTGAATCTATTCAAACGGAGACAAGGACAACAATGGCGTTAGCAAGATGAGGACATTTCTTTCCAGCGAGGAGTGAAGAAACGACAAACCATACGAGTAGCAACTTGAGGCGATTTGGGCCGATGGATTTTGTAGCTTTCTCTTGTATTTGGAAATAAAGACTTTGTTTCTTGAAATTTTGTCTAAGTGTATTGGTAGTGCATGGCTATGACTAGTTTTGATCAGATGCCTAGGATGTTGTCAAGAGGAGGAACGAAGCACACTCAAAGGAAGCGAGCTGGTTTGGATAAGCATCTAAATCAAGACTAAGTCTTGAGGTCAAGACTTAGGTTTACCATAGCGTTGGTAAAGCAAGTATGAACTTTCATACTTATCTTGGGGCTTCGGATGATCTTGCTTTGTGGTTTTCTACAAAGTAAACTTAGTCGCGCGTCTAAGTCAAATCAGGTTGCGACCAGAAAGTGAGTTTCGGGGGACCTCGTAAGTAGGTGTGAATACTTATATTTAGCAAGTTAGAGTCTTAAGTAGAATGTTTATAAATTGTCAACTAGTTTTGTTTAGGGTAAGCCAAAAAGGTAAGGCTTTTCCCGAGACTAGTTGAAATTTTCTAAGTGTTCTAACGACAACTTAAGACTCAAGCCAAGAAGGGAATTGCGGGTTAGCTACCAGAATGCAATTTAGACGTCAAGGGGTTGGCTACCCACTTTGAACTTGGCGTTAACTTAAAAGATCATTGTTGATGAGGGCATCAACCTCCAAAGTGGGGATGAGTGTCGCGACCCTCAATCTCAATATCGGGCGCAGACGCGAACAACAGAACTCTAGCGGACTTGCGCTAGGTTGTGAACACTGCGAGTAGGACTTAACGGCTTGGCCGAGAAGTCGGGATCAGATGAACCCTAAGTGGTTCTCTGAACCAAGGTTGGAACCTTGGGTTAGGACATAAGGGCCTACCCCAAGAGGACCCATACAAACCCTGACCTAAGAGGACAAGTCTAGGAACGGACTGAAACATGAGTCTAAGACATAGGTCTGAGACGTGAGTCCGAGACGTGGGTCCGAGATGCAAACGGACCGTGGTTTGGACGCTGGTCCGAACCACAGGGTTCGAGTTTGGGTCTGGACCACAAGTTTCCAAAAAGTGATTAAGTGTTGGAGCTCCAAAGACGTTAGATCGTGGACGGAGCTCTACGTAAGATCTCGAGGCGACTGAGGTATCATTGGAAAGGTCTCTGCGAGAGCTTTCCACTGATATGTAGAACTCCTCGAACTGACCTCCGAGTTGAGAATTATGACCGAACCACAATCGGGTTGTGGTATAATTTTCAGGGATCAAAGAGGAGGGCGGGACCGCCGATCCCCAGAAGTATATATGAGGGGGAGCTCGATGCCTGGGTGGGCCAGGACGAGTCATCCGACCCCAGGGTTCGGCGGACGGATTCTAGGGGCATGAGGTGATGGCTAGGTCGGTTCCAAGGCACATTCTGGTCCAGACTTGGACGTCTGGACTTAGGAACGATGTAAGGGATGGGGCAAGACTAGAGAACGAGTCGGTGGATTAGACCACCATTCGGGAGCCTGGACCCAGACGGACATCACGGACGGTGGGCCGCTAGGTGGGCTGGAGGCACCGTTTAGGACCTGGACTTTATAGGAAGTCCGCCCCAAGTCATCTTGTGACTTAAGTGCTCATGTTTGAGACCGACCTAGGCGGGTCTAGGTCGGGAGTTAGTATTGCTGAGCTTGATGATTAGGGAGATGGTCTGGCTCCGGTCCGGACCAAACTGAGATAAGGTAAGTGGTGCATGGACGCTCACTTGTGATTGTGTTTGCAGGTTAGCGGTGTAAATTTCATGACCTACTGAGCAAGAGCTTCCGCTGGCGCAACAAGGCGGTAGGTGCGCAAAATGAAAAAGAAGATATGAACGAGGCTGAATAGCAATCACAGCTAGATCACAGGAGTGCAGAAACCAGTCATACAAATGGTATAGTCCTTCCAGGAGCATCCCAAGACCTAGTGATAAGCGAAGGTAAGAGCTTAAAGACTTCTGTTGTAGTACAAGGAGAAGAGTTGGAAGTGTATCGTCAGATGCTGATCCATTACCAATATGTCTTCGCATGGACTGTGGAAGACATGAAAGGGATACCTGCACAGTGAGGAGAACATCGTATCAATCTCATTGAAGGATCAGTACCTGTGCGACAGAGGCAGTACCGACTCAACCCAATATACTCTTTGATGGTTAAGGACGAGATCGATAAGTACTTGAAGACATGTATTATCTTTCCTGTATTAAGCAGCGAATGGGTAGCACCCATAGTAGTGGTACCTAAGAAGCAGGCAAGATAAGGGTCTGTCAGGATTTCAGAAAGCTTAATGCAGCAACGAAGAAAGATCATCACCTTTTACTTTTTACTGATATTATTTTGGATCATGTATCTGGAAAGAAATGTTATAGTTTTCTGGATGGATTTTCAAGATACAACCAAGTGTCCATTAGAGAGCAAGATAAGGACAAGACTACCTTCACTACAGATTGGGGTACTTATGCTTATCACAAGATGCCTTTTGGACTATGCAATGCACCAGCTACCTTTCAGAGGATGATGACCTCAATTTTTCAAGATTATTTAAGAAAAGTTTTAGAGATTTTTATAGATGATTTTTGTGTTTTTGACACCCGTGAAGAACATACAGCGTGTTTAGCCAAGACTTATCAGAAGTGTAGGGAAACCAGACTTGCATTACACCCTGAGAAGTGTTTCTTCGTGATGACTGAAGGAATACTTCTTGGAAATAGAGTATCAGGCCGAGGCATAGAAGTAGATGTAGAGAAAGTTTGAGTAATACTCTCCCTGCAACCCCCTACTGCCATCAGCGAGTTGAGAGCCTTCCTAGGACATGTTGGATATTACAGAAGGTTCATCAAAGACTACGCCATACTTGCTGCGCCACTGATAAAACTGCTGAAGAAGACAACAGAGTACCATTGGCACGAGAAGCAGCATGAGACGTTTGAGACGCTGAAGAAGAAGTTGGCAGAAGCACATGTCATGCGACCACCAGATTGGGAGAGACCTTTTCAAGTGTATGTAGACACTGCGTTTGCTATTGGAGTGGTGCTCACTCAGAAAGATGATGAGAAGAGAGACCACCCAATCTACTATGCGAGTAGACAACTTTCAGCAGCAGAAAAGAACTACACCACTGCTGAACATGAAGCGTTAGGAATGGTGTACTCAGTAAAGAAGTTTAGACATTACCTCCTTGGCTATGAGTTTTTTTTCATGTGGATCATTATGCATTGAAGCATCTGGTACAGAAGTCAGACTTGTTAGGACGGATAGCAAGATGGATGTTGTTAGTTCAGGAGTTTACCTTCACAGTTCAGACCAGACAAGAGATTCATCATGAGAATGTTGATTACTTGTCTCGATTGAGGACGGGAGAACGAGTGGATACAATGACAGATGATTTTCCAGATGAGGAATTGTTTCAGCTGACAGTAGCACCTGCTACAAAGTACTATGATCTGTACAGATATTTACAGACTTTGCAGTGCCTAGAAGAAATGGATGCTCAACAGCAAACAGTCTTCATACATCAGACGAGACCATACGAGTTGAAGAACGGGATACTGTTCAAAAGAGGGCCTGATGAAGAACTTCGAAGATGTCTAGAAGTACATGAAATACCACAAGTGGTAGGTGCACTACACTCGAAACTTGAAGGTGGACACTATGCGCTGAGAAACACTGTGAAGAAGATCCTCTCAGCTGGATACTGATGGCCAATGATGTACAAGGATGTTCATAGATCATCAAGAAGTGTGATAACTGTCAACGAGTGGGTAAGCCTACGTCAACCACTCAGTGATCGTTACACCCGATACTTCCATTAGCACCATTCGAGAAGTGGGGCATTGATTTTGTAGGACATATACAACCTGCAACACGCCGTACTAGAAGAAGGTACATTCTAATAGCTACTGATTATGCAACGAAGATGGTTGAAGCAGCAGCTACCAAGAAAGATGACGCAGCCACTGTGGCTGAGTTTCTGTACACACAAATCATTACTCGATGTGGATGCCCATTGGAGTTGGTGAGTGACCGAGGTACACATTTCTTGAATAAGATGATAGAAGAACTGACAGACTACTTTGGTATAAAACACCGAAAGACGACACCGTACAATCTAGAAGCTAAGGGATTGACGGAGAAGTCTAATGGAGTGTTGTGCAAGATTCTGAACAAGGTGACAGTGAATCATACATATGATTGGGATACAAAGTTACCGGCTATCTTGTGAGCGTTTCGGAATGCAGAGAAGATAACGACCCGCCAGACACCCTTTTTCCTAACATATGACATGACACCGATCATGCGAGTTGAATTTGATGTACCTACTTACAGAATCTTATCTGAAGATAGATTGTTAGTGGAGGAGAGCCAACTGTTACGACTCAAGAATCTGATGACACTTGAAGAAGACCGTGAAGAGTCTAAACGACTAACGGAGATTATTCAAATGAAGCGGAAAGAGAAGCACGATAAGAAGATCCGCAAAGTGGACATCAAAGATGGCGATTTAGTACTGCTGTATGACAGTAGGTACACTAAATTTCCAGGGAAGTTACACTTACGTTGGAAGGGCTCTTATAAAGTAACGCGTAGTAATGATTCGGTTCAGTTGGAAGAACTCGATGGAACATTGTTAACCACCCGAATTAATGAGTGGAGAATCAAGAGATACTACTCTTAAGTGTTCGCTTGGGTTGCTTCACAACTGAGAGGGGGAGTATGTGAAGTCTTGATTTTTCGTTTTTGTTTATTAATTGATTAGTTGTAAAGTAAATAAGAAGAATAAGTGATAAAAGATAAAAGATATGAGTAGAATAGTGTTAATTAGAAGTTTAGTGAAGAATCTATCGGATCTATGGAGACACTTGAGAGATGACTTCCTCATAGTTGAATTTCTAGGGCGAAGAGCTTTCTAACGATATGTTGTGTGAGGCAAATGGATGCTGAACGACGAAGTTACAGCAGATTGAAGATATGACGAAGACGAGGAAGAATGACTTCGTCGTACTGCGAGCACCGAAGAACCTCAACCAAAGCTGAACAAACCCTAACTTCGGCACGTGTGGAGGAGCCATCGCGAGATATAAGTAGGAGAATTCAGATCATTTGTCTTATTGTCAAACAATATTTGAAGAGGCGGAGCCCAGTGCATTCTCTTACCTACGAAGTACAGTGACTTCGTCGAAGCGAGCTAGCGACGAGGAAGCGAGTTACTGACAAAGAAGCTGTCTTCTTCGTATCTTGTTGCAGCTATCTTCGATACATGCGAGGGATGCAGACGTCTAAGCCGCCGAGGCTCCGAGCACTAGATGTCAACCGAGCGGGACTTCGCCGCTATGAGAAGGAGCTGTAGGAGATGGGCTTGTCGTTCCTCCTACTTCCTTGGTGGGGAATGGTTTCTTCGAAGCTGGTGCACGAACTGAAGGTGTGCAGACAACATCCGGCGGACGAATCGTATGGGAGGCTTTGCAATTGGACCGAGACGCACTGGTCACACGTTTTGGGGATAGACGACGCATGCAAGGAGGGCGATCTTCTTTTCGACAGTTCTTCAGCAGGAGCCTCGCCTAAGCTGTTCCCTAAGACTTCCCTAAGCTGTTCAAGGAAGTACCGCATGGGAGGAATGGTTATAGAACTAGCGACTATCGCAACCCGAAGAAGCGAGGAGTCGGTGATGCGATTATGACGATCTTTTAGTTGAGGAGGACGACTTACATGTCCAACTGGAAGATCAACTTCATCGAGCAGCTCTTCTTTAGGAAAAGAGCACATTATGCGAGGATCATCCACCTCCATGTACAGAAGCTCTAGACGGAAGAAGACATGATCTACATCGGAGCATTCGTCTCAGTCTTCTACATGGGTATGAGACTACTGTCGGACGAAGATCAAAAGAGGTTAGGTTTTGACGCAGCAGCCACCGACGACGAGTTTGAAGTTGAGCCGACTCCAGTTAGGGATGTACAACTGGAGAGGTTCTTTGATAAAGTTGTCATCGAGGATGCAGCAGCCGAAGCAACTACAAGTCTGACCGTGGCCGCAGTAGAACCTCAGAAGGAGAAGGTACCTTAGATAATAAACTTGGACGAGGACGAAGATGTCACCGAAGTACCTCCGTCGATCAGACGAAGTGGGAGGAAGAAGATCTTAGAAGAAACTCCGAGGTCAGCGCAGAAGTTCCGAAAGAAGAAGAAGATGACAAGGACAGTCTGCGCCGAAGGTGAAGAAGTCGAGGTTGAGTAGAAGTTTTCCGAGAGCAATAGTAGTAGAAATAACTTAGTGTGAAGATACTTAGCATTTATGGTGTTAGAGGCTACTTAGTAGCACTTCAGCAGTACTTCTTTGTTGTGACATTTACCTCTGTGGTTCTGTTTCTCTGTTGTTTATCTTTTCTTGAGGTCCCTGACCTGTTCAGTACCTATTATGTTGTTTGTCAAGATTATCAACTTTGTCTTGTTGGATAGATCTGAGTTTGATCTCTACCGGGACTGATTTCTGCCCGTGAGAATAAAAGACAACCATAAAGAATCACCTTTGTCACATGTTTATTACTTTTGGATGATCTTTACTTGCATTTTTGTGGGTTCGATCTTTAAATTACTACTTTCGAGCATCTTTGGTTTTCTTATGTGTTACAGATAGACTTGTTACCATTGGTGTTCCTAAGGAGATGATGGCAGCTATTTCAAAACTCTACGAACGTGTTTATGTCAAGCTTACATCAGCACAATCAGAGGAGATTCTCAGCACCATTGAAGTGATTCAAGGTTGTCCTCTCTCTCCTACTTTATTTGACATCTTCATTGATGATGTGGAGAGATATCTTGCTGATTTTGGAAAAGAAGGTGTGAAACTTGGAGTATATCTCATCAAAGCGTTGATTTATGCAGATGATATCATTCTTCTATCACGTGATCCTTTGAGCTTGCAACAACATTTGGATGCTTTGGAGGTTTTCTGCAGCAACACGCAAATGGAAGTGAACCTTCTGAAATCCAAGGTGATGGTAGTAGGCTCTAGAGCTTGTCACTCTTGTCTCTACAAAGGGTAAGCTTTGAAACAAGTTGAGAGTTACAAGTATTTGGACATTGACTTCTCAGATAAGTATAGTTGGGCTAGATGCATTCAGAAGAGAGTGGAAGCTGGTAACTTTTATTTTCTTTTGAATCGTTGTCGACGTGCTCATCTTTTAGCATAGGATCTTAAGAAGTTTCTCTTCAGGAGTTTGGTTCTGCCGGTGCTACTCTATGGTGTTAAGTATGGGGTGCTGGAGCAAAGAAAGGAGCATGGGAGCGTATTGAATGAATATCAAGCCCGGAAGATCCAAAGAGTCAAAAGGCGAGAGAAAAAACACAATACAAAATCAACATGTGAGCCTAAGAAACCCTAGGAGATCGTATCAATGCAAATAGCATTGGTACGACAAGAAACTATATCTCTAATATAAAGCCCTAGTGGGAGAGCTGACAAAGATGATTCTTTATGGCTATCTTTTATTCTCACGGACAGAAATCAGTCTCGGTAGAGATCAAACTCAGATCTATCCAACAAGACAGAGTTGATAATCTTGACAAATAACATAACAAGTACAAAACAGGCCAGGGACCTCAAGAAACAGATAAACAACAGAGAAATAGAGCCAAGGAGGTAAATGTCGCAACGAAGAAGTACTGCTGAAGTGCTACTAAGTAGTCTCTAACACCATAAACGCTAAGTATCTTCACACTAAGTTATCTCTACTAGTACTGCTCTCGGAAAACTCTGACGAAGAAGACTCTTCTTCCGCCGAAGTACAAGGTTCAACTTCTTCCAGAGTGTCTTTACTAAAGAACAACTTCTCCCAAAGTCAACTTCGTCCAAAAACTTCTTCATAGTAAACTAACCTCGTAGGTGCTGGTCTATTCTCAGACTTCGTTGTGAACTTCTTACTCTGATTTCAGGTGTCAAACAGCAAGGTCTTCGGCACCCAGACTAATTCCTACTACAACAAACTACGATACTTCGTAGGTAAATCTCCGAAGTTGACAAACACACAATGGCTCCATAAACTCAGGAAATAGAAAATCTAAAATAACAAACACATAGAGGTATTGAGTACGAACAACACAACACTTATATACAGATTCTCCCGAAGATGACGGATCTTCTTCCTAAGAAGTCGGGTGTACATCTGATCCGTCGGATGAAGGTCCTCTGCCCGAAACGACACTAGGAACAACACCAGATCCTGTCGCTAACTCCTTAGCTATCTCGCTAACCGAAAACTCAACAGTCGCTCTAACCTCTCGGAGTTCTCTAACTACCCTCTGTCCTAACCTAGCTACTTGGTTCTTCACCGAAGAACCCTCTACGTCTGTCGATGCTAACTCTTGTCTAATCTCATGAATGATCGCTTGCTCAGAAGTATCTAAATCTGTGGCGAAGTAGTTCTTCAGCGTTGGCTCGACTCTACTCCGAAGTTGAGCACTCTGCTCCTCGTTCTTAACACATCGTCGCTTTAGGTCTTCAATCTTCTTCGTCATTTCCGTGACGATGTCCTAGTTCTTGTTCCGCTGGAGTCGCATCTCATCTAACTTTCTCTTGACAAGCGAAATAGTCTTCTCATGCTCTTTTCCTTGTTTCAACTTCTGCTGAAGTACCTCGTCGTGCACCGAAGTCAAGTCTTTGACTTCTTCGGGTTTTGCCGTTACTTCCTTCTTCGCTTCGAGAACTATTGTAAGTAGGTTCTCCTTCTCCTCTAATCACTTTTCTCGGCCAAAGTGCATCGTCTGAATCAACTCAGCCAAGTTCAATTGGCGTCCAACGACTTTCTCGTAAGTTCTTCGGTTACTCTCTAAAGCATAGAGTAACGGTACCACTACCTCTTGGAGATACTTCACCGAAGAGCTGAGTTGTTCGACCTCCTTGATTGTCGAAAAAGTGACCTTCAGTGTATTACCTTCCTCCTTCTTCTCTTGAGGAGTACCCTTGTCTTCAGCTTCTTCGGTTTCAGCTTCTTCGTCTTCGGCACAGACCGTTCTTGTCATCTTCATCTTCTTCTTCGACTTCTGCACAGACCTCGGGGTCTCCTCTAAGATCTTTTTTCTCCCGCTGCGCCTGACTGGTGGAGGTACCTCAATGACATCTTCGTCCTCCTCTAAGTTCACCGACTCAGACGCCTTCTCTTATACTGCCTCTGATGTAGTTGCGATCTTGGCTGGTGCTTCTCGGCCGCTACATCTTCGGCGGCTACTTTGTCGAAGAACTTCTCCAGTTGCAAGTCCTTAACTGGAGTCGGTGCTACCATGAATTCATCGTCCTCGGCCGCTGCATTGAAACCTAACGTCTTCTTGTCTTCGTTTGGCAGCAACCCCATACCCATGTAAAATACTGAGACGAAGATTCCAATGTACACCAGGTCTTCTTCCGCCCATAGCTTCTGTACATGCAAGTGGATAATCCTTGTCCAATGTGCTCTTTTCTCGGTGAAGAGCTCCTCTATGAAATTAGTCTGTCAATTTGACATGTACGTAGTCCTTCTTGGCCGAAAGATCGTCATTATCGCATCAACAACTTCTCTCTTCTTCGGATACGATAGTCACTTGTTTTGTAACCGTTCCTCCCCTGAGGTACTTCCTTGAACAACTTGGAGAAGTTCTTCACAGCTTCGGCCGATGCCGTCGACGAAGAACTATCAAAAAGTATGTCATCCTCCTTGCCTGCATCGTCTATCCCCAAGACGAAAGACCAGTGTACCTCGGTCCAGTTGCACGGCCTCCCATACGATTCATCCGAAGGATGCTGCTGCGTGCACTAGCTCCGAGGAAACCATTCTCCACCAAGGAAGTAGGAGGAACGATAAGCCCATCTCCTCCAACTCCTTCTCATAGTGACAAAGTCCCGCTCGGTTGACATCGAGCGCCCGAAGTTTCGGTGGTTTGGATGTATGCATTCCTCGCATGAACTGAAGTCCTAGGTTACCTATCTGAAAATTTATGATGAGGTACGAAGAAAGGGGCTTCTTCGCCACTAACTCACTTCCTTGCTGCTAGCTCACTTCCTCGCCGCTAGCTCACTTCGGTGAAGTCGAAGTACTTCGTAGGTAAGAGAATGCGGTCTCCAACAATGTTTGGCAATAAGACAAATGATCTGAATTCTTCTGCTTATATCTCGCAATGGCTCTTCCACACGTGCCGAAGTTACGATTTCCTCAGCTCTGACTGATGTTCTTTGGCGCTTGCAGTACTGCGAGGTCATTCTTCTCCACTTCTTCACATCTTCAACCTGCTGTAACTTCATCGTTCAGCGTCCATTTGTCTCTCACAACATATTGTTAGAAAGCTCTTCGCCCAAGGTATTCAACTATGAGAAAGTCATCTCTCAAGTGTCTCTATAGAATCGATAGGTTCGTCTAGAACAAAGATTCTTTCCTAAACTTCTAATTAACACTATTCAACTCATATCTTTTATCTTCTATCACCGATTCTTCTTATTTACTTTACAACTAATCAATTAATTAACAAAAATGAAAACTCAAGGCTTCACACAGGCAAAACCAAACTCCTGAAGAGAAACTTTCTCAAATCCCATGCTAAGAGATGAGCACGTCGATAAGGATTCAAAAGAGAGTACAACGCTTTGTAACCAGCTTCAACTCTCTTATTGAATGCACAAAACCCAACTGTAGTTATGAGAGAAGTCAATGTCCAAGTACTTATAAGTCTTCACTTGTTGTAAAACTTGACCCTTGTAGAGAAAAGAATGACGAACTTTTGAACCCACCACCATCACCTTGGACTTCGAAAGGTTCACTTCCATCTGCATGTTGTTGCAAAAGACCTCAAGAGCATCCAAATGTCGTTGTAAACTCAAAGGATTACGTGATAGAAGAATAATATCATCAGCATAAATCAGTGCTTGAATGGTATACATTCTCAACTTCACACCTTCTCCTCCAAATTCAGCAAGACATCTCTCCATGTCATCAATGAAGATACCAAATAGAGTAGAGGAGAGAGGACAACCTTGAATGACTCCAATGGTGCTAAAGATCTCCTTTGATTGTGTCGAGGTGAGCTTCACATAAACTCGTTCATAGAGTTTAGAAACCGCTCCTATCATGTCTTTAGGAACACCAATGGCAACAAGTCTGTCTCATAAGAGCTTCCTAGGCACCCTATCAAAAGCTTTTGTGTAGTCGATAAAAGCAACATAGAGAAATTTATCATTACCTTTTGACTTCTCCCAAGCAACACGAAGACAAAGGATATGATCAATGGTGCTAAAGATAAGACAAAAACCTGCTTGTGAACGAGCTCTCACATTGGATCCTTCTGTCCAAACACTGAGTTTTCTCTCTAGCAAGCTCCCATACAACTTGACAAAGATGTTGCCCACCATGATAGTTCTATAGTTGGTAACATCATCCTTCTTGCCTGACTTGTGGATGGGAACTACTTTGTGCATGAACCAACTCTTAAGGAAACCATGTACATCAGCATCATTCAGAAGCTTGGTAAGTATAGCAATGAGAGAATCACCTCCCCATTGTAGTAGCTCCGTAGAAAGTCCTTCTAGATCCTCAGATTTTCTACTTGCAAGCTTCCTGAGGTGATGTCGTACTTCGTCCATTGAAAAGGTCTGCGGTATTTCACTTTGTGGCATACATGGTGCATGTGAAGAGAAGTAAAGTTGCTCAACGTAGGACATCAAAGCTGAAGGGTCAAGACTTGGTGAACTTGGACGAGATGCTAAACGTCTCCAAAAAGCTTTGGGATTCTTCTGAAAATCAAAAGTAAGTTCCAAGCCTTTCTTTCTCAAGAAAGCTCTCTTCTTACATTTGACCAATTGCTTGTACAAGGTTGTTGCTTCCAAGTCACAAGCCTTGTCTAAAGTCTTTAACCGAGCAAGTTTGCACTCTTCATCAAACCAACCATTGCAAGATTTACCTCTGAGCTTTCTGCTTGAGTATTGAGAGAAAAACCGAGTTGCAATCTTCTTCAAGACATCGGTCAATTGTGTATCTCATTGTCAAGATTGTAGCTCCACTGTGTAATAGATATCATGTTCTCTAGAGCAATGATAAAGATGTCTTTTCCGATGATCAAGACGAAGTCTAGAAGTAGTGTTTCTCTCATCAAAACCTTTCAACTTGTATGATGCAAATGAGCTAGACAAGGATAGTGAGAACAGTAGAGGAGTGTGATCAGATTCAGGTTGTAGATCCAAAACTTCAAATGCTGAAATGAGTGAACTATCAAGAGATGAGGAGAGGAGGTAGTCTACTATGCTTGATCTAGAGATAGAGACGTATGCTTTCATGTTAGAGCTAGGAACGAGATGTACCGTTCAAAAATTTGCAAACTACAGATTGCTCCAAAAGTCAAGAACTATTCTTTCATATCATTGGTGGATGTATCTAAGGAGGCACTAGACCATGTAGGATCATCATCCTCTTCAAGAATAGGAAGGTGGTTAAGAGCATAAAATTGTGTGAATTGACAAGTGTAAACTCTAGCATTGAAATCTCCCACCACAAAGACCTTACCCTTCTCTTGATATCTCAAAACATCAATAGAAAGACGATGGAAAGGTTGGCTCGTGCTACATGCTCTAGTCTGATAGATAGACATGTTCAAAGGTGCAAAATAGCAGATTGCAATATAACATGCAGATCCACTTTCTCCACCAACTCGAATCCAATGATATTGTCCACCCATATCCTGAAGAACCACTTCAACAAGTTGATGCAAATAAGATCTGACGTAAGTTGCAATACTTCCAAAACCACATCCTTTATGTTGCTTGCGCTCGTTCCAAGTAGAGCCGATCAAAGTAAAACCATCCAACTCATGTACATTATTTCCTTCATGTTCCCATGTCTCCACCAAGTTGATGATGTCAACCTTGTTCCAAATCGGTCGTGAACTTTGACTTAGTAAGCCCATGAATGTTCCACATCATAACTCTAAGGGTCAAAAATTGCTATTTGGAAGCATCTCGTCTCCTTTGTGTGACAATAGCACGTCCATCTCTTATGAAAGCTATGAACCCTCCTTGTTGAGTCTCTTTTACCTTCGCAAGCTCCTTCTGCTTAGCTTTAGCTTGTAGCGGTGTGAGATCAGGATCCAACCAGATCTACCTCCCCTTCAAGACAGCTTTGTTAGCCATCGCTGTATCTCGTTGTGGCCGGAGGCCGTAACCTTTTGCGCGTAGGGCGGGGTACTGTCAGACAAAAAAGGGAAAAAAAACTGACTGATCTGCAAACTTAACCAATATGGCTCGAGGTTGTGAGCCTTTGTCTTATGCGATAAGCTTGAACTAGGACAGACTTGTGAACATGTAACGTGTCAGCAAAGAAAGTTGTAGTTACTTCCTTGGTCTCCTCTTTCTCTAGCTCAAGTAAACCAAATATTCTCACATTCTTCACCCTATTGAAAGAGTTTAGAAAGTGTTATTACAAATGGAGCTTGGTGTTCGATGCCAAACATCATGTGCTATGCTCCTTGCTGAATGTGGTTGTTTATCTTTGGAAGCTGGAGCACTTTACTTGAAGATCATTTATCTATCTAAGGTGAGATCTCTCGGGGAGATAAGACTACCTTGTCAAGCTCTAAGAGCTACACTCTCTTTTGGTTGGTACACTGATGTGGTGACTTGGTTTGAGAGATGTGACATCTCTGAGCATGATTTTAACCTCCCACCTATTGCTCTTCGCGAGTTGATACAAAAGAGATTTCTATATGCTCTATGGTCTCAACCCAAGACCAAGATGGCTTATTATCAGCAGCAAGTCAATCCCATGTTGGTGTATTGCGATCAGGAGTACCTTCAAGCATCTATATCAATTCTCTCCGGCATGTAATAGCTCAACATCGTACTAGTTCTCATAGATTTGGTATTGAGGAAGGACGTTGGTTAAATACTAATAGGAGTGAACGTATTTGTAAACTTTGTGATTTAGATCAGATTGAAGATGAAGATCATGTATTCATCGTGTATCCATTGTACTTGGATATCATATGTAGACATATGATAGTTGCTAGCAATTTTTACACACTCTTACACTAGGATTATATTTGCGAGACGTAGTTACCCATCGTACTAATACTCTTCGTATTAGTACTAATTCTTACATTAGTTATTGATGTTTAGTTTGTTATTGTATTGTGTTTTTGCCTTTTGGCTCTTTGGGACATCCGGGCATGATTATTATCATTTACCATTTACCATAACTCTCATGTGAGAATATGCTCTATCCATTCCTTTACGTGGTCACAAGTTGGAGCAAGATCTATAGTGTAAAGCACAAAAACACGTGAGTTAAAGAACTCAAATATATTTAGCACCATTTGTTCATGGCATAGAATGATTGAGTTGCTCAATGATCTCTTTTAGCTCATTTCTTTTCTTCATAACGCAATGTTCCAAACGAGCATTGCATCAGAAATCGAAGCGGAAAAAAACGATCTAGGCCCCAAGCACACCAAGACTTCGGTGAGGGAAGCGTGGGAGAAGTCAGCTGCCAGGCAGCAGGAGGAGGGTCGTCAGCTCAATGCTCGAAGAAACGACTGATAACCATGGAGTAGGAGCCAGCCCCGGTACACAATAGCGAACACGAGTAGGAGGTGAACCTGCAAGAAACACAGATGAGGAACGAAATGACAGGGGCGTCAACAGCAACGGAAGGCCCAGGAGCTAACACAGCGAATAAAGAGAGAGCCAGCACAGTCGAAGAAAACCCAGACCTGATAGTTTGCGAGAACGGGAATGAGGAGCAAGAAGACCCGAAGACCCGAAAATCCTAAAACCCACTCCTGTAACACAAAACACAGCGCCAACGGAGGAAAGGAAAGGAGAAGACCTTCCTACTACCAACTGCTGGTCAAAGCCGCTAAAACTGCTACACAAAGGAGGAGAGAATCCGTATCTCGAAGACCTCGACCTTAAAGAAGGCAAGAACATGCCAGACGAAGAGCTGTTGGAAGCGCTGAGCAACATAAAGAAGAACCAGCAACAAGGCGAGTATAAAAACAGGGTGACAGTAGACCTAAACAGAGACCTCGTCGCGAGTAGACTGATACAACTTAAGCGATGGACAATTGTTCTATCCACAGTCGATTGCAGTCCGTCAAGAGACGCCTTTGAACTCTTGGTAACTAAGTGCTTGGAGCCGAATCTAGGGGTAAACGTCAAGCAGCTTAGAATGCTAAGCAGGAAGCATTTTCTCGTGGTGTTAAAGGACGAGGAGCAAAAACGATTAATTTTGCAAAGATCTCCCCTGTTCTACAATAAACGAATAGTCCTCGCTGCTCCATGGACACCCAGATTTAAAATCCACGCTGATGACACGAGAGCAGTAGCAGTCTGGGTAGACTTATCTCTTGTAGACCCTACATTTGAAGTGGGAGCAGATGAACTGTTAGGAGCAATAGGGCCAGTTCTTTACAGAACCACGATGAAGTCGACCAATGGATATAAACACATTAGAGGCTGCATACTGGTGGATCCTGAAGGTGAACTCAAAGATCATATTTTAATCCGAATCGGTGTTGGCGACCCCATAGAACAACCGATCACTTACCAGTCGCTCCCAGATTCATGTTTCATTTGTAAACAGAAAAGACATTTCGTCAAAAATTGTCTTGATAACCACAGAGCTACCAAAGCCTCACATGCGGAAGATCCACAGCGGCCGAAGGAACATCGACAGGGGGACAACAGAAGGGAGAAACAATGAGGTGCAGAAAGCAGGACTTCCCAAAGGAGACGGCTTCGAAAATGTGACGGGGAAATCTAAAAGAGGAGGGAAAGTCATCAGTAAGTGGGTTGCGGTCCAACCAGCGAGCAACCATTTCGCAGCGCTTAGCCTGGAGGCGGAGGACAAGACCCACTACAGACTAAGAATGCGACCACTCCAGGTTCAGGGAGACAGGAAGGCTCAAAAAAGGTGAATTTTCTCTCCCATCCATCGAGGGAACTCACGAACAAGCTCGGCAGGAGGGGAACAAGACCCAGACAGACCAAGGGTAGAGCTCCATCAAACCAAGACCACAAACTAAGCAGAAGAGCGGTTTCCCAGACCTGAACGCAATGAGCAACAATGAGCGAGAACTCGAAGAAGCGAACGAAAGCAGGAAAGGGAAGAAGATACAAGAAGGGATGACAAGGGATAACAGTCTGCGGAAGAAAAACACACTAAAGGGAGGTGGAGAGGCCAAGTCTCAGGAAGCTAATACGAGTAATCCACAGACCCACGAGGGGACCCAAGAACAAGAAGACATGCAAAGAACAAATACGGAAGAGCCCATGTACAACACAAACGGAAGGACCCAAGAAGAGCAGCACGAAGAACACATGGATCAAGAAGGGCAGGAGAATGAGGAGCCTAGAAGGGAAGGAGAAGGAGAGGAAGACCCACCCGACAAACAGGAATGGGGACCTGACACATGATACCACTGGGGAGGTGAGACGGACCCACAAGAAAGGTCGACCAACATGCATAACAGCGACCCGGTGACTCTTTTTCTCTTGGCATCCCCGCTACAAGGTCTGGAACGAGAAGCCCTGAGAGAACTAGACTTCAATACTCAGGCAAAAAGAAGGAGCTCCAAAAAGGCCAGCCTCCCTTTTGCACCCACCACCTCAAGCGGAAGGTTTACAGGGGCAGGGGGAAAGGCGATTATACTCAAAGGGAAAATCAGGAAACCCGAGAGACTACAACGCTCTAGAGAAGCAACTTCCAGCTTGAGGACGATCTAAACCCACAGGAATCAATCCAATGCAAACAAACATCAAGTTGGCAACTTGGAACGTGAGAGGGCTCGGAGACCCTCACAGAATATCTATTATCCACCGATGGATGGGAAGAGAAAGGGTGCATGTAGACATCATCGCCCTGTAGGAGCTAAAGACAGAGGAAAGCAGATTAGAGCACAACCTAAATGTCATCATTCCTCAAGGCACAAAGATAACAGACTACAATGCTGAAGGTAGAGGAGGTGCTTCCTTACTACTAAGGCCCCACATCCAAGTAGATGACGTAGGAGTGAAAGGGACGGGACTATTGCCTGGGCCATCGTTACATCGGTGATAGGGCCCTTGGGGATAGCAGCGGTGTACGCACCCAACAACAGAGAAAAAAGAAGACAACTGTGGGAATGGTTGGGCACAAAATAAAGAATGGGCCGTGGGTGTTGTTGGGAGACTGGAACATGGTAGAGCTTTTGGATGATAGCATTGGCCCCTCTCTACTACTGCATGGGAGCGAACTCAGGCTATGGCGAAATACTCTACTTCAGACTGACTTGATAGAGGCGTACTTTTGCGCGGTCATGAAAGAGGGACCCACCTTCACACGACAAGTCAGAACTGGCAACAGATTTGATCAAGCACGGTTGGATCGGATCTACCTCAAAGACAGAGCCGAATGGTGCCATTCGGTCTCGAAGATGGTCCATGATGGTAGACAAACCTTGTCGGACCACGTACCAGTTGTCATCGAGCCGAAACTTAAAGAGGAAGGGAACAACGCCCCAATAAGGAGATCTACGTACTTCAAAATGGATGCAGACTACCTGAAAGAGCCAAGGGTTAGAATAGAAGTCAAAAAGGCGTGGCAGGATCATCCACCAGGTCAAAACGACCCAAGGATCAAGTGAGCCCTGGCATGGGGAAGAGTGAGGAGAACCCTCATGAAGGAGAAACGAGAACGAGCGAGCAGACTGCATCCGAGGATCAAACTGGAGGAGGAGTTAACGAATCTCAGGATCAGAGCAGAAACAGACAACTCCGCCGCCCTCCACCTCGAATTAAGAGAAAAAGAAGGCTACTTGAGGAGAAGAGAACACCAGGACGTCTGTCTGTGGAGAAAGCGGAGCAGGATCAGATGGCTTAAGGAAGGCGAAGCCCCTTCGAGATACTTCTTTGCACAGCTGAAAGCAAAACACAGCAGAGAAGAATTAAAGGCGGTGACGCTGGAGGAAGAGACCATAACAGAAGATTATGAAGAGATACTGCACCGGGTACACCGCTATTATTCAAAGCTCTACAAGGAAGACCTCACAGTGACTACCAACAAGGATCAAAGGAAGAATATTCTCAGCTCGATCTCGAAGTTCGTAACAGAAGAAGAGAACACTCACCTGAGAGCTACTCCAACAGAAGAAGAAATAGAAGAGGTGGTGCTAAACTTCCCCAAAGAAAAGTCTCCGGAGGCAGACGGGGTGACCTACAAGATGCTCCAGGTATGTTGGCCCTTCATCAAAACAGACTGCATTGATATGGTTAGAACATTCTGGTTGAGTGGCACGACAGACGAGAAAACTCTCCAAGGAGTGGTAAAGCTGATCAAGAAGGGGGGAAATAGAACAGACTTCAGCAACTGGAGACAGATCTCCCTCCTTACGGCCACCTACAAGATACTTAGTAAACTACTTGCAGAAAGACTTAAAAGTGTAGTGGGATCGGTGGTGGACGAGCAGCAGACATGCTTCATTCAAGGAAGGGATATTTTTGACAATATCCTAAGCTTGAAGTTGGCACAGGAGATGATTGAGTGCACAGAACAACAAGCTCTCCTTTTCAAGGTTGACTTCATGAAGACCTATGACAGGGTCTCTCATGATTACCTGTGGGACACGATGACACGAATGAAATTTGATAGTCACTTCATAACACTGTTAAGAGGCTTGACCCTAAGAGGTACCTCCAAAGTATACATCAACGGGGTCTTCACTGAAGAGTTCAACCTAAGTAGAGGAGTGCGTCAAGGGTGCCCTGTTGCTCCGTACCTGTTCGCTATAGTGACGCAGCCGCTAATGCATATGTTCAAGGATGCTCAGAGATCAGAGAGAATCCAAGGGTTCCAAGTGAGCAAAGAGCAGAATCTACTACACCAGTTATTCGCTGATGACACAGGCCTGATCATCTAGGGCATAGAGGAATTCTTTTTGAAAACCCAAGAAGTAATAAAACAGTACGAGAGCATTTCGGGAGCGGCCCTCAACCTGAGCAAGTCCCTGGTGGTGCCTCTAGGGATGAGGACGATACCCAGCTGGCTGGAGGAAACCGGATGCGTAGTAGCAAGACCAGGACAAGTTTTCAAATACCTTGGGGTGTCGATTGGAGTAGGCTTGACGGAAAGCCAAGTAGTTAACTCCCTAGTGGAGAAACTACAAAAGAAGCTACAACATTGGACAAATCGTCTTCTATTGTGGCCAAGCAGAGTAACTCTTCTACATCAAGTTCTAAGAAGCATCCCAGCTTACCAGCTTACATGCTTGAACTGCTCGTCAGAAGGCTATGGAAAGATGGAAGGGGTTTGCCGGACCTTCCTGTGGGACAGAAACGAGGAAGGGTGCAACAAAACTGCATTGGTAGCGTGGAACACAATCACATCAAGTAAGACAGAAGGAGGGCTAGGGATATCCCTCTTCTCCGTAGTAGCCCAAGCGCTGAAGCTAAAATATGTGGGCAAACTACTTGAGAGAGGCCAACAAGAATGAAAAGGCATCGCAAAATGAGGTCTCAGAGAGGCCCTTGCAAAAGGAACCCACAAGAGGCTCCGTCAAGGCTGACGCCTGAAGAGGGACTCCTGTTGATGCCAAACCTGCAATGCAAAGCGCTGCCGACCCTAAACTCCCTTCTGAAAGGTTGGAAAAATGTACACGCGAAACTCACCTTAGCCGAGAATCCTCTGGAGTTAAGGGAGGACCTCAAGATAGACCAGGCAGTGGAATTGTGGCAACGATACGCAAAGGTCAGCGATAGCGAGAAAGGAGCAGCATTGAAGGAAGCTAGAAAGCAAAAACTAACCTCACTAAGATGCATCAAAAACTTGGACCTCACCCAGGGTCTGGAGAACTGCCACATCGGAGGAGTAACTAACTTGACAGCAGATGAGACAGGCTCTGTCTTCCAATCCATGGTGAGCTGGGGAGGCGAGGTCGCTATGTCCAACGTTAGCCTACAAAAGTGTCCGAACTGGGGATGGACAGTTAGCGGATCGATACAAAGCGGATGGACCCAGAGCCTCAGGACTTGGAAAGAGCTACTCCCTAAAACAACTATTAGAGACACTCCACTGAGTAGAAGGTGGGACACCTCTGACACAAAAGAGACGTGGCAAAGAAGATGGAAGGGAGTATGGAGCAATGGAGACGTACCTCGAACAAATCTTTGGCTCTGGAGGGTACTGAACAAAGGTTTTTTTTACCAACAAGAGAGCCTACCAAATGAAACTAGGCGACGGGACATGCCCCAGATGTAGGAGGGAGGAAGAGACGCTGGAACACCTACTATGGGACTGCTACCAAGTTAAACGAAGATGAGAACGTCTCAACATAAGCGGCAGCGACTGTGGGATAGAATACAACGCAGACGAAGGACTGCTCGCCACTATCGACAAAGCTATAAAGATCCGCTCGGTGAACCCCGCGCTCCTCTACCTTATCATTGAACATACCCAAGTTGCTTGGTCTGAAAGAGCGGACGTGGTTTTCAGAAACACTAGATCAGACTGTCCCGCCGCTCGAATCATAGCCGAAGTGGTCAAGGTGGCATAGGCGTCACTGAAGGAAGACGCGAGCGACAGTAGTAAACAAGCTTGGGCCAAAGCCATGCATACGATAGCCAGCATACAAAGACACCTAAATCTACAGGAGGGTAGAAATAGAGGAAGCGAAGTTAAAGAGCAGACTATATGAGGCTCGTAAAATTCACAAAGGCATCAATGCTAATGTCAGAAGGGCCTCAAGAGACAGCGCAGCAAACACAAAGAATGCCCACCAGGACACCAAAGTAGAAGAAGATACCCCAAGTGAAGGAAACCGCGAAGTCGACGATGCCGAAAAGGATACTAGGAAGCGGGGGCTCCACTCATCCACGACTACATCGCAATCAAGAGCGCACACACGACGTGCTCTCAAAGTCCAGGCTCAAGGACCACAGCCTGCCAAGGACAACACTGACAGAGGAGAAAGTCAGAGCAAAACGAGAGTCAGAGACTACCACGAAATGAATACTTGGCAGCCCGATCTCCCCCTGCAGACCATCATGACGAAGGGAGGAAGGCGACAAGGCAAGCGAGGGCCACCGCTGCAACCTTCCGGGAAGCGTCAACGCGAGGAGGAGTAACACCCACCAGGCCTCGACGAGCAGAAAGCACGATAGCAAGGAGAAGAATAATCCTGCCAAGATCTGCCACACGGCCTTCCGCCATAAGAAGCAGCCGAGATGGAAGAGGATCGAGAGAAACAAGTCGTTGAATCGCGCTCCCCACCCTTATTATCACGAGAGTTGGAGAGATCGGCAATGGTCGAAAGAGAAGAGGACCAAGAGGCTCACGACCTCCGCTAACCTGCACCTTCGTCCTAATCACAACGAGAACAAGCATCCTAAGCGAGAGGACTAGAGTAGTGGCGGGTGCACCAAGTCGACCTACATCGGTCCTCATCGCCAGATTACCTACAAGACCAATCACACCTCGAGGACCAACCAACGCAGAAAACAAATTAGGGAGGACGAGAAGATCAGCTCGGCCAAGACGATGAAGAAGAGCATCAAGAACACCACTACCCTGCACGTCGAGAACAAGAGGAGCAACAAGACGAAGAGGATCGACAATTCCGCCTCCCAACGTAGCAGACACAAGACTAGTGACAACGAGAGATTTAGGACGACGAAGTCCGCCAAAGACACCCAGATGAGAGAGATAGAGGGCGATAGTCCTAAGTTTAGTGATAGTACGCTAACCTGGGACCCGAAGACGGGCCCTTGGGAGACCTACCAAGACGGCAGCCTCTTTGCCTGGGACCCGGGTGTGGGTCCTCAGGATGATCATCAGAGATAATAAAATTTCTGCGTGACGTACCTTCGTCCTTTTCTTAAAAAATAAAATAAAATAAAATAAAAATAAAGACGTCTGATGTTAACTTGTCGCGCCATCATTCCTTGCGAGGAGTTCGTTGGTTGTTGTCCTGGGCCTTCTCCTGGTCTATGAGTGTTGTTGCCTTCACCTTGAGCTTGCGTTCTTCTTTCGGTAGAGGTGCTCGGCACTCCGTTGGGTCACTTTGGATTGGGAGATTTGTGCCATAGTCGTTCCTCCACCTAGTAGTGCTTGTTTCTCCAGAGCAGCTACTTGTCTCCCAAATGTAGCTAGATTTTTTGCCTCCATTCTTCATCTTCTTTTGGCTACTGCCGAAGCAGAGCGCGTTGCTTCATGTTATCCTGTACGTGTCGTGTGTGTGAGATTCTCTCACGAAGGGACCTCTTTGTAGTCGCAATCGATTGAAATACAAAGAGTTCATCTTTGTGCCATGATACTCCTTCATTTTCCCTCCCTGTTGAATTTCTTTTTTCAAATTACTCCACTGGTATCTATCCACTTCATGCTTTAGAGGAGATCTCCTCAAACCCGCAGGCGGGTTCGAGAGATATGAGGAAAATTTGCACAAAGTTCTCTCCATATTTCACTTCCAATTTCTCGATAACCACAAGGTGAAAAGTCTAAACCCTAAAGTCCCCTAATCTCACTAATTGTGATTTTACGGACGCTACCTGACAAAAATCAAAAGCCGTCTGCTGGTCCGACTTTAAAATACTGTCGTTTCAGTTGACTTTGTAGTCGTACTTGCGTTAGTTTAGGAACCCACTGCGAGTCCGTAAGGGTCCTAAGACTTCTGTTGCAGTGGCACGAGAAGATATTCCTGCCCGTTGCACAAAATTTTTCTGGTTTGTTGGTTTCTTTCTTTTCCTTTTGTAGTATATTTACGTTTCTTCCTGCACAACTAGATCGACTGCTTCGCCTTCCTCGTCTGCAGAGCATAGTCGATCCGCTGCAAGGATGAGCAAGAAATGTATCCTTTGTACATGCATATCCAACAGCGCGTTCGAACGCCTCGGTATACCCTACCTATTCTTGCGAATTTCAGTGGTATATATACACATACTACTTGGTCATTATCCCTGCATGGATTTTCGGTCAGAAGGGACATCCATATTTAACAGAATTTTTGTGAAGTTTGCGGACCGAAGCAAACATCTTACCGTGTGAAATCCTCATGTTTGGTACCGCAACTGCAAGATCCACTCAACGCCCGGACCCCGGAGATGGAAGTTTCGTCTGTGCAGCATTAGGACGAGGTCGAGGTTTTACCGTTCAAGACGCAGATGTAAGGAGCCGATCGTGTTCGCTTTCCTTGACGTTTGGGCAGTAGTGTTCTCTTGTCAACACGCAGGATGTTTGGTAGATATCACCTCTAGTAACGAACAGAAACACACGACTATGTCCCATCCTTTTACCGGATGTACCTTTCTCCTCTCCCCCAACACTCGAAGTTTTCCGTAAGGTTTGATTGGAAGCTGCATATCATCTTCGGTTTTATTCAGCTAACGGAACTAATGATAAGCTTTTCAACATTCTTCTGAAAGAGAAGAAAAAAAAGAAACAGCTAAGACAGACAGAGTGTAGTCAAGACGAGGTAAAAATCAGCATATGTATCCGGTTGGGTAACTTAGATATGAAGAAGAAGGATTCATTGTCAGTGTTTCAAGAATCGGTTGTGTTGTGGTGGATGGATCGATGGATGCCGTGGTGGAGCTTGCCTAGATTCCCGTTTAGTGAGCTTTCTAGTGAGATTTCGAGAACTACTGATATCTCACGGTTCGAAGTCAATCAAGTCTACCGACTGACTGAACACACTCAAAAGTCTCGCGGTTTGGATATATACACAATATTGGCTGACGACCTTCTTATGTGCTTTTGAGCTGCTTTTACACAGATTACACCACCCCCTGCAGTTCCCCGCTCGCGAGACATGACCATCACAAGGCAACCCCTGCCGAAAGGTGAATGGAACCTTGACCTGAATTTGCCAACACGGTAGGGGTGCTGGTGTGACTGCGGACGTCCTACCGACCTAGAGAAATTATCGTGGAGTAAGTTCCCAGTGACTGGAGTGAAGAAGCAAACTTTCACAACTAGGTATCCTAAAATACTTTTCTTAGTAAAGTGCTCGTCTCATTCTTTCTGACCGCTTACATTCGAATTCATATGGACCACCGCATTCCATGAACATGTTCCATGCACATGGCACATTCAGGGATCAGGTAGCAGTCGTATTATACAAGGCGAAGCATATTCAAGTGTTATTACGTCTCAGTTCTTCCCATTCCTTCTGACGCCCGATAACATTAGTTGGAAACGGTGTCCAAGCGTATGCAAAGACTACAGTAGTTCTTCTCTGCAAACGGTGGTGTTTTGGTACCAGGTCAATCTTTGATCCGGTACGTACCGTCTGCGGCTTCTTCGAAACCCGGAAGGGAATCTGCAGCATTTACCAGGACTTGCCCAGTTGGCACGACGCGTAAGAGCAGCATCTGGTTGTCGGGGTTGTCTTCATGGCTCTTGTGATCAGGCAGGTTGGCAAGATACCAGTTATGATCCATGCTTGGTCCAGAAGGTGGGAAGAGGCTATCTTTGATGAAATTGTTCAACGTGTCGAGACTCATTGTCACCATCTGAGACTGAGTATTGAGATCTTGGTCCACTTTGGGACCCCTCACGATGACATAAGCAGGAACTTCCTCCTCCTTCGCTGCGCCAGTGTTACGTCCTACAAGCACCAACCTCTCCTTCTCCTGATCCATAGGTTTCTCTTCCACTGTCACGACCACATCCTTTGAAGCCCCAACGATCTGTTGGTTTGTTGCTGCTGGCCACCACAAGCGCTGGCGTCGTTCTTTCGAGTCTGCGTTAGAAAGGCGACTTTGAACGCAGTCAACATATTTTGTATCACAAGGTTTGTACTGAAGCTCAGTTGCACTTGTGGAACCATCTTTGACGAGCGTGAAATAACCATTTTCTTGGCACAGTTGATAACTCTCTCGCTCTCGTGAACTGGATAGTTCTGCACAGGGTCGACTGGAATCGATCCCTTTCGCCCAGCGCTGCAGAGCTAGGATGAAGGTCAAGGTGATCAGAAAATTCATCGTAAGCGAAGAGGTCAAGTCAGTAGCACAAATAAGCCCACAGTCAGTCAGACTACCTGAAATAAGCGACAAGTTGAACGCAATATCCGATGTACGTCACAGATACAGGGCCAGCATATATACTGACATCCGAGTTAGCGGTGTGACTGCGGTCGAGTTGGGTGGTGTTCTAACTTCTCTACTATCGACGGAACGTCTTTGTGATTCATGACATAGACACTCAATTTGTACGTGAATCGCGTGGTGGGACCAGTCATTGATAACCAACTGATAAAGAGCGCAATTGTTACGTCTGAGGCGTTCATCTTCCCTGCAGTGGTATCGTTTGTCTCCAATCTTCAAGATCATGCGTTAAATGATTTTGGATTGAAATCGATTCGTTTCTTCCCTAGAGTTAATAGTTTTCTGTTAGTTAGGGTTGCGGATTTCACCGGTTGGGGAAGCGTATGGGTAGAGAGGCAGGGTCTTGCGTGAGGTGCGACGGTGCTCCTTCGAGGATGTCCACGGAGGGAATGTCACGGAGGGAATGTCCCACAGAGAGGGAGAAGAAGCAGAAATGGGGAGGGGAAGAGCTGCAAGGAAGGCATCAATGAGATGATGAGGTTTGGGGCATCGCGGGGTGATTCCCCGGATCAAGAAATAGATTTGGAAAAAAAAGGAGACGAAAGGATTCTTTAAACCTGATCGATTCAAGAAGGGCTGGAAATCCCAACCGGAGCACCGTTACGGTTGAGGACCTTCATCACGTTAGCAAGAAACGTAACAAGGAGAAAGAGGGTGATCAAGACGAGAATGGTCCGCTATCGGCAGGAGGAGCTACCACGGAAGCAAATGAAGCTTCGCCGGGAGGACCTGAGGTCGTGACCATGGAGGGATCTGGGAAGGTGTGCCCCATCGCGTTTGCTCCGGAAGGCGAGGGAAGTGGCGGGGCGTGCACCTCGGGCGGAAAAGGCAACGTTGGGGTCCTCGATCCTTGGTCCGGGAAATGGTCTTTCTTATCTCAGATGTCTGACGATCTTCTGCTTCTCTGTTTGTGTTGGGCTGGTATTACATTGGGACCGTGAGTGAAACGCTACGGCGAAGTTGTTCCACGTTACTAAGATTGTTTTTCTGCCAGTGGCTAGAAGAAAGATGGTTTCTTGGACATACAGCTAGGGGTATCTCAAGCCTTTGTTTCATCGCTGACACTCGGTTGAACTTTAGTGCTAACACGTTGATGAGGAACTGTCCAAAGGGTCATCATTTCCTGGATTTAGCCTTCCTGTTTTTGACGCTCGCTGATTCATTCTCTTATGGGTTAGCCTAGGAGTTACTTTACTTCAGTAGGTGATAAATGTCTCGTGATATAGGGGAGCTGTAAGCGACCCTGCTCGATGCTGGGTAATTGTTAAGATTTGTCGGAGAGAAATCACATCGTCAGTGGGCAGTTAGTAAGAACTAGAATCCTCCTACTTAAATGTTCTAAGTTCTCTTTTTGCGCCTGTCGCGTGGTTACATCTCATCTCATGTGCCATACATTCTGTGTACGGGTTATTGTACTGGGTGTTACCTCTGTGAGCGTGGTTCTTGTTCCTTGGCTGAGCTGCCATTCTCCTGGAGGAATCACATACCAGCATGCTTAAATTTTATGGGAGCATTTAGTTGTGAAATCTTCAGAAGACTTCGTTTAGTTCTGAAGAACTCGGTTCAACGGTTTCAGTAATTAATAGTCCCGGCAATTACTTGGGGCCAAGTCAAGTCAGTCAGGGACTTGGCCTACCCTTCAACTCCTACTTCCACTTCTGTATATATCGATAGGCATTTACAACTTGATTTACCTTCATTTTGGTTGGGTAGTTTCGCTATCGGCTCTCACCATTGTGCTAGTATATTTCTCATCCGAGCAGTGAGAACCTAGCTTGCATGCCACCACCCACCTTCTTGTTCGGTACTCGAAAGGCATATATGATGGGGTTACTCAAATGTAGAGGTTAGTATTGCGTCAGTTATGTGGAATTTTTATGTGCTCCGTATGTGTGTGCCCACATAAACGTTCTGTCCGGATTTTCAGTTGCATTCACGTCCACTTGCTTTATTCAGGTCGAACTTGCTCACGGTGGAAGGGGTCCTCCTTCTATCGACCGCTACAACAACTACACGGGTGCAGGTGGCGGGGCGAGCAGAGGTGTTGATGGAGGTCGTACGGGAGGCGTTTCAAGACGTTCTGAATACAGCGGTCCTTGTACCTGCATACTTACACTCGGAATGCTTCATGATAGTTTTTTCTTCGTTTACCTCATTTTTCTTGTTTCGTCTCTCACGCCTGTTCTGTATGAATAATGGTTGGGGAGTTCGTTTCCAAGGGTTTGTATGAATCGTCGATTGGGGGAACTGATATATCGCAACAGGTACCACGGCCCACCTTCTGCTAGATATATCAGTTCTCCCATCGACGATTCATGCAAACCCTTGGTAGAATGAGAGTTTTGTTTTATCTGGAATCGACGCAAGGTTGCTCGTCGCTGAAGTGTGTCACTTGGCGCTGATTAAGACTCCAGAATAGATCGATTCTTCATTGATTGGTTTCGTCTAGGCTGCTCTGCAGAACATGTTTCGAAAAGCTTCATACGGGTCGCGGAAATGTGCTTCTTTCTGGCTATGCGCAACCGTAACCCCGTGGCATGCTTTTGTGCTGATGTCGATTATTTTAGCGCACATCCGTTCATATTTACTTGGGGCTTACTTCTGTGTTCAAATCACGGGTTACCTGAATTATACGTTGATAGTGCTTGCATCGCGCTGCTACCACATGTGCGGCCATGCAGTATATATGTCTCTCTCGTCTGCATTAATTTCCGCCTTTTTTGCATGCGTGACGCCCCTTACCTTACATTCCTTTCAAACACTTAATACTGTCGTTATCTCAGAGTTTTTGCTTATAGAAGCTATCACCAGAGAGTAAGATTCCTTACTCACTGCACCTTAACAAACTTACAGATGCCGTTGGTGCCACAAATTCCACCCGTATTCTAGTAAAATTTGTATATCAGTATATATCATCAATACATTCTCCTGGCTGGCTATATACCCTGAACCTCGCTTATATTCATTCGCTGACTTCTCAAACCAAGTCAGCATACATGTTACCACTCTTCGTTACTCACCTTGTACTTACATGGGTTCAAAACTATTTTGGGGTTACCTTTAATGTGCGGGCGAAGTCACTGTTTTCTCTGAAATCTGCTTTACCCGTGTATCAATATCTATATCATCAATACATGTTTTACAACCTTTACCATTTCCCTTTCTGTGATTGACCTTGTGTTTCCAAACTGACGCTGTATAAGCAGTTTTATGTCAGTAAGGAACCATTCTGGGCATACATTGTACGATGCAGTTCAGTTTCTGCCTCTATGCGGTTCCTTCTTTTCTCTGTTACACAGGCTCTGGTTTTACCTTCGTTATGCTTGCCTTTACCTCCCTCATTTCCTTGTGGCTTCTCTCGCTTGACATACGACGTGTTTAACTTTCAGTAATCTTTTGGCATTTCTCTTCACAAGCTCACGGATTTACCACTACACTAAGAACGGGAGTTTGCCCTCAGATGTTCCCGGAACTGAACAGAAACCTCAGATGTTCCTGTATACCTCCTGGAGTGGTAGGGAATAGTAACCCTCCACCTGGTCAGGCCCTTATCTTTACTCCTGAAGTCTTCTGACTTCTCAATCTTGTATACTACAAAGCGAGAATGGAACGCCTTGTGCTGCAAATCTTCCGGGACCATTCGGACTCCAGGAGGCACAATTGGTTCTGGCTGGCCCTGCAATGCATTAGGCATTAGGCATTTATTGAAGTATCAGACAGAGACTTGAATTATCTTACCTACCACCCGCGAACTATCTATACTGATAGGTGGGGAGTTATAACACTAGCCCGCTTCGTGATACAAAGCTAAAACACTTGCTCGTTTAATTGCTAGAGCTTAACTATTTACGTTTTTAGTTGTTGCCAGCTACAGAATGGACCTTGTTTAATGAACTTGTCTACACCATTAATCATTTCTCACCGGTAAGCTGTTATTCTCTGGTCCTTGTTTCCAAAGTGGCGCTTCATCAGGCATTGTCATCAACTGTCATTTCTGTAAGGAACAGGATACGATCGGTTCAGGTTCTGCCTTACCTTCGGACTTTGCTTATGCGAACCATACCATTCTTACACTAGTTACGGTCTCTGATAACAACACTTCACGACCTTCGTCATGCTTTCGCTCTGTTCACACCAAGATTTCTTCCTTTCCTACTAACCGTTTTCGCTGGTTTTGATGAATCCTTATCTTACATTTTTCTGACTAACTTCGATTCCTACTTAGATGTACCCACTTGGCATGTCTCTTGACAAGCTCACGGCTCTACCACAAAGGAGGGACGGGGGAAATACAATTTGGCCAACTTGAGGTGTAAAGTTAGCGCACATTCAAATACCCCTTTGTTACTCACCACCGACTTCTCTGGGCTCTCGGTGATTTGGGGGTTACTTGCAGTGCGTGTGCGTAGTCTGACTCGTTCTGCCGTACTCATGTACCAACGTTCACAATGCACGGGAGTTTGCCCTCAGATGTCCAGGATATGAACAGAAACTGTATAGTTCACCGATACGATAGTTGTAACAACCGAAACAGATCTGCTGAGTTGAAAAAGTCCGCAACTCCGTTTGATCACTTTCCTACTCATCTATAGCCTAACCCCCTCTTCTGGGTGCTGATAAAATCAGAGAAGTGGTTTAGGTGCGTAGGGCGGGAGAAGGTTCTGCTGCGTGTTCCTAAGCTTGTTGGTTGCCGTGCGTGCTTATATCTGTGACAGATGGCGCACTCTCTTCTCTCGAGGAAATAAAAAGCTTAGCTTAAATACAATTACTGTGTTTCAGCGTTGAATCATAGGTTACGTCGAGGTTAGGTTGTTAATTTCCTAGTTCCTACTGCTTTGCTTGCCGAGGTATTTACCATCTATACAGTGTTGCACGATGGTTGTATCGTGCTTTCAAGTTTAGATCTTGTGTGAACGTTTTGTTTTGTTGACATGAATTGAAGTAAAGCTCGTCTAACTCATCCTTCGCTACTCTCAAATCTTCTTCGGTCAGTATCTTACTTTTTCTTTTCGTTGCAGTTATTGTGACAGGGTTACCTTCCTCAGCATCATGGCAGGACCTGAAGGTGGAGTATTCTGGACTCTCGAGTTCCTGTCTCTATCTAGTACCTGTGGCGAGAAGTTAAAACGTTAAGTTGGAATGTTGCTTTCTTGTCGTCAGGTCCTAAGGAAATCTTCTGTGATGCGTTATGCAGGATCACATGCGGCGAGCTGGAGATGTCTGTTTTGCTCAGGTCTTCCGTGACGGAAACGGTAATTTTCCTTACCGAGGAGAATGAGGCAAATGTTCTGAAGCCGGGAGTGTTCAGTTTGAAACATTAGCTCACTCTCTCTCTTTTCTTTGTTCTTGATCCGGACTAGATTATTTGCAAATGACACATTACAGGCCTCGGTTGTTATTATGCCTCAATGAATCCAGTTGCTTAGATCTGCTTGCACTGCATTTCGTACATGTATCTATATTCCATCGTACAATCTCTGGTAATGTGCGCTATACTACACGTTCCCGTCGGGCTGACCCTTCTGTTGCAATCTTTCGCGCTAACTTCAAGTGTAAAGTTCTCACACATTTCCCCCTTACCGCTACTTATGACTTATTGGGTGTAAACTCTGTTTATGGGTTGGGTTCTTGTTTCGAACTGCTTCTCATGGACAAATATATAATCGTGAATTTAGGGTGTGTGGGGGATGTTAATTTGTTCTCCGGAAACCCGTGTACCATGATATATATTCGTGAATAGGTCGTTTCCTCCACTCTTATTTGGAAAGGAAAGCCTTTGGAGTTCTAAAATTAGAAAACCGTCGAATTTTTAAGTCGATGTGTTATGAAGAAACTACTATCACCCGTAAGTGGGTTATGACTTTTTTCATTCGTTTCTGTTGTGATTTTACAGTGTAAGTTTTGGATTGTGTTGCTCACTGTAGGTACGATGGGGATCGTGGACTTCACCAATTATGACGACATGAAATACGCCGTATGTTATTCCACTTGCACCATCTCGGTTGATCTGCGAAGAATTCGGATCTGTAAAGAACTGGAGTTTGCCGTCATTTTTTCAGGAACTGAATAAAATCCTGGACCAACAGGGTTGTGCTAAGTTGGAAAAGTCCTCAATCTGAATTGATCTCTTTTCTAGTCATCTATAGCCTGATCTCTCTCTGGGTGCTGATGAAGTCAGAGACCAGGTTGAGGTGCATGCAGTGCGAAGTGTGTTTCACCTACATGCTCTGAGTGTGATCGGTGGTAGTTAGGTATTTGAGTGTACACGTACTTCTTATTACCTACCTTCTTCATGGGGTTTGCATTAGCTTTTACATTTGGAGTGATCAGATTGCATCAGTACATACTGCATTTGTTCTCTTGTCATTGTCTACTCGCATTCAACTTCATATCAAGGGGAACCTTTTCTGGAAATGTACTTCGCACTACACATTTCCATCGGCACACCCTCCGGTTATAGAATAATTCGCCAACTCCAGTCGGCATTGTTAACGTACATTCGGCCCCTAATTTCTTCTCACTATGTACCTGGCCGGTCTTCCTGTTACATTCATTGTCCACTACTTCTACTTCTTTATTGCATGAGTACTTTTGCGCCTTGCTCTCTCTTCGTGTTCTGTTCATTGCCCACTACGTCTACTTCCGTATTACCCGAGTACTTCGCTTTGCTCCGGTACGACTAATGGTCGGTTTCTTCCTGGTTCCTTCTCCCTCTGACTCCCAGACTATTTCAGGTGAGACATTTCCCCTCACAACGCTTCTCTTGTATGTTCTCTCATTACTTTCTTTGATGCTCATTGTTTCTTCGTAACATCAGTGCTTCGACTTCCTGCTATCTCTTTGCCAACCTCTCTGGTTTACCACTGCACAAAGACTGGGAGTTTGCCCTCAGATGTCCCGGAACTGAACAGAAACTCCTGGACCGACAAGGACGGATGAGTCGGAAAAGTCTTCAACTTCGGTCAATCACTTCCCCTACTCATCTACAGCCTCACCCTCTCTGTTGGGTGCTGATGAAGTCAGAGAGCTGGTTGAGGTGCATGTGACGGGAAGGTGTGCCGCTGCATGCTCTGAGTGTATCTATGTGGTAATTAGGCTCCTGAGTGTACACCTACTTAGTGCCTATATGCATCAGTGACATTGTGGCAAATATTCTACCTCTATTCTCTTCTCTTCTTTTTTTATATCATCGGCCTGCCTGATAGCTCATTTCACTCAATAAAACTCTGCTCTTTAAATTCAAAGCTCTTCGTGGGGTTCTTGGCTATCTCGTTCTTGCTCGCCATCGACGATCTTCACTCCATACACTATCGTTCGGTTTAACTCCTGCTCTGTCAGTTCATCTCCAGCATTTCCCGTTCTGCACTTGATGTTGTTAGAATCAGTCACATTGCATCTTTCTCGGTTGCATTGCACTCTGCATCACACTAAGGGGAGCCAAGGGGAACTTTCTATATCAAGGGGAACTTTATCTGGAAATGTGCGTCTTGCTACACATTCCCATCGGCACACCCTTCGGTTATACACAATTCGCTGACTTCGCTTGACAGTTTAGCGCACATTCGGCCCCTATTGGATACTTACTATGTACTTGGCCCCGAATTTCCCTCTGTACTAGAGAGTGGTCCTTGATAAAATCTGCCATTCTCAGACGTATGAATATATGTACCTGGCCGTGCTAATTGCGTGATACCTCTATACTGGAGAGTGGTCCTTGAGCAGATCTGCCATTCTCGACGTATGAATGGCAGATCCTCACTGTGAATGTATGTACATAACTTCTCACCTCACTGTGTTACCCCTATCCTAGAGAGTGGTCCTTGTAAACGTCTGCCATTCTCGACGTATGAACAGAACTTCTCACCTCAATGTAGCTTCGATGTAAACCCGTTTTTGTTAGTTACCTTGTACTTCCCTTGGTTCAGAACTGTTTGGGTGTTAACTAAGTGTGGTCGAAGTTACTGTTTCTCCGGAAACTGCTTTGCCCAAGTACCAAGATCAACATAAGGTCCCAAAGACTGCGTACATCTTTTCCACAACAAAGACAAGGGTCCACGTTTTACTGAACTCAGTAGGAAATCTTATCGTGTAGCAGACCGCTGAACGTGAAATGTGTATCTTCGTGGATGACCTTCACTGTTCGTACTCCATTCCGAGATTTCTCGCTTAGAAAGCATATACAATGTGGGCATTCAGACACCTGTTCCGACTTTACGTACTCCAAGAGTACGTACTGTGTTCATCATACGAGTAGTCGAATTAGTTTCGTTAAGTGGTCATGTTTTAGGTTATATATTTAGTTTTCGTGTACAGGATCTGTGATAGTTTTTCAATGTATTGTTCCAGCACAGAGAATGTGTATTAACTTTCCTCTTGTGCAGATTCGGAAATTGGATGATTCCGAGTTTCGTAACCCGTTTTCACGTTCATTCATTCGAGTACGTAAAATTTCTACCGCTTAATTCGGATTTGTGCTTTTGTTTCTCAGCTTCTTACCTCAGTTTCCGGAATTCCTACAAATTTGAGGTAGAGTGTCATTTTGATTAGGAATCGCGGGCGTCCTCAGCACTGCATTCTTCGCATTTCGTGCCGAAGACTACTGATAGTTGCAGATGTTCTTCAAAGAGTTTGCTTTTATCCTGTCCCTGCCGCCGAGATTGTTACGCCGAAGCTGATGACGTGCGTTTCTGCTTCAGGTGAAGGAAGATAAAGGCTATGGTTTCAGAAGGAGTGCATCTCGGAGTGCAAGCCGGAGCCGGAGCCGAAGTCGGAGGTGCAGTCCTTGTCCTTGTACGATGGTCTATGTATGCCTAGAAGTTAGTTTTGCTTCACTGAAAGTTCGAGTTCTGAGTATTAAGCATAAAACGGGTTACCCCTCTTTTGTGGCAGTTTCTATGTTCTTTTCTTGCTCCTAAGCTGAGCTGCCATTCTCCCGGACGGATCAAATATTAAGCGTTAAATACTACGTAATCAAAGGTTAGACATTATTGAACGTCTTTTCTCTTCATTTTAGCGACCCCTTAATTCGGTGCGTTTAGTTCTAAATGCATGCTAGCTCGGCTCTAGATCTCGGTTTTTCTGACGCACAGGTTAGAACAGCTCCCTGCGATACAGGTGATCTATCGTGTTCCGGCCTGGCTGGGTGTGAACCCTTCCCACACGACCTAGCAGTGCGGGGCAGCTTCATGAGTGGGGTTGAATCTCACCATGGGATGGTCTTTCCCAGTTCTTTCCCAGTACGTCCTTGTAGTGCAGGGCAACCTCTCCTTAGGGTAACCTCATACGGTGAACCAGATAGTCAATGGTTTTCCACCGATCTCTTCACGGAGTGCTCCTTTGCTGTAGCCTTCGTTATATGCACCCTGGATGGTCTATTTCTGTTCGGTTCTGTAATTGTCATGCCCCACTATCTCCTGGACTCGTGGAATCAAGGTTTCACTAGTAGGGTTACCAGTGGAATTAGTGTTAAATGGGGAGACATTTCTATCGTCTGGAAACTGGTTTCACGGGCAATGCTAGAGCTTTCACTCTGGCGAGCGGTGATGATCTCTTGTAGGTAACACGCGGCCCTGTTTAGCCTGATTACCGAGGTCTGGCGGGGTTCAGCAGATAGCGGGGACCGGCTTTACAGATTTGTTCAGGGCCGTAAGGAAGAAGGGAAGCCGACCTTCTGTTTCTTTTCTGATGTATAGAAGGCAGACGATGCCGCATGACTAGACGGTCTATCGTGTCCACTGGAAATTTGTGTGTTTAACCTGTGTTCCCTTTCCTGCTACCTTAAACAAACTGCTACCTTCCTGAATAGATTTGCACTTTCCCCCTTCTCCCCTTCTGGGTTCTATTTTTCGTGTTACATTAAGTGTCTAAGCACTGGGTGTGCACCGAACACCTATACTCATGTGTCACATGTGCTCCTAGTACACCCTTGATGCCTCAAGACAGCGTACATTCTCACCCACCTTCGCTACTCACACTTTACTTCTCCGGGTTACTGCGTTTTCTCGGGGTTACCTTCAGTTTGTGCGCATGGATCGACTGCGATTCCCATCTACCAGTATATACTCATGTGGTTGGCAGAAGTGCTTCTGACCTCCACCTTCTTCATGGTTGACAATCTGGTGTTGTAAATGCTGGTTTGATTATTCCCGGGTGCCTCATGTTTGCGTCTCCAGACGATGTATTTTACTTGCCGTTGCTGTCTGTTTTTCGGCTTATCGCTGTAAATTACAGTTATAGCTGCTCTCTCGCTCAGATCTTCAGGCATCGCAGTTTGTTCTTGTCTTCTGCAGCTACCTTGGGGTACCATCTTGGGAAGGTGCTTTCCCTGCACATTTTCCCCTTGGCCTGACCTCGGTTATATAAATTCATTCTGCGTTACCCGTGTGCCAATTTATATACATTCATTCGCTAACTTCTCAAACTTCGCATTTGTTATCTTGTCATTGCCCTGTCGAATTCGACTTCATACCAAGGGGAACCTTTTCTGGAAATGTGCTTTGCACTATACATTCCATCGGCACACCCTCCGGTTACAAAATAATTCCAGACGTATGAAGATACTTCCAGTCGGTATTGTTACGAGAGAGTGGTCCTTGAACATATCTGCCATTCTCGACGTATGAATATAATTCCAGTCAGCGTTGTTGGCGCACATTCGGCCCCGATCTACTTACTATGTATTTGACCCCGTATTTCCCTCTGTACTAGAGAGTGCCTAGGGCGTGTAGGAAACAACGGTGAGGTCCTAGGGGTCCTTTTATGCCTATTGTCGTAGAAGCTTTTTCTTTTGATTTTGAAGCTCCGAAATAAGTAATTTTTGTTTTAGAGTCACAACTATCTCCTTTGGCGTGGTCATGCACCTCAATCTGCCTATGAATTCAGCAGCAGTTTCAAAGGTCATTGCATCTTCTCTGAGAAAAGGAGCTTGCGAATGGTGAGAGGCCTCTAGTACTCAAGACTCAGAGTACATATTTCACACCAAAAGCGGGAAACTCACAGGCCTGCCCCCTTCTTGGTTTCGGGTTCAGGATTTTCAGTTCCGGCGGAATGCCTGATAAAATCCGCCATTCTCGACGTATGAATATATGTACTTGGCTGGGCTAATTGCGTGATACCTTTATACTAGAGAGTGGTCCTTGAACATATCTGCCATTCTCGACGTATGAATATAACTTGGCGCTCCAGATAGCACACAGGCTACCTTTCTTTTCTAGAAACTTTCGGTGTACTTCACTAGGTTATTCGGTGTTACGTCTGTCGTTGAGCGTGGTTCTTGCTCCTTAGCTGAGCGGACAAATCCTGTACTCATGTGCTCCTAGTGGTATACATTCCCGGTAGTGCGCTCCTAGACATTTACTATCTTGACGTTTGAAGTTAGCGTACATTCACACCCCTCACTCTGCTGCTCACTATGCCCGTCTCCGTGTTCGAAGACGAATGTCCTTTACGGTAACTCTTCTTATTACTTGGGTATCTCCCCATTCCTCACGTAGCTGTCTCTTCTGCTTTGTGGTCATCTTCTCAACCTATCCTTGTTTCTAGTACCGTCCAGCTAGGGAGCGGGGTCTTTGGTTGAAAGGCTACGGCATGCAAGTCTTAATGAATACATCTTCTCCGGGTTCACTGCGATTTGGGGTTAACCTTCCGTGTGAGGGCGTCGTCCGAACTCCCCATTCCCACGTTCCAATATATATAAGGTGCTCCTGGTGCTCTTTTGGACCTCATTTTCTTCTCTGCATTACCAACCACACATATGTTGATTTGTTTGCACGGCATATTGCACTTCTCTTCTGCACTGCACTTTCCTGCGCTCCTCAGCACAGGATCCGGTCTGCATTACACTCTGGATTCGCTTCGATCAGTTTGCACTGCACTCCGTACATGTCATTACTTTGCACATCTATATCTAGGGGCACCATCCCAAGTAACGTGTGCCGCACTTCACATTCCAATCGGTCTGTCCCGTTAGGAAACAGATTACGTTTACTTGACATTCCAGGATACCATACCGGCCACCTTTCCCTTCAGACACTTTCTGCGTACTTTGTTGGGTTATTCTACTCGGTGTTAGCTCTGGTTGTGAGCGTGGTTCTTGTTCCTATGCTGAGCTTCCTTACTCCCGAACCAATCATAACACTGGGAATTTGGCATTCAATGGAAATGTGGTGGATAGTTGAAAAGCCATACCACCACGCAGAGAGTGAGGTACTGGTGAGTGGTCAGAGACTGGATGCTTCTGAGATCCGTTCAGCGTTAGCGCGGCGTCTGTGATCTAAAGGACTATAGTCTACTTATAAACGCTATTTGGTTATCAGTACATCAAGCCTTCACTGTATCAACCATGACCGAGATTCATCAAGCCATCACTGTACCCCAAGTGTTCGGTCAAAAACATGACTCATCGATAACCGAAATTTCTAAGGAGGGTTCGTCTACTAAGTTATTCCTTTTGTTGAGCATTGTGTATACGCCTGGTGACATAAACTTGGACGATATTGTACTGACGACTTCCTTTCTTGTTCCTTACACCTGTAGTGCCGGGCGCACCCGCACCGCCAGTAAGTCCCCACAAAGTCGATCAGCATCTCGTTCGCCATCCCACTCACGGTGAGTTGCTCGCCTGCGGTGGATTGACCTTATTTTTCTGTACGGACTGGGTTTTGTCTGGATTCGGAGTGATTTTTTGGTGAACTGCGCGGTAATTTTTCTCCGGTCTGTTCGCATTCCTGATGACCAACAATATCCTCCTCAGCTTCAACATAAGCCTTGTACAATTCCCTACGACGCTGCAACTCCCTAGACAACCATTTAACTGCTCTCCCACAAATAATCAGCTTATGACATAAGGCGATTTCGGCGGCTGCCTTCATTCTACCTTCCCACCAAGACAAGACCATGTTCACTGTCGTATGACAGTGCCAAAGCGCTGTGCGGTAGTGGGGACAAAGGTCAATCAATGTGTTCATATACACACTTTTGTTGCTATGCGCTAGCATAGCTATACGTCGCAAGCGTAGCTACTTGTTTCTCTGGTCTTGGAATCCCTCCAACCGCCACTTCCTAATTATTCCCTTAGCAGACTTAGACCCGTTCACCTATCTGGGCTGCTCAACTGCTCTCCGAACCGTGCGAGATAGTCGCCATCACCCGGCTCTCTAGCCTAACTTTCTCCGGAGCTTCTTCAAACCCGGGTTACTATGTACGTTCATGCCCAGCTCAGTCCATAACCAATGTCAATCCTATCAATGTTAACGTCCCCCGGAATTAACTGCTTATCCTCCAGAAGGTAATCTACGATCGATCCAACCAGGTTCTCCAATATCAGTCCGATAATTCAAGGATTCAAGCTGTAAGTCCCGCAAAAACGAATCAAACGTTTCCCCTACACATTAGAAATGTGGGGTCCCCCTATCTCTGAGGATAGAATCGCCGTGGAAGAATGTGTAACAGTCAGAGCAAACGCTGAGGGACAGGAGCGTGAATACCGGCTCGAGCAAGGTATGAGAGGGGGAAACAAAGACCTGACCAAAATCAGAAAAACACAATCGCGAGGAAGCTAGAACTTAAGTGTTTGAGATCCCAGTTGCTCCAACCATATGTTCAACATTAGAGTAGAACTCGGATAGAATGATACCGAGCGTCGTTGCGATCTTGATCTCGACCTGCAAAATTCGCAAATTAACACACGTAAGTAACGTATAGGAATGACTGCACACTGAAGCAAACATTAAACAATACATCATGGTACGCGGGTAAAGCAGTCGTCAGAGGAAACAGTAACTTGGGCGTAAATGTAAGCTGACTCGGAGTGACCGGTAAACACATGTTTAAAACAAAGAGTAGACTAGACCAATGGGAACGTGTACAAAACAGGTTAAAAGAAAACAAGGCGGAGGAAGTGACAAAGCATCCCTTTGTGACCATTCCACGAAACCTAATGGCAAGGTCAACCTCTGGAGCAACCTAGCAACAAATTCCGGTTGACTTAACGGTACTCTCAGACACCATTCATTGCGCCACCAAACATCCGTACCTCATAAAACATAAATCATAATCTAGCCACAGTGGACAGGGGAGTTTCAGTTACGCGCATTATGCATACTCTAATACACCAAGTCTGAAAAGAGCAGGCTGCCGTATCTGTAGGATCTTGTTAATTCTTGTCATTTCTTACTCCCAGGAGTAAATCCGCCAGGTCTGTTTCTTAGATAGTTCTTAGTTACAATAAACCATTAAGAGCATGTAGATTCCAAGCTCACAATTCGCCACCACAGCAAGCACCTCCGGACTACAAACATGTTGGTCCTTAGATCACACTTTAGTATTCACAGCGAACGATAATCATAGCCCCCCGGAACTTTGCCGCTGTGAGGACTTCGGAAGATACTAACTAACGTCCCCAATGAGTACATCATAACGTGGTTTCTAAAACCAGGAGCGACTACTGCATTTCAATTCTGCCAAGCAGATCGACGAGATCCCAGAGGTACAGATGCCAACACACAAGGAGAACGGACACCAAAAGAAAGGCAACTGCAAACAGAAAGACGTTACGGAGGAAGAATGTTAGTGAGTAATCCTCCGCAATGTCAAGAAGGCTTACGATGCCGTATGGTGCGACTGGCTTTCATATCGGCTGTTACCGGGGGTTTACTGTTTTCTCCGGAAGCTGCTTTACCCGCGTACCATTATATACCTTGGTAGTTAGGGTCGTGGGTGTACACCTACCCATTACTTACATCTTTGTCTGACCTTTGTTCAGAGGATTGGCCTCTAACGTTCGTCATGGTTGACCATGTGGTTGCGTGAATACTGTTTCGATTATTCCCGGCTGCTTAATGATTGCTTCTTCAGATGATGCGTACCTTTCTTGATTTTTCTTGCTTGTATTTTCTAGATAACTCGCTCCTTACACTTCAAATTTGGTCTTACTGATCCACAACATAATAGTTTAGATCGTTAGGCACGGTTTATTGTACTTCTCATCTTTTCTGCACTTGTATTCGTGGGGGTACCATCGGTGGTGATGTGTTTCTCCCTACACATTCCCATTGGTGCGACCGCGATTATATACATTCGCCTCATGTGTGCGGGGAAAGTCACTGTTTTTACCGAAATCTGCTTTACTTGTGTATATGCATTCGCCTCATGTTTGCTTCTCCATCGTCTATTGTGTTTCTGTATGTTTATGTTTGTCATTATCTAGATAACTTGCCCTTCATGCACTCTGTTTTCCGTCTTATCGCTCTATATTGCAGGTATAGCTGCTCTCTCTCTCAGATCGTTAGCCATCGCATTTTGTACTTGTCTTCTGTCCTGGAGCTACCTGTGGGTACCATCTTGAAAATGTGCATTCCTAACACATTTACCCTTGGCCTGACCTCGGTTATATTCATTCGCTGACTTCTCGAACCAAATATGTGAGTATAGCTTCTCAAATAAGTTGTTAAGTGAGTAACAAAGTGTGGTGGACATGTACGCTAACTTCGTTTGAGATTAGCCAGTGTATATAATGGTACACCCGAAGAGCATAATCCCCAAAAAAGTTTTGAACCCATATAAGTACAAAGTGAGTAACAAAGAGTGGTGTACATGTAAGCGAATGTATGATGGTACAGGGGTGAAGCAGTTTTTGAGGAAACAGTAACTTCCCCCGCTCACTTAGGTAACCTCCAAATAGATTTTAACCCATGCAAGTACAAAGTGAGTTACAAAGACCGGTGACATGGTAACTACCGCACATCGGCACCGCGCTTTGTAAATTCCCTAGGTTCAGAACTATTTGGGGGTTTCCTAATTGTATGTGCGAAGTTACTGTTTCTTCCGAACTGCTTTTCCCGTATACCAAGATAGCATAGATACGGATTTCATATATTCTTCTGCCTGACTGGTCTTTTTATCTTATTAGTCACTTTCGGGTTGTGTATACCAACCTTTTCTTTTTAGTTTTCATTCGTACTGTATTTTAGCCTTGGTTTTCAGTTGCTGCACGAGATCGCTTGATTTCGTTTCGATCAGCTTACATTGCATACTGTACATGGTACTACTTTGCACTTTCATACCTAGGCGCACCACCTCAGGTAATGTGCGCCCCACTTCACATTCCCACTGGTCCCCTCAGGTCACAGAGTTACGCTAACTTGAGGCTCCAAAATAGCACACACGCTACGTTTCTTTTCTAGAACTTTCTGAGTAATTCGCCGGATTATTTTACTGGGTGTTACTTGCGTCGTTGAACGTGGTTCTTGCTGAGCTGCCATTTTCCCGGACGGTTCATGTACCTTGTGAGTTGTACGTTGGGAGGTGTGTCAGTTACTTTGAGGAGAGAATTTTAGATCGTTTATCTGGACTGTTGTTCATGTTCATGGATCGATTTTTGACGCATGTTATTAATAGCTTGCGCTCCATCTAGGAAGGTAATCTATCTTGTTCTTCTGTACCTGAGGGCCCTGTAACTTTTGGGAAATGTGTTGTTTGCTGTATTTTCCCAACGCTCGGACCTCAGGTCTAAACTTCTTTACCCGTGTACCAATATATATTTTCCCGGCACTCTGACCCCAGGTCTAAAACTTTACCGGATCCCGGAAAAATAGATTGCTATGTTCTTCTCCGGGTTCAGTTTTCACGAGTTAACTTCAAGTGTATGTTGACAGCTAAAGACCGTTATATGCCTTTTGAGTTATTTCTGTGGTGGTGTGACGTTGCAGCTGTCAGCGTCCAAGGAGCGGAGCCGGAGTGTCAGCGTGAGTCACAGTGGATCGCGCTCACCTCTTCGAGTATGTAATGCTTTAATCTTATGATGGATACCATGTTTTGACGAACACGTCGCACTCACAACATGTGTAGGATGCGATCGCCAGCCTAGTTGCTATCACTCTTTACGCAGCGGGGCAATATGAAATTGAAGGGTTACCTTCCGCGCCCCAGTTGTTGAGGGAGTAATGTCTTTGGATTTGTTCGTCCTTCAGGCAAGGAGTGCGAGCAACCCACCGAGGAGCAGGAGCGCGAGTCCAAAGACAAAGGAAAATGTACTGCGTGAAACTTCCCCGTGTTTTTATGTTATCCTAGTCAACCTCTTACACGATCTTTCAGATCTGGTCGTTCAATCGCAGGGTCTTAGCATGTACATTTAGATTACGCCTGAATTATGCTTTGCATCTCATCTCTAGGTCTCCTGTTTGTCTGCTATACCACGGTTTCCTGTTCCGGTTAATGTTCTGTTTAGTACTCGCTCTCCCCCAGTGGAAGAGCGAAGGGACATAGCGAGCTTAAGTGGCGATGGCAACTGGAGGAATAAGAATCCACCAGATAACCGAAGAAGGTGTTTAACACCACTTGGGTTCAGGATCGTAACTTAAACAAGCCAAGATTTGGACTTAGAAGACTATCATGTCGGAAGTCGAAATGAATAAGGCTTTGAAAGCGGCAATGGTCAGGGTTTCCGACTTAAGACAGAGGTGGAGGCATAAGAACCATCTATCTCTCGACGAAATGTACCCAGAAGGACCTGTCTTCAACACCTACCGTAGAGTAACCGCTATCCTTCGTGCTAGGTTGAAGTTTAAGTTTTGAGCAAGATGAATGAGATGAACTAGCAGACTAAGGACGGATCCACGAGTTTCAGTTGCCTGGACCCGAACCAAAAGCAGCTACCTTGTTGACCAACTCCTTTTGGGGTCAGGCTGGCGAAGTCTCTTCGGTCGATGAAACCTCTTTCTTCCTGGTCTGACGACGAACGGCCTCTGGTAAATCGTGTTGCTACCTGGGTGTTTCCCCTTCTTCAGGTAGGTGTTTCTTCTGCTTTGTGGTCATCTTCTCACAACCCATCCTTGTTTCTAGCACCGTCCTGCCAGGGCGTCTATGGTCGAAAGCCGACGGCACGCATTGCTTATTGAGTCGATTTCTCGGTTGACCGATATACACCGATAGTTCCTGAGCGTAGTTTACCTGCACAACTTGGTGCACTTTATCGAATTACCCCATAATTCTGCTAATTACCAATCTGGTTCACAAGTCACCGGTAGTTCGAGCATAGAACTGCTCTACTCCTCGAGCTAGACGTCTGAAGATACCGTACATTCACACCCTTCTTTGCTGGTTTTTGCTGGTTCGCGGGCTATCTATCTAGAGAGTGGTCTTTGATAAAAATACCATTCTCGATGTACGAATAATGTACTTCTCTTTGTTGGGGTTACCTTCAGTGTGTGGGCGTGGTCCGAACTGCCATTCACGTGTAAGAATATAAACCGTGGGAGCTACACAAGGACCGTCTTATCCTATTGTGCAGGATATAGTTGTTATGTTTTCCTCGGCCGCATACCCATGGTGGTCGATTATCCTGTTTACTGGTCGATTCATGAACAGAGGCTCACTGTTTTACTTTTTTAATCTTCTTAATACCTCTCGATTATTGGCTAATTACCACGGCTTTTATTGTGCGTTAGTACATCCGTTCGCATGGATCTGCCTGCATATCGTACATTCTTCTGGGTTCAGTGTTTAGGCTTCGCCTAAAGTTTGTGCGTATAGTTCTTGCTTCGATCTGCTGATTGTGGAGAAGACTCCGTGCATGATCTGTAGACTGTATAAAATTTGATGCTCTTTGGAGAAATCTATTTCGTGACATCTGACTTTTTCACATTATTCAGTCGCATGGAGTCATCAACTTGGAAGGTGAGGACGAGTGTCCTTTATGGTAAGTCTCGTTAGTACTTGGGTGAGTCGCCCTTCCCTCGGGTGGCTGTCTCGTCTTCCACAGACGCCGTCTTGGAAAGGCTAGGCTACCTTTCCCTTTTGACAGTTTCTTATATTTATTGGGTTATTATGCTGGGTGTTACCTCTGATTTTTAGCGTGGTTCTTATCCTTAGTTGAACTGCAATACTCCCGAACGTATCTTTACTTGATTACAATCTCGGTTTGTGTTGCTGTTTGTGGTAAGGTTGAGACAGGTCTAGTGGTCAAGAAGAATTAGTTACACATGTATAGTGTAGGGACGCGTACGCTGGAACCGCTGTGTCCTCTGGCCGGAAATTTTTGTCTAGTCCAGTTGCCACAGTATTTTCAGTCACAGGAAACCTTATTGTCAGTGCACAGCACACGGATGTCAGATACTGTTCAATTTCTTACGTTAGCATTACCAAACAAGGACACATAGATACTAGTCCGACAGTTGTCTTGACAATTAGCAAGTTTAGTATACAAATTCGTTCGGGGATCTCTGTTTTCAGGTGCTGATAGTTACGGGTTATCTATCGTGGTTTACTGTATTCTTCGCGACTCATTCAGTGCTCTCGGCAGTACGTCACCGTTGAACATACTCAGTGCTATGGTGTAGCCTGTTGTATTCCCATATGCCGGGTCCTTGCTCTCTCATATGTCCCAAACCAGAATTCTATGTCGCCTTCGTACGCTTGAAGACAGCATCGGTATCCTCCGTTCCTGTTGACCATGGTGTTCACCAGATCCTGTAGACAGGTGTTTCTTCTCATTGTGACAGTTTGTTACATTGGCTATCTAGAGGTGTACGTTTAGTTTGAAGCTGAGTATCTAAGGCGTCTCTGGGACAGTTCTGATGTTTATTGCGCATGCGATTTGCAGGTGAACAATGCTAGTTTCAGCGCTTCACCACTCTCACACGAGTAAGTGAAGTTGGCGGCGGTGAAATCTGCAGGTTAATTTGGAAAAGATGCATCAAGTCAAGTCAGTAACCTCGAGTAATCAGCGTGCATACGCACCTTATCATCGCGTGAAGATGGTCAACGGATTAGTTTGAAACAGCGGGTTTGCCTTAATCTTCAGTTCAGACTCGTGGCACGTCGTGCCAACGCCTAGTAACGAGCACATTCGAAGAATTAGTGACACAACGTTGTGGTTGGGTACTTCTAGCAGTCGGGCTGGTTCGGTTCCGAGCCAAACCGTTTTCCTTGGGACCGAACTGAACCGAGTGAAACTGTTTCTCAAAATTTTTTGAATCGAGTTCTTCATGAAGTGAATCAGTTTTCAAAGTTTAAGCTCGTCCATTGATTAACTAAAACGATTCAGAATCTGGTCTGAACTTGAGCTTTCATCAATAAATATCAAAATGCGTTGTTGTAAGTTACTTAATATTCTATATTGAGGTTATTTCTCTAAGAATGTTCTATTTGCTAAGTTGCGGGCCAAATCGTTTTGGAACTAAACGAATAAATAATCGAACGTTTATAAATAATCGAATTCTTGTGCTTCAAACGGCTGTAAGCTGTGAACTGAATGTGTTTATTTTCGGGCTCTGAAGTGAGCAAGTGGGTATTTACTTTGTACTCAAGTTGGACACTAGACCCTGGGCGTTACAGACTGGAATATAGTGACGAAACCAACTTACCCGTTCGTTGGAAGTAACGTCAATTCTCGGCCGAGTTTCCCTATTGAACATAGTTCTCGCATTTAGACATATGCATGGGACTGGGTGTTCCCCAGTTCTGGCCGTTATCTTAATGGGAGTTTCCCGATTGAACATTATGGACTCACCTTCCGTCTGAAAAATTGCATGAATTTTGCAGAGTATGGACTCACCTCCCGTCAAGGCTGGGCAAGGACTTCTGAAGCGGATTCTGAAAAGTTGTATACCACATCATATGCACAATTGTAATCTCGATAGGACGCGTTCATGTCCATGTACTTGCCAGTTGCAAGTCCAGATTAGATAATTCTTTCGGTATCACAGTAACAATCGTGGGTTCATTTTGTCTCTCACTACCAGGTTGAATTGGCTAATTCTGAATGAAGACAGAAAAGTTTCATTACCTTGTAGTCCTTGTCCACTGCAATCAACAGGTAACGAAAAGGATGCGTCAAACATTGAACGGATTTTGGTTCTTCGGTTTACTGTCCTAATTCCTGATTGAGAAAGCTGCATGGAGTCGAAGATTACGAGAGTCGTCTAGGAGAGTGTAGGTTCTGAGGGGGATGTTCTTGGCACTTCAAGTTCTCATGAAGAGAAAGATGAAGGTGTAGGGATAAATAGTTCTTGGGTTAACTGAGGGAATGATTCAGCAGATATTTATAGAGCTTTAGATGTAGAGCTAGAAAGAAGTTTCTTCATTTCTAAGGAGTTGAATACAAAGAATACAAGGCATTACTTGAAGAATACATCTACGTTTTCCCAGAAGATAACGGCCAGTAAGGACAGGAGACCATATTACTACCTGGTGATGCTGATTGCACATGTTATGTTTCTAACCTTAACTAAGCTATTGAAGAAGCATGTGACATCCAAAGGAGGTGTCGACTACGACAGAGATTCTTCGTACGTCGGATTCGAGTGAAGTATTTCACATTGAAGTATCCGTTATCGTCATTTCATTCACTATTATCATTTACTGATAATAATGAGGTGAAGAAGAGAAGAAACTCCCTGTTTAGTTTTCAAGGAGATATTTGTCTGAAGTGGAGCGTAAATCACTAAGAACAAAAAGAAGCATTAGGAATAGTTTTCACTCTAAGGAAATTCTGCTAACCTGTTAGGGTATGAGATGATGTTAACCCGCACACTTTGCCTTGAAACGTTTAATTCATAAGGCAGATCTCGTCGAATATCGTGATGGATCTTGCTGCTTCAAGAGTTCAAATTCACAGTAGAGGTAAGGAAATAAAGTAACATGTGCGTTGTCGTGCGCATATACATCGTTACACAACACACATCATTGTTAGAGATACACCACACATAACACATGGACGAGGTCATACATATACATAAGTGTATCACAATAATAAAAATTGATACTCACTCCACCATGTCAATCGGCAATACACAAACACTAAAGTAGAGCCACACCCATTCTACGCACCCGTGAATCCAGGCTGCGTTCACCAAGACTATCTACCATAGCCAGGAGCTTGAAGATTCAACTCAAAGAACTGAAGCCTACAAGCCTTACCTACGAAGTATATCCCTAGTGGGGCTAGTCCAAGAACTCACCCTAACGACACTAACGACTCTATCGGGACTAGTCATTACGCACTTGATCAACCTAGTTGAGGTGCTAACTGACGTGACCACTGTCATGTGCATACGTGGGGTGATCTGGTCGAACTCTCACCGTCAACATCTCACGTGTCATGTGTAGAGCTGTACCTCCTGATCCCTTTAGAGATGTCTGTAGCTAGAATGGACCTCTCTCCACCTCGGACTTCTTCAAACCCAGATCAATACACGCCGCCTTCTCCAACCGGTGACTCCAGAGTCTAACAAGACTTTATGCGATCAATACATCTTCCATGAAGGTGCCACCAAACAGAAGATACCACTTCTGTTGTCCAACAACACCACACTTGGTGCCAATCCAGCACGGTCAATCATCGGCCTAGCTGGTAACTCGTCTAACTTGGCAGTCGCCGCTTGCCAAGTACCACTGGTAGCTGTCCTGATCCTCGACTGCATGGACACATCTACCGCCTCTCGCTGAACCACCTCAGCACTAGAGGTAACAACATCATCGCTCTCACTGAGCGTGGCCGCCAGCGGGAACACTGGAGCCAAGCTGACTCCCAATGTCCCTCATATCCGTGACTGAAAATAGTGAGGCTCGCAAAACTGCTATAGCCGCCCCCAACATCGGATTCGACGTCGTATCCATAGGCGTCAAGGGTTGACTCACATCACCCTCACTCCTGGATGTCGATGTCTCCAACTCTACTGCACCATCGATAGATCGTTTAGGAACCATAGATGTGATCTTCAACGCCTCCGATAACGTGAACGACTGAGGAAGCCTAGCCTGTCTACCAGCCTCCTCGCGTTGTGAATCCAACTCCACTGACGCACCTCGTGGCTCAGAGATACGTACTGCACCTCTAGTCACTGCCGCAGATGCCTCAATCTGTGCCACGCCAGCCATGAAGTCGGAGTCACCTCCTTCTCTTCTATAAGACGTAGAAGCATCTGTTCCACCAAATCTCCGTTGCCATAGCCATACTAGCTATCCTCTGCTACAACTGCTCAATCCGAGCAGCCATACCTACTTCAGACGTCGTGGCAGCCGGTGGACCTACCGGTCCTCTCTCAGGTGCTGGACCTCTACCTCTAGCTCGACCACCACGGTCTCCCTAAGCTCCTCCGCCTCGTCCACGATCAGCCTTCCCTTGCCGTAGCTCGAAATGGAGATCAAAACAACGGTCACTACTCTGACCAGGTCGTCCGCAATGCTCACATTGCCTAGGTATCGCTTGAGACGTCCCTGGCGTCTCATAACCACCTCTCCTCTGTGGATAATCCTTCTGCTGATGAGGATCATCACACGTCTAGCAAGGACCCGCTTGTTGCTGACTAGAGAAGGACGGCATGAGCTTTTGCCCACCAGATCCTCCAATACCTCCTTGGGATCGTGACTGCTCCGTATGATCCTTACCACCACCACCACCACGCTGTTGCGTAGCCTGTGATCCTCGAGAAGAGGTGGTCGTCCCATGTGGTGTCTCCTTGCTGAACCCAGCAACCACCACCCTCTCCTCCACCATGTTGAGCTCAATCTGCTCAGCCAAACCAAAGACAACCGCTAACGTCAGAGCAGTGTCTCTAAGAAGAGTGGCATCTCTGACTCTCCTACACAGCTCCCGATCTAGTATCCCATATCAGAACTGGATTGCTTGTGCTTCCGTCACCCCTTGGGTAACGCTGATCAACCACCTCATGCGAGTAAACGCCTCGCGTAGGCTCTCTCCAGTCTTCCGCTGGAACTCGTGCAGACTCCTCAACTTGTCCTTCCGCACACCTTGATAGTTTTTCCTCAAACACTGGAAGAATTGAACCACAGGATTAAACCCTGGTGGTATCCCGCTCACACTACCACCTGCTCTACTACTAATGGACGCACCGCCGATAGTAGATACTCCGCCACCTGTGGAGGTATCACTGCTACTAGCACTCAAACTCGTACATGCTACGCCTCTTGAAACTGCGCCAGTAGTGATAGAAACGTAGTTGGGAGACCAATGTGTCTCCACAACTCAATCTCCATACTGTAGTCTCGCCGGAACTCATGATAATCGTCCATCGGAGGTCCCTCCAAGTGTTGGAACAAACCCTTCCACGCCATGAAGGGTGTAAACAGCAGTGGGTTCCGCATCTGCTGCAGATCGCACCAACTGTAGAACTCCTGGATGAAGTCATCCAGCTCGATGATATCCACTGTACTCGAGTAACATCGAGGTCCTTTCGTGGCCCCATAGATCTCGTCCATGTCCCACAACAACGATGTGGTGACACTCGACTCACCATCAGAAAATGCGCTATCTGCGTCTGGCTCGTCCTCTGGAACAACCGACGGCAATGGTGTAGGTACCTCACCCCACTCCATGTATACCCACTGTCGGAGAAGTCCCCACCAGAACCTCCCGAGAACTCCGTGATGAGAGAATCTCGGTAACACACTCTCCAACTAGAATGCTGAAATCTTCGTTACCACCGTAACCACCACTTGCCTAACCCTGCTGTCGTGATGTGAATCATTTCACATAGTAAATGATTCACTTCTCTGTCAGACGTTAATCTCTCTGAGTGAAGTTAAGACCTCATAGAAGTCTATTTTTTGGAAGATGTTATATATTTTAAGTCTTAGTAGGTTGATTACCATGTCGATAGGATTTAAGCTCATGGGTTGTATTTGCGTGTCGTCCATGCACGCTTTTAGCTGGTTTTAGTTTACTTTCAGGGCTATGTGTCATTTTAGGTAGTTTAGGTTATACGCTGGCGCTTTAGGAGACTTGACGTGGTAGCCTATGAGTGTAGTTAAGTTGCTATGTGGTTTAAGACACAAAAGGACAACCAAATGGAGCTATGAACTCTCATTGGTTCATTTTTGTCTTTTGTGTAATTCTAACTTTAGAAACAGAGCTCTAACGAGGATTTCGGGCAACTGGTGAGGACACTGTAAAATCTGAGAGCACAGGGAGATAGAGCTTGTCGTGCCAAGCACTGTCAGCGAAAAGTTTGATTGATTTGGAGCAATAAAGAAGGAGTTATGGCTGATTGAAGTTTGATTTGTGTTAGAATTACAGCACTTCTGTTGAATTGGGGGTTTTGAGTGTCAATTGCAGCAGAATTGAGGAAATCGCTTCAAATCTTCGTGGTTGCGTTCATTGTCAGCCGGGCTACGACTGTCAATAAAGTTTCAAGTGATTTGAGTTACTGAGTAATTCAGGGCGGCCGCTGAAGCAGAGGGGGTCTGTAAAGCTCGCAATCTAGAGCAGCAACTTCAGAGAACGAAATCTAGAGTTCTGTGTACAATCAGGAGGTCCAACTTCACAGGAGTGTTCAACAAGCTGTGTACTGCAAATCCTGTAAGAAACTTCAAAATTGATCGAGCCAATCTCTTGTTATAGGTCGAAATAGCTGGCTGGGTACCAGAAATTGTCATAATTTCTCTGTTCAGAAAGTTTCTACTCATATCTTGGTGCTCTGAATTGATCTCAAGCTGAAACTGCGTATGTGTATCCAGTAGGACCTCATTGACATGTAGGAAAAGTTCTGAAGTCTAAACCTTCACATATTTCTCAATCCTGAGTGCTAAAGTTTACCGTCAGATCTTATCGTTGCTAGTTAAGCCTGAACTTTGCTTCCTGAACATATCAGAAGAGCCAAGAGACTTGTATGAGCGTTTTTCAGTATCACCTTGTAACCTGAAGCCTATCCTTTGAGCAAACCAGCCACAGCCAAGAGTCTAGTGCTTCCCTAAGTAGACTGAACACAACCTTCAAGCTCATATCACAGCCAAAAGGTTCCGCCTTCCCGAGGAAAACTCTCAACTCTACACCGCTCCTACTGAACTCACCTATCCCCTACTAGGACAGTCAAGGTAAGGACAACTTGTACCTGCTATCACCACAAGCAGCCTCTCACAGTCTGTTGGTCGTCACTCCAACCGCACCGTGAGAGAAACAAAGATAGTCTAACTGGTCCGCAACTCCAGTCTCACTACCGACAGCACACTGGAGTGAACTCACTCCGGAAATCAAGTGCCAACACAAGCAAACACGACGCACAAACAAGAAGTAGAATATGGAGGGGTTCCAACCACAAGAAGTCCAGACGATAACCCTCCACACTCAAACATTCACATAAAGAGAACGCTCCACTCGGACTGACGCCTCCTCTTCGGTGATCACATGCACAATATATGATCACCAACCGTCGTAACTGCTACTTAAGGTCACTAACTAGATGTCCACACCTCTAGTACCTCCAAAAATATCTACGTGGTAGCTCTACTAGCTCACCCAAGACAACTGTCACCAACTGCCTCCATACGCGTCTCTACGATATAAGTAAACACTATCACAACTATAGCTTCCCCCTAATAATGTGGGGTCGCCTTACCACCCCTCTAGGAACGTGTGAGAAGATCTCCAACTACCTTATACAAGTCCATAAGTACTTGCATGCATCCATAGAAGACACCAAGAGCTATTGGTCTAGTGATAGAGCCAAAGCTAAAACTACAGAGTTAAGTGTCCAAGTCCAGGAATAGTGTTGGGATGGGTGACCAGCCGGTTTTACATTTCCCACACAACTGAAACTTGCATACCTCTCTCACGCACGCACGCACGCACGTCAGCAAGCTGGCTTGCGGCGAGGGAGGGCTCGGACTCGCGCTCCGCTCCGCCTTCGCTCTCACGCACCTCTGCTCCTCGAAGCCTCGCTTGTAACTTCTTCGATCCTTCACCAAATCGAATGATTTTTGGTGCATTAGAATCGTCTTTCCAGCGCGCACCTACTGCACATTTCAGCACCACAAATTGCCGACCCATGCCAACTCGACGTCCATCGATGCGCTTCTGCCGATCTCAAATTGACCACCAAAATCTGTGACATGAAAATCCAGCAGCGCTTCCGCACTACTTCACTCCAAATTCGACCAAGAACAAGTTCAACTACTACTAATCCACACAGCGATCGATCACACAACCAAAAAGAACCACTCCGTGCACACGCGCACGTGCAAATTGAAGATACCAACGATCTGTCCACTCCGGAGATACCACCGGCTGAAATCTGCGACCTGAAAGCTCTCAATCAGACCTCGTAATCTGAGTTCTTCAAGTGATAAACGATATGTACTCACTCCACCATGCCAACGAGCACTAAACAATCACTAAAGTCGAGCCAAATCCACTCTGTGCTCGTAGAGACTCCAGATTGCACTCACAAAGACTATCCACCATAGCTAGGAGCTTGAAGACTCAACTTGAAGAAATAAGGCCTCCAAGCCCTACATGCGAAGTATACCCCTAGTGAGCTCTCTCACCAACTCGTCCTAACGGCACTAACGGCCTTATCAAGATTCGTCACTCCGCACTCGGGCAAACCTAGCCGAGGTGTCCAAACCGACGTGACATTTATAACTAAGTGTGGATAATGTTTATTTGCTGCCCAATTACTTTAAGGAGGTATCAAGTTAGTCATGACTAGCTAAAGTTAGTTATGGTTAAACTTAGCTGTACTTTTGGTAAAATTTAGATATTTCCTAAAGAGTGAGCACTACTGTCTTGTCATCTTGTCTAAAAAGGTAGAACGGAGATGAAAAGTATCACTTATTTCTTTTTTGATTTGATATTAGTGGTGAGATTAAAGTTGTAGACTTTGTGAACATTAAAAATAAGAAAAGATTCCACATGTTTTCTTTTTAGTGGGTCCTAGTTGTTGTGATGCAGGATTTCTCTTTTTGTCCATTTAGTAATATATCGTTCCCACAGAGGATTTGCACAAGTATCGTTGTTCTAAATTTTAAGATCTGTTCAAACACACAAACACACGAGTTTTATCTAGAAATCCCGTCTTCTCACAAAACCACACGGCTTCCAGACCCTTCAGAAGGTGCTCTAGACCTAAACAAACAACTACCACCTAAAATATCACACAATTATCTACAGGGAAGCTCGAGAAGACGCGTCCTGCTTCTAGATCACTTCTTCCAGTCTTCTCAACACAGTCTTCTCGAAGCAATTCTCGGCTTCTGGGAGTTCAACTCGGCTTCTCACACCTCCAGAAGATTGCTTCTGCTTCGTAGAAGTCGAACTAGCAATGTCTGTCGCACATTGCTCTTCCAATTCCCAACGGGTTAGATCAATCACAAGGTGTATGCCCCCTGTAGCCTTCCCAGGCTTCTGTCTACGGAAATGGTCTTCTTGCAGCACTACAACGACATTCATCTTCACGGAAGCTCAATAGAAGTCTCGGAAGCTCACTAGAAGAAGGTAAGAAGATGGGGAAGAAGATGGGAGAAGATGGAGGAAGATGGGGAAGAAGAGAAAATCCAAACAAGAGAAAACAAGATGAAAATGAGAAATTAAGACTCCGACAGGCTTCTAGTCTGGATCCTAACTAACAAGCCATCCCTGCTTGTCGTAATTTGGGGAGGAAGACAACAAATTCACTTACAGTTACAAAGTCTTCTACTTGAGGATATCGTCTTCTGCTGTGGAAAGAAGGCTTCTTTCTTCTTCTGTCGTTGCTTCGACTACTCCGTCTTCTGAGATCGCTTACTCATAGGACCGTCCGTACGTGGATCCTAAGTGCTCCACTGGATGAGACAAGCTTCGACTCTGCACAGCTTCTAACCACCGCCACTCAAAGAGAAGGCTTCCCATGCACAATTGGGTGTGAATTCGAGAAAACCTACTGCCCAGACGACACAGACAAAGCTTCTGCACTCAAATCCAAAATCCATTCTTCTAGAAGAAAGCACATTGGTGTCGGAAAGCTCACTCCCTCTACTTCCTGCTCCTACTCCTCGACACACCAGTTTAGTAATAGGACTACACCAGGATGCCGTTCCCTGCTCTAAACTGTCCACTATCTCCATCTACATCTTCGAACCAATACTGACAGCGAGAGAGTGCAGACCCCTTCCTGTTTAATCCCAATCTAGTCTAACATCGGGCGTAGTGTGCACACTGTGTGTAATGTGTCTCTACCCACAGTAGTGCGTATGTGTGCTCAAAAATCTACTCTGTAATCCTACTTATACATCTGCTTGGAGGCGTAGAGGGGATCTCCTCCAATCCTCAACTACAACCAAGGGGAGATGGGCGCTGTCAGAAGGTTGCCATCCCACATGCAAGCGATTCCCTTCTTTGGTTTAGTCATCTATCTTGCTACTCAGGCGCTGCCTACTCTGCCACATGGTCATCCATCTAAAATTACGCTGAAACTGCCACCTCCTAAGATAGCAAATTCGGTTCCTATTAAGTTTGGACAAGTCAACTTGTCTTCCTCTGCTTGCTGTTTACTCTAATTGCTCAGATGCGATCTCCTCCTGATCTACCCCTACCTGAACTCCTAACTCGGCTTCTGATAAGATGGGAAGCCCTGCGAATACCTCGGGTGTCACTGAGATGGCTTCCTCCTCAACATTCGTGGTTGGCTCGCCTGGTGCTGCTTCGAAAGACGGAAGCGGCTTCTGGGAAGCTGAGTCGACTTGCGCTTCTTCGCTCTTCTGCCGTACTGGTTCGACGATGAGAGCTGTGGTGATCTCGCAGTGGTCCGAGGAAGTCACCTCCTCCATTCGAAACACCTGGGAAGACAACTCTTCTTTCTATCTTCCAAAAGACACCTTGTCTTCCGGGGCTTCTTCTGTAGTCTTCTCAAACCTCCTCCATTCGAAACACCTGGGAAGACAACTCTTCTTTCTATCTTCCAAAAGACACCTTGTCTTCCGGGGCTTCTTCTGTAGTCTTCTCAACTTCCAACGCTGTCGTGATGTGAATCATTTCACATAGTAAATGATTCACCTCTATGCTAGGAGTTAATCTCTCTGAGTGAAGATAAGATGTCAGAGAAGTCGATTCTGAGGCTGTGGACATTGGCGGCTACGGGTTACGCTTCTACTCGATGTCGTGATGTGAATCATTTCACATAGTAAATGATTCACCTCTCTCTGAGTGAAGATAAGACGTGAGAGAAGTCGATTCTGGAGGCTGTGGACATTGGCGGCTACGGGTTACGCTTCTACTCCGACCTTTGGGAGTTAGTAGCGGTAGAAGTTAACTTAATGTTACTCCTAGTCCTTCATGCATATATTAACACCGTTGTGTTATATGTTTTAAGTCCTAATAGGCTGATAGTATGCTAGTTATCTTGTTCAAGCATTTGTGCGCTTGTGCAAGTGATTTCTTACTTGTCTATGATGTTCAATGTACATAACTTAGGATTTCCATGCTGATAGGGGTTTGAGCTCATGGGTTGTACTTACTTGTCGCCCATGCACGCTTTCTAGCTGGTTTAAGTTATCTTTCAGGGTTGCGTGTCATTTTAGGTAGTTTAAGATTTACGTTGGTATTTTAGGGGAGCTAACGTGGTAGCCTATGAGTGAAGTTAAGTTACCACGTGGATTAGGGTACTAAAGGACAACCAAGTGGAGCTACGAACTCCTATTGGTCTATTTTTATCTTTTATAAAACTCTAAATTTAGAAATAGATGTCTAAAGGAGAGTTCGAGCATTTGGTGAGGACACTGTGAAATCTGAGAGCACAGGAAGATAGAGCTCGTCGTGCCAAGCACTGTCAGTGAAATTCTTGATCGATTTGGATCAATAAACAAAGAGTTATGTCAATTTGAAGTTCGAGTTGAGTCAGAATTGCATCACTTTTGTTGGATTTGGGGTTTTGAGTGTCAATTGCAGCAAAATCGAAGAAATTGCTTCAAACCTTCGTGGTTGCGTTCACCGTCAACTGGGCTACGACTGTCCAAATTGTTTCAAGTCATTTGAGTGAGTGAGTAATTCAGGGCGACCGCTGAAGCAGAGGGGGTCTGAAAAGCTCTCAATCTAGAGCAACAACTTCAGAGAACGAGATCTGGAGTTCTGTGTACAATCAGGAGGCCCAACTTCACAAGGGTGTTCAGCAAGCTGTGAACTCAAAATCTTATAAGAATCTTCAAAAGTGATTGAGCCAATTTTCTGTTATAGGTCAAAATAGCTGTCTGAGTACCAGAAACTGCCGCAATATCTTTGATCAAAACTTTTTTGTCCATATCTTGGTGTCAAAATTTGATCTCAAGCTGAAACTTCGTGTGTTTGCTCAGTGGGGCCTCTTTTACATGTAGGAGAAATCTAGGAGTATAAACCATCATAGTTTTCCTCTTCTTGAGTGTTAAAGTTCACCGCTTGTTAGACCTGAACTTTACCTTATCCCGCCGATCTCCTTATCTATTTTTTGTCTAAGTGGGGAAAGGTGCGCTTTCACACCGTCAAGGTTTGTCTCTGCCTGCACTACCTCTGCCTTCAATGTCCGAAGAAGACCAAGCTCGTCCGAATCCAACCTCGATGTCACGTACGCTGAAAGGACTGACATCCACTTCTTCTGAAGATCTTCTTCCTAAGGTCTTCTTTCGAAGTCTCTTCTTAAGAATATCTTCTTTCTAAGGTCTTCTTCCGAAGTCTCTTCTGAATTAGCTACCTTCGTCTTCAAGTCCTCCTTCTCCTTGGTAAGTTCCGCTACTGTAACCTAGAACTCTTCTCGACTTCGCTGCAAGTCGACTACCTGAGTGCATAACTCTTGGATGCGATCGGCATAGCTCTTCGTCGACACCTTCAGCTCTTCATCTTTGACCTTCACCGAAGTTTGAAGCTCCTCGTTTTGACGCCGAATGTCTTCTTTCTCCTTCTCGGTTTCCAATCTCAACTTCGTGACATTCCTTACCTCTTCACGAAGGTTATTCTTCTCCTGCTACCAGTTGCCCCTGCTGAAGTGTATCGCGACGAGCAACTCAAGGTAAGGACATCGTCTTCCCAACTTCTTTCTCATACTCGGCCTTGTTCTCCTCTAGAAATCTCACAATTGGAACTACTATCTCTTCGTCGAAGAGCATCGCCCTCCGAAACATATCAACTTCACCAAGTGCTAGTTCGTACTTCGTACTTCATTACTTCTTCGTATCATATTCAAACTAGGAGGTGAAGATGGAGGGTGTTGTCATCTTCGGCGAAGAGACTTCAGAGGAAGATGGTCATGACGTACGAAGTTGAAAAAAAATTACGAAGTACGAAGATGAAGTACGAAGATGAAGTACGAAGATGAAGTACGAAGAAAGTCTTGAGGTACGAAGTACGAAGATGAAGAAACTTCTTGAAGAACCTCCTCACAGATAGTTACTTTCTTCAAAACAATCTTCGCTGAAGATCAACTTCTTCGTCAATTTTTCTCTCGTTCTCTTCGTCTTTTCTGACACTGTAGACATGATATGACTATGACTTAACATCTTTCTCATATATCTTCATGACTTTGTCACACATGCCGTAGTTAGAGTTTTTCTCAGCCTGACGAAGTTCAGCTTCGGCCAAAGTACGAAGAAGTCATACCCCATCAACTTCATCGATTCTTAAATCCTTGGTAACTTTGTCATTCGGACTCCGTTTTTCTCGCATAACATATAGTTAGAAAGCTCTTCGTCCCAAGAATCCATTCATGAGGAAATCCCATCCAAACTGACTTCACAACTTCAACTGATTCTTCAAGAGCAAATCTTCTTCACTAAACTTTTAATTAACACTACTCTACTTCTATTCTCTATCTTTTACTACCTACTTCTTCTTATTTAGTCTATAACTAGTCAATTAATTAACAAAAATGAAAATCAAGGCTTCACACTCTTTGAGAGGAGTTTCTTGAAGAAGATTCAGAGAGAGTTACTAGAAGAATGTTTCTGGACTGGGTTGAGCAGCAACCTGGTCGTATGATGAGCCTAAATGAGATGCTGAGAGAGCTTGATCGGAGATACTGACAACTTTCAACTTTAGGACGCATAACTTTAGATGCTAGAAAGACAAAGCTTTTTCTACAAGCTACCGATGATGCTACAGCAGATCGGTTATGCATTATGTTGGCTGATCGATCCGTTGAAAGAGGAGTTACTACTGATTGGAGAAGAGTCGAGGATGTTGTTGCTGTACTAACGAGACAGAGGCGTGGAAGAGTGACCGTGAGAGGGCGTCCGCTTGCAGCAGTGGCCTCTGAACCTCACACTGCTCCTCAAGTACAGCAACCTCTGGCTCCGGCTCCTAGACTTGTTGTCCCGGCTGCAGTTCCTTTGATGCCAATTGTGCCGGTTCCTGCACAAAGGACACATGTTCAAAGACCTGCAGAGAACCATGGTCAGCAGAATTAGATGAAAGACTTGATCTGACAAATGCGAGAACTGAAGATAGAGCTAGCTGGCTTGCAGTGAGAGGAGCCACCGACGTCTGCTGCTGCACGTCCAAGAGGTGCTCCTGATCTTAGATGTATATGGTGTGATAGTCTTGATCATTTTCGAGGAGATTGTCAAGAACTCACAGCTGCTCTACAAGATGGTGTGGTTCGCTACCAAAACGGTAGGTTGCATCTTTCTTCTACAGAGAGCCGTTGAGCATACAGTTTGGACGAGGAGGCATGAGGAGTCTACCTCAGATTGCTACGGCTGCAACGGCAACTGCGTTGATGGCACCGCTGGTAAATTCTGCATTTACTTATTTACTTAGCTGCAGAATGTGTCAGATTACGTATGCGGAAGCACACACTGACCATGAGACTTGAAAACTTGTAACACACAAGAAAAGAAAAAGATGCTCGAAAGTAGTAATTTAAGGATCGAACTCATAGAGATGCAAGTAAAGATCATCCAAAAGTAATAAACATGTGACAAAGGTGATTCTTTATGGTTGTCTTTTATTCTCACGGGCAGAAATCAGTCCCGATAGAGATCAAACTCAGGTCTATCCAACAAGACAGAGTTGATAATCTTGACAAATAACATAACAGGTACTAAACAGGTCAAGGACCTCAGGAAATAGATAAACAACAGAGAAACAGAACCACGGGTGAAAATGTCACACGAGGAAGTACTGCTGAAGTGCTACTAAGTAGCCTCTAACATCATAAATGCTAAGTATCTTCACACTAAGTTATTTCTACTACTACTGCTCTCGGAAAACTCTAGCGAAGAAGACTCTTCTTCCACCGAAGTACCAGGTTCAACTTCTTCTAAAGTGTCTTCACTAACGAACAACTTCCTCCAAAGTCAACTTCGTCCAAAAACTTCTTCGTAGTAAACTAACCTCGCAGGTGCTGGTCTATTCTCAGACTTCGCCATAAACTCCTACTCTGATTTCAGATGTCAAACAGCAAAGCCTTCGGCACCCATACTAATCCCTACCACAACAAACTACGATACTTCGTAGATAAATCTCTGAAGTTGACACACACAATGGCTCCGTAAACTCAAGAAATAGAAAATCCAAAATAACAAACACATAGAGGTCCAGAGCACGAACAACACAACGCTTATACAGATTTTCTCGAAGATGACGGATCTTCTTCCTAAGAAGTCGGGAGTACTTCTGATCTGTCGTATGAAGGTCATGTGCCTGAAACGACACCAGGAACAACACCACTTTCTATCGCTACCTCTCTAGCTATCTCGCTAACCGAGAACTCAAAGGTCGCTCTAACCTCTCTAAGCTCTCTAACTACCCGTTGTCCCAATCTAGCTATGCGGTTCTTCGCCGAAGAATCCTCTACGTCTGCAGTTGTGAACTCCTGCCTAATATCTCAGAGAATCGTCAGCTCCGAAGTATCCAAATCGGTAGCGAAGTAGTTCTTCAACGTCGGCTCGACTCTACTCCGAAGTTGAGCGCTCTGTTCTTCAGCCTTCACTAATCGTTGCTTCAAGTCCTCGATCTCCTTCGTCATCTCCGCGACGATGTCTTGGTTTCGGTTCCTCTGTCCGCGCATCTCATCCAACTCCTTCTTTGTTAGAAGAACCTTCTCATGCTCTTTCTCTTGATCCAACTTCTATCGAAGAAGAGTTTTTTTTCTCCGAACTCACGTTCTTCAACTCCTCGACCTTCGCATGAGTCTCCTTCTTCGCCGCGAGGACTGCCGCACGTTGTCGTATTGTACATAGGTCTGTACAGTGAAAAGTATTGCAAAGAGATATTTTTTCCTATATTGTGTAAAGGAAGCTGCCCTGCAGCTTAACAAGCTGGGCAGGAGCTAAGCTGGGGCCATGCTTGACAAGCTGCCCCCTAGCTTAGACTGGAATATCACCTTGAAAGAGGTCGAAAGACACTAGAATGCAGAGCTCGACGAGGAGAGAGACCTCATGCTTCCAGTTTTGACAAAAAGTGCTTTAAGTAATAGTTAGCACGTGTTTTAAACTAAGAAATATGCGATAGAGGGAAATCTGTCGATTTTGACTCGCGACTCGAACTCAGAATCTGATTGCCTGAGTGTGTAGGTGTTCACAAGTACTATAGTTTTGACTCCTTGTTCATTAAAAACGGAGTTGTATAGAAGAGTTTGCACAGAAAAGGCTAGTAAAGACTTTGCAGGAAGATTTCTACAGTAAAAGCATATGTACAAAGTTTAAATCCTTTTAGAACGGAACTAGAGGCCATCCCAGTGATAGGGCGCCTGCCTAGGAGGGAAGTGGTCTAAGGATCAATCCCTCCTGACCTCTGGTTCTTATTCTGGCGTGTTGGCCTCCCGGATGGGAGTCTATGTTGGGTATTCAGCCATGTCCTGATTACCTAGGGGCGGGAGACCGGTATCTCCCTTAATCGTGGGCTTCTTGGCCTAAGCCTCCGCATGCCATCCTGAATATACTATGGGAGATACCTGGTGCGCATATGGGGGGGCTGTAAGCCCTGTGGGGCAGCCTCATAAGTGTAGGGGCTTCGGCCTACATTGGATGGCTTGTAGTATATTCAGGATGGCATCAAGAGCACAGGAAACTTTTGCTAAATAGTTAAATAATCATCGAGTAGGCTTGCGATGGAAAATGAGGTTATGTGAACCTTTATCAGTGTAGGGATAGAGTTTGTAGAGACAACTGCGAAACTTATATTAAAAAAGAGTCAACTTTGTAAAAAATGCTTTGTACGCATAAGGACAGCAGGGGGCAGCTTAAGCTAGGGCCCTGCTTGTGATAAGTGAGTGCACTTATAAGGACAGCAGGGGGCTGTAAACCCTCCGCGGTCCTAACGATCAACTACCCCCCGATCTCTCAACCTCCATGATCGTCATCCACGAATCTGCAACTGTCGGGCCTGTCTCTCACTCAGGGGTCACCTCTGATGGCTTTGATGGAAGCACACCATGAATCTTGAAGGGAAAAATGCTAAGTTCACTCTCATTCATACACCCACAAACTTATCAACTAAAATCTCCATAATCTCATCCACTAAAATCCTCCATTCTAACGACGTCTCTCAAGTTCTCACATGCTAAAAATATCCCACACTCTCTATATTACTCAAGTTGTCATTACGACGATGTGAAAACAAGGATGAGGAGCTCTTCTCTACTCCTCTATTTATACATTCTAGGTTTTTACTTTGGTACCCTCCGGTAACTCAGCCGTAACTACTTTTACCGGGTTTTACTAAGATATTACTTAAGGTAAAAGCATTGATCACATGGGCTTTTTACCTTTTCACATGGGCTTATTCCTTCAAAGTCAACAACTTCTAGAAGGATTCTGGAATATTCTCAAGGAATCTCGAATTTCCACCCCCCCTCTACACTAGGACCCACTAAAAAGGAAACATGTGGAATCTCTTCTTGTTTTTAATGCCCACAAAGTCCACAACTTTAATCCAACCACTAATATCAAGTCAAAAAGGAGATAAGGGATACTTTCCACCCCCTTTCTACCTTTTAGACAAGATGACAAGATAGTAGTGCTCACTCTTTAGCAAATATCTGAATTCTGCCAAAAGTACAGCTAAGTTTAACCATAACTAACTTTTAGCTAGTCATGACTAACTTGATATCTCCTAAAAGTACTTTGGCAGCAAATAAACATTCTCAACACTTAGCTAGAACTAAACACCTTACTAATAGACAAACTTCCTATGTGTAACATAGGTCGTTACATTTTACCCCCGGACTAAATTTTCGCTCCGTCCTCGGAGTGAAGAGAGAACTTCCGTCGATGAAACAACTTCAACTTGTCATGGTTGACCCGATCGAATCTCCTTCCTCCCAGCTCCTGAAGGTCATATGTGAAGTTGCTCCACACCTTATCTACAACAAAAGGACCAAAATATCTCGGAAGAAACTTCTTCCTAGCCCTCTTGAATCTGATAGCATCATACAACATAACCCAATCTCCGACTTGAAAAGGTTTTACCTCCCTCTTGCCCAACCGTTTGTCGTAACTCTTCTTTTGATACGCCTGAGCTCGTTCCATCCGGATCATTGCTACCGCTCGGGTCTCTTCCAACTCCATGAGTTGCTCCCTTCTTGATCTGACCACGTCTTCTCCTCTCGACCTCTTCAACTTTCGTTGAATAGTTTGAAAAGTATCCAATTCGAATTGGATCGGCAACTTGGACTCCACTCCATAAACCAGTCGAAATGGGGAGTACCCAGTAGAAGTCTTTGTTGTCGTTCGATACTCCCATAAGATAGCATGTAGCCTCTTATCCCAAGTATGTTTCGCAGTCTCAACACCAGCATCTTTGGCGAGCATCATACAAAGTGTAAGATTGGTCTTCTCCGCAAGACCATTAGCATTTGGTTTGTATGAGGTTGTTACTCGTGGCTTGATAGAAAAGTGTTGTAGCATAGCAGTAGTCATGCTCCCTACAAACTCTCCTCCTCTATCTGAGACCAACTCTAACGGACATCCAAATCTTGTGATGATCCTCTCCCATAAGAATCTACCGACTTCTGTTTCATTGGTCTCTCTCAAAGGTCTAGCCTCTACCCACTTGGTACAATAGTCAGTGGCGACTACAATGTATCTATTGCCTCGAGGTGTCTTATTAAGAGGACCTACAAAATCAATACCCCACTTCTCAAATGGTCCTAACACGGGAATTGATCTTAACGGAGGTGTTCTAGTAGACTTCAGAGCAAATGCTTGACATACGTCGCAAGTTTTGCAATAGTCTAAACACTCTTTGAAAATCCCTCTCCAGTGGTAACCCGCATCCAAAATCTTGAAGGCTGTTATCTTACCAGCAAAGTGACCTCCGCAAACAGTTCCGTCGTGAAACTCGTGCATTAGCTTGAATGCCTCCTTCTGACCAACTGCTCTCCTTAGTAACCCATCTGCTCCTTGATGAAACAGAATTCCCTCTACCATGGTGTAAGGTTTGCATCTCTTGATCAACGCGTTACGTTCTCGGGTATGCATACCTTCTGGAAAAGAGCCATCTACAAGGAAACTCCAGATTTCCTTGTACTCGTCCGGTATCTCCTCGATGCTTGTGATGGTCATCAGATGCTCGTCTGGAAATGAATCATCAAACGGTTCTTCTCCCTCATCATCATAAGCCCTTGACAAAAGATCAGCATTCGCATGCTTCTTCCCTGGTCTATCTTCGATCACATAATCGTATTCTGTTAGAAGGATCTTCCAACGAGCAATACGACCTTCGGCATTAGGCTTATTAAAGATATACTTTAAAGCCTTGTGATCTGTGACTATGGAAAATTTCCCTCCTAGCAAGTAGTGTCGAAATTTCTTCAATCCAAAGATCACCGCTAATCCTTCTCGTTCAGTCACGGAGTAATTCTTCTCCGCTGGAACCATCTGCCTACTAGCATAAGCTATAGGATGATCATGCCCATCTCCATCTAGCTGACTTAATGTACATCCGATTGCTACATTGGAGGCATCCGTATACAGAATAAATGCTTTACTCCACTCAGGTTTAGCAAGTATAGGAGCTGTCACTAATGCCTTTTTCAGCTCCTCAAATGCTTCCTTTGCCTTCTGATCATGCACTATCAAGTCAAAATCAACTCCCTTCTTCATGTACATAGTCAAAGCTATTGCTTTGTTTGAGAAGGAAAAGACAAACCTACGATAATATCCAACCATGCCAAGAAACTGCCTCAACTTTGTCAAGTTGATCGGAAATGGAAGATCCACAATCTTCTTCACCTTCTCAGGATCTACCGCAATCCCATTCTTGGAAATGATGTGCCCTAACAGCAGACCTTCTTCGCAGCCAAAGATGCACTTCTCTGGATTTAGAGAAGCGTTGGCTTGCTCCAACCGCTGCAAAACTTTGATCACATGATCAAAGTGGTCCTCCTTTCGTCCGTACACACAGAAATCGTCAATGAAATCCCGAACAAACTTCCCTATGAATGGTTCAAACACCTTGTTCATGAACCTCTGAAACGTGGCCGGAGCATTACACAGTCCGAATGGCATCACTCGAAATGCAAATGTTCCCCAAGGAGTAGTGAAAGTAGTCAACTGCTGGTACTCCTGTGCTATCTTGATCTGGTTGTATCCACTATAACCATCACCAAAGCTGTACCACTCATGACCGGCAACTTCCTCCAAAATCTCATCTATAAATGGTAGAGGATAATAGTCCTTCTTGGTAACTGCATTCAGCTTCTTATAGTCTATGCACACTCGCAGCTTACCATTCTTCTTCTTGACAATCACAATGGGTGAAACCCATTCTGAGTTCTCCACCTCATAGATGAAACTCGCCTCCTTCAACTTGTCTATCTCCTCCTTGACCATCATTGCCGTTGTAGGATTGACCCTTCTCTGCTTCTGTCGAACTGGTCTTGCGTTCTCCTCCAATTCGATTCGATGAGTCTCGAGGGTCACCTCCTTCAAATCCTTGTAGCTGAAAGCAAACACATGGATATATTTTCGAAATATATCTAGGAATCTACTTTTCTCTTCTTGAGTGACATTGATACCAAACTTCAGGGTAGAGAGTCTTCTCACAATCTCTGCCTCACTCAACTCTTCTTTGTCAGGATCTTTCTCCACTGCTGGTCGAGGCAACAAGTCAATAGCACTAAGCTGATGTACTGATTCGTCTCGACCAAATCCTTCATCCTCAGACGAGGATTCTTGGTCGTAAGAATCCCCAGTATCTACTTCCGAGACACTCTGATCATCCTCCGTATCAGATTCCCAGTAGTCACTAGTGGGTCTATCAGAGTCAGAAGTCACAACTCCAACACCCGAGAGAGGAACTATCACTCTATGATCTCTAGGCCCAATCCGTAAGTATCCCTTGTGCCACCTATCCGTGGTGCGCACAGCTCTCAACCAAGGCCTTCCTAGGAGCAAATCATAACTAGAGTCCTTTAACACTTGAAAGGACATTAATGTTTGAACTCCCATCACAGACACGACCACCTTCTCTAACACACCAAGAGGTCTTACCCGTTGCTTGTTAGCCATCCCCACGACAATGCTAGCCGGGCGAGTTGGTTCCATCCCCAACTTCTTCATCAACCTCTCCGATATGGCGTTTACAGCTGACCCTCCATCCACCAATACGTCAGAGACGTAGTGACCATTCAACCGGACTTCAATCTTTGAAGCCCTAGTGCATACCTCTGAAGCATGCACATCCACCACACCAACTCCCACAGACTTTGACGTCTTGCTCTTGGGTTTCTTCTTCTTGCTTCTCTTAGAACTCAGTCCTCCTCTGAGTTCCCTTCGTAAGCTGGGATTAAGTGCGATCAGTTGTCCAACAGTGATGTTGGCTTTCTGAGCACCCACATCTTCAACCACATCATATCCCGCTTGGGAAGATGAAATGGTGAAATCCGCCATCCCCAGCTTCCTTCTTGGCTCCCTTGGTGTACTCGAAACATTACTCGAACGAGTGCTTCTACTAGCTGATTCCTCCATGAAAACCGGCTCATCAGAAAATCGAGTTCTTTTCCTTTCTTGAGCTAAAAGCTCCACCGGTGCATGAGAAGAGTTTGAACTCTCTCCTTTCTCGTAGATGGGATCTCGCACGACATCGATAGTAGCCACCCCCTTGTCTCGTCCTTGTGATGGATTTCCTCCACCCACATTCATTCTGACAGCTTCGGCACTTCTTGCTCCGTTGTTAGGACAATTTCGCTGAAAATGAGAACCTCCACACGTCCAACAAGTGATTCCTCCAAAGTTACCTTGGTTGCCTCCAAAGTTACCTTGATTTTCTCGGTTGGGATTGTTGTCGTAACCTCTTTGACCTCCTCCTCCACCTTTGTTCCTCCATTCTCGTAACTGCACCACATTTATCTTGAGATCCGCAAGAGTGTCAGTGATGCTCTTCAGCTCGGCATGAAAATCAGAGGTGGCAGTAGACATCGTTGTTGGGACAAACGGTCTTGGCACCACCGTTGGAGTAGGAGCTGACGTTGAAGCAATCACCAATTGTGATGGTGCAGGTGCGATCGTTGTGGCTACACCAGGAGTCGGAGTTGACACCAGAGCAGCATGATGAGGTTGGATGATATCTCCTTCATCCAAACTCTCTTCCATATTTGTCGCTATCTTGATGGCCTCCGCTTTGGTTGCTGGCTTCTCGTACCTCACTTGGGTTCGAATTGAAGGTCTCAACCCTCCCACCAAGTTCTTGGTCAGCACTGCTCCAATCCCCGCCATCGTTAGTTCCACATTGTCTCCACTCTTCCGTAGGACCGTCCGAAACCGTTGCTCCAACTTATCCACCCTTTCGGCATATTGCCGAACTTTCTCGTCGTCACGTTGCTTCAAATGAGTAAGCTCCACCATGAGCTTCTCATAACTCTCTTCTGGAAGAAATTCTTCGATGAGTGCATTACTCAACGTCTCCCATGTGTCCTCAACTGCACCAGGTGTCTGGCTCTTCACTCGGTCTTCATACCACGTAAGAGCAAAATCTTCTAAAAACTCTGGCAGTAACAACACCCATTCTTCCTTCCTTCTCACATTGTTTCCGATGCAACCCCTTTTGAAGTCTCGAACAAACGGTTCTACATCTTCATTGTCCTTCCCATGAAACACGGGTAGCTTTCCCATCTTGTAACTACTCTTTCTACTCTTCTAATCGTCGTGCAATAACTACTCGCTAAAAGAGTACGAACATCACCAATTCCATTCGCGAATAATCTACCATAGGTAAAATGAAAGGAAATGGTTGTAACAACACCTCTTGTGCCATCTCTTCCCCCAAGGTAATCATGAGTCTGAGTCGCATCACCGCCTTCTCCACCATCCGAATGACGATCTCCATCACAACTCAGCCGAGTCCTCCTTTGAAGTCGACAACTTCTCCGTCTCAGCTCTTTGAGTCTCGTCCAACTTCTCGACTACGGACGTAAGTAGGGCGGCCACATCGACGCACTTGTGTCCTCTTGATAGATCACCCACTCCACAACTTGGACAAGGATCTTCGCCTAGAAGATGAATTGGCGTTGGTGACGATGGACCCACTCGAAGACTCAAATCAGTAAACTCCCGCTTCCCTTTAGCTCTCTCGGTTCTGATTCTAGTTGGACAATTCACTACTTTGTGTCCCAACCCTCTACAGAAATAACACCACAAGTCGGTTTCTACTCTTCTCCTCGGCGATTCTACTTGAGGTTTAGTACTAGGGTTTTCAAACTCGACGATAATCTCTTTCGAGCTCTCTCCGACGCTTACTATGACATCTAAACCTTGAGGAAGGTTTCTAAGTCTAACTTTCCAATCTTTTGAATTTCCACTCATGTTGCACCTTCTCAACCATTAAGTGGACAAAATATCATAGAGGAAAATAATTCTACATTACTTTCTTAACTCTTCCGAGCTTTATATTAGAAATCGTGCATTATACATGCTATACACGAAATAAAATCTAATCTAATATTAACTATCAAAGATATGATCCTCCTCACCCTCGTTTGTACTCATCACAACAGACATCTTGAACTCACTCTTGTAAGGATCCAACTCTATTTCACCAGGAGCATTCGTGGCCTCCATAGTGAATGATGCTTTAAACTCGACTTTCTTCAAATCTGTGCCAATTGTCGCGGAAGCTTCTTCGTATAGAGTAAAGAGGGCACCCCAAGTGCTATAGATGCGTGTTCGTAACTCATCTATACTTAACTTGGGCTTCTCCGTCTCTGTTCGAACTCCTAAACGTCTCTTCTTCCACCTCGTCATTCGAACTGGATTCCCCATGACGTATCTTCAAGACCTCCTTGTATGCCGAAACGTATCTCTCTTAGTTGGTAAGAGATCTCTCCAAGATTTTTGTGGTCTCCAGTAGCTCAACCTCCAAGCTACTAAATCATGAAGTTTCAACAGAAACTTCCCTAATCAGAAGAGATGGTGATGACTGTACAAATTTTCAGAGAACTGAAATTTGTATATTTTCACTTCCCTCATGGTTGTCAACCCCCTCCACTTTGAAAAATCCTTTCTCCCTCTTCAGACCTCATCTTCTCATGATTTCTTTTGTCCTGGATAGCTTATCAGCCACTCTAAAACACTGGAAAGTTTCTCAGGAAAATAAAATTCACAGAAAATCTGACACTGACTGTAAACTTTTTCCAGAGAACAGAATTCCTCAACTCTCACGAATAGACCCCCTCAATTTTGAAAAATCATTGCTCCCTCTCTAGACCACCTTTTCCTATGATTTCTTTTGTCTTAGATAGGTTATCAGCCAATCTAAAACACTGGAAAGTTTCACAGGAAAATAAAATTCACAGAAAAGTTGACAGCGACTGTACAAATTTTCCAGAGAGCAGAATTTCTAAACTCACAAATTTCTCTCCTCTAATAACTTTTCTCTCCTCCTTTCTCTACAACTCTTGTTGCACCTTCTTTCAACTCTCCTCAAACCCTTTCTAAGTGAACAAGATGTAAAGAATGACTTCGAACGCGTCATATATCACTACGGGATACACGAAAGGTTCTAACGTTGCTAACATCGCGTTAGCTCTCTCTCCTCCCAACGTTCTCTCCATGTGCTCTCTCATAATCTCCTTTTGTCGAATATAGAACTGAACTCTAAACATCGTTCAACGATCCCTTCAAGTGAGGTCCCGGCAACGGAACCAAAAATGTAAACCCTCCGCGGTCCTAACGATCAACTACCCCCCGATCTCTCAACCTCCATGATCGTCATCCACGAATCTGCAACTGTCGGGCCTGTCTCTCACTCAGGGGTCACCTCTGATGGCTTTGATGGAAGCACACCATGAATCTTGAAGGGAAAAATGCTAAGTTCACTCTCATTCATACACCCACAAACTTATCAACTAAAATCTCCATAATCTCATCCACTAAAATCCTCCATTCTAACGACGTCTCTCAAGTTCTCACATGCTAAAAATATCCCACACTCTCTATATTACTCAAGTTGTCATTACGACGATGTGAAAACAAGGATGAGGAGCTCTTCTCTACTCCTCTATTTATACATTCTAGGTTTTTACTTTGGTACCCTCCGGTAACTCAGCCGTAACTACTTTTACCGGGTTTTACTAAGATATTACTTAAGGTAAAAGCATTGATCACATGGGCTTTTTACCTTTTCACATGGGCTTATTCCTTCAAAGTCAACAACTTCTAGAAGGATTCTGGAATATTCTCAAGGAATCTCGAATTTCCACCCCCCCTCTACACTAGGACCCACTAAAAAGGAAACATGTGGAATCTCTTCTTGTTTTTAATGCCCACAAAGTCCACAACTTTAATCCAACCACTAATATCAAGTCAAAAAGGAGATAAGGGATACTTTCCACCCCCTTTCTACCTTTTAGACAAGATGACAAGATAGTAGTGCTCACTCTTTAGCAAATATCTGAATTCTGCCAAAAGTACAGCTAAGTTTAACCATAACTAACTTTTAGCTAGTCATGACTAACTTGATATCTCCTAAAAGTACTTTGGCAGCAAATAAACATTCTCAACACTTAGCTAGAACTAAACACCTTACTAATAGACAAACTTCCTATGTGTAACATAGGTCGTTACATTTTACCCCCGGACTAAATTTTCGCTCCGTCCTCGGAGTGAAGAGAGAACTTCCGTCGATGAAACAACTTCAACTTGTCATGGTTGACCCGATCGAATCTCCTTCCTCCCAGCTCCTGAAGGTCATATGTGAAGTTGCTCCACACCTTATCTACAACAAAAGGACCAAAATATCTCGGAAGAAACTTCTTCCTAGCCCTCTTGAATCTGATAGCATCATACAACATAACCCAATCTCCGACTTGAAAAGGTTTTACCTCCCTCTTGCCCAACCGTTTGTCGTAACTCTTCTTTTGATACGCCTGAGCTCGTTCCATCCGGATCATTGCTACCGCTCGGGTCTCTTCCAACTCCATGAGTTGCTCCCTTCTTGATCTGACCACGTCTTCTCCTCTCGACCTCTTCAACTTTCGTTGAATAGTTTGAAAAGTATCCAATTCGAATTGGATCGGCAACTTGGACTCCACTCCATAAACCAGTCGAAATGGGGAGTACCCAGTAGAAGTCTTTGTTGTCGTTCGATACTCCCATAAGATAGCATGTAGCCTCTTATCCCAAGTATGTTTCGCAGTCTCAACACCAGCATCTTTGGCGAGCATCATACAAAGTGTAAGATTGGTCTTCTCCGCAAGACCATTAGCATTTGGTTTGTATGAGGTTGTTACTCGTGGCTTGATAGAAAAGTGTTGTAGCATAGCAGTAGTCATGCTCCCTACAAACTCTCCTCCTCTATCTGAGACCAACTCTAACGGACATCCAAATCTTGTGATGATCCTCTCCCATAAGAATCTACCGACTTCTGTTTCATTGGTCTCTCTCAAAGGTCTAGCCTCTACCCACTTGGTACAATAGTCAGTGGCGACTACAATGTATCTATTGCCTCGAGGTGTCTTATTAAGAGGACCTACAAAATCAATACCCCACTTCTCAAATGGTCCTAACACGGGAATTGATCTTAACGGAGGTGTTCTAGTAGACTTCAGAGCAAATGCTTGACATACGTCGCAAGTTTTGCAATAGTCTAAACACTCTTTGAAAATCCCTCTCCAGTGGTAACCCGCATCCAAAATCTTGAAGGCTGTTATCTTACCAGCAAAGTGACCTCCGCAAACAGTTCCGTCGTGAAACTCGTGCATTAGCTTGAATGCCTCCTTCTGACCAACTGCTCTCCTTAGTAACCCATCTGCTCCTTGATGAAACAGAATTCCCTCTACCATGGTGTAAGGTTTGCATCTCTTGATCAACGCGTTACGTTCTCGGGTATGCATACCTTCTGGAAAAGAGCCATCTACAAGGAAACTCCAGATTTCCTTGTACTCGTCCGGTATCTCCTCGATGCTTGTGATGGTCATCAGATGCTCGTCTGGAAATGAATCATCAAACGGTTCTTCTCCCTCATCATCATAAGCCCTTGACAAAAGATCAGCATTCGCATGCTTCTTCCCTGGTCTATCTTCGATCACATAATCGTATTCTGTTAGAAGGATCTTCCAACGAGCAATACGACCTTCGGCATTAGGCTTATTAAAGATATACTTTAAAGCCTTGTGATCTGTGACTATGGAAAATTTCCCTCCTAGCAAGTAGTGTCGAAATTTCTTCAATCCAAAGATCACCGCTAATCCTTCTCGTTCAGTCACGGAGTAATTCTTCTCCGCTGGAACCATCTGCCTACTAGCATAAGCTATAGGATGATCATGCCCATCTCCATCTAGCTGACTTAATGTACATCCGATTGCTACATTGGAGGCATCCGTATACAGAATAAATGCTTTACTCCACTCAGGTTTAGCAAGTATAGGAGCTGTCACTAATGCCTTTTTCAGCTCCTCAAATGCTTCCTTTGCCTTCTGATCATGCACTATCAAGTCAAAATCAACTCCCTTCTTCATGTACATAGTCAAAGCTATTGCTTTGTTTGAGAAGGAAAAGACAAACCTACGATAATATCCAACCATGCCAAGAAACTGCCTCAACTTTGTCAAGTTGATCGGAAATGGAAGATCCACAATCTTCTTCACCTTCTCAGGATCTACCGCAATCCCATTCTTGGAAATGATGTGCCCTAACAGCAGACCTTCTTCGCAGCCAAAGATGCACTTCTCTGGATTTAGAGAAGCGTTGGCTTGCTCCAACCGCTGCAAAACTTTGATCACATGATCAAAGTGGTCCTCCTTTCGTCCGTACACACAGAAATCGTCAATGAAATCCCGAACAAACTTCCCTATGAATGGTTCAAACACCTTGTTCATGAACCTCTGAAACGTGGCCGGAGCATTACACAGTCCGAATGGCATCACTCGAAATGCAAATGTTCCCCAAGGAGTAGTGAAAGTAGTCAACTGCTGGTACTCCTGTGCTATCTTGATCTGGTTGTATCCACTATAACCATCACCAAAGCTGTACCACTCATGACCGGCAACTTCCTCCAAAATCTCATCTATAAATGGTAGAGGATAATAGTCCTTCTTGGTAACTGCATTCAGCTTCTTATAGTCTATGCACACTCGCAGCTTACCATTCTTCTTCTTGACAATCACAATGGGTGAAACCCATTCTGAGTTCTCCACCTCATAGATGAAACTCGCCTCCTTCAACTTGTCTATCTCCTCCTTGACCATCATTGCCGTTGTAGGATTGACCCTTCTCTGCTTCTGTCGAACTGGTCTTGCGTTCTCCTCCAATTCGATTCGATGAGTCTCGAGGGTCACCTCCTTCAAATCCTTGTAGCTGAAAGCAAACACATGGATATATTTTCGAAATATATCTAGGAATCTACTTTTCTCTTCTTGAGTGACATTGATACCAAACTTCAGGGTAGAGAGTCTTCTCACAATCTCTGCCTCACTCAACTCTTCTTTGTCAGGATCTTTCTCCACTGCTGGTCGAGGCAACAAGTCAATAGCACTAAGCTGATGTACTGATTCGTCTCGACCAAATCCTTCATCCTCAGACGAGGATTCTTGGTCGTAAGAATCCCCAGTATCTACTTCCGAGACACTCTGATCATCCTCCGTATCAGATTCCCAGTAGTCACTAGTGGGTCTATCAGAGTCAGAAGTCACAACTCCAACACCCGAGAGAGGAACTATCACTCTATGATCTCTAGGCCCAATCCGTAAGTATCCCTTGTGCCACCTATCCGTGGTGCGCACAGCTCTCAACCAAGGCCTTCCTAGGAGCAAATCATAACTAGAGTCCTTTAACACTTGAAAGGACATTAATGTTTGAACTCCCATCACAGACACGACCACCTTCTCTAACACACCAAGAGGTCTTACCCGTTGCTTGTTAGCCATCCCCACGACAATGCTAGCCGGGCGAGTTGGTTCCATCCCCAACTTCTTCATCAACCTCTCCGATATGGCGTTTACAGCTGACCCTCCATCCACCAATACGTCAGAGACGTAGTGACCATTCAACCGGACTTCAATCTTTGAAGCCCTAGTGCATACCTCTGAAGCATGCACATCCACCACACCAACTCCCACAGACTTTGACGTCTTGCTCTTGGGTTTCTTCTTCTTGCTTCTCTTAGAACTCAGTCCTCCTCTGAGTTCCCTTCGTAAGCTGGGATTAAGTGCGATCAGTTGTCCAACAGTGATGTTGGCTTTCTGAGCACCCACATCTTCAACCACATCATATCCCGCTTGGGAAGATGAAATGGTGAAATCCGCCATCCCCAGCTTCCTTCTTGGCTCCCTTGGTGTACTCGAAACATTACTCGAACGAGTGCTTCTACTAGCTGATTCCTCCATGAAAACCGGCTCATCAGAAAATCGAGTTCTTTTCCTTTCTTGAGCTAAAAGCTCCACCGGTGCATGAGAAGAGTTTGAACTCTCTCCTTTCTCGTAGATGGGATCTCGCACGACATCGATAGTAGCCACCCCCTTGTCTCGTCCTTGTGATGGATTTCCTCCACCCACATTCATTCTGACAGCTTCGGCACTTCTTGCTCCGTTGTTAGGACAATTTCGCTGAAAATGAGAACCTCCACACGTCCAACAAGTGATTCCTCCAAAGTTACCTTGGTTGCCTCCAAAGTTACCTTGATTTTCTCGGTTGGGATTGTTGTCGTAACCTCTTTGACCTCCTCCTCCACCTTTGTTCCTCCATTCTCGTAACTGCACCACATTTATCTTGAGATCCGCAAGAGTGTCAGTGATGCTCTTCAGCTCGGCATGAAAATCAGAGGTGGCAGTAGACATCGTTGTTGGGACAAACGGTCTTGGCACCACCGTTGGAGTAGGAGCTGACGTTGAAGCAATCACCAATTGTGATGGTGCAGGTGCGATCGTTGTGGCTACACCAGGAGTCGGAGTTGACACCAGAGCAGCATGATGAGGTTGGATGATATCTCCTTCATCCAAACTCTCTTCCATATTTGTCGCTATCTTGATGGCCTCCGCTTTGGTTGCTGGCTTCTCGTACCTCACTTGGGTTCGAATTGAAGGTCTCAACCCTCCCACCAAGTTCTTGGTCAGCACTGCTCCAATCCCCGCCATCGTTAGTTCCACATTGTCTCCACTCTTCCGTAGGACCGTCCGAAACCGTTGCTCCAACTTATCCACCCTTTCGGCATATTGCCGAACTTTCTCGTCGTCACGTTGCTTCAAATGAGTAAGCTCCACCATGAGCTTCTCATAACTCTCTTCTGGAAGAAATTCTTCGATGAGTGCATTACTCAACGTCTCCCATGTGTCCTCAACTGCACCAGGTGTCTGGCTCTTCACTCGGTCTTCATACCACGTAAGAGCAAAATCTTCTAAAAACTCTGGCAGTAACAACACCCATTCTTCCTTCCTTCTCACATTGTTTCCGATGCAACCCCTTTTGAAGTCTCGAACAAACGGTTCTACATCTTCATTGTCCTTCCCATGAAACACGGGTAGCTTTCCCATCTTGTAACTACTCTTTCTACTCTTCTAATCGTCGTGCAATAACTACTCGCTAAAAGAGTACGAACATCACCAATTCCATTCGCGAATAATCTACCATAGGTAAAATGAAAGGAAATGGTTGTAACAACACCTCTTGTGCCATCTCTTCCCCCAAGGTAATCATGAGTCTGAGTCGCATCACCGCCTTCTCCACCATCCGAATGACGATCTCCATCACAACTCAGCCGAGTCCTCCTTTGAAGTCGACAACTTCTCCGTCTCAGCTCTTTGAGTCTCGTCCAACTTCTCGACTACGGACGTAAGTAGGGCGGCCACATCGACGCACTTGTGTCCTCTTGATAGATCACCCACTCCACAACTTGGACAAGGATCTTCGCCTAGAAGATGAATTGGCGTTGGTGACGATGGACCCACTCGAAGACTCAAATCAGTAAACTCCCGCTTCCCTTTAGCTCTCTCGGTTCTGATTCTAGTTGGACAATTCACTACTTTGTGTCCCAACCCTCTACAGAAATAACACCACAAGTCGGTTTCTACTCTTCTCCTCGGCGATTCTACTTGAGGTTTAGTACTAGGGTTTTCAAACTCGACGATAATCTCTTTCGAGCTCTCTCCGACGCTTACTATGACATCTAAACCTTGAGGAAGGTTTCTAAGTCTAACTTTCCAATCTTTTGAATTTCCACTCATGTTGCACCTTCTCAACCATTAAGTGGACAAAATATCATAGAGGAAAATAATTCTACATTACTTTCTTAACTCTTCCGAGCTTTATATTAGAAATCGTGCATTATACATGCTATACACGAAATAAAATCTAATCTAATATTAACTATCAAAGATATGATCCTCCTCACCCTCGTTTGTACTCATCACAACAGACATCTTGAACTCACTCTTGTAAGGATCCAACTCTATTTCACCAGGAGCATTCGTGGCCTCCATAGTGAATGATGCTTTAAACTCGACTTTCTTCAAATCTGTGCCAATTGTCGCGGAAGCTTCTTCGTATAGAGTAAAGAGGGCACCCCAAGTGCTATAGATGCGTGTTCGTAACTCATCTATACTTAACTTGGGCTTCTCCGTCTCTGTTCGAACTCCTAAACGTCTCTTCTTCCACCTCGTCATTCGAACTGGATTCCCCATGACGTATCTTCAAGACCTCCTTGTATGCCGAAACGTATCTCTCTTAGTTGGTAAGAGATCTCTCCAAGATTTTTGTGGTCTCCAGTAGCTCAACCTCCAAGCTACTAAATCATGAAGTTTCAACAGAAACTTCCCTAATCAGAAGAGATGGTGATGACTGTACAAATTTTCAGAGAACTGAAATTTGTATATTTTCACTTCCCTCATGGTTGTCAACCCCCTCCACTTTGAAAAATCCTTTCTCCCTCTTCAGACCTCATCTTCTCATGATTTCTTTTGTCCTGGATAGCTTATCAGCCACTCTAAAACACTGGAAAGTTTCTCAGGAAAATAAAATTCACAGAAAATCTGACACTGACTGTAAACTTTTTCCAGAGAACAGAATTCCTCAACTCTCACGAATAGACCCCCTCAATTTTGAAAAATCATTGCTCCCTCTCTAGACCACCTTTTCCTATGATTTCTTTTGTCTTAGATAGGTTATCAGCCAATCTAAAACACTGGAAAGTTTCACAGGAAAATAAAATTCACAGAAAAGTTGACAGCGACTGTACAAATTTTCCAGAGAGCAGAATTTCTAAACTCACAAATTTCTCTCCTCTAATAACTTTTCTCTCCTCCTTTCTCTACAACTCTTGTTGCACCTTCTTTCAACTCTCCTCAAACCCTTTCTAAGTGAACAAGATGTAAAGAATGACTTCGAACGCGTCATATATCACTACGGGATACACGAAAGGTTCTAACGTTGCTAACATCGCGTTAGCTCTCTCTCCTCCCAACGTTCTCTCCATGTGCTCTCTCATAATCTCCTTTTGTCGAATATAGAACTGAACTCTAAACATCGTTCAACGATCCCTTCAAGTGAGGTCCCGGCAACGGAACCAAAAATGTAAACCCTCCGCGGTCCTAACGATCAACTACCCCCCGATCTCTCAACCTCCATGATCGTCATCCACGAATCTGCAACTGTCGGGCCTGTCTCTCACTCAGGGGTCACCTCTGATGGCTTTGATGGAAGCACACCATGAATCTTGAAGGGAAAAATGCTAAGTTCACTCTCATTCATACACCCACAAACTTATCAACTAAAATCTCCATAATCTCATCCACTAAAATCCTCCATTCTAACGACGTCTCTCAAGTTCTCACATGCTAAAAATATCCCACACTCTCTATATTACTCAAGTTGTCATTACGACGATGTGAAAACAAGGATGAGGAGCTCTTCTCTACTCCTCTATTTATACATTCTAGGTTTTTACTTTGGTACCCTCCGGTAACTCAGCCGTAACTACTTTTACCGGGTTTTACTAAGATATTACTTAAGGTAAAAGCATTGATCACATGGGCTTTTTACCTTTTCACATGGGCTTATTCCTTCAAAGTCAACAACTTCTAGAAAGATTCTGGAATATTCTCAAGGAATCTCGAATTTCCACCCCCCCTCTACACTAGGACCCACTAAAAAGGAAACATGTGGAATCTCTTCTTGTTTTTAATGCCCACAAAGTCCACAACTTTAATCCAACCACTAATATCAAGTCAAAAAGGAGATAAGGGATACTTTCCACCCCCTTTCTACCTTTTAGACAAGATGACAAGATAGTAGTGCTCACTCTTTAGCAAATATCTGAATTCTGCCAAAAGTACAGCTAAGTTTAACCATAACTAACTTTTAGCTAGTCATGACTAACTTGATATCTCCTAAAAGTACTTTGGCAGCAAATAAACATTCTCAACACTTAGCTAGAACTAAACACCTTACTAATAGACAAACTTCCTATGTGTAACATAGGTCGTTACAGGGCAGCTTAAGCTGGGGCCTTAACTTTTAGGTTTAATACCTGCGGCGGCTGGAGATCGGGGACACTTTTTCAAGGGAGTTTTCTGAGAGAACTGGGAGGGAAGGAGAAAAAAAGAGCAGAATTAGGGATTGAGGAGAGGAGACGCTGAGAAGCTTGGAGGCTGATTGGGGATCGATTTTTCTTACAGAATTGAGTGGATTGAGGAGAGGAGACGCTGAGAAGCTTGGAGGCTGAGCAGGGATTGATTTTTCTGACAGAATTGAGTGGATTGAGGAGAGGAGACGCTGAGAAGCTTGGAGGCTGAGTGAGGATCGATTTTTTGGACAGAATTGATTAGAGTGAGCAGGGGAGATCGTGAGAGAGGCAGGAAAGTGTTTTGGAGACAAGAACCTCATTTGCAAGCGATTTTTGGATTGAGAGCTGGGAGCTGAAGCAGAAGGAAGGGAATTAGGGATTTAGGATCAGGGAAGCGCATGAGAAGCTGGGAGACAAGGAGAGAGGAAATTTTCTGGACAGAATTGAGAAGGTGGACGGTGACTTCGTGACAGAGGGATAGACAAACGTTTGGAGGTTGGAGCTTCATCTGATATACAGTTTGGGGTTTGGAAGCAGTAGAATTGAACGGACAGAGGTGGTTTATTTGAAGGAGATCGTTTTTGACAAGGCTTTGGTTGTCGTAAGATCAAATTCCTTGGAATTTTCAGCTGAGAAGGACTTAGGAGAGGAGGAGAGAGATATTTTCTTAACAGTGAAGCAGTTGACACTGTAATAAAGCTATTTCTATTCCGGAGAGACATATTTGTGTACCTGAGTGCGTGCTTGAGTGTTTGTTTTGCAATTGGTGGATACAAGAGGCTGGGTTTTGAAATTTCATCGTCTGCAGCGACCTATCTTCCTTTCTGGTCATTTCTCTTTGATCTATCACAGTCAGGAGGTCCGCCCTCCCCAAGAAAGACTCTCACCACGACATCTGGTGCTTCCACTGAGAGCAATTGGGGTGATTGATTGGAGAATTGACTAGATTGAGAGAGAAAATGGATCACAGTGCTGCTGTACAGGGTGTGGCTGCTGCTCAAGGTGCTCCTGTTCAAGAGACTCCTGTTCAGGAAGGAATAGGTTCTCAAGGAGGACCTACGGTGGTTCCAGCAACAGCACAACCTGCTGTAGACACGTCTCAGATTCTTCAGGCGTTGGCTGCCTTGATTCAGCAGCAGCCTGCAATTGGGGGAGCTGAGCAGAAGTCCACAAGGGCATTACAACCAATTGTAGGTCGATGTGGGCGATTTGATGGAAGAGATGTTACAAGGTACCTGCGGGAGTATGTGGGCGAGATGGAGTTAGTCAGGGCACCCGAAGTTGAGGTAATTCTAAGCTTTGAGTTGACTGTTGTCCCTGAACTGAGAGAGAAGGTTAGAAATTTACAGAGAAGACATTTAGGTGGGTGGACTCTGTTTGAACGTGCACTGAGAGAAGAATTTCTAGAAGAGGACTCTGAAAGAGTCACCAGAAGAACTCTCATGGATTGGATAGAGCGTCAGCCTGGACGTTCCATGAGATTGAATGAAGTGATCCGTGAATTTGAGAAGAGGTACTCTCAGCTTTCTGGTCTAGAGAGGTTGACGTTGGATGCTAGGAAGACAGAGTTGTTCTTAGGGGCTCTGGATGAGTTCACAGCAGATAGGCTTTGTTTCATGTTGGCTGATCGAGGGGCTGAAGGGGGAGTTACATCTGATTGGAGGAGAGTAGAAGAAGCAGTATCCACCCTTGCTAGACAACATCGTGGTAGGATGGTACTGCAGCCAGAGACCTTGCCGGAGCAGAGAGTAGCTCCTCATGTTCCGGTAGCTCCTCTTGCAATACCTCAAGCACCTATTGTGATTCCTCAAGCACCTATAGTGGTTCCCCAAGTGGTTCCCCAAGTGGTTCCTCAAGCGCCTGCAGTACCTATCCCAGCACAGAGAGGACCTAGACAGCAGCAGCGACCTGTTGAGAACCGAAATCAACATAACTTGATAGAAGAACTTACTCAACAGTTGAGAGATTTGAGGGTTGAGATGGCAGACTTGAGGAGAGATCAACGACCTGTTGCACCAGGTGTCCGACCTGTAGGAGGAACCTTTACCAGGAGATGTATTTGGTGTGATAGTCCAGATCATCTCAGAGGAGACTGTCAAGACTTGGCGGTTGTCTTGCGAGAGGGCGTAGTCAACTATCAGAACAACAGGTTGTATCTAACCGCCACTAGACAGCCTCTGAACACATATTTTGGAAGAGGAGGAATGAGGAGTTCTCTTCCAGCACTTACTGGTGCGAATACTACAGCGATGACTGCGGGTTCTGCGGAGGCTGATGTATATACTGGGAGAGTTGAGGTGCGCTCTAATCCAACTATGGTTGAGCAGGCTGTTGAGGTTCCGGTTGAAATGATGAAGAGAGGTGCTGAAAGCATTAGGAGAGCTACTGGATGGAGAGACCCAGTAGATGCAACTTCTATTCGAGCGTTTTTAGAGACGAGTGGTGAACAAGATGCCATGATCGAAGACAAAAGAAGACGGGACGCTTCTGATTTAGATGCAGGAGTACCAGAGGACAGTGACCGTCGGAGGGTTACAAGGAGGAGAGCAGCGGAACCATCACCATCTGTACCAGCTGGAAGATTTCCTGCTGCAGAGGATATACCTTCTACCTTGAGACAGATGGGTGGAGCCGATTTACAAGAGTTGAAGATATGGAGGAAAATACAAAAAGATGGATGGTGAAACAGGTATCAGGGTTGTGGCGTGTAGGAGTTCTATCTGAAGACGAAGTGGTTTCTGGTTTGTTTGAAGAGTTTATGTCTGTACAGTCAGCTGTTGGTTGGTTAGACAATGTGAGTAGATTGATGGAGGAGAAAAATAGTGTGGTGGTGATCTCTATCCACTCTCGATGCATATATAAGGAGATTGCTACATACCTGCAGTTCTTTCCTCATCCGATGCAGAATAATGAAGGGAGAGAAGCAAGTTGTTGGTGTGCACTCCCTCAGGAAGCAGACGTCCATGCGAAGTACAAATCTGTATTGAGAAAGGTAAGACCGGTAGCAGCTCAACTACCTGCTAACTCCCAGCAGCAAGTACAGTTAGTGGGGACTGAACCTATATTGCGTGATCATAGACGAGTAGGGCATCAGTTTACTGAGGAGACATTGAAGGAGCTCCGGATAGGAGGGGGTGATTTCTTGACCGAGGTCGAGAAGACAGTGTTTGAACAGATGGTAGTAAAGCATGGTAAAGCATTCTCTTTTTCAGCAGAGGAGATAGGTTGTGTGGACCCGCAGGTTATAGCGCCTATGGTTATATTCACAATCCCTCATGTGCCTTGGGACCTGAAACCGATCCCAGTTCTTCGTGCTTTGTTGCCTAAACTCATCGAGTTGTTGAAGGAGAAGGTACAGATGGGGATACTTGAGCCGTCTATGGGGCCATATTCTAGCAGGTGGTTCACTGTGCCCAAGAAGTCAGGAGCTTTGCGTTTTATTCAAGACCTACAACCTGCGAATAACGTAACCATTCGTAACGTTGGGACGGGTCCTGTGATTGAAGAGGTAGCAGAGGCATTTGCAGGAAGAGCTATCTATTCGATAGGAGATCTATATTCTGGTTATGATCAGTTCCAGCTGGCTGTGGAGAGTAGAGATTTAACTACTATGCGTACGCCCCTAGGATTGATGCGGATGTGTACTCTTCCACAAGGAGCGACGAACTCGGTGGCTCATATGCAGAATGCGATGCATAAGGTACTAAGGGAGTTTGTGCCTGATGTTACCATTCCATTTCTAGATGATATTCCTATAAAGGGTTGTGCGGTTGAAGACAAGGACGAAGCAGTACTTGCGAATGGGTGTAGAAGGTTTGTTGCGGATCATATCAGGGATGTAGAACGTATCTTGACTCGCTTGGAGGAGGTACATCTCACCCTATCCGGAGCTAAGTCCAAGTTTGGTGTGTCTGAGATTTTAGTGGTTGGACATCTGTGTGGTGCTTTTGGAAGGCGACCAAACCCGGAGAAAGTTGAAGCCATAGCTAGGATGGCAGACTGTAGGAATATCACAGAGGTTCGACGCTTTCTAGGTGCTTGTGTATTTTATCGTTTATCCATTCCTCATTATGCTCATGTTGCTGAGCCTTTGTATGCATTATTGAGGAAGGGTAAGAGGTTTATATGGACCTCAGTCCATCGAGAAGCTATGAATAGGTTGAAGGAGGCTCTACAGTCTCCGCCTGTTTTGAGAAGAGTAGACTATGAATGTGGGAGACCTGTCATTGTTACAGTAGATACTAGCCCGAAGGCAATTGGCTGGGCGATAGGTCAAGATGATGCGGATGGATTGCGGCTTACCTCTAGGTTTGGAGCTAGGATCTTGACAGACAGGCAACGAGATTATCCTCAGATAAAGCGTGAGCTGTGGGGAGCGGTGACAGCAATGAAGACAGATCGTGAGTTTCTGATTGGTGCTCATGTAGTCCTGGAAACGGATTGTCTACCTCTACTAGGCATGATATCCAACTGTACCACGCCAGACATAGCAATGTTACGTTGGATTGCCTATATTAGAAGCTTGAATCCAGAGCTGAAGCATATAAAAGGAAAGGAGAATATGGTTGCAGATATGTTATCAAGGGCTCGATTTGTGGATGAGGATGTCATGATTTCAGAAGCTGAGGAAGAAGAGAGACAGGATGCTCAGTGTCAGGTTAATCGACGGGCTACAAACTTGGAGCCGTTGATGTTTAGAGAGGAGCTTTACACGGGTAGACTTCGTGACATAGGATATTATCTGAGCTTGTTGGAGAGGCAGGAGAGATGGAGCAAAGTAGAGTTCAGGGAGATAAGGAAACAAGCTTACAACTATCTTCTGCATGATGGGTATCTTTGGAGACGACCATAGAGGAGAGATGGGATGTTCATACGGGTAGTGGACGATCAAGAGACTAAGCAACGACTAATGAAGGAGTTCCATGATACTTTATGGGCCGGACATCGAGGGATTTGGGCTACCTACACCAAGTTGAAGGAGAGGTACTGGTGGAAAGGTCTGTATCAGGATGTGGTGAACTACGTCAGCTCCTGCTTGCATTGTCAGTTCTACTCAAAGATCCGGTATAGGGACGGTCTTGTGCCAACTTATCCGCCTTGCATTCACTTTCAGTGGGTTCTTGACTTAGTGGTGATGCCTCTAGGGTTATGGGGCATGCGATATTTGGTTCTGGCTCGTGAGGATCTCTCCAATTTTGTAGAAGGACGAGCTTTGAGGACGAAGACCACAGAGGGGATATGTAAGTTTGTTCTTGAAGATATTATTTGTAGGTATGGGTCTGTAGGAAGGCTACGGGCAGATAGGGGAGAACTACGGGGTACGGAAGCGAAAGAGTTTTTTGCTCGATATGGTGTGAAGCTCAAGCTTACTACTGCGATGAATCCAGAGGGGATTGGCAAGAGCGAGCGAGGACATCCATCAATAGTTCAGGCTTTGGTGAATGCATGTGACGGTAAGCATAGAGAGTGGCCCAGGTTACTCCCTTTTGCTTTATGGGCAGATAGAACAACTCATTGTTCTACTACAGGGTACATGCCTGTTGAGTTGATGTTAGGGCAGAAACCGATGATGCCAGCAGAAGAAGACTTTCCTACCTGGGCTACCTTGCCATGGGAGGACAATGTGGACCGTGTGCAGCTTCTCTCACTACGAATCAGACAGCTAGAATGTAGAGAGGAGGATCTCGCTGAAGCGCAGCTCCGGCTGAAGGCGGCTCGACTTGGGAACAAGGAGAGGTTTGATAGGACTCATAGACTTCGGCCAAAACTGATACAAGTTGGGGAGTGGGTGTTGGTATACGACAGCACATTGGAGAACCAACACTCTACAGTTCGAAAGTTTTCGAGAAGGTGGTTTGGTCCATACCTTGTCTCTGATGTACATCAGAATGCTACTTATTCCTTGCAAGAGCTAGATGGCACGCCCTTAAGACTTCCAGTTGCTGGGAAACGAGTGAAGTTATTCAAGAAGAGAGGAGAGATTGTGGAGCTAGCTGAGTTCTTAGGTTCAGAGCAGCCAGGAGCAAATGAATACCTATCTGAGGCGGTCGAGGAGAGCGAAGACGATTTGGAGGACCACGAGGATCGGTGACGAATTGGCACATACCAGAGGATGTGCAGGTTTGGAGGGGGTGAATGTCGTATTGTACATAGGTCTGTACAGTGAAAAGTATTGCAAAGAGATATTTTTTCCTATATTGTGTAAAGGAAGCTGCCCTGCAGCTTAACAAGCTGGGCAGGAGCTAAGCTGGGGCCATGCTTGACAAGCTGCTCCCTAGCTTAGACTGGAATATCACCTTGAATGAGGTCGAAAGACACTAGAATGCAGAGCTCGACGAGGAGAGCGACCTCATGCTTCCAGTTTTGACAAAAAGTGCTTTAAGTAATAGTTAGCACGTGTTTTAAACTAAGAAATATGCGATAGAGGGAAATCTGTCGATTCTGACTCACGACTCGAACTCAGAATCTGATTGCCTGAGTGTGTAGGTGTTCACAAGTACTATAGTTTTGACTCCTTGTTCATTAAAAACGGAGTTGTATAGAAGAGTTTGCACAGAAAAGGCTAGTAAAGACTTTGCAGGAAGATTTCTACAGTAAAAGCATATGTACAAAGTTTAAATCCTTTTAGAACGGAACTAGAGGCCATCCCAGTGATAGGGCGCCTGCCTAGGAGGGAAGTGGTCTAAGGATCAATCCCTCCTGGCCTCTGGTTCCTATTCTGGCGTGTTGGCCTCCCGGATGGGAGTCTATGTTGGGTATTCAGCCATGTCCTGATTACCTAGGGGCGGGAGACCGGTATCTCCCTTAATCGTGGGCTTCCTGGCTTAAGCCTCCGCATGCCATCCTGAATATACTATGGGAGATACCTGGTGCGCATATGGGAGGGCTGTAAGCCCTGTGGGGCAGCCTCATAAGTGTAGGGGCTTCGGCCTACATTGGATGGCTTGTAGTATATTCAGGATGGCATCAAGATGGCATCAAGAGCACATGAAACTTTTGCTAAATAGTTAAATAATCATCGAGTAGGCTTGCGATGGAAAATGAGGTTATGTGAACCTTTATAGTGTAGGGATAGAGTTTGTAGAGACAACTGCGAAACTTATATTAAAAAAGAGTCAACTTTGTAAAAAATGCTTTGTACGCATAAGGACAGCAGGGGGCAGCTTAAGCTAGGGCCCTGCTTGTGATAAGTGAGTGCACTTATAAGGACAGCAGGGGGCAGCTTAAGCTGGGGTCTTAACTTTTAGGTTTAATACCTGCGGCGGCTGGAGATCGGGGACACTTTTTCAAGGGAGTTTTCTGAGAGAACTGGGAGGGAAGGAGAAAAAAAGAGCAGAATTAGGGATTGAGGAGAGGAGACGCTGAGAAGCTTGGAGGCTGAGCAGGGATTGATTTTTCTGACAGAATTGAGTGGATTGAGGAGAGGAGACGCTGAGAAGCTTGGAGGCTGAGTGAGGATCGATTTTTTGGACAGAATTGATTAGAGTGAGCAGGGGAGATCGTGAGAGAGGCAGAAAAGTGTTTTGGAGACAAGAACCTCATTTGCAAGCGATTTTTGGACTGAGAGCCGGGAGCTGAAGCAGAAGGAAGGGAATTAGGGATTTAGGATCAGGGAAGCGCATGAGAAGCTGGGAGACAAGGAGAGAGGAAATTTTCTGGACAGAATTGAGAAGGTGGACGGTGACTTCGTGACAGAGGGATAGACAAACGTTTGGAGGTTGGAGCTTCATCTGATATACAGTTTGGGGTTTGGAAGCAGTAGAATTGAACGGACAGAGGTGGTTTATTTGAAGGAGATCGTTTTTGACAAGGCTTTGGTTGTCGTAAGATCAAATTCCTTGGAATTTTCAGCTGAGAAGGACTTAGGAGAGGAGGAGAGAGATATTTTCTTAACAGTGAAGCAGTTGACACTGTAATAAAGCTATTTCTACTCCGGAGAGACATATTTGTGTACCTGAGTGCGTGCTTGAGTGTTTGTTTTGCAATTGGTGGATACAAGAGGCTGGGTTTTGAAATTTCATCGTCTGCAGCGACCTATCTTCCTTTCTGGTCATTTCTCTTTGATCTATCACAGTCAGGAGGTCCGCCTTCCCCAAGAAAGACTCTCACCACGACAACGTAAGTTGTCCTTCTCTTGCTGCTAGTTTCCTCAGCCAAAGTGCATCATCTGCACTAGCTCTGTCAAGTTCAGCTTCCTCCCTGCGACTTTCTCATAAGATCATCGGTTACCCTCCAAAGCGTACAACAACGACACAACCACTTCTTGAATGTACTTCACCGAAGAAGCGAGTTGCACTACTTCTTCGACTGCCGAAGTAGCTCCCAGTGTGGTATCCTCTCCCTTCTTCTCCCGAGGAGTGTCCTTGCTTCGGCTTCTTCGGTTGCTTCTTCTTCGGTCTCTTCTCCATCGACGCAGACTGTCTTTGTCATCTTCATCTTCTTGCGAGACTTCTGCGCTGACCTCAGAGTTTTCTCTAAGCCTTCTTCCTCCCACTCCTTCTCACTAGTGGAGCTACCTCAACTACATCCTCGTCCTCCTCTTGGGTTATTGTCTCAGGCGCTCTTTTTGGAACTGCCTCTGACGTAGTCGCAGGCTGTTTCTTCGCTTCCTCGGTCACTGCGTCTTCGGCTACTACCTTGTCAAAGAATTCTCCAGCTGTATATCCCTAACTGGAGTCGGTGTGATCTCGAACTCTTCTTCTTCGGCTGCTGCTGTGAAGCCCAACTTCTTCTGACCAGCTTCCGATAAGAGTCCCATGCCCATGTAGAAAACTGAGACAAATGCTCACTAAATCTTCGTCGGCCCAGAGCTTTTGCACATGGAGATGAACGATCCTCGCCCAATGAGCTCTTCTCTTGGCGAAGAGCTGTTCGATGAAATTGATCTGTCAATTCGACATGTATGTCGTTCTTCTTGGCCGGAAGATCGTCATATCACATCTGCAACCTCTCTCTTCTTCGGGTTACAGAATCGCTCGTTACAGTAATCGCTCTGATAGAAGCAACATCTACAGGATCTCCCCATCTTGTGACCCTACGAATAGACTTGGCTCCTCTCTGTAGTATCTCAGAAGGAACTGGAGCCACACTCTTCTCAGCAATCCTATCTAGCGATGTAGGACTAGAAGAGACTTCAATATGCCCAGCATATACATCAGAATTTACCAGCGGTGCCATCAATGCAGTTGCTGTTGCAGCCACAGCAATCTGAGGTAGACTCCTCATGCCTCCTCACCCAAACTGTGTGCTCAACGACTCTCCAGTAGAAGAAAGGTGCAGCCTACCGTTCTGATAGGGAACCACACCATCTTGCAAAGCAGCTGTGAGCTCTTGATAATCTCTTCGGAAATGATCAAGATTATCACACCATATACATCTACGAACAAGAGCACCTCCCGGACGTGCTGCAGCAGGCGCCGGTGGCTGCTCCCTCTGCAATCCAGCTAGCTCTACCTTCAGCTCTCGCATCTGTCGAATAAGATCTTCAATCTGATTCTGATGAGCATGGTTCTCCGTAGGTCTCTGAACAGGTGTCCTTTGTGCATGAGCTGGCAGAACTGGCATCAAAGGAACTGCAGCCGGGACAACAGGTCTGGGAGCAAGAGCCAAAGGCTGCTGTACTTGAGGAGCAACATAAGATTGAGTGACCACTTCTGCAAGCGGACGTCCTCCCACAACCACTCTTCCCCTCCTCTGCCTCGTCAGTACAGCCACAACATCCTGAACTCTCTTCCAATCCATAGTAACACCTCCTTCAGCCGATCGATATGCTAACATGAAACATAATCTATCTGCCGTGACATCATCGGTAGCTTGTAGGAAAAGCTCTGTTCTCCTAGCATCTAAGGTTATGCGCTCAAGAGTTGAAAGTTGTCGGTATCTCCGATCAAACTCTCTCAGCAACTCATTCAGGCTCATCATACGACCAGGTTGCTGCTCAACCCAGTCCAAAAATGTCCTCCTAGTAACTCTCTCTGAATCTTCTTCAAGAAACTCTTCTCGAAGAGATCGCTCAAAACTCATCTCGAAGAGATCGCTCAAAACTCATCCAGATTCCAAGGCTTCTTCTCTGTACATCCTTAACTTGGTCCCGCAACTCAGGAATGACAGCTAACTCAAAACTTGCTATCATCTCAGCATCAGTAACTCTAACCAGCTCCATCTCTCCTCTATACTCACGTAGATATCTAGAAATATCTCTACCTTCAAACCTTCCACATTTGTTCACAATAGCTTGCAAAACCTTGGTGGATTTTAACTCACCCCCTCGGACGATCGGATTTTGTTGGACCAAGGCCGCAAGCGTCTTCAAGATCTCAGCCGTGTCCAGACCAGATGTAGATGTTGCTGTAGCCGCTGGTGCTACAGAAGGTGATGCAGTAGACGTAGATGCAGCAGCCGTAGAAGTAGCAGCAGCAGCGCCCTTGTGATCCATCTCTTCACCTTGTAATAAACTCAACCTCCTCAATCAATCACCCCAAGAGCTCTCAGCGGAAGCACCAAATGTCGAGTTGCGAGTTTTCCTGAGAAGGCGGAACCTTCTGGCTGTGATTTAACCGTGAAGGCTGTGTTGTACCTACTCAGAGAAGCGTTGAGCTTCTGGTTGTGGTGGTTTACTTAAGGGATAGGCTTTTCAAGTTACAACAGAGAACTATGAACACTCATACATGTTTGTATGAACCTCTAATTTACTCAGAAGGTAAAGTTCAGATCTAACTGATAGTAATAGGTTCAGGCGGTGAACTTTAACACTCAAGAAGAGAAAAACTATGATGGTTCAGACTCCTAGATTTCTCTTACATGTAAAAGAGGCCCCACTGAGCACACACACGAAGTTTCAGCTTGAGATCAAATTCTGACACCAAGATATGGACAGAAAAGTTCTGATCAAAGATATTACGGCAGTTTCTGGTACTCAGACAGCTATTTCGACCTATAACAGAAAATTAGCACTCCTTGATCTGACCTCCGAGCTGAGAATTATGAACGAATCACGATCGAGTTGTGATATAATTTTCAAGGACCAAAGAGGAGGGCGGAGCCGCCGAACCCAGAAGTATATATGAGGGGGGCTCGATGGTTGGGTGGGCCAAGACGAGTCACCCGACCCTAGAGTTCGACGGACGGACTCTGGAGGCATGAGGTGATGGCTGGGCCGGTTCCAAGGCACGTTCTCGTCTAGACTTGGACGTATGGACTTAGGAACATTGTAAGGGCTGGGCAAGACTAGGGAACGAGTCAGCGGGTTAGACCACCGTTCGGGAGCCTAGACCCAGACGGACATCATGGGCGGTTGGGCCGCTGGAGGCACCGTTTAGGACCCTGGACTTTTATGGGAAATCCACCCCAAGTCATCTTGTGACTTGCTCATGTTTGGGAACCGACCTAAACGGGTCTAGGTCGGGACTTGGGATTGCTGAGCTTGATGATTAGGGAGAGGTCCGGCTCCGGTCCAGACCAAACTTAGATAAGGTAAGTGGTGCATGGACGCTAACTTATGATTGTGTTTGCAGGTTAGCGGTGTAAATTTCGTGACCTACTGAGCAAGAGCTTCCGCTGGCGCAACAAGGCGGTAGGTGTACGAAAAATGATATCAGAGCCGATGTTTCGGTGAGCGGGAACTTCGAGATAGCGGCTGAAGGCTGGACGCTTGAGGAGGGATGCGAGACACGAAACGGATCAGCGTTTCTTTTTGCGCACCTACCGCCTTGTTGCGCCAACAGAAGCTCTTGCTCAGTAGGTCACGAAATTTACACCGCTAACCTGCAAACACAATCACAAGTTAGCGTCCATGCACTACTTATCTTATCTCAGTTTGGTCCGGACCGGAGTCGGACCGTCTCCCTAATCATCAAGCTCAGCAATCCCAAGTCTCGACCTAGACCCGCCTAGGTCGGTCCCAAACATGAGCAAGTCACAACATGACTTGGGGCGGACTTCCCATAAAGTCCAGGGTCCTAAACGGTACCTCTAGCACACCTAGCGGTCCAACCGCCCGTGATGTCTGTCTGGGTCTAGGCTCCCAAACGGTGGTCTAACCCGCCGACTCGTTTCCTAGTCTTGCCTCAGCTCTTACATCGTTCCAAAGTCCAGACGTCCAAGTCTGGACGAGAACGTGCCTTGGAACCGGCCCAGCCATCATCTCATGTCCCTAGAGTCCGTCCGCCGAACCCTAGGGTCGGATGATTCGTCCTGGCCCACCCAAGCATCGAGCCCCCCTCATATATACTTAAGGGGATCGGCGACTCCGCCCTCCTCTTTGGTCTCTGAAAATTATACCACAACCTGATCCTGGTTCGGTCATAACTTCCAGCTCGGAGGTCAGATCGAGGAATGTTACATATCATTGGAAAGCTCTCTACGAGACCTTTCCAATGATACCTCATTTGCCATTACGTGGAGCACTGTCCACGACTTAAAACGTCCCTGGAGCTCCAACACTTAGTCATTTTTCGGAAACTTGTGGTCCAGATCCAGACTCGAACCCTGTGGTTCGGACCAGTGTCCGAACCACGGTCCGTCTGTGTCTCGGACGCACGTCTCAGTCCCATGTCTCAGACTTATGTCTCAGACTCATGTTTCGGTCCGTTCCCAAACTCGCCCTCTTAGGTCAGGGTTTGTCTGGGGTCCTCTTGGGATAGGCCCTTATGTCGTAACTGAATGTTCCAACCTTAGTTCAGAGAACCACTTAAAGTTCATCTGATCCCGACTTCCCGGCCAAGCCGTTAAGTCCTACTCGCATCGTTCACAACCTAGCGTAAGTCCGCTAGGGTTCTGTTGTTCGCGTCTACGCCCGATCTTGAGAATGAGGGTCGCGACACTCATCCCTACTTTGGAGGTTGATGCCCTCATCAACAATGATCCTTTAAGTTAACACCAAGTTCAAAATGGGTAGCCAACCCCTTGGCGTCTAAATTGCGTTCTGGTAGCTAACCCGCAATTCTCTTCTTGGCTTGAGTCTTAAGTTGTCGTTAGAACACTTAGAAAATTCCAACTAGTCTCGGGAAAAGCCTTACCTTTTTGGCTTACCCTAAACAAAACTAGTTGACAATTTCTAAACATTTTACTTAAGACTCTAACTTGCTAACTATAAGTATTCACACCTACTTACAAGGTCCCCTGAAACTCACTTTCTGGTCACAACCTGATTTGACTTAGACGCGCGACTAAGTTTACTTTGTAGAAAACCACAAAGCAAGATCACCCCAAGCCCCAAGACAAGTATGAAAGTTCATACTTGCTTTACCAACGCTACGGCAAACCTTAGTCTTGATTTAGATGCTTATCCAAACCAGCTCGCTTCCTTTGAGTGTGTTTCGTTCTTCCTCTTGACAACATCCTAGGCATCTGATCAGAACTAGTCGTAGCCATGCACTACCAATACACTTAGACAAAATTTCAAGAAACAAAGTCTTTATTTCCAAATACAAGACAAAGCTACAAAATCCATCGGTCCAAATCGCCTCAAGTTGCTACTCGTATGGTTCGTCGTTTCTTCACTCCTCGCCGGAAGGAGATATCCTCATCTTGCTAACGCTCTTGTTGTCCTTGTCTCCGTTTGAATAGGTCCAATACTTCGTTTGCATGTGTTAGCTCCTCCTCTGGCACCCAAGTTGCTTCCTTCAAATGGTAACCACGCCATTTGACCAATTACTCCATCCGGTTAGACTTACGCCGCGATCGCAAATGATCTCTATCTCATATTCTACTTCGCCTTGCACGACTTCAAGTTGAGGTCTGAGTACCCGTTTGCGCTCCGGTCGCAAATCGTCCTTGAAGTATTTCTTTAATAAAGAAACATGGAAAGTTGGATGCAACTGTCACTCGCGAGGAAGGTCTAATGTATAGACATCTTCGTGCGGATTCTTGACAATGACAAAAGGTCCCGCAAACTTCGATGAAAACTTCATCGATATTTCCTTCGGAAGTGTGAAATTTTTCGTATTTAACCATACTTCTTTGTCCACTTGAAACTTCACTTGCCGCAGATGCTTGTTTACCTGCTTCATGTATCGTTGCTGCGTCTTCTCGAGGTTCTTCTTTACTTGCTCCTCGCGCCGCTGCATTGCCGCCACCAACTCTTCAGCTGATGTTTGTCGTGTTCTTGATCGTGTCGATGTAGAACTCCTTGCAAGAGTCAAGTCAAGAGGCCCTTCTGGCTCACGTCCGTAAGTCAGCAAGAAAGGCGATTCGCCAGTTGCCGAATGCTTCGTGGAATTGTAGCAATACTCCGCAAGACTGAGCCACTCCGCCCAATCACTTTGGTCCATGTTCACATAATTTCTCAAGTATTGATTCAGAACCGAGTTAACTCGTTCTGTTTGCCCATCTGTTTCCGGATGAAAGACGGTACTAAATTTTAACTTAGTCCTCAATTTTTGGAACAAGTGTTTCCAAAAGGCACTTGTGAACTTAGAGTCTCTATCTGAAATAATACTTCGAGGTAATCCATATGAACGCCACCAAGTACCTAAGAACAACCGAGAAGTCGTGAACGTTGTTGTAGTATCCAAGGTCAGAGCAAACTTCGCTAGTTTACTAAACCGATCAACTATCACAAAAATCGCATTGTATCCATTCGAGTCAGACAGAGAGGTAATGAAGTCCATGCTAATGCTTTCCCAAGGTCTGGTTGGAATCGGCAGAGGATGAAGCAACCTTTGTTTCTTCTCATAAGAAACACGGTTCGCTTGACAGGTTACACATGTTTTCACAAAGTGGGCAACATCGTCTTTTATATGGGGCCAATAAAACTTTTTAGCTATCACTGCTAAAGTGGACTTTTCTCCTTTATGGTCTGATGAGGGCGCATCGTGACATTCTTTTAACAACTTGGTCCTAAGTTTTCCTTGTCTCACATGAACCCGACTTTGCTTGAACATGAGTAAACCATGTCTTAGCTGCATGTTCTGCAACTTCACTCCTCGCTTGAGTTGTTCCAAGTACTCCTTCGCTTGATCATCGTCCATGTAACCTTCATGTATTCGCCTCTCCAAGTCTGACTCCTTAGGATACATAGCTCACAAAATCTATGTTGACGATGAAAGATATTCCTCCTTGCGACTCAAGACGTCAAGAACCACATTGTCCTTTCCCGCTTTGTGGATTAATTCCACGTTCATGAGCGTCAAGGTATCATGTCACCGTAGTTGCTTTGGTGTCACCCGATCTTGTGTCTCAAAGTTCTCAGTATACACTTGGGTTTTGTGAAGTCCCAAGTAATGCCGTCATTTCCTCAAGCAATGAACCACCGCAAACAATTCCTTCTCGTGAGTCGATCATCGACTCTCTGTCCTAGATAGCTTCTTGCTTTCGTATGCTACAGGTTTTCTATCCTGCACCAACACTCCGTCAATCGCATAGTCGCTCGCATCTGTGTGCACCTCGAATGGTTTGTCGAACTCCGGCAGCTTCAAGATTGGCATCTTTGACAAAATAGTTTTGATGGTCTGAAACGTATCATCCACCTCCTTGGTCCAACTTACCTGTGCGTCTTTGCCCGTCCAGTCCGTTAGCGGCTTGCGATCTTTGAAAACCCCTTCACATACTTGTGGTAGAACTGCGCCAATCCTAAGAATCGCCGCATCTCCTTCACTGTAGTTGGAGGCTCCCAAGTCACAATCGCGTCCACCTTCTACATATCCGGGTCGACTCCTTCTGCACTAATGACATGTCTCAAGAAGTTAATGCGCTCCAAACCAAACTCACTCTTATCAATGTTGGCAAACAGCTTATGCTCCCGCAGCTTCGTTAACACCACCCTTAGCTGCTCCGCGTGTGACTCCAAGGTTTTGGAGTAGATCAAGATGTCGTCGATGTAGACGATGACAAACTCATCCATCTCCTCATGAAAAATTGTATTCATCAATGTAGTGAACGTCGAAGGGGCGTTGCAGAGTCCAAATGGCATCACCACGAATTCAAATGATCCGTATCTGGTTCGACAAGCGGTCTTCTCAACATCTGGGTCAGCTATCCGGATCTGGTAATATCTTGACTTCAAGTCTATCTTGCTGAAGTATCTTGCGCCCGCTAACCTATCAAAGAGGTCGTCTATCCTTGGCAAGGGATAATTATTCTTCACCGTCATCTTATTGAGTGCACGATAATCTACGCAGAGTCGTAACTTCCCATCCTTCTTCTTTGCGAAAAGAACTAGGGCTCCATAAGGTGACTTACTGGTTCAAATATATCCCCGCGCTAATAGCTCACCGAGTTGTCTTTTCAACTCAAGGAGTTCCACCTGATTGAGTCGGTAAGGGGCTTTGGAAGGTGGTTCTGATCATGGCAAGACTTCGATCTTGTGATCCACCACCCGCCTTGGAGATAACTCAGCAGGTAACTCATCTGTCAAGACATCCTCAAACTCCTTAATCACTTCACGAAGCACCTTCGGAAGTTTAGTCACGTCTCCTGATGTTTCCTCTTGTCCGCTACTCGTCATCAAATTTGCAACCCGCATCAAACACATGACTCCATCGGTGAAGTCCATCTGTTTACCTTTGATCAAATTCACCGTAAAGTCGTCAATTTTCCGCGTCTTTCGGATCATCCTCACTCCCAGCTTTCGCCCTTTAACTCTAACGTTTAACCTTAAAGGTTTCCGCCTAAGTTCCACTTCAAACCTGTCCAAGAAAGTGTTCCCCAAAATCGCATGGATATCATGCATCTCGCACACCGTGAAGTTCTCTGTGAACTCCAACTTCCCACACGCAAATCGTACGTCCAAGGTCACTTCAGAAGTTTGGTACGTCTTGCTCTTGGCAAATCGTACCTGAATAGGCTTGTCTGCCTTGGAGGTAGACAAACCCAACTTCTTCACCAACTTCGGACTTATGAAGGAGTGGGTCGCTCCTGTGTTCACAAGAAAAGTAACATCACGGTTAGCAACCTTGGCTTGTAGAAACATCAATCCCGGCGTCTTCTTCGTGTTCTCAAGGTCACAGTCATGTGGCCCTCCAACAAGTCCTTTGCAACAAACGCATCGTGCTACAGTTACTAACTTTAAGTTTCGTGCACCCCTTAGCAATATGGCCCGCCTCGCCACAGTTGTAGCAAGTAAACTTCGCTCCATTGCCATTCTGAGGTGTTTGCCCCTTAGGTTTTGCTCCTGTTTGCTGCCGCTTTGCTGCCGAGGCAGAAGTATCCTTCCGATCCCTCTCACCCCCATCCCACTGTCGCTTGAAGCCCTTGTTCTTCTTTTGGAACTTGTCCGTGCTACGTGGTTCAAAAGGTTTCTGTTGCTGGACTTCATCGTCCCCAATTCACTCCGCTAGCTTCAAAAGTTTGGCACTTGTCGATGGCAGCTCCGGCATCCGAAAGGGAGCCTTCTCCGAGCTGGACTTGAGTCCCCCAATGAATATACATATTTTGGTCTCCTCAGTCCACTTGGAGAATGAGTCTAGTTTGGCATTGAACTCGCGCACATAAGCACTTAAGGTCCCCGTCTGCTTCAGCCTAACTAGCTCGACACCATCCCGAATCCTTTGAGACTCCGGGGTGAATCGTCTCGCGAGCAACACCTTGAACTCCTTCCAACCAAACGCCGAGACGGTCAGGGCATGTTCATCCTTGTTTGCAGTCCACCAGAGAAGCGCATGATCCTTTAGGAACGTAACCGCCGCTCTCACCTTGTCTGACTCTTGAGCCTGTTGCGCCTCAAAATATAGGTCCAACTCAGTTAAGAAATCCTTAACCTTGCAAGCTCGTCCTATATCTGAAAACGGAATCGCAAATTCGTCTTACAAAGCTTCCTGGTAGACGAGAAACTTCCTTGGCCTGCGTCAAGCTCAGCGATACGTTTATCCCTAGAGATCATACCCTCCTGCATGGTCTTCATCATCTTGATGAGTTCCTCGCGCCTGAATTGTTGGGCACCGCTGGCAAGGTTCCAACTTGCTGAACCGGTGCCGCAGCTAGTACAGAGCTCCCTTGACGTTGGGGCGAAGGTTATCAGTTGCCGTCTCCTGACTGTGCCTCGGGGCTAGCTCGAGTCGATCTGCTCCCGTTACCCGCTCCTCGTTTCTTGGTCTTCCTCTTGGAACTCTATCCGTCGTCGGCCATCGCTCCAAGTGTTCACCTAAAAACGTTGATCCGCTTCATGTCTTGCGTCCCTCCTCAAGCGTCCAGCCTTCAGCCGTTATCGTGTCGGATATTTTGTGCGTGAAGGATGTCCAGAAAAACGCGAGGTTCCTGGCTGTGGAGATGTTGTGTGTCGAACAGAGACAAGACAGAGAAGAACGATCACGAAAACGAACGTGCAATATATACCACTCCAAATGTATGTACACTGCCGGTTCTTTCTCCTAAGAGCACAGAATTGAAAAACAGACCAGGGCGATCTGTAACCTGCTTCAAAAGCCCCTGAAAACAACTCTTGAATCGCAACCCTGATCCAAAACCACCGAAGCGTAGCTCAAAGCAAGAGAAACTTCTCTTTGCTAACAAATAGAGCCACAGCAGTATCACACGATCCAAACCCAAGTCCAAACCACATCCATGTATAAGCTCTTAGCTAAAGCTAGCTACCACAAGCTGTATACAACCAACCAGAACTCTAACCAACTCAAAAGAGCAAAACCCGTAGCGAAGAAACCGAAAAAGACCTATCTGTGGACTTCCTCCTTTCGCTGAGCGGACTTCAGATGTCGATAGGGTCTCCTCTGCTGACTCCGTTAACCCAAGAAACCTTCAGATCCGACTCCTGATAGCCGAGGTATCGCTGATTTTCGGTCGCAGGTGACCAAACCTTCAAAAACTGCTCCCTACGGCTTAAAACCGTGCACACCGCACAAACGGATCGTCTAAACTGATATCCGTCTTCCTAGGCAGATAGATCTAGCTACCCTGAACCCAACAAGACTCCAAACAAGTCGTTTGGAGTTCCCCTTGCAAAACCACGCAAGAAATTTGGTCGCAGGTTGCAAAAAACTGACGTAAATCAGCTCCGTGCGGCTCAAACTTGCTCACCACACCCAACCCAACAATCCAATTCACGTACAGTCTTCTCCTATGCGTACATGAAGACTCTCTGATCGCGTAGGCACCAAGAACGAAGAGCTTGGCTCACCGATCGCGAAGAACAACCCAATCTCAGGTCGCAGACGAACGGAAATTTGATGTAAGCGTTTCCTTGCGAGCCAATTTCACTCACAACTCCCAAACCGCCCGATGAAACTTTGAATCGTCTTCAATTTCCTGAAGAACTCGTTGTTCTGATCCCGATGGATCCAAGGACAGCAAGTTTGGACTCCGGAACGGCCCGAACGGTCCAACTCTCCTTCACAGATAACTGAAAACCTCCAAATCTACTTCCTGCGTCTCAATTTCTCTCAGAACACAACCTCCGATCCGTCTCTTCCCAAACCGTTTGAACCAATGCATAGCCTGCACAGATCTGAACCCAACGACGCCTTGCGCGCTTGCATTGGACTCCTAAATCTCCCGAACCGTCCGTTGACATGTCGCAGGCGCAAGCTAGCCCCTTAAACACCCCCCTTGCAACAGTCTCTGTACGTACAGTTCTCTCCTGAATTAATAAGAAGCAGGCCCCTTGCGTCTTTGATATAACGCTTGAAGCCCTAAATACCCAGTCAGCAAGTAACTAGGGGTCTAGCTTGATTTTACCTTCTTTCGAATCGCATAACTTCTTCTCTGGATGTCCAAAGTAAACAAGATGCCCATGGAAAGCTGACAGCGAGCTCTACCCATCTATGTGATGAAAGTGAAGATCCGAAGTTGCGCCAAAAGTCCGTAAGCTAGGGCCTAGCTTGTTTTCTCCATCTTTCTAGTCTTGTAACTTTTCCACTAGGCGTCCAAACGAAGTAGATGAAGTGCCAATGAAAAGCTGACAAGGAGCTCTATCCACTGGTGCGATAAAAATGAAGATCCGAAGTGGTGCCAAAAACCCGTAAGCTGGGGCCTAGCTTATTTTCTCCATCTTTCGAGTCCTGTAACTTCTCCACTAGGCGTCCAAACGAAGTAGACAAAGTGCCTATAGAAAGCTGACAAGGAGCTTTACCCATCTATGCGATGAAAATAGAGATGTGAGATTGTGCCAAAAACCCGTAAGCTGGGGCCTAACTTGTCTTCTCATGAGTGTCTTTGGAGCGACAAGCATCGAAGTTTGAATTTCATGTAAGAGCCGGTCCACGACACGACACCGTTATCTCAAGTTCTCGCTCACCAAAGCGTCGGCTCTGATACTACTTTTTGCGCACTTATCGCCTTGTTGCGCCAGCGGAAACTCTTGCTCAGTAAGTCACGAAATTTACACCGCTAACCTGCAAACACAATCACAAGTTAGCGTCCATGCACCACTTACCTTATCTCAGTTTGGTCCGGACCGGAGCCTACGAGATCTTACATGGAGCTCCGTCCACGACCTAAAACGTCCCTGGAGCTCCAACACAGTCATTTTTTAGAAACATGTGGTCCAGACCCAGACTTGAACCCTGTGGTTCGGACCAACGTCTGAACCACGATCCGTCTGCGTCTCGGACCCACGTCTCGATCTCACGTCTCAGACCTATGTCTCAGACTCATGTTTCAGTCTATTCTCAGACTCGCCCCCTTAGGTCAGCGTTTGTTTGGGGTCCTCTTGGGGTGGGCCCTTATGTCCTAACCCAAGGTTCCAACCTTGGTTCAGAGAACCACTTAGGGTTCATCTGATCCCGACTTCCCGGCCAAGCCGTTAAGTCCTACTCACAGCGCTCACAACCTAGTGCAAGTCCGCTAGGGTTCTGTTGTCCGCGTCTGCGCCCGATCTTGAGAATGAGGATAGCGACAGGTAGGAATTAGTCTGGGTGCCGAAGACCTTACTGTTTGACATCCGAAATCAGAGTAGGAGTTTGAGACGAAGTCTGAGAATAGACCAGCACCTGCGAGGTTAGTTTACTACGAAGAAGTTTTTGGACGAAGTTGACTTTGGAGGAAGTTGTTCTTTAGTGAAGACACTTTGGAAGAAGTTGAACCTTGTACTTCGGCGGAAGAAGAGTCTTCTTCGTCAGAGTTTTCCGAGAGCAGTAGTAGTAGAAATAACTTAGTGTGAAGATACTTAGCATTTGTGGTGTTAGAGGCTACTTAGTAGCACTTCAGTAGTACTTCTTTGTTGTGACATTTACCTCTGTGGCTCTGTTTCTCTATTGTTTATCTTTTCTTGAGGTCCCTGACCTTTTCAGTACATGTTATGTTATTTGTCAGGATTATCAACTCTATGTTGTTGGATAGACTTTAGTTTGATCTCTATCGGGATTGATTTTTGTCCGTGAGAATAAAAGACAATCATAAAGAATCACCTTTATCACATGTTTGCTACTTTTTGATGATCTTTACTTGCATCTCTGTGAGTTTGATCTTTAAATTACTACTTTCGAGCATCTTTTAGTTTTCTTGTGTGTTACAGATAGACTTGTTACCATTGGTGTTCCTATGGAGATGATGACAACAGTTTCAAAACTCTACGAACGTGTTTATGTCAAGCTTACATCAGCACAATCAGAGGAGATTCTCATCACCATTGAAGTGATTCAAGGTTGTCCTCTCTCTCCTACTTTATTTGACATCTTCATTGATGATGTGGGGAGATATCTTGCTGATTTTGGAGGGGAAGGTGTGAAACTTGGGATATATATCATCAAAGCGTTGATTTATGCAGATGATATCATTCTTCTATCACGTGATCCTTTGAGCTTGCAACGACATCTGGATGCTTTGGAGGTTTTCTGCAGCAACATGCAAATGGAAGTGAACCTTTTGAAATCCAAGGTGATGGTATTAGGCTCTAGAGCTTGTCACTCTTTTCTCTACAAAGGGCAAGCTTTGAAACAAGTTGAGAGTTACAAGTATTTGGGCATTGACTTCTCAGATAATTATAGTTGGGCTAGATGCATTCAAAAGAGAGTGGAAGTTGGTAACAAAGCTCTCTATTCTCTTTTGAATCGTTGTCGACGTGCTCATCTTTTAGCATGGGATCTTAAAAAGTTTCTCTTCAGGAGTTTGGTTCTACCTGTGCTACTCTATGGCGTTAAGTATGGGGTGCTGGAGCAAAAAAAGGAGCATGGGAGCGTATTGAATGAATATCAAGCCCGAAAGCTCCAAAGAGTCAAAAGGCGGGAGAAAAAACACAATACAAAGTCAACATATGAGCCTAGGAAACCCGAGGAGATCGTATCAATGCAAATAGCATTGGTACGACAAGAAACTATATCTCTAATATAAAGCCCTAGTGGGAGAGCAGACATCTGTAAAAGTGTATAGAAATCACTAGCAACTATCTTATGTCTACATCTAATCTCATCATACAAAGGACATACAATGAATACATGGTCCTCATCCTCTATCTGATCTAAATCACAAAGTCTACAAAGACGTCACGACTATCACAACCCGAAGAAGCGAGAAGTCGCTGATGCGATTATGATGATCTTTCGGCCGAGGAGGACGACTAACATGTCCAACTGATCAACTTCATCGAGTAGCTCTTCGCGGGGAAAAGAGCACATTGGGCGAGGATCATCCACCTCCATGTACAAAAGCTCTGGGCGGAAGAAGACATGGTCTACATCGGAGCATTCGTCTCAGTCTTCTACATGGGTATGGAACTACTGTCGGACGAAGATCAGAAGAGGTTAGGTTTCGACGCAGCAGCCGTCGCCAACGAGTTCGAAGTTGAGCCGACTCCAGTTAGGGATGTACAACCGGAGAGGTTCTTTGACGAAGTTGCCGTTGAGGATGCAGCAGCCGAAGCAACTAAAAGTCAGACCGTGGCCGCAGCAGAACCTCAGAAGGAGAAGGTACCTGAGATAGTAAACTTGGACAAGGACGAAGATGTCGTCGAAGTACCTCCGCCGGTCAGACGAAGCGGGAGGAAAAAGATCTTAGAGGAAACTCAGAAGTCCCGAAAGACGATGAAGATGACAAGGAATTAGTCTGGATGCCGAAGACCTTGCTGTTTGACATCTGAAATCAGAGTAGGAGTTTGAGACGAAGTCTGAGAATAGACCAGCACCTGCGAGGTTAGTTTACTACGAAGAAGTTTTTGGACGAAGTTGACTTTGGAGGAAGTTGTTCTTTAGTGAAGACACTTTGGAAGAAGTTGAACCTTGTACTTCGGCGGAAGAAGAGTCTTCTTCGTCAGAGTTTTCCGAGAGCAGTAGTAGTAGAAATAACATAGTGTGAAGATACTTAGCGTTTAGGGTGTTAGAGGCTACTTAGTAGCACTTCAGCAGTACTTCTTTGTTGTGACATTTACCTCTGTGGCTCTGTTTCTCTGTTGTTTATCTTTTCTTGAGGTCCCTGACCTGTTCAGTACCTGTTATGTTATTTGTTAGGATTATCAACTCTGTCTTGTTGGATAGACCTGAGTTTGATCTCTACCGGGACTGATTTCTGCTCGTGAGAATAAAAGATAACCATAAAGAATCACCTTTATCACATATTTACTACTTTTGGATGATCTTTACTTGCATTTGTGAGAGTTCGATCCTTAAATTACTACTTTCGAGCATCTTTTGGTTTTCTTGTGTGTTATACATAGAAGACTGAATAAATTTTGGCACCGCTGCCGGGGATGCGAATGCTGAAATTATCCAAGATCAGTGAACAGAAGTCCAGAGATATGTATGTCGACGGACTAGCCTGATCCTCCTGGAGACGTGCAATCTGAGAGAGACAGGAGGCGAGAAAGATGAGCAGAATATCGAGAACAGATTCTGGAAGAAGCTCGTCGGTTAAAAGAAGAACATAAGAAGAGAGAACGAGGTTGGAGAACACCTAACTCAAAGGAATGGAAGAGGAAGGAACCAAACTTTGGTGAATCAAGTTCACCCCGGACACCAAAATCACTACCTCCAACTCCTCTCGAATCTGCTCAGAGAGAACTTGACTTCAAAGAAGTTATTACTCGGCTAAGTGCTGAGATTGAACATCCAGAAAGTGAAGTAGGGTGGAAACCTTTCCCCGAAGTGAATACTATTTTATATCCGCAGTTGTTTACTCCTAATCCGGAGATAGGAGGTACTTCTGCAGATCAAGATCAGTTTACTTCTTCGAACGAAGAAGCTGCAACTAAGGCAGTAGAAGCTGTTATTACCTTAGTGGAACGTTTACAAGTGCAGGAACTTATTCCTCAAGCACTGGTACAGGAACTTCTTCCGTTAACTCCAGTAGCTCAGAAGGACAGCGCTGCTCCTTACTTACAGCCAACCACAGGACCGTCCATATTCAAGAAGAGACAAGCCCAAGCAGCAGCTGCTGCGGATATTGCCTCTGCTGTCCTTGTTCAAGCTATAGTACCAGCGCCGATTCCAACACCTGCCAAGATAGCAACTCAAGCTCCAAGGGCTCCATTTGTTCGAAGTATGGCGGGCCAACCCATCACAAAACATGGTTACCCGAAGTTCAAGGGAGGATCTGCAGATGACCATGAAGATGCAGATGCTTACATTAAATTGTTCGAATCTGTATCAATCACTAATAAAGAAGACGTTGAGCCAGATCGTCTACGAAGCTTTCCAAGTCTTCTCAGGAAGAGAGCGTGCAGTTGGTACAACCACGCAAACAGAGTACCAGGAGACATTGATACATGGGACAAGCTGAAGACAAAGTTCTTAGAGCGATTCCAAGAGATTGGGTACAATGACCAAGTGTTGGGAAAGCTGACCAGACTGGTCAGAGGGAAGAAAGAGAGCCTAAAAGATTACGTCCAAAGATTTTACAATCTACTGGATAGAATTGTGAGGATGGGTACAACCAACCCATACTCAATGGATCAAGTAGCTACGAAATGGCTAGTTACAGGCTTATCGATTGAAATGGAGATTTGGGTGTCGTCGAGGAAAGATGGACGTCATCGAAGAGGTTGTTGCTTCAGCAAAAGCATTTGAGGCATCCACCCTCGGAAGTAAAGGAGGATGAATAAAAGAGAAGAAGAAAGGGAAAAAAGAAAAGAAGGAGAAGAAGGAAGAGAAGTCGACTCGAAGGAAGAAGCACATGATGAGTCATCTTTGGCCGAAGCCGAAGAATCTTCATCAACGAGCTCATCTTCTTCGAGTGAAGAAGAACGAAGAATGAAACGAAGTTCTTCGTCCAAAGAAAAGAAAAATTCGAAGGAGAAGAAAAAAAGAGCCAAAGGGGATAGTAATCAACTTATGGAGGAGATGATTAAAGGGTTTGCAGATCTGAAGGTGCAAATGATAAGAAGTCTTGATAGGAGGAAATCACCGTCTTCATCCCGACCGAGCTTATGATGTACTGTAACGACTTATGTAACACACAGAAAGTTTGTCTATTAGTAAAGTGTTTAGTTATAGTTAAGTGTGGAGAATGTTTATTTGTTGCCCAAGCACTTTAAAGAGATATCAAGTTAGTCATGACTAGTTAAAATTAGTTATGGTTAAACTTAGCCGTACTTTTGGACAGAAATCAGATATTTGCTAGAGAGTGAACACTACTATCTTGTCATCTTGTCCAAAAGGTAGAAAGGAGGTGGAAAATATCCCTTAACTCCTTTTTGACTTGATATTAGTGGTTGGATTAAAGTTGTGGACTTTGTGGGCATTAAAAACAAGAAGAGATTCCACATGTCTCCTTTTTAGTGGGTCCTAGTGTAGAGGGAGGTGGAAATTTGAGATTCCTTGAGAATATTCTAGAATCCTTCTAGAAGTTGTTGACTTTGAAGAAATAAGACCATGTGAAAAGATAAGAAGCCCATGTGATTAATGCTTTTACTTTAAGTAATATCTTAGTAAAACCCGGTAAAAATAGTTACGGCTGAGTTACTAGAGGATACTAAAGTAAAAATCTAGAATGTATAAATAGAGGAGTAGAGAAGAGCTCCTCATCCTTGTTTTCACATCGTCGTAATGACAACTTGAGTAATATAGAGAGTGTGTGATATTTTAGCATGTGAGAACTTGAGAGACGTCGTTAGAATAAAAGATTTTAGTTGATGAGTTTATAGAGAATTTTAGTTGATGAGTTTATGGGTGTATAAATGAGTGAACTTAGCATTTTTCTCTTCAAGTTCGTGGTGTGTTTCCATTAAAGCTATCAGAGGTGACCCCTGAGTGAGAGACAGGTCCGACATGTTGCAGATTCATCGATGACGATCGTAGAGGTTGAGAGATCGGGGGATAGTTGATCGATAGGATCGCGGAGGGTTTACATTTTTGGTTTCGTTGCCGAGGACCTCACTTGAAGGGATCGTTGAAGGATGTTTAGAGTTCAATTCTACATTCGACAAAAAGAGATCATGAGAGAGCACATGGAGGGAACGTTGAGAGGAGAGAGAGCTAACGCGATGTTAGCAACGCTAGAACCTTTCATGTATCCCGTAGTGATCTATGATGCGTTCGAGGTCATTCTTTATATCTTGTTCGCTTAGAAAGTGTTTGAGGAGAGTTGACAGGGAATGAAACAAGAGTTGTAGAGAAAAGAGGAGAGAAAAATTTCAGAGTTTAAGAATTCAGCTCTCTGGAACATTTGTACAGTCGCTGTCAGATTTTTTTTGTTTTTTATTTTCTTGTGATACTTTCCAATATTCTAGATTGGCTGATAATCTATCTAGGACAAAAGAAATCATGAAAAAAAATGGTCTAGAGAGGGAGCTATGAATTTTCAAAGTTGAGGGAGTTTATTCGTGAGAGTTGAGGAATTCTACTTTCTGGAAAACTTTTACAGTAATTGTCAGATTTTTTTGTGAATTTTATTTTTTTGTGAAAATTTCCAGTATTCAGTTTGGCTGATAAGCTATTAGAGAAAACAAAAATCATGAGAAGATGATGTCTGGAGAGGGAGATAGAATTTTTCAAAGTGGAGGGGGTTGACAACCATGAGAGAAGTGCAAATATATAAATTTCAGTTCTCTAAAAATTTGTACAATCAGCACCATCTCTTCTGATTAGGGAATTTTTGTTAAAACTTCATGAGTTAGTAGCTTGGAGGTTGAGCTACTAGAGATCACAAAAATCTTGGAGAGATCTCTTACCGACTAAGAGATATACGTTCCGGCATACAAGGAGGCCTTGCAGATACTTCATGAGGAATCCAGTTCGAGTGCCGAGGTGGAAGAAGAGACGTTTGGGAGTTCGAACGGAGACAGAGAAACCAAAGTTAAGTATAGAAGAGTTGCAAACACGCATCTATTGTAGTTGGGGTGCTCTTTTTGCTCTATATCAAGAAGCTTCTACGAGCATTGGCGCAGATATGAAGAAGATTGAGTTGAAAGCATCGATCACTGTGGAGGTCACGAATGCTCCTAGCGAAGTAGAGTGTGATCCTTACAAGAGTGACTTTAAGATGTCTGCTAGGATTAGTACAGACGATAGTCATGATGATATTATCTTAGACCATTAAATTGGATTTTATTTCGTGTATAGCATGTATAATACACGATTTTCAGTACAAAGCTCGAAAGAGTAAAAAAGTGATGTAGAATTATTTTCCTCTAAGATATTTTGTCCACTTAATGGTTGAGGAGGCACAACATGAGTAGAAAGAGTTCTAAAGAGTTCTAAAGAGTTCAAAAGATTAGAAAGTTAGACTTAGAAATCTTTCTCAAGGGAGAGATCTCGAAAGAGATTACCGTTGAGTTAGAAAACACTAGTACAAAATCTCAAGTAGAATCTCCGAGGAGAAGAGTAGAAACCGACTTGTGGTGTTATTTCTGTAGAGGGTTGGGACATAAAGTACTGAATTGTCCAACTAGAATCAGAACCGAGAGAGCTAAAGAGAAGCGAGAACTTACTGCTTTAAGTATTTGAGTGGGTCCATCGTCACCGCCGCCGATTGTCCAAGTTGTGGAGTGGGTGATCTATCAAGAGGACACAAGTGCGTCGATGTGGCCGCCCTACTTACGTCAGTAGTCGAGAAGTTGGACGAGACTCAAAGAGCTGAGACTGAGAAGTTGTCGACTTCAAAACAGGACCTGGCTGAGTTGTGATGGAGATCGTCATTCGGATGGTGGAGAAGACGATGATGTGACTCAGACTCATGATTACTTTGGGAGAAGAAATGGCACAAGAGGTGTTGTTATAACCATTTTTTTCATTTTACCTATGGTAGATTATTCTCGAATGGTCGTACTCTTATAGCGAGTAGTTATTGCACGAAAATTAGAAGGGTAGAAAGAGTAGTTACAAGATGGGGAAGTTACCAGTGTTTCATGGGAAAGACAATGAAGATGTAGAACCATTTGTACGAGACTTCAAAAGGAGTTGCATCGGAAACAATGTGAGAAAGAAGAAAGAATGGGTGTCATTATTGCCAGAGCTTTTAGAAGATTTTGCTCTTACGTGGTATGAAGACTGAGTGAAGAACAAGACACCTGGTGTAGTTGAGGACACATGAGAGACATTGAATAACGCACTCATCGAAGAGTTTCTTCCAGAAGAGAGTTATGAGAAGCTCATGGTGAAGCTTACTCATTTGAAGCAATGGGACGATGAGAAAGTTCGGCAGTATGCCGAAAGGGTGGATAAATTGGAGCAACTGTTTCGTACGGTTTTACGAAAGAGTGGAGACAACGTGGAGCTAACGATGACGGGTATTGGAGCAGTGTTGACCAAGAACTTGGTGGGAGGATTGAGATCTTCAATTCGAACCCAAGTGATGTACGAGAAGCCAACAACCAAAGCGGAGATCATCAAGATCGTGACAAATATGGAAAAGAGTTTGGATGAAAAAATCTTGTTGCGATCTGAGGAGAATTGAGGCGTTGAGGTGTGTTTCTATTTCGCGGACCTGTTGGAGAGAGGAGTTGACACCCGTGGACAAAATCGATCGTCGAAGGAGCTATGGTTGTTGGTTTTGAGCAAGCTTGGTACCATTGGAAAGGTCTCAGCGAGACGCTTCCATTGAGACAAATCTTGTTGCGATCTGAGGACAATTGAGGCGTTGAGGTGTGTTTCTATTTCGCGGACCTGTTGGAGAGAGGAGTTGACACCCGTGGACAAAATCGATCGTCGAAGGAGCTGTGGTTGTTGGTTTTGAGCAAGCTTGGTACCATTGGAAAGGTCTCGGCGAGACGCTTCCATTGAGACAAATCTTGTTGCGATCTGAGGACAATTGAGGCGTTGAGGTGTGTTTCTATTTCGTGGACCTGTTGGAGAGAGGAGTTGACACCCGTGGACAAAATCGATCGTCGAAGGAGCTGTGGTTGTTGGTTTTGAGCAAGCTTGGTACCATTGGAAAGGTCTTGGCGAGACACTTTTTGAGACAAATCTTGTTGCAATCTGAGGACAATTGAGGTTTTGAGGTGTGCTCTTAGCTCGCTGATTTGTTAAACTAGTTCTTCGGTGATGATGGAGGAGATTAAACAAGGTGATAAGGTGAGGCAGATAAGGTGATAAGGTGTTAGATGTGATAGTGTTAGATGTGATAATGTGATAAGGTGTTAGATAAGGTGTTGGCAGCGGTGGAAGAAGTATCGGTTGAAGTAGCAGATCTGCATCGAGAGCTCATAGCACATAAGAGTGAGCTTGTTTCTGTTGTGTGCGATGTTCATGCTTTGAAGAACATGCAAACCGTTGTTGCTACAACTACCAAAGAGATTTCCTCTACACTCTCAGCATCTGCTGTTTCTGCTGAGGAAAAATCTGCGGTGGTAAATGATAATTTCAAAGAAGTAGTGGAGAAGTTGGAGATGAAGATGAAATCTTATGCTGAAGCTACCAAGGCGGCTCAAGTCTCTCTTTTTCAAGAGCAAGAGAATGAAAAGTTGAACCAACTCTCAAGGGTGAAAAATGTGAGAATATCCGGTTTACCTGAGCTAGAGAAGGAAGAGACCAAGGAAGTAGCTACCACTTTCTTTGCTGACACGTTACATGTTCACAAGCCTGTCCTAGTTCAAGCTTACCGCATAGGGCAAAAAGGCTCACAACCTCGAGCAATATTGGCTAAGTTTGCAGATCAGGCACAACGAGATACAGCGATGGCTAACAAAGCTGTCTTGAAGGGGAGGCAGATCTGGTTGGATCCTGATCTCACACCGCTACAAGCTGAAGCCAAGCGGAAGGAGCTTGTGAAGGTAAAAGAGGCTCAACAAGGAGGGTTCATTGCTTTCTTAAGAGATGGACGTGCTGTTGTTACACAAAAGAGACGAGATGCTTCCAAATAGCAATTTTCGACCCTTAGAGTTATGATGTGGAACATTCAGGGGCTTACTAAGTCAAAGTACACAAGCGCTTTACCAATTTGGAACAAGGCTGATATCATCAACTTGGTGGAGACATGGGAACATGAAGGAAACAATGTACATGAGTTGGATGGTTTTACTTTGATCGGCTCTACTTGGAACAAGCGCAAGCAACATAAAGGACGTGGTTTTGGAGGTATTACAACTTACGTCAGATCTCATTTTGATCAGCTTGTTGAAGTGGTTCTTCAGGATGTGGGTGGACAATATCATTGGATTCGAATTGGTGGAGAAAGTAGATCTTCATGTTATATCGCAATCTGCTATTTTGCACCTTTGAACATGTCTATCTATCAGACTAGAGCATGTAGCACGAGCCAACCTTTCCATCGTCTTTCTATTGATGTTTTGAGATATCAAGAGAAGGGCAAGGTGTTTGTGGTGGGAGATTTCACTGCTAGAGTTCACACTTGCCAATTCACACAATTCTATGCTCTTGACCACTCCCCTATTCTTGAAGAAGATGATGATCCTACATGGTCTCGTGCCTGCTTAGATACATCCACCAATGACATGAAAGAACACTTCTTTACTTTTGGAGCAATCTGTAGTTTGAAAATTCTGAACGGTACATCTCGTTTTCCTAGCTCTAACATGAAAACATACGTCTCTACCTCTGGATCAAGCATAGTAGACTACCTCCTCTCCTCATCTCTTGATAGTTCACTCATTTCAGCATTTGAAGTTTTGGATCAACAACCTGAATCTGATCACACTCCTCTACTGTTCTCACTATCCTTGTCTAGCTCATTTGCACCTTACAAGTTGAAAGGTTTTGATGGGAGCAACACTACCTCTAGACTTCGTCTTGATCACCGGAAAAGACATCTTTATCAAACTTCTCTAGAGAATTTGATATTTATTACACAGTGGAGCCACAATCTTCACCAAGTCTTGATCCTTCAGCTTTGATGTCCTACGTTGAGCAACTTTACTTCTCTCCACATGCACCATGTATGCCACAAAGTGAAGGACTACCGCAGACCTTTTCAATGGACGAAGTACGACATCAGCTCAGTAGGCTTGCAAGTGGAAAATCTGAGGATCTAGAAGGATTTTCTGCAGAGCTACTACAATGGGGAGGTGATTCTGTCATTCCTATACTTACCAAGCTTTTGAATGATGCTGTTGTACATGGTTTCTCTAAGAGTTGGTTCATGCGCAAAGTGATTCCCATCCACAAGTCGGGCAAGAAGGATGATGTTACCAACTATAGAACTATCATGGTGGGCAACATCTTTGCCAAGTTGTATGGGAGCTTGCTAGAGAGAAAACTCAGTGTTTGGGCAGAAGGATCCAATGTGAGAGCTCGTTCACAAGCAGGTTTTCGTCCTACCTTTAGCACCATTGATCATATTCTTTGTCTTCGTGTTACTTGGGAGAAGTCAAAAAGAAATTATAAAGCTCTCTATGCTGCTTTTATCGACTACACAAAAGCTTTTGATAGGGTGCCTAGGAAGCTCTTATGGGACAGACTTGTTGCCATTGGTGTTCCTAAAGACATGATGGCAGCGGTTTCTAAACTCTATGAACGAGTTTATGTGAAGCTTACCTCGACACAATCAAAGGAGATCTTTAGCACTATTGGAGTCATTCAAGGTTGTCCTCTCTCCCCTACTCTATTTGGTATTTTCATCGATGACGTGGAGAAATGTCTTGCTGAATTTGGAGGAGAAGGTGTGAAGTTGAGAATCTATATCATTCAAGCATTGATTTATGTTGATGATATCATCCTTCTATCACGTGATCCTTTGAGTTTACAACGACATTTGGATGCTCTTGAGGTCTTTTGCAATGGAAGTGAACCTTTCGAAGTCCAAGGTGATGGTGGTGGGTTCAAAAGTGCGCCATTCTTTTCTCTACAAGGGTCAAGTTTTACAACAAGTGGAGAGTTACAAGTACTTGGGCATTGACTTCTCTCATAACTACAGTTGGGCTTTGTGCATTCATAAGAGAGTTGAAGCTGGTTACAAAGCTTTGTACTCTCTATTGAATCGTTGTCGATGTGTTCATCTCTTAGCATGGGATTTGAGAAAGTTTCTCTTCAGGAGTTTGGTTTTCCCTGTGATACTTTATGGTGTTCAAGTGTGGGGACCTGGTGCAAGGAAAGGAGCTTGGGAACGTATCGAGAAGGTTCAAAAAGTGTTCTTACAAGTGGAGCTTGGTGTAAGATGCCAAACACCATATGCTATGCTCCTTGCTGAATCTGGTTGCTTATCCGTGGAAGCAGAAGCTCTTTACTTGACTATCATTTATGTCTCAAGAGTGAGATCTCTTGGAGAGACGAGATTACCTTGTCAAGCTCTAAGAGCTACATTCTCATTTGGTTGGTATGCTGATGTGGTGGCTTGGTGTGGAAAATGGAACATTTTTGAGCGTGATTTTGACCTTCCACCTATTGCTCTTCGGGAGTTGATTCAGAAAAAGTTTTTACATGCTATATGGTGTCAACCCAAGACCAAGATGGCTTACTATCAGCAGCATGTCAACCCCATGTTGGTGTATTGTGAACAAGAGTACCTCCGAGCACCTATTTCAATCTCTCTTCGACATATCATTGCTCAGCACCGCACTAGCTCTCATAGACTTAGCATTGAGGAAGGACGTTGACTAAACATTGTTAGGAGTGAACGGCTTTGTAGACTTTGTGATTTAGATCAGATAGAGGATGAGGATCATGTATTCATTGTATGTCCCTTGTATGATGAGATTAGATGTAGATATAAGATAGTTGCTAGTGATTTCTATACACTTTTACAGATGTCAGCTCTCCCACTAGGGCTTTATATTAGAGATATAGTTTCTTGTCGTACCAATGCTCTTTGCATTGATACGATCTCCTTGGGTTTCCTAGGCTCACATGCTGACTTTGTATTGTTTTTTTTTCTGCCTTTTGACTCTTTGGGTCTTCCGGGCTTGATATTCATTCATTCATTCATGAAGAGAATATCATCCAACCTCATCATGTCACTCTGGTGTCGACTTCGACTCTTGGTTTAACCACAACGATAGCATCTACACCATCACAACTGGTGATCGCTTCAACGTCAGCTCCTACCCCAACAATGGTGCCAAGATCATTTGTCCTTATAGCGATGTCTACTGCCATCTCTGATTTCCATGCTGAGTTGAAGAGCATCACCGATACTCTTGCGGATCTCAAGATAAACGTGGTGCAGTTACGAGAATGGAGGAACAAAGGTGGAGGAGGAGGTCAAAGCGGTTACGACAACAATCTCAACCGAGGAAATCAAGGTAACTTTGGAGGCAACCAAGGTAACTTTGGAGGAATCACATGCTGGACTTGTGGAGGTTCTCATTTCCAATGAAACTGTCCTAATAACGGAGCAAGGGGTGCTGAAGCTGTCAGAGTGAATGTTGGTGGAGGAAATCCATCACAAGCACGAGATAAAGGAGTGGCTACCATCGATGTAGTGCGAGATCCCATCTATGAGAAAAGAGAGAGCTCGAACTCATCTCATGCTGGAGCTTTTAGCTCAAGAAAAAAAATGAACTCGATTTTCTGATGAACCAGTTTTCATGGAGGAGTCACCAAGTAAAAGTACTCGCTCGAGTACTGTTTCAAGTGCACCAGAGCCAAGAAGGAAGTTGGGGATGACGGATTTCACTATTTCATCTTCTCAAGTGATTGCACTCAACTCTAGTTTACGAAGGGAACTCAGAGGAGGACTGAGTTTTAAGAGAAGCAAGAAGAAGAAATCCAAGAGTAAGACATCAAAATCTGTGGGAGTTGGTGTGATGGATGTGCATGCTTCAGAGGTATGCACTAGGGCTTCAAAGATTGAAGTCAGATTGAATGATCACTACGTCTCTGACATACTGGTGGATGGAGGGTCGGCTGTAAATGTCATATCGAAGAGGTTGATGAAGAAGTTGGAGATGGAACCAACTCGCACGGCTAACATTGTCGTGGGAATGGCTAACAAGCAACGGGTAAGACCTCTTGGTGTGTTAGAGAATGTGGTTGTGTATGTGTTGGGAGTTCAAACATTGATGTCCTTTCAAGTGTTAAAGGATTCTAGTTATGATTTGCTCCTAGGTAGACTTTGGTTGAGAGCTGTGCGCACCACAGATAGGTGGCACAAAGGATATTTACGGATTGGATCTAGAGATCATAGAGTGATAGTACCTCTCTCGGGTGTTGGATTTGTGACTTCTGACTTTGATAGATCCACTAGTGACTACTGAGAATCTGATACGGAGGATGATCAGAGTGTCTCAGAAGTAGATACCGGAGATTCTTACGATCAAGAATCCTTATCTGAGGACGAAAGATTTGGTCAAGATGAATCATTACATCAGCTTAGTGCTATTGACTTGTTGCTTCGACCAACAGTGGAGAAAGATCTTGACAAAGAAGAGTTGAGTGAGGTAGAGATTGTGAGAAGACTCTCTACCCTGAAGTTTGGTATCAATGTCACTTAAGAGAAGAAAAGTAGATTCTTAGATATATTTCAAAAATATATCCATGTGTTTGCTTTCAGCTACAAGGATTTGAAGGAGGTGACTCTAGAGACTCATCGGATCGAATTGGAGGAGAACTTAAGATCTGTTTGACAGAAGCAGAGAAGAGTCAATCCTACAACGGCAATGATGGTCAAGGAGGAGACAGACAAGTTGAAGGAGGCAAGTTTCATCTAGGAGGTGAAGAACTCAGAAGGGGTTTCACCCATTGTGATAGTCAAGAAGAAGAATGGTAAGCTACGAGTGTGCATAGACTATAAGAAGCTGAATGCAGTTACCAAGAAGGATTATTATCCTCTACAATTTATAGATGAGATTTTGAGAAAAATTACTGGTCATGAGTGGTACAGCTTTGGTGATGGTTATAGTGGGTATAACCAGATCAAGATAGCACAGGAGTATCAACAGTTGACTACTTTCACTACTCCTTGGGGAACATTTGCACTTCGGGTGATGCCATTCGGACTGTGTAATGCTCCGACCACGTTTCAGAGGTTCATGAACAAAGTGTTTGAACCATTCATAGGGAAGTTCGTTCGTGATTTCATTGACAATTTCTGTGTGAACAGAAGAAAGGAAGACCACTTTGATCATGTGATCAATGCAGCGGTTGCAGCAAGCCAACGCTTCTCTAAATCCAGAGAAGTGCATCTTTGGTTGTGAAGAAGGTCTGTTGTTAGCACACATCATTTCCAAGAATGAGATTGCGCTAGATCGTGAGAAGGTGAAGGCTTGACCGGGCAAGAGAAAGAGTCAACTTGACCGGTGAAGGCTTGACCGGGCTTGATATTCATTCATTCATAGCCCACTCCTCTGAACCTCTTCAAAAAAGCTGCCTTCAGAGTAGCCCAAGCGGCCATTACGAACCCATCATCCAACATTTTACTCATCCACTTCCTTCCCTTCCCTACGATCAAACTAGGAAATACATGGAGTCTGTCGACATCTGAGTCTTCCTTGTTGGAGCGAGAGATGGTCTCGAACATCGTGATGAAGTCGTCCGCGTCATCATCATCGTCGTATGGATGGTACTTCTGTCGAGTGTGGGAAGCCATGTCGATTGTCGGCTGGTGCGACTGTCAACTTCTTCCTCCCTCAAGCCCAAGTGGTGGAGATGGTCTTCTCAAAGGTCCAGGCCTGTTTGAATCACGAAGGTCGTCTTCTGAGTCAGAGCTATTGTCGCTATCGTCTTCTGAGACGTCTGGAACAATCTCCTCTAGTCTTTCTTCACCTTGAGAAGCCTCTTCCGTACTTGGGAAGACGTCTTTCGAGTAACCAGTACCAAAATCTACTTTGTACACGTGATCATCCGATTGGCTTTTGTCTTCTCCAAAGATTATGCTCGAGATGGAAGGCTCTTCCAACTCTACTGATCGGATCTTCTTGAGCTCTTCTTCTTTTCTTTGGTGTCTCAGGGATATCCGCTGCTCTCTAGAAGCGGTTCGCTGGGGTGAATATACCCACTCATGATCTTTACCCGTGCGTCTTCTGCTTTTTCCTCTGGTCGGAGGCATCCACCAGAGTGCTGAGAAGAGATGTCTCTCTTCTTCTAATACTAGATCCGGCAGATTGAATGTCTAAACAACCGATCACAGGTTCGGAACGTCTTCTTCTCCTGCTTCCTATTGTACTCACTGCAGTCTTCCAAGATCGAGTCTTCCAAGAAGCTCTTGGAAGCGGGGAAGCGGTTCCTTCCAGTTCCCCCTGATGTATCTTATCAGCTTCTCGTCGCGGTTCCTGTCTTCTAGCAAGATAGAGCCTTACAACACATTCAACTACAATCAAAGTTAGTTCGAAATGAAACTAACTACTGACACATAGATCCAGGAAGCTTAGAACAAAAGTTACTAAGATGAAATCCCGATAGCGGCGTCAAAAAAATGGTGCTCACTATATGTAGTGTCGCGGGATTACTCCTTTCGGCCATTTAGTATACAAGATATCGTTCCCACAGAGGATTTGCACAAGTAACGTTGCTCTAAGTTCTAAGATCTGTTCAAACACACAAACACACGGGTTTTGCCTAGAAATCTCGTCTTCTCACAAAATCATGCGTCTTCCAGATACGCCAAAAGGTGCTCTGGATCTAACCAAACAACTATTAACAACATAACACACAACTATTCACAGAGAAGCTCGGGAAGACGCTTCCTGCTTCCAGGTCACTTCTTCCAGTCTTCTCAGTACCGTCTTCCCGAAGCAATTCTCGGCTTCTAGTGGTTCAACTCGACTTCTCACACCTCCAGAAGACTGCTCTTGCTTCGCAGAAGTCGACTAGTAACGACTCTTACACCTTACTCTCTCTCTCACACATCCCAACGGATTAGATTAATCACATGGTGTATGCCCCTGTAGCCTTCCCAGGCTTTTGCCTACGGAAACGGTCTTCCTGCAGCACTACAACGACATTCACCTTCACGGAAGCTCAATAGAAGTCTCGGAAGCTCACTAGAAGAAGGTAAGAAGATGGGGAAGATGGGAGAAGATGGGGAAGAAGAGGAAATCCAAACAAGAGAAAAACAAGATGAAAAGGAGAAATTAAGATTCCGACAGGCTTCTAGTCCGGATTCTGACTAACAAGCCATCCCTGCTTGTAATAGTTTGAGGAGGAAGACAACAAACGTGCACACAGTTGCACCGTCTTCTACTTGAGGATGTCGTCTTCTGTTGTGAGAAGAAGGCTTCTTTCTTCTTCTCTCGCTGCTCCGACTACTCTGTCTTCTGGGATCTCTTACCCATAAGACCGTCCGTACGTAGATCCGAAGTGCTCCACTGGACGAGCCAAGCTGCGAATCTGCACAACTGCTGACAGTCACCGCCACTCAAGAAAAACGCTTCCCATGCACAATCGGGAGTGAATCCAAGAAAATCCACCACCCAGAAGACATGGACAAAGCTTCTACACTCAAATCAGCAATCCATTCTCCGAGAAGAAGTCACATTGGCATTGGGAAGCTCACTCCCTCTACTTCATGCTCATACTCCTCGACACACCAGTCTAGCCAACAGGACTGCACGAGGATGCCGTTCCCTATTCCTAAACTGTCCACTACCTCTATCTACATCTTCGAACCACTGCTGGTAACGAGCATCCAGACCCTTCCGGTATAATTTCGTATGTCTCTAACATCGGGTGTAGTGTGTGTGCGCACAGTACACACAACGTACCTAGTGCACCTCTCAAATGTGTACACTCCGTCTAATGTGCACAGTGTGTGATATGTGTGTGTACAACAGGAGTAATGTGTGTTCAAAATCCTACTCTTCGATCCTACTTATGCCTCTGCCACGAGGAAACAGATGGAACCACCACCAGGGAGAGAAAAGCTGCCCTTCCACATGCAAGCGGTTTCCTCTTCCTGTTCTTGCGCTTCCTACTCTGCCACATGGATGCCTAACTAAATTTACACTAGAACTGCCACTCCTAAGATAGCATGTTCGGTTCTTGCTAAGTTTGGAAATATCAACTTGTTTCCTATGTTTGCTACCTACTCTGATTGCTCGGAGGCAATCTCTACCTGATCTGCTCCTATTGGAACTACTAGCTCGGCTTCTGATAAGCTGGGAAGCCCTGCAATTACCTCGGGTGTCACTGAGGTGGCCTCCTCCTCATCGTTCGTCGTTGGCTCTGCTGTTGCTGCTTCGGCTTCTGCTTCTGCTTCCGCTTCTGCTTCTGCTTTAGAAGACGGAAGCGTCTTCTGGGAAGCTGGATCGACTTGTGCTTCTTCGCTCTTCTGAGGCACTAGTTCGACATTGGGAGCCATGGTGACCTCATAGGGGTTCAGGGAAGTCGCTTCTTCCACTCGGAATACCTAGGAAGATAGCTCTTTTTCCTGTCTTCCAGAAGACATCTTGTCTTCCGGGGCTTCTTCCGGAGTCTTCTCGGCTTCCAACGCTATCACTACCAAGTGGGCAGCGATGTCGAACTCCTCCTTCTCCAATTCGGATCCAGTCGATGGTGCTAGAGCTTGGGAAGATGCAGTTGCAGGTGGCGGAATCAAGAGAAGACCATAGAGTGTCTTCACTCCCTCTATCTGCCGATCCAAAACATGCTCTCCTTGCACTCTACAAACATCGCTCTGGACTCCTCGTCCCATTCTCTAGCTAAGGTAAGAAGCTTCCTACCCGCGGTGAAGTTGAATTTCTTCCGAAGCGCTTCCACCGACTGAGCTAGCATCCCTTGCGCACGAGCTTCCGCTGCTTCTCGCTGCGTCTTCTCGGCTGCAGTCTGCACTTCTGCGGCTTTCCGCAGTGTCCTCCATGTCGTCTTCTCCTCTGCAAGGGCGGTGATCTTATCCCGCACTCGCAGAACCTCCTGGTCACGCTGCTGTAAATGCTCTCGTGATGTGAATCATTTCACATAGTAAATGATCCACTTCTCTGTCAGGCGTTAGTCTCTCTGAGTGAAGTTAAGATTTCAGAAAAGTCCATTTTTAGAAGATATTATATATTTTGAGGCTTAGTAGGTTGATTACTCATGGGTTTTATTTGCATGTCGCCCATGCACGCTTTCTAGCTGATTTCAAGTTACTTTCAGGGCTGCGTGTCGTTTTAGGTAGTTTAGGTTTTACGCTGGCACTCTAGGGGGCTTGACGTGGTAGCTTATGAGTGTAGTTAAGTTTCTATATGGTTTAAGGCACAAAAAGACAACAAATGGAGCTATGAACTCTCATTGGTTAATTTTTGTTTTTTGTGTAACTCTAACTTTAGAAACAAAGCTCTAAAGAAGATGTCGAGCAATTGGTGAGGACACTGCAAAATCTGAGAGCACGGGGAGATAGAGCTCGTCGAGCCAAGCACTATCAGTGAAATTCTTGATCGATTTGGATCAATAAACAAGGAGTTATGTCAAATTGAAGTTCGGATTGTGCCAAAACTGCATCATTTTTGTTGGATTTGGGGTTTTGAGTGTCAATTGCAGCAGAATTGAGGAAATCGCTTCAAACTTTCGTGGTTGTGTTCACTGTCAGCCGGGTTACGACTGTCAAAAAAGTTTCAAGTGATTTGAGTTACTGAGTAATTCAAGGCGGCCGCTGAAGCAGAGGGGGTCTGTAAAGCTCGCAATCTAGAGCAGCAACTTCAGAGAACGAAATCTGGAGTTCTGTGTACAATCAGGAGGTCCAACTTCACAGGAGTGTTCAGCAAGCTGTGTACTGCAAATCCTGTAAGAAACTTCAAAATTGATCTCTTGTTATAGATCGAAATAGCTGGCTGGGTACCAAAAATTGTCATAATTTCTCTGTTCAGAAAATTTCTACTCATATCTTGGTGCTCTGAATTGATCTCAAGCTGAAACTTCGTATGTGTATCCAGTAGGACCTCATTGACATGTAGGAAAAGTTTTGAAGTCTAAACCTTCACATATTTCTCAATCTTGAGTGCCAAAGTTCACCGTCAGATCTTATCGTTGCTAGTTAAGCCTGAACTTTGCTTCCTGAACATATAAGAAGAGCCAAGAGACTTGTATGAGCGTTTTTCAGTATCACCTTGTAACCTGAAGCCTATCCTTTGAGCAAACCAGCCACAGCCAGGAGTCTAGTGCTTCCCTAAGTAGACTGAACACAACCTTCAAGTCATATCACAGCAAGAAGGTTCCGCCCTTCCCGAGGAAAACTCTCAACTCTACATCTGGTGCTTCCACTAAGAGCTCTTGGGATGATTGATTGAGAAGGTTGAGTTTATTACAAGGAGAAGAGATGGATCGCAAAGGCGCTGCTGCTGCTACTTCTTCGGTTGCTGCATCTACGTCTACTGCAGCACCTTCTGTAGCACCAGCGGCTACAGCAACACCTACATCTGGTCTGGATACGGCTGAGATTCTGAAGACGCTTGCGGCCCTGGTCCAACAGCATCCGATCGTTGGAGGGGGTGAGTTAAAGTCCACCAAGGCTTTGCAAGCTATTGTGAACAGATGTGGAAGGTTTGAAGATAGAGATATTTCTAGATATCTACGTGAGTATAGAGAAGAGATGGAGCTGGTTAGGGTTTACTGATGCTGAGATGATAGCAAGTTTTGAGTTAGCTGTCATTCCTGAGTTGCGGGACCAAGTTAGGGATGTACAGAAAAGAAATCTTGGAATCTGGATGAGTTTTGAGCGATCTCTTTGAGAGGAGTTTCTTGAGGAGGATTCAGAGAGAGTTACTAGAAGGACATTTCTAGACTTGGTTGAGCAGCAACCTGGTCGTATAATGAGCTTGAGTGAGTTGCTGAGTGAGTTTGATCAGAGATATCGATAACTTTCAACTCTAGAGCGAATAACCCTAAATGCTAGGAGAACAGAGCTTTTCTTGCAAGCTATCGATGATGCTACGGTAGATCAATTATGTTTTATGTTGGCCGATCGATCTGCTGAGGGAGGTGTTACTATGGATTGGGGGAGAGTTGAGGATGTTGTGGCTGTACTGACAAGACAGAGGAGGAGAAGAGTGGCTGTGAGAGGACGTCCGCTTGTAGAAGTGGCACTCCACCTTATGCTGCTCCTCAAGTACATCAGCCTTTGGCCCTTGCTCCCAGACCTGTTGTCCCAGCTGCAGTTCCTTTGATGTCAGTTGTGCCAGCTCCAGCACAAAGGGCACCTGTTCAGAGACATGCGGAGAACCATGGTCAACAGAACCAGATTGAAGACCTAATTCGGCAGATGCGAGAGTTGAAGGTAGAGTTAGCTGGATTGCAGAGAGAGCAGCCACCGGCACCTGCTGCTACACGTCTAGGAGGAGCTCCGGTTCGTAGATATATTTGGTGTGACAGTCCTGATCATTTCCGAAGAGACTGTCAAGAGCTCACAACTGCTTTGCGAGATGGTGTGGTTCGTATCAAAACGGTAGGCTGCATCTTTCTTCTACTGGAGAGCCGTTGAGCACGCAGTTTGGGCGAGGAGGCATGAGGAGTCTACCTTAGATTGCTGCGGCTGCAACAGCAATCGCGTTAATGGCACCGCTGGTAAATTCTGATGTATATGCTGGGCATATTGAGGTCTCTTCTAGTCCTACATTGCTAGATAGGACTGTTGAGAAGAATGTGGCTCCAGTTCCTTCTGAGATACTGAAGAGAGGAGCCGAGTCTATTCGTAGGGTCACAGGATGGGGAGATCTTGTAGATGCTGCTTCTATCAGAGCATTCTTGGATATAGATAGACACGTTCACTGGCAAGATGCTTCTGTGGAGGAAAAGAGGCGACGAAAAGTCTCTGAACTTGATACTGGAGTTCCTGAGGAGATTGGAGATAGACGGAGAGTCACAAGGAGACGAGCGGCTCTTCCTGAGGACATCCCGTCTACTTCTACAGCTCCTCCACCTGCACCAAGTCCTATGGAGGACGTGCAGAGATCCCAGCAGGAGCCAACGGCTGCTGGTAGGCGGTTTATTGCCCAAGAGAAAGAGAAGGGACCGGCTTACAAGTTGGCAGCTGATATTGAAACTTCTACTGATCTGAAGAGCATCTTGGAGCAGAGGATACTAGACGCGCGAATCAAGTTTTCTCTTTGAGAAGTTCTTGGTATTGCAAAGAGGAAGTTTCACGAACTGATCATCGACATCATCAAGCGCAAGAGACAGGTGATGTCCGAGCAGGTAGAAAGCCAAATGATAGATGTGATAGGAGCTTCTGTGAATGATGCAGAGTTTGAGAAGGTGCATTGTTAGGAAGTTGACGACAAGAGATACCAGCAAGAAGCGTTGGTTGCTGGTACCAACACTATTGAGTTCGATGATGAGGAAGCTGGCGAGGAGAGTCCAGCTACTGATAGTGATTTCAGAAGGAGACATTGGGCTCGTGCTACAATTGCTACACGAGTTTGTCTTGGAAGTTTGGGTGAACCTGTTGCTGCTTTAGTTGATCACGGATCTGAGATCAACATCATGTCACGGGAGGTGTACGAGAGAGATCAGTGGCTATCGAGCTGAACCATGGTTGGGTGTTACGTGCTGCAAACAACCATAAAGATGAGCTATATGGCACTTGTCCAAACGTGAAGGTGAAGATAGGTGATGTGGATGTAGATCAACACTTCTTCGTGCAATCTTCTGCTTCATATCTTGTGATTCTTGGTCAGTCTTATATCACTGCGGTTCGAATGGAGACCAAAGTGATGATGATGGATCTCATTATGCTAGGATCCGTAGTCCAGATGATAGACGTTCTGTGCAATTTCTGACCGTTCGTACGAACCACGAACGAAACCGGCAGACCTTGAGGGATTCTCCTATCTGTAGGAGTAAGGGTTTTCAAAAACCACTCTCGTAGGACGGGATAGCGAGAGTGAAGGATCTACTGCTACTATGATCCCGCTTGAGCAGCCTGAGGGATCACAGGAGGCTGATGGAGAGGCTGCCCAAGATTCAGAAAGTAATTGCACTATACATAGTTGGAAATCTGGTTTGATGGCTTTCAGTTTTGATGATTGGAGTGAGTTCACGCGGTTAGAGGATTTGACTGAGAAGAGTAGAAGGAAGATGGAGAGGTGTGCAGCAAATCTGCGTTGTACAGGAGTTCTGACGGAAGATGAGATGCTTTCTGGTGTTTATGAGGAGTTTGTAGGTGTACAATCTTTTGTTCGTTGGCTGGATGATGTAGATAGGTTGATGAAACAGATGGGAGGTAAGGTGGTGATCCTCATCCATTCTCATGAAGTCTATGAGGAGATTGACTCATACTTGCGATATCTTCCTCATCCAAGACTGGAGAATGGATAGAAGGATGCAGTCTGTTGGTGTGGCTCTCAGCAAGAAGCGGAAGTACACGCCAAGTATAAAGCTGTAGCGAGGAAGATGAGACATGTGGCGACCCAATTACTTGTTGATTCTTAGCAGCAGATGAAGTTTGCAGTTGCTGAACCTGTGCTTAGAGATCCTACACAGGTAGGACACAAGTTTACTCAAGAAACACTTGAGCAACTTCAGATAGGAGGAGGTGGCTTCTTGACTCAAGTGGAAAAACGAGCTTTTGAGCAGATGATAGTTAGTCATGGTAAGGCATTTTCTTTCTCAGCTGAGGAGATAGGTTGCGTGGATCTTAGTGTGATAGCTCCGATGGTTATCTTCATTGTTCCTCATGTACCTTGGCACTTGAAGCCGATTCCAATCCCTCGTGCCTTCAACATATGTAAAATCTGAACTCTATAACTCTCATAAGCCAGCATACATCCATCCAGTGATTATACATGTCTATAATGGGTATTCTTGAACCATCTATGGCTCCGTACTCTAGCCGATGGTTCACGGTACCTAAGAAGACAAGAGCTCTACGCTTCATCCAAGACTTGCAACCTGCTAACAACATCACGATTCGAAACGTCGGGACAGGACCTGTGGTTGATGAAGTAGTTGAGGCGTTTGCTAGAAGGTCAATCTATTCTATCGGAGATCTATTTTCAGGTTATGATCAGTTTCAGCTTGCTTTGGAGAGTAAAGACTTGACTACCATGCGTACACCTTTGGGATTGATGCGGATGTGTACTCTTCCTCAGAGTGCGACAAACTCAGTAGTCCATATGCAGAATGCGATGCACAAGATGTTGCGAGACTTTGTACCTGAGGTCACTATTCTTTTTCTGGACGATATCACGGACGGTTGGGCCGCTAGGTGTGCTGGAGGTACCGTTTAAGACCCTGGACTTTATGGAAAGTCCGCCCCAAGTCATCTTGTGACTTGTTCATGTTAAGGACTGACCTAGGCGGGTCTAGGTCGATACTTAGGATTGCTGAGTTTGATGATTAGGGAGACGGTCTGGCTCCGGTCCGAACCAAACTGAGATAAGATAAGTGGTGCATGGACGCTAACTTGTGATTGTGTTTGCAGGTTAGCGGTGTAAATTTCGTGACCTATTGAGCAAGAGCTTCCGCTGGCGCAACAAGGCGGTAGGTGCACAAAAAGTGGTATCAGAGCCAATGCTTCGGTGAGCGAGAACTTGAGGTAGCGGCTGAAGGCTGGACGCTTGAGGAGGGACGCGAGACACGAAGCGGATCAACGTTTCTAGGTGAACACTTGGAGCGATGGCCGATGTAAGATAGAGTTCTAAGAGGAAGATCAAGAGACGAGTGGCTAACACCGGGACCAGATCTACTAGAGCTAGCCCCAAGGTACAGTTAGGGGACGATAATCGACAACCTTCGCGTCAACGTCAAGGAAGCCCAATACCAGTTGCGGCACCAGTGCAGCAAGATGGAGTCTTGCCAATAGTGTCCAACGATTCAAGCGCGGGAAGTCAAGGAGCCTTGTACGCAGAACTCATCAAGATGATGAAGACCATGCAGGAAAGTATGGTCTCTAAGGATAAACGTATCGCTGAGCTTGAGGCAGGCCAAGGAAGTTCCTCGTCTACCAGAAAGTTTTGTAAGACGAATTTGCCGATCCCGTTTTCAGGTAGAGGACAAACTCGCAAGATTAAGGATTTCTTAACTGAGTTGGACTTAAACTTTGAGGCACAACAGGCTCAAGAGTCAGACAAAGTGAGAGCGGCGGTTACGTTCCTAAAGGATCATGCGCTTCTCTGGTGGACTGCATACAAGGATGAACATGCTCTGACCGTCTCGGCGCTTGGTTGGAAGGAGTTCAAAGTGTTGCTCGCGGGACGATTCACTCCGGAGTATCAAAGGATTCGGGATGGTGTCGAGCTAGTTAGGCTGAAGCAGACGGGGACGCTAAGTGCTTATGTACGCGAGTTCAGTGCTAAGCTGGATTCGTTCTCCAAGTGGACTGAGGAGACCAAAATATGTATATTTATTGGAGGACTCAAGTCTAGCTCGGAGAAGGCTCTCTTTCGGATGTCGGAGCTATCATCGACAAGTGTCGACTTTTGAAGCTAACGGAGCGAATTGAGGACGATGAAGTCCAGCAACAAAAACCTTTTCAACCACGCAGCACGGATAAGTTCCAGAAGAAAAACAAGGACTTCAAACGACAATGGGATGGGGGTGAGAAGGATCGAAAGGATTCTTCTGTCCCGGCAGCCAAGCGGCAGCAAACAGGAGCAAAACTAAAGAGGTAAACACCTCAAAAAGGCAATGGCGCTAAGTTTACTTGTTACAACTGTGGCGAGGTGGGCCATATTGCTAAGGGGTGCACGAAACCTAAGGTTAGTAACTGTAGCATGAATGCGTTTGTTGCAAAAGATTTGTTGGAGAGCCAGATGACTGTGACCTTGAGAACCACGAAGAAGACGTCGAGATTGATGTTTCTACAAGCCAAGTTTGCTAACCGTGATGTTACTTTTCTTGTGGGCACAGGAGTGAAGAAGTTGGACTTGTCTACCTCCAAGGCAGACAAGCCTATTCAAGTATGCTTTGCCAAGGGCAAGACGTACCAAACTTTTGAAGTAGCCTTGGATGTACGATTTGCGTGTGAGAAGTTGGAGTTCACAGAGAACTTCACGGTGTGCGAGATGGATGATATCTATGCGGTTTTGGAGAACACTTTCTTGGACAGGTTTGAAGTGGAACTTAGGCGGAAACCTTTAGAGTCAAAAGACGAAAGCTGGGAGTGAGGTTGATCCGAAAGACGCAGAAAATTGACGATTTTGCGATGAATTTGATCAAAGGCAAACAGATGGACTTCAACGATGGAGCCATGTGTTTGATGCGGGTTGCACCCGACCCTAAGGTTCGGCAGACGGACTCTAGGGGCATGAGATGATGGTTGGGTCGGTTCCAAGGCACGTTCCGGTCCAGACTTGGACGTCTGGACTTAGGAACGATGTAAGGGTTGGGGCAAGACTAGAGATCGAGTCGACAGGTTAAACCACCGTTCGGGAGCCTAGACCCAGACGGACATCACGGACGGTTGGGCCGTTAGGTGTGTTGGAGGCACCGTTTAGGACCTTGGACTTTATGGGAAGTCCGCCCCAAGTCATCTTGTGACTTGTTCATGTTTGGGACCGACCTAGGCGGGTCTAGGTCGAGACTTAGGATTGCTGAGCTTGATGATTAAGGAGACGGTCCGGCTCCGATCTGAACCAAACTGAGATAAGGTAAGTGGTGCATGGACGCTAACTTGTGATTGTGTTTGCAGGTTAGAGGTGTAAATTTCGTGACTACTGAGCAAGAGCTTCCGCTGGCACAACAAGGCCAGCGGGTGGCAGACAAGAGGAAACATCAGGAGACGCGACTAAACTTCCGAAGGTGCTCCGCGAAGTGATTAAGGAGTTTGAGGATGTCTTGACGTATGAGTTACCTGCTGAGTTATCTCCAAGGCGGGTGGTGGATCACAAGATCGAGGTCTTGCGAGGATCAGAACCACCTTCTAAAGCCCCTTACCGACTCAATCAGGTGGAACTCCTTGAGTTGAAAAGACAACTCGGTGAGCTATTAGCGCGGGGATATATTCGAACTAGCAAGTCACCTTATGGAGTCCTAGTTCTTTTCGCAAAGAAGAAGGATGGGAAGTTACGACTCTACGTAGATTATCGTGCACTAATAAGGTGACGGTGAAGAATAATCCTTTGCTAAGAATAGACGACCTCTTTGATAGGCTAGCGGACGCAAAGTACTTCAGCAAGATAGACTTGAAGTCAGGATATTATCATATCCGGATAGCTGACCCAGATGTTGAGAAGACCGCTTGTCGAACCAGATACGTATCGTTTGAATTCGTGGTGATACCATTTGGACTCTGCAACGCCCCTTCGACGTTCACTACATTGATGAACAATTTTTCGCGAGGAGATGGATGAGTTTGTCATCATTTACATCGACGACATCTCGATCTACTCCAAAACCTTGGAGTCGCACGCGGAGCAGCTAAGGGTGGTGTTGACGAAGCTGTGGGAGCATAAGCTGTTTGCCAACGTTGACAAGAGTGAGTTTGGTTTGGAGCGCATTAACTTCTTGAGACATGTCATTAGTGCAGAAGGAGTCGGCCTGGATATGCAGAAGGTGGACGTGATTGTGACTTGGGAGCCTCCGACTACAGTGAAGTGATGCGGCGATTCTTAGGATTAGCGCAGTTCTACCGCAAGTATGTGAAGGGGTTTTCAAAGATCACGAAGCCGTTGACGGACTGGACGGACAAAGACGCACAAGTAAGTTGGACCAAGGAGGTGGATGATGTGTTTCAGACGATCAAAACTATTTTGTCAAAGGCGTCAGTTTTGAAGCTACCGGAGTTCGACAGACCATTCGAGGTACACACGAACGCGAGTGACTATGCGATTGGCGGAGTGTTGGTGTAGGATGGAAAACCTGTAGCGTACGAAAGCAAGAAGTTATCTGGGACGGAGAGTCGATGGCCGACTCACGAGAAGAAACTGTTTGCGATGGTTCATTGCTTGAGGAAATGACGGCATTACTTGAGACTTCACAAAACCCAAGTGTATACTGATAATATTTCGCTCAAGTACTTTGAGATACAAGATCAGGTGACGTCAAAATAACTACGGTGGCATGATACCTTGGCGCTCATGAATGTGGAATTAATCCACAAAGCGGGAATGGACGCCTTGAGTCGCAAGGAAGAATATCTTCCATCGTCCACACAGATTTTGCGAGCTATGTAGTCAGACTTGGAGAGGCAAATACATGAAGGTTACATGGGTGACGACCAAACGAAGGAGTACTTGGAACGGCTCAAGCGAGGAGTGAAATTGCAGAACATGCAGTTGAGACATGGTTTACTCATGTTCAAGCAAAGTCGGGTTTATGTTGGCAAGGAAAACTTAGGACGAAGTTACTCAAAGAATGTCATGATGCGTCCTTATCGGGCCATAAAGGAGAAAAATCCACTTTAGCAGTAATAGCTAAAAAGTTTTATTGGCCCCACATGAAAGACGATGTTGCCCACTTTGTGAAAACATGCGTAACTTGTCAAGCGAATCGCGTTTCTTATGAGAAACAAAGATTGCTTCATCCTTTGCCGATTCCAGCCAGACCTTGGGAAAGCATAAGCATGGACTTCATTATCTCTCTGCCTGACTCAAAAGGATACAATGCAATCTTTGTGATAATTGACCGGTTTAGCAAACTAGCGAAGTTTACCCCGACCTTGGATACTGCAACAGCGTTCACGACTTCTCGGTTGTTCCTAGATACTTGGTGGCGCTCACACGGATTGCCTCAGAGTATTATTTCAGATAGAGACTCTAAGTTCACAAGTGTCTTTTGGAAACACTTGTTCTAAAAATTGGGGACCAAGTTAAAATTTAGTACCGCCTTTCATCCAGAAACAGATGGGTAAACAAAACGAGTTAACTCGATTCTGAATCAATACTTGAGGAATTATGTGAGCGCGGACCAAAGTGATTGGGCGGAGTGGCTCAGTCTTGCGGAGTATTGCTACAATTCCATGAAGCATTTGGCAACCGGCCAATAGTCTTTCTTGTTAGCTTACGGACGTGAGCCAGAAGGGTCTCTTGACTTGACTCTTGCAGGGAGTTCTACATCGGCACGACCAAGAACACGATAAACATCAGCTGAAGAGTTGGTGGCGGCAATGCAGCGGCGCGAGGAGCAAGTAAAGGAGAACCTCGAGAAGGCGCAGCAACGGTACACGAAGCAGGTAAACAAGCATCGGCGGCAAGTGAAGTTTCAAGTGGGCAAAAAAGTATGGTTAAGTACGAAAAACTTCACTCTTCATAAGGAAATATCGGTGAAGTTTTCATCAAAGTTTGCGGGACCTTTTTTTATTGTCAAGAATCCGCACGAAGATGTCTATACATTAGATCTTCCTCGCGAGTGGCAGTTGCATCCGACTTTTCATGTTTCTTTATTACAGAAATACTTCAAGGACGATTTGGGACCGGATCGCAAACAGGTACTCAGGCCTCAACCTGAAGTCGTGCAAGGCGAAGCAGAATATGAGATAGAGACCATTTTGCAATCGCGGCGCAAGTCTAACCGGATGGAATACTTGGTCAAATGGCGTGGCTACCATTTGAAGGAAGCAACTTGGGTGCCAGAGGAGGAGCTAACACATGCAAGTGAAGTATTGGATCTATTCAAGCGGAGACAAGGACAACAAGGGCATTAGCAAGATGAGGACATCTCCTTCCAGCGAGGAGTGAAGAAACGACAAACCATACGAGTAGCAACTTGAGGCGATTTGGACCGATGGATTTTGTAACTTTCTCTTGTATTTGGAAATAAAGACTTTGTTTCTTGAAATTTTGTCTAAATGTATTGATAGTGCATAGCTATGACTAGTTTTGATCAGATGTCTAGGATGTTGTCAAGAGGAAGAACGAAGCACACTCAAAGGAAGCGAGCTGGTTTGGATAAGTATCTAAATCAAACTAAGTCTTGATGTCAAAACTTAGGTTTGCCATAGCGTTGGTAAAGCAAGTATGAACTTTCATACTTATCTTGGGGCTTGGGGTGATCTTGCTTTGTGGTTTTCTACAAAGTAAACTTAGTCGCGCGTCTAAGTCAAATCAGGTTGCGACCAGAAAGTGAGTTTCGAGGGACCTCGTAAGTAGGTGTGAATACTTATAGTTAGCAAGTTAGAGTCTTAAGTAGAATGTTTAGAAATTGTCAACTAGTTTTGTTTAGGGTAAGCCAAAAAGGTAAGGCTTTTCTCGAGACTAGTTGAAATTTTCTAAGTGTTCTAGCGACAACTTAAGACTCAAGCCAAGAAGGGAATTGCGAGTTAGCTACTAGAATGCAATTTAGACGTCAAGGGGTTGGCTACCCACTTTGAACTTGGCGTTAACTTAAATATCATTGTTGATGAGGGCATCAACCTCCAAAGTGGGGGTGAGTGTCGCGACCCTCAATTCAATATCGGGCGCAGATGCGAACAACAGAACCCTAGCGGACTTGCGCTAGGTTGTGAACGTTACGAGTAGGACTTAACGGCTTGGCCGAGAAGTCGAGATTAGATGAACCCTAAGTGGTTCTCTGAACCAAGGTTGGAACCTTGGGTTAGGATTTGTATGGGTCCTCTTGGGGTAAACCCTTAGGTTTACCCCAAGAGGACCCATACAAATGCTGACCTAAGAGGGCGAGTTTAAGAACGGACTGAAACATGAGTCTAAGACATAGGTCTGAGACGTGGGTCCGAGATGCAAACGGACCGTGATTCGGACGCTGGTCCGACCACAGGGTTCGAGTTTGGGTCTGGACCACAGGTTTCCAAAAAATGACTAAGTGTTGGAGCTCCAAAGACGTTTTAGGTCATGGACGGAGCTCTACGTAAGATCTCGAGGCGAGTGAGGTATCATTGGAAAAGTCTCGACAAGAGCTTTCCACTGATATGTAGAACTCCTCGAACTGACCTCCGAGCTGAGAATTATGACCGAATCACAATCGGATTGTGATATAATTTTCAGGGACCAAACAGGAGGACGGGACCGCTGATCCCCAGAAGTATATATGAGGGGGGCTCGATGCCTGGGTGGGCCAGGACGAGTCACCTGACCCCAAGGTTCGGCGGATGGACTCTAGGGGTATGAGGTGATGGCTGGGTCGGTTCCAAGACACGTTCCGGTCCAGACTTGGACGTCTGGACTTAGGAACGATGTAAGGGCTGGGGCAAGACTAGAGAACGAGTCGGCGGGTTAGACCACCGTTCGGGAACCTAGACCCAGACGGACATCACGGGCAGTTGGACCGCTAGGTGGGCTGGAGGCACCGTTTAGGACCTTGGACTTTATGGGAAGTCTGCCCCAAGTCATCTTGTGATTTAAGTGCTCATGTTTGAGACCGACCTAGGCAGGTCTAGATCGGGAGTTAGGATTGCTGAGCTTGATGATTAAGGAGACGGTCTGGCTCCGGTCCGGACCAAACTGAGATAAGGTAAGTGGTGCATGGACGCTCACTTGTGATTGTGTTTGCAGGTTAGCGGTGTAAATTTCATGACTTACTGAACAAGAGCTTCCGCTGGCGCAACAAGGCGATAGGTGCGCAAAATGAAGAAGAAGATATGAACGAGGCTGAATAGCAATCACAGCTAGATCACAAGAGTGGAGAAACCAGTCTACAGATGGTATAGTCCTTCCAGGAGCATCCCAAGACCTAGTGATAAGCGAAGGTAAGAGCTTAAAGATTTCTGTTATAGTACAAGGAGAAGAGTTGGAAGTGTATCGTCAGATGTTGATCCATTACCAATATGTCTTCGCATGGACTGTGGAAGACATGAAAGGGATACTTGCACAGTGAGGAGAACATCGTATCAGTCTCATTGAAGGATCAGTACCTGTGCTACAGAGGCAGTACCGACTCAACCCAAAATACTCTTTGATGGTTAAGGACGAGATAGATAAGTATTTGAATACTGTATTATCTTTCATGTATTAAGCAACAAATGGGTAGCACCCATAGTAGTGGTACTTAAGAAGCAGGCAAGAAAAGGGTCTGTTAGGATTTCAGAAAGCTTAATGCAGCAACGAAGAAAGATCATCACCTTTTACCTTTTACTGATACTATTTTGGATCATGTATCTGGAAAGAAATGTTATAGTTTTCTGGATGGATTTTCAAAATACAACCAAGTGTCCATTAGAGAGCAAGATAAGGACAAGACTACCTTCACTACAGATTGGGGTACTTATGCTTATCACAAGATGCCTTTTGGACTATGCAATGCACCAGCTACCTTTCAGAGGATGATGACCTCAATTTTTCAAGATTATTTGCGAAAAGTTTTAGAGATTTTTATAGATGATTTTTGTGTTTTTGGCACCCGTGAAGAACATACAGCGTGTTTAGCCAAGACTTTTCAGAAGTGTAGGGAAGTCAGACTTGCATTACACCTTGAGAAGTGTTTCTTCGTGATGACTGAAGGAATACTTCTTGGAAATAGAATATCAGGCCGAGGCATAGAAGTAGATGTAGAGAAAGTTCGAGTAATACTCTCCCTGCAACCCCCTACTGACATCAGCGAGTTGAGAGCCTTCCTAGGACATGTTGGATATTACAGAAGGTTCATCAAAGATTACGCCATACTTGCTGCGCCACTGACAGAACTGCTGAAGAAGACAACAGAGTACCATTGGCACGAGAAGCAGCATGAGGCGTTTGAGACGTTGAAGAAGAAGTTGGCAGAAGCACATGTCATGCGACCACCAGATTGGGAGAGACCTTTTCAAGTGTATGTAGACACTTCTGCGTTTGCTATTGGAGTGGTGCTCACTCAGAAAGATGATGAGAAGAGAGACCACCCAATCTACTATGCGAGTAGACAACTTTCAGCAGCAGAAAAGAACTACACCACTACTGAACATGAATCGTTAGGAATGGTGTACTCAGTAAAGAAGTTTAGACATTACCTCCTTGGCTATGAGTTTTTTTTATGTGGATCATTATGCATTGAAGCATCTGGTACAGAAGTCAGACTTGTTAAGACGGATAGCAAGATGGATATTGTTAGTTCAGGAGTTTACCTTCATAGTTCAAACCAGACAAGAGATTCATCATGAGAATGCTGATTACTTGTCTCGGCTGAGGACGGGAGAACGAGTGGATACAATGATAGATGATTTTCCAGATGATGAATTGTTTCAGCTGACAGTAGCACCTGCTACGAAATACTATGATCTGTATAAATATTTACAGACTTTGCAGTGCCTAGAAGAAATGGATGCTCAACAGCGAACAGTCTTCATACATCAGGCGAGACCATACGAGTTGAAGAACGGGATACTGTTCAAAAGAGGACCTGATGAAGAACTTCGAAGATGTCTGGAAGTACATGAAATACCACAAGTGGTAGGTGCACTACACTCGGAACCTGAAGGTGGACACTATGCGCTGTGAAGAAGATCCTCTCAGCTGGATACTGGTGGCCAATGATGTACAAGGATGTTCATAGATCATCAAAAAGTGTGATAACTGTCAACGAGTGGGTAAGCTTACGTCAACCACTCAGTGATCGTTACACCCGATACTTCCATTAGCACCATTCGAGAAGTGGGGCATTGATTTTGTAGGACATATACAACTTGCAACACGCCGTACTAGAAGAAGGTACATTCTAATAGCTACTGATTATACAACGAAGATGGTTGAAGCAGCAGCTACCAAGAAAGATGATGCAGCCACTGTGGCTGAGTTTCTGTACACACAAATCATTACTCGATATGGATGCCCATTGGAGTTGATGAGTGACTGAGGTACACATTTCTTGAATAAGATGATAGAAGAACTGACAGACTACTTTGGTATAAAACACCGAAAGACGACACCGTACAATCCAAAAGCTAATGGATTGACGGAGAAGTCTAATGGAATGTTGTGCAAGATTCTGAACAAGGTGACAGTGAATCATGCATATGATTGGGATACAAAGTTACCGACTGTCTTGTGAGCGTTTCGGAATGTAGAAAAGATAACGACCCGCCAGACACCCTTTTTCCTAACATATGACATGACACCGATCATGCGAGTTGAATTTGATGTACCTACTTACAGAATCTTATCTGAAGATAGATTGTAAGTGGAGGAGAGCCAACTGTTACGACTCAAGAATCTGATGACACTTGAAGAAGACCATGAAGAGTCTAAACGACTAACGGAGATTATTCAAATGAAGCGGAAAGAGAAGCACGATAAGAAGATCCGCAAAGTGGACATCAAAGATGGCGATTTAGTACTGATGTATGACAGTAGGTACACTAAATTTCCAGGGAAGTTACACTTACGTTGGAAGGCTCTTATAAAGTAACGCGTAGTAATGATTTGGTTCAGTTGGAAGAACTCGATGAAACATTGTTAGCCACCCGAGTCAATGAGTGAAGAATCAAGAGACACTACTCTAAAGTGTTCGCGGGGTTGCTTCACAATTGAGAGGGGGAGTATGTGAAGCCTTGATTTTTCGTTTTTGTTTATTAATTGATTAGTTGTAAAGTAAATAAGAAGAATATGTGATAAAAGATAAAAGATATGAGTAGAATAGTGTTAATTAGAAGTTTAGTGAAGAATCTCTATTCTGAAAGAATCTATCGAATCTATGGAGACACTTGAGAGATGACTTCCTCATAGTTGAATTCCTCGGGCGAAGAGCTTTCTAACGATATGTTGTGCGAGGCAAATGGATGCTGAACGACGAAGTTACAGCAGGTTGAAGATATGACGAAGATGAGGAAGAATGACTTCGTCGTACTGCGAACGCCGAAGAACCTCAACCAAAGCTGAACAAACCCTAACTTCGGCACGTGTGGAGGAGCCATCGCGAGATATAAGTAGGAGAATTCAGGTCATTTGTCTTATTGTCAAACAATATTTGAAGAGGCGGAGCCTAGTGCATTCTCTTACCTACGAAGTACAATGATTTCGTCGAAGTGAGCTAGCGATGAGGAAGCGAGTTACTGGCGAAGAAGCTGTCTTCTTCGTATCTTGTTGCAGCTATCTTCGATACATGCGAGGGATGCAGACGTCCAAGCCGCCGAGGCTCCGAGCACTAGATGTCAACCGAGCAGGACTTCGCTGCTATGAGAAGGAGCTGTAGGAGATGGGCTTGTCGTTCCTCCTACTTCCTTGGTGGGGAATGGTTTCTTCGAAGCTGGTGCACGAACTGAAGGTGTGCAGACAGCATCAGGCGGATGAATCATATGGGAGGCTTTGCAATTGGACCGAGACGCACTGGTCACACGTTTTGGAGATAGACGACGTAGGCAAGGAGGGCGATCTTCTTTTCGACAGTTCTTCAGCAAGAGCCTCGCCCGAAGCTGTGAAGAACTTCCCTAAGTTGTTCAAGGAAGTACCGCAAGGGAAGAATGGTTACAGAACTAGCGACTATCGCAACCCGAAGAAGTGAGAAGTCGCTGATGCGATTATGGCGATCTTTCAGCTGAGGAGGACGACTTACATGTCCAACTGGAAGATCAACTTCATCGAGCAGCTCTTCGCTAGGAAAAGAGCACATTGGACGAGGATCATCCACCTCCATGTACAGAAGTTCTGGACGGAAGAAGACATGGTCTACATCGGAGCATTCGTCTCAGTCTTCTACATGGGTATGAGACTACTGTCGGACGAAGATCAGAAGAGGTTAGGTTTCGACGCAGCAGCCGCCGACGAGTTCGAAGTTGAGCCGACTCCAGTTAGGGATGTACAACTGGAGAGGTTCTTTGACAAAGTTGCCGCCGAGGATGCAGCAGCCGAAGCAACTACAAGTTTGACCGTGGCCGCAGTAGAACCTCAGAAGGAGAAGGTACCTGAGATAGTAAACTTGGATGAGGACGAAGATGTCGCCGAAGTATCTCCGTCGATCAGACGAAGCGGGAGGAAGAAGATCTTAGAAGAAACTCCGAGGTCAGCGCAGAAGTCCCGAAAGAAGATGAAGATGATAAGGACAGTCTGCGCCAAAGGCGAAGAAGTCGAGGTTGACACCGAAGAAGAGAGTACTCCTCAGGAGGAGAAGAAGAAAGAAGATACACCGAAGACCACTATTTCTTCGTCGACAATCAAAGCAGTAGAACAACTGGGTTCTTCGGTAAAGTACATGCAGGATGTAGTCGTACCGTTGCTCTACGTCTTAGAGAGTAACCGCGGATCTTATGAGGAAGTCGTCGGGAGGAAGTTGAACTTAGCAGAGTTAGTTCAGACGATGCACTTCGGACGAGGAAACTAGCTACAAGAGAAAGAGAATTTATGCGCAGTAGTTCTCGAGGCGAAGAAAGAAGTAGCGGCGAAGACCGAAGAAGCCAAAACCTTGACTTCGGAGCGTGAGGAGGTACTTCGTCAGAAGTTGAAGCAAGGAAAGGAACATGAGAAGATTCTTTCTCTTGTAAAGAAGGAGTTAGATGAGATGCGTCAGCAGAGAGATCAGAATTAAGACATCGTCGCAAAGATGACCAAGGAGATTGAAGATCTGAAGCGGCGATGTGTGAAGACCGAGGAGTAGGCATCACAACTTCGGAGTAGAGTCGAGCCAACCTTGAAGAACTACTTCGTCATAGATTTGGATTTTTTGGGGCTAACATTTCTTCGGCAGATTCGACAGGAATTAGGAGCAGCAGATGTAGAGGGTTCTTCGGCGAAGAACCGAGTAGCTAGATTGGGACAGAGAGTAGTTAGAGAACTTAGAGAGGTTAGAGCGACTGTTGAGTTCTCGGTTAGCGAGATAACTAGGGAGTTAGCGATAGGAGCTGGTGTTGTTCCTGGTGTCATTTCGGACACAGGACCTTCAATCCGACGGACCAGATGTACACCCGACTTCTTAGGAAGAAGATCCGTCATCTTCGGGGAAATCTGTATATAAGCGTTATGTTGTTCGTGCTCAGTATCTCTATGTGTTTGTTATTTGGATTTTCTATTTCTTGAGTTTACGAAGCCATTGTGTTTGTCAACTTCGGAGATTTATCTACGAAGTATCGTAGTTTGTTGTGGTAGGAATTAATCTGGGTGCCGACGACCTTGCTGTTTGACATCCAAAATCAGAGTAAGAGTTTGAGGTGAAGTCTGAGAATAGACCAGCATCTGCGAGGTTAGTTTACTACGAAGAAGTTTTTGGACGAAGTTGACTTTGGAGAAAGTTGTTCTTTAGTGAAGACACTTTGGAAGAAGTTGAACCTTGTACTTCGGCGGAAGAAGAGTCTTCTTCGCTAGAGTTTTCCGAGAGCAATAGTAGTAGAAATAACTTAGTGTCAAGATACTTAGCATTTATGGTGTTAGAGGCTACTTAGTAGCACTTCAGCAGTACTTTTTTGTTGTGACATGTACCTCTGTGGTTTTGTTTCTCTGTTGTTTATCTTTTCTTGAGGTCCCTGACCTGTTCAATACCTGTTATGTTGTTTGTCAGGATTATCAACTCTGTCTTGTTGGATAGATCTGAGTTTGATCTCTACCGGGACTGATTTCTGCCCGTGAGAATAAAAGACAACCATAAAAAATCACCTTTGTCACATGTTTATTACTTTTAGATGATCTTTACTTGCATTTCTGTGGGTTCGATCCTTAAATTATTACTTTCGAGCATCTTTTGGTTTTCTTGTGTGTTACAGATAGACTTGTTACCATTGGTGTTCCTAAGGAGATGATGGCAGCTGTTTCAAAACTCTACGAACGTGTTTATGTCAAGTTTACATCAGCACAATCAGAGGAGATTCTCAGCACCATTGAAGTGATTCAAGGTTGTCCTCTCTCTCCTACTTTATTTGACATCTTCATTGATGATGTGGAGAGATATCTTGCTGATTTTGGAAGAGAAGGTGTGAAACTTGGGGTATATATCATCAAAGCGTTGATTTATGCAGATGATATCATTCTTCTATCACGTGATCCTTTGAGCTTGCAACAAAATTTGGATGCTTTGGAGGTTTTTTGCAGCAACACGCAAATGGAAGTGAACCTTCTGAAATCCAAGGTGATGGTAGTAGGCTCTAGAGCTTGTCACTCTTGTCTCTACAAAGGGTAAGCTTTGAAACAAGTTGAGAGTTACAAGTATTTGGACATTGACTTCTCAGATAAGTATAGTTGGGCTAGATGCATTCAGAAGAGAGTGGAAGCTGGTAACTTTTATTCTCTTTTGAATCGTTGTTGACGTGCTCATCTTTTAGCATGGGATCTTAAGAAGTTTCTCTTCAGGAGTTTGGTTCTGCCTGTGCTACTCTATGGTGTTAAGTATGGGGTGCTGGAGCAAAGAAAGGAGCATGGGAGTGTATTGAATGAATATCAAGCCCGGAAGATCCAAAGAGTCAAAAGGCGAGAGAAAAAACACAATACAAAGTCAACATGTGAGCCTAAGAAACCCTAGGAGATCGTATCAATGCAAATAGCATTGGTACGACAAGAAACTATATCTCTAATATAAAGCCCTAGTGGGAGAGCTGACATCTGTAAAAGTGTATAGAAATCACTAGCAACTATCTTATGTCTACATCTAATCTCATCATACAAAGGACATACAATGAATACGTGGTCCTCATCCTCTATCTGATCTAAATCACAAAGTCTACAAAGACGTTCACTCCTAACAATGTTTAATCAACGTCCTTCCTCGATGCCAAGTCTATGAGAGCTAGTGTGGTGCTGAGCGATGATATGTCGAAGAGAGATTGAAATAGGTGCTCGGAGGTACTCTTGTTCACAATACACCAACATGGGATTGAATTGCTGCTGATAGTAAGCTATCTTGGTCTTGGGTTGAGACCATATAGCATGTAAAAACCTTTTTTGAATCAACTCCCGAAGAGCAATAGGTGGAAGGTCAAAATCATGCTAAAAAATATTTCATTTTCCACACCAAGCCACCACATCAGCATACCAACTGAATGAGAATGTAGCTCTTAGAGCTTGACAAGGTAATCCGTCTCTCCAAGAGATCTCACTCTTGAGATATAAATGATAGTCAAGTAAAGAGATTCAGTTTCTACGGATAAGCAACCAGATTCAGCAAGGAGCATAGCATATGGTGTTTGGCATCCTATACAAATCTCCACTTGTAAGAACACTTTTTGAACCTTCTCAATACGTTCACAAGCTCCTTTCCTTGCACTAGATCCCCACACTTGAACACCTAAAGTATCACAGGCTCACACAAGAAAACCAAAAGATGCTCGAAAATAGTAATTTAAAGATCGAACCCACAGATATGCAAGTAAAGATCATCCAAAAATAGTAAATATGTGACAAAGGTGATTCTTTATGATTATTTTTTATTCTCACGGACAGAAATCAGTCCCGGTAGAGATCAAACTCAGATCTATCCAACAAGACAGAGTTGATAATCTTGACAAATAACATAACAAGTACAAAACAGGCCAGGGACCTCAAGAAACAGATAAACAACAGAAAAACAGAGCCAATGAGGTAAATGTCGCAACGAAGAAGTACTGCTGAAGTGCTACGAAGTAGTCTCTAACACCATAAACGCTAAGTATCTTCACACTAAGTTATCTCTACTAGTACTGCTCTCGAAAAACTCTGACGAAGAAGACTCTTCTTCCGCTGAAGTATAAGGCTCAACTTCTTCCAAAGTGTCTTCACTAAAGAACAACTTCCCCCAAAGTCAACTTCGTCCAAAAACTTCTTCATAGTAAACTAACCTCGTAGGTGCTGGTCTATTCTCAGACTTCGTTGTAAACTTCTTACTCTGATTTCAGGTGTCAAACAGCAAGGTCTTCGGCACCCAGACTAATTCCTACCACAACAAACTATGATACTTCGTAGATAAATCTCCGAAGTTGACAAACTTCGGTCTACTCTCTGTCCTAACCTAGCTACTCGGTTCTTCACCGAAGAACCCTCTACGTCTGTCGATGCTAACTCTTGTCTAATCTCATGAAGAATCGCTAGCTCAGAAGTATCTAAATCTGTGGCAAAGTAGTTCTTCAGCGTTGGCTCGACTCTAGTCCGAAGTTGAGCACTCTACTCCTCGTTCTTAACACATCGTCGCTTTAGGTCTTCAATCTCTTTCGTCATTTCTGTGACGATGTCCTAGTTCTTGTTCCGCTGGAATCGCATCTCATCTAACTCTCTCTTGACAAGCGAAAGAGTCTTCTCATGTTCTTTTCCTTGTTTCAACTTTTGCTGAAGTACCTCGTCGTGCGCCGAAGTCAGGTCTTTGATTTCTTCGGGTTTTGCCGTTACTTCCTTCTTCGCTTCGAGAACTACTGTATGTAGGTTCTTCTTCTCTTCTAACCACTTTTCTCGGCCAAAGTGCATCGTCTGAACCAACTCAGCCAAGTTCAATTGGCGTCCAACGACTTCCTCGTAAGTTCCTCGGTTACTCTCTAAAGCATAGAGTAACGGTACCACTACCTCTTGGAGATACTTCACCAAAGAGCTGAGTTGTTCGACCTCCTTGATTGTCGAAAAAGTGACCTTCAGTGTATTACCTTCCTCCTTCTTCTCTTGAGGAGTACCCTCGTCTTCGGCTTCTTCGTTTTTAGCTTCTTCGCCTTCGGCACAGACCGTTCTTGTCATCTTCATCTTCTTCTTCGACTTCTGCACAGACCTCGGGGTCTTCTCTAAGATCTTTTTTTTCCCACTGTGCCTGACTGGTGGAGGTACCTCAATGACATCTTCGTCCTCCTCTAAGTTCACCGACTCAGACGCCTTCTCCTATACTGCCTCTGATGTAGTTGCGGTCTTGGCTGGTGCTTCTCGGCCGCTGCATCTTCGGCGGCTACTTCATCGAAGAACTTCTCCAGTTGCAAGTCCTTAACTGGAGTCGGTGCTACCCCAAATTCATCATCCTCGGCCGCTGCATTGAAACCTAACGTCTTCTTGTCTTCGTTTGGCAGCAACCCCATACCCATGTAAAATACTGAGACGAGGGCTCCAATGTACACCAGGTCTTCTTTCGCCCAGAGCTTCTGTACATGCAAGTGGATAATCCTCGCCCAATGTGCTCTTTTCTCGGTGAAGAGCTCCTCTATGAAATTAGTCTGCCAATTTGACATGTACGTAGTCCTTCTTGGTCGAAAGATCGCCATTATCGCATCAACAACTTCTCTCTTCTTCGGATACGATAGTCACTTGTTCTGTAACCGTTCCTCCTCTGAGGTACTTCCTTGAACAACTTGGGGAAGTTCTTCACAGCTTCGGCCGATGTCGCCGACGAAGAACTGTCAAAAAGTATGTCATCTTCCTTGCCTGCATCGTCTATCCCCAAGACGAAAGACCAGTGTACCTCGGTCCAGTTGCACGGCCTCCCATATGATTCATCCGAAGGATGCTGCTGCGTGCACTAGCTTCGAGGAAACCATTCTCCACCAAGGAAGTAGGAGGAACGATAAGCCCATCTCCTCCAACTCCTTCTCATAGTGACAAAGTCCTGCTCGGTTGACATCGAGCGCCCGAAGTTTTGGTGGCTTGGATGTCTGCATTCCTCGCATGAACCAAAGTCCTAGGTTACCTATCTGAAAAGTTATGATGAGGTACGAAGAAAGAGACTTCTTCGCCACTAACTCACTTCCTTGCTGCTAGCTCACTTCCTCGCCGCTAGCTCACTTCGGTGAAGTCGAAGTACTTCGTAGGTAAGAGAATGCGGTCTCCAACAATGTTTGGTAATAAGACAAATGATCTGAATTCTTCTGCTTATATCTCGCGATGGCTCTTCCACACGTGCCGAAGTTATGATTTCCTCAGCTCTGACTGATGTTCTTTGGCGCTTGCAGTACTGCGAGGTCATTCTTCTCCACTTCTTCACATCTTCAACCTGTTGTAACTTTGTCGTTCAGCGTCCATTAGTCTCTCACAACATATCGTTAGAAAGCTCTTCGCCCAAAGAATTCAACTATGAGAAAGTCATCTCCCAAGTGTCTCTATAAATCGATAGGTTCATCTAGAACAAAGATTCTTCCCTAAACTTCTAATTAACACTATTCTACTCATATCTTTTATCTTCTATCACCTATTCTTCTTATTTACTTTACAACTAATCATTTAATTAACAAAAACAAAAACTCAAGGCTTCACACAGGCAAAACCAAACTCCTGAAGAGAAACTTTCTCAAATCCCATGCTAAGAGATGAGCACGTCGATAAGGATTCAAAAGAGAGTACAAAGCTTTGTAACCCGCTTCAACTCTCTTATTGAATGCACAAAACCCAACTGTAGTTATGAGAGAAGTCAATGTCCAAGTACTTATAAGTCTCCACTTGTTGTAAAACTTGACCCTTGTAGAGAAAAGAATGACGAACTTTTGAACCCACCACCATCACCTTGGACTTCGAAAGATTCACTTCCATCTGCATGTTGTTGCAAAAGACCTCAAGAGCATCGAAATGTCGTTGTAAACTCAAAGGATCACGTGATAGAAGAATAATATCATCAGCATAAATCAGTGCTTGAATGATATACATTCTCAACTTCACACTTTCTTCTCCAAATTCAGCAAGACATCTCTCCACGTCATCAATGAAGATACCAAATAGAGTAGAGGAGAGAGGACAACCTTGAATGACTCCAATGGTGCTAAAGATCTCATTGATTGTGTCGAGGTGAGCTTCACATAAACTCGTTCATAGAGTTTAGAAACCGCTCCTATCATGTCTTTAGGAACACCAATGGCAACAAGTCTGTCTCGTAAGAGCTTCCTAGGCACCCTATCAAAAGCTTTTGTGTAGTCGATAAAAGCAACATAGAGAAATTTATCATTACCTTTTGACTTCTCCCAAGCAACACGAAGACAAAGGATATGATCAATGGTGCTAAAGGTAAGACAAAAACCTGCTTGTGAACGAGCTCTCACATTGGATCCTTCTGCCCAAACACTGAGTTTTCTCTCTAGCAAGCTCCCATACAACTTGACAAAGATGTTGCCCACCATGATAGTTCTATAGTTGGTAACATCACCTTCTTGCCTGACTTGTGGATGGGAACCACTTTGTGCATGAACCAACTCTTAAGGAAACCATGTAGATCAGCATCATTCAGAAGCTTGGTAAGTATAGCAATGAGAGAATCACCTCCCCATTGTAGTAGCTCCGCAGAAAGTCCTTCTAGATCCTCAGATTTTCTACTTGCAAGCTTCCTGAGGTGATGTCGTACTTCATCCATTGAAAAGGTCTGCGGTATTTCACTTTGTGGTATACATGGTGCATGTGAAGAGAAGTAAAGTTGCTCAACGTAGGACATCAAAGCTGAAGGGTCGAGACTTGGTGAACTTGGACGAGATGCTAAACATCTCCAAAAAGCTTTGGGATTCTTCTGAAAATCAAAAGTAAGTTCCAAGCCTTTTTTTCTCAAGAAAGCTCTCTTCTTACATTTGACCAATTGCTTGTACAAGGTTGTTGCTTCCAAGTCACAAGCCTTGTCTAAAGTCTTTAACCGAGCAAGTTTGCACTCTTCATCAAACCAACCATTGCAAGATTTACCTCTGAGCTTTCTGCTTGAGTATTGAGAGAAAAACCGAGTTGCAATCTTCTTCAAGACATCGGTCAATCGTGTATCTCATTGTCAAGATTGTAGCTCCACTGTGTAATAGATATCATGTTCTCTAGAGCAATGACAAAGATGTCTTTTCTGATGATCAAGACGAAGTCTAGAAGTAGTGTTTCTCTCATCAAAACCTTTCAACTTGTAAGATGCAAATGAGCTAGACAAGGATAGTGAGAACAGTAGAGGAGTGTGATCAGATTCAAGTTGTAGATCCAAAACTTCAAATGCTGAAATGAGTGAACTATCAAGAGATGAGGAGAGGAGGTAGTCTACTATGCTTCATCCAGAGATAGAGACGTATGTTTTCATGTTAGAGCTAGGAACGAGATGTACCGTTCAAAAATTTGCAAACTACAGATTGCTCCAAAAGTCAAGAACTATTCTTACATATCATTGGTGGATGTATCTAAGGAGGCACGGGACCATGTAGGATCATCGTCCTCTTCAAGAATAGGAGAGTGGTTAAGAGCATAAAATTGTGTGAATTGACAAGTGTAAACTGTAGCATTGAAATCTCCCACCACAAAGACCTTACCCTTCTCTTGATATCTCAAAACATCAATAGAAAGATGATGGAAAGGTTGGCTCGTGCTACATGCTCTAGTCTGATAGATAAACAGACTAGAGCATGTAGAACACTAGAACACTTGTTCAAAGGTGCAAAATAGCAGATTGCAATATAACATGCAGATCTACTTTCTCCACCAACTCGAATCCAATGAATGAATGAATGAATGAATGAATGAATATCAAGCCCGGAAGACCCAAAGAGTCAAAAGGCAGAAAAAAGAACAATACAAAGTCAACATGTGAGCCTAGGAAACCCTAGGAGATCGTATCAATGCAAAAGAGCATTGGTACGACAAGAAACTATATCTCTAATATAAAGCCCTAGTGGGAGAGCTGACATCTGTAAAAGTGTATAGAAATCACTAGCAACTATCTTATGTCCACTGATATTGTCCACCCATATCCTGAAGAACCACTTCAACAAGCTGATGCAAATAAGATCTGATGTAAGTTGCAATACTTCCAAAACCACGTCCTTTATGTTGCTTGCGCTTTTTCCAAGTAGAGCCGATCAAAGTAAAACCATCCAACTCATGTATATTGTTTCCTTCATGTTCCCATGTCTCCACCAAGTTGATGATATCAGCCTTGTTCCAAGTCGGTAGTGCACTTTGACTTAGTAAGCCCATGAATGTTCCACGTCATAACTCTAAGGGTCAAAAATTACTATTTGGAAGCATCTCGTCTCCTTTGTGTGACAATAGCACGTCCATCTCTTATGAAAGCTATGAACCCTCCTTGTTGAGCCTCTTTTATCTTCACAAGCTCCTTCCGCTTAGCTTTAGCTTGTAACGGTGTGAGATCAGGATCCAACCAGATCTGCCTCCCCTTCAAGACAGCTTTGTTAGCCATCGCTGTATCTCGTTGTGCCTGATCTGCAAACTTAACCAATATGGCTCGAGGTTGTGAGCCTTTTTGTCTTATGCGATAAGCTTGAACTAGGACAGACTTGTGAACATGTAACGTGTCAGCAAAGAAAGTTGTAGTTACTTCCTTGGTCTCCTCTTTCTCTAGCTCAGGTAAACCAAATATTCTCACATTCTTCACCCTATTGAAAGAGTTTAGAAAGTGTTCTTACAAATGGAGCTGGTGTTCGATGCCAAACATCATATGCTATGCTCCTTGCTGAATGTGGTTGTTTACCTTTGGAAGCTGGAGCACATTACTTGAAGATCATTTATGTATCTAAGGTGAGATGTACATTTGTACACTCTCTTTTGGTTGGTACATTGATGTGGTGGCTTGGTTTGAGAGATGGGACATCTCTGAGCATGATTTTAACCTCCCACCTATTGCTCTTCGCGAGTTGATACAAAAGAGATTTCTATATGCTCTATGGTCTCAACCCAAGACCAAGATGGCTTATTATCAATAGCAAGTCAATCCCATGCTGGTGTATTGCGATCAGGAGTACCTCCAAGCATCTATATCAATTCTCTCCGGCATGTAATAGCTCAACATCGTACTAGTTCTCATAGATTTGGTATTGAGGAAGGACGTTGGTTAAATACTAATAGGAGTGAACGTATTTGTAAACTTTGTGATTTAGATCAGATTGAAGATGAAGATCATGTATTCATCGTGTATTCATTGTATTTGGATATCATATGTAGACATATGATAGTTGCTAGCAATTTTTACACACTCTTACACTAGGATTATATTTGCGAGACGTAGTTACCCATCGTACTAATACTCTTCGTATTAGTACTGATTCTTACATTAGTTATTGATGTTTAGTACCAACTGTAGTTACGGTAGACAGAGCTTTTTACTGTGGTGTTAGATGGTACTATATAGTCTCATGTTCTTCCGGTAACATGTGCTTTATAGCGTAGGATTTCTCGGGAGGCGTTATCCTCTTTCGCACAAACTTCCGGCGATTACCTCCCTCTCCAAACCCACTGTACAGGATTTCTTCCCATTCATCTTCCGATATGTACGAGTAATATGTAGGAGGACGCTATCACTAGTTTTATTAGTTTGGTATGTTATTGTATTGTGTTTTTGCCTTTTGGCTCTTTGGGTCATCCTGGCATGATTATTATCATTTACCATTTACCATAACTCTCATGTGAGAATATGCTCTATCCATTCCTTTATGTGGTCACAAGTTGGAGCAAGATCTATAGTGTAAAGCACAAAAGCACGTGAGTTAAAGAACTCAAATATATTTAGCACCATTTGTTCATGGCATAGAATGATTGAGTTGCTCAATGGTCTCTTTTAGCTCATTTCGTTTTTTCATCATGATCCTAATTTATATATTGCAGGATATGGTACCTTTGGCTCTTGATCGTGTGTGTTGAACCTTTGCAGATTCCTTTTGACACATTCGACAAAGGTGGTAGCCGAAGTCCATGCTCGTGCTACACGCTCTTTCTTGTGCTCTCTTTCTTTCCTTGGATTAAATCTTCTTTTGGGTTTCTCCCCTTCCTAGCATTTTTCAGTGCTCAACTTTTTTCGCATGTGTCCTTTGTCTTGATGCTCTTTCTGTGCTGCAAGTGTTTGACTGACTCTGTTGACCGGTGCTTTGCCTTCTCGAATAGACTGACGTCTGATGTTAACGGCTTGGTGGATGGGCTGGCAGAGGATGGCGAGGGCGCGCGAGTAGCATCTTGATCGTCCCCCGAATTGAGAAGCTAGGAGATACAGTAATGCGAAGCAGTGAGAGAGGAACGCATGTAGAATGCCGATGTACGTCACAAATACAGGGCCAGCATATATACTGACATCCAAGTTAGCGGTGTGACTGGGTCGAGTTGGGTGGTGTTCTAACTTCTCTACTATCGACGAAACGTCTTTGTGATTCATGACATAGACACTCAATTTGTACGTGAATCGCGTGGTGGGACCAGTCATTGATAACCAACTGATAAAGAGCGCAATTGTTACGTCTGAGGCGTTCATCTTCCCTGCAATGGTATCGTTTGTCTCCAATCTTCAAGATCATGCGTTAAATGATTTTGGATTGGAATCGATTCGTTTCTTCCCTAGAAATCTAGTTCGTTCGCGTATCTACTTGAATAGTTGCCAGAAGTGAAAGACTTATCGAGAAAATATATTTATACGTGCATCACTTCTACTTCACCGAACATTCATCTCCGGATGCGGCGTGATTGTGGAGCGAGGGGGGAGGCGGAGAAGGGGGAGCGGAGGGTGAGTCAGACTGGGAGGCCGGGTGAGGGTTAGGGTCGCAAAAAGAGATCGACTTTGCTTAGCGAAAGACAGAGTTAATAGTTTTCTGTTCTTCATGAAGGCCTATGGCAGGGTCTCTCATGATTTCCTGTGGGACACGATGACACGAATGAAATTTGATAGTCACTTCATAACACTGTTAAGAGGCTTGACCCTAGGAGGTACCTCCAAAGTATACATCAACGGGGCCTTCACTGAAGAGTTCAACCTAAGTAGAGGAGTGCGTCAAGGGTGCCCTGTTGCTCCATACCTGTTCGCTACAGTGACGCAGCCGCTAATGAATATGTTCAAAGATGCTCAGAGATTAGGGAGAATCCAAGGGTTCCAAGTGAGCGAAGAGCAGAATCTACTACACCAGTTATTCGCTGATGACACAGGTCTGATCATCCAGGGCACAGAGGAATGCTTTTTGAAAACCCAAGAAGTAATAAAACAGTACGAGAGCATTTCGGGAGCGGCCCTCAACCTGAGCAAGTCCCTGGTGGTGGCCCTAGGGATGAGGACGATAACCAGCTGGCTGGAGGAAACTGGATGCATAGTAGCAAGACCAGGACAGGTTTTCAAATACCTCGGAGTGTCGATTGGAGTAGGCTTGACGGAAAGCCAAGTAGTTAACTCCCTAGTAGAGAAACTACAAAAGAAGCTACAACATTGGACAAATCGTCTTCTATCGTGGCCAAGCAGAGTAACTCTTCTACAGCAAGTTCTAAGAAGCATCCCAGCTTACCAGCTTACATGCTTGAACTGCTCGTCAGAAGGCTATAGAAAGATGGAAGGGGTTTGTCGGGCCTTCCTGTGGGGCAGAAACGAGGAAGGGCGCAACAAAACTGCATTGGTAGCGTGGAACACAATCACATCAAGTAAGGCAGAAGGAGGGCTAGGGATATCCCTCTTCTCCGTAGTAGCCCAAGCGCTGAAGCTAAAATACGTGGGCAAACTACTTGAGGGAGGCCAACAAGAATGGAAAGGCATCGCAAAATGAGGTCTCAGAGAGGCCCTTGCAAAAGGAACCCACAAGAGACTCCGTCAGGGCAGACGCCGGAAGAGGGAATCCTGTTGATGCCAAACCTGCAATGCAAAGCGCTACCGACCCTAAACTCCCTTCTGAAAGGTTGGAAAAGCGTACACGCGAAACTCACCTTAGCCGGGAATCCTCTGGAGTTAAGGGAGGACCTCAGGATAGACCAGGCAGTGGAATTGTGGCAACAATACGCAAAGGTCAGCGATAGCGAGAAAAGAGCAGCATTGAAGGAAGCTAGAAAGCGAAAACTAACCTCACTAAGATGCATCAAAAACTTGGACCTCACCCAGGGTCTGGAGAACTGCCACATCGGAGGAGTAACTAACTTGACAGTAGATGAGACAGGCTCTGTCTTCCAATCCATGGTGAGCTGGGGAGGCGAGGTCGCTATGTCCAACGTTAGCCTACAAAAGTGTCCGAACTGGGGATGGACAGTTAGCGGATCGATACAAAGCGGATGGACCCAGAGCCTCAGGACTTGGAAAGAGCTACTCCCTAAAACAACTATCAGAGACACTCCACTGAGTAGAAGGTGGGGCACCTCTGACACAAAAGAGACGTGGCAAAGAAGATGGAAGGGAGTATGGAGCAATGGAGACGTACCTTGAACAAATCTTTGGCTTTGGAGGGTACTGAACAGAGGTTTTTTTTACCAACAAGAGAGCCTACCAAATGAAACTAGGCGACGGGACATGCCCCAGATGTAGGAGGGAGGAAGAGACGCTGGAACACCTACTATGGGACTGTTACCAAGATAAACGAAGATGAGAACGTCTCAACATAAGCGGCAGCGGCTGTGGGATAGAATACAACGCAGACGAAGGACTGCTCGCCACTATCGACAAAGCTATAAAGATCCGCTCGGTGAACCACGCGCTCCTCTACCTTACCATTGAACATACCCAAGTTGCTTGGTCTGAAAGAGCGGACGTGGTTTTCAGAAACACTAGATCAGACTGTCCCGCCGCTCGAATCATAGCCGAAGTGGTCAAGGTGGCATAGGCGTCGCTGAAGGAAGACGCGAGCGACAATAGTAAACAAGCTTGGGCCAAAGCCATGCATACGATAGCCAGCATACAAAGACACCTGAATCTACAGGAGGGTAGAAATAGAGGAAGAGAAGATAAAGAGCAGACTATATGAGGCTCGCAAAATTCACAAAGGCATCAATGCTAATGTCAGAAGGGCCTCAGGAGACAGTGCAGCAAACACAGAGAAGGCCCACCAGGACACCAAAGTAGAAGAAGATACCCCAAGTGAAGGAAACCACGAAGTCGACGAAGCCGAAAAGGATACTAGGAAGCGGGGGTTCCACTCATCCACGACTACATCGCAATCAAGAGCGCACACACGACGTGCTCTCAAAGTCCAGGCTCAAGGACCACAGCCTGCCAAGGACTGTAACACTGACAGAGGAGAAAGTCAGAGCAAAACGAGAGTCAGAGACTACCACGAAATGAATACTTGGCGGCCCGATCTCCCCCTGCAGACCATCATGAAGAAGGGAGGAAGGCGACAAGGCAAGCGAGGGCCACCGCTGCAACCTTCCGGGAAGCGTCAACGCGAGGAGGAGTAACACCCACCAGGCCTCGTCGAGCAGAAAGCACGATAGCAAGGAGAAGAATAATCCTGCCAGGATCTGCCACACGGCCTCCCGCCATAAGAAGCAGCCGAGATAGAAGAGGATCGAGAGAAACAAGTCGTTGAATCGCGCTCCCCACCCTTATTATCACGAGAGTTGGAGGGATCGGCAATGGTCGAAGGAGAAGAGGACCAGGAGGCTCACGACCTCCGCTAACCTGCACCTTCGTCCTAATCACAACGAGAACAAGCATCCTAAGCGGGAGGACAAGAGTAGTGGCGGGTGCACCAAGTCGGCCTACATCGGTCCTCATCGTCAGATTACCTACAAGAACAATCACACCTCGAGGACCAACCAACGCAGAAAACAAATTAGGGAGGACGAGAAGATCAGCTCGGCCAAGGCGATGAAGAAGAGCATCAAGAACACCACTATACTGCACGTTGAGAACAAGAGGAGCAACAAGACGAAGAGGATCGACAATTCCGCCTCCGAACGTAGCAGACACAAGACTAGTGACAACGAGAGATTTAGGACGACGAAGTCCGTCAAAGACACCCAGATGAGAGAGATAGAGGGCGATAGTCCTAACTTTAGTGATAGTACGCTAACGTGGGACCCGAAGACGGGCCCTTGGGAGACCTACCAAGGCGGCAGCCTCTTTGCCTAGGACCCGGGTGTGGGTCCTCAGGATGATCATCAGAGATAATAAAATTTCTGCGTGGCGTACCTTCGCCCTTCCCTTAAAAAATAAAGTAAAAAAAAGTAAAAATAAAGACGTCTGATGTTAACTTGTCTCGCCATCATTCCTTGCGAGGAGTTCGTTGGTTGTTGTCCTGGGCCATCTCCTGGTCTATGAGTGTTGTTGACTTCACCTTGAGCTTGCGTTCTTCTTTCGATAGAGGTGCTCGGCACTCCGTTGGGCCACTTTGGATTGAGAGATTTGTGCCATAGTCGTTCCTCCACCTAGAAGTGCTTGTTTCTCCAGAGCAGCTATTTGTCTCCCAAATGTAGCTAGATTTTTTGCCTCCATTCTTCATCTTCTTTTGGCTACTGCTGAAGCAGAGCGCGTTGCTCCATGTTATCCTGTACGTGTCGTGTGTGTGAGATTCTCTCACCAAGGGATCTCTTTGTAGTCGCAATCAATTGAAATACAAAGAGTTCATCTTTGTGCCATGATACTCCTTCGTTTTCCCTCCCTGTTGAATTCTTTTTTTCAAATTACTCCACTGGTATCTATCCACTTCATGCTTTAGAGGAGATCTCCTCAAACCCGCAGACGGATTCGAGAGGTATGAGGAAACTTTGCACAAAGTTCTCTCCATATTTCACTTCCAATTTCTCCATAACCATCTCAAGGTGAAAAGAAACGTCTAAGTCCCCTAATCTCACTAATTGCGATTTTACGGACGCTACCCGACAAAAATCAAAAGCCGTCTGCTGGTCCGACTTTAAAATACTGTCGTTTCAGTTGACTTTGTAGTCGTATCTTGCGTCAGTTTAAGAACCCACTGCGAGTCCGTAAGGGTCCTAAGACTTCTGTTGCAGTGGCACGAGAAGGTATTCCTGCCCGTTGCACAAATTTTTTCTGGTTTGTTGGTTTCTTTCTTTTCCTTGTGTAGTATATTTACGTTTCTTCCTGCACAACTAGATCGACTGCTTCGCCTTCCACGTCTGCAGAGCATAGTCGATCCGCTGCAAGGATGAGCAAGAAATGTATCCTTTGTACATGCATATCGAACAGCGCGTTCGAACACCTCGGTATACCCTACCTATTCTTGCGAATTTCAGTGGTATATATACACATACTACTTGGTCATTATCCCTGCATGGATTTTTGGTCAGAAGGGACATCCACATTTAACAGAATTTTTGTGAAGTTTGCGGACCGAAGCAAACATCTTAGCGTGTGAAATCCTCATGTTTGGTACCGCAACTGCAAGATCCACTCAACGCCCGGACCCCGGAGATGGAAGTTTCGTCTGTGCAGCATTAGGGGAGGTCGAGGTTTTACCGTTCTTCACGGTTTGAAGTCAATCAAGTCTACCGACTGACTGAACACACTCAAAAGTCTCGCGGTTTGGATATATACACAATATTGGCTGACGACCTTCTTCTGTGCTTTTGAGCTGCTTTTACACGGATTACACCACCCCCTGCAGTTCCCCGCTCGCGAGAACTCGGGTTGCCCATCGACCCGCCCCACTTGACATGACCATCACAAGGCAACCCCTGCCGAAAGGTGAGTGGAACCTTGACCTGAATTTGCCAACACGGTAGGGGTGCTGGTGTGCCTGCTGACGTCCTACCGACCTAGAGAAATTATCGTGGAGTAAGTTCCCAGTGACTGGAGTGAAGAAGCAAACTTTCACAACTAGGTATCCTAAAAGTATTTTTCTTAGTAAAGTGCTCGTCTCATTCTTTCTGACAGCTTACATTCGAATTCATATGGACCACCGCATTCCATGAACATGTTCCATGCACATTGCACATTCAGGGATCAGGTAGCAGTCGTATTATACCAGGCGAAGCATATTCAAGTGTTATTACGTCTCAGTTCTTCTCATTCCTTCTGACGCCGATAACATTAGTTGGAAACGGTGTCCAAGCGTATGCAAAGACTACAGTAGTTCTTCTCTGCAAACGGTGGTGTTTTGGTACCAGGTCAATCTTTGATCCGGTACGTACCGTCTGCGGCTTCTTCAAAACCCGGAAGGGAATCTGCAGCATTTACCAGGACTTGCCCAGTTGGCACGACGCGTAAGAGCAGCATCTGGTTGTCGGGGTTGTCTTCATGGCTCTTGTGATCAGGCAGGTTGGCAAGATACCAATTATGATCCATGCTTGGTCCAGAAGGTGGGAAGAGGCTATCTTTGATGAAATTGTTCAACGTGTCGAGACTCATTGTCACCATCTGAGCCTGAGTATTGAGATCTTGGTCCACTTTGGGACCCCTCACGATGACATAAGCAGGAACTTCCTCCTCCTTCCCTGCGCCAGTGTTACGTCCTACAAGCACCAACCTCTCCTTCTCCTGATCCATGGGCTTCTCTTCCACTGTCACGACCACATCCTTTGAAGCCCCAACGATCTGTTGGTTTGTTGCTGCTGGTCACCACAAGCGCTGGCGTCGTTCTTTCGAGTCTGCGTTAGAAAGGCGACTTTGAACGCAGTCAACGTATTTTGTATTACAAGGTTTGTACTGAAGCTCAGTTGCACTTGTGGAACCATCTTTGATGAGCGTGAAATAACCATTTTCTTGGCACAGTTGATAACTCTCTCCCTCTCGTGAACTGGATAGTTCTGCACAGGGTCGACTGGAATCGATCCTTTTCGCCCAGCGCTGCAGAGCTAGGATGAAGGTCAAGGTGATCAGAAAATTCATCGTAAGCGAAGAGGTCAAGTCAGTAGCACAAATAAGCCCACAGTCAGTCAGACTACCTGAAATAAGCGACAAGTTGAACGGATGTAGAATGCCGATGTACGTCACAAATACAGGGCCAGCATATATACTGACATCCAAGTTAGCGGTGTGACTGGGTCGAGTTGGGTGGTGTTCTAACTTCTCTACTATCGACGAAACGTCTTTGTGATTCATGACATAGACACTCAATTTGTACGTGAATCGCGTGGTGGGACCAGTCATTGATAACCAACTGATAAAGAGCGCAATTGTTACGTTTGAGACGTTCATCTTCCCTGCAATGGTATCGTTATCGTCCAATCTTCAAGATCATGCGTTAAATGATTTTGGATTGGAATCGATTCGTCTCTTCCCTAGAAATCTAGTTCGTTCGCGTATCTACTTGAATAGTTGCCAGAAGTGAAAGACTTATCGAGAAAATATATTTATACGTGCATCACTTCTGCTTCACCGAACATTCATCTCCGGATGCGGCGTGATTGCGGAGCGAGGGGGGAGGCGGAGAAGGGGGAGCGGAGGGTGAGTCAGACTGGGAGGCCGGGTGAGGGTTAGGGTCGCAAAAAGAGATCGACTTTGCTTAGTGAAAGACAGAGTTAATAGTTTTCTGTTAGTTAGGGTTGCGGTTTTCACCGGTTGGGGAAGCATATGGGTAGAGAGACAGGGTCTTGCGTGAAGTGCGATGGTGCTCCTTCGAGACACTCAATTTGTACGTGAATCGCGTGATGGGACCAGTCATTGATAACCAACTGATAAAGAGCGCAATTGTTACGTCTGAGGCGTTCATCTTCCCTGCAATGGTATCGTTTGTCTCCAATCTTCAAGATCATGCGTTAAATGATTTTGGATTGGAATCGATTCGTTTCTTCCCTAGAAATCTAGTTCGTTCGCGTATCTACTTGAATAGTTGCCAGAAGTGAAAGACTTATCGGGAAAATATATTTATACGTGCATCACTTCTGCTTCACCGAACATTCATCTCCGGATGCGGCGTGATTGCGAAGCGAGGGGGGAGGCGGAGAAGGGGGAGCGGAGGGTGAGTCAGACTGGGAGGCCGGGTGAGGGTTAGGATCGCAAAAAGGGATCGACTTTGCTTAGCGAAAGACAGAGTTAATAGTTTTCTGTTAGTTAGGGTTGCGGTTTTCACCGGTTGGGGAAGCGTATGGGTAGAGAGACAGGGTCTTGCGTGAGATGCGACGGTGCTCCTTCGAGGATGTCCACGGAGGGAATGTCGCTCAGAGAGGAAGAAGAAGCAGAAATGGGGAGGGGAAGAGCTGCAAGGAGAGGATCCGGGAGGAGAGCAGCTCCCTCCTGGCGGCCACCCGACACTACGGACCAAGGATCGAGGACCCCAACGTTGCCTTTTCCGCCCGAGGTGCACGCCCCGTCACTTCCCTCGCCTTCCGGAGCAAACGCGATGGGGCACACCTTCCCAGATCCCTCCATGGTCACAACCTCAGGTCCTCCCGGCGAAGCTTCATTTGCTTCCGTGATAGCTCCTCCTGCCGATAGCGGACCATTCTCATCTTGATCACCCTCTTTCTCCATGTTACGTTTCTTGCTAGCGTGATGAAGGTCCTCAACCTTAGCGGTGCTCCGGTTGAGATTTCCAGCCCTTCTTGAATCGATCAGGTTTAAAGAATCATTTCGTCTCCTCTTTTTTTCCAGATCTATTTCTTGATCCGGGGAATCATCCCGCGATGCCCCAAACCTCATCATCTCATTGATGCCTTCCTTGCAGCTCTTCCCCTCCTCATTTCTGCTTCTTCTTCCTCTCTGAGCGACATTCCCACCGTGGACATCCTCGAAGGAGCACCGTCGCATTTCACGTAAGACCCTGTCTCTCTACCCATACGCTTCTCCAACCGGTGAAAACCGCAACCCTAACTAACAGAAAACTATTAACTCTGTCTTTTGCTAAGCAAAGTCGATCCCTTTTTGCGACCCTAACCCTCACCCGGCCTCCCAGTCTGACTCACCCTCCGCTCCCCCTTCTCCGCCTCCCCCCTCGCTCCGCAATCACGCCGCATCCGGAGATGAATGTTCGGTGAAGCAGAAGTGATGCACGTATAAATATATTTTCCCGATAAGTCTTTCACTTCTGGCAACTATTCAAGTAGATACGCAAACGAACTAGATTTCTAGAGAAGAAACGAATCGATTCCAATCCAAAATCATTTAACGCATGATCTTGAAGATTGGAGACAAACGATACCATTGCAGGGAAGATGAACGCCTTAGATGTAACAATTGCGCTCTTTATCAGTTGGTTATCAATGACTGGTCCCATCACGCGATTCACGTACAAATTGAGTGTCTCGAAGGAGCACCGTCGCACTTCACGCAAGACCCTGTCTCTCTACCCATACGCTTCCCCAACCGGTGAAAACCGCAACCCTAACTAACAGAAAACTATTAACTCTGTCTTTCGCTAAGCAAAGTCGATCCCTTTTTGCGACCCTAACCCTCACCCGGCCTCCCAGTCTGACTCACCCTCCGCTCCCCCTTCTCCGCCTCCCCCCTCGCTCCGCAATCACGCCGCATCCGGAGATGAATGTTCGGTGAAGCAGAAGTGATGCACGTATAAATATATTTTCTCGATAAGTCTTTCACTTCTGGCAACTATTCAAGTAGATACGCGATCGAACTAGATTTCTAGGGAAGAAACGAATCGATTCCAATCCAAAATCATTTAACGCATGATCTTGAAGATTGGAGACAAACGATACCATTGCAGGGAAGATGAACGCCTTAGATGTAACAATTGCGCTCTTTATCAGTTGGTTATCAATGACTGGTCCCACCACGCGATTCACGTACAAATTGAGTGTCTATGTCATGAATCACAAAGAGGTTTCGTCGATAGTAGAGAAGTTAGAACACCACCCAACTCGACCGCAGTCACACCGCTAACTTGGATGTCAGTATATATGCTGGCCCTGTATTTGTGACGTACATCGGCATTCTACATGCGTTCAACTTGTCGCTTATTTCAGGTAGTCTGACTGACTGTGGGCTTATTTGTGCTACTGACTTGACCTCTTCGCTTACGATGAATTTTCTGATCACCTTGACCTTCATCCTAGCTCTGCAGCGCTGGGTGAAAAGGATCGATTTCAGTCGACCCTGTGCAGAACTATCCAGTTCACGAGAGGGAGAGAGTTATCAACTGTGCCAAGAAAATGGTTATTTCACGCTCGTCAAAGATGGTTCCACAAGTGCAACTGAGCTTCAGTACAAACCTTGTGATACAAAATACATTGACTGCGTTCAAAGTCGCCTTTCCAGCGCTTGTGGTGGCCAGCAGCAACAAACCAACAGATCGTTGGGGCTTCAAAGGATGTGGTCGTGACAGTGGAAGAGAAGCCCATGGATCAGGAGAAGGAGAGGTTGGTGCTTGTAGGACGTAACACTGGCGCAAGGAAGGAGGAGGAAGTTCCTGCTTATGTCATCGTGAGGGGTCCCAAAGTGGACCAAGATCTCAATACTCAAGCTCAGATGGTGACAATGGGTCTCGACACGTTGAACAATTTCATCAAAGATAACCTCTTCCCACTTTCTGGACCAAGCATGGATCATAACTGGTATCTTGCCAACCTGCCTGATCACAAGAGCCATGAAGACAACCCCGACAACCAGATGCTGCTCTTACGCGTCGTGCCAACTGGGCAAGTCCTGGTAAATGCTGCAGATTCCCTTCCGGGTTTCGAAGAAGCCGCAGACGGTACGTACCGGATCAAAGATTGACCTGGTACCAAAACACCACCGTTTGCAGAGAAGAACTACTGTAGTCTTTGCATACGCTTGGACACCGTTTCCAACTAATGTTATCGGCGTCAGAAGGAATGAGAAGAACTGAGACGTAATAACACTTGAATATGCTTCACCTGGTATAATACGACTGCTACCTGATCCCTGAATGTGCAATGTGCATGGAATGCGGTGGTCCATATGAATTCGAATGTAAGCTGTCAGAAAGAATGAGACGAGCACTTTACTAAGAAAAGTACTTTTAGGATACCTAGTTGTGAAAGTTTGCTTCTTCACTCCAGTCACTGGGAACTTACTCCACGATAATTTCTCTAGGTCGATAGGACGTCAGCAGGCACACCAGCACCCCTACCGTGTTGGCAAATTCAGGTCAAGGTTCCACTCACCTTTCGGCAGGGGTTGCCTTGTGATGGTCATGTCAAGTGGGGCGGGTCGATGGGCAACCCGAGTTCTCGCGAGCGGGGAACTGCAAGGGGTGGTGTAATCCGTGTAAAAGCAGCTCAAAAGCACAGAAGAAGGTCGTCAACCAATATTGTGTATATATCCAAACCGCGAGACTTTTGAGTGTGTTCAGTCAGTCGGTAGACTTGATTGACTTCGAACCGTGAAGAACGGTAAAACCTCGATCTCGCCCTAATGCTGCACAGACGAAACTTCCATCTCCGGGGTCCGGGCGTTGAGTGGATCTTGCAGTTGTGGTACCAAACATGAGGATTTCACACGCTAAGATGTTTGCTTCGGTCCGCAAACTTCACAAAAATTCTGTTAAATGTGGATGTCCCTTCTGACCAAAAATCCATGCAGGGATAATGACCAAGTAGTATGTGTATATATACCACTGAAATTCGCAAGAATAGGTAGGGTATACCGAGGCGTTCGAACGCGCTGTTCGATTTGCATGTACAATGGATACATTTCTTGCTCATCCTTGCAGCGGATCGACTATGCTCTGCAGACGTGGAAGGCGAAGCAGTCGATCTAGTTGTGCAGGAAGAAACGTAAATATACTACACAAGGAAAAGAAAGAAACCAACAAACCAGAAAAAATTTGTGCAACGGGCAGGAATACAGAAGTCTTAGGACCCTTACGGACTCGCAGTGGGTTCTTAAACTGACGCAAGATACGACTACAAAGTCAACTGAAACGACAGTATTTTAAAGTCGGACCAGCAGACGGCTTTTGATTTTTGTCGGGTAGCGTCCAGAAAATCGCAATTAGTGAGATTAGGGGACTTAGACGTTTCTTTTCACCTTGAGATGGTTATGGAGAAATTGGAAGCGAAATATGGAGAGAACTTTGTGCAAAGTTTCCTCATACCTCTCGAATCCGCCTGCGGGTTTGAGGAGATCTCCTCTAAAGCATGAAGTGGATAGATACCAGTGGAGTAATTTGAAAAAAAGAATTCAACAGGGAGGGAAAACGAAGGAGTATCATGGCACAAAGATGAACTCTTTGTATTTCAATTGATTGCGACTACAAAGAGGTCTCTTGGTGAGAGAATCTCACACACACGACACGTACAGGATAACATGGAGCAACGCGCTCTGCTTCAGCAGTAGCCAAAAGAAGATGAAGAATGGAGGCAAAAAATCTAGCTACATTTGGGAGACAAATAGCTGCTCTGGAGAAACAAGCACTTCTAGGTGGAGGAACGACTATGGCACAAATCTCCCAATCCAAAGTGGCCCAACGGAGTGCCGAGCACCTATATCGAAAGGGTTTAGGGTTTAGGGTTTAGGGTTGCGAAAGAAGAACGCAAGCTCAAGGTGAAGACAAACAACACTCATAGACCAGGAGATGGCCCAGGACAACAACCAACGAACTCCTCGCAAGGAATGATGGCGCGACAAGTTAACATCAGACGTCTTTATTTTTTCTTTTTTTTACTTTTTTTTAAAGGGAAGGGCGAAGGTACGCCACGCAGAAATTTTATTATCTCTGATGATCATCCTGAGGACCCACACCCGGGTCCTAGGCAAAGAGGCTGCCGCCTTGGTAGGTCTCCCAAGGGCCCGTCTTCGGGTCCCACGTTAGCGTACTATCACTAAACTTAGGACTATCGCCCTCTATCTCTCTCATCTGGGTGTCTTTGGTGGACTTCGTCGTCCTAAATCTCTCGTTGTCACTAGTCTTGTGTCTGCTACGTTGAGAGGCGGAATTGTCGATCCTCTTCGTCTTGTTGCTCCTCTTGTTCTCAACGTGCAGGGTAGTGGTGTTCTTGATGCTCTTCTTCATCGCCTTGGCCGAGCTGATCTTCTCGTCCTCCCTAATTTGTTTTCTGCGTTGGTTGGTCCTCGAGGTGTGATTGTTCTTGTAGGTAATCTGACGATGAGGACCGATGTAGGCCGACTTGGTGCACCCGCCACTACTCTTGTCCTCCCGCTTAGGATGCTTGTTCTCGTTGTGATTAGGACGAAGGTGCAGGTTAGCGGAGGTCATGAGCCTCCTGGTCCTCTTCTCCTTCGACCATTGCCGATCCCTCCAACTCTCGTGATAATAAGGGTGGGGAGCGCGATTCAACGACTTGTTTCTCTCGATCCTCTTCCATCTCGGCTGCTTCTTATGGCGGGAGGCCGTGTGGCAGATCCTGGCAGGATTATTCTTCTCCTTGCTATCGTGCTTTCTGCTCGACGAGGCCTGGTGGGTGTTACTCCTCCTCGCGTTGATGCTTCCCGGAAGGTTGCAGCGGTGGCCCTCGCTTGCCTTGTTGTCTTCCTCCCTTCTTCATGATGGTCTGCAGGGGGGGATCGGGCCGCCAAGTATTCATTTCGTGATAGTCTCTGACTCTCGTTTTGCTCTGACTTTCTCCTCTGTAAGTGTTACAGTCCTTGGCAGGCTGTGGTCCTTGAGCCTGGACTTTGAGAGCACGTCGTGTGTGCGCTCTTGATTGCGATGTAGTCGTGGATGAGTGGAGCCCCCGCTTCCTAGTATCCTTTTCGGCTTCGTCGACTTTGCGATTTCCTTCACTTGGGGTATCTTCTTCTACTTTGGTGTCCTGGTGGGCCTTCTCTGTGTTTGCTGCACTGTCTCCTGAGGCCCTTCTGACATTAGCATTGATGCCTTTGTGAATTTTGCGAGCCTCATATAGTCTGCTCTTTATCTTCTCTTCCTCTTTTTCTACCCTCCTGTAGATTCAGGTGTCTTTGTATGCTGGCTATCGTATGCATGGCTTTGGCCCAAGCTTGTTTACTACTGTCGCTCGCGTCTTCCTTCAGCGACGCCTATGCCACCTTGACCACTTCGGCTATGATTCGAGCGGCGGGACAGTCTGATCTAGTGTTTCTGAAAACCACGTCCGCTCTTTCAGACCAAGCAACTTGGGTATGTTCAATGGTAAGGTAGAGGAGCGCGGGGTTCACCGAGCGGATCTTTATAGCTTTGTCGATAGTGGCGAGCAGTCCTTCGTCTGCGTTGTATTCTATCCCACAGCCGCTGCCGCTTATGTTGAGACGTTCTCATCTTCGTTTATCTTGGTAACAGTCCCATAGTAGGTGTTCCAGCGTCTCTTCCTCCCTCCTACATCTGGGGCATGCCACGTCTCTTTTGTGTCAGAGGTGCCCCAACTTCTACTCAGTGGAGTGTCTCTGATAGTTGTTTTAGGGAGTAGCTCTTTCCAAGTCCTGAGGCTCTGGGTCCATCCGCTTTGTATCGATCCGCTAACTGTCTATCCCCAGTTCGGACACTTTTGTAGGCTAACATTGGACATAGCTACCTCGCCTCCCCAGCTCACCATGGATTGGAAAACAGAGCCTGTCTCATCTGCTGTCAAGTTAGTTACTCCTCCGATGTGGCAGTTCTCCAGACCCTGGGTGAGGTCCAAGTTTTTGATGCATCTTAGTGAGGTTAGTTTTCGCTTTCTAGCTTCCTTCAATGCTGCTCCTTTCTCGCTATCGCTGACCTTTGCGTATTGTTGCCACAATTCCACTGCCTGGTCTATCCTGAGGTCCTCCTTTAACTCCAGAGGATTCCCGGCTAGGGTGAGTTTCGCGTGTACGCTTTTCCAACCTTTCAGAAGGGAGTTTAGGGTCGGTAGCGCTTTGCATTGCAGGTTTGGCATCAACAGGAGTCCCTCTTCCGGCGTCAGCCCTGACGGAGTCTCTTGTGGGTTCCTTTTGCAAGGGCCTCTCTGAGACCTCATTTTGCGATGCCTTTCCATTCTTGTTGGCCTCCCTCAAGTAGTTTGCCCACGTATTTTAGCTTCAGCGCTTGGGCTACTACGGAGAAGAGGGATATCCCTAGCCCTCCTTCTGCCTTACTTGATGTGATTGTGTTCCACGCTACCAATGCAGTTTTGTTGCGCCCTTCCTCGTTTCTGCCCCACAGGAAGGCCCGACAAACCCCTTCCATCTTTCTATAGCCTTCTGACGAGCAGTTCAAGCATGTAAGCTGGTAAGCTGGGATGCTTCTTAGAACTTGCTGTAGAAGAGTTACTCTGCTTGGCCACGATAGAAGACGATTTGTCCAATGTTGTAGCTTCTTTTGTAGTTTCTCCACTAGGGAGTTAACTACTTGGCTTTCCGTCAAGCCTACACCAATCGACACTCCGAGGTATTTGAAAACCTGTCCTGGTCTTGCTACTACGCATCCGGTTTCCTCCAGCCAGCTGGTTATCGTCCTCATCCCTATGGGCACCACCAGGGACTTGCTCAGGTTGAGGGCCGCTCCCGAAATGCTCTCGTACTGTTTTATTACTTCTTGGCTTTTCAAAAAGCATTCCTCTGTGCCCTGGATGATCAGACCTGTGTCATCAGCGAATAACTGGTGTAGTAGATTCTGCTCTTCGCTCACTTGGAACCCTTGGATTCTCCCTGATCTCTGAGCATCTTTGAACATATTCATTAGCGGCTGCGTCACTGTAGCGAACAGGTATGGAGCAACAGGGCACCTTTGACACACTCCTCTACTTAGGTTGAACTCTTCAGTGAAGGCCCCGTTGATGTATACTTTGGAGGTACCTCCTAGGGTCAAGCCTCTTAACAGTGTTATGAAGTGACTATCAAATTTCATTCGTGTCATCGTGTCCCACAGGTAATCATGAGAGACCCTGTCATAGGCCTTCATGAAGTCAACCTTGAAAAAGAGAGCTTGTTGTTCTGTGCACTCAATCATCTCCTGTGCCAACTTCAGGCTTAGGATATTGTCAAAAATATCCCTTCCTTGAATGAAGCATGTCTGCTGCTCGTCCACCACCGATCCCACTACACTTTTAAGTCTTTCCGCAAGTAGTTTACTAAGTATCTTGTAGGTGGCCGTAAGGAGGGAGATCGGTCTCCAGTTGCTGAGGTCTGTTCTATTTCCCCCCTTCTTGATCAGCTTTACCACTCCTTGGAGAGTTTTCCCGTCTGTCATGCCACTCAACCAGAATGTTCTGACCATATCAATGCAGTCTGTTTTGATGAAAGGCCAACATACTGGAGCATCTCGTAGGTCACCCCGTCTGCGCCTGGAGACTTTTCTTTGAGGAAGTTTAGCACCACCTCTTCTATTTCTTCTTCTGTTGGAGTAGCTCTCAGGTGAGTGTTCTCTTCTTCTGTTACGAACTTTGAGATCAAGCTGAGAATATTCTTCCTTTGATCCTTGTTGGTAGTCGCTGTGAGGTCTTCCTTGTAGAGCTCTGAATAATAGCGGTGTACCCGATGCAGTATCTCTTCATGGTCTTCTGTTATGGTCTCTTCCTCCAGCGTCACCGCCTTTAATTCTTCTCTACTGTGTTCTGCTTTCAGCTGTGCAAAGAAGTATCTCGAAGGGGCTTCGCCTTCCTTAAGCCATCTGATCCTGCTCCGCTTTCTCCACAGACAGGCGTCCTGGTGTTCTCTTCTCCTCAAGTAGCCTTCTTTTTCTCTTAATTCGAGGTGGAGGACGGCGGAGTTGTCTGTTTCTGCTCTGATCCTGAGAATCGCTAACTCATCCTCCAGTTTGGTCCTCGGATGCAGTCTGCTCGCTCGTTCTCGTTTCTCCTTCATGAATGAATGAATGAATATCAAGCCCGGAAGACCCAAAGAGTCAAAAGGCAGAAAAAAAAACAATACAAAGTCAACATGTGAGCCTAGGAAACCCTAGGAGATCGTATCAATGCAAAAGAGCATTGGTACGACAAGAAACTATAGCTCTAATATAAAGCCCTAGTGGGAGAGCTGACATCTGTAAAAGTGTATAGAAATCACTAGCAACTATCTTATGTCTACATCTAATCTCATCATATGAATGAATGAATGAATATCAAGCCCGGAAGACCCAAAGAGTCAAAAGGCAGAAAAAAAAACAATACAAGGGACATACAAGGGACATACAATGAATACATGATCCTCATCCTCTATCTGATCCAAATCACAAAGTCTACAAAACCGTTCACTCCTAACAATGTTTAGCCAACGTCCTTCCTCAATGCCAAGTCTATGAGAGCTAGTGCGGTGCTGAGCGATGATATGTCGAAGAGAGATTGAAATAGGTGCCTGGAGGTACTCTTGTTCACAATACACCAACATGGGGTTGACATGCTGCTGATAGTAAGCCATCTTGGTCTTGGGTTGAGACCATATAGCATGTAAAAACTTTTTCTGAATCAACTCCCGAAGAGCAATAGGTGGAAGGTCAAAATCACGCTCAAAAATGTTCCATCTTCCACACCAAGCCACCACATCAGCATACCAACCAAATGAGAATGTAGCTCTCAGAGCTTGACAAGGTAATCTCGTCTCTCCAAGAGATCTCACTCTTGAGACATAAATGATAGTCAAGTAAAGAGCTTCTGCTTCCACGGATAAGCAACCAGATTCAGCAAGGAGCATAGCATATGGTGTTTGGCATCTTACACCAAGCTCCACTTGTAAGAACACTTTTTGAACCATCTAAATACGTTCCCAAGCTCCTTTCCTTGCACCAGGCCAACACACTTGAACACCATAAAGTATCACAGGCAAAACCAAACTCCTGAAGAGAAACTTTCTCAAATCCCATGCTAAGAGATGAGCACGTCGACAACGATTCAAAAGAGAGTACAAAGCTTTGTAACCAGCTTCAACTCTCTTATGAATGCACAAAGCCCAACTGTAGTTATGAGAGAAGTCAATGCCCAAGTACTTGTAACTCTCCACTTGTTGTAAAACTTGGCCCTTGTAGAGAAAAGAATGGCGCACTTTTGAACCCACCACCATCACCTTGGACTTCGAAAGGTTCACTTCCATCTGCATGTTGTTGCAAAAGACCTCAAGAGCATCCAAATGTCGTTGTAAACTCAAAGGATCACGTGATAGAAGGATGATATCATCAGCATAAATCTATGCTTGAATGATATAGATTCCCAACTTCACACCTTCTCCTCCAAATTCAGCAAGACATTTCTCCACGTCATCGATGAAGATACCAAATAGAGTAGGGGAGAGAGGACAACCTTGAATGACTCCAATAGTGCTAAAGATCTCCTTTGATTGTGTCGAGGTAAGCTTCACATAAACTCGTTCATAGAGTTTAGAAACCGCTGCCATCATGTCTTTAGGAACACCAATGGCAACAAGTCTGTCCCATAAGAGCTTCCTAGGCACCCTATCAAAAGCTTTTGTGTAGTCGATAAAAGCAGCATAGAGAGCTTTACCATTTCCTTTTGACTTCTCCCAAGCAACACGAAGACAAAGAATATGATCAATGGTGCTAAAGGTAGGACGAAAACCTGCTTGTGAACGAGCTCTCACATTGGATCCTTCTGCCCAAACACTGAGTTTTCTATCTAGCAAGCTCCCATACAACTTGGCAAAGATGTTGCCCACCATGATAGTTCTATAGTTGGTAACATCACCCTTCTTGCCCGACTTGTGGATGGGAATCACTTTGCGCATGAACCAACTCTTAGGGAAACCATGTACAGCAGCATCATTCAGAAGCTTGGTAAGTATAGGAATCACCTCCCCATTGTAGTAGCTCCCCATTGTAGTAGCTCTGCAGAAAGTCCTTCTAGATCCTCAGATTTTCCACTTGCAAGCCTACTGAGCTGATGTCGTACTTCGTCCATTGAAAAGGTCTGCGGTAGTCCTTCACTTTGTGGCATACATGGTGCATGTGGAGAGAAGTAAAGTTGCTCAACGTAGGACATCAAAGCTGAAGGATCAAGACTTGGTGAACTTGGACGAGATGCTAAACGTCTCCAAAAAGCTTTGGGATCCTTCTGAAAATCAAAAGCAAGTTCCAAGCCTTTCTTTCTCAAGAAAGCTCTCTTCTTACGTTTGATCAACTGCTTGTACAAGGTTGTTGTTTCCAAGTCACAAGCCTTGTCTAGAGCCTTTAACCGAGCAAAATTGCACTCTTCATCAAACCAACCATTGCAAGGGTTACCTTTGAGCTTTCTGCTTGAGTGTTGAGAGAAAAACAGAGTTGCAATTTTCTTCAAGACATCCGTTAATTGTGTATCTCGTTGGTCAAGATTGTGGCTCCACTGTGTAATAGATATCAAATTCTCTAGAGCAGTTTGATAAAGATGTTTTCCGGTGATCAAGACGAAGTCTAGAGGTAGTGTTGCTCCCATCAAAACCTTTCAACTTGTAAGGTGCAAATGAGCTAGACAAGGATAGTGAGAACAGTAGAGGAGTGTGATCAGATTCAGGTTGTAGATCCAAAACTTCAAATGCTGAAATGAGTGAACTATCAAGAGATGAGGAGAGGAGGTAGTCTACTATGCTTGATCCAGAGGTAGAGACGTATGTTTTCATGTTAGAGCTAGGAAAACGAGATGTACCGTTCAGAATTTTCAAACTACAGATTGCTCCAAAAGTCAAGAAGTGTTCTTTCATGTCACTGGTGGATGTATCTAAGGAGGCACGGGACCATGTAGGATCATCATCTTCTTCAAGAATAGGGGAGTGGTCAAGAGCATAGAATTGTGTGAATTGGCAAGTGTGAACTCTAGCATTGAAATCTCCGACCACAAAGACCTTGCCCTTCTCTTGATATCTCAAAACATCAATAGAAAGACGATGGAAAGGTTGGCTCGTGCTACATGCTCTAGTCTGATAGATAGACATGTTCAAAGGTGCAAATAGCAGATTGCGATATAACATGCAGATCTACTTTCTCCACCAACTCGAATCCAATGATATTGTCCACCCACATCCTGAAGTTCCACTTCGACAAGCTCATGCAAATAAGATCTGACGTAAGTTGCAATACCTCCAAAACCACGTCCTTTATGTTACTTGCGCTTGTTCCAAGTAGAGCCGATCAAAGAAAAACCATCCAACTCATGTACATTGTTTCCTTCATGTTCCCATGTCTCCACCAAGTTGATGATATCAGCCTTGTTCCAAATAGATAAAGCGCTTGTGTACTTTGACTTAGTAAGCCCATGAATGTTCCACATCATAACTCTAAGGGTCGAAAATTGCTATTTGGAAGCATCTCGTCTCTTTTGTGTAACAACAGCACGTCCATCTCTTAAGAAAGCAATGAACCCTCCTTGTTGAACCTCTTTTACCTTCACAAGCTCCTTCCGCTTGGCTTCAGCTTGTAGCGATGTGAGATCAGGATCCAACCAGATCTGTCTCCCCTTCAAGACAGCTTTGTTAGCCATCGCTGTATCTCGTTGTGCCTGATCTGCAAACTTAGCCAATATTGCTCGAGGTTGTGAGCCTTTTTGCCCTATGCGGTAAGCTTGAACTAGGACAGGCTTGTGAACATGTAACGTGTCAGCAAAGAAAGTGGTAGCTACTTCCTTGGTCTCTTCCTTCTCTAGCTCAGGTAAACCGGATATTCTCACATTTTTCACCCTTGAGAGTTGGTTCAACTTTTCATTCTCTTGCTCTTGTAAAAGAGCGACTTGAGCCGCCTTGGTAGCTTCAACATAAGATTTCATCTTCATCTCCAACTTCTCCACTACTTCTTTGAAATTATCATTTACCACCGCAGATTTCTCCTCAGCAGAAACAGCAGATGCTGAGAGTGTAGAGGAAATCTCTTTGGTAGTTGTAGCAACAACGGTTTGCATGTTCTTCAAAGCATGAACATCGCACACAACAGAAACAAGCTCACTCTTATGTGCTATGAGCTCTCGATGCAGATCTGCTATTTCAACCGATACTTCTTCCACCGCTGCCAACACCTTATGAAGGAGTTGTTTAATCTCCTCCATCATCACCGAAGAACTAGTTAAACAAATCAGCGAGCTAAGAGCACACCTCAAAACCTCAATTCTCCTCAGATCGCAACAAGATTTGTCTCAATGGAAGCGTCTCGCCGAGACCTTTCCAATGGTACCAAGCTTGCTCAAAACCAACAACCACAGCTCCTTCGACGATCGATTTTGTCCACGGGTGTCAACTCTTTTCTCTAACAGGTCCGCGAAATAGAAACACATCTCAACGCCTCAATTCTCCTCAGATCACAACAAGATTTATCTCAATGGAAGCGTCTCGCTGAGACCTTTCTAATGGTACCAAGCTTGCTCAAAACCAACAACCACAGCTCCTTCGACGATCGATTTTGTCCACGGGTGTCAACTCTTTTCTCCTACAGGTCCGAGAAATAGAAACACACATCAACGCCTCAATTCTCTCAGATCGTAACAAGATTTGTCTCAATGAAAGCGTCTCGCCGAGACCTTTCCAATGGTACCAAGCTTGCTCAAAACCAACAACCACAGCTCCTTCGACGATCGATTTTGTCCACGGGTGTCAACTCTTTTCTCCTACAGGTCCGCGAAATAGAAACACACCTCAACGCCTCAGTTCTCCTCAGATCGCAACAAGATTTATCTCAATGGAAGCGTCTCGCCGAGACCTTTCCAATGGTACCAAGCTTGCTCAAAACCAACAATCACAGCTCCTTCGACGATCGATTTTGTCCACGGGTGTCAACTCCTCTCTCCAACAGATCCGCGAAATAGAAATACACATCAACGCCTCAATTCTCCTCAGATCGCAACAAGATTTGTCTCAATGGAAGCGTCTCGCCGAGACCTTTCCAATGGTACCAAGCTTGCTCAAAACCAACAACCACAGCTCCTTCGACGATCGATTTTGTCCACGGGTGTCAACTCTTTTCTCCTACAGGTCCGTGAAATAGAAACACACATCAACGTCTCAATTCTCTCAGATCGTAACAAGATTTGTCTCAATGGAAGCGTCTCGCCGAGACCTTTCTAATGGTACCAAGCTTGCTCAAAACCAACAACCACAGCTCCTTCGACGATCGATTTTGTCCACGGGTGTCAACTCTTTTCTCCTACAGGTCCGAGAAATAGAAACACACATCAACGCCTCAATTCTCCTCAGATCGTAACAAGATTTGTCTCAATGGAAGCGTCTCGTCGAGACCTTTCCAATGGTACCAAGCTTGCTCAAAACCAACAACCACAGCTCCTTCGACGATCAATTTTGTCCACGGGTGTCAACTCTTTTCTCCAACAGGTCCGTCTTATTGGGGCGCTGTTCCCTTCCTCTTTAAGTTTCAGCTCGATGACAACTGGTACGTGGTCCGACAAGGTTTGTCTACCATCATGGCACCATTCGGCTCTGTCTTTGAGGTAGATCCGATCCAACCGTGCTTGATCAAATCTGTTGTCAGTTCTGACTTGTCATGTGAAGGTGGGTCCCTCTTTCATGACCGCGCAAAAGTACGCCTCTATCAAGTCAGTCTGAAGTAGAGTATTTCACCATAGCCTGAGTTCGCTCCCATGCAGTAGTGGAGAGGAGCCAATGCTATCATCCGGAAGCTCTACCATTTTCCAGTCTCCTAACAACACCCACGGCCCATTCTTTATTTTGTGCCCAGCCATTCCCACAGTTGTCTTCTTTTGTCTCTGTTGTTGGGTGCGTACACCGCTGCTATCCCCAGGGGCCCTATCACCGATGTAATGATGACCCAGGCAACAGTCCCGTCGCCTTTCACTCCTACGTCATCTACTTGGATGTGGGGCCTTAGTAGTAAGGAAGCACCTCCTCTACCTTCAGCATTGTAATCTGTTATCTTTGTGCCTTGAGGAATGATGACATTTAGGTTGTGCTCTAATCTGCTTTCCTCTGTCTAGCTCCTACAGGGCGATGATGTCTACATGCACCCTTTCTCTTCCCATCCATCGGTGGATAATCGATATTCTGTGAGGGTCTCCGAGCCCTCTCACGTTCCAAGTTGCCAACTTGATGTTTGTTTGCATTGGATTGATTCCTGTGGGTTTAGATCGTCCTCAAGCTGGAAGTTGCTTCTCTAGAGCGTTGTAGTCTCTCGGGTTTCCTGATTTTCCCTTTGAGTATAATCGCCTTTCCCCCTGCCCCTGTAAACCTTCCGCTTGAGGTGGTGGGTGCAAAAGGGAGGCTGGCCTTTTTGGAGCTCCTTCTTTTTGCCTGAGTATTGAAGTCTAGTTCTCTCAGGGCTTCTCGTTCCAGACCTTGTAGCGGGGATGCCAAGAGAAAAGTAGTCGCCGGGTCGCTGTTATGCATGTTGGTCGACCTTTCTTGTGGGTCCGTCTCACCTCCCCAGCGGTATCCTGTGTCAGGTCCCCATTCCTGTTTGTCGGGTGGGTCTTCCTCTCCTTCTCCTTCCCTTCTAGGCTCCTCATTCTCCTGCCCTTCTTGATCCATGTGTTCTTTGTGCTGCTCTTCTTGGGTCCTTCCGTTTTTGTTGTACATGGGCTCTTCCGTATTTGTTCTTTGCATGTCTTCTTGTTCCTGGGTCCCCTCGTGGGTCTGTGGATTACTCGTATTAGCTTCCTGAGACTTGGCCTCTCCACCTCCCTTTAGTGTGTTTTTCTTCCGCGGGCTGTTATCCCTTGTCATCCCTTCTTGTATCTTCTTCCCTTTCCTGCTTTCGTTCGCTTCTTCGAGTTCTCGCTCATTGTTGCTCATTGCGTTCAGGTCTGGGAAACCGCTCTTCTGCTTAGTTTGTGGTCTTGGTTTGATGGAGCTCTACCCTTGGTCTGTCTGGGTCTTGTTCCCCTCCTGCCGAGCTTGTTCGTGAGTTCTCTCGATTGATGGGAGAGAAATTTCACCTTTTTTGAGTCTCCCTTGAACCTGGAGTGGTCGCATTCTTAGTCTGTAGTGGGTCTTGTCCTCCACCTCCAGGCTAAGCGCTGCGAAACGGTTGCTCGCTGGTTGGACCGCAACCCACTTACTGATGACTTTCCCTCCTCTTTTGGATTTCCCCGTCACATGTTCGAAGCCGTCTCCTCTGGGAAGTCCTGCTTTCTGCACCTCATTGTTTCTCCTTCTGTTGTCCCATGTCAATGTTCCTTCGGGTGCTGTGGATCTTTCGCGTGTGAGGCTTTGGTAGCTCTGTGGTTATCAGGACAGTTTTTGGCGAAATGTCCTTTCTGTTTACAAATGAAACATGAATCTGGGAGCGACTGGTAAGTGATCGGTTGTTCTATGGGGTCGCCAACACCGATTCGGATTAAAATATGATCTTTGAGTTCACCTTCAGGATCCACCAGTATGCAGCCTCTGATGTGTGGGTATCCATTGGTCGACTTCATCGTGGTTCTGTAAAGAACTGGCCCTATTGCTCCTAACAGTTCATCTGCTCCTACTTCGAATGTAGGGTCTACAAGAGGTAAGTCTACCCAGACTGCTACTGCTCTCGTGTCATCAGCGTGGGTTTTAAATCCAGGTGTCCATGGAGCAGCGAGGACTATTCGTTTATTGTAGAACAGGGGAGATCTTTGCAAAATTAATCGTTTTTGCTCCTCGTCCTTTAACACCACGAGAAAATGCTTCCTGCTTAGCATTCTAAGCTGCTTGACGTTTACCCCTAGATTCGGCTCCAAGCACTTAGTTACCCAGAGTTCAAAGGCGTCTCTTGACGGGCTGCAATCGACTGTGGATAGAACAACTGCCCATCGCTTAAGTTGTATCAGTCTACTCGCGATGAGGTCTCTGTTTAGGTCTACTGTCACCCCGTTTTTATACTCGCCTTGTTGCTGGTTCTTCTTTATGTTGCTCAGCGCTTTCATCAGCACTTCGTCTGGCATGTTCTTGCCTTCTTTAAGGTCGAGGTCTTCGAGGTATGGATTCTCTCCTCCTTTGTGTAGCAGTTTTAGGGGCTTTGACCAGCAGTTGGTAGTAGGAAGGTCTTCTCCTTTCTTTTCCTCTGTTGGCGCTGTGTTTTGTGTTACAGGAGTGGGTTTTAGGATTTTCGGGTCTTCTTGCTCCTCATTCCCGTTCTTGCAAACTATCAGGCCTGGGTTTTCTTCGACTGTGCTGGCTCTCTCTTTATTCGCTGTCTTAGCTCCTGGGCCTTCCGTTGCTATTGACGCCCCTGTGATTTCGTTCCTCATCTTTGTTTCTTGCAAGTTCACCTCCTGCTCGTGTTCGCTGTTGTGTACCGGGGCTGGCTCCTGCTCCATGGTTATCAATCGTTTCTTCGAGCATTGAGCTGGCGACCCTCTTCCTGCTGCCTGGCAGCCGACTTCTCCCACGCTTCCCCCACCGAAGTCGTGGTGTGCTTGGGGCCTAGATCGATTCTTTTCCGCTTCGATTTCTGATGCAATGCTCGTTTGGAACATTGCGTCTCCTTCAATCATCTTGTCACCTTGTCTTTCTTGATAATCTTGGATGACTCTTCTTTCTTTGCTCCGCGAGTCTTCGCGTTGCGTCTAAATTTTGATTGCTATCTATCAATACAAATCCTACTGTCGCACAATTCACCTCAAGGCTTTCTCTATGAACTTGTCGCTTATTTCAGGTAGTCTGACTGACTGTGGGCTTATTTGTGCTACTGACTTGACCTCTTCGCTTACGATGAGTTTTCTGATCACCTTGACCTTCATCCTAGCTCTGCAGCGCTGGGCGAAAAGGATCGATTCCAGTCGACCCTGTGCAGAACTATCCAGTTCACGAGAGGGAGAGAGTTATCAACTGTGCCAAGAAAATGGTTATTTCACGCTCGTCAAAGATGGTTCCACAAGTGCAACTGAGCTTCAGTACAAACCTTGTGATACAAAATACGTTGACTGCGTTCAAAGTCGCCTTTCTAACGCAGACTCAAAAGAACGACGCCAGCGCTTGTGGTAGCCAGCAGCAACAAACCAACAGATCGTTGGGGCTTCAAAGGATGTGGTCGTGACAGTGGAAGAGAAGCCCATGGATCAGGAGAAGGAGAGGTTGGTGCTTGTAGGACGTAACACTGGCGCAGGGAAGGAGGAGGAAGTTCCTGCTTATGTCATCGTGAGGGGTCCCAAAGTGGACCAAGATCTCAATACTCAGGCTCAGATGGTGACAATGAGTCTCGACACGTTGAACAATTTCATCAAAGATAGCCTCTTCCCACCTTCTGGACCAAGCATGGATCATAACTGGTATCTTGCCAACCTGCCTGATCACAAGAGCCATGAAGACAACCCCGACAACCAGATGCTGCTCTTACGCGTCGTGCCAACTGGGCAAGTCCTGGTAAATGCTGCAGATTCCCTTCCGGGTTTTGAAGAAGCCGCAGACGGTACGTACCGGATCAAAGATTGACCTGGTACCAAAACACCACCGTTTGCAGAGAAGAACTACTGTAGTCTTTGCATACGCTTGGACACCGTTTCCAACTAATGTTATCGGCGTCAGAAGGAATGAGAAGAACTGAGACGTAATAACACTTGAATATGCTTCGCCTGGTATAATACGACTGCTACCTGATCCCTGAATGTGCAATGTGCATGGAACATGTTCATGGAATGCGGTGGTCCATATGAATTCGAATGTAAGCTGTCAGAAAGAATGAGACGAGCACTTTACTAAGAAAAGTACTTTTAGGATACCTAGATGTGAAAGTTTGCTTCTTCACTCCAGTCACTGGGAACTTACTCCACGATAATTTCTCTAGGTCGGTAGGACGTCAGCAGGCACACCAGCACCCCTACCGTGTTGGCAAATTCAGGTCAAGGTTCCACTCACCTTTCGGCAGGGGTTGCCTTGTGATGGTCATGTCCAGACCCTGGGTGAGGTCCAAGTTTTTGATGCATCTTAGTGAGGTTAGTTTTCGCTTTCTAGCTTCCTTCAATGCTGCTCCTTTCTCGCTATCGCTGACCTTTGCGTATTGTTGTCACAATTCCACTGCCTGGTCTATCCTGAGGTCCTCCCTTAACTCCAGAGGATTCCCGGCTAAGGTGAGTTTCGCGTGTACGCTTTTCCAACCTTTCAGAAGGGAGTTTAGGGTCGGTAGCGCTTTGCATTGCAGGTTTGGCATCAACAGGATTCCCTCTTCCGGCGTCTGCCCTGACGGAGTCTCTTGTGGGTTCCTTTTGCAAGGGCCTCTCTGAGACCTCATTTTGCGATGCCTTTCCATTCTTGTTGGCCTCCCTCAAGTAGTTTGCCCACGTATTTTAGCTTCAGCGCTTGGGCTACTACGGAGAAGAGGGATATCCCTAGCCCTCCTTCTGCCTTACTTGATGTGATTGTGTTCCACGCTACCAATGCAGTTTTGTTGCACCCTTCCTCGTTTCTGCCCCACATGAAGGCCCGACAAACCCCTTCCATCTTTCTATAGCCTTCTGACGAGCAGTTCAAGCATGTAAGCTGGTAAGCTGGGATGCTTCTTAGAACTTGCTGTAGAAGAGTTACTCTGCTTGGCCACGATAGAAGACGATTTGTCCAATGTTGTAGCTTCTTTGTAGTTTCTCCACTAGGGAGTTAACTACTTGGCTTTCCGTCAAGCCTACTCCAATCGACACTCCGAGGTATTTGAAAACCTGTCCTGGTCTTGCTACTACGCATCCGATTTCCTCCAGCCAGCTGGTTATCGTCCTCATCCCTAGGGGCACCACCAGGGACTTGCTCAGGTTGAGGGCCGCTCCCGAAATGCTCTCGTACTGTTTTATTACTTCTTGGCTTTTCAAAAAGCATTCCTCTGTGCCCTGGATGATCAGACCTGTGTCATCAGCGAATAACTGGTGTAGTAGATTCTGCTCTTCGCTCACTTGGAACCCTTGGATTCTCCCTGATCTCTGAGCATCTTTGAACATATTCATTAGCGGCTGCGTCACTATAGCGAACAGGTATGGAGCAACAGGGCACCCTTGACGCACTCCTCTACTTAGGTTGAACTCTTCAGTGAAGGCCCCGTTGATGTATACTTTGGAGTACCTCCTAGGGTCAAGCCTCTTAACAGTGTTATGAAGTGATTATTAAATTTCATTCGTGTCATCGTGTCCGAAAGGTAATCATGAGAGACCCTGTCATAGGCCTTCATGAAGTCAACCTTGAAAAAGAGAGCTTGTTGTTCTGTGCACTCAATCATCTCCTGTGCCAACTTCAGGCTTAGGATATTGTCAAAAATATCCCTTCCTTGAATGAAGCATGTCTGCTGCTCGTCCACCACCGATCCCACTACACTTTTAAGTCTTTCCGCAAGTAGTTTACTAAGTATCTTGTAGGTGGCCGTAAGGAGGGAGATCGATCTCCAGTTGCTGAGGTCTGTTCTATTTCCCCCCTTCTTGATCAGCTTTACCACTCCTTGGAGAGTTTTCCCGTCTGTCATGCCACTCAACCAGAATGTTTTGACCATATCAATGCAGTCTGTTTTGATGAAAGACCAACATACTGGAGCATCTCGTAGGTCACCCCGTCTGCGCCTGGAGACTTTTCTTTGGGGAAGTTTAGCACCACCTCTTCTATTTCTTCTTCTGTTGGAGTAGCTCTCAGGTGAGTGTTCTCTTCTTCTGTTACGAACTTCGAGATCAAGCTGAAAATATTCTTCTTTTGATCCTTGTTGGTAGTCGCTGTGAGGTCTTCCTTGTAGAGCTCTGAATAATAGCGGTGTACCTGGTGCAGTATCTCTTCATGGTCTTCTGTTATGGTCTCTTCCTCCAGCGTCACCGCCTTTAATTCTTCTCTACTGTGTTTTGCTTTCAGCTGTGCAAAGAAGTATCTCGAAGGGGCTTCGCCTTCCTTAAGCCATCTGATCCAGCTCCGCTTTCTCCACAGACAGGCGTCCTGGTGTTCTCTTCTCCTCAAGTAGCCTTCTTTTTCTCTTAATTCGAGGTGGAGGGCGGCGGAGTTGTCTGTTTCTGCTCTGATCCTGAGATTCGCTAACTCCTCCTCCAGTTTGGTCCTCGGATGTAGTCTGCTCGCTCGTTCTCGTTTCTCCTTCATGAATGAATGAATGAATATCAAGCCCGGAAGACCCAAGAGTCAAAAGGCAGAAAAAAAACATTACAAAGTCAACATGTGAGCCTAGGAAACCCTAGGAGATCGTATCAATGCAAAAGAGCATTGGTACGACAAGAAACTATATCTCTAATATAAAGCCCTAGTGGGAGAGCTGACATCTGTAAAAGTGTATAGAAATCACTAGCAACTATCTTATGTCTACATCTAATCTCATCATACAAGGGACATACAATGAATACATGATCCTCATCCTCTATCTGATCTAAATCACAAAGTCTACAAAGCCGTTCACTCCTAACAATGTTTAACCAACGTCTTTCCTCAATGCCAAGTCTATGAGAGCTAGTGCAGTGTTGAGCGATGATATGTCGAAGAGAGATTGAAATAGGTGCTCGGAGGTACTCTTGTTCACAATACACCAACATGGGATTGACATGCTGCTGATAGTAAGCCATCTTGGTCTTGGGTTGAGACCATATTGCATGTAAAAAATTTTTCTGAATCAACTCCCGAAGAGCAATAGGTGGAAAATCAAAATCACGTTAAAAAATGTTCCATTTTCCACACCAAGCCACCACATCAGCGTACCAACCAATGAGAATGTAGCTCTTAGAGCTTGACAAGGTAATCTCGTCTCTCCAAGGGATCTCACTCTTGAGACATAAATGATAGTCAAGTAAAGAGCTTCTGCTTCCACGGATAAGCAACCAGATTCAGCAAGGAGCATAGCATATGGTGTTTGGCATCTTACACCAAGCTCCACTTGTAAGAACACTTTTTGAACCTTCTCAATACGTTCCCAAGCTCCTTTTCTTGCACAAGGTCCCCACACTTGAACACCATAAAGTATCAAGAGCAAAACCAAACTCCTGAAGAGAAACTTTCTCAAATCCTGAAGAGAAACTTTCTCAAATCCCATGTTAAGATATGAGCACGTCGACTACGATTCAAAAAGAGAGTACAAAGCTTTGTAACCAGCTTCAACTCTCTTATGAATGCACAAAGCCCAACTGTAGTTATGAAAGAAGTCAATGCCCAAGTACTTGTAACTCTCCACTTGTTGTAAAACTTGGCCCTTGTAGAGAAAAGAATGGCGCACTTTTGAACCCACCACCATCACCTTGGACTTCGAAAGGTTCACTTCCATCTGCATGTTGTTGCAAAAGACCTCAAGAGCATCCAAATGTCGTTGTAAACTCAAAGGATCACGTGATAGAAGAATGATATCGTCAGCATAAATCAATGCTTGAATGATATAGATTCTCAACTTCACACCTTCTCCTCCAAATTCAGCAAGACATCTCTCCACGTGATCAATGAAGATACCAAATAGAGTAGGGGAGAGAGGACAACCTTGAATGACTCCAATAGTGCTAAAGATCTCCTTTGATTGTGTCGAGGTAAGCTTCACATAAACTCGTTCATAGAGTTTAGAAACCGCTGCTATCATGTCTTTAGGAACACCAATGGCAACAAGTCTGTCCCATAAGAGCTTCCTAGGTACCCTATCAAAATGAAACTTTGACCCACAACAAACAGCACTCACTGATCACACTCACACGAGATTGGTACCAAATTCATCCACAAAAACAAGAAGCGATGGTCACTCTAGGGAAAATCTAGAGAAACCTGCAGAACAGACAAAGAAGGGCTCTTGACCTATACCAAATCACCTGACATAATGATGGAGAACCTGACAAAGAATTGGAGAATCAAAACAACGACCAAGAGCGGAGGTTTTGTTACTTATCTTTGGGATCGGGGCCTGACCAAGAGGTGGTCGCGGGTGGCGGATGTCAGGTGTAAGGCCCTGAACCTGAACTTTTGCCGTCCTGACGCGAGTATGTCGAGCGAGGGGTCTGGGGATGGCTTCGTGGTGATGATGAAGTAGGACCGGCTGACTCTCGCACTCACTCTGCCCCCTCCTGCGATGAAAAGGAAGAGAAGCAATGTCAGAAGCGGTTGCTGGAAGGGTCTCAAGTTGACACCCCCTCGAAGTCTGTGCCGACTAATCAAATCAGGATCGAGGAGTTAGGTCTTTCGAGATGCCCTCTCTCGAGGGACACTTGCAGCGCCGAGCAGTATTCTCCGCTTTCTCGCCTGGTTAATCTTGAGGACGTGCGGCAGAAGGACATCGGGCCTCGCCGCGATTGAGACATCATGAAGGAGACGACGACGAAGAGTGCGAGCAAGGTGAGAATTAGGACGACCGCGAGCAAGAGCTCGATGACGGGAGAGGAGATTGATAGCTATGGCGGGGGCCCCTCTCGCGTGCGGAGGGAGCCGGTCGCGGATACCAGACGTCGTGCTGGGAGGCGGGGCCGGGATTGGGGCGACCGTGTCATCAAGATTTCGGATTTTGACCCGGACCCCGCCGTCTGTATTTCGGGTTTTCTCCTTCACAATCAATAAAGGTGTGTCCGGCCCACCGTGGTCATTTTATTAAAAAAAAAATACTGAACATTCATCAAACGATGAACCGACATCCGCGGGGATAAAATACAGTAATCATTAAGCGCATATCTTTCACAGATCACTCCGTAAAGCAACTTTTTACTTCCTCAATCCTCCGCAGCAACATTAGGGCTTCTTCACTCCCCTTGTTGAAAATATCTTCCTTAGTCCCTTGACCGGCTACCGCAAGCTTTGCTGAGGTAAAGAAACCGGATGGGTAGATTCATAGTGATTATGCGAGCGAGAGAACGGGCATGATGATTAAAGGTTGGTAAATGGTAAATGATAATAATCATGCATAAAAGACCCAAAGAGTAAAAAAACAAAAATACATTACAACATCACAAACAAAAAATCAATAACAAACCTAACAACCATTACTAATACAAAGAGTACTAGTATGATGAATAACTACGTCTGTCATATATAAATAAAAGATAAATGTTATATATGTCCTTATGAGACTGTCCATGTGAGTCCATCGTAGCGAGAGTCGGACCAGAAACTTCGTTAACAGTTTACAACGCATGCACCTCCAACCATATCCGCAAGGGATTGAACCTACGACCTTTCTCTTAGAGGACTGTAGGCTAAATCGCTTTGACACCGATCTTCGGTGTTCCAAGTGGTATCCTAATATATAATCCTAGTATGTATATAATATCTTATCCTATCTCTTGGGACACCGAAGATCGACATCCCAAGTGGTTTAGCCTACAGTCCTCTAGGAGAAAGACCGTGAGTTCAATCGTTTGTGGGTACGGTGCAAACTGTTAACAAAGCTTTTGGTACGAGTCCCACTGTGGTAGATCCACATGGACAGTCTCATAGTATGCGTAGATCCCAAGGACAAATAATAACATTTATCGTTTATCATATGTATATATATATCCTATCCTATATATGTATGTATCCTAATATATAATCTTAGTGGTATATAATCCTAGTAAAAGCGCTGATGTCAGTAAGAGTGTATAATAAGACTATCGTATGTGTACATCTGATATCCAAGTACAATGAGCACACTGTGAATACATGGTCCTCATCTTCAATCTGATCTAAATCACAAAATCTATAGAGATGTTCACTCTTATCAATATTCAACCAACCTCTTTCTTTAAAACCAAGTCTATGAGAGCTAGTATGATGTCGAGCAATCACATGTCAAAAAGAGGTCGATATAGGTGCTTGGATGTACTCTTGATCACATTACATCAGTATGGGATTGTCTTGTTGTTGATAATAAGTAATCTCGGTCTTGGGTTGGGACCATAAGGCATGTAGAAATCTATTTTGTATCAACTCGCAAAGAGCGATAGGTGAGAGGTCAAAATGACGCTCATAAATATTTCATCTCCCACACCAAACCACCACCTCAGCGTACCAATCAAAAGATAGTATAACTCTTACACCTTGACAAGATAGCCTCGTCTCTTTGAGAGATCTCACCTAGATATATAAATGATAGTCACGGAAAGTGCTTCAGCTTCCAAAGATAAACAACCACATTTTGCAAAGAGCATAGCATATGGTGTTTGGCATCCAACACCAAGTTCCACTTGTAAGAAGACCTTCTAAAAATTTTCAATACGCTCCCATCCTCCGTTCTTTGCTTCAGCAGCCCATACTTGAACACCATATAATGGTAACAAGTCTATCATGTTGTCGCGCTATTTGGCGGCTACATGCTAAACTTCTACTCCGACACTTGAGTTTAGTAGTTCTAGAAGTTAACTCAATATTACTTCTAGTCTTTTATGCATATGTTTGACACTTTTGCTATGATGTTAACACTATTTATGTTATATATTTTGAGTCATAGTAGGTTGATAGTATGTTATTTATCTTTATCAAGCACTAGTACGCTTGTGCAAGTGATTTCGTATTTATCTATGTTGTTCCACTGAAAGCTGCTTACTTCTATGATCAAATTCTCTCAACAGCTCGTTCAATCCCATCGCAAGGTCAGGTTGCTGCTCAACCTAGTCTAGAAATTTCCTCCTAGTAACCCTCTCAGAATCCTCTTTGAGAAACTTGTCTTGAAGAGCTCACTCAAAACTCGACCAAACATCAAGATTTCTTCTTTGTACATCTTTAACTTGATCTCGCAACTCAAGAATCACAATTAATTCAAAATTGCCAATCAGTCATCTTAACTAGCTCCATCTCTTCTCTATATGTGGGCCATAGTATCCCAAAGGTAGTTTTGAAAAACCCTATCATAAGCCTTCATGAAGTCGAGCTTGAGGAACAACGTAGACAGCTTCTTCGCTTCGGCCCATTCCTGCCCCAACTTGTAGCTTAGTATATTGTCGTAGATGTCCCTCCCCTTAATGAACCCCGTTTGTTGATCGTCAACCACATTCCCGATAACAGCTTTCAATCTTTCAGCCTGGAGCTTGCTTAGAAACTTGTAGGTTACAGTTAGGAGAGTGATCGATCGTCAGTTCCTGAGGTCAGCCTTCTCTCCCTCTTTAAGAATGAGCTTAATTACGCCTTGTAGAGTCTTGTCATCGATTTTCTTCGACCTCAAGAACTCCAAGACCATCGCGAGGCACTCCTCCTTTACATAGGGCCAGCTCACCTGCAGTGCTTCATACGTGATGTCTTCGAACCCCGGTGACTTCTCCTTTGGGACCCCTTAGAACCAAGCTTTCCAGTTCCTCCATCGAGAGGAGACACACCAGAAGTGCATTTTCGTCACCAGAAGTAGCGAGAGGAGGCTTCCTCTTCCTGGATCCATTTGATACGACTCCTCTTCCTCCATAGGATAGCATCTTGATGTTCCCTTCTTTTAAGCCTCCCTTCTAACTCCTGTAGCTCTAATGATATCGTCACCGAGGGGTTGCTGAGACCTCAGCCTTTGTAGCTCGGCCTCCATACCGGGTGTCTTCTGCCGGCCAGCCTTTTCTCTTTCATTAATATCTTTTGAACCCTCGCCTTAAGTTTGATGTAACCACTACGGGAATATGGTCCGAGAGGGTTTGCCTCCCGTCGTGAACAATTTTGGGGATCTCGGCACACCACTCAGCACTGTCGAGTCTAGCCTGGTCGTGTCGACCACCTGACCTCACCTGCCTAGTGAACACTGGCTCTTTTCTCTTCTGAGCACAAAAGAAAGCATCCACCAGATCCGCTTGGAGGAGGATGTTCCTCCACAGCCTTAGCTCACTGCCATGTAGCAAAGGAGAGGGGCCCACACTGTCATCAGGGAGTTCCACCATATTCCAGTCCACCACCTCCTCTCCGCCATCCGAGATCCTAACCAATCCCATAGCTATCTCCTCCCTCCCTTTGGTTAGGTGCGTAGATGGACGCCACTCCTATACGTCCGATATCAGAATTGAGGAGGCACCAGGCCACGGACCCGTCCCCCTAACTCCCTGTTCGATCACCTCCACGTGATCTCGGAGGAGGAGTGCAGCCCCTCTCTTTTCCCCGGCCGTGTAATCTACTATTCTCGTCCTCGTGGCATAAGAACTTTCAGGTTGTGCTCTAATTTCTGCTCTTCTGTTTTCAATTCGTGAAGGGCTAGGATGTCAACTGGATGTCTATCTCTCTCCAGCCACCGGCGCAGGATGGTCGTGCGATGCGGGTCGCCAAGTCCTCTTATGTTCCACGAAGCGATTTTAAGTGTGTTTTGCATCATCATCAACTTATTTTGATTTCCACCTTCTCTATCCTGTCTCGGCTTGCGCTGAGCATTCGTAATTGTGTAATTTGAACACCCGAACCCTGCACCAATCTTCTTGAGGCCCATGCATCAAAGACATCCCGAGACGGATTGCAGTCGACAGTACGACCACTTTGGATTTAAAGAGAGACAGCCGGCTGGCGACGAGGTTCATGTCCAGGTCGACGACCACACCCAGTTTGAAGTCCTCAACTTGTTGATTTCTATGAATGCTTCTAATTGCTTCCAACAGTTCTTCTTCCGGCATCCCTGCGCCTTCCAACGGGTTAAGTCCTTCTAGGTAAGGGTTCTGACCGTTCTTCCCCAAGATTTTAAGTGGCTTCGCCCAGCTATTCCTGGCAGTGGCCTCTGCCCCTGATGTCTACTTCTGGTGCGTAGGATCGGAGGGTTGCCGAGCATTCGAGGAGTTCAGCATCGACGACGGCCCAACTTCTGATGCGAGGTTGCCAGGCCCAATCCTCTGATCCGGGAGGAGAGCAGCTCCCTCCTGACGGCCACCCGACACCACGGACCAAGGATCGAGGACCCCAACGTTGCCTTTTCCGCCCGAGGTGCACGCCCCGCCACTTCCCTCGCCTTCCGGAGCAAACGCGATGGGGCACACCTTCCCAGATCCCTCCATGGTCACAACCTCAGGTCCTCCCGGCGAAGCTTCATTTGCTTCCGTGGTAGCTCCTCCTGCCGATAGCGGACCATTCTCGTCTTGATCACCCTCTTTCTCCATGTTACGTTTCTTCCTAGCGTGATGAAGGTCCTCAACCGTAGCGGTGCTCCGGTTGAGATTTCCAGTCCTTCTTGAATCGATCAGGTTTAAAGAATCCTTTCGTCTCCTCTTTTTTTCCAGATCTATTTCTTGATCCGGGGAATCATCTCGCGATGCCCCAAACCTCGTCATCTCATTGATGCCTTCCTTGCAGCTCTTCCCCTCTCCATTTCTGCTTCTTCTTCCTCTCTGAGCGACATTCCCTCTGTGGACATCCTCGAAGGAGCACCGTCGCACCTCACGCAAGACCATGTCTCTCTACCCATACGCTTCCCCAATCGGTGAAAACCGCAACCCTAACTAACAGAAAACTATTAACTCTGTCTTTCGCTAAGCAAAGTCGATCTCTTTTTGCGACCCTAACCCTCACCCGGGCTCCCAGTCTGACTCACCCTCCGCTCCCCCTTCTCCGCCTCCCTCCTCGCTCCGCAATCACGCCGCATCCGGAGATGAATGTTTGGTGAAGCAGAAGTGATGCACGTATAAATATATTTTCCCGATAAGTCTTTCACTTCTGGCAACTATTCAAGTAGATACGCGAACGAACTAGATTTCTAGGGAAGAAACAAATCGATTCCAATCCAAAATCATTTAACGCATGATCTTGAAGATTGGAGACAAACGATACCATTGCAAGGAAGATGAACGCCTCAGACGTAACAATTGCGCTCTTTATCAGTTGGTTATCAATGACTGGTCCCACCACGCGATTCACGTACAAATTGAGTGTCTATGTCATGAATCACAAAGACGTTTCGTCGATAGTAGAGAAGTTAGAACACCACCCAACTCGACCGCAGTCACACCGCTAACTTGGATGTCAGTATATATGCTGGCCCTGTATTTGTGACGTACATCGGCATTCTACATGCGTTCAACTTGTCGCTTATTTCAGGTAGTCTGACTGACTGTGGGCTTATTTGTGCTACTGACTTGACCTCTTCGCTTATGATGAATTTTCTGATCACCTTGACCTTCATCCTAGCTCTGCAGCGCTGGGCGAAAAGGATCGATTCCAATCGACCCTGTGCAGAACTATCCAGTTCACGAGAGGGAGAGAGTTATCAACTGTGCCAAGAAAATGGTTATTTCACGCTCGTCAAAGATGGTTCCACAAGTGCAACTGAGCTTCAGTACAAACCTTGTGATACAAAATATGTTGACTGCGTTCAAAGTCGCCTTTCTAACGCAGACTCGAAAGAACGACGCCAGCGCTTGTGGTGGCCAGCAGCAACAAACCAACAGATCGTTGGGGCTTCAAAGGATGTGGTCGTGACAGTGGAAGAGAAGCCCATGGATCAGGAGAAGGAGAGGTTGGTGCTTGTAGGACGTAACACTGGCGCAGGGAAGGAGGAGGAAGTTCCTGCTTATGTCATCGTGAGGGGTCCCAAAGTGGACCAAGATCTCAATAGCTGAAGCCAAGCGGAAGGAGCTTGTGAAGGTAAAAGAGGCTCAACAAGGAGGGTTCATTGCTTTCTTAAGAGATGGACGTGCTGTTGTTACACAAAAGAGACGAGATGCTTCCAAATAGCAATTTTCGACCCTTAGAGTTATGATGTGGAACATTCATGGGCTTACTAAGTTAAAGTACACAAGCGCTTTACCAATTTGGAACAAGGCTGATATCATCAACTTGGTGGAGACATGGGAACATGAAGGAAACAATGTACATGAGTTGGATGGTTTTACTTTGATCGGCTCTACTTGGAACAAGCGCAAGCAACATAAAGGACGTGGTTTTGGAGGTATTGCAACTTACGTCAGATCTTATTTGCATGAGCTTGTTGAAGTGGTTCTTCAAGATGTGGGTGGACAATATCATTGGATTCGAGTTGGTGGAGAAAGTAGATCTGCATGTTATATCGCAATCTGCTATTTTGCACCTTTGAACATGTCTATCTATCAGACTAGAGCATGTAGCACGAGCCAACCTTTTCATCGTCTTTCTATTGATGTTTTGAGATATCAAGAGAAGGGCAAGGTCTTTGTGGTGGGAGATTTCAATGCTAGAGTTCACACTTGCCAGTTCACACAATTCTATGCTCTTGACCACTCCTCTATTCTTGAAGAAGATGATGATCCTACATGGTCCCGTGCCTCCTTAGATACATCCACCAATGACATGAAAGAACACTTCTTGACTTTTGGAGCAATCTGTAGTTTGAAAATTCTGAACGGTACATCCCGTTTTCCTAGCTCTAACATGAAAACATACGTCTCTATCTCTAGATCAAGCATAGTAGACTACCTCCTCTCCTCATCTCTTGATAGTTCACTCATTTCAGCATTTGAAGTTTTGAATCTACAACCTGAATCTGATCACACTCCTCTACTGTTCTCACTATCCTTGTCTAGCTCATTTGCACCTTACAAGTTGAAAGGTTTTGATGGGAGCAACACTACCTCTAGACTTCGTCTTGATCACCAGAAAAGACATCTTTATCAAACTGCTCTAGAGAATTTGATATCTATTGCACAGTGGAGCCACAATCTTGACCAACGAGATACACAATTGACGGATGTCTTGAAGAAAATTGCAACTCGGTTTTTCTCTCAACACTCAAGCAGAAAGCTCAAAGGTAAACCTTGCAATGGCTGGTTTGATGAAGAGTGCAAACTTGCTCGGTTAAAGGCTCTAGACAAGGCTTGTGACTTGGAAACAACAACCTTGTACAAGCAGTTGATCAAACGTAAGAAGAGAGCTTTCTTGAGAAAGAAAGGCTTGGAACTTGCTTTTGATTTTCAGAAAGATCCCAAAGCTTTTTGGAGACGTTTAGCATCTCGTCCAAGTTCACCAAGTCTTGATCCTTCAGCTTTGATGTCCTACGTTGAGCAACTTTACTTCTCTCCACATGCACCATGTATGCCACAAAGTGAAGGACTACCGCAGACCTTTTCAATGGACGAAGTACGACATCAGCTCAGTAGGCTTGCAAGTGGAAAATCTGAGGATCTAGAAGGACTTTCTGCAGAGCTACTACAATGGGGAGGTGATTCTCTCATTCCTATACTTACCAAGCTTCTGAATGATGCTGCTGTACATGGTTTCCCTAAGAGTTGGTTCATGCGCAAAGTGATTCCCATCCACAAGTCGGGCAAGAAGGTGATGTTACCAACTATAGAACTATCATGGTAGGCAACATCTTTGCCAAGTTGTATGGGAGCTTGCTAGAGAGAAAACTCAGTGTTTGGGCAGAAGGATCCAATGTGAGAGCTCATTCACAAGCAGGTTTTCGTCCTACCTTTAGCACCATTGATCATATTCTTTGTCTTCGTGTTGCTTGGGAGAAGTCAAAAGGAAATGGTAAAGCTCTCTATGCTGCTTTTATCGACTACACAAAAGCTTTTGATAGGGTGCCTAGGAAGCTCTTATGGGACAGACTTGTTGCCATTGGTGATCCTAAAGACATGATGGCAGCGGTTTCTAAACTCTATGAACGAGTTTATGTGAAGCTTACCTCGACACAATCAAAGGAGATCTTTAGCACTATTGGAGTCATTCAAGGTTGTCCTCTCTCCCCTACTCTATTTGGTATCTTCATCGATGACGTGGAGAAATGTCTTGCTGAATTTGGAGGAGAAGGTGTGAAGTCGAGAATCTATATCATTCAAGCATTGATTTATGCTGATGATATCATCCTTTTATCACGTGATCCTTTGAGTTTACAACGACATTTGGATGCTCTTGAGGTCTTTTGCAACAACATGCAGATGGAAGTGAACCTTTCGAAGTCCAAGGTGATGGTGGTGGGTTCAAAAGTGCACCATTCTTTTCTCTACAAGGGCCAAGTTTTACAACAAGTGGAGAGTTACAAGTACTTGGGCATTGACTTCTCTCATAACTACAGTTGGGCTTTGTGCATTCATAAGAGAGTTGAAGCTGGTTACAAAGCTTTGTACTCTCTTTTGAATCGTTGTCGACATGCTCATCTCTTAGCATGGGATTTGAGAAAGTTTCTCTTCAGGAGTTTGGTTTTGCCTGTGATACTTTATGGTGTTCAAGTGTGGGGGCCTGGTGCAAGGAAAGGAGCTTGGGAACGTATCGAGAAGGTTCAAAAAGTGTTCTTACAAGTGGACCTTGGTGTAAGATGCCAAACACCATATGCTATGCTCTTTGCTGAATCTGGTTGCTTATCCGTGGAAGCAGAAGCTCTTTACTTGACTATCATTTATGTCTCAAGAGTGAGATCTCTTGGAGAGACGAGATTACCTTGTCAAGCTCTGAGAGCTACATTCTCATTTGGTTGGTATGCTGATGTGGTGGCTTGGTGTGGAAAATGGAACATTTTTGAGCGTGATTTTGACCTTCCACCTATTGCTCTTCGGGAGTTGATTCAAAAAAGGTTTTTACATGCTATATGGTCTCAACCCAAGACCAAGATGGCTTACTATCAGCAGCATGTCAACCCCATGTTGGTGTATTGTGAACAAGAGTACCTCCGGGCACCTATTTCAATCTCTCTTCGACATATCATCGCTCAGCACCGCACTAGCTCTCATAGACTTGGCATTGAGGAAGGACGTTGGCTAAACATTGCTAGGAGTGAACGGCTTTGTAGACTTTGTGATTTAGATCAGATAGAGGATGAGGATCATGTATTCATTGTATGTCCCTTGTATGATGAGATTAGATGTAGACATAAGATAGTTGCTAGTGATTTCTATACACTTTTATAGATGTCAGCTCTCCCACTAGGGCTTTATATTAGAGATATAGTTTCTTGTCGTACCAATGCTCTTTTGCATTGATACGATCTCCTAGGGTTTCCTAGGCTCACATGTTGACTTTGTATTGTATTTTTTTCTGCCTTTTGACTCTTTGGGTCTTCCGGGCTTGATATTCATTCGTTCAATACTCAGGCTCAGATGGTGACAATGAGTCTCGACACGTTGAACAATTTCATCAAAGATAGCCTCTTCCCACCTTCTGGACCAAGCATGGATCATAACTGGTATCTTGCCAACCTGCCTGATCACAAGAGCCATGAAGACAACCCCGTTTCCAACTAATGTTATCGGCGTCAGAAGGAATGAGAAGAACTGAGACGTAATAACACTTGAATATGCTTCGCCTGGTATAATACGACTGCTACCTGATCCCTGAATGTGCAATGTGCATGGAACATGTTCATGGAATGCGGTGGTCCATATGAATTCGAATGTAAGCTGTCAGAAAGAATGAGACGAGCACTTTACTAAGAAAAATACTTTTAGGATACCTAGTTGTGAAAGTTTGCTTCTTCACTCCAGTCACTGGGAACTTACTCCACGATAATTTCTCTAGGTCGGTAGGACGTCAGCAGGCACACCAGCACCCCTACCGTGTTGGCAAATTCAGGTCAAGGTTCCACTCACCTTTCGGCAGGGGTTGCCTTCTGATGGTCATGTCAAGTGGGACGGGTCGGTGGGCAACCTGAGTTCTCGCGAGCGGGGAACTGCAGGGGGTGGTGTAATTTGTGTAAAAGCAGCTCAAAAGCACAGAAGAAGGTCGTCAGCCAATATTGTGTATATATCCAAACCGCGAGACTTTTGAGTGTGTTCAGTCAGTCGGTAGACTTGATTGACTTCGAACCGTGAAGAACGGTAAAACCTCGACCTCGCCCTAATGCTGCACAGACGAAACTTCCATCTCCGGGGTCCGGGCGTTGAGTGGATCTTGCAGTTGCGGTACCAAACATGAGGATTTCACACGCTAAGATGTTTGCTTCGGTCCGCAAATTTCACAAAAATTCTGTTAAATGTGGATGTCCCTTCTGACCAAAAATCCATGCAGGGATAATGACCAAGTAGTATGTGTATATATACCACTGAAATTCGCAAGAATAGGTAGGGTATACCGAGGCGTTCGAACGCGCTGTTCGATATGCATGTACAAAGGATACATTTCTTGCTCATCCTTGCAGCGGATCGACTATGCTCTGCAGACGTGGAAGGCGAAGCAGTCGATCTAGTTGTGCAGGAAGAAACGTAAATATACTACACAAGGAAAAGAAAGAAACCAACAAACCAGAAAAAAATTGTGCAACGGGCAGGAATACCTTCTCGTGCCACTGCAACAGAAGTCTTAGGACCCTTACGGACTCGCAGTGGGTTCTTAAACTGCGCAAGATACGACTACAAAGTCAACTGAAACGACAGTATTTTAAAGTCGGACCAGCAGACGGCTTTTGATTTTTGTCGGGTAGCGTCCGTAAAATCGCAATTAGTTAGATTAGGGGACTTAGACGTTTCTTTTCACCTTGAGATGGTTATGGAGAAATTGGAAGTGAAATATGGAGAGAACTTTGTGCAAAGTTTCCTCATACCTCTCGAATCCGTCTGCGGGTTTGAGGAGATCTCCTCTAAAGCATGAAGTGGATAGATACCAGTGGAGTAATTTGAAAAAAAGAATTCAACAGGGAGGGAAAACGAAGGAGTATCATGGCACAAAGATGAACTCTTTGTATTTCAATTGATTGCGACTACAAAGAGATCCCTTGGTGAGAGAATCTCACACACACGACACGTACATGATAACATGGAGCAACGCGCTCTGCTTCAGCAGTAGCCAAAAGAAGATGAAGAATGGAGGCAAAAAATCTAGCTACATTTGGAAGACAAATAGCTGCTCTGGAGAAACAAGCACTTCTAGGTGGAGGAACGACTATGGCACAAATCTCCCAATCCAAAGTGGCCCAACGGAGTGCCGAGCACCTCTATCGAAAGAAGAACGCAAGCTCAAGGTGAAGTCAACAACACTCATAGACCAGGAGATGGCCCAGGACAACAACCAACGAACTCCTCGCAAGGAATGATGGCGCGACAAGTTAACATCAGACGTCTTTATTTTTACTTTATTTTTACTTTATTTTTTAAGGGAAGGGCGAAGGTACGCCACGCAGAAATTTTATTATCTCTGATGATCATCCTGAGGACCCACACCCGGGTCCTAGGCAAAGAGGCTGCCGCCTTGGTAGGTCTCCCAAGGGCCCGTCTTCGGGTCCCACGTTAGCATACTATCACTAAACTTAGGACTATCGCCCTCTATCTCTCTCATCTGGGTGTCTTTGGCGGACTTCATCGTCCTAAATCTCTCGTTGTCACTAGTCTTGTGTCTGCTACGTTCGGAGGCGGAATTGTCGATCCTCTTCGTCTTGTTGCTCCTCTTGTTCTCGACGTGCAGGGTAGTGGTGTTCTTGATGCTCTTCTTCATCGCCTTGGCCGAGCTGATCTTCTCGTCCTCCCTAATTTGTTTTCTGCGTTGGTTGGTCCTCGAGGTGTGATTGTTCTTGTAGGTAATCTGACGATGAGGACCGATGTAGACCGACTTGGTGCACCCGCCACTACTCTTGTCCTCCCGCTTAGGATGCTTGTTCTCGTTGTGATTAGGACGAAGGTGCAGGTTAGCGGAGGTCGTGAGCCTCCTGGTCCTCTTCTCCTTCGACCATTGCCGATCCCTCCAACTCTCGTGATAATAAGGGTGGGGAGCGCGATTCAACGACTTGTTTCTCTCGATCCTCTTCCATCTCGGCTGCTTCTTATGGCGGAAGGCCGTGTGGCAGATCCTGGCAGGATTATTCTTCTCCTTGCTATCGTGCTTTCTGCTCGACGAGGCCTGGTGGGTGTTACTCCTCCTCGCGTTGATGCTTCCCGGAAGGTTGCAGCGGTGGCCCTCGCTTGCCTTGTCGCCTTCCTCCCTTCTTCATGATGGTCTGCAGGGGGAGATTGGGCCGCCAATTATTCATTTCGTGGTAGTCTCTGACTCTCGTTTTGCTCTGACTTTCTCCTCTGTCAGTGTTACAGTCCTTGGCAGACTGTGGTCCTTGAGCCTGGACTTTGAGAGCACGTCGTGTGTGCGCTCTTGATTGCGATGTAGTCGTGGATGAGTGGAGCTCCCGCTTCCTAGTATCCTTTTCGGCTTCGTCGACTTCGCGGTTTCCTTCACTTGGGGTATCTTCTTCTACTTTGGTGTCCTGGTGGGCCTTCTCTGTGTTTGTTGCACTATCTCCTGAGGCCCTTCTGACATTAGCATTGATGCCTTTGTGAATTTTGCGAGCCTCATATAGTCTGCTCTTTATCTTCTCTTCCTCTATTTCTACCCTCCTGTAGATTCAGGTGTCTTTGTATGCTGGCTATCGTATGCATGGCTTTGGCCCAAGCTTGTTTACTACTGTCGCTTGCGTCTTCCTTCAGCGACGCCTATGCCACCTTGACCACTTCGGCTATGATTCGAGCGGCGGGACAGTCTGATCTAGTGTTTCTGAAAACCACGTCCGCTCTTTCAGACCAAGCAACTTGGGTATGTTCAATGGTAAGGTAGAGGAGCGCGGGGTTCACCGAGCGGATCTTTATAGCTTTGTCGATAGTGGCGAGCAGTCCTTCGTCTGCGTTGTATTCTATCCCACAGCCGCTGCCACTTATGTTGAGACGTTCTCATCTTCGTTTATCTTGGTAACAGTCCCATAGTAGGTGTTCCAGCGTCTCTTCCTCCCTCCTACATCTGGGGCATGTCCCGTCGCCTAGTTTCATTTGGTAGGCTCTCTTGTTGGTAAAAAAAACCTGTGTTCAGTACCCTCCAAAGCCAAAGATTTGTTCAAGGTACGTCTCCATTGCTCCATACTCCCTTCCATCTTCTTTGCCACGTCTCTTTTGTGTCAGAGGTGCTCCACCTTCTACTCAGTGGAGTGTCTCTGATAGTTGTTTTAGGGAGTAGCTCTTTCCAAGTCCTGAGGCTCTGGGTCCATGCCCTTTGTATCGATCCGCTAACTGTCCATCCCCAGTTCGGACACTTTTGTAGGCTAACGTTGGACATAGCGACCTCGCCTCCCCAGCTCACCATGGATTGGAAGACAGAGCCTGTCTCATCTACTGTCAAGTTAGTTACTCCTCCGATGTGGCAGTTCTCCAGACCCTAGGTGAGGTCCAAGTTTTTGATGCATCTTAGTGAGGTTAGTTTTCGCTTTCTAGCTTCCTTCAATGCTGCTCCTTTCTTGCTATCGCTGACCTTTGCGTATTGTTGCCACAATTCCACTGCCTGGTCTATCCTGAGGTCCTCCCTTAACTCCAGAGGATTCCCGGCTAGGGTGAGTTTCGCATGTACGCTTTTCCAACCTTTCAGAAGGGAGTTTAGGGTCGGTAGCGCTTTGCATTGCAGGTTTGGCATCAACAGGAGTCCCTCTTCCGGCGTCAGCCCTCACGGAGTCTCTTGTGGGTTCCTTTTGCAAGGGCCTCTCTGAGACCTCATTTTGCGATGCCTTTCCATTCTTGTTGGCCTCCCTCAAGTAGTTTGCCCACGTATTTTAGCTTCAGCGCTTGGGCTACTACGGAGAAAAGAGGGATATCCCTAGCCCTCCTTCTACCTTACTTGATGTGATTGTGTTCCACGCTACCAATGCAGTTTTGTTGCGCCCTTCCTCGTTTCTGCCCCACAGGAAGGCCCGACAAACCCCTTCCATCTTTCTATAGCCTTCTGACGAGCAGTTCAAGCATGTAAGCTGGTAAGCTGGGATGCTTCTTAGAACTTGCTGTAGAAGAGTTACTCTGCTTGGCCACGATAGAAGACGATTTGTCCAATGTTGTAGCTTCTTTTGTAGTTTCTCCACTAGGGAGTTAACTACTTGGCTTTCCGTCAAGCCTACTCCAATCGACACTCCGAGGTATTTGAAAACCTGTCCTGGTCTTGCTACTACGCATCCGGTTTCCTCCAGCCAGCTGGTTATCGTCCTCATCCCTAGGGGCACCACCAGGGACTTGCTCAGGTTGAGGGCCGCTCCCGAAATGCTCTCGTACTGTTTTATTACTTCTTGGGTTTTCAAAAAGCATTCCTCTGTGCCCTGGATGATCAGACCTGTGTCATCAGCGAGGTACCGTTCAGAATTTTCAAACTACAGATTGCTCCAAAAGTCAAGAAGTGTTCTTTCATGTCATTGGTGGATGTATCTAAGGAGGCACGGGACCATGTAGGATCATCATCTTCTTCAAGAATAGGAGAGTGGTCAAGAGCATAGAATTGTGTGAATTGGCAAGTGTGAACTCTAACATTGAAATCTCCCACCACAAAGACCTTGCCCTTCTCTTGATATCTCAAAACATCAATAGAAAGACAATGGAAAGGTTGGCTCGTGCTACATGCTCTAGTCTGATAGATAGACATGTTCAAAGGCGCAAAATAGCAGATTGCGATATAACATGCAGATCTACTTTCTCCACCAACTCGAATCCAATGATATTGTCCATCCACATCTTGAAGAACCACTTCAACAAGCTCATGCAAATAAGATCTGACGTAAGTTGCAATACCTCCAAAACCACGTCCTTTATGTTGCTTGCGCTTGTTCCAAGTAGAGCCGATCAAAGTAAAACCATCCAACTCATGTACATTGTTTCCTTCATGTTCCCATGTCTCCACCAAGTTGATGATATCAGCCTTGTTCCAAATTGGTAAAGCGCTTGTGTACTTTGACTTAGTAAGCCCATGAATGTTCCACATCATAACTCTAAGGGTCGAAAATTGCTATTTGGAAGCATCTCGTCTCTTTTGTGTAACAACAGCACGTCCATCTCTTAAGAAAGCAATGAACCCTCCTTGTTGAGCCTCTTTTACCTTCACAAGCTCCTTCCGCTTGGCTTCAGCTTGTAGCGGTGTGAGATCAGGATCCAACCAGATCTGTCTCCCCTTCAAGACAGCTTTGTTAGCCATCGCTGTATCTCGTATGTTGTTCTGTGCACTCAATCATCTCCTGTGTCAACTTCAGGCTTAGGATATTGTCAAAAATATCCCTTCCTTGAATGAAGCATGTCTGCTGCTCGTCCACCACCGATCCCACTACACTTTTAAGTCTTTCCGCAAGTAGTTTACTAAGTATCTTGTAGGTGGCCGTAAGGAGGGAGATCGGTCTCCAGTTGCTGAAGTCTGTTCTATTCCCCCCCTTCTTGATCAGCTTTACCACTCCTTGGAGAGTTTTCTCGTCTGTCATGCCACTCAACCAGAATGTTCTGACCATATCAATGCAGTCTGTTTTGATGAAAGGCCAACATACTGGAGCATCTCGTAGGTCACCCCGTCTGCGCCTGGAGACTTTTCTTTGGGGAAGTTTAGCACCACCTCTTCTATTTCTTCTTCTGTTGGAGTAGCTCTCAGGTGAGTGTTCTCTTCTTCTGTTACGAACTTCGAGATCGAGCTGAGAATATTCTTCTTTTGATCCTTGTTGGTAGTCGCTGTGAGGTCTTCCTTGTAGAGCTCTGAATAATAGCGGTGTACCCGGTGCAGTATCTCTTCATGGTCTTCTGTTATGGTCTCTTCCTCCAGCGTCACCGCCTTTAATTCTTCTCTACTGTGTTTTGCTTTCAGCTGTGCAAAGAAGTATCTCGAAGGGGCTTCGCCTTCCTTAAGCCATCTGATCCTGCTCCGCTTTCTCCACAGACAGGCATCCTGGTGTTCTCTTCTCCTCAAGTAGCCTTCTTTTTCTCTTAATTCGAGGTGGAGGGCGGCGGAGTTGTCTGTTTCTGCTCTGATCCTGAGATTCGCTAACTCCTCCTCGAGTTTGGTCCTCGGATGTAGTCTGCTCGCTCGTTCTCGTTTCTCCTTCATGAATGAATGAATGAATATTAAGCCCGGAAGACCCAAAGAGTCAAAAGGCAGAAAAAAAACAATACAAAGTCAACATGTGAGCCTAGGAAACCCTAGGAGATCGTATCAATGCAAAAGAGCATTGGTACGACAAGAAACTATATCTCTAATATAAAGCCCTAGTGGGAGAGCTGACATCTGTAAAAGTGTATAGAAATCACTAGCAACTATCTTATGTCTACATCTAATCTCATCATACAAGGGACATACAATGAATACATGATCCTCATCCTCTATCTGATCTAAATCACAAAGTCTACAAAGCCGTTCACTCCTAACAATGTTTAACCAACGTCTTTCCTCAATGCCAAGTCTATGAGAGCTAGTGCGGTGCTGAGCAATGATATGTCGAAGAGAGATTGAAATAGGTGCTTGGAGGTACTCTTGTTCACAATACACCAACATGGGATTGACATGCTGCTGATAGTAAGCCATCTTGGTCTTGGGTTGAGACCATATAGCATGTAAAAACGTTTTCTGAATCAACTCCCGAAGAGCAATAGGTGGAAAGTCAAAATCACGCTCAAAAATGTTCCATTTTCCGCACCAAGCCACCACATCAGCGTACCAACCAAATGAGAATGTAGCTCTTAGAGCTTGACAAGGTAATCTCGTCTCTCCAAGGGATCTCACTCTTGAGACATAAATGATAGTCAAGTAAAGAGCTTCTGCTTCCACGGATAAGCAACCAGATTCAGCAAGGAGCATAGCATATGGTGTTTGGCATCTTACACCAAGCTCCACTTGTAAGAACACTTTTTGAACCTTCTCAATACGTTCCCAAGCTCCTTTTCTTGCACCAGGTCCACACACTTGAACACCATAAAGTATCAAGGGCAAAACCAAACTCCTGAAGAAAAACTTTCTCAAATCCCATGCTAAGATATGAGCACGTCGACTACGATTCAAAAAGAGAGTACAAAGCTTTGTAACCAGCTTCAACTCTTTTATGAATGCACAAAGCCCAACTGTAGTTATGAGAGAAGTCAATGCCCAAGTACTTGTAACTCTCCACTTGTTGTAAAACTTGGCCCTTGTAGAGAAAAGAATGGCGGACTTTTGAACCCACCACCATCACATTGGACTTCGAAAGGTTCACTTCCATCTGCATGTTGTTGCAAAAGACCTCAAGAGCATCCAAAAGTCGTTGTAAACTCAAAGGATCACGTGATAGAAGAATGATATCGTCAGCATAAATCAATGCTTGAATGATATAGATTCCCAACTTCACACCTTCTCCTCCAAATTCAGCAAGACATCTCTCCACGTCATCAATGAAGATACCAAATAGAGTAGGGGAGAGAGGACAACCTTGAATGACTCCAATAGTGCTAAAGATCTCCTTTGATTGTGTCGAGGTAAGCTTCACATAAACTCGTTCATAGAGTTTAGAAACCGCTGCTATCATGTCTTTAGGAACACCAATGGCAACAAGTCTGTCCCATAAGAGCTTCCTAGGTACCCTATCAAAATGAAACTTTGACCCACAACAAACAGCACTCACTGATCACACTCACACGAGATTGGTACCAAATTCATCCACAAAAACAAGAAGCGATGGTCACTCTAGGGAAAATCTAGAGAAACCTGCAGAACAGACAGAGAAGGGCTCTTGACCTATACCAAATCACCTGATATATAATGATGGAGAGGAGATTGATAGCTATGGCGGGGGCCCCTCTCGCGTGCGGAGGGAGCCGGTCGCAGATACCAGACGTCGGGCTGGGAGGCGGGGCCGGGATTGGGGCGACCGTGTCATCAAGATTTCGGATTTTGACCCGGACCCCGCCGTCTGTATTTCAGGTTTTCTCCTTCACAATCAATAAAGGTGTGTCCGGCCCACCGTGGTCATTTTATTAAAAAAAAAAAACTGAACATTCATCAAACGATGAACCGACATCCGCGGGGATAAAATACAGTAATCATTAAGCGCATATCTTTCACAGATCACTCCGTAAAGCAACTTTTTACTTCCTCAATCCTCCGCAGCAACATTAGGGCTTCTTCACTCCCCTTGTTGAAAATATCTTCCTTAGTCCCTTGACCGGCTACCGCAAGCTTTGCTGAGGTAAAGAAACCGGATGGGTAGATTCATAGTGATTATGCGAGCGAGAGAACGGGCATGATGATTAAAGGTTGGTAAATGGTAAATGATAATAATCATGCATAAAAGACCCAAAGAGTAAAAAAATAAAAATACATTACAACATCACAAACAAAAAATCAATAACAAACCTAACAACCATTACTAATACAAAGAGTACTAGTATGATGAATAACTACGTCTGTCATATATAAATAAAAGATAAATGTTATATATGTCCTTATGAGACTGTCCATATGAGTCCATCCTAGCGGGAGTCGGACCAGAAACTTCGTTAACAGTTTACAGCGCATGCACCTCCAACCATATCCGCAAGGGATTGAATCTACGACCTTTCTCTTAGAGGACTGTAGGCTAAATCACTTTGACACCGATCTTCGGTGTTCCAAGTGGTATCCTAATATATAATCCTAGTATGTATATAATATCTTATCCTATCTCTTGGGACACCGAAGATCGACATCCCAAGTGGTTTAGCCTACAGTCCTCTAGGAGAAAGACCGTGAGTTCAATCGTTTGTGGGTACGGTTGGAAGTGCATGCGCTGCAAACTGTTAACAAAGCTTTTGGTATGAGTCCCACTGTGGTAGATCCACATGGACAGTCTCATAGTATGCGTAGATCCCAAGGACAAATAATAACATTTATCGTTTATCATATGTATGTATATCCTATCCTATATATGTATGTATCCTAATATATAATCTTAGTGGTATATAATCCTAGTAAAAGCGCTGATGTCAGTAAGAGTGTATAATAAGACTATCGTATGTGTACATCTGATATCCAAGTACAATGAGCACACTGTGAATACATGGTCCTCATCTTCAATCTGATCTAAATCACAAAATCTATAGAGATGTTCACTCTTATCAATATTCAACCAACCTCTTTCTTTAAAACCAAGTCTATGAGAGCTAGTATGATGTCGAGCAATCACATGTCAAAAAGAGGTCGATATAGGTGCTTGGATGTACTCTTGATCACATTACATCAGTATGGGATTGTCTTGTTGTTGATAATAAGTAATCTCGGTCTTGGGTTGGGACCATAAGGCATGTAGAAATCTATTTTGTATCAACTCGCAAAGAGCGATAGGTGAGAGGTCAAAATGACGCTCATAAATATTTCATCTCCCACACCAAACCACCACCTCAGCGTACCAATCAAAAGATAGTATAACTCTTACACCTTGACAAGATAGCCTCGTCTCTTGGAGAGATCTCACCTAGATATATAAATGATAGTCACGGAAAGTGCTTCAGCTTCCAAAGATAAACAACCACATTTTGCAAAGAGCATAGCATATGGTGTTTGGCATCCAACACCAAGTTCCACTTGTAAGAAGACCTTCTAAAAATTTTCAATACGCTCCCATCCTCCGTTCTTTGCTTCAGCATCCCATACTTGAACACCATATAATGGTAACAAGTCTATCATGTTGTCGCGCTACTTGGCGGCTACATGCTAAACTTCTACTCCGACATTTGAGTTTAGTGGTTCTAGAAGTTAACTCAATATTACTTCTAGTCTTTTATGCATATGTTTGACACTTTTGCATATGATGTTAACACTATTTATGTTATATATTTTGAGTCATAGTAGGTTGATAGTATGTTATTTATCTTTTTCAAGCACTAGTACGCTTGTGCAAGTGATTTCGTATTTATCTATGTTGTTCCACTGAAAGCTGCTTACTTCTATGATCGAATTCTCTCAACAGCTCGTTCAATCCCATCGCAAGGTCAGGTTGCTGCTCAACCTAGTCTAGAAATTTCCTCCTAGTAACCCTCTCAGAATCATCTTTGAGAAACTCGTCTTGAAGAGCTCACTCAAAACTCGACCAAACATCAAGATTTCTTCTTTGTACATCTTTAACTTGATCTCGCAACTCAAGAATCACAATTAATTCAAAATTGCCAATCAGTCAACTTAACTAGCTCCATCTCTTCTCTATATGTGGGCCATAGTATCCCAAAGGTAGTTTTGAAAAACCCTATCATAAGCCTTCATGAAGTCGAGCTTGAGGAACAACGTAGACAGCTTCTTCGCTTCGGCCCATTCCTGCCCCAACTTGTAGCTTAGTATATTGTCGTAGATGTCCCTCCCCTTAATGAACCCCGTTTGTTGATCGTCAACCACATTCCCGATAACAGCTTTCAATCTTTCAGCCTGGAGCTTGCTTAGAAACTTGTAGGTTACAGTTAGGAGAGTGATCGATCGTCAGTTCCCGAGGTCAGCCTTCTCTCCCTCTTTCAGAATGAGCTTAATTACGCCTTGTAGAGTCTTGTCATCGATTTTCTTCGACCTCAAGAACTCCAAGACCATCGCGAGGCACTCCTCCTTTACATAGGGCCAGCTCACCTGCAGTGCTTCATACGTGATGTCATCGAACCCTGGTGACTTCTCCTTTGGGACCCCTTAGACCAGGCTTTCCAGTTCCTCCATCGAGAGGAGACACACCAGAAGCGCATTTTCGTCATCAGTTATCCATTTCGAGGTCAGCTTCATTACCTCCTCCCTTCTTGAGTGGTTCCGCGTTACCTCCTCGTCTTCCCTGTAAAGGTCCGAGTAGAACTGGTGCACCCTACTTAAAATCTCTTCGTGGTCATCTGTTGTCAGTCCGCTCCCGAGTTTCACTTCCTTCAACGCTTCTCTACCGTGTTTAGCTTTGAGGTGGGCGAAGAAGTAGCGAGAGGAGGCTTCCTCTTCCTGGATCCATTTGATACGACTCCTCTTCCTCCATAGGATAGCATCTTGATGTTCCCTTCTTCTAAGCCTCCCTTCTAACTCCTGTAGCTCTAATGATATCGTCACCGAGGGGTTGCTGACGGCGAGAGACCTCAGCCTTTGTAGCTCGGCCTCCATACCGGGTGTCTTCTGCCGGCCAGCCTTTTCTCTTTCATTAATATCTTTTGAACCCTCACCTTAAGTTTGATGTAAACCACTACGGGAATATGGTCCGAGAGGGTTTGCCTCCCGTCGTGAACAATTTTGGGGATCTCGGCACACCACTCAGCACTGTCGTTGAAATAGCACCTGTCGAGTCTAGCCTGGTCGTGTCGACCACCTGACCTCACCTGCCTAGTGAACACTGGCTCTTCTCTCTTCTGAGCACAAAAGAAAGCATCCACCAGATCCGCTTGGAGGAGGATGTTCCTCCACAGCCTTAGCTCACTGCCATGTAGCAAAGGAGAGGGGCCCACACTGTCATCAGGGAGTTCCACCATATTCCAGTCCACCACCTCCTCTCCGCCATCCGAGATCCTAACCAATCCCATAGCTATCTCCTCCCTCCCTTTGGTTAGGTGCGTAGATGGACGCCACTCCTATACGTCCGATATCAGAATTGAGGAGGCACCAGGCCACGGACCCGTCCCCCTAACTCCCTGTTTGATCACCTCCACGTGATCTCGGAGGAGGAGTGCAGCCCCTCTCTTTTCCCCGGCCGTGTAATCTACTATTCTCGTCCTCGTGGCATAAGAACTTTCAGGTTGTGCTCTAATTTCTGCTCTTCTGTTTTCAATTCGTGAAGGGCTAGGATGTCAACTGGATGTCTATCTCTCTCCAGCCACCGGCGCAGGATGGTCGTGCGATGCGGGTCGCCAAGTCCTCTTATGTTCCACGAAGCGATTTTAAGTGTGTTTTGCATCATCATCAACTTATTTTGATTTCCACCTTCTCTATCCTGTCTCAGGCTTGCGCTGAGCATTCGTAATTGTGTAATTTGAACACCCGAACCTTGCACCAATCTTCTTGAGGCCCATGCATCAAAGACATCCCGAGACGGATTGCAGTCGACAGTACGACCACTTTGGATTTAAGGAGAGACAGCCGGTTGGCGACGAGGTTCATGTCCAGGTCAACGACCACACCCAGTTTGAAGTCCTCAACTTGTTGATTTCTCTGAATGCTTCTAATTGCTTCCAACAGTTCTTCTTCCGGCATCCCTACGCCTTCCAACGGGTTAAGTCCTTCTAGGTAAGGGTTCTGACCGTTCTTCCCCAAGATTTTAAGTGGCTTCGCCCAGCTATTCTCGGCAGTGGCCTCTGCCCCTGATGTCTACTTCTGGTGCGTAGGATTGGAGGGTTGCCGAGCATTCGAGGAGTTCAGCATCGACGACGGCCCAACTTCTGATGCGAGGTTGCCAGGCCCAATCCTCTGATCCGGGAGGAGAGCAGCTCCCTCCTGACGGCCACTCGACACCACGGACCAAGGATCGAGGACCCCAACGTTGCCTTTTCCGCCCGAGGTGCACGCCCCGCCACTTCCCTCACCTTCCGGAGCAAACGCGATGGGGCACACCTTCCCAGATCCCTCCATGGTCACAACCTCAGGTCCTCCCGGCAAAGCTTCATTTGCTTCCGTGGTAGCTCCTCCTGCCGATAGCGGACCATTCTCGTCTTGATCACCCTCTTTCTCCATGTAACGTTTCTTGCTAGCGTGATGAAGGTCCTCAACCGTAGCGGTGCTCCGGTTGAGATTTCCAGTCCTTCTTGAATCGATCAGGTTTAAAGAATCCTTTCGTCTCCTCTTTTTTTCCAGATCTATTTCTTGATCCGGGGAATCATCCCGCGATGCCCCAAACCTCATCATCTCATTGATGCCTTCCTTGCAGCTCTTCCCCTCCCCATTTCTGCTTCTTCTTCCTCTCTGAGCGACATTCCCTCCGTGGACATCCTCGAAGGAGCACCGTCGCACCTCACGCAAGACCCTGTCTCTCTACCCATATGCTTCCCCAACCGGTGAAAACCGCAACCCTAACTAACAGAAAACTATTAACTCTATCTTTTGCTAAGCAAAGTTGATCTCTTTTTGCGACCCTAACCCTCACCCGGCCTCCCAGTCTGACTCACCCTCCGCTCCCCCTTCTCCGCCTCCCCCCTCGCTCCGCAATCACGCCGCATCCGGAGATGAATGTTCGGTGAAGCAGAAGTGATGCACGTATAAATATATTTTCTCGATAAGTCTTTCACTTCTGGCAACTATTCAAGTAGATACGCGAACGTATTAGATTTCTAGGGAAGAAACGAATCGATTCCAATCCAAAATCATTTAACGCATGATCTTGAAGATTGGAGACAAACGATACCATTGCAGGGAAGATGAACGCCTCTGACGTAACAATTGCGCTCTTTATCAGTTGGTTATCAATGACTGGTCCCACCACGCGATTCACGTACAAATTGAGTGTCTATGTCATGAATCACAAAGACGTTTCGTCGATAGTAGAGAAGTTAGAACACCACCCAACTCGACCGCAGTCACACCGCTAACTTGGATGTCAGTATATATGCTGACCCTGTATTTGTGATGTACATCGGCATTCTACATGCGTTCAACTTGTCGCTTATTTTAGGTAGTCTGACTGACTGTGGGCTTATTTGTGCTACTGACTTGACCTCTTCGCTTACGATGAATTTTCTGATCACCTTGACCTTCATCCTAGCTCTGCAGCGCTGGGCGAAAAGGATCGATTCCAGTCGACCCTGTGCAGAACTATCCAGTTCACGAGAGGGAGAGAGTTATCAACTGTGCCAAGAAAATGGTTATTTCACGCTCGTCAAAGATGGTTCCACAAGTGCAACTGAGCTTCAGTACAAACCTTGTGATACAAAATACGTTGACTGCGTTCAAAGTCGCCTTTCTAACGCAGACTCGAAAGAACGACGCCAGCGCTTGTGGTGGCCAGCAGCAACAAACCAACAGATCGTTGGGGCTTCAAAGGATGTGGTCGTGACAGTGGAAGAGAAGCCCATGGATCAGGAGAAGGAGAGGTTGGTGCTTGTAGGACGTAACACTGGCGCAGGGAAGGAGGAGGAAGTTCCTGCTTACGTCATCGTGAGGGGTCCCAAAGTGGACCAAGATCTACATAGCTGAAGCCAAGCGGAAGGAGCTTGTGAAGGTAAAAGAGGCTCAACAAGGAGGGTTCATTGCTTTCTTAAGAGATGGACGTGCTGTTGTTACACAAAAGAGACGAGATGCTTCCAAATAGCAATTTTCGACCCTTATTCATGGGCTTACTAAGTCAAAGTACACAAGCGCTTTACCAATTTGGAATAAGACTGATATCATCAACTTGGTGGAGACATGGGAACATGAAGGAAACAATGTACATGAGTTGGATGGTTTTACTTTGATCGGCTCTACTTGGAACAAGCGCAAGCAACATAAAGGACGTGGTTTTGGAGGTATTGCAACTTACGTCAGATCTTATTTGCATGAGCTTGTTGAAGTGGTTCTTCAAGATGTGGGTGGACAATATCATTGGATTCGAGTTGGTGGAGAAAGTAGATCTGCATGTTATATCGCAATCTGCTATTTTGCACCTTTGAACATGTCTATCTATCAGACTAGAGCATGTAGCACGAGCCAACCTTTCCATCGTCTTTCTATTGATGTTTTGAGATATCAAGAGAAGGGTAAGGTCTTTGTGGTGGGAGATTTCAATGCTAGAGTTCACACTTGTCAGTTCACACAATTCTATGCTCTTGACCACTCCTCTATTCTTGAAGAAGATGATGATATCAAGCCCGGAAGACCCAAAGAGTCAAAAGGCAAAAAAAAAACAATACAAAGTCAACATGTGAGCCTAGGAAACCCTAGGAGATCGTATCAATGCAAAAGAGCATTGGTACGACAAGAAACTATATCTCTAATATAAAGCCCTAGTGGGAGAGCTGACATCTGTAAAAGTGTATAGAAATCACTAGCAACTATCTTATGTCTACATCTAATCTCATCATACAAGGGACATACAATGAATACATGATCCTCATCCTCTATCTGATCTTAATCACAAAGTCTACAAAGCCGTTCACTCCTAGCAATGTTTAGCCAACGTCCTTCCTCAATGCCAAGTCTATGAGAGCTAGTGCGGTGCTGAGCGATGATATGTCGAAGAGAGATTGAAATAGGTGCTCGGAGGTACTCTTGTTCACAATACACCAACATGGGGTTGACATGCTGCTGATAGTAAGCCATCTTGGTCTTGGGTTGAGACCATATAGCATGTAAAAACCTTTTCTGAATCAACTCCCGAAGAGCAATAGGTGGAAGGTCAAAATCACGCTCAAACATGTTCCATTTTCCCCCACCAAGCCACCACATCAGCATACCAACCAAATGAGAATGTAGCTCTCAGAGCTTGACAAGGTAATCTCGTCTCTCCAAGAGATCTCACTCTTGAGACATAAATGATAGTCAAGTAAAGAGCTTCTGCTTCCACGGATAAGCAACCAGATTCAGCAAGGAGCATAGCATATGGTGTTTGGCATCTTACACCAAGCTCCACTTGTAAGAACACTTTTTGAACCTTCTCGATACGTTCCCAAGCTCCTTTCCTTGCACCAGGCCCCCACACTTGAACACCATAAAGTATCACAGGCAAAACCAAACTCCTGAAGAGAAACTTTCTCAAATCCCATGCTAAGAGATGAGCACGTCGACAACGATTCAATAGAGAGTACAAAGCTTTGTAACCAGCTTCAACTCTCTTATGAATGCACAAAGCCCAACTGTAGTTATGAGAGAAGTCAATGCCCAAGTACTTGTAACTCTCCACTTGTTGTAAAACTTGGCCCTTGTAGAGAAAAGAATGGCGCACTTTTGAACCCACCACCATCACCTTGGACTTCGAAAGGTTCACTTCCATCTGCATGTTGTTGCAAAAGACCTCAAGAGCATCCAAATGTCGTTGTAAACTCAAAGGATCACGTGATAGAAGGATGATATCATCAGCATAAATCAATGCTTGAATGATATAGATTCCCAACTTCACACCTTCTCCTCCAAATTCAGCAAGACATTTCTCCACATCATCGATGAAGATACCAAATAGAGTAGGGGAGAGAGGACAACCTTGAATGACTCCAATAGTGCTAAAGATCTTCTTTGATTGTGTCGAGGTAAGCTTCACATAAACTCGTTCATAGAGTTTAGAAACCGCTGCCATCATGTCTTTAGGAACACCAATGGCAACAAGTCTGTCCCATAAGAGCTTCCTAGGCACCCTATCAAAAGCTTTTGTGTAGTCGATAAAAGCAGCATAGAGAGCTTTACCATTTCCTTTTGACTTCTCCCAAGCAGCACGAAGACAAAGAATATGATCAATGGTGCTAAAGGTAGGACGAAAACCTGCTTGTGAACGAGCTCTCACATTGGATCCTTCTGCCCAAACACTGAGTTTTCTCTCTAGCAAGCTCCCATACAACTTGGTAAAGATGTTGCCCACCATGATAGTTCTATAGTTGGTAACATCATCTTTCTTGCCCGACTTGTGGATGGGAATCACTTTGCGCATGAACCAACTCTTAGGGAAACCATGTACAGCAGCATCATTCAGAAGCTTGGTAAGTATAGGAATGAGAGAATCACCTCCCCATTGTAGTAGCTCTGCAGAAAGTCCTTCTAGATCCTCAGATTTTCCACTTGCAAGCCTACTGAGCTGATGTCGTACTTCGTCCATTGAAAAGGTCTGCGGTAGTCCTTCACTTTGTGGCATACATGGTGCATGTGGAGAGAAGTAAAGTTGCTCAACGTAGGACATCAAAGCTGAAGGATCAAGACTGGTGAACTTGGACGAGATGCTGAACGTCTCCAAAAAGCTTTGGGATCCTTCTGAAAATCAAAAGCAAGTTCCAAGCCTTTCTTTCTCAAGAAAGCTCTCTTCTTACGTTTGATCAACTGCTTGTACAAGGTTGTTGTTTCCAAGTCACAAGCCTTGTCTAGAGCCTTTAACCGAGCAAGTTTGCACTCTTCATCAAACCAGCCATTGCAAGGTTTACCTTTGAGCTTTCTGCTTGAGTGTTGAGAGAAAAACCGAGTTGCAATTTTCTTCAAGACATCCGTCAATTGTGTATCTCGTTGGTCAAGATTGTAGCTCCACTGTGCAATAGATATCAAATTCTCTAGAGCAGTTTGATAAAGATGTCTTTTCCGGTGATCAAGACGAAGTCTAGAGGTAGTGTTGCTCCCATCAAAACCTTTCAACTTGTAAGGTGCAAATGAGCTAGACAAGGATAGTGAGAACAGTAGAGGAGTGTGATCAGATTCAGATTGTAGATCCAAAACTTCAAATGCTGAAATGAGTGAACTATCAAGAGATGAGGAGAGGAGGTAGTCTACTATGCTTGATCCAGAGGTAGAGACGTATGTTTTCATGTTAGAGCTAGGAAAACAGGATGTATCGTTCAGAATTTTCAAACTACAAATTGCTCCAAAAGTCAAGAAGTGTTCTTTCATGTCATTAATTGGTGGATGTATCTAAGGAGGCACGGGACCATGTAGGATCATCATCTTCTTCAAGAATAGGGGAGTGGTCAAGAGCATAGAATTGTGTGAACTGGCAAGTGTGAACTCTAGCATTGAAATCTCCCACCACAAAGACCTTGCCCTTCTCTTGATATCTCAAAACATCAATAGAAAGACGATGGAAAGGTTGGCTCGTGCTACATGCTCTAGTCTGATAGATAGACATGTTCAAAGGTGCAAAATAGCAGATTGCGATATAACATGCAGATCTACTTTCTCCACCAACTCGAATCCAATGATATTGTCCACCCACATCTTGAAGAACCACTTCAACAAGCTCATGCAAATAAGATCTGACGTAAGTTGCAATACCTCCAAAACCACGTCCTTTATGTTGCTTGCGCTTGTTCCAAGTAGAGCCGATCAAAGTAAAACCATCCAACTCATGTACATTGTTTCCTTCATGTTCTCATGTCTCCACCAAGTTGATGATATCAGCCTTGTTCCAAATTGGTAAAGCGCTTGTGTACTTTGACTTAGTAAGCCCATGAATGTTCCACATCATAACTCTAAGGGTCGAAAATTGCTATTTGGAAGCATCTCGTCTCTTTTGTGTAACAACAGCACGTCCATCTCTTAAGAAAGCAATGAACCCTCCTTGTTGAGCCTCTTTTACCTTCACAAGCTCCTTCCGCTTGGCTTCAGCTTGTAGCGGTGTGAGATCAGGATCCAACCAGATCTGTCTCCCCTTCAAGACAGCTTTGTTAGCCATCGCTGTATCTCGTATGTTGTTCTGTGCACTCAATCATCTCCTGTGTCAACTTCAGGCTTAGGATATTGTCAAAAATATCCCTTCCTTGAATGAAGCATGTCTGCTGCTCGTCCACCACCGATCCCACTACACTTTTAAGTCTTTCCGCAAGTAGTTTACTAAGTATCTTGTAGGTGGCCGTAAGGAGGGAGATCGGTCTCCAGTTGCTGAAGTCTGTTCTATTCCCCCCCTTCTTGATCAGCTTTACCACTCCTTGGAGAGTTTTCCCGTCTGTCATGCCACTCAACCAGAATGTTCTGACCATATCAATGCAGTCTGTTTTGATGAAAGGCCAACATACTGGAGCATCTCGTAGGTCACCCCGTCTGCGCCTGGAGACTTTTCTTTGGGGAAGTTTAGCACCACCTCTTCTATTTCTTCTTCTGTTGGAGTAGCTCTCAGGTGAGTGTTCTCTTCTTCTGTTACGAACTTCGAGATCGAGCTGAGAATATTCTTCCTTTGATCCTTGTTGGTAGTCGCTGTGAGGTCTTCCTTGTAGAGCTCTGAATAATAGCGGTGTACCCGGTGCAGTATCTCTTCATGGTCTTCTATTATGGTCTCTTCCTCCAGCGTCACCGCCTTTAATTCTTCTCTACTGTGTTTTGCTTTCAGCTGTGCAAAGAAGTATCTCGAAGGGGCTTCGCCTTCCTTAAGCCATCTGATCCTGCTCCGCTTTCTCCACAGACAGACGTCCTGGTGTTCTCTTCTCCTCAAGTAGCCTTCTTTTCCTCTTAATTCGAGGTGGAGGGCGGCGGAGTTGTCTGTTTCTGCTCTGATCCTGAGATTCGCTAACTCCTCCTCCAGTTTGGTCCTCGGATGCAGTCTGCTCGCTCAATCTCGTTTCTCCTTCATGAATGAATGAATGAATATCAAGCCCGGAAGACCCAAAGAGTCAAAAGGCAGAAAAAAAACAATACAAAGTCAACATGTGAGCCTAGGAAACCCTAGGAGATCGTATCAATGCAAAAGAGCATTGGTACGACAAGAAACTATATCTCTAATATAAAACCCTAGTGGGAGAGCTGACATCTGTAAAAGTGTATAGAAATCACTAGCAACTATCTTATGTCTACATCTAATCTCATCATACAAAGGACATACAATGAATACATGATCCTCATCCTCTATCTGATCTAAATCACAAAGTCTACAAAGCCGTTCACTCCTAACAATGTTTAACGACCGTCTTTCCTCAATGCCAAGTCTATGAGAGCTAGTGCGGTGCTGAGCGATGATATGTCGAAGAGAGATTGAAATAGGTGCTCGGAGGTACTCTTGTTCATAATACACCAACATGGGATTGACATGCTGCTGATAGTAAGCCATCTTGGTCTTGGGTTGAGACCATATAGCATGTAAAAACGTTTTCTGAATCAACTCCCGAAGAGCAATAGGTGGAAAGTCAAAATCACGCTCAAAAATGTTCCATTTTCCACACCAAGCCACCACATCAGCGTACCAACCAAATGAGAATGTAGCTCTTAGAGCTTGACAAGGTAATCTCTTCTCTCCAAGGGATCTCACTCTTGAGACATAAATGATAGTCAAGTTAAGAGCTTCTGCTTCCACGGATAAGCAACCAGATTCAGCAAGGAGCATAGCATATGGTGTTTGGCATCTTACACCAAGCTCCACTTGTAAGAACACTTTTTGAACCTTCTCAATACGTTCCCAAGCTCCTTTTCTTGCACCAGGTCCCCACACTTGAACACCATAAAGTATCACGGGCAAAACCAAACTCCTGAAGAGAAACTTTCTCAAATCCCATGCTAAGATATGAGCACGTCGACAACGATTCAAAAAGAGAGTACAAAGCTTTGTAACCAGCTTCAACTCTCTTATGAATGCACAAAGCCCAACTGTAGTTATGAGAGAAGTCAATGCCCAAGTACTTGTAACTCTCCACTTGTTGTAAAACTTGGCCCTTGTAAAGAAAAGAATGGCGCACTTTTGAACCCACCACCATCACCTTGGACTTCGAAAGGTTCACTTCCATCTGCATGTTGTTGCAAAAGACCTCAAGAGCATCCAAATGTCGTTGTAAACTCAAAGGATCACGTGATAGAAGAATGATATCGTCAGCATAAATCAATGCTTGAATGATATAGATTCCCAACTTCACACCTTCTCCTCCAAATTCAGCAAGACATCTCTTCACGTCATCAATGAAGATACCAAATAGAGTAGGGGAGAGAGGACAACCTTGAATGACTCCAATAGTGCTAAAGATCTCTTTTGATTGTGTCGAGGTAAGCTTCACATAAACTCGTTCATAGAGTTTAGAAACCGCTGCTATCATGTCTTTAGGAACACCAATGGCAACAAGTCTGTCCCATAAGAGCTTCCTAGGTACCCTATCAAAATGAAACTTTGACCCACAACAAACAGCACTCACTGATCACACTCACACGAGATTGGTACCAAATTCATCCACAAAAACAAGAAGCGATGGTCACTCTAGGGAAAATCTAGAGAAACCTGCAGAACAGACAGAGAAGGGCTCTTGACCTATACCAAATCACCTGACATAATGATGGAGAACCTGACAAAGAATTGGAGAATCAAAACAACGACCAAGAGCGGAGGTTTTGTTACTTACCTTTCGGATCGGGGCTGACCAAGAGGTGGTCGCGGGTGGTGGATGTCAGGTGTAAGGCCCCGAACCTGAACTTTCACCGTCCTGACGCGAGTATGTCGAGCGAGGGGTCTGGGGATGGCTTCGCGGTGATGATGAAGTAGGACCGGCTGACTCTCGCACTCACTCTGCCCCCTCCTGCGATGAAAAGAAAGAGAAGCAATGTCAGAAGCGGTTGCTGGAAGGGTCTCAAGTTGACGCCCCCTCGAAGTCTGTGCCGACTAATCAAATCAGGATCGAGGAGTTAGGCCTTTCGAGATGCCCTCTCTCGAGGGACACTTGCAGCACCGAGCAGTATTCTCCGCTTTCTCGCCTGATTAATCTTGAGGATGTGCGGCAGAAGGACATCGGGCCTCGTCGCGACTGAGACATCATGAAGGAGACGACGACGAAGAGTGCGAGCAAGGTGAGAATTAGGGCGACCGCGAGCAAGAGCTCGATGACGGGAGAGGAGATTGATAGCTATGGCGGGGGGCCCTCTCGCGTGCGGAGGGAGCCGGTCGCGGATACCAGACGTCGGGCAGGGAGGCGGGGCCGGGATTGAGGCGACCGTGTCATCAAGATTTCAGATTTTGACCCAGACCCCGCCGTCTGTATTTCGGGTTTTCTCCTTCACAATCAATAAAGGTGTGTCCGGCCCACCGTGGTCATTTTATTAAAAAAAAAAAACTGAACATTCATCAAACGATGAACCGACATCCGCGGGGATAAAATATAGTAATCATTAAGCTCATATCTTTCACAGATCACTCCGTAAAGCAACTTTTTACTTCCTCAATCCTCCGCAGCAACATTAGGGCTTCTTCACTCCCCTTGTTGAAAATATCTTCCTTAGTCCCTTGACCGGCTACCGCAAGCTTTGCTGAGGTAAAGAAACCGGATGGATAGATTCATAGTGATTATGCGAGTGAGAGAACGGGCATGATGATTAAAGGTTGGTAAATGGTAAATGATAATAATCATGCATAAAAGACCCAAAGAGTAAAAAAACAAAAATACATTACAACATCACAAACAAAAAATCAATAACAAACCTAACAACCATTACTAATACAAAGAGTACTAGTATGATGAATAACCACGTCTGTCATATATAAATAAAAGATAAATGTTATATATGTCTTTATGAGACTGTCCATGTTAGTCCATCATAGCGGGAGTCGGACCAGAAACTTCGTTAACAGTTTACAGCGCATGCACCTCCAACCATATCCGCAAGGGATTGAACCTACGACCTTTCTCTTAGAGGACTGTAGGCTAAATCACTTTGACACCGACCTTCGGTGTTCCAAGTGGTATCCTAATATATAATCCTAGTATGTATATACTATCTTATCCTATCTCTTGGGACACCGAAGATCGACATCCCAAGTGGTTTAGCCTACAGTCCTCTAGGAGAAAGACCGTGAGTTCAATCGTTTGTGGGTACGGTAGGAAGTGCATGCGCTGCAAACTATTAACAAAGCTTTTGGTACGAGTCCCACTTTGGTAGATCCACATGGACAGTCTCATAGTATGCGTAGATCCCAAGGACAAATAATAACATTTATCGTTTATCATATGTATATGAATGAATGAATGAATGAATGACATAGATGTAGACATAAGATAGTTGCTAGTGATTTCTATACACTTTTACAGATGTCAGCTCTCCCACTAGGGCTTTATATTAGAGATATAGTTTCTTGTCGTACCAATGCTCTTTTGCATTGATACGATCTCCTAGGGTTTCCTAGGCTCACATGTTGACTTTGTATTGTATTTTTTTCTGCCTTTTGACTCTTTGGGTCTTCCGAGCTTGATATTCATTCATTCATATGTATATATATCCTATCCTATATATGTATGTATCCTAATATATAATCTTAGTGGTATATAATCCTAGTAAAAGCGCTGATGTCAGTAAGAGTGTATAATAAGACTATCGTATGTGTACATCTGATATCCAAGTACAATGAGCACACTGTGAATACATGGTCTTCATCTTCAATCTGATCTAAATCACAAAATCTATAGAGATGTTCATTCTTATCAATATTCAACCAACCTTTTTCTTTAAAACCAAGTCTATGAGAGCTAGTATGATGTCGAGCAATCACATGTCAAAAAGAGGTCGATATAGGTGCTTGGATGTACTCTTGATCACATTACATCAGTATGGGATTGTCTTGTTGTTGATAATAAGTAATCTCGGTCTTGGGTTGGGACCATAAGGCATGTAGAAATCTATTTTGTATCAACTCGCAAAGAGCGATAGGTGAGAGGTCAAAATGACGCTCATAAATATTTCATCTCCCACACCAAACCACCACCTCAGCGTACCAATCAAAAGATAGTATAACTCTTACACCTTGACAAGATAGCCTCGTCTCTTGGAGAGATCTCACCTAGATATATAAATGATAGTCACGGAAAGTGCTTCAGCTTCCAAAGATAAACAACCACATTTTGCAAAGAGCATAGCATATGGTGTTTGGCATCCAACACCAAGTTCCACTTGTAAGAAGACCTTCTAAAAATTTTCAATACGCTCCCATCCTCCGTTCTTTGCTTCAGCATCCCATACTTGAACACCATATAATGGTAATAAGTCTATCATGTTGTCGTGCTACTTGGCGGCTACATGCTAAACTTCTACTCCGACACTTGAGTTTAGTAGTTCTAGAAGTTAACTCAATATTACTTCTAGTCTTTTATGCATATGTTTGACACTTTTGCATATGATGTTAACACTATTTATGTTATATATTTTGAGTCATAGTAGGTTGATAGTATGTTATTTATCTTTTTCAAGCACTAGTACGCTTGTGCAAGTGATTTCATATTTATCTATGTTGTTCCACTGAAAGCTGCTTACTTCTATGATCGAATTCTCTCAACAGCTCGTTCAATCCCATCGCAAGGTCAGGTTGCTGCTCAACCTAGTCTAGAAATTTCCTCCTAGTAACCCTCTCAGAATCCTCTTTGAGAAACTCGTCTTGAAGAGCTCACTCAAAACTCGACCAGACATCAAGATTTCTTCTTTGTACATCTTTAACTTGATCTCGCAACTCAAGAATCACAATTAATTCAAAATTGCCAATCAGTCATCTTAACTAGCTCCATCTCTTTTCTATATGTGGGCCATAGTATCCCAAAGGTAGTTTTGAAAAATCCTATCATAAGCCTTCATGAAGTCGAGCTTGAGGAATGAATGAATGAATGAATGAATATCAAGCCCGGAAGACCCAAAGAGTCAAAAGGCAGAAAAAAATACAATACAAAGTCAACATGTGAGCCTAGGAAACCCTAGGAGATCGTATCAATGCAAAAGAGCATTGGTACGACAAGAAACTATATCTCTAATATAAAGCCCTAGTGGGAGAGCTGACATCTGTAAAAGTGTATAGAAATCACTAGCAACTATCTTATGTCTACATCTAATCTCATCATACAAGGGACATACAATGAATACATGATCCTCATCCTCTATCTGATCTAAATCACAAAGTCTACAAAGCCGTTCACTCCTAACAATGTTTAGCCAACGTCCTTCCTCAATGCCAAGTCTATGAGAGCTAGTGCGGTGCTGAGCGATGATATGTCGAAGAGAGATTGAAATAGGTGCCCGGAGGTACTCTTGTTCAGAATACACCAACATGGGGTTGACATGCTGCTGATAGTAAGCCATCTTGGTCTTAGGTTGAGACCATATAGCATGTAAAAACGTTTTCTGAATCAACTCCCGAAGAGCAATAGGTGGAAGGTCAAAATCATGCTAAAAAATGTTCCATCTTCCACACCAAGCCACCACATCAGCATACCAACCAAATGAGAATGTAGCTCTTAGAGCTTGACAAGGTAATCTCGTCTCTCCAAGAGATCTCACTCTTGAGACATAAATGATAGTCAAGTAAAGAGCTTCTGCTTCCACGGATAAGCAACCAGATTCAGCAAGGAGCATAGCATATGGTGTTTGGCATCTTACACCAAGCTCCACTTGTAAGAACACTTTTTGAACCTTCTCGATACGTTCCCAAGCTCCTTTCCTTGCACCAGGCCCCCACACTTGAACACCATAAAGTATCACAGGCAAAACCAAACTCCTGAAGAGAAACTTTCTCAAATCTCATGCTAAGAGATGAGCACGTCGACAACGATTCAATAGAGAGTACAAAGCTTTGTAACCAGCTTCAACTCTCTTATGAATGCACAAAGCCCAACTGTAGTTATGAGAGAAGTCAATGCCCAAGTACTTGTAACTCTCCACTTGTTGTAAAACTTGGCCCTTGTAGAGAAAAGAATGGCGCACTTTTGAACCCACCACCATCACCTTGGACTTCGAAAGGTTCACTTCCATCTGCATGTTGTTGCAAAAGACCTCAAGAGCATCCAAATGTCGTTGTAAACTCAAAGGATCACGTGATAGAAGGATGATATCATCAGCATAAATCAATGCTTGAATGATATAGATTCCCAACTTCACACCTTCTCCTCCAAATTCAGCAAGACATTTCTCCACATCATCGATGAAGATACCAAATAGAGTAGGGGAGAGAGGACAACCTTGAATGACTCCAATAGTGCTAAAGATCTCCTTTGATTGTGTCGAGGTAAGCTTCACATAAACTCGTTCATAGAGTTTAGAAACCGCTGCCATCATGTCTTTAGGAACACCAATGGCAACAAGTCTGTCCCATAAGAGCTTCCTAGGCACCCTATCAAAAGCTTTTGTGTAGTCGATAAAAGCAGCATAGAGAGCTTTACCATTTCCTTTTGACTTCTCCCAAGCAGCACGAAGACAAAGAATATGATCAATGGTGCTAAAGGTAGGACGAAAACCTGCTTGTGAACGAGCTCTCACATTGGATCCTTCTGCCCAAACACTGAGTTTTCTCTCTAGCAAGCTCCCATACAACTTGGCAAAGATGTTGCCCACCAGTTCTATAGTTGGTAACATCATCTTTCTTGCCCGACTTGTGGATGGGAATCACTTTGCGCATGATCCAACTCTTAGGGAAACCATGTACAGCAGCATCATTCAGAAGCTTGGTAAGTATAGGAATGAGAGAATCACCTCCCCATTGTAGTAGCTCTGCAAAAAGTCTTTCTAGATCCTCAGATTTCCCACTTGCAAGCCTACTGAGCTGATGTCGTACTTCGTCCATTGAAAAAGTCTGCGGTAGTCCTTCACTTTGTGGCATACATGGTGCATGTGGAGAGAAGGAAAGTTGCTCAACGTAGGACATCAAAGCTGAAGGATCAAGACTTGGTGAACTTGGACGAGATGCTAAACGTCTCCAAAAAGCTTTGGGATCCTTCTGAAAATCAAAAGCAAGTTCCAAGCCTTTCTTTCTCAAGAAAGCTCTCTTCTTACGTTTGATCAACTGCTTGTACAAGGTTGTTGCTTCCAAGTCAATATGATCCGAGAGGGTTTGCCTCCCGTCGTGAACAATTTTGGGGATCTCGGCACACCACTCAGCACTGTCGTTGAAATAGCACTTGTCGAGTCTAGCCTGGTCGTGTCGACCACCTGACCTCACCTGCCTAGTGAACACTGGCTCTTCTCTCTTCTGAGCACAAAAGAAAGCATCCACCAGATCCGCTTGGAGGAGGATGTTCCTCCACAGCCTTAGCTCACTGCCATGTAGCAAAGGAGAGGGGCCCACACTGTCATCAGGGAGTTCCACTATATTCCAGTCCACCACCTCCTCTCCGCCATCCGAGATCCTAACCAATCCCATAGCTATCTCCTCCCTCCCTTTGGTTAGGTGCGTAGATAGACGCCACTCCTATACGTCCGATATCAGAATTGAGGAGGCACCAGGCCACGGACCCGTCCCCCTAACTCCCTGTTCGATCACCTCCACGTGATCTCGGAGGAGGAGTGCAGCCCCTCTCTTTTCCCCGGCCGTGTAATCTACTATTCTCGTCCTCGTGGCATAAGAACTTTCAGGTTGTGCTCTAATTTCTGCTCTTCTGTTTTCAATTCCTGAAGGGCTAGGATGTCAACTGGATGTCTATCTCTCTCCAGCCACCGGCGCAGGATGGTCGTGCGATGCGGGTCACCAAGTCCTCTTATGTTCCACGAAGCGATTTTAAGTGTGTTTTGCATCATCATCAACTTATTTTGATTTCCATCTTCTCTATCCTGTCTCAGGCTTGCGCTGAGCATTCGTAATTGTGTAATTTGAACACCCGAACCCTGCACCAATCTTCTTGAGGCCCATGCATCAAAGACATCCCGAGACGGATTGCAGTTGACAGTACGACCACTTTGGATTTAAGGAGAGACAGCCGGCTGGCGACGAGGTTCATGTCCAGGTCGACGACCACACCCAGTTTGAAGTCCTCAACTTGTTGATTTCTCTGAATGCTTCTAATTGCTTCCAACAGTTCTTCTTCCGGCATCCCTGCGCCTTCCAACGGGTTAAGTCCTTCTAGGTAAGGGTTCTGACCGTTCTTCCCCAAGATTTTAAGTGGCTTCGTCCAGCTATTCCCGGCATTGGTCTCTGCCCCTGATACGGTGGTAAATGATAATTTCAAAGAAGTAGTGGAGAAGTTGGAGATGAAGATGAAAATCTTATGCTGAAGCTACCAAGGCGGCTCAAGTCTCTCTTTTTCAAGAGCAAGAGAATGAAAAGTTGAACCAACTCTCAAAGGTGAAAAATATGAGAATATCCGGTTTACCTGAGCTAGAGAAGGAAGAGACCAAGGAAGTAGCTACCACGTTCTTTGCTGACACGTTACATGTTCACAAGCCTGTCCTAGTTTAAGCTTACCGCATAGGGCAAAAAGGCTCACAACCTCGAGCAATATTGGCTAAGTTTGCAGATCAGGCACAACGAGATACAGCGATGGCTAACAAAGCTGTCTTGAAGGGGAAACAGATCTGGTTGGATCTTGATCTCACAACGCTACAAGCTGAAGCCAAGCGGAAGGAGCTTGTGAAGGTAAAAGAGGCTCAACAAGGAGGGTTCATTGCTTTCTTAAGAGATGGACGTGCTGTTGTTACACAAAAGAGACGAGATGCTTCCAAATAGCAATTTTCGACCCTTAGAGTTATGATGTGGAACATTCATGGGCTTACTAAGTCAAAGTACACAAGCGCTTTACCAATTTGGAACAAGGCTGATATCATCAACTTGGTGGAGACATGGGAACATGAAGGAAACAATGTACATGAGTTGGATGGTTTTACTTTGATCGGCTCTACTTGGAACAAGCGCAAGCAACATAAAGGACGTGGTTTTGGAGGTATTGCAACTTACGTCAGATCTTATTTGCATGAGCTTGTTGAAGTGGTTCTTCAAGATGTGGGTGGACAATATCATTGGATTCGAGTTGGTGGAGAAAGTAGATCTGCATGTTATATCGCAATCTGCTATTTTGCACCTTTGAACATGTCTATCTATCAGACTAGAGCATGTAGCACGAGCCAACCTTTCCATCGTCTTTCTATTGATGTTTTGAGATATCAAGAGAAGGGCAAGGTCTTTGTGGTGGGAGATTTCAATGCTAGAGTTCACACTTGCCAGTTCACACAATTCAATGCTCTTGACCACTCCCCTATTCTTGAAGAAGATGATGATCCTACATGGTCCCGTGCCTCCTTAGATACATCCACCAATGACATGAAAGAACACTTCTTGACTTTTGGAGCAATCTGTAATTTGAAAATTCTGAACGGTACATCCCGTTTTCCTAGCTCTAACATGAAAACATACGTCTCTACCTCTGGATCAAGCATAGTAGACTACCTCCTCTCCTCATCTCTTGATAGTTCACTCATTTCAGCATTTGAAGTTTTGGATCTACAACCTGAATCTGATCACACTCCTCTACTGTTCTACCGGGGTTCGATGACATCACGTATGAAGCACTGCAGGTGAGCTGGCCCTATGTAAAGGAGGAGTGCCTCGCGATGGTCTTGGAGTTCTTGAGGTCGAAGAAAATCGATGACAAGAATCTACAAGGCGTAATTAAGCTCATTCTTAAAGAGGGAGAGAAGGCTGACCTCGGGAACTGACGATCGATCACTCTTCTAACTGTAACCTACAAGTTTCTAAGCAAGCTCCTGACTGAAAGATTGAAAGCTGTTATCGGGAATGTGGTTGACGATCAACAAACGGGGTTCATTAAGGGGGAGGGACATCTACGACAATATACTAAGCTACAAGTTGGGGTATGAATGGGCCGAAGCGAAGAAGCTGTCTACGTTGTTCCTCAAGCTCGACTTCATGAAGGCTTATGATAGGGTTTTTCAAGACTACCTTTGGGATACTATGGCCCACATATAGAGAAGAGATGGAGCTAGTTAAGATGACTGATTGGCAATTTTGAATTAATTGTGATTCTTGAGTTGCGAGATCAAGTTAAAGATGTACAAAGAAGAAATCTTGATGTTTGGTCGAGTTTTGAGTGAGCTCTTCAAGACGAGTTTCTCAAAGAGGATTCTGAGAGGGTTACTAGGAGGAAATTTCTAGACTAGGTTGAGCAGCAACCTGACCTTGCGATGGGATTGAACGAGCTGTTGAGAGAATTCGATCATAGAAGTAAGCAGCTTTCAGTGGAACAACATAGATAAATACGAAATCACTTGCACAAGCGTACTAGTGCTTGAAAAAGATAAATAACATACTATCAACCTACTATGACTCAAAATATATAACATAAATAGTGTTAACATCATATGCAAAAGTGTCAAACATATGCATAAAAGACTAGAAGTAATATTGAGTTAACTTCTAGAACTACTAAACTCAAGTGTCGGAGTAGAAGTTTAGCATGTAGCCGCCAAGTAGCGCGACAACATGATAGACTTGTTACCATTATATGGTGTTCAAGTATGGGGTGCTGAAGCAAAGAACGGAGGATGGGAGCGTATTGAAAATTTTTAGAAGGTCTTCTTACAAGTGGAACTTGGTGTTGGATGCCAAACACCATATGCTATGCTCTTTGCAAAATGTGGTTGTTTATCTTTGGAAGCTGAAGCACTTTCCGTGACTATCATTTATATATCTAGGTAAGATCTCTCAAAGAGACGAGGCTATCTTGTCAAGGTGTAAGAGTTATACTATCTTTTGATTGGTACGCTGAGGTGGTGGTGTGGTGTGGGAGATGAAATATTTATGAGCGTCATTTTGACCTCTACCTATCGCTCTTTGCGAGTTGATACAAAATAGATTTCTACATACCTTATGGTCCCAACCCAAGACCGAGATTACTTATTATCAACAACAAGACAATCCCATACTGATGTAATGTGATCAAGAGTACATCCAAGCACCTATATCGACCTCTTTTTGACATGTGATTGCTCGACATCATACTAGCTCTCATAGACTTGGTTTTAAAGAAAGAGGTTGGTTGAATATTGATAAGATTGAACATCTCTATAGATTTTGTGATTTAGATCAGATTGAAGATGAGGACCATGTATTCACAGTGTGCTCATTGTACTTGGATATCAGATGTACACATACGATAGTCTTATTATACACTCTTACTGACATCACCGCTTTTACTAGGATTATATACCACTAAGATTATATATTAGGATACATACATATATAGGATAGGATATATATACATATGATAAACGATAAATGTTATTATTTGTCCTTGGGATCTACGCATACTATGAGACTGTCCATGTGGATCTACCACAGTGGGACTCGTACCAAAAGCTTTGTTAACAGTTTGCAGCGCATGCACTTCCAACCGTACCCACAAACAATTGAACTCACGGTCTTTCTCCAAGAGGACTGTAGGCTAAACCACTTGGGATGTCGATCTTCGGTGTCCCAAGAGATAGGATAAGATATTATATACATACTAGGATTATATATTAGGATACCACTTGGAACACCGAAGATCGGTGTCAAAGTGATTTAGCCTACAGTCCTCTAAGAGAAAGGTCGTAGGTTCAATCCTTTGCGGATATGGTTGGAGGTGCATGCGCTGTAAACTGTTAACGAAGTTTCTGATCCGACTCCCGCTATGATGGACTCACATGGACAGTCTCATAAGGACATATATAACATTTATCTTTTATTTATATATGACAGACGTAGTTATTCATCATACTAGTACTCTTTGTATTAGTAATGGTTGTTAGGTTTGTTATTGATTTTTTGTTTGTGATGTTGTAATGTATTTTTGTTTTTTTACTCTTTGGGTCTTTTATGCATGATTATTATCATTTACCATTTACCAACCTTTAATCATCATGCCCGTTCTCTCGCTCGCATAATCACTATGAATCTACCAATCCGGTTTCTTTACTTCAGCAAAGCTTGCGGTAGCCGGTCAAGGGACTAAGGAAGATATTTTCAACAAGGGGAGTGAAGAAGCCCTAATGTTGCTGCGGAGGATTGAGGAAGTAAAAAGTTGCTTTACGGAGTGATATGTGAAAGATATGCGCTTAATGATTACTGTATTTTATCCCCGCGGATGTCGGTTCATCGTTTGATGAATGTTCAGTTTTTTTTTTTAATAAAATGACCACGGTGGGCCGGACACACCTTTATTGATTGTGAAGGAGAAAACCCGAAATACAGACGGCGGGGTCCGGGTCAAAATCCGAAATCTTGATGACACGGTCGCCCCAATCCCGGCCCCGCCTCCCAGCCCGACGTCTGGTATCCGCGACCGGCTCCCTCCGCACGCGAGAGGGGCCCCCGCCATAGCTATCAATCTCCTCTCTCGTCATCGAGCTCTTGCTCGCGGTCGCCCTAATTCTCACCTTGCTCGCACTCTTCATCGTCGTCTCCTTCATGATGTCTCAATCGCGGTGAGGCCCGATGTCTTTCTGCCGCACGTCCTCAAGATTAACCAGACGAGAAAGCGGAGAATACTGCTCGGCGCTGCAAGTGTCCCTCGAGAGAGGGCATCTCGAACTGATTTGATTAGTCGGCACAGACTTCGAGGGGGCGTCAACTTGAGACCCTTCCAGCAACCGCTTCTGACATTGCTTCTCTTCCTTTTCATCGCAGGAGGGGGCAGAGTGAGTGCGAGAGTCAGCCGGTCCTACTTCATCATCACCACGAAGCCATCCCCAGACCCCTCGCTCGACATACTCACGTCAGGACGGCGAAAGTTCAGGTTCGGGGCCTTACACCTGACATCCGTCACCCGCGACCACCTCTTGGTCAGGCCCCGATTCGAAAGATAAGTAACAAAACCTCCGCTCTTGGTCGTTGTTTTGATTCTCCAATTCTTTGTCAGGTTCTCCATCATTATATATCAGGTGATTTGGTATAGGTCAAGAGCCCTTCTCTGTCTGTTCTGCAGGTTTCTCTAGATTTTCCCTAGAGTGACCATCGCTTCTTGTTTTTGTGGATGAATTTGGTACCAATCTCGTGTGAGTGTGATCAGTGAGTGCTGTTTGTTGTGGGTCAAAGTTTCATTTTGATAGGGTACCTAGGAAGCTCTTATAGGACAGACTTGTTGCCATTGGTGTTCCTAAAAACATGATAGCAGCGGTTTCTAAACTCTATGAACGAGTTTATGTGAAGCTTACCTCGACACAATCAAAGGAGATCTTTAGCACTATTGGAGTATTCAAGGTTGTCCTCTCTTCCCTACTCTATTTGGTATCTTCATTGATGACGTGGAGAGATGTCTTGCTGAATTTGGAGGAGAAGGTGTGAAGTTAGGAATCTATATCATTCAAGCATTGATTTATGCTGACGATATCATTCTTCTATCACGTGATCCTTTGAGTTTACAACGACATCTGGATGCTCTTGAGGTCTTTTGCAACAACATGCAGATGGAAGTGAACCTTTCGATGTCCAAGGTGATGGTGGTGGGTTCAAAAGTCCGCCATTCTTTTCTCTACAAGGGCCAAGTTTTACAACAAGTGGAGAGTTACAAGTACTTGGGCATTGACTTCTCTCATAACTACAGTTGGGCTTTGTGCATTCATAAGAGAGTTGAAGCTGGTTACAAAGTTTTGTACTCTCTTTTTGAATCGTTGTCGACGTGCTCATATCTTAGCATGGGATTTGAGAAAGTTTCTCTTCAGGAGTTTGGTTTTGCCCGTGATACTTTATGGTGTTCAAGTGTGGGGACCTGGTGCAAGAAAAGGAGCTTGGGAACGTAATGAGAAGGTTCAAAAAGTGTTCTTACAAGTGGAGCTTGGTGTAAGATGCCAAACACCGTATGCTAAGCTCCTTGCTGAATCTGGTTGCTTATCCGTGGAAGCAGAAGCTCTTTACTTGACTATCATTTATGTCTCAAGAGTGAGATCCCTTGGAGAGATGAGATTACCTTGTCAAGCTCTAAGAGCTACATTCTCATTGGTTGGTACGCTGATGTGGTGGCTTGGTGTGGAAAATGGAACATTTTTTAGCGTGATTTTGACTTTCCACCTATTGCTCTTCGGGAGTTGATTCAGAAAAAGTTTTTACATGCTATATGGTCTCAACCCAAGACCAAGATGGCTTACTATCAGCAGCATGTCAATCCCATGTTGGTGTATTATGAACAAGAGTACTTCCGAGCACCTATTTCAATCTCTCTTCGACATATCATCGCTCAGCACCGCACTAGCTCTCATAGACTTGGCATTGAGGAAAGACGTTGGTTAAACATTGTTAGGAATGAACGGCTTTGTAGACTTTGTGATTTAGATTAGATAGAGGATGAGGATCATGTATTCATTGTATGTCCCTTGTATGATGAGATTAGATGTAGACATAAGATAGTTGCTAGTGATTTCTATACACTTTAACATATGTCAGCTCTCCCACTAGGGCTTTATATAAGAGATATAGTTTCTTGTCGTACCAATGCTCTTTTGCATTGATACGATATCCTAGGGTTTCCTAGGCTCACATGTTGACTTTGTATTGTTTTTTTTTCTGCCTTTTGACTCTTTGGGTCTTCCGGGCTTGATATTCATTCATTCTTGTTGCGATCTGAAGAGAATTGAGGCGTTGAGGTGTGTTTCTATTTCGTGGACCTGTTGGAGAAAGGAGTTGACACCCGTGGACAAAATCGAGCATCGAAGGAGCTGTGATTGTTGGTTTTGAGCAAGCTTGGTACCATTAGAAAGGTCTCGGCGAGACGCTTCCATTGAGACAAATCTTGTTGCGATCTGAGGAGAATTGAGGCGTTGAGGTGTGTTTTTATTTCGCGGACCTGTTGGAGAAAGGATCTCTTCATGGTCTTCTGTTATGGTCTCTTCCTCCAGCGTCACCGCCTTTAATTCTTCTCTACTGTGTTTTGCTTTCAGCTGTGCAAAGAAGTATCTCGAAGGGGCTTCGCCTTCCTTAAGCCATCTGATCCTGCTCCGCTTTCTCCACAGACATGCGTCCTGGTGTTCTCTTCTCCTCAAGTAGCCTTCTTTTTCTCTTAATTCGAGGTGGAGGGCTGCGGAGTTGTCTGTTTCTGCTCTGATCCTGAGATTCGCTAACTCCTCCTCCAGTTTGGTCCTCGGATGCAGTCTGCTCGCTCGTTCTCGATTCTCTTTCATGAATGAATGAATGAATATCAAGCCCGGAAGACCCAAAGAGTCAAAAGGCAGATAAAAAAACAATACAAAGTCAACATGTGAGCCTAGGGAACCCTAGGAGATCGTATCAATCCAAAAGAGCATTGGTACGACAAGAAACTATATCTCTAATATAAAGCTCTAGTGGGACCTCTATCAGATCTAAATCACAAAGTCTACAAAGCCGTTCACTCCTAACAATATTTAGCCAACGTCCTTCCTCAATGCCAAGTCTATGAGAGCTAGTGCGGTGCTGAGCGATGATATGTCGAAGAGAGATTGAAATAGGTGCCCGGAGGTACTCTTGTTCACAATACATCAACATGGGGTTGACATGCTGCTGATAGTAAGCCATCTTGGTCTTGGGTTGAGACCATATAGCATGTAAAAACCTTTTCTGAATCAACTCCCGAAGAGCAATAGGTGGAAGGTCAAAATCACGCTAAAAAATGTTCCATCTTCCACACCAAGCCACCACATCAGCATACCAACCAAATGAGAATGTAGCTCTCAGAGCTTGACAAGGTAATCTCGTCTCTCCAAGAGCTCTCACTCTTGAGACATAAATGATAGTCAAGTAAAGAGCTTCTCCTTCCACGGATAAGCAACCAGATTCAGCAAGGAGCATAGCATATGGTGTTTGGCATCTTACACCAAGCTCCACTTGTAAGAACACTTTTTGAACCTTCTCGATACGTTAGGTAGAAATAGAGGAAGAGAGGGGTAGAAATAGAGGAAGAGAAGATAAAGAGCAGACTATATGAGGCTCGCAAAATTCACAAAGGCATCAATGCTAATGTCAGAAGGGCCTCAGGAGACAGCGCAGCAAACACAGAGAAGGCCCTCTAGGACACCAAAGTAGAAGAAGATACCCCAAGTGAAGGAAACCGCGAAGTCGATGAAGCTGAAAAGGATACTAGGAAGCGGAGGCTCCACTCATCCACGACTACATCGCAATCAAGAGCGCACACACGACGTGCTCTCAAAGTCCAGGCTCAAGGACCACAGCCTGCCAAGGACTGTAACACTGACAGAGGAGAAAGTCAGAGCAAAACGAGAGTCAGAGACTACCACGAAATGAATACTTGGCGGCCCGATCTCCCCTGCAGACGATCATGAAGAAGGGAGGAAGGCGACAAGGCAAGCGAGGGCCACCGCTGCAACCTTCCGGGAAGCGTCAACGCGAGGAGGAGTAACACCCACCAGGCCTCGTCGAGCAGAAAGCACGATAGCAAGGAGAAGAATAATCCTGCCAGGATCTGTCACACGGCCTTCCGCCATAAGAAGCAGCCGAGATGGAAGAGGATCGAGAGAAACAAGTCGTTGAATCGCGCTCTCCACCCTTATTATCATGAGAGTTGGAGGGATCGGCAATGGTCAAAGGAGAAGAGGACAAGGAGGCTCACGACCTCCGCTAACCTGCACCTTCGTCCTAATCACAAACAAGCATCCTAAGCGGGAGGACAAGAGTAGTGGCGGGTGCACCAAGTCGGCCTACATCGGTCCTCATCGTCAGATTACCTACAAGAACAATCACACCTCGAGGACCAACCAACGCAGAAAACAAATTAGGGAGGACGAGAAGATCAGCTCGGCCAAGGCGATGAAGAAGAGCATCAAGAACACCACTACCCTGCACGTCGAGAACAAGAGGAGCAACAAGACGAAGAGGATCGACAATTCCGCCTCCCAACGTAGCAGACACAAGACTAGTGACAACAAGAGATTTAGGACGACGACGTCCGCCAAAGACACCCAGATGAGAGAGATAGAGGGCGATAGTCCTAAGTTTAGTGATAGTACGCTAACGTGGGACCCGAAGACGGGCCCTTGAGAGACCTACCAAGGCGGCAGCCTCTTTGCTTAGGACCCGGGTGTGGGTCCTCAGGATGATCATCAGAGATAATAAAATTTCTGCGTGGCGTACCTTCGCCCTTCTCTTAAAAAATAAAGGAAAAAAAAGTAAAAATAAAGACGTCTGATGTTAACTTGTCGCGCCATCATTCCTTGCGAGGAGTTCGTTGGTTGTTGTCCTGGGCCATCTCCTGGTCTATGAGTGTTGTTGCCTTCACCTTCAGCTTGCTTTCTTCTTTCGATAGAGGTGCTCGGCACTCCGTTGGGCCACTTTGGATTGGGAGATTTGTGCCATAGTCGTTCCTCCACCTAGAAGTGCTTGTTTCTCCAGAGCAGCTATTTGTCTCCCAAATGTAGCTAGATTTTTTGCCTCCATTCTTCATCTTCTTTTGGCTACTGCTGAAGCAGAGCGCGTTGCTCCATGTTATCCTGTACGTGTCGTGTGTGTGAGATTCTCTCACCAAGGGACCTCTTTGTAGTCGCAATCAATTGAAATACAAAGAGTTCATCTTTGTGCCATGATACTCCTTCGTTTTCCCTCCCTGTTGAATTCTTTTTTTCAAATTACTCCACTGGTATCTATCCACTTCATGCTTTAGAGGAGATCTCCTCAAACCCGCAGGCGGATTCGAGAGGTATGAGGAAACTTTGCACAAAGTTCTCTCCATATTTCTCTTCCAATTTCTCCATAACCATCTCAAGGTGAAAAGAAACGTCTAAGTCCCCTAATCTCACTAATTGCAATTTTACGGACGCTACCCGACAAAAATCAAAAGCCGTCTGCTGGTCCGACTTTAAAATACCGTCGTTTCAGTTGACTTTGTAGTCGTATCTTGCATCAGTTTAAGAACCCACTGCGAGTCCGTAAGGGTCCTAAGACTTCTGTTGCAGTGGCACGAGAAGGTATTCCTGCCCGTTGCACAAATTTTTTCTGGTTTGTTGGTTTCTTTCTTTTCCTTGTGTAGTATATTTACGTTTCTTCCTGCACAACTAGATCGACTGCTTCGCCTTCCACGTCTGCAGAGCATAGTCGATCCGCTGCAAGGATGAGCAAGAAATGTATCCTTTGTACATGCATATCGAACAGCGCGTCCGAACGCCTCGGTATACCCTACCTATTCTTGCGGATTTCAGTGGTATATATACACATACTACTTGGTCATTATCCCTGCATGGATTTTTGGTCAGAAGGGACATCCACATTTAACAGAATTTTTGTGAAGTTTGCGGACCGAAGCAAACATCTTAGCGTGTGAAATCTTCATGTTTGGTACCGCAACTGCAAGATCCACTCAACGCCCGGACCCCGGAGATGGAAATTTTGTCTGTGCAGCATTAGGGCGAGGTCGAGGTTTTACCGTTCTTCACGGTTCGAAGTCAATCAAGTCTACCGACTGACTGAACACACTCAAAAGTCTCGCGGTTTGGATATATACACAATATTGGCTGACGACCTTCTTCTGTGCTTTTGAGCTGCTTTTACACGGATTACACCACCCCCTGCAGTTCCCCGCTCGCGAGAACTCGGGTTGCCCATCGACCCGCCCCACTTGACATGACCATCACAAGGCAACCCCTGCCGAAAGGTGAGTGGAACCTTGACCTGAATTTGCCAACACGGTAGGGGTGCTAGTGTGCCTGCTGACGTCCTACCGACCTAGAGAAATTATCGTGGAGTAAGTTCCCAGTGACTGGAGTGAAGAAGCAAACTTTCACAACTAGGTATCCTAAAAGTACTTTTCTTAGTAAAGTGCTCGTCTCATTCTTTCTGACAGCTTACATTCGAATTCATATGGACCACCGCATTCCATGAACATGTTCCATGCACATTGCACATTCAGGGATCAGGTAGCAGTCGTATTATACCAGGCGAAGCATATTCAAGTGTTATTAAGTCTCAGTTCTTCTCATTCCTTCTGACGCCGATAACATTAGTTGGAAACGGTGTCCAAGCGTATGCAAAGACTACAGTAGTTCTTCTCTGCAAACGGTGGTGTTTTGGTACCAGGTCAATCTTTGATCCGGTACGTACCGTCTGCGGCTTCTTCGAAACTCGGAAGGGAATCTGCAGCATTTATCAGGACTTGCCCAGTTGGCACGACGCGTAAGAGCAGCATCTGGTTGTCGGGGTTGTCTTCATGGCTCTTGTGATCAGGCAGGTTGGCAAGATACCAGTTATGATCCATGCTTGGTCCAGAAGGTGGGAAGAGGCTATCTTTGATGAAATTGTTCAACGTGTCGAGACTCATTGTCACCATCTGAGCCTGAGTATTGAGACTTGGTCCACTTTGGGACCCCTCACGATGACATAAGCAGGAACTTCCTCCTCCTTCCCTGCGCCAGTGTTACATCCTACAAGCACCAACCTCTCCTTCTCCTGATCCATGAGCTTCTCTTCCACTGTCACGACCACATCCTTTGAAGCCCCAACGATGAGTTGGTTTGTTGTTGCTGGCCACCACAAGCGCTCGCGTCGTTCTTTCGAGTCTGCGTTAGAAAGGCGACTTTGAACGCAGTCAACGTATTGTGTATCACAAGGTTTGTACTGAAGCTCAGTTGCACTTGTGGAACCATCTTTGACGAGCGTGAAATAACCATTTTCTTGGCACAGTTGATAACTCTCTCCCTCTCGTGAACTGGATAGTTCTGCACAGGGTCGACTGGAATCGATCCTTTTCGCCCAGCGCTGCAGAGCTAGGATGAAGGTCAAGGTGATCAGAAAATTCATCGTAAGCGAAGAGATCAAGTCAGTAGCACAAATAAGCCCACAGTCAGTCAGACTACCTGAAATAAGCGACAAGTTGAACGCATGTAGAATGCCGATGTACGTCACAAATACAGGGCCAGCATATATACTGACATCCAAGTTAGCGATGTGACTGCAGTCGAGTTGGGTGGTGTTCTAACTTCTCTACTATCGACGAAACGTCTTTGTGATTCATGACATAGACATTCAATTTGTACGTGAATCGCATGGTGGGACCAGTCATTGATAACCAACTGATAAAGAGCGCAATTGTTACGTCTGAGACGTTCATCTTCCCTGCAATGGTATCGTTTGTCTCCAATCTTCAAGATCATGCGTTAAATGATTTTGGATTGGAATCGATTCGTTTCTTCCCTAGAAATCTAGTTCGTTCGCGTATCTACTTGAATAGTTGTCAGAAGTGAAAGACTTATCGAGAAAATATATTTATACGTGCATCACTTCTGCTTCACCGAACATTCATCTCCGGATGCGGCGTGATTGCGGAGCGAGGGGGGAGGCGGAGAAGGGGGAGCGGAGGGTGAGTCAGACTGGGAGGCCGGTGAGGGTTAGGGTCGCAAAAAGAGATCGACTTTGCTTAGCGAAAGACAGAGTTAATAGTTTTCTGTTAGTTAGGGTTGCGGTTTTCACCGGTTGAGGAAGCATATGGGTAGAGAGACAGGGTCTTGCGTGAAGTGCGACGGTGCTCCTTCGAGACACTCAATTTGTACGTGAATCGCGTGATGGGACCAGTCATTGATAACCAACTGATAAAGAGCGCAATTGTTACGTCTGAGGCGTTCATCTTCCCTGCAATGGTATCGTTTGTCTCCAATCTTCAAGATCATGCGTTAAATGATTTTGGATTGGAATCGATTCGTTTCTTCCCTAGAAATCTAGTTCGTTCGCGTATCTACTTGAATAGTTGCCAGAAGTGAAAGACTTATCGGGAAAATATATTTCTACGTGCATCACTTCTGCTTCACCGAACAATCATCTCCGGATGCGGCGTGATTGCGGAGCGAGGAGGGAGGCGGAGAAGGGGGAGCGGAGGGTGAGTCAGACTGGGAGGCCGGGTGAGGATTAGGGTCACCAAAAGGGATCGACTTTGCTTAGCGAAAGACAGAGTTAATAGTTTTCTGTTAGTTAGGGTTGCGGTTTTCACCGATTGGAGAAGCGTATGGGTACAGAGACAGGGTCTTGCGTGAGGTGCGACGGTGCTCCTTCGAGGATGTCCACGGAGGGAATGTCGCTCAGAGAGGAAGAAGAAGCAGAAATGGGGAGGGGAAGAGCTGCAAGGAAGGCATCAATGAGATGATGAGGTTTGGGACATTGCGGGATGATTCCCCGGATCAAGAAATAGATCTGGAAAAAAAGAGGAGACGAAAGGATTCTTTAAACCTGATCGATTCAAGAAGGGCTGGAAATCTCAACCGGAGCACCGCTACGGTTGAGGACCTTCATCACGCTAGCAAGAAACGTAACATGGAGAAAGAGGGTGATCAAGACGAGAATGGTCCGCTATCGGCAGGAGGAGCTACCACGGAAGCAAATGAAGCTTCGCCGGGAGGACCTGAGGTTGTGACCATGGAGGGATCTGGGAAGGTGTGCCCCATCGCGTTTGCTCCGGAAGGCGAGGGAAGTGGCGGGGCGTGCACCTCGGGCGGAAAAGGCAACGTTGGGGTCCTCGATCCTTGGTCCATGGTGTCGGATGGCCGCCAGGAGGGAGCTGCTCTCCTCCCGGATCAGAGGATTGGGCCTGACAACCTCGCATCAGAAGTTGGGCCGTCGTCGATGCTGAACTCCTCGAATGCTCGGCAACCCTCCGATCCTACGCACCAGAAGTAGACATCAGGGGCAGAGGCCACTGCCGGGAATAGCTGGGCGAAGCCACTTAAAATCTTGGGGAAGAACGGTCAGAACCTTACCTAGAAGGACTTAACCCGTTGGAAGGCGCAGGGATGCCAGAAGAAGAACTGTTGGAAGCAATTAGAAGCATTCAGAGAAATCAACAAGTTGAGGACTTCATACTGGGTGTGGTCGTCGACCTGGACATGAACCTCGTCGCCAGCCGGCTGTCTCTCCTTAAATCCAAAGTGGTCGTACTGTCGACTGCAATCCGTCTCGGGATGTCTTTGATGTATGGGCCTCAAGAAGGAGAAGCGGAAGGAGCTTGTGAAGGTAAAAGAGCGGAAGGAGCTTGTGAAGGTAAAAGAGGCTCAACAAGGAGGGTTCATTGCTTTCTTAAGAGATGGACGTGCTGTTGTTACACAAAAGAGACGAGATGCTTCCAAATAGCAATTTTTGACTCTTAGAGTTATGATGTGGAACATTCATGGGCTTACTAAGTCAAAGTACACAAGCGCTTTACCAATTTGGAACAAGGCTGATATCATCAACTTGGTGGAGACATGGGAACATGAAGGAAACAATGTACATGAGTTGGATGATTTTACTTTGATCGGCTCTACTTGGAACAAGCGCAAGCAACATAAAGGACGTGGTTTTGGAGGTATTGCAACTTACATCAGATCTTATTTGCATCAGCTTGTTGAAGTAGTTCTTCAGGATGTGGGTGGACAATATCATTGGATTCGAGTTGGTGGAGAAAGTAGATCTGCATGTTATATCGCAATCTGCTATTTTGCACCTTTGAACATGTCTATCTATCATACTAGAGCATGTAGCACGAGCCAACCTTTCCATCGTCTTTCTATTGATGTTTTGAGATATCAAGAGAAGGGCAAGGTCTTTGTGGTGGGAGAGTTCAATGCTAGAGTTTACACTTGCCAATTCACACAATTCTATGCTCTTGACCACTCCTCTATTCTTGAAGAAGATGATGATCCTACATGGTCCCGTGCCTCCTTAGATACATCCACCAATGACATGAAAGAACACTTCTTGACCTTTGGAGCAATCTGTAGTTTGAAAATTCTGAACGGTACATCCCGTTTTCCTAGCTCTAACATGAAAACATACGTCTCTACCTCTGGATCAAGCATAGTAGACTACCTCCTCTCCTCATCTCTTGATAGTTCCCTCATTTCAGCATTTGAAGTTTTGGATCTACAACCTGAATCTGATCACACTCCTCTACTGTTCTCACTATCCTTGTCTAGCTCATTTGCACCTTACAAGTTGAAAGGTTTTGATGGGAGCAACACTACCTCTAGACTTTGTCTTGATCACCGGAAAAGACATCTTTATCAAACTGCTCTAGAGAATTTGATATCTATTACACACTGGAGCCACAATCTTGACCAAAGAGATACACAATTGACGGATGTCTTGAAGAAAATTGCAACTCGGTTTTTCTCTCAACACTCAAGCAAAAAGTTCAAAGGTAACCCTTGCAATGGCTGGTTTGATGAAGAGTGCAAACTTGCTCGGTTAAAGGCTCTAGACAAGGCTTGTGACTTGGAAGCAACAACCTTGTACAAGCAGTTGATCAAACGTAAGAAGAGAGCTTTCTTGAGAAAGAAAGGCTTGGAACTTGCTTTGGATTTTCAGAAGGATCCCAAAGCTTTTTGGAGACGTTTAGCATCTCGTCCAAGTTCACCAGGTCTTGATCCTTCAGCTTTGATGTCCTACGTTGAGCAACTTTACTTCTCTCCACATGCACCATGTATGCCACAAAGTGAAGGACTACCGCAGACCTTTTCAATGGACGAAGTACGACATCAGCTCAGTAGGCTTGCAAGTGGAAAAATCTGAGGATCTAGAAGGACTTTCTGCAGAGCTACTACAATGGGGAGGTGATTCTCTCATTCCTATACTTACCAAGCTTCTGAATGATGCTGCTGTACATGGTTTCCCTAAGAGTTGGTTCATGCGCAAAGTGATTCCCATCCACAAGTCGGGCAAGAAGGATGATGTTACCAACTATAGAACTATCATGGTGGGCAACATCTTTGCCAAGTTGTATGGGAGCTTGCTAGGGAGAAAACTCAGTGTTTGGGCAGAAGGATCCAATGTGAGAGCTCGTTCACAAGCAGGTTTTCGTCCTACCTTTAGCACCATTGATCATATTCTTTGTCTTCGTGTTGCTTGGGAGAAGTCAAAAGGAAATGGTAAAGCTCTCTATGCTGCTTTTATCGACTACACAAAAGCTTTTGATAGGGTGCCTAGGAAGCTCTTATGGGACAGACTTGTTGCCATTGGTGTTCCTAAAGACATGATGGCAGCGGTTTCTAAACTCTATGAACGAGTTTATGTGAAGCTTACCTCGACACAATCAAAGGAGATCTTTAGCACTATTGGAGTCATTCAAGGTTGTCCTCTCTCCCCTACTCTATTTGGTATCTTCATCGATGACGTGGAGAAATGTGCTGAATTTGGAGGAGAAGGTGTGAAGTTGGGAATCTATATCATTCAAGCATTGATTTATGCTGATGATATCATCCTTCTATCACGTGATCCTTTGAGTTTACAACGACATCTGGATGCTCTTGAGGTCTTTTTTGCAACAACATGCAGATGGAAGTGAACCTTTCGAAGTCCAAGGTGATGGTGGTGGGTTCAAAAGTGCGCCATTCTTTTCTCTACAAGGGCCAAGTTTTACAACAAGTGGAGAGTTACAAGTACTTGGGCATTGACTTCTCTCATAACTACAGTTGGGCTTTGTGCATTCATAAGAGAGTTGAAGCTGGTTACAAAGCTTTGTACTCTCTTTTGAATCGTTGTCGACGTGCTCATCTCTTAGCATGGGATTTGAGAAAGTTTCTCTTCAGGAGTTTGGTTTTGCCTGTGATACTTTATGGTGTTCAAGTGTGGGGGCCTGGTGCAAGGAAAGGAGCTTGGGAACGTATCGAGAAGGTTCAAAAAGTGTTCTTACAAGTAGAGCTTGGTGTAAGATGCCAAACACCGTATGCTAAGCTCCTTGCTGAATCTGGTTGCTTATCCGTGGAAGCAGAAGCTCTTTACTTGACTATCATTTATGTCTCAAGAGTGAGATCTCTTGGAGAGACGAGATTACCTTGTCAAGCTCTGAGAGCTACATTCTTATTCGGTTGGTATGCTGATGTGGTGGCTTGGTGTGGAAAATGGAACATTTTTTTGGCGTGATTTTGACTTTCCACCTATTGCTCTTCGGGAGTTGATTCAGAAAAGGTTTTTACATGCTATATGGTCTCAACCCAAGACCAAGATGGCTTACTATCAGCAGCATGTCAACCCCATGTTGGTGTATTGTGAACAAGAGTACCTCCGGGCACCTATTTCAATCTCTCTTCGACATATCATCACTCAGCACCGCACTAGCTCTCATAGACTTGGCATTGAGGAAGGACATTGGCTAAACATTGTTAGGAGTGAACGGCTTTGTAGACTTTGTGATTTAGATCGGATAGAGGATGAGGATCATGTATTCATTGTATGTCTCTTGTATGATGAGATTAGATGTAGACATAAGATAGTTGCTAGTGATTTCTATACACTTTTACGGATGTCAGCTCTCCCACTAGGGCTTTATATTAGAGATATAGTTTCTTGTCGTACCAATGCTCTTTTGCATTGATACGATCTCCTAGGGTTTCCTAGGCTCACATGTTGACTTTGTATTGTATTTTTTTCTGCCTTTTGACTCTTTGGGTCTTCCGGGCTTGATATTCATTCATTCATTCATTCAAGAAGATTGGTGAAGGGTTTGGGTGTTCAAATTACACAATTACGAATGCTCAGCGCAAGCCTGAGACAGGATAGAGAAGGTGGAAATCAAAATAAGTTGATGATGATGCAAAACACACTTAAAATCGCTTCGTGGAACATAAGAGGACTTGGCGACCCGCATCGCACGACCATCCTGCGCCGGTGGCTGGAGAGAAGATAGACATCCAGTTGACATCCTAGCCCTTCAGGAATTGAAAACAGAAGAGCAGAAATTAGAGCAGAACCTGAAAGTTCTTATGTCACGAGGACGAGAATAGTAGATTACACGGCCGGGGAAAAGAGAGGGGCTGCACTCCTCCTCCGAGATCACGTGGAGGTGATCGAACAGGGAGTTAGGGGGACGGGTCCGTGGCCTGGTGCCTCCTCAATTCTGATATCGGACGTATAGGAGTGGCGTCCATCTACGCACCTAACCAAAGGGAGGGAGGAGATAGCTATGGGATTGGTTAGGATCTCGGATGGCAGAGAGGAGGTGGTGGACTGGAATATGGTGGAACTCCCTGATGACAGTGTGGGCCCCTCTCCTTTGCTACATGGCAGTGAGCTAAGGCTGTGGAGGAACATCCTCCTCCAAGCGGATCTGGTGGATGCTTTCTTTTGTGCTCAGAAGAGAGAAGAGCCAGTGTTCACTAGGCAGGTGAGGTCAGGTGGTCGACACGACCAGGCTAGACTCGACAGGTGCTATTTCAACGACAGTGCTGAGTGGTGTGCTGAGATCCCCAAAATTGTTCACGACGGGAGGCAAACCCTCTCGGACCATATTCCCGTAGTGGTTTACATCAAACTTAAGGCGAGGGTTCAAAAGATATTAATGAAAGAGAAAAGGCTGGCCGGCAGAAGACACCCGGTATGGAGGCCGAGCTACAAAGACTGAGGTCTCTCGCCGTCAGCAACCCCTCGGTGACGATATCATTAGAGCTACAGGAGTTAGAAGGGAGGCTTAGAAGAAGGGAACATCAAGATGCTATCCTATGGAGGAAGAGGAGTCGTATCAAATGGATCCAGGAAGAGGAAGCCTCCTCTCGCTACTTCTTCGCCCACCTCAAAGCTAAACACGGTAGAGAAGCGTTGAAGGAAGTGAAACTCGGGAGCGGACTGACAACATATGACCACAAAGAGATTTTAAGTAGGGTGCACCAGTTCTACTCGGACCTTTACAGGGAAGACGAGGAGGTAACGCGGAACCACTCAAGAAGGGAGGAGGTAATGAAGCTGACCTTGAAATGGGTAACTGATGACGAAAATGCGCTTCTGGTGTGTCTCCTCTCGATGGAGGAACTGGAAAGCCTGGTTCTAAGGGGTCCCAAAGGAGAAGTCACCGGGGTTCGATGACATCACGTATGAAGCACTGCAGGTGAGCTGGCCCTATGTAAAGGAGGAGTGCCTCGCGATGGTCTTGGAGTTCTTGAGGTCGAAGAAAATCGATGACAAGACTCTACAAGGCGTAATTAAGCTCATTCTTAAAGAGGGAGAGAAGGCTGACCTCGGGAACTGACGATCGATCACTCTTCTAACTGTAACCTACAAGTTTCTAAGCAAGCTCCTGGCTGAAAGATTGAAAGCTGTTATCGGGAATGTGGTTGACGATCAACAAACGGGGTTCATTAAGGGGAGGGACATCTACGACAATATACTAAGCTACAAGTTGGGGCAGGAATGGGCCGAAGCGAAGAAGCTGTCTACGTTGTTCCTCAAGCTCGACTTCACGAAGGCTTATGATAGGGTTTTTCAAGACTACCTTTGGGATACTATGGCCCACATATAGAGAAGAGATTGAGCTAGTTAAGATGACTGATTGGCAATTTTGAATTAATTGTGATTCTTGAGTTGCGAGATCAAGTTAAAGATGTACAAAGAAGAAATCTTGATGTTTGGTCGAGTTTTGAGTGAGCTCTTCAAGACGAGTTTCTCAAAGAGGATTCTGAGAGGGTTACTAGGAGGAAATTTCTAGACTAGGTTGAGCAGCAACCTGACCTTGCGATGGGATTGAACGAGCTGTTGAGAGAATTCGATCATAGAAGTAAGCAGCTTTCAGTGGAACAACATAGATAAATACGAAATCACTTGCACAAGCGTACTAGTGCTTGAAAAAGATAAATAACATACTATCAACCTACTATGACTCAAAATATATAACATAAATAGTGTTAACATCATATGCAAAAGTGTCAAACATATGCATAAAAGACTAGAAGTAATATTGAGTTAACTTCTAGAACTACTAAACTCAAGTGTCGGAGTAGAAGTTTAGCATGTAGCCGCCAAGTAGCACGACAACATGATAGACTTATTACCATTATATGGTGTTCAAGTATGGGATGCTGAAGCAAAGAACGGAGGATGGGAGCGTATTGAAAATTTTTAGAAGGTCTTCTTACAAGTGGAACTTGGTGTTGGATGCCAAACACCATATGCTATGCTCTTTGCAAAATGTGGTTGTTTATCTTTGGAAGCTGAAGCACTTTCCGTGACTATCATTTATATATCTAGGTGAGATCTCTCAAAGAGACGAGGCTATCTTGTCAAGGTGTAAGAGTTATACTATCTTTTGATTGGTACGATGAGGTGGTGGTTTGGTGTGGGAGATGAAATATTTATGAGCGTCATTTTGACCTCTCACCTATCGCTCTTTGCGAGTTGATACAAAATAGATTTCTACATGTCTTATGGTCCCAACCCAAGACCGAGATTACTTATTATCAACAACAAGACAATCCCATATTGGTGTAATGTGATCAAGAGTACATCCAATCACCTATATCGACCTCTTTTTGACATGTGATTGCTCGACATCATACTAGCTCTCATAGACTTGGTTTTAAAGAAAGAGGTTGGTTGAATATTGATAAGAGTGAACATCTCTATAGATTTTGTGATTTAGATCAGATTGAAGATGAGGACCATGTATTCACAGTGTGCTCATTGTACTTGGATATCAGATGCACACATACGATAGTCTTATTATACACTCTTACTGACATCAGCGCTTTTACTAGGATTATATACCACTAAGATTATATATTAGGATACATACATATATAGGATAGGATATATTTACATATGATAAACGATAAATGTTATTATTTGTCCTTGGGATCTACGCATACTATGAGACTGTCCATGTGGATCTACCACAGTGGGACTCGTACCAAAAGCTTTGTTAACAGTTTGCAGCGCATGCACTTCCAACCGTACCCACAAACGATTGAACTCACGGTCTTTCTCCTAGAGGACTGTAGGCTAAACCACTTGGGATGTCGATCTTCGGTGTCCCAAGAGATAGGATAAGATATTATATACATACTAGGATTATATATTAGGATACCACTTGGAACACCGAAGATCGGTGTCAAAGTGATTTAGCCTACAGTCCTCTAAGAGAAAGGTCGTAGGTTCAATCCCTTGCGGATATGGTTGGAGGTGCATGCTCTTAAACTGTTAACGAAGTTTCTGGTCCGACTCCCGCTATGATGGACTCACATGGACAGTCTCATAAGGACATATATAACATTTATCTTTTATTTATATATGACAGACGTAGTTATTCATCATACTAGTACTCTTTGTATTAGTAATGGTTGTTAGGTTTGTTATTGATTTTTTGTTTGTGATGTTGTAATGTATTTTTGTTTTTTTACTCTTTGGGTCTTTTATGCATGATTATTATCATTTACCATTTACCAACCTTTAATCATCATGCCCGTTCTCTCGCTCGCATAATCACTATGAATCTACCCATCCGGTTTCTTTACCTCAGCAAAGCTTGCGGTAGCCGGTCAAGGGACTAAGGAAGATATTTTCAACAAGGGGAGTGAAGAAGCCCTAATGTTGCTGCGGAGGATTGAGGAAGTAAAAAGTTGCTTTACGGAGTGATCTGTGAAAGATATGCGCTTAATGATTACTTTATTTTATTCCCGCGGATGTCGGTTCATCGTTTGATGAATGTTCTGTTTTTTTTTTTATTAATAAAATGACCACGGTGGGCCGGACACACCTTTATTGATTGTGAAGGAGAAAACCCGAAATACAAACGGCGGGGTCTGGGCCAAAATCCGAAATCTTGATGACACGGTCGTCCCAATCCCGGCCCCGCCTCCCAGCCCGACGTCTGGTATCCGCGACCGGCTCCCTCCGCACGCGAGAGGGGCCCCTGCCATAGCTATCAATCTCCTCTCCCGTGATCGAGCTCTTGCTCGCGGTCACCCTAATTCTCACCTTGCTCGCACTCTTCGTCATTGTCTCCTTCATGATGTCTCAATCGCGGCGAGGCCCGATGTCCTTCTGCCGCACGTCTGTCGCGCCCCTCATTCTCAAGATCGGGCGCAGACGCGAACAACAGAACCCTAGCGGACTTGCGCTAGGTTGTGAACGCTGCGAGTAGGACTTAACGGCTTGGCCGGGAAGTCGGGATCAGAAGAACCCTAAGTGGTTCTCTGAACCAAGGTTAGAACCTTGGGTTAGGACATAAGGGCCTACCCAAGAGGGCCCCAGACGAACGCTGACCTGAGGGGGCGAGTCTGAGAACGGGCTGAAACATGAGTCTCAGACATAGGTCTGAGACGTGGGTCCGAGACGTGGGACCGAGACGTGGGTCTGAGACGCAGACGAACCACAGGGTTCGACCCTGGGTCTGGACCACAGGTTTTCGGAAAAACTGCTAAGTGTTGGAGCTCCAGGGACGTTTTAGGTCGTGGACGGAGCTCCACGTAAGATCTCGAGGCGAGTGAGGTATCATTGGAAAGGTCTCGTCGAGAGCTTTCCAGTGATATATAACACTCCTCGATCTGACCTCCGAGCTGGAAGTTATGGCCGAACCACAATCGGGTTGTGGTATAATTTTCAGGGACCAAAGAGGAGGGCGGGGCCGCCGATCCCCAGAAGTATATATGAGGGGGGCTCGATGCCTGGGTGGGCCAGGACGAGTCACCCGACCCCAGGGTTCGGCGGGCGGACTCTGGGGGCATGAGGTGATGGCTGGGCCAGTTCCAAGGCACGTTCCGATCTAGACTTGGACGGCTAGACTTAGGAACGATGTAAGGGCTGGGGCAAGACTAGGGAACGAGTCGGCGGGTTAGACCGCCGTTCGGGAGCCTGGACCCAGACGGACATCACGGGCGGTTGGGCCGCTAGGTGTGCTGGAGGCACCGTTTAGGACCCTGGACTTTATGGGAAGTCCGCCCCAAGTCATATTGTGACTTGCTCATGTTTGGGACCGACTTAGGCGGATCTAAGTCGGGACTTAGGATTGCTGAGCTTGATGATTAGGGAGACGGTCCGGCTCCGGTCCGGACCAAACAGAACTAAGGTAAGTGGTGCATGGACGCTAACTTGTGATTGTGTTTGCAGGTTAGCGGTTTGAATTTCGGGACCTACTGAGCAAGAGCTTCCGCTGGCGCAACAAGGCGGTAGGTGCGCGAAAAGTGGTATCAGAGCCGACGCTTCGGTGAGCGAGAACTTGAGGTAGCGGCTGAAGGCTGGACGCTTGAGGAGGGACGCAAGACACGAAGCGGATCAGCGTTTCTAGGTGAATACTTGGAGCGATGGCCGAAGAAGGACAGAGTTCCAGGAGGAAGACCAAGAGACGGGGAGCGGCGACTGACACCGGGACCAGATCGACTCGAGCTAGCCCCGAGGCACAGTCAGGGGACGATAACCGACAACCTTCGCCCCAACGTCAAGGAAGCCCAGTTCCAGCTGTGGCACCGCTGCAGCAAGATGGAGTCTTGCCAACGGTGCCCAACGATGCAGGCGCGGGAAGTCAAGGAGCCTTGTATGCGGAACTCATCAAAATGATGAAGACCATGCAGGAAGGGATGGCCTCGAGGGATAAACGTATCGCTGAGCTTGAGGCAGGCCAAGGAAGTTCCTCGTCTACCAGGAAGCTTTGTAAGACGAATTTGCCGACTCCGTTTACAGGTATAGGACGGGCTCGTAAGGTTAAGGATTTCTTAACCGAGTTAGACCTATACTTTGAAGCGCATCAGGCTCAGGAGTCAGACAAAGTGAGAGCGGCGGTTACGTTCTTGAAGGACCATGCGCTTCTCTGGTGGACCGCATACAGGGATGAGCATGCCTTGACCGTCTCGGCGCTTGGTTGGAAGGAGTTCAAGGAGTTGCTCGCAGGACGATTCACTCCGGAGTATCAGAGGATTCGGGACGGTGTTGAGTTAGTTCGGCTGAAGCAGACAGGGACCTTAAGTGCTTATGTGCGCGAGTTCAGTGCCAAACTGGATTCGTTCTCCAAGTGGACTGAGGAGACCAAAATATGTATATTCATTGGGGGACTCAAGTCCAGCTCGGAGAAGGTTCTCTTTCGGATGCCGGAGCTACCTACGACAAGTGCCGAACTTTTGAAGCTAGCGGAGCGAATTGGGGACGATGACGTCCAGCAACAAAAACCTTTTGAACCTCGCAGCTCGGACAAGTTCCAGAAGAAGAACAAGGGCTTCAAGCGACAATGGGATGGGGGTGAGAAGGATCGGAAGGATTCTTCTGCCCCGGCAGCAAAGCGGCAGCAAACAGGAGTGAAACCGAAGGGGCAGACACCTCAGAAGGGCAATGGGGCTAAGTTTACTTGCTACAACTGTGGCGAGGCGGGTCACATTGCTAAGGGGTGCACGAAACCTAAGGTTAGTAACTGTAGCATGAATGCGTTTGTTGCAAAGGACTTGTTGGAGGGCCAGATGACTGTGACCTTGAGAACCACGAAGAAGACGCCAGGACTGATGTATCTACAAGCCAAGGTTGCTAACCGTGATGTTACTTTTCTTGTGGACACAAGAGCGACTCACTCCTTCATAAGTCCAAAGTTGGTGAAGAAGTTGGGCTTGTCTACCTCCAAGGCAAACAAGCCTATTCAGGTACGCTTTGCCAAGGGCAAGACGTACCAAACTTCTGAAGTGGCCTTGGACGTACGATTTGTGTGTGGGAAGTTGGAGTTCACAGAGAACTTCACGGTGTGCGAGATGGATGATATCCATGCGGTTTTGGGGAATACTTTCTTGGACAGGTTTGAAGTGGAACTTAGGCGGAAACCTTTAAGGTTAAACGTTAGAGTTAAAGGACGGAAGCTGGGAGTGAGGCTGATCCGGAAGGCGCGGAAGATTGATGACTTTGCGGTGAATTTGATCAAAGGCAAACAGATGGACTTCAACGACGGAGTCATGTGTTTGATGCGGGTTGCAGATTTGATGGCGGGTGACGGACAAGAGGAAACATCAGGAGACGCGACTAAACTTCTGGAGGTGCTTCGCGAAGTGATTAAGGAGTTTGAGGATGTCTTAACGGACGAGTTACCTGCTGAGTTACCTCCAAGGCGGGTGGTGGATCACAAGATCGAGGTCTTGCCAGGATCAGAACCACCTTCCAAAGCCCCTTACCGACTCAATCAGGTGGAACTCCTTGAGTTGAAAAGACAACTCGGCGAGCTATTAGCGCGGGGATATATTCGAACCAGCAAGTCACCTTATGGAGCCCCAGTTCTTTTTGCAAAGAAGAAGGATGGGAAGTTACGACTCTGCGTAGATTATCGTGCACTCAATAAGGTGACGGTGAAGAATAATTATCCTTTGCCAAGGATAGACGACCTCTTTGATAGGCTAGCGGGCACAAAGTACTTCAGCAGGATAGACTTGAAGTCAGGATATTACCAAATCCGGATAGCTGACCCAGATGTTGAGAAGACCGCTTGTCGAACCAGATACGGATCGTTTGAATTCGTGGTGATGCCATTTGGACTCTGCAACGCCCCTTCGACGTTCACTACATTGATGAACACAATTTTTCGCGAGGAGATGGATGAGTTTGTCATCGTTTACATCGACGACATCTTGATCTACTCCAAAACCTTGGAGTCGCACACGGAGCAGCTAAGGGTGGTGTTGATGAAGCTGCGGGAGCATAAGCTGTTTGCCAACATTGACAAGAGTGAGTTTGGTTTGGAGCGCATTAACTTCTTGGGACATGTAATTAGTGCAGAAGGAGTCGGCCCGGATATGCAGAAGGTGGATGCGATTGTGACTTGGGAGCCTCCGACTACAGTGAAGGGGATGCGGCGATTCTTAGGATTGGCGCAGTTCTACCGCAAGTATGTGAAGGGGTTTTCAAAGATCGCGAAGCCGCTGACGGACTGGACGGGCAAAGACGCACAGGTAAGTTGGACCAAGGAGGTGGATGATGCGTTTCAGACAATCAAAGCTATTTTGTCAAAGGCGCCAGTTTTGAAGCTGCCGGAGTTCGACAAACCATTCGAGGTGCACACGGACGCGAGCGACTATGCGATTGGCGGAGTGTTGGTGCAGGATGGGAAACCTGTAGCGTACGAAAGCAAGAAGTTATCTGGGACAGAGAGTCGATGGCCGACTCACGAGAAGGAACTGTTTGCGGTTGTCCATTGCTTGAGGAAATGGCGGCATTACTTGGGACTTCACAAGACCCAAGTGTATACTGATAACATCTCGCTCAAGTACTTTGAGACACAAGATCGGGTGACGCCCAAGCAACTACGGTGGCATGATACCTTGGCGCTCATGAATGTGGAATTGATCCACAAAGCGGGAAAGGACAATGTGGTTCCTGACGCCTTGAGTCGCAAGGAGGAATATCTTCCAACGTCAACACAGATTTTGCGAGCTATGTATCCTAAGGAGTCAGATTTGGAGAGGCGAATACGTGAAGGTTACATGGGCGACGATCAAGCGAAGGAGTATCTGGAACAGCTCAAGCGAGGGGTGAAGTTGCAGAACATGCAGCTAAGACATGGTTTACTCATGTTCAAGCAAAGTCGGGTTTATGTGGGACAAGGAAAACTTAGGACCAAGTTGTTAAAAGAATCTCATGATGTGCCCTTATCAGACCATAAAGGAGAAAAGTCCACTTTAGCGGTAATCGCTAAAAAGTTTTATTGGCCCCACATGAAAGACGATGTTTCCCACTTTGTGAAAACATGCGTAACCTGTCAAGCGAATCGTGTTTCTTATGAGAAGAAACAAGGATTGCTTCATCCTTTGCCGATTCCAGCCAGACCTTGGGAAAGCATCAGCATGGACTTCATTACCTCTCTGCCTGACTCAAATGGATACAACGCAATTTTTGTGATAGTTGATCGGTTTAGCAAACTAGCGAAGTTTGCTCTGACCTTGGACACTGCAACAGCGTTCACGACTTCTCGGTTGTTCCTAGATACTTGGTGGCGTTCACATGGATTACCTCGGAGTATTATTTCAGATAGAGACTCTAAGTTCACAAGTGCCTTTTGGAAACACTTGTTCCAAAAATTGGGGACTAAATTAAAATTTAGTACCGCCTTTCATCCAGAAACAGATGGGCAAACGGAACGAGTTAACTCGGTTCTGAATCAATACTTGAGGAATTATGTGAGCGCGGACCAAAGTGATTGGGCGGAGTGGCTCAGTCTTGCGGAGTATTGCTACAATTCCACGAAGCATTCGGCAACCGGCGAATCGCCCTTCTTGCTGGCTTACGGACGTGAGCCAGAAGGGCCTCTTGACTTGACCCTTGCAGGGAGCTCTACATCGGCACGACCAAGAACACGGCAAACATCAGCTGAAGAGTTGGTGGTGGCAATGCAGCGGCGCGAGGAACAAGTAAAGAAGAACCTCGAGAAGGCGCAGCAAAGATACACAAAGCAGGTAAACAAGCATCGGCGGCAAGTGAAGTTTCAAGTGGGCGAACAAGTATGGTTAAGTGCGAAAAACTTCACACTTCCAAAGGAAATATCGGTGAAATTTTCATCGAAGTTTGCAGGACCTTTTGTTGTTGTCAAGAATCCGCATGAAGATGTCTATACCTTAGACCTTCCTCGCGAGTGGCAGTTGCATCCGACTTTCCATGTTTCTTTATTAAAGAAATACTTCAAGGATGATTTGCGGCCGGAGCGCAAACAGTACTCAGGCCTCAACCTGATGTCGTGCAAGACGAAGCAGAATATGAGGTGGAGTCCATTTTGCGATCTCGGCGCAAATCAAACCGGATGGAGTACTTGGTCAAATGGCGTGGTTACCATTTGAAGGAAGCAACTTGGGTGCCAGAGGAAGATCTCGCACATGCGAGCGAAGCATTGGACCTCTTCAAGCGGAGACAAGGACAACAAGGGCGTTAGCACGATGAGGACATCTCCTTCCAGCGAGGGGTGAAGAAACGGCGAACCATACGAGTAGCAACTTGAGGCGATTTGGGCCGATGGACTTTGTAGCTTTGACTTGTGTTTGGAAATAAAGATCTTGTTTCTTGAAAATTTGTCTAAGTGTATTGGGAGTGCATGGCTATGACTAGTTCTGATCAGATGCCTAGGATGTTGTCAAGAGGAGGAACGAAGCACACTCAAAGGAAGCAAGCTGGTTTGGATAAGCATCTAAATCAAGACTAAGTCTTGATGTCAAGACTAAGTCTTGATGTCAAGACTTAGGTTTGTCGTAGCGTTGGCAAAGCAAGTATGAACTTTCATACTTGTCTTGGGGCTTGGGGTGATCTTGCTTTGTGGTTTTCTACAAAGTAAACTTAGTCTCGCGTCTAAGTCAAATCAGGTTGCGACCGGAAAGTGAGTTTCGGGGAACCTCGTAAGTAGGTGTGAATACTTATAGTTTGCAAGTTAGAGTTTTAAGTAGAATGTTTAGAAGTTGCCAACTAGTTTTGTTTAGGGTAAGCCAAAAAGGTAAGGCTTTTCCCGAGACTAGTTGGGATTTTCTAAGGGTTCTAGCGACAACTTAAGACTCAAGCCAAGAAGGGAATTGCGGGTTAGCTACCAGAACGCAATTCTGGCGCCAAGGGGTTGGCTACCCATTTTGAACTTGGTGTTAACTTAAAGGATCATTGTTGATGAGGGCATCAACCTCCAAAGTGGGGGTGAGTGTCGCGCCCCTCATTCTCAAGATCGGGCGCAGACGCGAACAACAGAACCCTAGCGGACTTGCGCTAGGTTGTGAACGCTGCGAGTAGGACTTAACGGCTTGGCCGGGAAGTCGGGATCAGAAGAACCCTAAGTGGTTCTCTGAACCAAGGTTAGAACCTTGGGTTAGGACATAAGGGCCTACCCAAGAGGGCCCCAGACGAACGCTGACCTGAGGGGGCGAGTCTGAGAACGGGCTGAAACATGAGTCTCAGACATAGGTCTGAGACGTGGATCCGAGACGTGGGACCGAGACGTGGGTCCGAGACGCAGACGAACCACAGGGTTCGACCCTAGGTCTGGACCACAGGTTTTCGGAAAAACTGCTAAGTGTTGGAGCTCCAGGGACGTTTTAGGTCGTGGACGGAGCTCCACGTAAGATCTCGAGGCGAGTGAGGTATCATTGGAAAGGTCTCGTCGAGAGCTTTCCAGTGATATATAACACTCCTCGATCTGACCTCCGAGCTGGAAGTTATGGCCGAACCACAATCGGGTTGTGGTATAATTTTCAGGGACCAAAGAGGAGGGCGGGGCCGCCGATCCCCAGAAGTATATATGAGGGGGGCTCGATGCCTGGGTGGGCCAGGACGAGTCACCCGACCCCAGGGTTCGGCGGGCGGACTCTGGGGGCATGAGGTGATGGCTGGGCCAGTTCCAAGGCACGTTCCGATCTAGACTTGGACGGCTAGACTTAGGAACGATGTAAGGGCTGGGGCAAGACTAGGGAACGAGTCGGCGGGTTAGACCGCCGTTCGGGAGCCTGGACCCAGACGGACATCACGGGCGGTTGGGCCGCTAGGTGTGCTGGAGGCACCGTTTAGGACCCTGGACTTTATGGGAAGTCCGCCCCAAGTCATATTGTGACTTGCTCATGTTTGGGACCGACTTAGACGGATCTAAGTCGGGACTTAGGATTGCTGAGCTTGATGATTAGGGAGACGGTCCGGCTCCGGTCCGGACCAAACAGAACTAAGGTAAGTGGTGCATGGACGCTAACTTGTGATTGTGTTTGCAGGTTAGCGGTTTGAATTTCGGGACCTACTGAGCAAGAGCTTCCGCTGGCGCAACAAGGCGGTAGGTGCGTGAAAACGTCCCCAAGATTAACCAGGCGAGAAAGCGGAGAATACTGCTCGGCGCTGCAAGTGTCCCTCGAGAGAGGGCATCTCGAAAGACCTAACTCCTCGATCCTGATTTGATTAGTCGGCATAGACTTCGAGGGGGCGTCAACTTGAGACCCTTCCAGCAACCGCTTCTGACATTGCTTCTCTTCCTTTTCATCGCAGGAGGGGGCAAAGTGAGTGCGAGAGTCAGCCGGTCCTACTTCATCATCACCACGAAGCCATCCCCAGACCCCTCGCTCGACATACTCGCGTCAGGACGGCGAAAGTTCAGGTTCGGGGCCTTACACCTGACATCCGCCACCCGTGATCACCTCTTGGTCAGGCCCCGATCCGAAAGGTAAGTAACAAAACCTCCGCTCTTGGTCGTTGTTTTGATTCTCCAATTCTTTGTCAGGTTCTCCATCATTATGTCAGGTGATTTGGTATAGGTCAAGAGCCCTTCTCTGTCTGTTCTGCAGGTTTCTCTAGATTTTCCCTAGAGTGACCATCGCTTCTTATTTTTGTGGATGAATTTGGTACCAATCTCGTGTGAGTGTGATCAGTGAGTGCTGTTTGTTGTGGGTCAAAGTTTCATTTTGATAGGGTACCTAGGAAGCTCTTATGGGACAGACTTGTTGCCATTGGTGGACATGATAGCAGCGGTTTCTAAACTCTATGAACGAGTTTATGTGAAGCTTACCTCGACACAATCAAAGGAGATCTTTAGCACTATTGGAGTCATTCAAGGTTGTCCTCTCTCTCCTACTCTATTTGGTATCTCCATTGATGACGTGGAGAGATGTCTTGCTGAATTTGGAGGAGAAGGTGTGAAGTTGGGAATCTATATCATTCAAGCATGATTTATGCTGACGATATCATTCTTCTATCACGTGATCCTTTGAGTTTACAACGACATCTGGATGCTCTTGAGGTCTTTTGCAACAACATGCAGATGGAAGTGAACCTTTCGAAGTCCAAGGTGATGGTGGTGGGTTCAAAAGTGCGCCATTCTTTTCTCTACAAGGGCCAAGTTTTACAACAAGTGGAGAGTTACAAGTACTTGGGCATTGACTTCTCTCATAACTACAGTTGGGCTTTGTGCATTCATAATAAGAGTTGAAGCTAGTTACAAAGCTTTGTACTCTCTTTTTGAATCGTTGTCGACGTGCTCATATCTTAGCATGGGATTTGAGAAAGTTTCTCTTCAGGAGTTTGGTTTTGCCCGTGATACTTTATGGTGTTCAAGTGTGGGGACCTGGTGCAAGAAAAGGAGCTTGGGAACGTATTGAGAAGGTTCAAAAAGTGTTCTTACAAGTGGAGCTTGGTGTAAGATGCCAAACACCATATGCTATGCTCCTTGCTGAATCTGGTTGTTTATTGTGGAAGCAGAAGCTCTTTACTTGACTATCATTTATGTCTCAAGAGTGAGATCTCTTGGAGAGACGAGATTACCTTGTCAAGCTCTAAGAGCTACATTCTCATTTGGTTGGTACGCTGATGTGGTGGCTTGGTGTGGAAAATGGAACATTTTTTTGGCGTGATTTTGACTTTCCACCTATTGCTCTTCGGGAGTTGATTCAGAAAAGGTTTTTACATGCTATATGGTCTCAACCCAAGACCAAGATGGCTTACTATCAGCAGCATGTCAACCCCATGTTGGTGTATTGTGAACAAGAGTACCTCCGGGCACCTATTTCAATCTCTCTTCGACATATCATCACTCAGCACCGCACTAGCTCTCATAGACTTGGCATTGAGGAAGGACATTGGCTAAACATTGTTAGGAGTGAACGGCTTTGTAGACTTTGTGATTTAGATCAGATAGAGGATGAGGATCATGTATTCATTGTATGTCCCTTGTATGATGAGATTAGATGTAGACATAAGATAGTTGCTAGTGATTTCTATACACTTTTACGGATGTCAGCTCTCCCACTAGGGCTTTATATTAGAGATATAGTTTCTTGTCGTACCAATGCTCTTTTGCATTGATACGATCTCCTAGGGTTTCCTAGGCTCACATGTTGACTTTGTATTGTATTTTTTTCTGCCTTTTGACTCTTTGGGTCTTCCGGGCTTGATATTCATTCATTCTTGTTGCGATCTGAAGAGAATTGAGGCGTTGAGGTGTGTTTCTATTTCGCGGACCTGTTGGAGAAAGGAGTTGACACCCGTGGACAAAATCGATGGTCGAAGGAGCTGTGATTGTTGGTTTTGAACAAGCTTGGTACCATTAGAAAGGTCTCGGCGAGACGCTTCCATTGAGACAAATCTTGTTGCGATCTGAGGAGAACTGAGGCGTTGAGGTGTGTTCTTATTTCGCGGACCTGTTGGAGAAAGGAGTTGACACCCGTGGACAAAATCGATCGTCGAAGGAGCTGTGGTTGTTGGTTTTGAGCAAGCTTGATACCATTAGAAAGGTCTCGGCGAGACGCTTCCATTGAGACAAATCTTGTTGCGATCTGAGGAGAATTGAGGCGTTGAGGTGTGTTTCTATTTCGCGGACTTGTTGGAGAAAGGAGTTGACACTTGTGGACAAAATCAATCGTCGAAGGAGCTGTGGTTGTTGGTTTTGAGCAAGCTTGGCACCATTGGAAAGATCTCGGCGAGACGCTTCCATTGAGACAAATCTTGTTGCGATCTGAGGAGAATTGAGGCGTTGAGGTGTGTTTTTATTTCGCGGACCTGTTGGAGAAAGGAGTTGACACCCGTGGACAAAATCGATCGTCGAAGGAGCTGTGATTGTTGGTTTTGAGTAAACTTGGTACCATTGGAAAGGTCTCGGCGAGACGCTTCCATTGAGACAAATCTTGTTGCGATCTGAAGAGAATTGAGGCGTTAAGGTGTGTTTCTATTTCGCGGACCTGTTAGAGAAAGGAGTTGACACCCGTGGACAAAATCGATCGTCGAAGGAGCTGTGGTTGTTGGTTTTGAGCAAGCTTGGTACCATTGGAAAGGTCTCGGCGAGACGCTTCCATTGAGACAAATCTTGTTGCGATCTGAGGAGAATTGAGACGTTGAGGTGTGTTTTTATTTCGCAGACTTGTTGGAGAAAGGAGTTGACACCCGTGGACAAAATCGATTGTCGAAGGAGCTGTGGTTGTTGGTTTTGAGCAAGCTTGGTACCATTGGAAAGGTCTCTGTGAGTCGCTTCAATTGAGACAAATCTTGTTTTGATCTGAGGAGAATTGAGGTTTTGAGGTGTGCTCTTAGCTCGCTGATTTGTTTAACTAGTTCTTCGGTGATGATGGAGGAGATTAAACAACTCCTTCATAAGGTGTCGGCAGCGGTGGAAGAAGTATCGGTTGAAGTAGCAGATCTGCATCGGGAGCTCATAGCACATAAGAGTGAGCTTGTTTCTGTTGTGTGCGATGTTCATGCTTTGAAGAACATGCAAACCGTTGTTGATTTCCTCTACACTCTTAGCATCTGCTGTTTCTGCTGAGGAGAAATCTACGGTGGTAAATGATAATTTCAAAGAAGAAGTGGAGAAGTTGGAGATGAAGATGAAATCTTATGCTGAAGCTACCAAGGCGGCTCAAGTCTCTCTTTTTCAAGAGCAAGAGAATGAAAAGTTGAACCAACTCTCAAGGGTGAAAAATGTGAGAATATCCAGTTTACCTGAGCTAGAGAAGGAAGAGACCAAGGAAGTAGCTACCACTTTCTTTGTTGACACGTTACATGTTCACAAGCCTGTCCTAGTTCAAGCTTACCGCATAGGGCAAAAAGGCTCACAACCTCGAGCAATATTGGCTAAGTTTGCAGATCAGGCACAACGAGATACAGCGATGGCTAACAAAGCTGTCTTGAAGAGGAAACAGATCTGGTTGGGTCCTGATCTCACACCGCTACAAGCTGAAGCCAAGCGGAAGGAGCTTGTGAAGGTAAAAGAGGCTCAACAAGGAGGGTTCATTGCTTTCTTAAGAGATGGACGTGCTGTTGTTACACAAAAGAGACGAGATGCTTCCAAATAGCAATTTTCGACCCTTAGAGTTATGATGTGGAACATTCATGGGCTTACAAAATCAAAGTACACAAGCGCTTTACCAATTTGGAACAAGGCTGATATCATCAACTTGGTGGAGACATGGGAACATGAAGGAAACAATGTACATGAGTTGGATGGTTTTACTTTGATCGGCTCTACTTGGAACAAGCGCAAGCAACATAAAGGACGTGATTTTGGAGGTATTGCAACTTACGTCAGATCTTATTTGCATCAGCTTGTCGAAGTGGTTCTTCAGGATGTGGGTGGACAATATCATTGGATTCGAGTTGGTGGAGAAAGTAGATCTGCATGTTATATCGCAATCTGCTATTTTGCACCTTTGAACATGTCTATCTATCAGACTAGAGCATGTAGCACGAGCCAACCTTTCCATCGTCTTTCTATTGATGTTTTGAGATATCAAGAGAAGGGCAAGGTCTTTGTGGTGGGAGATTTCAATGCTAGAGTTCACACTTGCCAATTCACACAATTCTATGCTCTTGACCACTCCCCCTATTCTTGAAGAAGATGATGATCCTACATGGTCCCGTGCCTCCTTAGATACATCCACCAATGACATGAAAGAACACTTCTTGATTTTTGGAGCAATCTGTAGTTTGAAAATTCTGAACGGTACATCCCGTTTTCCTAGCTCTAACATGAAAACATACGTCTCTACCTCTGGATCAAGCATAGTAGACTACCTCCTCTCCTCATCTCTTGATAGTTCACTCATTTCAGCATTTGAAGTTTTGGATCTACAACATGAATCTGATCACACTCCTCTACTGTTCTCACTATCCTTGTCTAGCTCATTTGCACCTTACAAGTTGAAAGGTTTTGATGGGAGCAACACTACCTCTAGACTTCGTCTTGATCACCGGAAAAGACATCTTTATCAAACTGCTCTAGAGAATTTGATATCTATTACACAGTGGAGCCACAATCTTGACCAACGAGATACACAATTAACGGATGTCTTGAAGAAAATTGCAACTCGGTTTTTCTCTCAACACTCAAGCAGAAAGCTCAAAGGTAATCCTTGCAATGGCTGGTTTGATGAAGAGTGCAAACTTGCTCGGTTAAAGGCTCTAGACAAGGCTTGTGACTTGGAAACAACAACCTTGTACAAGCAGTTGATCAAACGTAAGAAGAGAGCTTTCTTGAGAAAGAAAGGCTTGGAACTTGCTTTTGATTTTCAGAAGGATCCCAAAGCTTTTTGGAGACGTTTAGCATCTCGTCCAAGTTCACCAGGTCTTGATCCTTCAGCTTTGATGTCCTACGTTGAGCAACTTTACTTCTCTCCACATGCACCATGTATGCCACAAAGTGAAGGACTACCGTAGACCATTTCAATGGACGAAGTACGACATCAGCTCAGTAGGCTTGCAAGTGGAAAATCTGAGGATCTAGAAGGACTTTCTGTAGAGCTACTACAATGGGGAGGTGATTCTCTCATTCCTATACTTACCAAGCTTCTGAATGATGCTGCTGTACATGGTTTCCCTAAGAGTTGGTTCATGCGCAAAGTGATTCCCATCCACAAGTCGGGCAAGAAGGATGATGTTACCAACTATAGAACTATCATGGTGGGCAACATCTTTGCCAAGTTGTATGGGAGCTTGCTAGGGAGAAAACTCAGTGTTTGGGCAGAAGGATCCAATGTGAGAGCTCGTTCACAAGCAGGTTTTCGTCCTACCTTTAGCACCATTGATCATATTCTTTGTCTTCGTGTTGCTTGGGAGAAGTCAAAAGGAAATGGTAAAGCTCTCTATGCTGCTTTTATCGACTACACAAAAGCTTTTGATAGGGTGCCTAGGAAGCTCTTATGGGACAGACTTGTTGCCATTGGTGTTCCTAAAGACATGATGGCAGCGGTTTCTAAACTCTATGAACGAGTTTATGTGAAGCTTACCTCGACACAATCAAAGGAGATCTTTAGCACTATTGGAGTCATTCAAGGTTGTCCTCTCTCCCCTACTCTATTTGGTATCTTCATCGATGACGTGGAGAAATGTGCTGAATTTGGAGGAGAAGGTGTGAAGTTGGGAATCTATATCATTCAAGCATTGATTTATGCTGATGATATCATCCTTCTATCACGTGATCCTTTGAGTTTACAACGACATCTGGATGCTCTTGAGGTCTTTTGTAACAACATGCAGATGGAAGTGAACCTTTCGAAGTCCAAGGTGATGGTGGTGGGTTCAAAAGTGCGCCATTCTTTTCTCTACAAGGGCCAAGTTTTACAACAAGTGGAGAGTTACAAGTACTTGGGCATTGACTTCTCTCATAACTACAGTTGGGCTTTGAGCATTCATAAGAGAGTTGAACCTGGTTACAAAGCTTTGTACTCTCTTTTGATTCGTTGTCGACGTGCTCATATCTTAGCATGGGATTTGAGAAAGTTTCTCTTCAGGAGTTTGGTTTTGCCCGTGATACTTTATGGTGTTCAAGTGTGGGGGCCTGGTGCAAGGAAAGGAGCTTGGGAACGTATCGAGAAGGTTCAAAAAGTGTTCTTACAAGTGGAGCTTGGTGTAAGATGCCAAACACCGTATGCTAAGCTCCTTGCTGAATCTGGTTGCTTATCCGTGGAAGCAGAAGCTCTTTACTTGACTATCATTTATGTCTCAAGAGTGAGATCTCTTGGAGAGACGAGATTACCTTGTCAAGCTCTGAGAACTACATTCTTATTCGGTTGGTATGCTGATGTGGTGGCTTGGTGTGGAAGATGGAATATTTTTGAGCGTGATTTTGACCTTCCACCTATTGCTCTTCGGGAGTTGATTCAGAAAAGGTTTTTACATGCTATATGGTCTCAACCCAAGACCAAGATGGCTTACTATCAGCAGCATGTCAACCCCATGTTGGTGTATTGTGAACAAGAGTACCTCCGAGCACCTATTTCAATCTCTCTTCGTCATATCATCGCTCAGCACCGCACTAGCTCTCATAGACTTGGCATTGAGGAAGGACATTGGCTAAACATTGTTAGGAGTGAACGGCTTTGTAGACTTTGTGATTTAGATCAGATAGAGGATGAGGATCATGTATTCATTGTATGTCCCTTGTATGATGAGATTAGATGTAGACATAAGATAGTTGCTAATGATTTCTATACACTTTTACGGATGTCAGTTCTCCCACTAGGGCTTTATATTAGAGATATAGTTTCTTGTCGTACCAATGCTCTTTTGCATTGATACGATCTCCTAGGGTTTCCTAGGCTCACATGTTGACTTTGTATTGTTTTTTTTTCTGCCTTTTGACTCTTTGGGTCTTCCGGGCTTGATTTTCATTCATTCATTCATTCATTCACAATGACTACCTTCACTACTGATTGGGGCACTTATGCTTATCACAAAATACCTTTTGGACTATGCAATGCACCAGCTACCTTTCATAGGATGATGACCTCAAATATTTCAAGATTATTTGTGAAATTTTTTAGAGATTTTTAGAGATGATTTTTGTGTTTTTGGCACACGTAAAGAACATGCAACGTATTTAGCCAAGATGTTTCAGAAGTGTAGGGAAGCCAGACTCGCATTACACCCTGAGAAGTGTTTCTTCGTGATGATTGGAAATTGACTTCCATTTTTCAGTGTGGAAAATGGAACATTTTTTAGCGTGATTTTGACATTCCATCTATTGCTCTTTGGGAGTTGATTCAGAAAAGGTTTTTACATGCTATATGGTCTCAACCCAAGACCAAGATGGCTTACTATCAGCAGCATGTCAATCCCATGTTGGTGTATTGTGAACAAGAGTACCTCCGAGCACCTATTTCAATCTCTCTTCGACATATCATCGCTCAGCACCGTACTAGCTCTCATAGACTTGGCATTGAGGAAGGACGTTGGTTAAACATTGTTAGGAGTGAACGGCTTTGTAGACTTTGTGATTTAGATCAGATTGAGGATGAGAATCATGTATTCGTTGTATGTCCCTTGTATGATGAGATTAGATGTAGACATAAGATAGTTGCTAGTGATTTCTATACACTTTTACAGATGTCAGCTCTCCCACTAGGGCTTTATATTAGAGATATAGTTTCTTGTCGTACCAATGCTCTTTTGCATTGATACGATCTCCTAGGATTTCCTAGGCTCACATGTTGACTTTGTTTTGTTTTTTTTTCTGCTTTTTGACTCTTTGGGTCTTCCGGGCTTGATATTCATTCATTCATTCATTGAAAGAATACTTTTTGGACATAGAGTATCAGGTCGAAGCATAGAAGTAGATGTAGAGAAGGTTTGAGTAATACTCTCCCTGCAACCCCCTACTGACATCAGCGAGTTGAGAGCCTTCCTATGACATGTTGGATATTACAGAAGGTTCATCAAAGACTACGCCATACTTGCTGCTGAAGAAGACAACAGAGTATCATTGGCATGAGAAACAGCATGAGGCGTTTGAAACGCTGAAGAAGAAGAAGTTGGCAGAAGCACCTGTCATGCGACCACCAGACTGGGAGAGACCTTTCCAAGCGTATGTACACACTTGGAAAGGCACCACAGAAGTTCTTTCTTCACAGGTTCCGAAGAAGCATAGTCGACCGGAACCTATGAAGAAAGAACCTGTGGCAGCATCACACTATGATGGGGTGGTTGATTTGGAAACATAGAAGGCTCACACAAGTTTCAAGCAATTGATCGAAGTTTAACAAAATGTACAGGAAGTTGTTACTTCAAGCATTGAAGAAACCTACTAAGGTAAGAAGATCAAAGTTACCTTCTCCGTTTCACATCGAGGCAGAAGACCTGGGGTCTCCAGAAATTGAAGTGGAAGTGGAGGTTGCAGGTTGTGTAATTAGGAAAGTGTCAATTGACTCCGGATCAGGAGTCAACATAATGTGACAGAAGACACGGCGTACGCGTTCGGTTTCAGCAAGTTTGAAGAAACTCAGCGAGTGTTACGACTGGCAGATCAGACAAGAAGACGACCACTGGGGTTACTGCGCAACATTCCCACCTTAATAGACGGAATTTCTTTCAAACTCACCTATGTTGTACTGCGTCCTTTGGTTAAGTCTAGATATCAAATTTTGATTGGGAGGCCATGGTTGTATGGTGCCAAAGTTCTGACAGACTGATACCGGCACCGTTTACAGTTTAAAGATCCACAGAAACCAACTGATAAGGCTGTGGTGGTATCTTGGAAGAAGATAACGCATCAGGGTGAAACAGAATCGACTGATGCGGGCTACACTTCCGGATCTAATTCGTCACAAGTAGCGCAAGTGAACGGAAAGGAGATCCTTATTCGATGGTCAACTATCTTCAGTGCTACGAAGTCGATGAGGACGAAGATGCAAACGAGGCCAAATAGCAATCAGAGCTAGGTCACGGGAGTGCAGAGACCAGCCATATAGAGGATATAGTACTTCCAGGAGCATCCCAAGACTTTGTGATAAGCGAAAGAAAGAACTTAAAGATTTCTGTGGTAGTACAAGAAGAAGAGTTGGAAGTGTATCGTCAGATGCTGACCCATTACCAAGATGTCTTTGCATGGACTGTGGAGGACATGAAGGAGATACCTGCATAGTGGGAAGAACATCGTATTGATCTCATTGAAGGATCAGTACCTGTGCGACAGAGGCAATGCCGACTCAACCCAGAATATTCTTTGCTGGTCAAAGACGAGATAGATAAGTACTTGAAGGCAGGTATTATTTTTCTTGTGTTAAGCAGCGACATGGGTAGCACCCATAGTAGTGGTACTTAAGAAGCAAACAGGAAAGATAAGAGTCTTCCGAGATTTCAAGAAGCTTAATGCAACAACCAAGAAAGACCATCACCCTTTACCTTTTATTGATACTATTTTGGATCACGTATCTGGAAAGGAATGTTATAGCTTTCGGGGTATAACCAAGTGTCCATTAGAGAGCAAGATAAAGACAATGACTACCTTCACTACAGATTGGGGCACTTATGCTTATCACAAAATACCTTTTGGACTATGCAATGCACCAGCTACCTTTTAGAAGATGATGACCTCAAATTTTTCAAGATTATTTGTGAAATTTTTTAGAGATTTTTAGAGATGATTTTTGTGTTTTTGGCACACGTAAAGAACATGCAACGTATTTAGCCAAGACGTTTCAGAAGTGTAGGGAAGCCAGACTCGCATTACACCCTGAGAAGTGTTTCTTCGTGATGATTGAAGGAATATTTTTTGGACGTAGAGTATCAGGTCGAAGCATAGAAGTAGATGTAGAGAAGGTTTGAGTAATACTCTCCCTGCAACCCCCTACTGACATCAGCGAGTTGAGAGCCTTCCTATGACATGTTGGATATTACAGAAGGTTCATCAAAGACTACGCCATACTTGCTGCTGAAGAAGACGACAGAGTACCATTGGCATGAGAAACAACATGAGGCGTTTGAAATGCTGAAGAAGAAGTTGGCAGAAGCACCTGTCATGCGACCACCAGACTAGGAGAGACTTTTCCAAGCGTATGTAGACACTTGGAAAGGCACCACAGAAGTTCTTTCTTCACAGGTTCCGAAGAAGCACAGTCGACCGGAATCTATGAAGAAAGAACCTGTGGCAGCACCACACTATGATGGGGTGGTTGATTTGGAAACATAGAAGGCTAACACAAGTTTCAAGCAATTGATCGAAGTTTAACAAAATGTACACGAAGTTGTTACTTCAAGCATTGAAGAAACCTACTAAGGTAAGAAGATCAAAGTTACCTTCTCCGTTTCACATCGAGGCAGAAGACCTGGCGTCTCCAGAAGTGGAAGTGGAAGTGGAGGTTGCAGGTTGTGTAATTAGGAAAGTGTCAATTGACTCCGGATCAGGAGTCAAAGGAATGTGACAGAAGACACGGCGTACGCGTTCGGTTTCAACAAGTTTGAAGAAACTCAGCGAGTGTTACGACTGGCAGATCAGACAAGAAGACGACCACTGGGGTTACTGCGCAACATTCCCACCTTAATAGACGGAATTTCTTTCAAAATCACCTATGTTGTACTGCGTCCTTTGGTTAAGTCTAGATATCAAATTTTGATTGGGAGGCCATGGTTGTATGGTGCCAAAGTTCTGACAGATTGATACCGGCACCGTTTACAGTTTAAAGATCCACAGAAACCAACTGATAAGGCTGTGGTGGTATCTTGGAAGAAGATAACGCATCAGGGTGAAACAGAATCGACTGATGCGGGCTACACTTCCGGATCTGATTCGTCACAAGTAGCACGAGTGAACGGAAAGGAGATCCTTATTCGATGATCAACTATCTTCAATGCTACGAAGTCGATGAGGACGAAGATGCAAACCAGGCCGAATAGCAATCAGAGCTAGGTCACGGGAGTGCAGAGACCAGCCATATAGAGGATATAGTACTTCCAGGAGCATCCCAAGACTTAGTGATAAGCGAAGGAAAGAACTTAAAGATTTCTGTGGTAGTACAAGAAGAAGAGTTGGAAGTGTATCGTCAGATGCTGACCCATTACCAAGATGTCTCTACATGGACTGTGGAGGACATGAAGGGGATACCTGCATAGTGGGAAGAACATCGTATTGATCTCATTGAAGGATCAGTACCTGTGCGACAAAGGCAATGTCGACTCAACCTAGAATATTCTTTGCTGGTCAAAGACGAGATAGATAAGTATTTGAAGGCATGTATTATTTTTCCTGTGTTAAGCAGCGACATGGGTAGCACCCATAGTAGTGGTACCTAAGAAGCAAACAGGAAAGATAAGAGTCTGTCGAGATTTCAAGGCACCACAGAAGTTCTTTCTTCACAGGTTCCGAAGAAGCACAGTCGACTAGAACCTATGAAGAAAGAACCTGTGGCAGCATCACACTATGATGGGGTGGCTGATTTGGAAACACAGAAGGCTAACACAAGTTTCAAGCAATTGATCGAAGTTTAACAAAATGTACAGGAAGTTGTTACTTCAAGCATTGAAAAAACCTACTAAGGTAAGAAGATCAAAGTTACCTTCTCCGTTTCACATCGAGGTAGAAGACTTGAGGTCTCCAGAAGTGGAAGTGGAAGTGGAGGTTGCAGGTTGTGTAACTAGGAAAGTGCCAATTGACTCCGGATCAGGAGTCAACATAATGTGACAGAAGACACGGCGTACAGAAGAACTTGCTGAAACGCGTTCGGTTTCAGCAAGTTTGAAGAAACTCAACGAGTGTTACGACTGGCAGATCAGACAAGAAGACGACCACTGGGGTTACTACGCAACATTCCCATCTTAATAGGCGGAATTTCTTTTAAACTCACCTAGTTGTACTGCGTCCTTTGGTTAAGTCTAGATATCAAATTTTGATTGGGAGGCCATGGTTGTATGGTGCCAAAGTTCTGACAGATTGATATCGGCACCGTTTACAGTTTAAAGATCCACAGAAACCAACTGATAAGGCTGTGGTGGTATCTTGGAAGAAGATAATGCATCAAGGTGAAACAGAATCGACTGATGCAGGCTACACTTCCGGATCTGATTCGTCACAAGTAGCACAAGTGAACGGAAAGGAGATCCTTATTCGATGGTCAACTATCTTCAGTGCTACGAAGTCGATGAGGATGAAGATGCAAACGAGGCCGAATAGCAATCAGAGCTAGGTCACGGGAGTGCAAAGATCAGCCATATAGAGGATATAGTACTTCCAGGAGCATCCCAAGACTTAGTGATAAGCAAAAGAAAGAACTTAAAGATTTCTGTGGTAGTACAAGAAGAAGAGTTGGAAGTGTATCGTCAGATGCTGACCCATTACCAAGATGTCTTTGCCTGGACTGTGGAGGACATGAAGGGGATACCTGCATAGTGGGAAGAACATCGTATTGATCCCATTGAAGGATCAGTACCTGTGCGACAGAGGCAATGCCGACTCAATCCAGAATATTCTTTGCTGGTCAAAGACGAGATAGATAAGTATTTGAAGGCAGGTATTATTTTTCCTATGTTAAGCAGCGACATGGGTAGCACCCATAGTAGTGGTACCTAAGAAGCAAACAGGAAAGATAAGTGTCTGCCGAGATTTCAAGAAGCTTAATGCAGCAGCCAAGAAAGATCATCATTCTTTACCTTTTATTGATACTATTTTGGATCACGTATCTGGAAAGGGATGTTATAGCTTTCGGGGTATAACCAAGTGTCCATTAGAGAGCAAGATAAAGACAATGACTACCTTCACTACAGATTGGGGCACTTATGCTTATCACAAAATACCTTTTGGACTATGCAATGCACCAGCTACCTTTTAGAGGATGATGACCTCAAATTTTTCAAGATATTTGTGAAATTGTTTAGAGATTTTTAGAGATGATTTTTGTGTTTTTGGCACAGGTAAAGAACATGCAACGTATTTAGCCAAGACGTTTCAGAAGTGTAGGGAAGTCTGTAACGACCTATGTTACACATAGGAAGTTGGTCCATTAGTAAGGTATTTAGTTATAACTAAGTGTTGAGAATGTTTATTTGCTGCCCAAGTACTTTAAGGTGGTATCAAGTTAGTCATGACTAGCTAAAAGTTAGTTATGGTTAAACTTAGCTGTACTTTTGGCAGAATTTAGATATTTCCTAAAGAGTGAGCACTACTATCTTGTCATCTTGTCTAAAAGGTAGAAAGGAGGTGGAAAGTATCCCTTATCTCCTTTTTGACTTGATATGAGTGGTTGGATTAAAGTTGTGGACTTTGTGGGCATTAAAAACAAGAAGAGATTCCACATGTTTCTTTTTTAGTGGGTCCTAGTGTAGAGGGGGGTGGAAATTCGAGATTCCTTGAGAATATTCTAGAATCCTTCTAGAAGTTGTTGACTTTGAAGGAATAAGCCCATGTGAAAAGGTAAAAAGCCCATGTGATGAATGCTTTTACCTTAAGTAATATCTTAGTAAAACCCGGTAAAAGTAGTTACGGCTGAGTTACCGGGGGTACCAAAGTAAAAACCTAGAATGTATAAATAGAGGAGTAGAGAAGAGCTCCTCATCCTTGTTTTTACATCGTCGTAATGACAACTTGAGTAATATAGAGAGTGCAGGATATGTTTAGCATGTGAGAACTTGAGAGACGTCGTTAGAATGGAGGATTTAGTGGATGAGTTTATGGAGATTTTAGTTGATAAGTTTGTGGGTGTATGAATGAGTGAACTTAGCATTTTCCCTTCAAGTTCATGGTGTGCTTCCATCAAAGCCATCAGAGGTGACCCCTGAGTGAGAGACATGCCCGACATGTTGCAGATTCGTGGATGACGATCGTGGAGGTTGAGAGATCGGGGGGTAGTTGATCGATGAGATCGTGGAGGGTTTACATTTTTGGTTCCGTTGCCGGGACCTCACTTGAAGGGATCATTGAAAATGTTTAGAGTTCAGTTCTATATTAGACAGAAAGAGATTATAAGAGAACACATGGAGAGAACGTTGGGAGGAGAGAGAGCTAACGCGATGTTAGCAACATTAGAACCTTTCGTGTATCTCGTAGTGATATATGACTCGTTCGAAGTCATTCTTTACATCTTGTTCACTTAGAAAGGGTTTGAGGAGAGTTGAAAGAGGGTGCAACAAGAGTTGTAGAGAAAGGAGAAGAGAAAAGTTATTAGAGGGGAGAAATTTGCGAGTTTAGAAATTCTACTCTCTGGAAAATTTATACAGTCGTTGTCAACTTTTCTGTGAATTTTATTTTCCTGAGAAAATTTCCAATGTTTTAGATTGGCTAATAACCTATCTAGGTCAAAAGAAATCATAGGAAAAGGTGGTCTAGAGAAGGAATAATGAATTTTCAAAGTTGAGGGGGTTTATTCGTGAGAGTTGAGGAATTCTGTTCTCTGGAAAAAGTTTACAGTCAGTGTCAGATTTTCTGTGAATTTTATTTCCTTGAGAAAATTTCCAGTGTTTTAGAGTGGCTGATAAGCTATCCAGGACAAAAGAAATCATGAGAAGATGAGGTCTGAAGAGAGAGAAAGAATTTTTCAAAGTGGAGGGGGTTGACAACCATGAGGGAAGTGAAAATATACAAATTTCAGTTCTCTGAAAATTTGTACAGTCATCACCATCTCTTCTGATTAGGGAAGTTTCTATTGAAACTTCATGATTTAGTAGCTTGGAGGTTGAGCTACTGGAGACCACAAAAATCTTGGAGAGATCTCTTACCAACTAAGAGATACGCTTCGACATACAATGAGGTCTTGAAGATACTTCATGGGGAATCCAGTTCGAATGACGAGGTGGAAGAAGAGACGTTTAGGAGTTCGAACAGAGACGGAGAAGCCCAAGTTAAGTATAGATGAGTTACGAACACGCATCTATAGCACTTGGGGTGCCCTCTTTACCTTATACCAAGAAGCTTCCACGACCATTGGCACAGATTTGAAGAAAGCCGAGTTTAAAGCATCATTCACTGTGGAGGCCACGAATGCTCCTGGTGAAATAGAGTTGGATCCTTACAAGAGTGAGTTCAAGATGTCTGTTGTGATTAGTACAAATGAGAGTGATGAGGATCATATCTTCGATAGTTAATTTTAGATTAAATTTTATTTCGTGTATAGCATGTATAATACACGATTTCCAATATAAAGCTCGGAAGAGTTAAGAAAGTGATGTAGAATTATTTTCCTCTATGATATTTTGTCCACTTAATGGTTGAGAAGGTGCAACATGAGTGGAAATTCAAAAGATTGGAAAGTTAGACTTAGAAATCTTCTTCAAGGTTTAGATGTCATAGTAAGTGTCGAAGAAAGTTCGAGAGAGATTATCGTCGAGTTTGAAAACCCTAGTACTAAACCTCAAGTAGAATCTCCGAGGAGAAGAGTAGAAACCGACTTGTGGTGTTATTTCTGTAGAGGGTTGGGACACAAAGTAGTGAACTGTCCAACTAGGATCAGAGCAGAGAGAGCTAAAGGGAAGCGGGAGTTTACTGATTTAAGTCTTCGAGTGGGTCCATCGTCACCAGCGCCAATTTCATCTTCTAGGAGAAGATCCTTGTCCAAGTTGTGGAGTGGGTGATCTATCAAGAGGACACAAGTGCGTCGATGTGGCCGCCCTACTTACGTCAGTAGTCGAGAAGTTGGACGAGACTCAAAGAGCTGAGACGAAGAAGTTGTCGACTTCAAAAGAGGACTCGGCTGAGTTGTGATGGAGATCGTCATTCGTATGATAGAGAAGGCAGTGATGCGACTCAGACTCATGATTACCTTGGGAGAAGAGATGGCACAAGAGGTGTTGTTACAACCATTTCCTTTCATTTTACCTATGGTAGATTATTCGCGAATGGAATTGGTGATGCTCGTACTCTTTTAGCGAGTAGTTATTGCACAAAAATTAGAAGGGTAGAAAGAATAGTTACAAGATGGGGAAGTTATCAGTGTTTCATGGGAAGGACAATGAAGATGTAGAACCATTTGTACGAGACTTCAAAAGGGGTTGCATCGGAAACAACGTGAGAAGGAAAGAAGAATGGGTGTTGTTACTGCCAGAGGTTTTAGAAGATTTTGCTCTTACGTGGTATGAAGATCGAGTGAAGAGTCAGACACCTGGTGCAGTTGAGGACACATGGGGAACGTCGAGTAATGCACTCATCAAAGAATTTCTTCCAGAAGAGAGTTATGAGAAGCTCATGGTGGAGCTTACTCATTTGAAGCAACGGGACGACGAGAAAGTTCGGCAATATGTCGAAAGGGTAGATAAGTTGGAGCAACGGTTTCGGACGGTCCTACGGAAGAGTGGAGACAATGTGGAGTTAACGATGGCGTGGATTGGAGCAATGTTGACCAAGAACTTGGTGGGAGGGTTGAGACCTTCAATTCGAACCCAAGTGAGGTACGAGAAACCAGCAACCAAAGCGGAGGCCATCAAGATTGCGACAAATATGGAAGAGAGTTTGGATGAAGGAGATATCATCCAACCTCATCATGTTGCTTTGGTGTCAACTCCGACTCATGGTGTAGCCGCAACGATCGCACCTGCACCATCACAATTGGTGATTGCTTCAACGTCAGCTCCTACTCCAACGGTGGTGTCAAGAACGTTTGTCCCAACAACGATGTCTATTGTCACCTCTGATTTTCATGCCGAGCTGAAGAGCATCACCGATACTCTTGCAGATCTCAAGATAAACGTGGTGCAGTTACGAGAATGGAGGAACAAAGGTGGAGGAGGAGGTCAAAGAGGTTACGACAACAATCCCAACCGAGGAAATCAAGGTAACTTTAGAGGCAACCAAGGTAACTTTGGAGGAATCACTTGTTGGACGTGTGGCGGTTCTCATTTCCAACGAAATTGTCCTAACAATGGAGCAAGAAATGCCGAAGCTGTCAGAATGAATGTAGGTGGAGGAAATCCATCACAAGGACGAGATAAAGGGGTGGCTACTATCGATGTCGTGCGAGATCCCATCTACGAGAAAGGAGAAAGTTCAAACTCTTCTCATGCACCGGTGGAGCTTTTAGCTCAAGAAAGGAAAAGAACTCGATTTTCTGATGAACCGGTTTTCATGGAGGAGTCAGCAAGTAGAAGTACTCGTTCGAGTAATGTTTCGAGTACACCAAGGGAGCCAAGAAGGAAGCTGGGGATGATAGATTTCACCATTTCATCTTCCCAAGCGGTGTCGTGTTGTGGTTCGGCTCCTGTGTGAAATTCCTGTGTAACCTATGTTGTGTTTCTTTTCTGTGTTTCGTGAACCGTATCGCGTAACTCGCCGAACGGTGTGATGAATGCCACGTTTGTGATTATCTGTTTAAGTGATCGCACGATAGAGGAACGTGCCAAGTCATCGATCTGTGCGCGTTCACTTCAGTGGTCCTTGTCACCGCATTGTGTATAAAATGGTGGGTCGAAGGTTCATACGACATTCTCTCTCAGCGGGTGATTCGTAAGGGTTCTCGGTGGTCTGCATGGAGGGGTGAAGAACTGCAGGAGTGGTGGTTATGGACGGAGGTGTGTTACCGGCTCCGGATCTTCCTTTCCCGAATCCGTTTCACATCAAGCTTCATTGCATCCACCGCGATCACTTTCGACAGTGGTTAGTTGCATACTTTGGCGATGAATTCATGGGAAGAATGATGGAGTTACAGCTTCTGATGATCCTTCCGATTATTACATACGGAGATACTTGGGATATGACGGTGTACATTTTGTTGTGAGGGGCAATGAATCTCAACTATCCATCGAACGTTCTTTTCAACCTTTGGGTCGATGTCCGGTGTCATTGCAGACCGAAGATCAATCATGGGGCTTGGATCGTGAGAAACTTCGGGCAAGAATATTACAATCGAGTGATAGCTTCACCATTTCCTTTTGTCGTACCTTTTATTGTAGAACGTTTTCAGGTTGTAATATTGACGTTGTATTAGTCTGCGGCTCACTGGTTTCATTCTGGTTGAGCGCTTCTGTGTAGTTACGGACCGCGAAAAATCCATCGACACATCTGAAGGATTTTCTGAGGTCTTAGAGTCTTGTTGATGTCTTATGTCTCCTTAGGAGTAAAAATTCGTTCTAAAGGAAAAGTTAAGAGGAGAAAAGACAAAAAGTAAAGCTCTTTTTGCTCTTATTGGTCCACTTTTGGACCAATGGTGTTCTAGCTGATCTTCTCGACGTTTCTGTGGTTTCTGGAGGCTTCAGAGGTCCATTCGCGAAACGAAGGGTATGGTTGGAGAGCTCTCGACCGGGGCTACAATCTGGGCTGAAGAATCGATCGATTTGATGAAATTATGAGCGCGTTATGATCGATTGAGTGGAGGGGGGTGAAATTTGTACCTACTGCTACGTTTCTGGTTGTTCCGAGAGACTCGCGAGGAGTTTTGAGGAGCTGTCTGTTGGGTTGGAGAGCTGACGACGTGCTGGTCATTTTGATATCAATTTCGTCAGGTTCTTGTTCGATTTGGATTCTGAACCGACCGATTGAAGTTGAGAAGTGCAGATGGGATAAGGCGGGGACAGCGAACTGTGATAGCCTTGGATAGTTTGCTATTGCTTAAGATCTGAGTCGAATTTCTGAGTGAAACTTTCCAGGATTGAAGAATGTCTTATCAGTAAGATACTTGGGAAGTTTCACCTCAAATGGTCGAGTAGTTTGTTCAGAATCTTGGATCAAATGTACCTGGATCTGTAAAGCTCTGAAGTTAGCACAGATTACGGTTTGATCCATATCTGAGAATTGGTTTGAGATTTCGACCTGAAAATTGTTCAGGGTAGGAGTGAAGGGTCCAATCAAGCTTCCTGTGAAGTTTGATCATCATTGGTCGAGTGGTTTGGAAGGACTGAGGTCTCAAAGTTCGAAAATACTTCTGTTATTAGCAGTTTCGGGTTTTTCGGTATCATCTATTGTCAATTTGATCATTTTCGAGCAATTTGGAGAGGAGTTTGTTGCTGAAACCGCCATACCTGCATACAACTCGACATTAGAAGGTGTGGGGCTGATTTCAGCTCTTGGTGATGAAGGAGAACGGAGCCACCATGAGTCTTAAGCCGCTGTTTGGGTTCTCGGAGCTGCCAGGTACTACCGCCGTTGATGCTATATTGAGATCTGAATAGTGTTTTGAAGTATGCATGTTTTACCTTGCTGGAATACTTGATAGACCAGGGTGTACAGCAAGTTGTATCGATACTCTATCAAGTTGATTGAGTGATCTTAGTATCTTCTGATTGTACTATGAAGTTGTGATAGTTGGATTGATGGCCAGTTAGCGTCGCTGGGGAGCTATTCAGAAGTCAGGCTTCCAGTGATATAGATGAATAACTTCAATTAGATAATAAAGATCTGAGTATTTTTAGTTAGAATACAAAAGATCTGTTTGTAACACAAGTTTATGCAACCTATACGTAACCTTGGATCGTAGCAAGCTTTAAACTTGAGACGAGCGGATACAAAGTCACTCAGGCTAGAAGAGTAGATAGTGAAACATTTGAGTGGAAACATCCAGATCTAGATCCAACCTTGTCAATCCACATACCTCTGCACAGCCATATACCCCGTGTATTCCTAGACAGAAAAACACGTTATACGATAGCGAGATATGATGTGGTTGAAGATGTAGGTGCTCAGAAAGCCAACATCACTGTTGGACAACTGATCGCACTTAATCCCAGCTTACGAAGGGAACTCAGAGGAGGACTGAGTTCTAAGAGAAGCAAGAAGAAGAAAACCAAGAGCAAGACATCAAAGTCTGTGGGAGTTGGTGTGATGGATGTGCATGCTTCAGAGGTATGCACTAGGGCTTCAAAGATTGAAGTCTGGTTGAATGGACACTACGTCTATGACGTATTGGTGGATGGAGGGTCGGCTGTAAACGCCATATCGGAGAGGTTGATGAAGAAGTTGGGGATGGAACCAACTCGCCCGACTAGCATTGTCGTGGGGATGGCTAACAAGCAACGGGTAAGACCTCTTGGTGTGTTAGAGAAGGTGATCGTGTCTGTGATGGGAGTTCAAACATTGATGTCCTTTCAAGTGTTAAAGGACTCTAGTTATGATTTGCTCCTAGGTAGGCCTTGGTTGAGAGCTGTGCGCACCACTGATAGGTGGCACAAGGGATACTTACGGATTGGGCCTAGAGATCATAGAGTGATAGTTCCTCTCTCGGGTGTTGAAGTTGTGACTTCTGACTCTGATAGACCCACTAGTGACTACTGGGAATCTGATACGGAAGATGATCAGAGTGTCTCAGAAGTAGATACCGGAGATTCTTACGATCAAGAATCCTCGTCTGAGGACGAAGGATTTGATCGAGATGAATCATTACATCAGCTTAGTGCTATTGACTTGTTGCCTCGACCAGCAGTGGAGAAAGATCCTGACAAAGAAGAGTTGAGTGAGGCAGAGATTGTGAGAAGACTCTCTACCCTGAAGTTTGGTATCAATGTCACTCAAGAAGAGAAAAGTAGATTCCTAGATATATTTCGAAAATATATCCATGTGTTTGCTTTCAGCTACAAGGATTTGAAAGAGGTGACTCTCGAGACTCATCGAATCAAATTGGAGGAGCACGCAAGACCAGTTTGACAGAAGCAAAGAAGGGTCAATCCCACAACGGCAATGATGGTCAAGGAAGAGATAGACAAGTTGAAGGAGGCGAGTTTCATCTATGAGGTGGAGAACTCAGAATGGGTTTCACCCATTGTGATTGTCAAGAAGAAGAATGGTAAGCTGCGAGTGTGCATAGACTATAAGAAGCTGAATGCAGTTACCAAGAAGAATTATTATCCTCTACCATTTATAGATGAGATTTTGGAGGAAGTTGCTGGTCATGAGTGGTACAGCTTTGGTGATGGTTATAGTGGGTATAACCAGATCAAGATAGCACAGGAGTACCAACAGTTGACTACTTTCACTACTCCTTGGGAACATTTGCATTTCGGGTGATGCCATTCGGACTGTGTAATGCTCCGGCCACGTTTAAGAGGTTCATGAACAAGGTGTTTGAACCATTCATAGGAAAGTTTGTCCGTGATTTTATTGACTATTTTTGCGTGTACGGACGAAAGGAGAATCACTTTGATCATGTGATCAAAGTTTTGCAGCGGTTGGAGCAAGCCAACGCTTCTCTAAATCCAGAGAAGTGCATCTTTGGCTGCGAAGAAGGTCTGCTGTTAGGACACATCATTTCCAAGAATGGGATTGCGGTAGATCCTGAGAAGGTGAAGAAGATTGTGGATCTTCCATTTCCGATCAACTTGACAAAGTTGAGGCAGTTTCTTGGCATGGTTGGATATTATCGTAGGTTTATCTTTTCCTTCTCAAACAAAGCAATAGCTTTGACTATGTACATGAAGAAGGGAGTTGATTTTGACTTGATAGTGCATGATCAGAAGGCAAAGGAAGCATTTGAGGAGTTGAAAAAGACATTAGTGACAGCTCCTATACTTGCTAAACCTGAGTGGAGTATCAAAAGAAGAGTTACGACAAACGGTTGGGCAAGAGGGAGGTAAAACCTTTTCAAGTCGGAGATTTGGTAATGTTATATGATGCTATCAGATTCAAGAGGGCTAGGAAGAAGTTTCTTCCGCGATATTTTGGTTTTTTTGTTGTAGATAAGGTGTGGAGCAACTTCACATATGACCTTCAGAAGCTGGGAGGAAGGAGATTCGATCGGGTAAATCATGACAAGTTGAAGTTGTTTCATCGACGAAAGTTCTCTCTGCACTCCGAGGACGGAGCAAAAATTTAGTCCGGGGGTAAAATGTAACGACCTATGTTACACATAGGAAGTTGGTCCATTAGTAAGGTATTTAGTTATAACTAAGTGTTGAGAATGTTTATTTGCTGCCCAAGTACTTTAAGGAGGTATCAAGTTAGTCATGACTAGCTAAAAGTAGTTATGGTTAAATTTAGCTATACTTTTGACAGAATTCAGATATTTCCTAAAGAGTGAGCACTACTATCTTGTCATCTTGTCTAAAAGGTAGAAAGGAGGTGGAAAGTATCCCTTATCTCCTTTTTGACTTGATACGAGTGGTTGGATTAAAGTTGTGGACTTTGTGGGCATTAAAAACAAGAAGAGATTCCACATGTTTCTTTTTTAGTGGGTCCTAGTGTAGAGAGGGGTGGAAATTTGAGATTCCTTGAGAATATTCCAGAATCCTTCTAGAAGTTGTTGACTTTGAAGGAATAAGCCCATGTGAAAAGGTAAAAAGCCCATGTGATGAATGCTTTTACCTTAAGTAATATCTTAATAAAACCCGGTAAAAGTAGTTACGGCTGAGTTACCGGAGGTACCAAAGTAAAAACCTAGAATGTATAAATAGAGGAGTAGAGAAGAGCTCCTCATCCTTGTTTTCACATCGTCGTAATGACAACTTGAGTAATATAGAGAATGTGGGATATGTTTAGCATGTGAGAACTTGAGAGACGTCGTTAGAATGGAGGATTTTAGTGGATGAGTTTATGGAGATTTTAGTTGATAAGTTTGTGGGTGTATGAATGAGTGAACTTAGCATTTTCCCTTCAAGTTCATGGTGTGCTTCCATCAAAGCCATCAGAGGTGACCCCTGAGTGAGAGACAGGCCCGACATGTTGCAGATTCATGGATGACGAGCGTGGAAGTTGAGAGATCGGGGGGTAGTTGATCGATGAGATCGTGGAGGGTTTACAAGCCAGACTCGCATTACACCCTAAGAAGTGTTTCTTCGTGATGATTGAAAGAATACTTTTTGGACATAGAGTATCAGGTCGAAGCATAGAAGTAGATGTAGAGAAGGTTTGAGTAATACTCTCCCTGCAACCCCCTACTGACGTCAGCGAGTTGAGAGCCTTCCTATGACATGTTGGATATTACAGAAGGTTCATCAAAGACTACGCCATATTTGCTGCTGAAGAAGACGACAGAGTACCATTGGCATGAGAAACAGCATGAGGTGTTTGAAACGCTGAAGAAGAAAAAGTTGGCAGAAGCACTTGTCATGTGACCAACAGACTGGGAGAGACCTTTCCAAGCGTATGTAGACACTTGGAAAAGCACCACAGAAGTTCTTTCTTCGCAGGTTCCGAAGAAGCACAGTCGACCGGAACCTATGAAGAAAGAACTTGTGGCAGCACCACACTATGATGGGGTGGCTGATTTGGAAACACAGAAGGCTAACACAAGTTTCAAGCAATTGATCGAAGATAACAAAATCTACAGGAAGTTGTTACTTCAAGTATTGAAGAAACCTACTAAGGTAAGAAGATCAAAGTTACCTTCTCCGTTTCAGATCGCGGCAGAAGACCTGGGGTCTCCAGAAGTGGAAGTGGAAGTGGAGGTTGCAGGTTGTGTAATTAGGAAAGTGCCAATTGACTCTGGATCAGGAGTCAACATAATGTGACAGAAGACACGGCGTACGCGTTCGGTTTCAGCAAGTTTGAAGAAACTCAACGAGTGTTACGATTGGCAGATCAGAGAAGAAGACGACCACTGGGGTTACTACGCAACATTCCCACCTTAATAGGCGGAATTTCTTTTAAACTCACCTAGTTGTACTGCGTCCTTTGGTTAAGTATAGATATCAAATTTTGATTGGGAGGCCATGGTTGTATGGTGCCAAAGTTCTGACAGATTGATACCGACACCGTTTACAGTTTAAAGATCCACAGAAACCAACTGATAAGGCTGTGGTGGTATCTTGGAAGAAGATAACGCATCAGGGTGAAACCGAATCGACTGCTGCAGGCTACACTTTCGGATCTGATTCGTCACAAGTAGTGCAAGTGAACGGAAAGGAGATCCTTATTCGATGATCAACTATCTTCAGTGCGACGAAGTCGATGAGGACGAAGATGCAAACGAGGCCGAATAGCAATCACAGCTAGGTCACGGGAGTGCAGAGACCAACCATATAGAGGATATAGTACTTCCAGGAGCATCCCAAGACTTAGTGATAAGGGAAGGAAAGAACTTAAAGATTTCTGTGGTAGTACAAGAAGAAGAGTTGGAAGTGTATCGTCAGATGCTGACCCATTACCAAGATGTCTTTGCCTGGACTGTGGAGGACATGAAGGGGATACCTGCACAGTGGGAAGAACATCGTATTGATCTTATTGAAGGATCAGTACCTGTGCGACAGAGACAATGCCGACTCAACCCGGAATATTCTTTGCTGGTCAAAGACGAGATAGATAAGTACTTGAAGGCATGTATTATTTTTCATGTGTTAAGCAGCGACATGGGTAGCACCCATAGTAGTGGTACCTAAGAAGCAAACAGGAAAGATAAGAGTCTTCCGAGATTTCAAGAAGCTTAATGCAACAACCAAGAAAGACCATCACCCTTTACCTTTTATTGATACTATTTTGGATCACGTATCTGGAAAGGAATGTTATAGCTTTCGGGGTATAACCAAGTGTCCATTAGAGAGCAAGATAAAGACAATGACTACCTTCACTACAGATTGGGGCACTTATGCTTATCATAAAATACCTTTTGGACTATGCAATGCACCAGCTACCTTTCAGAGGATGATGATCTCAAATTTTTCAAGATTATTTGTGAAATTTTCTAGAGATTTTTAGAGATGATTTTTGTGTTTTTGGCACACGTAAAGAACATGCAACGTATTTAGCCAAGACGTTTCAGAAGTGTAGGGAAGCCAGACTCGCATTACACCATGAGAAGTGTTTCTTTGTGATGATTGAAGGAATACTTTTTGGACATAGAGTATCAGGTCGAAGCATAGAAGTAGATGTAGAGAAGGTTTGAGTAATACTCTCCCTGCAACCCCCTACTGACATCAGCGAGTTGAGAGCCTTCCTATGACATGTTGGATATTACAGAAGGTTCATCAAAGACTACGCCATACTTGCTGTTGAAGAAAACGACAGAGTACCATTGGCATGAGAAATAGCATGAGGCGTTTGAAACGCTGAAGAAGAAGAAGTTGGCAGAAGCACCTGTCATGCGACCACCAGACTGGGAGAGATCTTTCCAAGCGTATGTAGACACTTGGAAAGGCACCACAGAAGTTCTTTCTTCACAGGTTCCGAAGAAGCACAGTCGACCGAAACCTATGAAGAAAGAACGTGTGGCAGCACCACACGATGATGGGGTGGCTGATTTGGAAACACAGAAGGCTAACACAAGTTTCAAGCAATTGATCGAAGTTTAACAAAATCTACAGGAAGTGGTTACTTCAAGCATTGAAGAAACCTACTAAGGTAAGAAGATCAAAGTTACCTTCTCCGTTTCACATTGAGGCAGAAGACTTGGGGTCTCCAGAAGTGGAAGTGGAAGTGGAGGTTGCAGGTTGTGTAATTAGGAAAGTGCCAATTGACTCCGGATCAGGAGTCAACATAATGTGACAGAAGACACGGCGTACGCGTTCGGTTTCAGCAAGTTTGAAGAAATTCAGCGTGTGTTACGACAAGCAGATCAGACAAGAAGACGACCACTGGGGTTACTGCGCAACATTCTCACCTTAATAGGCAGAATTTCTTTTAAACTCATCTAGTTGTACTGTGTCCTTTGGTTAAGTCTAGATATCAAATTTTGATTGGGAGGCCATGTTGTATGGTGCCAAAGTTCTGACAGATTGATACCGGCACCGTTTACAGTTTAAAGATCCACAGAAACCAACTGATAAGGTTGTGGTGGTATCTTGGAAGAAGATAACGCATCAAGGTGAAACAAAATCGACTGATGCAGGCTACACTTCCGGATCTAACTCGTCACAAGTAGCGCAAGTGAACGGAAAGGAGATTTGTAAACCTTTCACGATCCCATCGATCAACTACCCCCCCCCCCCCGATCTCTCAACCACCACGAACGTCATCGATGAATCTGCAAATGTCGGACCTGTCTCTCACTCAGGGATCACCTCTGATGGCTTTGATGGAAGCACACCATGAATCTTGAAGAGAAAAATGCTAAGTTCACTCATTCATACACCCACAAACTTATCAACTAAAAATCTCCATAAACTCATCAACTAAAATCCTCTATTATAACGACGTCTCTCAAGTTCTCACATGCTAAAAATATCCCACACTCTCTATATTACTCAAGTTGTCATTACGACGATGTGAAAACAAGGATGAGGAGCCCTTCTCTACTCCTTTATTTATACATTCTAGGTTTTTACTTTGGTACCCTTCGATAACTCAGCCGTAACTACTTTTATCGAGTTTTACTAAGATATTACTTAAGGTAAAAGCATTAATCACATGGGCTTCTTACCTTTTCACATGGGCTTATTCCTTCAAAGTCAACAACTTCTAGAAAGATTCTAGAATATTCTCAAGGAATCTCGAATTTCCACCCCCCTCTACACTAGGACCCACTAAAAAGGAAACATGTGGAATCTCTTCTTGTTTTTAATGCCCACAAAGTCCACAACTTTAATCCAACCACTAATATCAAGTCAAAAAGGAGATAAGGGATACTTTCCACCTCCTTTCTACCTTTTCGACAAGATGACAAGATAGTAGTGCTCACTCTTTAGCAAATATCTGAATTCTGCCAAAAGTACAGTTAAGTTTAACCATAACTAACTTTTAGCTAGTCATGACTAACTTGATACCTCCTTAAAGTACTTGGGCAGCAAATAAACATTCTCAACACTTAGTTATAACTAAACACCTTACTAATAGACAAACTTCCTATGTGTAACATAGGCCGTTACATTTTATCCTCGGACTAAATTTTCGCTCCGTCCTCGGAGTGAAGAGAGAACTTTCGTCGATGAAACATCTTCAACTTGTCATGGTTGACCCGATCGAATCTCTTTCCTCCCAACTCCAGAAGGTCATATGTAAAGTTGCTCCACACCTTATCTACAACAAAAGGACCAAAATATCTTGGAAGAAACTTCTTCTTAGCCCTCTTGAATCTGATAGCATCATACAACATAACCTAATCTCCGACTTGAAAAGGTTTTACCTCCCTCTTGCCCAACCGTTTGTCGTAACTCTTCTTTTGATACGCCTGAGCTCGTTCCATCCGGATCATTGCTACCGGTCGGGTCTCTTCCAACTCCATGAGTTGCTCTCTTCTTGATCTGACCACGTCTTCTCCCCTCGCCCTTTTCAACTTTCGTTGAATAGTTTGAAAAGTATCCAATTCGAATTGGATCGGCAACTTGGACTCCACTTCATAAACCAGTCGAAATGGAGAGTACCCAGTAGAAATCTTTGTTGTCGTTCGGTACTACCATAAGATGGCATGTAACCTCTTATCCCAAGTATGTTTCGCAGTCTCAACACCAACATCTTTGGCGAGCATCATACAAAGTGTAAGATTGGTTTTCTCCGCAAGACCATTAGCATTTGGTTTGTATGAGGTCGTTACTCGTGCCTTGATAGAAAAGTGTTGTAGCATAGCAGTAGTCATGCTCCCTACAAACTCTCCTCCTCTATCCGAGACCAACTCTAACGGACATCCAAATCTTGTGATGATCCTCTCCCATAGGATTCTATCGACTTCTGTTTCATTGGTCTCTCTCAAAGGTCTAGTCTCTACCCACTTGGTACAATAGTCAGTGGCGACTACAATGTATCTATTGTCTCGAGGTGTCTTATTAAGAGGACCTACAAAGTCAATACCCCACTTCTCAAATGGTCCTAACACGGGAATTGATCTTAACGGAGGTGTTCTAGTAGACTTCAGAGCAAATGCTTGACATACGTCACAAGTTTTGCAATAGTCTAAACACTCTTTGAAAATCCCTCTCCAGTGGTAACCCGCATCCAAAATCTTGAAGGCTGTTATCTTATCAGCAAAGTGACCTCCGCAAACAGTTTCGTCGTGAAACTCGTGCATTAGCTTGAATGCCTCTTTCTGACCAACTGCTCTCCTTAGTAACCCATCTGCTCCTTGATGAAACAGAATTCCCTCCACCATGGTGTAAGGTTTGCATCTCTTGATCAACGCGTTACGTTCTCGGGTATGCATACCTTCTGGAAAAGAGCCATCTGCAAGGAAACTCCAGATTTCCTTGTACTCGTCCGGTATCTCCTCAATGCTTGTGATGGTTATCAGATGTTCGTCTGGAAATGAATCATCAAACGGTTCTTCTCCCTCATCATCATAATCCCTCGACAAAAGATCAACATTCGCATGCTTTTTCCCTGGTCTATCTTCTATCACGTAATCATATTCTGTTAGAAGGATCTTCCAACGGGCAATACGACCTTCGGTAGGCGTATTAAAGATATACTTTAAAGCCTTGTGATCTATGACTATGGAAAATTTCCCTCCTAGCAAGTAGTGTCGAAATTTCTTCAATCCAAAGATCACCGCTAATCTTTCTCGTTCAGTCACGGAGTAATTCTTCTCCGCTGGAACCATCTGCCTACTAGCATAAGCTATAGGATGATCATGCCCATCTCCATCTAACTGACTTAATGTACATCCGATTGTTACACTGGAGGCATCCGTATACAAAATAAATGCTTTACTCCACTCAGGTTTAGCAAGTATAGGAGCTGTCACTAATGTCTTTTTCAGCTCCTCAAATGCTTCCTTTGCCTTCTGATCATGCACTATCAAGTCAAAGTCAACTCCCTTCTTCATGTACATAGTCAAAGCTATTGCTTTGTTTGAGAAGGAAAAGACAAACCTACGATAATATCCAACCATGCCAAGAAACTGTCTCAACTTTGTCAAGTTGATCAGAAATGAAAGATCCACAATCTTCTTCACCTTCTCAGGATCTACCGCAATTCCATTCTTGGAAATGATGTGTCTCAACAGTAGAGGATGATGACCTCAAATTTTTCAAGATTATTTGTGAAATTTTTTAGAGATTTTTATAGATGATTTTTGTGTTTTTGGCACACGTAAAGAACATGCAACGTATTTAGCCAAGACGTTTCAGAAGTGTAGGGAAGCCGGACTCCCATTACACCCTGAGAAGTGTTTCGTCGTTGTCGCGCTACTTGGCGGCTACATGCTTGACTTCTACTCCGACGCTTAGGTTTAGTAGTTCTAGAAGTTAGCTCATATTACTTCTAGTCTTTTATGTATATGTTTGACACCTTTGCATACGGTGTTAATACTATTTTGAGTCCTAGTAGGCTGATAGTATGCTAGTTATCTTGTTCAAGCATTTGTGCGCTTGTGCAAGTGACTTCTTACTTGTCTATGACGTTCAATGTACATAACTTAGGGTTTCCATGCTGATAGGGGTTTGAGCTCATGGGTTGTACTTACTTGTCGCCCATGCACGCTTTCTAGCTGATTTAAGTTATTTTTCGGGGCTGCGTGTCGTTTTAGGTAGTTTAAGTTTTACGTTGGCACTCTAGGGAGCTTGACGTGGTAGCCTATGAGTAAAACTAAGTTGCCACGTGGTTTAGGGTACTAAAGGACAACCAAGTGGAGCTATGAACTCCTATTGGTCTGTTTTTGTCTTTTGTTAAACTCTAAATTTAGAAACAGATCTCTAGAGTGGAGTTCGAGCATTTGGTGGGGGGGACTTCGAAATCTGAGAGCACAGGGAGAGAGGGCTCGTCATGCCAAGCACTTCCAGTGAAATTTTCGATCGATTTGATGCAATAAAGACGAAGTTATGACCAATTGAAGTTCGAATTGTGCTAGAATTGAATCACTTTTGTTGAATTTAGGGTTTTCAGTGTCACTCGCAGCAAATTTGAGGAAATTGCTTCAAAACTTCGAGGTTGTGTTCTCTGCCAGCAGGGCTACGATTTCACAAAAAGTTTCATATCGATTGAGTGACTGAGTAATTCAGGGCGGCCGCTGAAGCCGAGGGGGTCTGAAAAGCTCTTAATCTAGAGCAGCGACTTCAAGGAATGAGATCTGGAGTTCTACAAACAATCAGGAGTCCCAACTTCACAGGAGTGTTCAGCAAGCTGTGAACTGCAAATCCTGTAAGAAAATTAGAAATTGATCGAGCCAAACTCCTGTTATAGGTCGAAATAGCCATCTAGGTACCAGAAATTGCCGTAGTTTTCTTGCTCAAAACTTTTCTGTTCATATCTCCGTGTCAGAATTTGATCTCAGGCTGAAACTTCGTCTGTGAGTTCAGTAGCACCTCATTTGCATGTAGGGGAAGTTTAGAAGTATAAACCTTCATAGTTTTTCTCTCCGTGCGTGTCAAAGTTCACCGCCGGATCTTATTACTGCCAGCTAGACCTGAATTTCGCCTTCTGGGTATATTACTAGATCTTACACATCTGTGCGAGTGTTTATTGCCCCTGTTGTAACCTGAAAGCCAACCTCTTGAGTGAACAACCACAGCCAGAAGCCCGGCACTTTCCTAGGTAGACGGATCACACTTTGACATCGTGATGATTGAAAGAATACTTTTTGGACATAGAGTATCAGGTCGAAGCATAGAAGTAGATGTAGAGAAGGTTTCAGTAATACTCTCTCTGCAACCCCCTACTAACATCAGCGAGTTGAGAGCCTTCCTATGACATGTTGGATATTACAGAAGGTTCATCAAAGACTACACCATACTTGCTGCTGAAGAAGACGACAGAGTACCATTGGCATGAGAAACAGCATGAGGCGTTTGAAACACTGAAGAAGAAGAAGTTGGCAGAAGCACTTGTCATGCGACCACTAGACTGGGAGAGACCTTTCCAAGTGTATGTAGACACTTGGAAAGGCACCACAGAAGTTCTTTCTTCACAGGTTCCGAAGAAGCACAGTCGACCGGAACCTATGAAGAAAGAACCTGTGGCAGCACCACATTATGATGTGGTGGCTGTTAGAAGGAGCTAACACAAGTTTCAAGCAATTGATCGAAGATAACAAAATCTACAGGAAGTTGTTACTTCAAGCATTGAAGAAACCTACTAAGGTAAGAAGATCAAAGTTACCTTCTCTGTTTCACATCGGGGCAGAAGACTTGGGGTCTCCAGAAGTGGAAGTGGAAGTGGAGGTTGCAGGTTGTGTAATTAGGAAAGTGCCAATTGACTCCGGATTAGGAGTCAACATAATGTGACAGAAGACACGGCATACGCGTTCGGTTTCAGCAAGTTTGAAGAAACTTAGCGAGTGTTAGGACTGGCAGATTAGACAAGAAGACGACCACTGGGGTTACTACGCAACATTCCCACCTTAATAGGCGGAATTTCTTTTAAACTCACCTATGTTGTACTGCGTCCTTGGGTTAAGTCTAGATATCAAATTTTGATTGGGAGGCCATGGTTGTATGGTGCCAAAGTTCTGACAGATTGATACCAGCACCGTTTACATTTTATAGATCCACAGAAACCAACTGATAAGGCTGTGGTGGTATCTTGGAAGAAGATAACGCATCAGGGTGAAACAGAATCGACTGATGCAGGCTACACTTCCGGATCTAATTCATCACAAGTAGCGCAAGTGAACGAAAAGGAGATCCTTATTCGATGGTCAACTATCTCCAGTGCTACAAAGTTGATGAGGACGAAGATGCAAATGAGGCCGAATAGCAATCACAGCTAGGTCACGGGAGTGCAGAGACCAGCCATATAGAGGATATAGTACTTCCAGGAGCATCCCAAGACTTAGTGATAAGCGAAGGAAAGAACTTAAAGATTTCATTGGTAGTACAAGAAAGAAGAGTTGGAAGTGTATCGTCAGATGCTGACCCATTACCAAGATGTCTTTGCCTGGACTGTGGAGGACATGAAGGGGATACTTGCACAGTGGGAAGAACATCGTATTGATCTCATTGAAGGATCAGTACCTGTGCGACAGAGGCAATGCCGACTCAACCCGGAATATTCTTTGCTGGTCAAAGACGAGATAGATAAGTACTTGAAGGCATGTATTATTTTTCTTGTGTTAAGCAGCGACATGGGTAGCACCCATAGTAGTGGTACCTAAGAAGCAAACATGAAAGATAAGAGTCTGCCGAGATTTCAAGAAGCTTAATGCAGCAACCAAGAAAGACCATCACCCTTTACCTTTTACTGATACTATTTTGGATCACGTATCTGAAAAGGAATGTTATAGCTTTCGGGGTATAACCAAGTGTCCATTAAAGAGCAAGATAAAGACAATGACTACCTTCACTACAGATTGGGGCACTTATGCTTATCACAAAATACCTTTTGGACTATGCAATGCACCAGCTACCTTTTAGAGGATGATGACCTCAAATTTTTCAAGATTATTTGTGAAATTTTTTAGAGATTTTTAGAGATGATTTTTGTGTTTTTGGCACACGTAAAGAACATGCAACATATTTAGCCAAGACGTTTCAGAAGTGTAGGGAAGCCAGACTCGCATTACACCCTGAGAAGTGTTTCTTCGTGATGATTGAAGGAATACTTTTTGGACATAGAGTATCAGGTCGAAGCATAGAAGTAGATGTAGAGAAGGTTTGAGTAATACTCTCCTTGCAACCCCCTACTGACATCAATGAGTTGAGAGCCTTCCTATGACATGTTGGATATTACAGAAGGTTCATCAAAGACTACGCCATACTTGCTGCTGAAGAAGACTGCAGAGTACCATTGGCATGAGAAACAGCATGAGGTGTTTGAAACGCTGAAGAAGAAGTTGGCAGAAGCACCTATCATGCGATCACCAGACTGGGAGAGACCTTTCCAAGTGTATGTAGACACTTGGAAAGGTACCACAGAAGTTCTTTCTTCACAAGTTCCGAAGAAGCACAGTCGACCGGAACCTATGAAGAAAGAACCTGTGGCAGCACCACACTATGCAGACAACAGAGTACCATTGGCATGAGAAACAGCATGAGGCGTGTGGTGCCCACAAATTACAGGATTCACGAATTTTTGAAATTTTTGAGATTAATAACTTGTTTGTATAACTGAAGAAGCGTTGTTACTTAAGATTACGGTTTCCTTAGCAGGAAGATGATCTTATGAGTTGTTTGTAATAATAAGTTGACTTCTTCAGAAGACGACCGTCTTCCGGGAAGCATCTTCTCGATGACGTCTTCGGAAGACGGCGGAAGACACGCATCTTCCGGAAGACGGCAACCGTGGAAGCTTAACCACGTAAGGAGTAGATGCACCTACCAAGTAGCACAGAACAGGTTAGGTAGGTCAGGAGTGTCGAAACTCCTAAACTGCGGAGAAGACAGCGTAGGAAGCGCATTAGCACAGAAACCTACCTGCTTCCCGCATCGAGAGATTGGAGACTGAGAAGATCGATTCAGGCAGCGAGTTGATTTGAGTGAGGAAAGCAGCGAGTGAAATCGAGTGAGGACAAGATCGGTTCGAAGTTAGAAGGAAGGCGAAGTCGAACTACTGAGCGTGGAAAGCGTGGTGAACTGAAGGCGTTTTTTGTGAGCTCCCGGAAGCTGACATTGGAGGGTGGCTGAGTGGAATCGAAGGTGGAATTGAGGCATAGCCAGAAGCTGACCACGGAAGCAGTCTTGTGAGGTCGCATTGGAGTTGGAACTAGAGCCAGAAGCGTGTAGAAGATCGAAGATAGCTCGGGAAGTCGACAGAAGACAATAGAGGTTCTTCCCATGTTCTCTTCCCTTCTCCACTGCTTCTCGCCTTTGTTTGGTATCCTCCACGCTTCCCCGGTTGTTAGCAGGCAGCCTGATCAATCAATCTCCCATCCTTATTTTCCTATTGTGACATTGGGTGCGGAAGCGCTGCCCAATTTCTGTTAGACATCTTCTTGCTTCTTCCCAAGTTCAATTCGAGCTTCCCTACCCATCGTCCTCAAATTGACGATCTCAACTATCAATTTCCCTACCCTACCATCTCTCTACTCCCGAAACCTTGAACAGAAGACGCTTCGGAAGATTAGAACATCTTCGGAAGACTGTCTTCGGAAGACGCTTCGGAAGCCTGACTGTCTTCGGAAGTCGACTGTACACAATTCGTATCAAGAGTGGATTTGCTTTGGTTTTGTGTTAAGAGAGACTTGGTACAAATTCCGAGTGGCTTGGTGAGTTGTTTTGTTATTTCGAGAAGTTGGAAGTCGAGAACTAGGCCTGTGCCTCCCGGTATTCCAAGCTTCTCATATCCACATCTTCCTAGAGAGACTAGAAGACTGGAAGGGCTGGCAAAATGCGAGAGAAGACGTGAGGGTCCATTTCGGGTCTCTTCTGTCCGACCCATAGCAGCCCATTCCTTCTTCTTCCCAAACTTAGGAGAGAGTCGTGAGAAGTCTTGCTGGCAGAATCTGGAGAGAATGGTCGAGGATCATGTCTTCCCATCATGCAGCAAGCTTTTTCTGAGTGTGTATGAGAGGTGAGAAGTCAAAAGAACAGAGTGCAAATGTCTTGAGTCTGTTGTGAGGATAGATTGCGTGTAGGAAGCAGAAGACAGATGAGACCAGTGAAGGGAAGCTTGGCTTCGGGAGGTCTTCCGAGAACGTTATTGAATCGGAAACTGTCCCGAGAGTCCTCCCAGAGGCCACTGTCACCGCAGGAGCCCGCAACCATCTTTTGAACCTTTCTTATACTCTACTTCTCGCATATCTTGTATCTTTTGATAGGAAGCAGGATGTAATGCAAGGTGGGTTGTCTTCTTAGGAATCCATGCGAGGCCTTGCTTAGTTAGGATTGATTAGATACAGCTCGGAAGACGAGCGCTACTTAGGAAGCATAGTTAGAATCTCAGAAGACGGAGTAGCTGTCTTCTGGAAGACGAGATTCGTCTTCTGAAGAGGGGAAGCTAGACTGCGAAGACTGTGGTGCAACAGCGTGCAGGAATGACTGCTTGGAGGTCTTTATTGACAATCCTCAAAGTGGGATGGTGGAAGACCTGCCATATCGTTTCATTGCTATTCTCCCGTGGACAGAATCCAGAGATTGATGAAGCACCCAGCCTTAGGTGGAAGCGTTGGATGGACGTGGAGAGTTTACAGTGGTCACGAAGTTCTCCTCAGATTGACAATCAGAGGAGAATGAGGCAATTGGTATCTCATGTCAGGAATGCTCAGTCACCTACTGCAGAAGAAGTTCCTACCGTAGAGCAGTTGAAAGCTCAATTTGCAGCAGCGTGTTATTGTGGAATTACAACTGGGTACCAAGGAAAGCTCACGGTAGCTTTTCATGGAAGGGAAAACCGTCTTGAGCATAGCAGAGCACAGCAAACGATGATCCCAGATCTACGAACTTCTCTCCTCTAATCTCAACGAGGCTATAACGGAGAACAGGATCACAACTTATGGCTGTCTTGACTCAACACCGGCTAAATTGACAGGGAGTGAAGCTTTTGTACTGAGGATAATTTCTCTCAGAAAATGGTGCAATTCTCTGACGCAGATCTAAAGGATGAATCTGAGACAAGTTGTAAGATTGAGGGACGGCATTCGTGGTACCAGAGTTACGAGGATGGACCTTCATGATATCAAACACGAGGCACCGGCAGCTTCCCAACTTATCAGAAGCCGTTTTAGTAGTTCTGATAGGAGCAGATCAGGTAGAGATTGCCACCAAGCAATCAGAGTAGGCAGCAAGCACCGCAGACAAGTCAATCTTGTCCAAACTTAGTAAAGTAGTAACATGCTATATTAGGAGGTGACAGAACCAATCTTAAATTAACTAGTGACCATGTGGCAGCATAGGTAGAGTAGGAGCAACAAGGCAAATGACTAAAGCTGGAAGGGAAACGGCTTGCATGTGGGGTGGCAGCCTCCTGTCGGCGTCCATCTCTCCCCGGTGGTCGTCTCCCCTGGCTCTCATGGCGATGGTTAAGTAGGATTGTAGAGTAGGAAATTAGAACCTGTGTGGAGAATTGAGTTCTGCACACACATACCAATCTTACGGTGCAGACAGATTAGACACACAGGGGAGTCTTCGAAGAAACTGGCTGCCTGCACACACACTAGATTTTTTGGTGCAGGAGATAGATTATACACTAGAGGTACACAGTGTACACTACACTCGATGTTGGAATAAAGGGATAACGCAAGAAGAAGTCTGCATTCTCTTACCACGAGCAGCGATTCGGAGATGTAGATAAGTAGTGGGCAGTCTAGGAGCAGGGAATGGCATCCTCGTGCAGTCCTGCTGATTAGACTGATGTGTCGAGGAGTAGGGACAGACAGTAGAGGGAGTGAGCTTCCCAACACCTATGTACCTTCTTCTTAGAGAATGGATTGCTGATTTGAGTGCATAAGCTTAATTCGTGTCTTCTGGGTGGTGGATTTTCTTGAATTCGCTCCCAATTGTGCATGGGAAGTGTTCTCTTTGAGTGGCGGTGACTGTCAGCAGGTGTGGCATTGTAGCTTGACTCGTCCAGTAGAGCACTTAGGATCTACGTACGGACGGTCTTATGGATAAGGGATCCTAGAAGACAGAGTAGTCAGAGCAGCGAAGTGAAGAAGAAAGAAGCCTTCTTCCCACAGCAAAAGACGACATCCTCAAGAAGAAGACGGTGCAACTGTATCCATGTTTGTTGTCTTCCTCCCCAAACTATTACAAGCAGGGATGGCTTGTTAGTCAGGATCCGGACTAGAAGCCAGTCGGAATCTTAATTTCCTCTTTTCATCTTGTTTTCTCTTGTTTGGATTTTCTCATCTTCCCCATCTTCTCCCATCTTCCCCATCTTCTTACCTTCTTCTAGTGAGCTTCCGAGATTTCTATTGAGCTTCCGTGAAGGTGAATGTCGTTGTAGTGCTGCAGGAAGACTATTTCCGTAGGCAGAAGCCTAGGAAGGCTACAGGGGGCATACACCCTGTGATTAATCTAACCCGTTGGAACGTGAGTGCGAGAGTAAGATGTAACAGCCGTGCAAGTCGACTTCTGCGAAGCAGTACCATCTTCTGGAGGTGTGAGAAGACGAGCTGAACCCCCAGAAGACGAGAATCGCTTCGGGAAGACGGTACTGAGAAGACTGGAAGAAGCAACCTGGAAGCAGGAAGATCGTCTTCCCGAGCTTCTCTGTGAATAGTTGTGTGATATTTTAGTTAGTAGTTGTTTATTTAGATCCAGAGTATATTTTGGCATACCTGGAAGACGCGTGGTTTTGTGAGAAGACGGGATTCTTAGGCAAAACCCGTGTGTTTGTGTGTTTGAACAGATCTTAGAACTTAGAGCAGCGTTACTTATGTAAATCCTCTGTGGGAACGATATCTTGTATACTAAATGGGCAAAAGGAGTAATCCTACGTCACTACATATAGTGAGCACCATATTTGGCGCCGCTGCCGGGGATTTCAACTTAGTAACTTTTGTTCTAAGCTTCCTGGATCTGTGTGCCAGTAGTTAGTTTCATTTCGGACTAACTTCCATTGTAGTTGAATATGTTGTGGGATTCTATCTTGCTAGAAGACAGGAACCGCAACCAGAAGCTGATAAGATACATCAGGAGGAACTGGAAGAAGCCGCTTCCCTGCTTCCAAGAGTTCTTGGAAGACTCAATCTTGGAAGACTGCAGTGAGTACAACAGGAAGCAAGAGAAGAAGACGTTCCGAACCTGTGATCGGTTGTTCAGTCATTCGGTCTACCGGATCTAGTGGTAGAAGAAGAGGGACATCTGTTCTCAGCACTCTGGTGGATGCCTCCGACCAAAGGAAGAAGCAGAAGACGCACGGGTAAAGATCCTGAGTGGGTAAATTCACCCAACGAACCGCTTCTAGAGAGCAGTGGATATCTTTGAGACACCAAAGGAAAGAAGAAGAGCTCAGGAAGATCCGATCGGGAGAGTTAGAAGAGCCTTCCATCTCGAGCATAATCTTTGGAGAAGACAGAAGCCAACCGGGTGATCACGTGTATAAAGTAGATTTTGGTATTGGTTACTCGGAAGACGTCTTCTCAAGTGCGGAAGAAGCTTCTCAAGGTGAAGGAAGACTGGAGGAGATTGTTCCAGACGTCTCGGAAGATAGCAGTGACAGTAGTTCTGACTCAGAAGACGATCTTCTTGATTCAGACAGGCCTGGACCTACGAGAAGATCATCTCCACCACTTGGACCTGAGGGAGGAAGAAGTTGGCAGTCGCACCAGCCGGCAGTCGACATGGCTTTCCACACTCGGCAGAAGTACCATCCGTACGACGATGATGCTGACGCGAACGACTTCATCACGATGTTCGAGACCATCTCTAGATCCAACAAGGAAGACGCTGATGTCGACATACTCCGTGTATTTCCTAGTTTGATCGTAGGGAAGGGAAGGAAGTGGATGAGTAAGATGTTGGATGATGGTGTAGTAATGGCCGCTTGGCCTACTCTGAAGGCAGCTTTTCTGAAGAGGTTCAGAGGAGTGGGCTACGATCGTATGACCCTCATAGAACTTCAGAGGCTCGAACGGAAGAAGAAAGAGACACTGCGGGATTACATCGAGAGGTTTGAAGACCTCCAGGATCACATCCCTCAGAACCAAGGAAGACCCGGTTACTGTGCTCAGCAAGCCATGGACTGGTACTTGGGAGGATTGTCTCAAGATATGGAATTGTACTGCAGAAGAGGAGGAGGTGATGATTTAGTAGAAGTACAGAAGCATGCCGAGCAGTATGAAACCTCGAGCATCACTCGGAATATGACGAAAGACAGAGGGAAGACCTCGAAGAAGTCCAAGAAGTCGAAGAAGTCTTCGAGGAAGTCCAAGAGGAAGTCCAAATCCACTGAAACTGATAACAGTGATTCGGAAGTATCTTCTGCTTCTGAAGAGTCTACGGTCGAAAGTTCAGAATCAGAATCTGAACAAGAGAAGAAGACGCGGAAGAAGAAGAAGGAGAAGACGCGAGCAAGGGAGGAAGTTGTGCAAAAGATGCCTCAGACTCAGATCATATAGTCTGCACCTGATCCCCGCATCGATGAGGTTCTGAAGCAGTTTGCCGACCTGAAAGTTCATCTTCTGAACCAGAAGGACAAGCGGAAGCAACCTACAGCTTCCAGTCCAAACCTTTGGTGCAACCTTTGTAACTCTTCCGGGCACACCAGAGATCAGTGTACGCAGGACCAAGCTGTCAACTGGGCAAGATGGGAAGAAGACGACGAGGGATATCTACACGATCCTAGTGGGGAAACCTGCTATAGGATCGAGACGATACAACCCTTCACTCCTACTCCTCCCGCCCAATATAATCGTTATGTACCTAGGGATAGAGCTAGCAATGTACAGACCAGGACACCCTGGCAACCTTCTTCATCACAACGAACTCTCAACCCTATCCTGGAGCGTGCAATAATTGTGGAGAGACAGGACACTGGTGGTCCACCTGTCCTCATCCGAGAAGACAGATTGGGCAAGTGCCCTTGTGTGGGAACTGTAAGGAAGCCGGTCATTTCACAGGAAATTGTCCGCAGACCTTACGTCCTCGACAAATGGTTAGATTTGCAGAGACCACGCCTCATGCAGAAGCTGCATCGGCTTCTAAACTCGAGTTAGCAGTGGTACAACACATCACGATAGAAGAGGAAGATCCTGGAGATGATAAGGATTGTCTCCATATGGAGGAAGACGAACCAGACCCCGGGAAGCGCAAAGGAAAGGAACCTCTGTTGCAGAAGACGACTGCAGCTCAGAAGACGACGTCACTTGAAGCAATTTCTTCTTTCACTTTGGCGGATGGCACTGTTTGGAGTCCTAGCCCGGATTCAGACAGTTGGCCTCCGGAAGAAGTCTTGGATGAAGCGGTGTTCAAGGTAAGTACCAGAAGCAAAGGGAAGTTAGAATCTCGTCAGAAGGAGATCAAGAAGACGAAGCAGCGAAAGGAGAGGTCATCTTCCCTTGAACGACCTTCTTCTCCTACTTACGACCGAGAAGATCCGGAGTACTTTGCTCCTGACACTAGACAAGAAGTTGAAGCGATCATGCAAGAAGAGCTGGAGAAGAGACGGAAGATAGTACAACAACTTCCTACACCGACTACGACAGCCCCTGTCTCACGGGAACAGCCTCCAGTCGAGGGAAGACACCATTCTGATCTTCCACCCAAGGAAGCAGCTACTACATCTTCTTTGTTGGAAACCCCAGTCACTCTTCTGAAGCGATCCCCTTACGACTTCTTGCGAGACTTGTGGAATCAGAAGGCGGATGTAACCTTCCAACAGTTGTTGGATGACAACGCTGGTTACAGGAAGTTGTTACAATCCGTGCTTCGAGGATCGAGGAAGAGGAGGACAGCTAAACTTCCCAAGAGCACCCCGATCCTAAGGATAGAGTATGAGGACTTGGGAGCCCTAGAACTTGATATGGAGATCCATGGTTGTCTTCCGAAGAAGGTACCCATTGATTCCGGCTCCGGAGTTAACATCATGACAGAAGAAACGACACACGCCCTAGGCTTCACTGAGTTCCAGCCTACTCCGAGAATCCTCAGAATGGCGGACCAGACCAGAAGACGACTTTTGGGGCAACTGGAAGATGTCTTGATGGTAATTGGTGGAGTATCTTTTTACCTCACTTACATCATTTTGCGACTTGTAGCTAAGGTTGGATATCAGGTGTTGATAGGAAGACCATGGCTGTATGCTGCAAATGTAAATACCGACTGGAGAAGGCATCGTTTGAGATTTCCCAATCCTACACCCAAGCCAGATGAGAAGACTAAGATCTTGCTTCCTTGGAAGAAGATTGGACACCAAGGTGAAACTCCTTCTACGACAGAGGGGTACACTTCAGAAGACTCAGCTGCGTCTTCTGACAGTGATGAACGGTATAATGAGTTTGTGGTGAATAACTTGTGTACTACAGAAGTACCGGAGATAGCAGAGGAAGTGATCTGTGGGTACATTGAGTGCTACGAAGTTGCGGAAGAAGAGCTTCCAGAAGATGAAAAAACTGTCTTCCCTTCGGCAGATCCGATAGTTGGTCTTCCAGAAGACAAAAATACCGTCTTCCCTTCGGAAGATCCGACAGTTGGTCTTCTGGAAGACGAATCTGAACCAGAAGAAGCTCCCAAATCGGAATACTTTGGTGTGAGTGAGTACAGTCACACTGAAGGAATGGTAAACCCGGATGATCTTCACGATATGGAGGTTGCTCCTGGGAAGAAGCTGAAGCTGTCCAAGGTGATCGAGGACCAGCAGCTGGAAGACTTTCGGGAACTTCTGACGGAGTTCCAGGATGTCTTCGCATGGACCATAGGAGACATGAAGAGCATACCTCGAGAGTTGGGAGAGCATCGCATCGACTTGCTGGAGGGCGTTGTTCCTGCACGGCAGAGGCAGTATCGGCTCAACCCCAAGTACTCGCTTCTGGTGAAGGACCAGATCGACCAGTACCTGAAGGCGGGAGTCATCTTCCCAGTACTTAGCAGTGAGTGGGTAGCTCCTATCGTCATCGTGCCGAAGAAGCAGACAAGGAAGATCCGAGTGTGTCAGGACTTCCAGAAGTTGAACTTGGCCACGAAAAAGGATCATCATCCTTTATCATTCACTGATTCTGTGTTAGATCAAGTAGCAGGACATGAGTTCTACAACTTCCTGGATGGGTATTCTGGGTACAACCAAGTTTCAATCAGAGAAGGAGACAGACGAGAAGATGAAGTGGAAGACGAGTTCCCTGACGAGAAACTGTTTTCAGTTTTCGCAGAGACACTTTCATCTGAGGGGGGGCGTACCGCCTGCTTCCGAGAAGACGAGACTAGATCTTGTGATCCAGTCTTTGCGACTTCCACAGAAGAGTCGATCTTCAAGGACTTGAGGAAGTTCTTGGAAGACCAACAGTATCCCGAAGGATTGGATGCGGAGCAGAAGGCTGTCTTCTTACAAAAGACATGTCCCTATGCCATCTTCCAGGGTATCCTTTTTAGGAAGGACATGACGAGAAGCTGAGGAAATGCTTCGGACGTGCACAAAAGTGCTGAAACGCTGATGTTTGCGGGGACACAAACATTTGAGGGTGGGTGTATGTGGTGCCCACAAATTACAGGATTCACGAATTTTTGAAATTTTTAAGATTAATAACTTGTTTGTATAACTGAAGAAGCGTTGTTACTTAAGATTACGGCTTCCTTAGCAGGAAGATGATCTTATGAGCTTTTTGTAATAAGAAGCTGACTTCTTCGGAAGACGACCGTCTTTCGGGAAACATCTTCCCCGAAGACGGCGGAAGACGGAAGACGCTTCGGAAGATTGGAACATCTTCGGAAGACTGTCTTCGGAAGTCGACTGTACACAATTCGTATCAAGAGTGGATTTGCTTTGCTTTTGTGTTAAGAGAGGCTTGGTACGAATCCTGAGTGGCTTGGTGAGTTGTTTTGTTATTTCGAGAAGTTGGAAGTCGGGGACTAGGCCTGTGCCTCCCGGTCTTCCAAGCTTCTCAACTCCACATCTTCCTAGAGAGACTAGAAGACTGAAAGGTTGGCAAAATGAGCGAGAAGACGAGAGGGTCCGTTACGGATCTCTTCTATTCGACCCATAGCAGCCTATTCCTTCTTCTTCCCGAACTTAGAAGAGAGTTGTGAGAAGTCTTGCTGGCAGAATCAGGAGAGAATGGTCGAGGGTCATGTCTTCCCATCATGCAGCAAGCTTCTTCTGAGTGTGTATGAGAGGTGAGAAGTCAGAAGAACAGAGTGCAAATGTCTTGAGTCTGTTGTGAGGATAGATTGCGTGTAGGAAGCAGAAGACAGATGAGACCAATGAAGGGAAGCCTGGCTTCGGGAGGTCTTCCGAAAATGTTATTGAATCGGAAACTGTCCCGAGAGTCCTCCCAGAGACCACTGTCATCGCAGGAGCCCGCAACCATCTTCTGAACCTTTCTTATACTCTAGTTCTCGCATATCTTGTATCTTTTGATAGGAAGCAGGATGTAATGCAAGGTGGGTTGTTTTTGCGCACCTACCGCCTTGTTGCGCCAGCGGAAGCTCTGACTCAATAGGTCGCAAACTTTACACCGCTAACCTGCAAACACAATCACAAGTTAGCGTCCATGCACCACTTACCTTAGTTCTGTTTGGTCCGGACCTGAGCCGGACCGTCTCCCTATTCATCAAGCTCAGCAGTTCTTAAGTCCCGACCTAGACCCGCCTAGGTCGGTCCCAAACATGAGCAAGTCACAAGATGACTTGGGGCGGACTTCCCATAAAGTCCAGGGTCCTAAACGGTGCCTCCAGCACACCTAGCGGCCCAACCGCCCGTGATGTCCGTCGGGGTCTAGGCTCTCAAACAGTGGTCTAACCCGTCGACTCGTTCCCTAGTCTTGCCCCAGCCCTTACATCATTTTTAAGTCCAGACATCCAAGTCTGGATCGGAACATGCCTTGGAACCGGCCCAGCCATCACCTCATGCCCCCAGAGTCCGCCCGCCGAATCCTGGGGTCGGGTGACTCGTCCTGGCCCACCCAGGCATCGAGCCCCCCTCATACATACTTCTGGGGATCGGCGGCCCCGCCCTCCTCTTTGGTCCCTGAAAATTATACCACAACCCGATTGTGGTTTGGCCATAACTTCCAGCTCGGAGGTCAGATCGAGGAGTGTTATATATCACTGGAAAGCTCTCGACGAGACCTTTCCAATGATACCTCACTCGCCTCGAGATCTTATGTGGAGCTCCGTCCACAACCTAAAACGTCGCTGGAGCTCCAACACTTAGTCATTTTTCCGAAAACCTGTGGTCCAGACCCAGGGTCGAACCCTGTGGTTCATCTGCGTCTCGAACCCACGTCTCGAACCCACGTCTTAGACCTATGTCTGAGACTCATTGTTTCAATCCGTTCCCTGACTCGCCCCCTTAGGTCAGCGTTCGTCTGGGGCCCTCTTGGGGTAGGCCCTTATGTCCTAACCCAAGGTTCCAACCTTGGTTCAGAGAACCACTTAGGGTTCATCTGATCCCAACTTCCCGGCCAAGCCGTTAAGTCCTACTCGCAGCGTTTACAACCTAGCGCAAGTCCGCTAGGGTTCTGTTGTTCGCGTCTGCGCTCGATCTTGAGAACAAGGGTCGCGACACTCACCCCCAATTTGGAAGTTGATGCCCTCATCAACAATGATCCTTTAAGTTAACACCAAGTTCAAAATGGGTAGCCAACCCCTTGGCGTCAGAATTGCGTTTTGGTAGCTAACCCGCAATTCCCTTCTTGGCTTGAGTCTTAAGTTGTTGCTAGAACACTTAGAAAATTCCAACTAGTCTCGGGGAAAGCCTTACCTTTTTGGCTTACCCTAAACAAAACTAGTTGACAGTTTCTAAACATTCTACTTAAGACTCTAACAAAAATCATCTTTAAAAATCTCTAAAAATTTTTGCAAATAATCTTGAAAGATTAAGGTCATCATCCTCTGAAAGGTAGCTGGTGCATTGCATAGTCCAAAAGGCATCTTGTGATAAGCATAAGTGCCCCAATCTGTAGTGAAGGTAATCTTGTCCTTATCTTGCTCTCTAATGGACACTTGGTTGTACCCTGAAAACCCATCCAGAAAACTGTAACATTCCTTTCCAGATACATGATCCAAAATGGTATCAGTAAAAGGTAAAGGGTGATGATCTTTCTTTGTTGCTGCATTAAGCTTTCTGAAATCTTGACAGACTCTTATCTTTCCTGTTTGCTTCTTAGGTACCACTACTATGGGCGCTACCCATTCGCTGCTTAACACAGGAAAAATAATACCTGCCTTTAGGTACTTATCTATCTCGTCTTTAACCATCAAAGAGTATTTTGGATTGAGTCGATACTGACGCTGTCGTACAAGTACTGATCCTTCAATGAGGTCGATACGATGTTCTCCCCATTGTGCAGGTATCCCCTTCATGTCCTCCATAGTCCATGCGAAGACATCGGTAATGGATCAGCATCTAACGATACACTTCCAACTCTTCTCCTTGTACCACAACAGAAATCTTTAGGCTCTTACCTTCGCTTATTAGTAGGTCTTGGGATGCTCCTGGAAGGACTATACCATATGTATGACTGGTCTCTGCACTCCCGTGACCTAGCTGTGATTGCTATTCGGCCTCGTTCATATCTTCTTCTTCATCAATTTCATAGCACTGTAGATAGTTGACCATCGAATAAGGGTCTCCTTTCCTTTCTCCTGCGCTGCTTGTTGATGAATCAGATCCTGAAGTGTAACCCTCATCAGTCGACTCTGTTTCGCCATGATGTGTTATCTTCTTCCAAGAAACCATCACAGCCTTATCAGTTGGTTTTTGTGGATCTTTAAACTGTAAACGGTGCCGGTACCAATCTGTTAGTACCTTGGCACCATACAACCATGGCCTCCCAATCAAAATTTGATAACCAGACTTAACCAAAGGACGCAGCACAACATAAGTAAGTTTAAAAGAAATTCCGCCTATTAAGGTGGGGATGTTGCGCAGTAGCCCAAGTGGTCGTCTTCTCGTTTGATCTGCCAGCCGTAACACCCGCTGAGTTTCTTCAAACTTGCTGAAACCCAACGCGTGTGCCGTGTCTTCTGTCATTATGTTGACTCCTGATCCATAGTCAATTGACACTTTCCTAATTACACAACCTGCAACCTCCACTTCCACTTCTGGAGATCCCAGGTCTTCTACCTCGATGTGAAACAGAGAAGGTCACTTTGATCTTCTTACTTTAGTGGGTTTCTTCAGTGCTTGAAGTAACAATTTTCTGTAAATTTTGTTATCTTCAATCAGCTGTTTGAAACTTATGTTAGCCTTCTGTGTTTCTAGATCAGCTACCACATCATAGTGTGGTACTGCCACAGATTCTTTCTTCACAAGTTCCGGTCGACTGTGCTTCTTCGGAATCTCGTTGTTCTTGGCCGCAGTCCTGTCTTCAGTGGCCGAAGTACGGAAGATCTTGGGTGCGGACGAAGTTGATCGTTTTGGGACTTCGGCCGAAGTTGTATCAGCTTCTCTTGCCGAAGTTCCTGCTCGTAGTAACTCCTTCTTCAGGAGTTCGTGGACTTCGTCCGTAATGTCAACTGGTAGTCTCGAAGGGTTTACGCTCTTCAGTGTTTCTTCTTCCTCTTCCTCAGTTTCCTCCTCAACTATTTTCTTCTTGGCTTTATCCTTTGCCTTCTTCTGCTTCTTCAACTCTTTCTTTGATTGAGTTTTTAGAGGTGCTTCTTCCGCCTTCCTCTTAGATTTGAAGGAGCTTTTGGTGTCCACTTTGCAAACCCAAGTTTCTTCTGGTGGCCATCCTTCATCTCCAGCGGCTTTCCATTCTTCCAAGTCCACCTTGTGCAATTGTGCTTCCACAGGACGGTCTGTCTTGGGATCAAAGCGAACCCCTCTTTTCTCTGCGGGTGGGTTAGTACAATCTGCTGTGGTATGTCCTGGTTGATGACACTTTCCACAAAGTGCAACGTATCCCAACGATTTCTTTGGGTGAGGGCAATTTGGTGACCAATGTTCCAAACTGCCACAATTAAAACAAGACCCATGGGGTGGTGGTTTATTTGCTCCTGGCGGACTCATCAAACGTTTCTGAGATACATTCAGGGCCCTCTCTTTTGGTGCAAACCTTTGAATTGGTATGGATTGAATTGGGGTGATTGCTGACTGTGGTGGGGGTGGATTCGTTTGTACTCCATATACCTCATCCGGAGTTTCCACAAAGAATGAGCTATAATATGATTCGAATGCTGGTGCCCATTCAAGTGATTGTGCCTGAAATGTTCTGTTGTTCTTACATTCCGTATTAGCATGTCCTGATTTACCACATGTCGTACACCATAAGCTTGAACGAGATGTAGCAGGTGATTTTCTCCCTTCAGGAGATCGTACCATCTGCACTTTCAGGTCTGCAAACCCTTTAATCATCTCCTCCATAAGTTGATTACTATCCCCTCTTGCCTTGCCCTTCTTTTCCTTCGAGCTTTTCTTTTCTTTGGATGAAGAACTGCGTTTCATTCTTCGTTCTTCTTCGCTCGCCGATGAAGACTCTTCGGCTTCGGCCGAAGAGGACTCATAGTCAGAAGATTCGTCGGAGGAAGAGGGTTCTCTGCGACTCTTCTTGTGCTTCTTCCTTCGAGTCGATTTCTCTTCCTTCTTCTCCTTCTTTTCTTTCTTCCCTTTCTTCTTCCCTTTTATCCATCCTCCTTTACTTCCGAGGGTGGATGCTTCAAATGCTTCTGCTGAGACAACAACCTCTTCAATGACGTCCATCTTTCCCTGACGACACCAGATCTCCATTTCAATCGGTAAGCCTGTAACTAGCCACTCTGTGGCTTGATCCATAGAGTATGGGTTGGCTGTACCCATCCTCGGAATTCTGTCTAGTAGATTATAAAGTCTTTGGACATAATCTTTTAGGCTCTCTTTCTTCTCTCTGACCAGTCTGGTCAGCTTTCCCAAAACTTGACGATTGTACTCAATTTCCCGGAACCGCTCTAAGAACTTTGTCTTCAGCTTGTCCCAAGTATCGATATCTCCTGATATTCTATTTGCATGATTGTACCAGCTGCGTGCTCTCTTCCTGAGAAGACTTTGGAAAGATTCGCAGACGATCTGGTTCAACATCTTCCTTATTAGTGACAGATACAGATTCAAACAGTTTAATGTAAGCATCTGCATCCTCATCGTCATCTGAAGAACCTCCTCTGAACTTCGGGTAACCATGTTTCGTGATGGGTTGGCCTGCCATACTTCGTTCGAAGTATGGCAGGCCAACCCATCACGAAACATGGTTACCAGTCCGGTTGGCTAGGACTGCACGAGGATGCCATTCTCTGTTCCTAAACTGTCCACTACCTCTAGCTACATCTTCGAACCACTGCTGGTACGAGCATGCAGACCCCTCCGATATAATCCTAGTCTATTCGTATGTCTCTAACATCGGGTGTAGTGTGTGTGTGACTAACGAATTGGTTTTCCTACTCTTCGATCCTACTTATGCATCTACCACAAGGAAACAGAAGGAACCACCACCAGGGAGAGAAAAGCTGCCTCTCCACATGCAAACGATTTCCCTGCCTATTCTTGCGCTTCCTACTCTGCCACATGACTGCCTACTAATTTTACACTGAAAACTGCCACCCTTAAGATAGCATGTTCGGTTCCTACTAAATCTGGAATTGTCAACTTCGGTTACTATCTACTCTGATTGCTCGGTGGCATTCTCTACTGATCTGTCCCTACCAGAGCTCCTAACGTGGCTTCTGATAAGCTAGAAAGCCCTGCGATTACCTCGGGTGTCATTGAGGTGGCTTCCTCCATAGTTGTTGCAGGTCCTGCTGTCGCTGCTGCTGCTTCTTCCTCGGCTTCAGCTTCGACTTCCGGAAAGCGGAGTCAAGTGGTGCTTCCTCGCTCTTCTGAGGCACTAGTTCGACACTGGGAGCTATGGTGACCTCATAGGGGTCCGAGGAAGTCGCTTCCTCCACTCGAAATACCTGGGAAGACGGTTCTTCTTCCTGTCTTCCAGAAGACATCTTGTCTTCCGGGGCGTCTTTCGGTGTCTTCTCGGCTTCCAACGCTGTCACTACCAAGTGGACAGCGAGGTCGAACTCCTCCTTCTCCAACCCGGATCCAGTCGATGGTGCTGGAGCTTGGGAAGATGCAGTTGTAGGTGGCAGAATCAAGAGAAGACCATACAGTGTCTTCACTCCCTCTATCTGCCGATCCAAATACCTGAACATGCTCGCCTTGCACTCTACCAACATCGTCTTGGACTCGTTGTCCCATTCTCTAGCCAAGGTAAGCAACTTCCTACCCGCGGTGAAGTTGAACTTCTTTCGAAGCGCTTCCACCGATTGTACTAGCATCTCCTGCGCACGAGCTTCTGCTGCTTCTCGCTGCATCTTCTCAGCTGCAACTCGCGCTTCTGCGACTTCCCGCTGCGTCTTCCATGTTGTCTTCTCCTCTACGAGGGCGGTGATCTTCCCCCGCACTCGGAGAACTTCTTGATCACGCTGCTCTAGACGCGCTTGCAACTCCTGGTTGCCCTTCTTCAGTTGGGTCAGCTCCTTGGCAGAAGTGGATGCTTCCATCTTGTATCTTGCTGCGAGCTTCTCCGTGGTGCGGAGACTAGCTTCCAGCCCTTCTGTCTTCTTCTGGCCTTCTTCCTGACGCATCAAGGTGCACAGACCGAGTCCAGACTGTAGCGGCTTCTCCTCAGCCTTCGCTCTCTTCTCCAGCAACTCCATAGCTGGCTGGATCTCTGCGTGGAAGAAGGCACTGAACTCTTCCAGCCTCTTTCCTGCGGAAGACAGGTTCATCTCCACAATCCGATCGGAGGTGGCGACCTTGTCTTCTAGAGGTAAGGATACCTCTTCCACCACTATGGTCTTCATCTTCTGCACACGAGAAGAAGCTACTCTTCTCATCTTCCGGGGTGGAAGATCTCTCCCCATGGTAGAAGCGGTCCTCTTTACTACGCTTCCTCGCGTCACAGTAGGAGTATCCATCCATCCTTCGTCTTCTGAAGTCTTCGGAAGACTCCGTGGTGTGGCAGAAGTGATCTTCTGCTCCGGTCGGATACTCAGCGGCTCTTCCTCCGAGTCAGACTCCGATCCCGAATGAATGAGGGAGGTGGTCTTCCTAAGTACACTTCTAGGGCCCATCTTCCTCAGAGGCGTGGCGTCTTCCGACCCACTGGAGTCATCTTCCCTCACCAGAAGCCTCTTCTGATGAGAGCCAGGCCTCAGCTGCGACATGAGAGTGGGAGGGGGAGTTGCGACTGCCGCTCGGTCGTCTTCTTCCGAGGTCTCCTCCTTCGCCTCAGGTTGCGCTGTTGGTCCATACTTCACCAACTGTCCTTCCGTGAGATCCTCCATGGCTACGTACAAGTAGAAGAGGAAAGGTGTCAAGTGTCCTCCCCCCGGGGTACCCAAGTATGCTAGCTCCGCCTGTACATATATGTGGAAGAATACGCCCCAGTTGACGGACACTCCTTCATCCCACACTGCTTCCAAGAACTCTACGTCCTGATCTCCAAGGTACCTCGTCTTCTGCGCTTTCCCCTTGGGAAAGAGATGCAGAAACAGCTTCGCCAGAAGTCGCTTCTTCGGCTCCCGGTAAAATTTGATCTTCCATCCGTTCCTTCCCTGCCTGTCCTCCAGGAAGAGGCAAGTTGTGCTTCCAGGCACATGCCACTCACTCACGATCCTGGGCAAGATCTTCTTCTCGAGCCAATACCCTCGGTCCTCAGATTCTAGCCTGTGGAAGACCATGCGCCACCAATCTTCAGTCCAGAAAGATGGTCTTCCTCGAGCTACTCCTGCTTTCGCAGGTACACGGTTGCGAGGCGGTAATGCTGTCCAAACCTCCTCCAGAAGTCCCTGGTCGACGAGGTTCCAATCCCACAGGAAGAAGTCGAGACCCAACTCCTTGAGGAAGGGTGTGGCCTCGACCAACTCTGCTGCAGGTAGCACCAACCCTTGAGGATGCATCGACATACTGGAAGATCTGTTGCACTAAGCCACACGCACTTACTGTGAGCTGAGGGCTCAGTCCTTCCCGAGTGCCCACAGTTTAGCTTCTACTTCTCAGAAGATGAAACTAGTCTTCCAGAAGACAACTACTCCGTCTTCTGAGATTCTAACAATGTTTCTTAAATAGCTCTCGTCTTCCGAGCTATGTCTAAACAATCCTAACTAAGCAAGGCCTCGCATGGATTCCTAAGAAGACAACCCACCTTGCATTACATCCTACTTCCTATCAAAAGATACAAGATTCGTGAAACATAGAGTGCATAACAGGTTCAGAAGATGGTTGCGGATGGCTCCTGCGGTGACAGTGGCCTCTGGGAAGACTCCCAAGATAGCTTCCGATTCAATGTCTTCTTCGGAAGACCTCCCGAAGTCAGGCTTCTCTTCACTGGTCTCACCTGTCTTTTTCTTCCTACGCGCAATCTATTCTCACAACAGACTCAAGACATTTGTACTCTGTTCTTTTGACTGCTCACCTCTCATACACACTCAGAAGAAGCTTGCTGCATGATGGGAAGACATGACCCTCGATCATTCTCTCCAGATTCTGTCAGCAAGACTTCTCACGGCTCTCTCCTAAGTTTGGGAAGAAGAAGGAATGGGCTGTTATGGGTCGGACAGAAGAGACCCGAAATGGACCCTCACGTCTTCTCGCGCATTTTGCCAGTCCTTCTAGCCTTCTAGTCTCTCTAGGAAGATGTGGATTTGAGAAGCTTGGAAGACCGGGAGGCACAGACATAGTTCCCGACTTCCAACTGCTCGAAATAACAAAACAACTCACCAATCCACTCGGAATTCGTACCAAGCCTCTCTTAACACAAAACCAAAGCAAATCCACTCTTGATACGAATTGTGTACAGTCGGCTTCCGAAGACAGTCAGGCTTCCGAAGCGTCTTCCGAAGACAGTCTTCCGAAGATGTTCCAATCTTCCGAAGCGTCTTTTGTTCAAGGTTTCGGGAGTAGAGAGATGGTAGGGTAGGAAAATTGATAGTTGGGATCATCAATTTGAGGACGATGGGTAGGGAAGCTCGAATTGAACTTGGGAAGAAGCAAGAAGATGTCTGACAGAAATTGGGGAAGCGCGGGAGATACCAAACAAAGGCGAGAAGCAGTGGGGAAGAGAAGAGAACATGGGAAGAACCTCTATTGTCTTCTGTCGACTTCTCGAGCTGTCTTCGATCTTCTGCGCGCTTCTGGCTCTGGTTCCAGCTCCAATGCGACCCCACAAGGCTGCTTCTACGGTCAGCTTCTGGCTACGCCTCAATTCCACCTTCGATTCCACTCAGCCATCCTCCAATGTCAGCTTCCGGGAGCTCACAGAAAACGCCTTCAGTTCACTACGCTCCCCGCGCTCAGTAGTTCGACTTCACCTTCCTTCTAACTTCGAACCGATCTTGTCCTCACTCGATTTCACTCGCTGCTTTCCTCACTCAAATCAACTCGCTGCCTGAACTGATCTTCTCAGTCTCCAATCTCGATGTAGGAAGCAGGTAGGTTTCTGTGCTAATGCGCTTCCTGCGCTGTCTTCCTTGCAGTTTAGGGATTTCGACACTCCTAACCTACCTAACCTGTTCGGTGCTACCTGGTAGGTGCACCTACTCCTTACGTGGTTAAGCTTCCGCGGTTGCCGTCTTCCGGAAGATGAGTGTCTTCCGCCGTCTTCCGTCTTCCGCCGTCTTTCAAAGACGTCATCGAGAAGACGCTTCCCAGAAGACGGTCGTCTTCCGAAGAAGTCAACTTATTATTTCAAACAACTCATAAGATCATCTTCCTGCTAAGGAAGCCGTAATCTTAAGTAACAACGCTTCTTCAGTTATACAAACAAGTTATTAATCTCAAAAATTTCAAAAATTCGTGAATCCTGTAATTTGTGGGCACCACATACGCCCACTCTCACATGTTTGCGTCCCCGCAAACATCAGTACTTCAACACTTCTATTTACGTCCAGTACTTCTTGACGCTGTCGTGTTGTGGTTCGGCTCTTGTGTGAAATTCCTGTGTAACCTATGTTGTGTTTCTTTTCTATGTTTCGTGAACCGTATCGCGTAACTCACCGAACGGTGTGATGAGTGCCACGTTTGCGATTATCTGTTTAAGTGATCGCACGGTAGAGGAACGTGCCAAGTCATCGATTTGTGTGCGTTCACTTCAGTGGTCCTTGTCGCCCAGTTTGTGTATAAAATGGTGGGTCGAAAGTTCATATGACATTCTCTGTCAGCGGGTGTTTCGTGAGGGTTCTTGGTGGTCTGCATGGAGGAGTGAAGAACTGCAGGAGTGGTGGTTATGGACGGAGGTTTGTTACCGGCTCCGGATCTTCCTTTCCCGAATCGTTTCACATCAAGCTTCATTGCATCCACCGCGATCACTTTCGACAGTGGTTAGTTGCGTACTTTGGTAATGAATTCATGGGGAGAGTGATGGAGTTACAGCTTCTGGTGATCCTTCCGATCGTAACATACGGAGAGACTTGGGATATGACGGTGTACATTTTGTTGTGAGGAACAATGGATCTCAACTATCCATCGAACGTCCTTTCAATCTTTGGGTCGATGTCCGATGCCATTGCCGACCGAAGAGCAATCATGGGGCTTGGATCGTGAGAAACTTCAGGCAAGAATATTACAATCGAGTGATAGCTTCACCATTTCCTTTTGTCGTACCTTTTATTGTAGAACGTTTTCAGGTTGTAATATTTACGTTGTATTAGTCTGCGACTCAATCGTTTCCATTCTGATTGAGCGCTTCTATGTAGTTACGGACCGCGAAGAATCCATCGACATATCAGAAGGATTTTTTGAGGTCTTAGAGTCTTGTTGATGTCTTGTGTCTCCTTGGAGGGTAAAAACTAGTTCTAGGGGAAAAGTTGAGTGGAGAAAAGACAAAAGTAAAGATCTTTTTGCTCTTATTGGTCCACTTTTGGACCAATGGTGTTCTAGCTGATCCTCGCAACGTTTCTGTGGTTTCTGGATGATTCGGGGTTCCATTCGCAAAACGAAGGGTATGGTTGGAGAGCTCTCGACCGGGGCTACAATCTGGGTTGAGGAATCGGTCGATTTCATGGAGGGATGAGCGCGTTATGATCGATTGAGTGGAGGGGGGTGAAATTCGTACCTACTGCTACGTTTCTGGTTATTCCAAGAGACTCGCGAGGAGTTTTGAGGAGCTGTCTGTTGGGTTGGAGAGCTGACGACGTGCTGGTCATTTTGATATCAATTTCATCAGGTTCTTGATCGATTTGGATTCTGAACGGACCGATTGAAGTTGAGAAGTGCAGACGGGATAAGACGGGAACATCGAACTGTGATAGTCATGGATAGTTTGCTATTGCTTAAGTTCTGAGTGAAACTTTCTAGGATTGAAACATGTCTTATCAATAAGATACTTGGGAAGTTTCACCTCAAATGGTCAAGTAGTTTGTTCAGAATCTTGGATCAAATGTACATGGGTCTGTAAAGCTCTGAAGTTAGCACAGATTACGGTTTGATCCATATCTGAGAATTGGTTTAAGATTTCCACCTGAAAATTATTCAAGGTAGGAGTGAAGGGTTCAATCAAGCTTCCTGTGAAGTTTGATCATCATTGGTCGACTGGTTTGGGAGGACTGAGGTCTCAAAGTTCAAAGATACTTCTGTTATTAGCAGTTTCGGATTTTTTGATATCATCTATTGTCATTTTGATCATTTTTCGAGCAATTTGGAGAGGAGTTGTTGCTGAAACTGCCATGCCTGCATACAACTCGACATTGGAGGGTGTGGAGCTGATTTCAGCTCTTGGTGATGAAGGAGAACGGAGTCGTCATGAATCTTAAGCCGCTGTTTGGGTTCTCGGAGCTGCGAGGTACTACCGCCGTTGGTGCTATGTTGAGATCTGAGTAGTGTCTTGAAGCATGCATGCTTTACCTTGCTGGAATGCTTAGTAGACCAGGGTGTACATAAAGTTGTATCGATACTCTATCAAGTTGATTGAGTGATCTTATAGCATCTTCTGGTTGTACTATGAAATTGTGATAGTTGGATTGATGGGCAGTTAGCGTCGCTAGGGAGTATTCAGAAGTCATGCTTCCAGTGATATAGAGGAATAACTTCAGTTAGATAGTACAGAGCTGAGTAGTTTTAGTTAGAGTACAAAAGATCTGTTTGTAACACAAGTTTATGCAACCTATACGTAACCTTAGATCGTAGCAAGCTTTAAACTTGAGCCGAGCGGATACAAGGTCACTCGGGCTAGAAGAGTAGATAGTGAAACATTTGAGTGGAAACATCCAGATCTAGATCCAACCTTGTCAATCCACATACCTCTGCACAGCCATATACCCAGTGTATTCCTAGACAAAAAAACACGTTATACGATAACGCGCCACCCATTTACACGAGTGGTCATCAACATACCGTCCAGCTCTTCCAACTGCAAGGAACCATTGGTGAAGACCTCCAAGACGCGGTAAGGACCCATCCAGCGAAGATGAAGTTTCCCAGGGAACTTAATATGTCGATTGTCGTAGAGAAGAACCAAGTCCCCATCTACGACGGTCACCTTCTTCAGCTTGCCATCATAGTTCACCTTACGTTGCGCTTGTACTTCGTACGTCTTCTCCAAAGCTGCATTCTTGTCTTCTTCGAACTCTACGAAGTTCAGAAGATGCTGCTCTTGGCTTTCCTCTTCTCCCATGCGTTCGGTTACAGCTAACCGGTAAGTAGGGACCTCTAACTCGATGGGCACAATAGGTGTCATGCCATAAGTTATGTAGAAAGGTGTCTTCTGGGTCGTGACTTTGGGTGAAATCCTGAAAGCCCATAACACAGATGACAGTTCGTGTCCCAATCATACGCATGGTTAACAGTTACCTTATTCAGGATATTACATAGAAGATCATTCAACTTCTCCGTCAGTCCGTTTGCTTTCGGGTTGTACGGCGTTGTCTTCCGATGCTTTATCCTGAAGTATTGGGTCAGGAGGGAAATAGTCTCATTTAAGAAATGAGTATCCGTATCTGATATCAATTCCAGCGGACATCCGTATTGAGTGATAATGTTGTGCCAAAAGAACCTGGTTACCACTACGGCGTCGTTCTTCTTTGTGGCTTCGCCTTCCACCATCTTGGTAGCATAGTCGGTAGCTATCAAAATATACCGTGCTCGTGTTTTTCTAGCCACCGGGGCGATAGGCTCCACAAAGTCGATTCCTCACTTTTCAAAAGGAGCAAGTGGAAGAATGAGAGTAAGAGGCCACCTAGTAGTAGCTGTTGGTCTTCCCACCCTCTGGCACGTATCACATTTCCTGATCGCCTGAAAAGTGTCTCTGTACATGGTCGGCCACCAGTATCCGGGGTCCAACATCTTCTTCACTGTGGTCTTCAGCCCGTAGTGACCCCCAGCATCTTCGTAGTGAAGACTCGTGATCACTGGCTTAATCTCTGAAGGCTCAAGACATCTCTTTAGCTTCTCGTCGTGTCCTTTCCTGAACAGGATACCCTGGAAGATGGCATAAGGACCTGCCTTGTGTAAGAAGACAGCCTTCTGCTCCGCATCCAATCCCTCGGGATACTGTTGGTCTTCCAAGAACTTTCTCAAGTCCCTGAAGATCGACTCTTCTGTGGAAGTCGCAAAGACTGGATCAGAAGATCTAGTCTCGTCTTCTGGGAAGCAGGCGGTACGCCCCCCCTCAGATGAAAGTGTCTCTGCGAAAACTGAAAACAGCTTCTCGTCAGGAAACTCGTCTTCCACTTCATCTTCTCGTCGTTCCGTCTCCAATCTGGATAGGTAGTCAGCATTAACATGCTGTCTTCCAGACCTGTACTCCACCGTGTAAGTAAATTCCTGGAGTAGCAGAATCCACCTAGCTATCCTACCAGACAAATCTGCTTTCTTCACAAGATGTTTCAAAGAAAAATGATCCACATAGAAGACAAACGGGTTGGCTAGAAGATAATGCCTAAACTTCTACAGGAATAAATCATGCCGAGACACTCCCTTTCAGTTGTAGAGTACTTCTTCTCTGCATCACTGAGTTGTCTTCCCGCATAGTAGATGGGATAATCCTTTTTCTTCTCATCTTTCTGACTCAACACCACCCCTATGGCGAAAGCAGAAACATCCACATAAATATGGAAGACTCTCTCCCAATCAGGTGGCCTTAGGACAGGGGATTCCGACAGAAGCCTCTTCATTTCTTCGAATGCTTCCTGCTGCTCAGAAGACCAAATGTAAGGTTCGTCCTTCTTCAACAACTTGGTAAGTCTTCCTGCTACCTCTGCGTACCTGTCAATAAACCTCCTGTAGTATCCTACGTTGCTCAGGAAGCTTCTCAACTGAGTCAGGTTAGCAGGTGGGTGAAGTTTCATGATGACTTCTACCTTAGCACAATCGACTTCTATATCTCTTCCAGAAATCCTATGTCCTAGCAAAATTCCCTCTGACATACCAAAGAAGCACTTCTCTGGGTGAAGAGCCAAACGATGTTCTCTACACTTCAGAAAACACTTCCTTAGAAATATCAAGTGGTCTTCTTTCGATCCAAACACACAGAAATCATCCAAGAAGATCTCCATGAAAGTGCGAAGATACTCCTTGAAGATTGTAATCATCAATCTCTGGAATGTGACGGGCGCGTTGCACAAACCAAACGGCATTTGATTGTACGCGTACGTGTCCCAATCAGTAGTGAAAGTGGTTTTCGACTTGCCTTCTTCTCTGATTGAAACTTGGTTGTACCCAGAATACCCATCCAGGAAGCTGTAGAACTCATGTCCTGCTACTTGGTCTAACACAGAATCAGTGAATGGTAAAGGATGATGATCCTTTTTCGTGGTCAAGTTCAGCTTTCGGAAGTCCTGACACACTCGGATCTTCCTTGTCTGCTTCTTCGGCACGATGACAATAAGAGCTACCCACTCACTACTACGTATTGGGAAGATGACTCCCGCCTTCAGGTATTGGTCGATCTGATCCTTCACCAGAAGCGAGTACTTGGGGTTGAGCCGATACTGCCTCTGCCGTGCAGGAACAACGCCATCCAGCAAGTCAATCCGATGCTCTACCAACTCTCGAGGTATGCCCTTCATGTCTTCTATGGTCCACGCGAAGACATCTTGGAACTCCGTCAGAAGTTCTCGAAAGTCTTCCAACTGTTGCCCTCGATTACCTTGGAAAGCTTCAGCTTCTTCCCAGGAGCAACCTCCATTTCTTGAAGATCGTCCGGGTTTACCATTCCTTCAATGTGACTGTACTCACTGGCACCAAAGTATTCCGGTTTGGGAGCTTCTTCCGGTTCAGATTCATCTTTTGGAAGACCAACTGTCGGATCTTCCGAAGAGAAGACGGTATCTTCGTCTTCTGGAAGACCAATTGTCGGATCTTCCGAAGGGAAGACGGTATCTTCGTCTTCTAGAAGCTCTTCTTCCGCAACTTCGTAGCACTCAATGTATCCACAGATCACTTCCTCTGCTATCTCTGTTACTTCTGTAGTATACAAGTTAGTCACCACAAACTCATTGTATCGTTCATCCATGTCAGAAGACGCAGCTGAGTCTTCTGAAGTGTACCCCTCTGTCGTAGAAGGTGTTTCACCTTGGTGTCCAATCTTGATACAAGGAAGCGAGACCTTGGTCTTCTCACCGGGCTTGGGTGTAGGATTGAGAAATCTCAAACGATGTCTTCTCCAATCGGTATTTACATTTGCAGCATACAGCCATGGTCTTCCTATCAACACCTGATATCCAACCCTAGCTACAGGTCGCAAAATAATGTAAGTGAGGTAAAAAGATACTCCCCCAATTACCGTCAAGACATCTTTCAGTTGCCCCAAAGGTCATCTTCTAGTCTGGTCCGCCATTCTGAGGATCCTCGGAGTAGGCTAGAACTCAGTGAAGCCTAGGGCATGCGCCATCTCTTCAGTCATGAAGTTAACTCCGGAGCCGGAATCAATGGGTACCTTCTTCAGAAGACAGCCATGGATCTCCATATCAAGTTCTGGGGCTCCCAAGTCCTCATGCTCTATCCTTAGGATCGGGGTGCTCTTGGGAAGTTTAGCTGTCCTCTTCTTCTTCGATCCTCGAAGCACGGATTGTAACAACTTCCTATAACCAGCGTTGTCATCCAAAAGCTGTTGGAAGGTTACATCCACCTTCTGGTTCCACAAGTCTCGCAAGAAGTCGTAAGGGGATCGCTTTAGAAGAGTGACTGGTGTTTCCAACAGAGAAGATTTAGTAGCTGCTTCCTTGGGTGGAAGACCAGAATGATATCTTCTCTCGACTAGGGGCTGTTCCCGTGCGACAGGGGTTGCCGTAGTCGGTGTAGGAAGCTGCTGTACTATCTTCTGTCACTTCTCCAGCTCTTCTTGCATGATTGCTTCAACTTCTTGTCTAATGTCAAGAGCAAAGTACTTCGGATCTTCTCGGTCGTAAGTAGGAGAAGAAGGACGCTCAAGGGAAGATGACCTCTCCTTTCGCTGCTTCTTCTTCTTGATCTCCTTCTGACGGGATTCTGACTTCCTTTTGCTTCTGGTACTCACCTTGAACACCGCTTCATCCAGGACTTCTTCTGGGGACCAACTGTCTGAATACGGGCAAGGGCTCCAAACAGTGCCGTCCGTCAAAGTGAAAGATGAAGCCGCCTCAAGTAACTTCGTCTTCTGAGCTGCAGTCGTCTTCTGCAGCTGAGGTTCCTGTCCTTTGCGCTTCTCGGGGTCTGGTTCGTCTTCCTCGATATGGAGACAATCCGTACAATCCCCATGATCTTCTTCTTCTACCGTGATGTGCTGTACCACTGCTAACTCGAGCTTAGAAGCTGATGCAGCTTCTGCAGGAGGCGTGGTCTCTGCAAATCTAACCATTTGTCGTGACCGTAAGGTAAGAGGACAATTTCCTGTGAAATGACCCGCTTCCTTACAGTTCCCACACAAGGGCACTTGCCCAATCTGTCTTCTTGGATGAGGACAGGTGGACCACTAATGTCCTGTCTCTCCATAATTATTGCACGCTCCAGGAAGAGGGTTTAGAGGTCGTTGTGATGAAGAAGGTTGCCAGGGCATCCTGGTCTGTACATTACTAGCTCTATCCCTAGGTACATAACGATTGTATTGGGCGGGAGGAGTAGGAGTGAAGGGTTGTATCGTCTCGATCCTATAGCAGGTTTTCCCACTAGGATCGTGTAGATATCCCTCATCGTCTTCTTCCCAGCCTGCCCAATTGACAGCTTGGTCCTGCGTACACTTATCTCTGGTGTGCCCGGAAGAGTTACAAAGATTGCACCAAGGGTTTGGCCGGGAAGCCGTAGGTTGCTTCCGCTTGTCCTTCTGGTTCAGAAGATGAACTTTCAGGTCGGCAAACTGCTTCAGAACTTCATCGATATGGGGATCAAGTGCAGACTGAATGATCTGAGTCTGAGGCATCTTCTGCACAACTTCCTCCCTTGATCGTGTCTTCTCCTTCTTCTTCTTCCGCGCCTTCTTCTCTTGTTCAGATTCTGATTCTGAACTTTCGACAGTAGACTCTTCAGAAGTAGAGGATGCTTCCGAATCACTGTTATCAGTTTCAGTGGACTTGGACTTCCTCTTGGACTTCCTCGAAGACTTCTTCGACTTCTTGGACTTCTTCGAGGTCCTCTCTCTGTCTTTCGTCATATTCCGAGTGATGCTCGAGGTTTCATACTGCTCGGCATGCTTCTGTACTTCTACTAAATCATCACCTCCTCCTCTTCTGCAGTGCAACTCCATATCCTGAGACAATCCTCCCAAGTACCAGTCCACGGCTTGCTGGGCACAATAACCGGGTCTTCTTTGGTTCTGAGGGATGTGATCCAAGAGGTCTTCAAACCTCTCGGTGTAATCCCGCAATGTCTCTTTCTTCTTCCGTTCGAGTCTCTGAAGTTCTATGAGGGTCATCCGATCATAGCCCACTCCTCTGAACCTCTTCATAAAAGCTGCCTTCAGAGTAGCCCAAGCGGCCATTACTAACCCATCATCCAACATTTTACTCATCCATTTCCTTCCCTTCCCTACGATCAAACTAGGAAATACACGGAGTCTATCGGCATCCGAGTCTTCCTAGTTGGAGCGAGAGATGGTCTCGAACATCGTGATGAAGTCGTCCGTGTCAGCATCATCGTCGTACGGATGATACTTCTGCCGAGTGTGGGAAGCCATGTCGACTGCCGGTTGGTGCGACTGCCAACTTCTTCCTCCCTCAGGTCTAGGTGGTGGAGATGGTCTTCTTGAAGGTCCAGGCCTGTTTGAATCACGAAGGTCGTCTTCTGAGTCAGAGCTATTGTCATTGTCGTCTTCTGAGACGTCTGGAACGATCTCCTCTAGTCTTTCTTCACCTTGAGAAGCTTCTTCCGCACTTGGGAAGACGTCTTCCAAGTAACCAGCACCAAAATCTACTTTATACACGTGATCACCCGGTTGGCTTCTGTCTTCTCCAAAGATTATGCTCGAGATGGAAGGCTCTTCCAACTGTACCGATCGGATCTTCCTGAGCTTTTCTTCTTTCCTTTGGTGTCTCAGGGATATCCGCTGCTCTCTAGAAGCAGTTCGCTGGGGTGAATGTACCCACTCAGGATCTTTACCCGTGCTTCTTCTGCTTCTTCTCTGATCGGAGGCATCCACCAGAGTGCTGAGAAGAGATGTCCCTCTTTTTCTAATATTTCACGCACCTACCGCCTTGTTGCGCCAGCGGAAGCTCTAACTCGGTAGGTCGCAAAACTTTACACCGCTAACCTGCAAACACGATCACAAGTTAGCGTCCATGCACCACTTACCTTATCTCAGTTTGGTCCGGACCAGAGCCGGACCGTCTCCCTGTTCATCAAGCTCAGCATTCCCTAAGTCCCGACCTAGACCCGCCTAGGCCGGTCCCAAACATTAGCAAGTCACAAGATGACTTGGGGCGGACTTCCCATAAAGTCCAGGGTCCAAAACGGTGCCTCCAGCACACCTAGCGGTCCAACCGCCCGTGATGTCCATCTGGGTCTAGGCTCCCGAACGGTGGTCTATCCCGCCGACTCGTTCTCTAGTCTTGCCCCAGCCCTTACTTCGTTCTTAAGTCTAGACGTCCAAGTCTAGATCGGAACGTGCCTTGGAACTGACCCAGCCATCACCTCATGCCTCCAGAGTCCGCCCCCCGAACCCTGGGGTCGGGTGACTCGTCCTGGCCCACCCAGGCATCGAGCCCCCCCTCATATATACTTCTGGGGATCGGCGGCCCCGTCCTCCTCTTTGGTCCCTTCTAATTATACCACAACCCGATTGTGGTTCGGCCATAACTTCCAGCTCGGAGGTCAGATCGAGGAGTGTTATATATCATTGGAAAGCTCTCGACGAGACCTTTCCAATGATACCTCACTCGCCTCGAGTTCTTACGTGGAGCTCCGTCTACGGCCTAAAACGTCCCTGGAGCTCCAACACTTAGTCATTTTCCGGAAACCTGTGGTCCAGACCCAGACTCGAACCCTATGGTTCATCTGCGTCTCGGACCCACGTCTCAAACCTATGTCTGAGACTCATGTTTCAGCCTGTTCCCAGACTCGCCCCCTTAGATCAGCGTTAGTCTGGGGCCCTCTTGGGGTAGGCCCTTATGTCTTAACTCAAGGTTCCAACCTTGGTTCAGAGAACCACTTAGGGTTCATCTGATCCCGACTTCCCGGCCAAGCCGTTAAGTCCTACTCGCAGCGTTCACAACCTAGCGCAAGTCCGCTAGGGTTCTGCTGTTCGCGTCTGTGCCCGATCTTGAGAATGAGGGGCGCAACACTCACCCCCACTTTGGAGGTTGATGCCCTCATCAACAATGATCCTTTAAGTTAACACCAAGTTCAAAATGGGTAGCCAACCCCTTGACGTCAGAATTGCATTCTGGTAGCTAATCCGCAATTCCCTTTTTGGCTTGAGTCTTAAGTTGTCGCTAGAACACGTAGAAAATTTCAACTAGTCTCGGGAAAAGCCTTACCTTTTTGGCTTACCCGAAACAAAACTAGTTGACAGTTTCTAAACATTCTACTTAAGACTCTAACTTGCTAACTATAAGTATTCACACCTACTTACAAGGTCCCCCGAAACTCACTTTCTGGTCGCAATCTGATTTGACTTAGACGCGTGACTAAGTTTACTTTGCAGTTAAAAAACCGCAAAGCAAGATCACCCCAAGCCCCAAGACAAGTATGAAATTTCATACTTGCTTTGCCAACGCTACGGCAAACTTAAGTCTTGACATCAAGACTTAGTCTTGACATCAAGACTTAGTCTTGACATCAAGACTTAGTCTTGATTTAGATGCTTATCCAAACCAGCTCGCTTCCTTTGAGTGTGCTTCGTTCCTCCCCTTGACAACATCCTAGGCATCTGATCAGAACTAGTCATAGCCATGCACTACCAATACACTTAGACAATTTTTCAAGAAACAAAATATTTATTTCCAAATACAAGACAAGCTACAAAGTCCATCGGCCCAAATCATCTCAAGTTGCTACTCGTATGGTTTGACGTTCCTTCACTCCTCGCTGGAAGGAGATGTCCTCATCTTTGCTAACGCCTTTGTTGTCCTTGTCGCCGTTTGAAGAGGTCTAATACTTCGTTCGCATGTGCGAGATCTTCCTCTGGCACCCAAGTTGCTTCCTTCAAATGGTAACCACGCCATTTGACCAAGTACTCCATCCGGTTGGATTTGCGCCGAGATCTCAAAATGGACTCCACCTCATATTCTGCTTCGCCTTGCACGACATCAGGTTGAGGCCTGAGTACCTGTTTGCGCTCCGATCGCAAATCATCCTTGAAGTGTTTCTTTAATAAAGAAACATGGAAAGTCGGATGCAACTGCCACTCGCGAGGAAGGTCTAATGTATAGACGTCTTCGTGCGGATTCTTCACAATGACAAAAGGTCCCGCGAACTTCGATGAAAACTTCGCCGATATTTCTTTCGGAAGTGTGAAGTTTTTCGTACTTAACCATACTTCTTCGCCCACTTGCAACTTCACTTGCCGCCGATGCTTGTTTACCTGCTTCGTGTCGTTGCTGCGCCTTCTCGAGGTTTTTCTTTACTTGCTCCTCGCGCCGCTGCATTGCCGCCACCAACTCTTCAGCTGATGTTTGCCGTGTTCTTGGTCGTGCCGATGTAGAACTCCCTGCAAGGTCAAGTCAAGAGGTCTTTCTGGCTCACGTCCGTAAGTCAGCAAGAAAGGCGATTCACCGGTTGCCAAATGCTTCGTGAAATTGTAGCAATACTCCGCAAGACTAAGCCACTCCGCCCAATCACTTTGGTCCACGCTCACATAATTCCTCAAGTATTGATTCAGAACCGAGTTAACTCGTTCCGTTTGTCCATCTGTTTCCGGATGAAAGGCGGTTCTTAATTTTAACTTAGTCCTCAATTTTTGGAATAAATGTTTCCAAAAGGCACTTGTGAACTTAGAGTCTCTATCTGAAATGATACTCCGAGGTAATCCATGTGAACGCCACCAAGTATCCCGGAACAACCGAGAAGTCGTGAACGCTGTTGCAGTGTCCAAGGTCGGAGCAAACTTCGCTAGTTTGCTAAACCGATCAACTATCACAAAAATCGTGTTGTATCCATTCGAGTCAGGCAGAGAGGTAATGAAGTCCATGCTGATGCTTTCCCAAGGTCTGGTTGGAATCGGCAGAGGATGAAGCAACCCTTGTTTCTTCTCGTAAGAAACGCGGTTCGCTTGACAGGTTACACATGTTTTCACAAAGTGGGCAACATTGTCTTTCATGTGGGGCCAATAAACCTTTTTAGCTATCACTGCTAAAGTGGACTTTTCTCCTTTATGGCCTGATAAGGGCGCATCGTGAGATTCTTTTAACAACTTGGTCCTAAGTTTTCCTTGTCCCACATAAACCCGACTTTGCTTGAACATGAGTAAACCATGTCTTCAACTTCACTCCTCGCTTGAGTTGTTCCAAGTACTCCTTCGGTTGGTCATCGCCCATGTAGCCTTCACGTATTCGCCTCTCCAAGTCTGACTCCTTGGGATACATAGCGCGCAAAATCTGTGTTGACGATGGAAGATATTCCTCCATACGACTCAAGGCGTCAGGAACCACATTGTTCTTTCCCGCTTTGTGGATTAACTCCACGTTCATGAGCGCCATGCCACCGCAGTTGCTTTGGCGTCACCCGATCTTGTGTCTCAAAGTACTTGAGCAAAATATTATCAGTATACACTTGGGTTTTGTGAAGGCCCAAGTAATGCCGCCATTTCCTCAAGCAATGAACCACCGCAAACAGTTCCTTCTCGTGAGTCGGTCATCGACTCTCTGTCCCAGATAGCTTCTTGCTTTTGTACGCTACAGGTTTTCCATCCTGCACCAACACTCTGTCAATCGCATAGTCGCTCGCATCGGTATGCACTTCGAATGGTTTCTCGAACTCCGGCAGCTTCAAAACTGACGCCTTTGACAAAATAGTTTTGATCGTCTGAAACGCATCATCCACCTCCTTGGTCCAACTTACCTGTGCGTCTTTGCCCGTCCAGTCTGTCAGCGGCTTCGCGATCTTTGAAAACCCCTTCACATACTTACGGTAGAACTGCGCCAATCCTAAGAATCGCCGCATCCCCTTCACTGTAGTCGGAGGCTCCCAAGTCACAATCGCGTCCACCTTCTGCATATCCGAGCCGACTCCTAAAGCACTAATGACATGTCCCAAGAAGTTAATACGCTCCAAACCAAACTCACTCTTGTCAATGTTGGCAAACAGCTTATGCTCCCGCAGCTTCGTCAACACCAGCCTTAGCTGCTCCGCGTGCGACTCCAAGATTTTGGAATAGATCAAGATGTCGTCGATGTAAACGATGACAAACTCATCCATCTCCTCGCGAAAAATTGTGTTCATCAATGTAGTGAACGTCGAAGGGGCATTGCAGAGTCCAAATGACATCACCATCCGTATCTGGTTTGACAAGCGGTCTTCTCAACATCTGGATCAGCTATCCGGATCTGGTAATATCCTGACTTCAAGTCTATCTTGCTGAAGTACTTTGCGCCCGCTAGCCTATCAAAGAGGTCGTCTATCCTTGGCAAAGGATAATTATTCTTCACCGTCACCTTATTGAGTGCACGATAATCTACGCAGAGTCGTAACTTCCCATCCTTCTTCTTTGCAAAAAGAACTGGGGCTCCATAAGATGACTTGCTGGTTCGAATATATCCCCGCGCTAATAGCTCGCCGAGTTGTCGTTTCAATTCAAGGAGTTCCACCTGATTGAGTCGGTACGGGGCTTTGGAAGGTGGTTCCGACTCTGGCAAGACCTCGATCTTGTGATCCACCACCCGCCTTGGAGGTAACTTAGCAGGTAACTCATCCGTCAAGACATCCTCAAACTCCTTAATCACTTCACGAAGCACCTTCGGAAGTTTAGTCGCGTCTCTTGATGTTTCCTCTTGTCTGTCACCCGCCATCAAATCTGCAACCCGCATCAAACACATGACCCCGTCGTTGAAGTCCATCTGTTTGCCTTTGATCAAATTCATCGCAAAGTCGTCAATTTTCTGCGCCTTCCGGATCAACCTCACTCCCAGCTTCCGTCCTTTAACTCTGACATTCAACCTCAAAGGTCTCCGTCTAAGTTCCACGTCGAACCTATCTAAGAAAGTGTTCCCCAAAACCGCATGGATATCATCCATCTCGCACACCGTGAAGTTCTCTGTGAACTCCAACTTCTCACACGCAAATCGTACGTCCAAGGCCACTTCAGAAGTTTGGTACGTCTTGCCCTTGGCAAAGCGCACCTGAATAGGCTTGTCTGCCTTGGAGGTAGACAAGCCCAACTTCTTCACCAACTTTGGACTTATGAAGGAGTGAGTCGCTCCTGTGTCCACAAGAAAAGTAACATCACGATTAGCAACTTTGGCTTGTAGAAACATCAATCCCTGCGTCTTCTTCGTGGTTCTCAAGGTCACAGTCATCTGGCCCTCCAACAAGTCCTTTGCAACAAATGCATTCATGCTACAGTTACTAGCCTTAGGTTTCATGCACCCCTTAGCAATATGACCCGCCTCGCCACAGTTGTAGCAAGTAAACTTAGCGCCATTGCCCTTCGGAGGTATTTGCCCCTTAGGTTTTACTCCTGTTTGCTGTCGCTTTGCTGCCGATGCAGAAGTATCGTTCCGATCCTTCTCACCCCCATCCCACTGTCGCTTGAAGCCCTTGTTCTTCTTCTGGAACTTGTCCGTGCTGCGTGGTTCAAAGGGTTTCTGTTGCTGGACTTTGTCGTCCTCAATTCGCTCCGCTAGCTTCAAAAGTTCGGCACTTGTCGCAGGTAGCTCCGGCATCCGAAAGAGAGCCTTCTCCGAGCTTGACTTGAGTCCCCCGATAAATATACATATTTTGTTCTCCTCAGTCCACTTGGAGAACGAGTCCAGCTTGGCACTGAACTCGCGCACATAAGCGCTTAAGGTCCATGTCTGCTTCAGCCGAACTAACTCAACACCGTCCCGAATCCTTTGATACTCTGGAGTGAATCGTCTTGCGAGCAACTCCTTGAACTCTTTCCAACCAAACGCCGAGACGGTCAAAGCATGCTCATCCCTGTATGCGGTCCACCAGAGAAGCGCATGGTCCTTCAGGAACGTAACCGCCGCTCTCACCTTGTCTGACTCCTGAGCCTGATGCGCTTCAAAGTATAGGTCCAACTCAGTTAAGAAATCCTTAACCTTACGAGTCCCTCCTATACCTGTAAACGGGGTCGACAAATTCGTCTTACAAAGCTTTTTGGTAGACGAGGAACTTCCTCGGCCTGCCTCAAGCTCAGCGATACGTTTATCCCTGGAGGCCATACCTTCCTGCATGGTCTTCATCATCTTGATGAGTTCTGCATACAAGGCTCCTTGACTTCCCGCGCCTGCATCGTTGGACACCGTTGGCAAGACTCCATCTTGCTGCAGTGGTGCCGCAGCTGGTACAGGGCTCCCTTGACGTTGGGGCGAAGGTTGTCGATTGTCGTCCCCTGACTGTGCCTCGAGACTAGCTCGAGTCGATCTGCTCCCGTTAGCCGCTCCTCGTTTCTTGGTCTTCCTCTTGGAACTCTGTCCTTCTTCGGCCATCGCTCCAAGTATTCACCTAGAAACGCTGATCCGCTTCGTGTCTCACGTCCCTCCTCAAGCGTCGAGCCTTCAACCGCTACCTCAAGTTCTCGCTCACCGAAGCGTCGGCTCTAATATCACTTTTCGCGCACCTACCGCCTTGTTGCGCCAACGGAAGCTCTAACTCGGTAGGTCGTAAAACTTTACACCGCTAACCTGCAAACACGATCACAAATTAGCGTCCATGCACCACTTACCTTATCTCAGTTGGTCCGGACCGGAGCCGGACCATCTCCCTAATCATCAAGCTCAGCATTCCCTAAGTCCCGACCTAGACCCGTCTAGACCGGCCCCAAACATGAGCAAGTCACAAGATGACTTGGGGCGGACTTCCCATAAAGTCCAGGGTCCTAAACGGTGCCTCCAGCACACCTAGCGGCCCAACCGCCCGTGATGTCCGTCTGGGTCTAGGCTCCCGAACGGTGGTCTAACCCGCCAACTCGTTCTCTAGTCTTGCCCCAGCCCTTACATCGTTCCTAAGTCTAGACGTCCAAGTCTAGATCGGAACGGCCTTGGAACTGACCTAGCCATCACCTCATGCCCCCAGAGTCCGCCCGCCGAACCCTGGGGTCGGGTGACTCGTCCTGGCCCACCCAGGCATCGAGCCCCCCCTCATATATACTTCTGGGGATCGGTGGCCCCGTCCTCCTCTTTGGTCCCTGAAATTTATACCACAACTCGATTGTGGTTCGGCCATAACTTCCAGCTCGGAGGTCAGATCGAGGAGTGTTATATATCACTGGAAAGCTCTCGACGAGACCTTTCCAATGATACCTCACTCGCCTCGAGTTCTTACGTGGAGCTCCGTCCACGACCTAAAACGTCCTTGGAGCTCCAACACTTAGCCATTTTCCGAAAACCTGTGGTCCAGACCCAGACTTGAACCCTGTGGTTCGTCTGCGTCTCGGACCCACGTCTCGGTCCCACGTCTCGGACCCACGTTTGAGACTCATGTTTCAGCCCGTTCCCAGACTCGCCCCCTTAGGTCAGCGTTAGTCTAGGGCCCTCTTGGAGTAGGCCCTTATGTCCTAACTCAAGGTTCCAACCTTGGTTCAGAGAACCACTTAGGGTTCATCTGATCCCGACTTCCCGGTCAAGTCGTTAAGTCCTACTCGCAGCGTTCACAACCTAGCGCAAGTCCGCTAGGATTCTGCTGTTCGCGTCTGCGCCCGATCTTGGGAATGAGGGGCGCGACATAATACTAGATCCGGCAGACCGAATGACTGAACAACCGATCACAGGTTCGGAACATCTTCTTCTCCTACTTCCCGTTGTACTCACTGCAGTCTTCCAAGATCGAGTCTTCCAAGAAGCTCTTGGAAGCGGGGAAGTGGCTTCTTCCTGTTCCCCCTGATGTATCTTATCAGCTTCTGGTTGCGGTTCCTGTCTTCTAGCAAGATAGAGTCCCACAACACATTCAACTACAATCGAAGTTAGTTCGAAATGAAACTAACTACTGGCAAACAGATCTAGGAAGCTTAGAACAGAAGTTACTGCGACACTACATATAGTGAGCACCATTTTTGGCACCGCTGCCGAGGATTTCATCTTAGTAACTTCTGTTCTAAGCTTCCTAGATCTGTTTGCCAGTAGTTAGTTTCATTTCGAACTAACTTCGATTGTAGTTGAATGTGTTGTGGGACTCTATCTTGCTAGAAGACAGGAACCGCAACCAGAAGCTGATAAGTAGTGTGTATATGTAGTGTCGCAGGAACTTCTGAGCACCATTTGCCCATTTAGTATATAAGATATGGTTCCCACAGAGGATTTGCACAAGTAACGCTGCTCTAAGTTCTAAGATCTGTTCAAACACACAAACACACGAGTTTTGTCTAGAAATCCCGTCTTCTCACAAAACCCACGCGTCTTCCAGACACGCCGAAAGGTGCTCTGGACCTAAACAAACAACTACTAACTAAAATATCACACAACTATTCACAGAGAAGCTCGAGAAGACGCTCTTCCTACTTCCATGTCACTTCTTCCGGTCTTCTCAATACCGTCTTCCCGAAGCAATTCTTGGCTTCTGGGGGTTCAACTCGGCTTCTCACACCTCCAGAAGACTGCTCCTACTTCGAAGAAGTCGACTAGCACGACTGTTACACCTTACTCTCTCACTCACATTCCAACGGATTAGATTAATCACAGGGCGTATGTCCCCTGTAGCCTTCCCAGGCTTCTGTCTACGGACATGGTCTTCCTGCAGCACTACAACGACATTCACCTCCACAGAAGCTCAATAGAAGTCTCGGAAGCTCACTAGAAGAAGATAAAAAGATGGGGAAGATGAGAGAAGATGAGGAAGAAGAGGAAATCTAAACGAGAGAAAACAAGATGAAAAGGAGAAATTAAGATTCCAACAGGCTTCTAGTCCGGATCCTGACTAACAAGCCATCCCTGCTTGTAATAGTTTGGGAAGACAACAAACGTGCGTACAATTGCACCGTCTTCCACTTGAGGATGTCGTCTTTTGCTGTGGGAAGAAGGCTTCTTTCTTTTTCTCTTCGTTGCTCCGACTACTCTGTCTTCTGGGGTCCCTTACCCATAAGACCGTCCGTACGCAGATCCTAAGTGGTCTACTGGACGAGCCAAGCTGCAATCCATAACTGCTGACAGTCACCGCCACTCAAGAAGAACACTTCTCATGCACAATTGGGAGCGAATTCAAGAAAACCCACCACTCAGAAGACACGGATTAAGCTTCTGCACTTAAATCAGCAATCCATTCTCCGAGAAGAAGTCACATTGGCATTGGGAAGCTCACTTCCTCTACTTCATGCGCCTACTCCTCGTCACAACAGTCTAGCCAACAAGACTGCACGAGGATGCCGTTCTCTGTTCCTAAACTGTCCAGTACCTCTATCAACATCTTTGAACCACTGCTGGTACGAGCATGCAGACCCCTCCGATATAATCCTAGTCTATTCGTATGTCTCTAACATCGGGTGTAGTGTGTGTGTGACTAACGAATTGGTTTTCCTACTCTTCGATCCTACTTATGCATCTACCACAAGGAAACAGAAGGAACCACCACCATGGAGAGAAAAGCTGCCTCTCCACATGCAAACGGTTTCCCCTGCCTATTCTTGCACTTCCTACTCTGCCACATGACTGCCTACTAATTTTACAATGAAAACTGCCACTCTTAAGATAGCATGTTCGGTTCCTACTAAATCTGGAATTGTCAACTTTGGTTACTATCTACTCTGATTGCTCGGTGGCAATCTCTACCTGATCTGTCCCTATCGGAGCTCCTAACGTGGCTTCTGATAAGCTAGAGATCCCTGCGATTACCTCCGGTGTCACTGAGGTGGCTTCCTCCATAGTCGTCGCTGGTCCTACTGTCGCTGCTGCTGCTTCTTCCTCAGCTTCGGCTTCGACTTTACTCTACTTCTGCTTCTGCTTCGGAAGACGAAAGCGTCTTCTGGGAAGCGGAGTCGAGTGGTGCTTCCTCGCTCTTCTGAGACATTAGTTCGACACTGGGAGCCATGGTGACCTCATATGGGTCCGGGGAAGTCGCTTCCTCCACTCGGAATACTTGAGAAGACGGTTCTTCTTCCTATCTTCCAGAAGACATCCTGTCTTCCGGTGCGTCTTTCGGTGTCTTCTCGGCTTCCAACGCTGTCACTACCAAGTGGACAGCGAGGTCGAACTCCTCCTTCTCCAACCCAGATCCAGTCGATGGTGCTGGAGCTTGGGAAGATGCAGTTGTAGGTGGCGGAATCAAGGGAAGATCATAGAGTGTCTTCCCTCTATCTGTCGATCCAAATACCTGAACATGCTCGCCTTGCACTCTACCAACATCGTCTTGGACTCGTTGTCCCATTCTCTAGCCAAGATAAGCAACTTCCTACCCGCGGTGAAGTTGAACTTCTTTCGAAGCGCTTCCGCCGACTGTGCTAGCATCTCCTACGCACGAGCTTCCGCTGCTTCTCGCTGCATCTTCTCAGCTGCAACTCGCGCTTTTGCGGCTTCCCGCTGCGTCTTCCATGTTGTCTTCTCCTCTGCGAGAAACGGTGATCTTCCCCCGCACTCGGAGAACCTCTTGATCACGCTGCTGTAGACGCGCCTGCAACTCCTAGTTGCCCTTCTTCAGTTGGGTCAGCTCCTTGGCAGAAGCGGCTGCTTCCGCCTTGTACCTCGCTACGAGCTTCTCCGTGGTGCGTAGACTAGCTTCTAGCTTCTTCTGACCTTCTTCCTGACGTATCAAGGTGCACAGACCGAATCCAGACTGTAGCGGCTTCTCTTGAACCTTCACTCTCTTCTCCAGCAACTCCATAGCTGGCTGGATCTCTGCGTGGAAGAAGGCACTGAACTCTTCCAGCCTCCTTCCTGCGGAAGACAGGTTCATTTCCACAATCCGATCGGAGGTGGCGACCTTGTCTTCTAGAGGCAACGATACCTCTTCCACCACTATGGTCTTCATCTTCTACACACGGGAAGAAGCTACTCTTCTCATCTTCCGGGGTGAAGATCTCTCCCCATGGTAGAAGCGGTCCTCTTTACTACGCTTCCTCGCGTCGCAGTAGGAGTATCCATCCATCCTTCGTCTTCAGGAGTCTTCGGAAGACTTCTTGGTGTGGCAAAAGCGGTCTTCTGCTCCGGTCGGATATTCAGCGGCTCTTTCTCCGATTCAGACTCCGATCTCGAATGAATGAAGGAGGTGGTCTTCCTAGGTATACTTCTAGGGCCCATCTTCCTCAGAGGCGTGGCATCTTCGACCCGCTAGAGTCATCTTCCCTCACCAGAAGCGTCTTCTGATGAGAGCGGAGCCTCAGCTGCGGCATCAGAGTGGGAGGGGCAGTTGCGGCTGCTGCTCGATCGTCTTCTTTCGAGGTCTCCTCCTTCGTCTCAGATTGCGCTGTTGGTCCATACTTCACCAACTGTCCTTCCGTGAGATCCCTCATGGCTACGTTGTCGTGTCAGATATTACGTGAAGGATGTCCATGAAAACGCGAGGTTCCTGGCTGTGGAGATGTTGTGTGCTAGAGACAAGACAGAGAAAACAACCACGAAAACGAACGCTGCGATATATACACTCTAAATGTATGTACACTGCCGGTTCTTTCTCCTAAGAGCACAGAACTGAGAACCAGACCAGAGCAGTCTGTAACCTACTTCAAAAGCCCCTGAAACAACCCTTGAATCGTAACCCTGACCCAAAACCACCGAATCGTAGCTCAAAGCAAGAGAAACTTCTATTTGCTAACAAACAGAGCCACATCAGTATCACGCGATCCAAACCCAAGTCCAAACCACATCCATGTATAAGCTCTTAGCTAAAGCTAGCTACCACAAGCTGTATACAGCCAACCAGAACTCTAACGAACTCAAAAGAGCAAAACCCGTAGCGAAGAAACCGAAAAAAGCCTATCTGTGGACTTCCTCCTTTCGCTGAACGAACTTCAGATGTCGATAGGGTCTCCTCCGCTGACTCCGTTAACCCAAGAAACCTTCAGATCCGACTCCCAACAGCCGTGATATCGTCGATTTTTGGTCGCAGGTGATTGAATCTTCAAAATTTCCTCTCTGCGGCTAAAAACCGCGCACACCGCACAAACAGATCGTCTAAACTGATATCCGTCTTCCCTGACAGATAGATCTAGCTATCACGAACCCAACGAGACTCCAAACAAGTCGTTTGGAGTTCCCTTTGCAAAACCACGCAAGAAATTTGGTCGCAAGTTGCAAAAAACTGACGTAAATCAACTCCCTGCAGCTCAAACTTGCTCACCACACCCAACTCAACAATCCAATTCACGTACAGTCTTCTCCTATGCGTACATGAAGACTCCTTGATTGCGTAGGCACCAAGAACGAAGAGCTTGGTTCACCGATCGCGAAGAACAATCCAATCTCAGGTCGCAGACGATGAAAAATCTGACGCAAGCGCTTCCCTGCGAACCAATTTCACTCAGAACTCCCAAACCGCCCGATGAAACTTCGTATCGTCTTCAATTTCCTGAAGAACTCATTGTTCTGATCCCGATGGATCCAAGGACAGCAAGTTTGGACTTCGAAACGGCCCGAACGGTCCAACTCTCCTTCACAGATAATTGAAAATCCCAAATCTGCTTCTTGTGTCTCAATACAACCCTCGATCCGTCTCTTCCCAAACCGTCTTAACCTGTGCGTAGCTTGCACAGATCTGAACCCGATGACACCTTGCGCCCGTGTATTGGACCTCTCAATTCTCCAAAACGTCCACCGACAGGTCGTAAGAACAAGCAAGCCTTTTAAGCAGCCCTCTTACGTCAGTCTCTGTACGTACAGTTTTCTGTCATAATAATGAAGCAGCCCCCTTGCGTCTTTGATACAGCGCCAGAAGCCTCAAATACTCAATCAGCAAGTAAACTAGGGCCTAGCTTGATTTTACCTTCTTTCGAGTCGCATAACTTCTTCACTAGATGTCCAAACGAAGTAAACAAGATACCCATGGAAAGCTGACAACGAGCTCTACCCATCTATGTGATGAAAGTGAAGATTCGAAGTTGCCCCAAAAACCCGTAAGCTGGGGCCTAGCTTGTTTTCTCCATCTTTCGAGTCATGTAACTTCTCCACTAGGCGTCCGAACGAAGTAGACAAAGTGCCTATGGAAAGTTGACAAGGAGCTCTATCCACTGATGCGATAAAAGCGAAGATCCGAAGTTGTGCTAAAAATCCGTAAGCTGGGGCCTAGCTTGTTTTCTCCATCTTTCGAGTCCTGTAACTTCTCCACTAGGCGTCCAAACGAAGTAGATGAAGTGTCTATGGAAAGCTGACAAGGAGCTCTACCCATCTATTCGATGAAAATGGAGATCCGAAATGATGCTAAAAACCCGTAAGCTAGGGCCTAGCTTGTCTTTCTCATGAGTGTCTTTGGAGCGACAAGCATCGAAGTCTGAATTTCAGATAGGAGCCGGTCCATGACACGACATCCACCCCCTCTGAACCTGTGCATCCTCCGGTATGCACCAGAGATACCAACCAAGGAGTGGACCGGCTTATCGTCTTACTTCCCATCGTAGCCAACCTCACCTTCAAGGTCTTCTGCATAATCCTCATCCTCAAACTGAAACTCCGTCAAGATATCTGCTAGATCGACCTCCTCATCTCTCTTTTTGAAAATCTTGACACGTTTACCTGCCACTGGTACCTTCAAGCTCGTTCCATCCAACTCTTGCAGGGCGTAAGTTGCGTTGTCATGAACCTTCTTCACCACATACGGACCAAACCATCTTCTGGAAAACTTCCGGAGTGCACTATGCTGGTTGTCATATACTAACACCCGATCACCTTCCTTGATTTCCCTAGGTCTCAAACGATGTCGTTGATCAAATCTGACCTTGTTCTTCAATCGTGCTTCTCGCAACCTATCCAAAGCAGTTTGGATATCCTCTGGTCTCCTCTCTAACTGCCTAATTCGAATAGCAAGAAGCTCTTCCTTAGTCAAATTGTCCTCCCAAGGTAACACACTCTATGTCAGAACGTGTTCTTCAATCGGCATGATAGGTTTCTGACCTGTGATGAGTTCCACCGGCATGTAACCTGTCACCAAGCTGTGCGTCGTTCGATCTGTCCATAACGCAAATGGTAAGAGTCGAGGCCACTCGCGCACCCTTCCGTTGCAAGCCTTCACCAAAGCCTTCACAATGGGTGGATGACCTCTCGCAAATGATAAGAGTCGAGGCCACTCGCGCACCCTTCCGTTGCAGGCCTTCACCAAAGCCTTCACTCTTGCATTCCCTTCGGGGTTGTAAGCAGTTGTCAGTGACAACCTCACCCCACACCTTGCAAAGAATTCACGAGCCTCATGTGCATCTCCCCGATCTGCAGTGATCTTTCCCACACATCCATATCGGCAAACAACCTCTTCCAAGAGAAATTTACATACCCCTTCAGTTGTCTTTGTTCGAAGCGCCCTACCCTCGACTTGATTTGAAAGATCTTCTCTAGCAAGTACCAAGTATCTCATCTGCCAATCCCACCGGCATAATCACCAAGTCTACCACCCACTTGAAGTGGATTGCCAACGGATAAGTCGGATGTAATCCGTCACGATGTCGGATGTTCGAATACATCTGACATGTCAAACAAGACTCCACAAAAGATACAACATCCTTGTACATGTTTTTCCACCAATACCGCTCTTTCATCTTGGTAAAAGTGGTCTAAATCCCTCGATGTCCAGCCCAAAGACTCTCATGGAACGCCTTGAGCAACTTCTGTTGATCTTCCTTGTTGCAAATCACCCGTAGCGGTACCTCACCTTTCTGCTTCGGTCGCTTCCAAAGAAACCCATCCTACAACATGAAGTTGTAGGCCTTTCTTCGAACTCTCCGAAACCTCTCATCCGTCCAACCTGTCTGCTTAACCATCGTACTAAGGTACATCCCGATATCAAGCAAATCACCATCATACAACCCTTCAACAAACAACTCATCTTCCCTTCCTGTCTGTGCAATCGAATAGAACTTTGTACCCACGTCGTCAATGTCTTCTACCATCTCATCCTCCCCATCATATCGAGTCAGGGATAACATATCCGCCATCAGATTATCCTTTCCTGCAATATGTCTAAACTCCGGGTTCAACGACTTGATATATGCGATCCATCGTAACATCGCAATATCAGGAGTTAAACAATTCATGATCATCCCTAACAACGGCAAGCAATCAGTTTCAACCACCACTACTGCTCCAATCAAATACTCTTTCTCAGTTTTCATAGCTGAAACAATACCCCACAGTTCTCTCTTCACTTGCGGATAAACACGTTGTCGAGCACTTAACACCTTCGCTCTGAACCTAACTGCAAACTTGTCTCCATCCTCATCATCCTGTCCGACTGCCCATCCAATTGTAACTGGACTTGTATCCACAGTAAGAACCACCGGCCTAGCACCCTTGTAATCAATCCTTCCCAGAACTGGAGAAGATGATAGTAAAGACTTCAGCTTCCTTATCGCATCAGTATGCTCTTCCTCCCATCTGAACTTATGACCCTTATGCAACAATCCATACAACGGATCCGCCACATGCGCATAATGAGGAATCCAAATGTGGTAGAATACACAAGCACCCAAAAATCTTCTTACTTCTGTCAGCGAGTTGCAAACCTCCTTCATCCTTCCAATCGCATCCACCTTGTTCGGATCTGGCTTCCGACCAAACGATCCACACAAATGACCAACGATCAAAACCTCTCTAACCCCAAATGTAGACTTCGCACCTGACAGCGTAAGATGAACTTCCTCAAGTCGAGATAAGATCTTCTCACAGTCTGCAATGGTGACGTATCGTCGACATCCCCTCTGATCGGTGACGTATCGTCGACATCCCCTCTGATCTAATGCTTCATCCTTCTCATCTTCTACACATCCTTTGATGGGGATGTCATCCAAGAACGGCCTCCAATATCCTTGGTCCTCGGATTCTGGTCTGTGGAAGGCCATGCGTCACCAATCTTCAGTCTAGGAAGATGGTCTTCCTCGAGCTACTCCTGCTTTCGCAGGTACACGGTTGCGAGGCGATAATGCTGCCCAAACCTCTTCCAGAAGTCCCTGGTCGGCGAGGTTCCAATCCCACAGGAAGAAGTCGAGACCCAACTCCTTGAGGAAGGGTGTGGCCTCGGCCAACTCTGCTGCAGGTAGCACCAACCCTTGAGGATGCATCGACATACTCGAAGATCTGTTGCACTAAGTCACACGTACTTACTGTGAGCTGAGGGCTCAGTCCTTCCCGAGTGCCCACAGTTTAGCTTCTACTTCTCAGAAGACGAAACTAGTCTTCTAGAAGACAGCTACTCCGTCTTCCAGGATTCTAACAATGTTTTCTAAATAGCTCTCGTCTTCCGAGCTATGTCTAAACAATCCTAACTAAGCAAGGCCTCGCATGGATTCCTAAGAAGACAACCCACCTTGCATTACATCCTATTTCCTATCAGAAGATACAAGATTCTCGAAACGTAGAGTGCATAACAGGTTCAGAAGATGGTTGCGGGCTCCTGCGGTGACAACTGCCTCTGGGAAGAGTCTCATGACAGCTTCCAATTCAATGTCTTCTTCGGAAGACCTCCCGAAATCAGGCTTCCCTTCACTGGTCTCACCTGTCTTCTTCTTCCTACGCGCAATCTATCTTCACAACAGACTCAAGACATTTGCATTCTGTTCTTCTGACTTCTTACCTCTCATACACACTCAGAAGAAGCTTGCTGCATGATGGGAAGACATGATCCTCGACCATTCTCTCCAGATTCTGCCACGACAAGACTTCTCACGACTCTCTCCTAAGTTTGGGAAGAAGAAGGAATGGGCTGCTATGGGTCGGACAGAAGAGACCCGAAATGGACCCTCACGTCTTCTCGCGCATTTTGCCAGCCCTTCTAGTCTTCTAGTCTCTCTAGGAAGATGTGGATTTGAGAAGCTTGGAAGACCGGGAGGCACAGACCTAGTTCATGACTTCCAACTTCTCGAAATAACAAAACAACTCACCAAGCCACTCGGAATTCGTACCAAGCCTCTCTTAACACAAAACCAAAGCAAATCCACTCTTGATACGAATTGTGTACAGTCGACTTCCGAAGACAGTCAGGCTTCCGAAGCGTCTTCTGTTCAAGGTTTCGGGAGTAGAGAGATGGTAGGGTAGGGAAATTGATAGCTGGGATCGTCAATTTGAGGACGATGGGTAGGGAAGCTCGAATTGAACTTGGGAAGAAGCAAGAAGATGTCTGACAAAGGCATCCTTATTTTCCTTTGTGACATTGGATGCGGAAGCAATAGGAAAATAAGGATGGGGGATTGATCGATCAGGCTGCCTGCAAACAACCGGGGAAGCGCGGGGGATACCAAACAAAGACGAGAAGCAGTGGGGAAAGGAAAAGAACATGGGAAGAACCTCTACTGTCTTCTGTCGACTTCCTGAGCTGTCTTCGATCTTCCGCGTGCTTCTGGCTCTGGTTCCAGCTCCAATGCGACCCCACAAGGCTACTTCCGCGGTCAGCTTCTAGCTACGCCTCAATTCCATCTTCGATTCCACTCAGCCACCCTCCAATGTCAGCTTCCGGGAGCTCACAGAAAACGCCTTCAGTTCACTACGCTTCCCGCGCTCAGTAGTTCGACTTCACCTTCCTCCTAACTTCGAACCGATCTTGTCCTCACTCGATTTCACTCGCTGCTTTCCTCACTCAAATCAACTCGCTGCCTGAATCGATCTTCTCAGTCTCCAATCTCTCGATGCGGGAAGCAGGTAGGTTTCTGTGCTAATGCGCTTCCTGCGCTGTCTTCCCCGTAGTTTAGGGATTTCGACACTCCTGACCTACCTAACCTGTTCGTTGCTACCTGGTAGGTGCACCTACTCCTTATGTGGTTAAGCTTCCACGGTTGCCGTCTTCCGGAAGATGCGTGTCTTCTGCCGTCTTCCGTCTTCCGCCGTCTTCCGAAGACGTCATCGAGAAGACGCTTCTCGGAAGACGGTCGCTTTCCGAAGAAGTCAACTTATTATTACAAACAGCTCATAAGATCATCTTCCTGCTAAGGAAGCCGTAATCTTAAGTAACAACGCTTCTTCAGTTATAGAAACAAGTTATTAATCTCAAAAGTTCAAAAAATCGTGAATCCTGTAATTTGTGGGCACCACACTTCCAACAAGACGACGATTGTAGGATTTGAAGCAGAATTGACACTGGGAGAGCTGTTTCTATTCTCGTTGTTCAAGAAAACTCGTTTCCTGAACAACTAAACGAAAATGGTCATTGTGGATGTTGTGGTTGATAGTTTCATGCAAGATTGGAACCATTGGAAAGCAATCTTTGCCACACTTCCAACAAGACCAAGATTGCAAGATTTGAAGCAGAGATGACTTCGGAAATAAGTTTATTGATTTCATGAAATTGAAAATTCTGTTGGAATGGTCGAGGAGTGTAATCGATCATTGTGAAGCATGCGATTACTTGTTCGATGTGAACTTGGTGTCGTTGGAAAGCATTTGTCGAGACGTTTTTAACGAGACTAGTCTTGCCAAGTTTGGAGCAGAATTGAGATGATGGAGGAGATTAAACAACTCCTTCATAAGGTACTTGCTGCGATGGAAGAGTTATCTGTTGAAGTTGCATATCTGCATCGTGAGCTTATTTCACACAAGAATGAGCTTAGCGTCGTTATAGTAGATGCATTCATGCACTTATACGCTTCATGTTCACAAACCTGTACTATTATAGACCTAACGCATCGAGAAAGACTCACAACCTCAATCCATTTTCGCGAAGTTTGCTGATCAAAGACAACGAGATACAGCGATGGCTAACAAAACTATCTTGAAGGGGAGGCAAATCTGGTTAGATCCAGATCTTACACCGCTACAAGCTGAAGCCAAGCGTAAAGAGCTCACTACGATAAAAGAAGCTCAATAAGAAGGGTTTGTTACTTTTTTGAGAGATGGACGTGTTGTGATTACACAAAGGGAACGAAATGCCTCCAAATAGCAATTCTTGATCTCAGAGTTATGATGTGGAAGATTCATGTGCTTACCGAGTCAAAGTACACAAGTGGTTTACTGGTTTGGGATGAAGCTGATATCATCAACATGGTGGAGACATGGGAGTCCGAAAGAAACAATCAGATCTCATTTGTATCAGCTTGGTGATGTGGTGCTTCATTCATTATGTCTCAAGAGTGAGATCCCTTGGAGAGACGAGATTACCTTGTCAAGCTCTAAGAGCTACATTCTCATTTGGTTGGTATGCTGATGTGGTGGCTTGGTGTGGAAAATGGAACATTTTTTAGCGTGATTTTGACCTTCTACCTATTGCTCTTCGGGAGTTGATTCAGAAAAAGTTTTTACATGCTATATGGTCTCAACCCAAGACCAAGATGGCTTACTATCAGCAGCATGTCAATCCCATGTTGGTGTATTGTGAACAAGAGTACCTCCGAGCACCTATTTCAATCTCTCTTCAACATATCATCGCTCAGCACCGCACTAGCTCTCAGAGACTTGGCATTGAGGAAGGACGTTGGTTAAACATTGTTAGGAGTGAACGGCTTTGTAGACTTTGTGATTTAGATCAGATAGAGGATGAGGATCATGTATTCATTGTATGTCCCTTGTATGATGAGATTAGATGTAGACATAAGATAGTTGCTAGTGATTTCTATACATTTTTACAGATGTCAGCTCTCCCACTAGGGCTTTATATTAGAGATATAGTTTCTTGTCGTACCAATGCTCTTTTGCATTGATACGATCTCCTGGGGTTTCCTAGGCTCACATGTTGACTTTGTATTGTTTTTTTCTGTCTTTTGACTCTTTGGGTCTTCCGGGCTTGATATCATTCATTCGTTCATTCATAATCGACATATAGAGCTATTCTACGGCATAGCTAAAGCTCTATTTAGGGTTCACGAAGTTTGAGAGTTTGGAATCGTCGCGGAGTTGAATCCAACATTGTGAAGCTTATGGTTGCTTGTTTGAGGTGAACTTGATGTCGTTGGAAAGCTCTTGTCGAGTTGCTTCCAACAAGACCAATCTTCAAAAAGTTGAAGTAGAATTAACACAAAGAGGACTGTTTCTATTTTTGCTGATCAGGAAAACTAGTTTTCTGAAAAGCCGAACGAAGACGTTCATTGAAGACGCTGTGGTTGATAGTTTCGTCCAAGCTTGGTACCTTTGGAAAGCACTGGAAAGCGTGTTTCTATTCTCGCTGATCAAGAAAACTCATTTTCTAAACAGCCAGACGAAAAATGTCATTGCGGACGTTGGGATTGATAGTTTTGTGCATGTTTGGTACCACTGGAGAGCTCTTGTTGAGACGCTTCCAACAAGACAAGGATTGCAGGATTTGAAGCAGAATTGACAGTGGGAGTGTTGTTGCTATCCTCGCTGTTCAAGAAAACCCGATTCCTGAACAGCTGTACGAAAATGGTCATTGCGGACAATATGGTTGATAGTTTCGTGCAAGCTTGGTCCCGTGGGAAAGCACTCATTGAGAAGCTTGTAACAAGAGTAGGATTGCAAGATTTGAAGCAGAATTGACATTGGGAGGAGTGTTCCTATTCTCGTTGATAAAGAAAACTCGTTTTATGAACAGCCAGACAAAAATGGTCATTGTGAACGTTGGGATTGATAGTTTTGTGCATGTTTGGTACCACTGGAGAGCTCTTGTTGAGACGCTTCCAACAAGACAAGGATTGCAGGATTTGAAGCAGAATTGACATTGGGAGGGCTGTTTCTATTCTCGATGTTCAAGAAAATTTGTTTCCTAAACAGCTACACGAGAACGGTCATTGCAGGCGCTGTCTTGTTACACGTGGGCTTGTACAGTGAAAACTAGTAATAGAAGGGTTTTTTATCCATTTTGTACATAGTTGTAAAAGAAGCAGCCATGTAGCTTATCAAGCTGTGCATGAGCTAAGCTGAGGTGATGCTTGACAAGCTGCCCCTTAGCTTGGATTGAAATATCACCCTGAAGGGGGCAAAAAGTTCCAGAATGTAAAGCTCGCAGAGAAGAGCGACTTCATACTTTCGGTTTCGAGAAAAAGCATTCTAGGTAATAGTTAGTACAAGTCTTAAGCTGTGAAAAGTGCGAAAGAGAAGTTTTGACTCTTCATTCACTAAAAACAGAATTGTACATAGAATTTGGTGTAAGAAAAACTAGTAAAGGATGTACAGAAAATTTCCTTTAAGGAATATGTACAAACTTTGTTTATCTTTTGAACAGAAACACAAGTCATCCCAATGATAGGACGTCCGCCTAGGAGGAAAGTGGTCTCAAGATCAATTCCCCCTTGGCATGTGTTTCCTATTCCGGCATGTTGGCCTCTTGGAAGGGAGTCTATGTTAGATATGCAACCATGTCCTGCATATCTAGAGGCGGGAGACTAGTATCTCTCTTAATCGTGGGCTTCTTGACCTCCGCATGCCACCTTGAATATACCATGAGAGATACTTGATGCGCATATGAGGGGGCTGTAAGCCTTGTGGGACGCCCTCATAAGTGTAGGGACTTCGGTCTACATTGGATGGCTTGTGGTATATTCAAGATGACATCAAGAGTACGGGAAACTTTTATTAATCAAGGGGTTAGCTTAGCTAGGGGCTGCTTTGATAAGTAGTTGTGCCTATAAGGACAGTAGGGGGCCAGCTTAGCTAGGGGTTTATCTTTTATATAAATCAACTTGCGGCAGTTTTCGACGGAGACTTTTACAGAGAACTGATAAGAGAGAGAAGAGACGTGCGCATGAGAGAGAGGGGAGATTTTTGAGAATTGAAGACTTTGATAGTGGAGTCAATACGGAAATAAGATTATTGAGTCTTGAAAGATCTATGTGTGTGTATCTGAGTGTTTGATTTGTATTTAATGGACGCAAGAACCAGAATTTTGAGTTCTCATCGTCTACAACAATCTGTTTTCTTTTTGATCATTCTCCTGATCAATAACAGTCAAGAGGTCTGCCTTCTCCAAAAAAGACTCTCGTCATGACATCTGGTGCTTCCACTGAGAGCTATTGGGATGATTGATTTGGACAATTGATTAGATTGAGTGAGAAAATGAATCACAGTGCTGCCGTACAGGGTGTGGCTGCTGCTCAAGGTGCTCATGTTCAAGGGACTCTTAGTCAAGATGGGATTGGCTCTCAAGGAGGACCTACGGTAGTCCCAACAGCAACAACACAGCCTGCTATAGACACATCTCTGATTCTTCAAGCGTTGGCTGCTCTGATTCAGCAACAACCTGCAACTGGAGGAGCTGAGCAGAAATCCACAAAAGTGTTACAAGCAATTGTTGATCGATGTGGGTGATTTGATGGAAGAGACGTTACTAGGTACATGTGAGAGTATGTGGGTAAGATGGAGCTGGTCAAGGCTCCTGAAATTGAGATAATTTTGAGCTTTGAGTTGACTATTGTCCCTGAACTGAGAGAGAAGGTGAGAATTCTACAAAGAAGACATCTAGGTGGATGGACTCTGTTTGAACGTGCATTGAGAGAAGAGTTTTTAGAAGAGGATTCTGAAAGAATCACCAGAAGGACCTTCATGGATTGGATAGCCGTAAGCCTGGACGTACTATGAGATTGAATGAGGTGATTCGTGAGTTTGAGAAGAGGTACTCTCAGCTTTCTGGTCTAGAGAGGTTGAGGTTGGATGTTAGGAAGACGGAGTTGTTCTTAGAGGCTCTGGATGAATTTACAGCAGACAGACTTTGTTTCATGTTAGCTGATCGTGGAGCTGAAGGAGGAGTTACGTCCGATTGGAGAAGAGTGGAGGAAGCCGTATCTACTCTTGCTAGACAACGCCGTGGTAGGATGGAAGTGCAACTAGAGACCTTGCCAGAACAAAGAGTAGCTCCTCATGTTCTAATAGTTCCTCCTATAATATCTCAGGCACCTATAGTGATTCCTCAAGCACCTATAGTGGTTCCCCAAGTGATTCCTCAAGCGCATGCAGTGCCTATCCCAACACAGAGAGGACCTAGACAGCAGCAGCGACCTGTTGGGAACCAGAATCAAAATAACTTGATTGAAGAGCTCATTCAACAGTTGAGAGATTTGAGAGTTTAGATGACAGATCTGAGAAGAGACCCACAACCAGTCGTGCCAGGTGCTCGACTTGTAAGAGGAACCTTTACCATGAGATGTATTTGGTGCGACAACCCAGATCATCTCAAGACTTAGCGGTTGTCTTGCGAGAGGACGTAGTCAATTATCAGAAGAACAGATTGTATCTAACCGCCACTAGGTAACCTCTGAACACATAGTTTGGAAGAGGAGGAATGATGAGTTAGCTTCCAGCACTTATTGGTGTGAACACTACAGCGATGACTGCGAGTTCTGTAGAAGTTTATGTATATACTGGGAGAGTTGAGGTGCGCTCTAATCCAACTATGGTTGAGCAAGCTTATGAGGTCTCAGTTGAAATGATGAAGAGAGGTGCAGAAAGCATTAGGAGGGCTACTGGATGGAGGGACCCAGTAGATGCAACTTCTATTCGAGTGTTTTTAGAAGCGAGTAGTGACCAAGATGTCATGGTGGAAGACAAAAGACGACGGGATGCTTCTGATTTAGATGCAGGAGCACCTGATGACAGTGATCGTCCAAGGATTACAAAGAGGAGAGCATCGGAACTATCATCATCTATACCAACTGGTAGGTTTCTTGCTGTAGAGGATGTATCCTCTACCTCTACAGCTCCACCACCTACAATAGATCCTATGGAAGATGTGCAAGATTTGCCACAAGAGACTACTGCTACTGATAAAGTACGAGGGAAGAGATTTACAACACAAGAGAAGAGGAAGGCTCAGGCTTACAAGTTGGCAGCAGACATCGAAACAGCAACAGACTTGCATGCTGTTCTGGAGCAACGCATTTTGGATGCTAGAGTTGAGTTTACTCTTCGTGAGGTACTTGGAAGAGAGTTTCATGAGTTGATAATTGACATCATGAAGAGAAAGAGGCAGGTGTTGGCTGAACAAGTAAGTAGTTAGATGGTTGGAGCAATAGATGCTATTGGTATTGATGGGTTCAAGGATGATAAGTATGAAGCATGGGTTGCTGGTCCTGCTGTTACTGAGAAGATGAAGAGTTTGAGGAGGATAAGTCAAGCACAAACAGCGATTTCAAACAGAAGCACTGGGCACGAGCGGCAACAAAGACGCAGGTTCGACTTGGAGGATTTTCTGAACCCGTACCTGCACTTGTGGACCACGGGTCAGAAATCAACATCATTTCTAAGGAGGTGTATGAGAAGGGGCAATGACCAATTGAAAGGAATCATGGTTGGGTACTTCGTGCTGCAAATAATCAAAAGGGTGAGTTATACGGAGCCTGTCCCAATATGCGTGTAACGATTGTAGATGTAGAGGTTGATCAACATTTCTTTGTACAGTCGTCTGCCTCTTATCCTGTCATATTGGGCCAGCCTTACATCACCGCTGTTCGAACGGAGACAAAGGTGATGAACAATGTATCTCATTATGCCAGAGTTCGGAGTCCTGATGACAAGTACTCAGTACAATTTTTGATTGTTCATTCAAGACATGAGCGGAATCGACAAACCCTTAGGGATTCTCAGACAAAGAGATGCAAGGGTTTTCGCAGTCCACTCCTGCAGAGCGGGAAGACATGGGTGTAGAACCTACTATTGAGATCACGTTAGAGTTAGTACACAAGGTAGAAAGGTCGAAAGCGAGACATGTATAGAGGCTCGGAGACATGTGTAGTGTACAGAGTTGACAGTCTGGATTGCTGATGTTTGAGGACGATGGGTGGAGTCAGTTTACAAGAGTTGAAGACATGGAGGAAAATACAAAAAGATGGATGGTGAAACTTGTATCAGAGCTGTGGCGTGCATGGGTTCTACCTGAAGATGATGTGATTTTTGACTTGTTTGAAGAGTTTGTGTCTGTACAGTCAGTTGCTAGTTGGTTGGACAGTGTAAGCAGATTGATGGAAGAGAGAGATGATATGATGGTGATCCCTATCCACTCCCGACAAATATATGAGGAGATTGCTGCATATTTGTGATTTTTCTCTCATCCAATGCAAAACAATGAGAGAATAGAATCAGTCTGTTGGTGTGCACTCCCTCAGGAAGCAGACATCCACGAGAAGTACAAATCTATACCAAAAAAGGTGAAGTCGGTAGCAACTCAACTACCTGCTAACTCCTAGCAGCATGTATAATTAGTGGGAACTGAGTCTATATTGCGTGATCATAGACAAGTAAGGCATCACCGAGGAGACGGTGAAGGAGCTCTCGATAGGAGGGATGATTTTCTGACAGAGGTTGAGAATACAAATTTTGAGCAGATGATAGTAGATCTTGGTTAAACCTTTTCCTTTTCATCAGGAGAGATAAGTTGTGTGGATCCAAAGGTGATAGCGCCTATGATTATATTCACAATCCTTCATGTGCTTTGGGATCTGAAATCGATTCCAGTTCCTCGTGCCTTGTTGCCTAAATTTATTGAGTTGCTGAAAGAGAAAGTATGGATGGGGATACTTGAGTTGTCAGTTAAAAAGTTCAAGAACTGGCGGAGCATCCTTAGCTATTCCGCCAGTAAGCTAATCGTGACTCTTTGCTTCTGCATTCCTGCTATCGTTTTTTTGTGTCTGAGCACATCTGCTACTGTGGATATCCTTGCGCTTATAAGTCTCCGCTATCTTATCGCACCAATCTTGATATGGATCCCCATCGCTCTTACGAAATTGAGTACAAGATTGTCCAGAATCTGTCACCTAGTAGCTTGGGGTCGTGTCTTGATCATATCAACCACTTACTTATAAACTACAGGCATATATTGTTATTCTTTTCTTTGTAATAACAATATATTGTAATACACATATATTATATTGTTATTACATGAATGAAATAACAATATATTTTGAATCATATATATATTTTTAAACGCACACAAAATACTATCATTTGGAGTCCAAGATTGTACTTGATCCGTAATGTATATGTTGCAAGTATGTATGTCTATGTTTCAAATAATGATATATGTTGAGTCATGTATGTTTTTTGGAAAGAACCGTCCTGGTATGATGTACACCTGAATTTCTAGACGATCTATAATAACATCTTGGACGCTAGCACTTCTCTCGGACCTTGACTCGTTCATCACTTCTTTTGCAACTGGAGTTAAACCAACCCCTTTGCTTCTTTTTCCTCTCTTGGATATTTGTTTTTGAATTGTCAGAAAACACGAGCAGTTAGTAATGTAGTCTATTTCTTTTCATGAGTTTAACAGATGATAAAACTTGGACCTTCATGATCATCAACACCTAGTAGAAAAAATAAAATACAATACCAAACAAAATATAAAAACCCCATAAAAGTTGGTGCATCCACCCCCAGGTTTCCTTAAGCAAATCGAAATGGGTGTACAATCCTCTCCTTCCCACTGTAGTGCTGCTTCTTCTGCAAGCGGCTGTAAGAGGCTTCAGTCGTAGCATCCAGAGGTCGCACAGATTTCACTGTTCGTGTTGTTGTAGCATAAATGACGTTGGCCTTCGTTCCCAGCCGCTTTCAATATAGATCATGTCATTACTTAGAGACGTATCAGCCCTATGTCCGAACTTCTATAAGAAGAGGTCCTTCGTCCATATCAATGTTATCCATAGATATTTTTTGTTCTTCTCGTTCGCTGTTATCTTTGGATGTGTCTTCTGTTTCAGCTTCTGATCTATGTGTTTTCTTTTCTTCTTCTGATTCGCTTTGTGAGTTGTGATTGTTATTTTCTTCTTGAACAACACTTTCTACAAGATTCAACTCAAGACTGGTAACTGAGACTAGTTTGCGTCCGACTCTCAAGAATCCTCCATCAGTGAAAATAACAGGCTCTGCTTCAAGAGGAGTAACTTCGTGATCGTGAACGTAAGCTTTTCTCTCCAAACATTCAAGAAAAGAAGTAATTAGAGACATGAGCAAGTAACTATGAAACTGTACACAAATATTTAACAGTATTGCAACACACCTTTATAGTTACCTCTGTTGGCTCGTAACCTTTGTCAATCCAATACTGCACTGTGTAACTTCAGCCTAGTGATGTTTGCCGTGTAAGATGCACACCACTTAGAATAATATGCTGTTGCTTTTTCCTTTATCGTATCTGCGTCCTTTACTCCTCTCTGATGCATATTCTCAACCTACATGTAATAAATTATTAGAGAAAGTTCAGTATAACTCATGTACACATCATTTCATTCACACAGCAGATAAAGTAATTTCACTTTTCGTAGTATCATTTCCATTTGATACTTTCTTCTCCTCCACCATTTTGTTGGAAAATGACCTGAAGATCGATCTATGGCATTCACGGACCGAGTTGGTGGTCTTTGATTTCCTGTTTTAAATCTAGGTCTTCCACGTCTAGCTGTTGTCGGTATCAATTCATGAAATTTTCAAAAATGTTTTTGAAACATTCACGGTTTTGCCACGAGGTACAATGTTCAGTATCCTGGATAAGGCACCTGAAATGTAACCTTCTTGAGTTATCATCATATGATCCCAGTGTTGATCTTGTACTGCATCAAAAAGATTTGATACACTGCAAAAATCCATAAGTGAGAAGGGACAGAAGCAAGAGCAGTCCAGAGAGAACGAGAAGAGATACTAGAGAGCTACGAAACGGACGCTAGAGCTTCTGGAATTGGATCTCTGATTAGAGTTAATATCAATGGGATCATCATCCTACGTCTTTTGATTAGCTTTGTACATAGATGCAAAATAATCCTACATGCAGCAGAGATAGACATGCAACTCTCTGACACTTGAAACTGAAAACAAAGATAGTTCTGAGTAGCCTCCTACGGCTGGCGCTGCTGGTTGAGTTTTGGAACTGCTCTTCACTACCGTACTAGCTTCACATAAGAATGGAACATTATCTAGATTGGATTCAAACCATGAATGAATAAGATTACGAAGAGCTGAAAAAGAACAGAGCAGTTTATTCTATTGAGCACACGCAGATGAAAAAAAGTGCATGTTATGAATATACCTTCGGTCAATTACAGCTACCACCGTTCCAGGGAATAGCGATTCTAATTCTAAGTTTACACGCTGATTCGTAACCTATCACGAATCCTCCTCCTCGCTGTTTGTTCGGTTGTGCTTTCACGAAGAAAACCCCAATGAAACATATCGTTACTCGTCGCTTTCCCGCAAAAATATGGTAAACATGTTTCACCTCGCGGCATTCTGGAATGGAGATAGTATACATACTTTAAATAAAGCATATAGCTTAGACATACAGTCACATACTATATGTCTTATCATGATATTATCACAATGGACCCATGATATACTCCAGGTACATTCTGTACTGTTTCTTAATTGAACATCTTACACGCGCGAGAACAATTAAGATGAGTAGAGTTAAGGGTTTAGGGCGCAGTTCTTGTCTCCTATGTGAGAGAGGGTATGCCGCTATGGGGTTTAGGAGATAGTGTTCACAGCGAGACTCTAAGTTAATTCACGGGCTGCGCAGGGAGCAGGCAACAGCATTAATTGCTAATCGCAATCAGTAGTTACGGAGGACGAATAGACCTGAGAGGCCTAGTGCTCTAGTAGTGGTCGCTCCACGCCATTCTAGGCAGATGTCGTTGGGTCGAATCTTTCTAGCAGTCTGTGTAGGACACCCGGCAGAGCAAACTGCGAATACACGCCCTAAATAACAAACAACTCACACCCAAAATAATCTCCGGATATATCTCCAGAGCATCACTGTCATCAGTCATCGTTGGATGATTGGAGTCCTCATTACGCAACCCAGGGACATTAAATTCGTCCGGTAATTCGTGCTTGATGTACGACGGGACAGTAAGTACTCCTACTCACAGTAGATGGGATATGAAGGAACATGAACCGCTCGATGATCTTGTATACTTTCGAGTTCGGTCTGAGGCTTTCGACATACAGTATTCCTCCAGTTATTAACTTGGTCAGGCCCATGCGCCATTGTTCTTACTTGGTCGGGCCCCTCATTTTCTTTCTTTCTTGGTCAGCCCATGACAAATAGTAGGCAGTCATCTTGCCAGCGTGACAGGATTCTTGAGTTGGATGGTTTGTGTGGTTGACATGGCAATAGAGGTGGTCGACAGTTTTCCCCAACATGTCGAGACACATCGAATATCTACATTGTTGAATATCCACGTCATCGCATCATCGAACGTCCATGTCATCCTCAAGTACTTCATTTAATCACCCACGGCTGACATGGCAGTCGTAAACTGTCTATTACCAGTCATGGACCTGACCAAGAGAGACGAGAAAGGAAAGAGCCCGACCAAGTAAGAAATATGGCGCATGGCCTGACCAAGTTAATAACTGAGTATTCCTCACAAGATTTGAGTCCACTGTTCAGTGAGTTCAATGAGTCAGTAGTCAATACGTAGAACCACACAGACGTCAAAACTGATTATCCACACGCGAGATGGACTCGTTCGTGTGGTCTCAAGACGAACCGACAAGTTCCCGATCGGACGAAGATCAAGAGGTACTGATCGGTGGATTCGGTGCTTCCTCTTGGAATGGGAGGAATACTGACGAAACCGGTGAGGGCAATAGCAGTCAATTGTAATGTCTCCCACGAGGACGACAGTTTACTTCCTCGCTACTGCTGTTCATAGTGTGCTCTATGAACACTCAACTAACAGCAACATCCAGCAGATCTCATACACATGGAAGATCTTCCTACATTCTAGACCAGCAGGACTTGTAGGCTCCCAATCAGAGACGATCACGCGTCCTAGCCCCAAGATTCTCACGTATAAAAGTGTGATCTACCCAACAACATCAATTTACTTGATTTTATTCTAGCTTCCTAAGGTTCACTGTTCAGCGTATAGGTGGCCAAGAGTTTTAGGGTACACAACTGAAATCAAGCAGTGATGCTTGCACGCTTAAATACAGTCACACGCCAGTTCTACTGGTACAGTGAGTATGAGTCCTTTGGACTCACGATCTACTACTGGCCAGAATCCAGATACGGTAAAACTTCCATCTTTGCGCAGCAACTACCGTAGTGACTTTCCATTTCGCGCAGCCTCTTGCTCGAATATTAAATTTGGACACACGGTACAATCGCGCAATCACAGAATGAGTAACAGAATCAAGTAAATCGCGTCTTCGTCCTCAGACTGAGAAATACTGTTAACATACCGCTTGTTGGACACAAATGTACATAATGAGGTGGAAATATGGGAAAACTGTCGTGTTCAAAATGCAAAATATATAAATATATTTTAAACTTCACTAAAGATGTTCAAGCAGTCCAGTTAGAAGACATTCACTAGATATCTGGCAAGTGCATTAGTTCTAACTTGAGGTTTCGGTAACCTGACTACTAAAACATATCTGGCACCAGATAGGTTTTAGTACCAGATGAATTGTCTTCGACTGAAAACTTACGACTTCCAAAGTTTTTCGTATCTTCGCGTTTCTTCTCAAGTTTTTCGGGCTGCGCGAAATCAAGTTAAGCGGGAAATGGTAAGTCACTACGGTATGCGAAATGACCGAATCCATTCAGATCAACCATGCTAGGACTATCGTTGCAGTGATTTCTTGCTGAGGTCCGTATCTCCTTCCACCAGCTCATCACTCTCTCTATCTTTCCCGTAATATAATTGACGCATCTTTGCTCCATTCGAATCCATGCAGTCATGGAAACGAGCTTCCGTCTAGTAGACTCCCTTCAGACACAATGGGCCGCGCAGATTGATTATTCAGTATTCGCAAGACTGCCAGACCGACAATGTGCCGCCCACAGCTATGGCACGTTTCTCTGTAATTCCATCCGGGTTTGGACTATGGTAGTACGGATAAGAATATTATATGAGCATTAGACAGGTTGCGACGCAATTAAGAAGTTGTAGATCTTAAATAACAAAATAATTCTTGCACTCCGAGTGCCCGACAGGATATTGACGCCGAGTACCAGCCACCGGTAGTATTTGTTCTTTATTCAGGTGAAGAAACATACTTTCAACAGGAGAATATAAAGTGCAGCGCTTGAAGCGATTTCTCTCTCTATCTTCGTAGCTGCACCTTACGTAATACATTTGCTCATTACGATTGAGCTCACTCCACATTACAGACACTTCCTAACGCCCGAGGAGGTATCGGAATTCCATTTAGAACCAGTTTTTGCTTTCTACTAAATGTCACAATAGTTCTATCTCATAATCCGAACAAAATCGTTACATACAGTGGACTCCAGTTGAACTCCGGGAGCTCCATCGCTATAGCCGTTGATAACATTGAGTGCGCAGCTCCGTCTTGACCCCATCGTCCATCTCGTCTGAATTGGACTTGCATTATCCTCGTGGTGTCTTTCGATTCTCTTGCGACTGCATGGCAGCAAACTCAAGAGCCTTCGAGATCAACAAGCTGTCCGCTCTTTTCTCTTGTCGCTGATTTGATTTAAACGGGAGGTCAATATTTCGATGGAGAATTGCACTCGAGATTTCTTCAAAATACTACCACCCGTCTGCGGCCGTCTGCCCGTGGCGCCGGAGACAGGTAGTGTCGTGTACTTACATGTCGTTTAGAGCTCATCCTAGCGCGTGCGCAAGTACTGCTGTGTTTTCCAGCTGCAACTGAATCCACATAAAAAGTTCATACCCACTTGCTCGGTCGCCCTTACTGTGACTCACGACGGATTTCCTAACCGATTGCTCCCTGGACTGGGTCCCCTGGGCGGTGGTCGCGTGTTTCTGGGGAGCATCTGAAATGATGGTGCCTTCCGGAATCCTCTCTGGATCTCATCTCCCGTCGTTTCGTGCTTCGAATGTCTCGGCAACTCCGAATCTACTTCCTGGTCTTTCATACTGTCCGTATTCAACCCTGAAGAAGTTGACGTTTGGGGTTGCCCCTGGTTTTCGATAGGAGGAGTGAATAGAGGCTGCACACGAACGCTGTGTGGTATAGAGGAGTTTAACAATCTCCCTTGATTTTGGTACCAAGTCGAGGCGATATGGAAGCCGGATGCTCCTGGAATCGGCCTGCTGCACGATACGGATGGAGGTTTAAACAGAAACACTAAAATCACCACAGCCCACAGTCGTGTCCAGTAACAATCAGACATGGCTTTGAGTGCCATCTACCAAATCCGAGGGTCAAGTGAAGAAGTTTTCGGATGTTTCTCTACAGATCCACATATGAGGAGCTCGAAGATGGTTTACGAAGTGCTCTCAGATTCCAACTTAGTACTCGAATTCTGCTCGAAGTTAGTACGATTGAGGCTGGATACTTCTACTGAATGGAGGGGGGATTCAGGGAAGAGAGGGGGAGGCACCAAGTAGTACTGAAAGAAGAGTCTGACGTTCTAAGACATCAAATATATACTGCAATCTATGACAAATCTCTTAGAGATCGGCAGAGCTTGTTCTCGGCATGGGTTGACGACTTGGCAAGGAGTTCTTAGTGAGTTGGCCGACGGCTGTCAGATGTACAGTATGAAACTAGCTCGAGTCACAGGAGAATGTGCTCGGGAGTGGAGATGTTTCTAGTAGAATGAAGTGTAAATTCGCCGATGAAGGAGGAAGGATGGATATTCAAGTTTCGGAGTAAGGGGAGGGGTGTAACAGAGAGATATCTCAAGTACCACTGGTACTGCTCAACGCCAATTCGATCCGCGTGCACGCTGGCTGCCAAAGCCTTCTCACGCTTCTTCTCTTGGAACAGCAGCACGCTAATGGCAGGCCAGGCGGCCCCTTCCAAGGCACATAACGGGCCTATTACAGCCCCAACAGTTGTTCTGCCGTCTCCCCTTTTGCTTCACCCCGAGTCTCCGATACGTCCAGCTTGCTTTCCTGTCTTAGCTGTTGAAAGTTGAGCTAGCGAGGCGTATTTAAGTGTTACCGAGACAATCCGTGTGAGAAAAGTTTTCACTCTGGGGATGTACACTGCTTGTGAGTTGAAGTCGTCGCGGATGAAGCCAAGAGGTTTCCAGACCAACCAAGAATAGCGAGTGTCAGCCTAATACTACAACCTGTAGATGATGACGCTCGTCTCCCCCTCGCGCCTCTCACTTGACGACGGCCACGGTCTGCTCAGCTGCTAGTTGATGCCCCCCGATCAGCCAACAATGACACCCAGCCCAGTCCACTCAGCTCCAATCGAACTCGTCAAGCTGCTTGATGGTCTTGACATGGGGAGAGCACCAAGTGCCACCAACCACTTCTCTGTTCCCAGCTCGCTACTCCTTCCTTATTTCACGGTGCTTTCCACTGGAATACGTTACCGAAATGTCAAAACCCAACTGACCTACCTGACAAATATTACCCAGTCCTCTCGCAGTTCCTTGGGCAGATGATTGTTCGCGGCCAAACGCTTCTGCCCTTCTGCTGCTGCTCGATGTTATGCATTCGTTGATTACCACTTCGTTTGACTTTGGGATGGCTCGTTTCTTCCCTACTTTTCACCCTAGAGTCTACACTAGATAGTGTTTACCACAATTTGTACCGTTCCTTCGGCGACTGGTTCCGTAAACTGATAGTCCTCTAGGCCCCAGGGATCCTGAGGGAGGGTAGTAACCTCAAGGCCAAACCTGCCCGACGTTGGCAACGTAGTAGTGACAGGCGACAGTAGGACAAAGAAGGAGATGTAGACGACAGTAGACGTGGTTATTTGGCAAGAAGTTAACTCTATTCATAGTAATTTCCCTTCCCTGCATGGAAATAGTAGCATATCGTTATTTCTCGCTTCATCGGACGGTCACGAGTTATGCAGACTCGCACGCCATCAATTAAGATGACTTTGAGGGTTATTTGCTGGGCTTGAAACTTATAAGGTGGACCTGGTCTCCGCTGAATTTCTTTGTTGGATGTGTCGTTGTATCCTTTTCCTGCCGATGATGGTTCTTGTTGCATGCACACACATATAGCGTCAGCGGCGCTTTCGGATGTGGACTGTTCGTGCATTCAATCTTTTCGGCACGTGGCGCCACGATGCTTCCCAGCCCTTCCTTGTCTCCCCTTTCTCTTTACAGCCTCCATAAAAGCTGGGTCAGCTCTCCCTTCTCATTCCACTTCCCCCAAATTCTCCTACTCATCTGGACTTTGGCCCGGTTCACTTTGTTCGAGGAACAGAGCCTTTCAGCAAAGGCATCGGCCCAAACTATTCCGCCTCTTCCTCCTCCTCGTCCCCGCACCCTGTTCTACCGCGTGTGTGTATACCTATACCTACCTCGGACTGAGCTCTCTACTGACTAGTCAAGTCTCAGTGTCCTCCGTGCTCTCAAACTACCTAACCTGGATCCACCAGCGTAACGGGAGGAATCATCTTGATCCTCCTTGCCTGCAAAAGTATTTGTCAAATGGTTTCTGGTTCGAGACAATGGAGTTAGGAGGTGATACTTCCTACACTCACGTGCACGCGGATTCACTCTTTACGCTCATGAGATTGGAGATATTATTTGAGCTACTCTCATCTTATCGGCATCTCGTCTCGTAAAGGAAACTCTGTTTAGCTAAATCTAAGTTGACGGAAGTGTGCATTTTCTTTGGATCGTTTCTTCAATTTCAAGCTGAAAGACTTATATTCCCAGTTCAACGTGACTCGTAGAGCTGAGTTCTAAATTCCAGTACAAGCTTCTGTAAAGCGGAGCGGACTTAGAGCATCTCCACCGTGGGTCTTTAAAGGCTCCCCTAACCAGTTAGGGAGCTAGTAAGGGGAAAACTTTCCCACCGCTCATCTTTATACTAGTGTTTCATTTACAGAATTCTCTAAAAGCTACCGCGGTTATCTAACTTAAACCCCGACTAGGGGTATTTGGGGTCTGGGTAACCCAGACCCCTCATTTCCGATAAGCGGGTACCCCCAACGCGTGAAGTCTGGGTAACCCCGACGAATCTTTATACGTTCATAACGTACGTATTTGTACACTAAATCGTACGTTCTTTATATCGATGGAGAGCTCTCGGAGAGAGGAACAAGTAAGAAAAAGAATTTCCGAATATGAGTGTGGAACGAAAAAGAAATAAACGGACGAAAATTCTGTATGAGCTAGAGTGCACAGAGAGAATAGTTTTTCAAATTTCAAATTGATTCTCATTCGGGCAGTAGCGCGAATTGATAGGGCAGCTGCCCACAAAATTTTTATAATTTGCCTTAAGATCAACGACCATCCAAAGACTACAGATCTGGGGCAGGAACTCACTGAGAGGGCCGCAGTCAAACTACTGTACTAACATCCGCAGGGCAAGAGAGGGGTGAACCATTCTTTTCCTAGTTTTCAGTCCAAAGCCTCAGCTTCTCACACCAGGAGGAGGAGCATGTCCAGTTTGGAAGCACCCCTCCAATCATTTTTGGAGGGGAACTGAAAAGCACTCTCTAAGTTTATGAATACTCACTTTCTGCATTATCTTTTCTCAGAAGAAGCACCAGGTATTATCTTTCCAAATTTGCTTTTGGTATATAGTATTTCTTAGTTCAATGAGTTTGACATTATTTTCTTTACAGGATTATGCTTTTCCTACTTGCTAATTTATTTCATTCTGGATTTGCACTTCTAATCTTATTCTCAGATTTCTCAGATTCTTAGCAAAATTATTTGGTTTATAATAGTGAGGTATTACGTATCCTCTCATTTCTTTTGACATGATGACTGTGCAATGCTTAGTATTAGTTGTACAATTAAAAATTATTTAGGTGATGAATTTATTATTGTTTTTGTATTAGGTGTGTATATCTTTGTTGTATGTTTTCCGAGAGGTTTGATTGATCACTTTACACAACAGACTCCTATTTTGAATCATGACGGAGTGACGTTGGGGGCAGTTCCCTTCTGATCATGTCAATTACCATGGGAGGAGACGACCTGGTGTCAAACAAGTAATTCGCATTCCGGAGGATCTGCTAGACACATATGAGCGATTACGACATGCTTTGGGACCCGGAGCTTCACATGCTCGAGTTTTGAGATGGTTGTTAGATGGTGCAGCGGGACGGATAGAAGTGTTGGAGAGGACGCGTGCAGAGCAGTTAGCTCCTCCTCTAGATGAATCACACGATATCAGCGTTGAGTCAGAGGAGCGGATGATTGTCGATGATAGTCAGTCAGCAATCCCAGATAGCCAATATGACCATATGAGTGATGTGGACAGATCGAGTGTCCTTGATGCACAACACGATGAGTTGGCTGAGGAGCGGATATTGGAGACCGACGATGAACCACGAGCGCGCGAGGTGGCTGAGTACGGACTTTGGGGTAGAGGGAAGATCATAGAGTTCTGCGAGATCTTTCGTGTGAAGTGTCCTCGAGCGGGATGTGTACTGTATTGCACGACTCCAGTCATCTCCGAATTACAACAATGTTGGCAGTTGAAGTTCAGATGCGATGTGGGCCATATGACTGTTTTTGTGACGGGAGAGATGGAGAGAGATCGAGGATCACCACAAGTGACTGCACAAATGTATCACGCTGCATTGTGTGCGGATCTCAGTTACACTTCGGTTGCAAGTATGTTGGATGCCATGGGTCTTCATATTCCTAAGGAGACTCATTGGTATGACTTCCAGAGTGGAGTTGGACGAGCTATTGGATGGTATAGTGCTGCTTTGTCATTATGGGAGGACACAAAGACACATTTACATTCTTCATTGTTATCATAGACTGGTAAATATCTTTTACTCGCTTGAGATTTCAAACTTTATTGAATTATATATTTTTTAAACAATTTATTTATCTTTTATTACATTCACTTGTCTTATGCAGATCCACTAGTACTATATGTCGATTGTAGATGGGATTCATCACGCAATGGATACCATGGGACAATTCCATTTATCAATGCTGCCGACAATCATGTAGTGGAGATGGTTACGATGACACGTGTGGAGGTTGAGAGCTCTTGGCGGATAGAGACAGCCGCTGTCGAAAGAGGCATTCAATGGTTGATTGAAAAAGACATTCACATTAGTGAGATTATCCATGATGATAATCATTCAGTCGACACAATTATCGATAAGTAACGTTCTCGTAATTTTGTTATAGCAGATCTGATCATTTTTTTGTTTATTTTTACTGATAAAATAATTTTATCATCTTTTATTCTCATTTTTTTAGCAAAGATTTATTATACTCATAAATCTTCTTGGGGTGTAGGTATGGGATCTGTAACCAGAAGGACCTTTGGCACAAATGCAAAGGCATCATAACCAAGTTCAGGAAGAGTTGCAAGATACTAGGATGTCGGCAAGTGATCGTGTGATCCAAGATGCTAGGAGTCGGAGGGAGCTTGCTGTGTTCTCAGTCATTCAGTTGAAGACTTTTTGTCGGACAAGCGGTCTTCCGATTTCGGGTTCAAAGATTGTACTCGTGAGTAGGGTTGCTGAGCATCTTGGTCTTCCGGCCGAAGAGTATTGGGAGCCTGAGCGAACCCGCGGGTTCAAGTACCCTGAGCTTGCAGCCCAAGATATTGCATACAAGCTCAAGTCTTGGATATACACATGCGCTCGTAGATGCAGCGAACGGTAACTTTTTATGAGCTTTTTCATTTGTGATTCTCATAGGACTGTAAATTTAAATTTACCGATATTATATTACAAGTATTTCTCTAATGACTTCTTTCAAAATTTGCAAATTGCAGAGGTGATAATGGTCCAGGTATAATGGTTTTGGATATCTTGACCGCGGCTTCACACTGGGCAGGTGATCACTCCGATTGTCGGCTTCTTCCAGGTGATCACTCTTGTACCTCACGTGCGCATGGAGAAGGTGCAAAGTATCCATACGACGGTTTGACACATAGGGCTGTGCAATCATTTCTGATGAAACATATCACACCAGCAAAGATACGATTCTACACGCACGCGCGGGAGAACTACATGAGCGAGACATTTCACTCCGTCATCAACAAGTTTGCGACAAAGAGGATTCATTGGGAACGTTCGCACGAGGTTCGCCTAGCATGTGCAGCTCTTGATTGGAACGAAAATATATGTCGAGAAGTGATAGCGGTGTATCCACGTCGACAAAATGACTCTAGTGTTCGTAGACGACCACAGACGAATAGAGTTCTAGTGCGTCGGACGTCCATATGGAAGGATGAACTGATGAAGCGCATATTTGGATACTGAGTTTCAACATGTATCCTCTATACTCAGGTATTTTCATATTATGCATGTTCTTATCTTTAGCTAATGCCGTATAGTTTTATAATAGTTACAATTTTATTATGGTTATAATCTTTATTGTAATGTACGTTATGGTTATTTGCAGATCATCGTGCAGTGTACCTCAAGCTCTCGATATATACTTCCAGTTATTTGGTGAAACTTGCTATGTGCAATCAGTCTAAGTACACTTTATCTTCAAGGTTTAATTTATCTGCTTTGGATGAGAGAACTTATTGTAGACAATAAGTTCATAAGTTTTTTACAGACATTTTCATTCATAGTCAAAACTTGCTCATTGGCTTTTGCAGTTCTCAGATATTTCCGTAGCTTTTCACTTTTTTACAGACTTTCATTCAGTTCTCAGATATTTCAGTAGCTTTCATTTTTTACAGACTTTCATTCATTCCTTTTCCATCGATGGGGATGAAAGCTGTATATTTGTGACAGCAATATATTATCAAAGTGTGCAGTTCTACAATACATTCTCGAAGTTAGTATACTGCTGCACATTCTATCACATTTGAATCTAATGAACAGAAACCTTCTAACTGCACACAAGTTTTACAGTTGGAGTCAAGCAGGAGTACATGAGACAAGCAAGAAAATGTATGTAATCTCAGTGGGGATTGAACCCACTAAACACTCATCTGGGTTGAGATTTCACAGGAGCATTACAGAAAGCTCCTGGACCTGCTAGACAGGATGCACATGCTTCAAAAGACCTAGACTATGCAACTACACATAATGCATATAAAAACTACAACACACTGCAGATAAGAAGTGAAATTCAGTCGTTCTTGAAACCAACAAATGACTCTCCGGGTGAAGACCAAGTTGACTTTACAGCGCGCTCAAGAACGTCTGGGAGTTGAGTTCTATCGCTGTATCCAAACCAAAGTGCCAAAGCTCTGTATACCTGGAATCGCTTCCTTGCGTTCTTCACCTCTGTGAAAGAAGCACAAGCACGTCCCAATAGTTGGATAAGGTCGCTGGGGGAACTGAACTCTTGATTGGCTTTACAGAACTCGAAACAAGCCTCATAATACACAGGAAATTGACTTCGGAGCTCTTCATCAGTGACTGTAAGAGAACTCTGTAGCACCCCACCTTTTACAACCCAATGTCCCATCTCTCCTCCCTCTCATGTAATCTTTGCAGTGTGTCTGTCCGCACCAGAGGCTGCCATAACAGTATGCTGGACACAACACCTATCACGATAACTCTTGCTCAAAGCAACCCGTAGCACCAGAGATAGTGAAAGTTGAACAATAATCAAACGAATGGTCCACTGAAAGAGCAACCTGATAACAGCGACAATGAACTCAATGAGCATAAAGCACATCGGATTGATCTTTCAGACAAGAAAGACAGCAGCAGAGATAGGACAAGCAAGAGAGGATTTTGGAGGGCTCCAAATCAGCCCCAGTAGCAGCCGCATGAGATATATCGATGGTGGAGCTAACGGAGATGCGTGCTGCACTGCTCTGAACAGTAGTAGCCGCTGATGATTGTGACTGCTGTAACAAGCGGCTCAAGAAAAGAAGAGCCCAAGAAAAGCAACGAGAAGCAACACTGTAACAAGCAAGGAAAGCCGAGCACACACTCCAGATGGACCTGAGTATGACGTCCAGCGATATAAGACTTAGTGTGTTCCAAAACGAAAAACGTGCTCGATCCAATCCAAAGCCTCAGCTTCAATGTGTCACTGCATCTCCATCGACGACGTCAGAATACACAGGAATTTCAACCAGCCACGATCGCAGGAAAACAAGGAGCGAAAAACGTCAAACACAGTTGAGAGCAGAACCCGAACGATGAGACTCTTGGCTGCTCGACTACAGCCGCCAAAAGACCCATTCACAATACGCGGGCCCACTGGGCAGCTGAGGGCTGCCCCGCGCGTCTGCGTAGAGGCTGCCCCGCGCGTCTGGCTATTCTGACGCGCGGAGGGAATGATTCTCTCCGCGCCTTTTATACCCCGAGTCGGGGTTTAAAGATTGCAACAACGACCCCTTAACCCCCTATCAAACCGTTTGAGGAACAGTTTTTGGTAGTTTTGAAAAGGTTTGAGTTTCTAATATTCTTTAAAGATCCATTTAAGGAGTGTGGTGGAGAATTCCTCCTCTAAGATAAAGATTTTTAGCTCTTCATCTGCAAATTAGAGATAAAGAGGTCTTTATATCTATATGGATGGAGATGCTCTTAGAGAACCCGTTAGAGAAAAATCTTCCCACCGCTGATCTTTATACTAGTCTTTAATTTACGGAATTCTCTAAAAGTTAATATGCTTTCCTGACTTAAAGATTGCAATGAAGACCCCTTAGAGCATCTCCACTCATATAGAGATAAAGACCTCCTTTATCTCTAATTTACAGATGAAGAGTGAAAGATCTTTATCTTTAAGAAAAGAATTTTCCCACCACACTCCTTAAATAGATCTCTAAAGAATATCAGAAACTCAAACTTTTTCAAAACTACCAAAAAAATACCTCAAACAGTTCGATATGTGGATAAAGGGTCTTTATTGCAATCTTTAAAATAAAGAAACACGGTATCTTTTAAGGCATTACATAAATTAAAAACTAGTATAGAGATCAATGGTGGAAATGTCTTCTCTTAACTGGTTAGAGGGCCTTTAAAGACTCACGGTGGAGATGCTCTTACCTCATATCAAACCATTTGAATAATAGTTTTTAGTAGTTTTGAAAAGATTTAAATTTCTGATATTTTTTAGAGGTCCATTTAAAGAGTGCTATGGAAAAATTCCTCACTTAAAGATAAAGATATTTCACTCTTCATGTGTAAATTAGAGATAAGGAGGTCTTTATCATTATACGCGTGGAGATGCTGTTAGTCAGTATGTTGTCGGGCTGGATTGGACATATAATTTGACCTTCGCCGCGCGGCCAGTGATAACCACAGCCTCTCGCCCACAGGAACAATCATTGGAATCATCAGAGTGTTAGAATCTGGACATCTAGATTCTACACATGAAGATCCACCCATGACCTTGTAACGAAAAGGAAGAGTAAGAAGTCATCATGCAGCCCTAGGCTCATGGGATTGGCGATAAAGTTAGCAAACTTTTCTCGCTGGAATGAGGGCCGGGGTTCAACCGAAGCCTGAACGCACAACCCCTGCGTGGGCTTCGCGACACAAGACAGGCAAAGAAGAGAAGGCACACAAAAAAGAGTCAAGCTGGAATATGTTCATGGCCCTTCGGGGTCCCTCTTTCCCTTTTTCGGCTTGACCGGGTCTTCCCATCCGTTGGCTATCCATTGCGACACGTTTTGTTTCTTGTATGTTCATGGCAATCATGTATTATAGCTCTATAGTGAAAAGCTACCATGTGAGAAGCATATTCTTCCTACATTTTGGGAGCGTGCATCTCCAGTCGAAGGAAGATGGAAGAGGTGAGCAAGCAACCATCATTCATTTATTAACTTAACCCTTCCTACGGGAAGGGTTAGGTAATAAATGAAAGTATTTAATTAATGTATCGCTACTGTGAACTAGGCTCCCGCACTTGTACTTCCTGAAGCGCGAACTTATGTACTCCACTTATAGGTTTTCTGATCACTTTTTCGCGTTTCCAGGAACATCTAATATATAATATATAATATAATTTGATATTTTTATAAAACTTAATCTAGAATATTCATATAACACTTACGTTATTTCTGGTATCTTAAAAAGAGCAAAAATACGGAAGTTCATTGTAGATGCTTATTCACCCATGTACACTGAAGTGTACATGGGTGTCCATTAATTAATCTTTTAACTTTTTTGGTTAATATATAATATATATATATTAATTCGATATTTTATAATAATTTATTATAATAAATTTTTATAACATTTACGTATTATCTGATAAGACAAAACGAAATTGACTGTACAAGGCCGTGAGGAAAGATCTTGACATGGGCATTGACATAAGGTGGTTTAATTGATCCTTAACCCTTCCGGCGAGAAGGGTAAGGTGATAAATTAAACATTTAGAAGTAAATCTCTCTTACTCGACAATACTATTTATACGTCAAATGTATTTTTCTCATGAGATTAGTCTCTAATTGTAATTCAATATTTGTAGGATTCTCACCAATAGTTCACGGACTAATTTATTTAACCTTCATCAAAGAAATAAGTTTGACCTAGAAATCTGATAACCAAAGGCGAGCCTGTTGTCTGATAACCAAAGGCGAGCATGTTCGGACCAATTGGGCCCCAGATTTTCCTTCCACTCTTATTCTTGTCCTCTTTTGTCTCTCCCTGTCGCAGCATCTCAATGTATCAGCATCATATTCACCTCTTCCAAGTTCGGAAGAGGAGAATATGCAAGGAGCTTTAAATTATTAGTAAAACTTTTTTTAAAGGAAAATAAATTATAAATTATAAATATTTTTATTTATGAGAGTCACATCTTTATATCAGAGAAAATGTTATTCACATGTGTCAATTATGAGTTTTGTATAACTGAAATAAGCATGTGTAATCAAGTTAACAAGTGGGTGTTAAATTTAATGATTTAAATTTAATATTTTAAATCTAGTGAAGCTAATTTTTTCCTCGTGACTGTGAGCTTTAGTACATTGCATTTTTCACTGATTTTGGTTTTAAAGCTGTTGTCAGCCAATTGTCTATGATTATTTTAATTTTCTGTTTAAATGCTTATCTTTTTCTATGTTTTCATAAAAATGCATTGGATGCATGTTTGGTATGACTGTAGTTAGATGGCAGTTAACATCAGATAATTCATATTAATTATTTATGACACGTATCAATGAAAGATCATATTTGCATCTCATTGTCATCGATCTCTTTTCCTTCCATTCGTTCAATCACCTTGGAAGTTATTTCTGGAAAATGAGATTCAAAGTAAAAATATCATTTGTTTCAAACAGAAATAAAGAAATATTATTTAGGAGTGAGAGGAATTCTTGTTCTAGATTTATAGTCCTATTCTAGGCATGTATATTCACACTCTTCCAAGTTTGAAAGAAGAGGAATATACATGCTCGTTTAATTTATTACCTAATTTTTCCTACAAGAAGGGTTAGATAAGAAGTTAAATTCACATTTAATGAATGCATTAATGACTGTAGCTTCTCGAACTTGTACCTTCTCAGCACTTATGCTTTATCTCTTATTCTTCCCGTGTTTTCAGGCATTGACTAACAATAATATTTAAAAAAAGTTGATTATTTTTCTACTTGATTAATGATTTTTTAATATTTTTTAATTTTCTCGATAACAATAAGCGACCAAAAGTTCTCAGAAGTTCATGAGCATGCATATTCTCTGTTGTTCTTGAGTTTATAGTTCTACTCTTTATTTCTCATGGTTCTGCATCCAGATGATTATTTCTTTTTCCTTTAAAAATATATATCTAACTCAGTTGGTTTTCTCTTTGAACAATTGAAATTACAAATTTGATTGTCTCGTTCTTCTCGATGTATCCTCTTCTGGTTCTTCTTTCATGTTTATACACATCTTTGAACAGTATTCTCAAATTATTTTCATGTCATTATATGGTTATAATCTACTCTTCTTCCAATCTTATCTGCAACCAAGAGTAGAGATGAAATTCGCATCCTCACTCATCGCTTGTCCTTTTCTTTCCTTACTCCCAAAACCTGAGGTTCAATGCATTATTCTTCATCCTCAGTTTTATTTTAATTTCGTGGAGTGAAAGAGCTACGCAAAATCACATGCTACAACAATATTTACAGTGATTTACTTAAACCAGAATTGTGTCTTAATGTCTAACCTTCTTTGAATATGATCCCAAATACTCAATGTTGAGAATAACTGACCTGGTAAACTAAGGTCTCAAAATCAGCAACCGAAAAAAAATGAAAAAATGACTAACCTAAAAACAGAGTAATCTAAAAGACTTCTGGATACGAGCAAAAGATCAGAAAAATCTTTCTCTCAGTGTTGCCGATAATCAAACTTTTGGTACAACTTACGTCATTTCAAAGATTTTATTTTATATATATTTTTATTGATTATTTTAATATAAATAAGATGGCAATGGATGGATGGAGCTTCCAACCATCAAAATACTTACGATAGTCATCGTCGAGAGGTGATTATCGTCGATATTCAACGACGGATAGCACCATCCACGAACGAGCGGCAATTGTAACCACATGTGAGCGAGAGCGAATGAAACTTCCAACCCACTTGGAGATTATCAGCGGTAAAACCGTCCCGTTAGGCTAGGCTAGTGACCTTGTCCGCCGGTAAGTCATCCCACTAAGGAGCTGCCATGTACCAGCAGACGAACTAGACCGTCAACAAACAAGCAATGGTGAACCAAATCGCCGGTGTTTTGGTTCACCACCCAGTCATACTATCGGTCTATGATTTTATTTGCCGCTTAGCTAGACTGTTGGTCGTCGGTTCTGTCCACTGACTAGGCTAACGATCTGCTGGCAAGCTGCAGTTATCATGTGTCGACAGACTTCCACTCGTCGATATATTCACGGACCGGATTGAACTATTTAGACCATCCGTCGGCTAGAGAAAAAAATTTAGCTGTCAATTGTCGGTAGATGTACGAGACCGTCAATGAATGGAACCTTCCGTTCATCGTCCATCAGTTAGAGAAAATGTCCTAACTGCCGACGGTCTGCACTGACGAGCAGCCAAGTCATAAATGACAGTGCGCAATTCCTCGTCTCCCTTCTTCACTCCATCTCTTCTTTTACTACTTCCTCTCCTCTTCCATTCTCTCAAGGAACTTTTAGAGTTACTCCCTCTCCTCCTTCGTCTCTCCTTTTAGTACTTTCTCTCCTCTTCAATTCTTCCATTCTCTCATGTAACTTTTGGAGTTAATCTCTCTCCTCCTTTTTGCTCTCCCTTCTTTCATTTCTAATTTTCCTCCTTACTCTTGTATTACATTTCTTAGTTGTTTTCTTAGTTATTTCTGTCCATTGTGCTTTGATACTTGCTCGATAATGATTTATGATGCTAGTTACGTGGGTTGCACTCAATTTCTCATTTGGATCCCAAGGTGATGTGATCATTTGAATTTAGCTGACCGGACCAGGTGAATGTGATAGCGGCTCTGCATGTACTCACATAGTGTAGTGTTATCGATCGGCACAAATCAAATTTCAAGAGTGTGCACTATTATTCTAAAGATGCTCATGAGATGAAAAAAAGACTTTGTATTCAGTTTTCAAACCTCCATTCTCATTACACAAGTGGTAGATCTCGCTGTAAGCTTCTCATCAGTACTTCATTTTAGTTTGTTTGAATAGTTAATAGAGAAAATATGAGGTTCGAAAGATGAAAAATCAAATTAGACGTTAACTTGTTAACGTTGACTGGGCAATCATCCGCACTATACAAAGGGCGTAAGGATCTTCTTGCTCAAAACTTGGGTTGAACGTACGCACTATGAATTGACATACGCGAATAATTTAAGAGGTTAGTTTGTGTCTATAATCTATCGATGATTGTTTTGGAGACTGAAAAGTCTAATGCATGCACGCAAGGTGTACATGTCATTGGGTTCAAATTTGTGCATATAACCCATAGGAGAAGACAATTTATGAAAAAGAAGATTGGATTGAGTGATCTAGGAGAGAAGTGCGACATAGAGATGGAAGAAACGAACGTTTCAGTTTTCTTACGAGCAATAGTATGATCATTCACATCGTTCTGAAGTCTAAATTTATTATCTTTAGACCCATGAATATTAAACTGTCGAGTTCTTTAAGAAATTGAAGATGATATGAGTTTCTTTGACAATTTAGAAGATGTGAAAGAGATTGGTTTGCATGGAGATGCTTTCGTCGTCCATCTAAGACTTAAGATTGCTTTGTTGAAGTTTGTTCTTCTTTATTGATGGACCAAACTCTCCGTTCTTGGCGTCAATGCAATCAGTGAGACTTCATCTATGTATAAGAAAAGATCACACATGTACTAGATTGGTGTGTTGTTTGTGACAAGCAAATTAAAGTTGAGCCACGGAGGATATATTTATGCAGTTTTTAAGTTATTGCGATCAACTTTCTAATTGTTCTTTCCAATGGGAACTCCAAATTTCTTGTTTGGTGTGGTGTTAAGATCAAGATGTTCAAATCTACTTGCAAGAGAAGATGGATCTCAAATCAAACGGTCCGTTTTGTTGATGTGTGTGATTTTAAGTCGTAAGGAAGAAGTTTTGAGGGTCCGATCATGTGCGATCAAGTTAGAGATATCTCGGCTATTGGGAGTACGATCATAAGGTTCTTGCAGCCAACGGGGTCAACAAGAAAAGCATGGTGATATCTCAAGACCAATTGGTGGAATCAAGAAGTTCCCATATAGGTCTTCTTCAGTTCTTCCGGTTAGTATGTTATGTGTGGATTGTGATAGCTGACTTTCGACTTTTGCTGATTTTTTTTAGAACACCGAAGATCGATGTCCCAAGTGGTTTAGCCCACAATCCTCTAAGAGAAAGGTCGTGGGTTCATTCTTTTATGGGCACGATTGGAGGTGCATGCGCTGCAAACTATCAAGTGAGGCTTCTGGTCCGAGTCTTACTATGGTGGACTCACATGGACAATCCTATGGTCCGCGAAGACCCCAAGGGAAAAATAATAATATTTATCATTTATCTAAAGGTTTGTATATGGATGGGTTTTGGATCAAGAATTAGACTGTGTGCTACTATTGCGAAGCTTTTTGTTAGCTAAAGGGTTTTCTTTTGCTTTGAGCTACGCTTCGGTGGTTCTTGTCTTAGATTTGGATTCAGAGACTTGTTAAGAGGCTTGGGTGCAGATTATCACTCATGTGATGATAGGAAGAATCGACAATATACGTAAAGAGAGGGTTGGTATATCTAGTGAAACTTGTTCTCGTGGTTGTTTTCTCTCTCATCTTTGTTTTGCACATGATATCTCAACAGTCTAGAAGCTTGCAATTCATGGACAACCTTCACACAAAACATCACATGATAACGCATATGAGCTAATTACGTGGTTTTATCTTTGATTCTCGTTTGGATTCGGATTAGACCATTAAGACTATTCATATATATTGTTCAAGCGAAACAAGTGACATTGATGTGAAGATTTTCACTTCTTGTTTTACCGCCCATTGTTATGACGAGGACAACCTCTTTGGAAAGTTCCAACTAAAAATGTTTATATTTGTCATTCCAAATGATGTGAAAGCCTCACATGCATCGTTGGACTTTTTGTGCACATCATTAATACTAAGCTAAAATATCAGTTTTGATTTTTATGCATTAAAAAAGTAGATGAACTATTTCACAAATCTTCATTAAGAAAGTTGTTCAACTCTGCAATGCTCATCCACCTATACCCATGAACTATAGTTTTGAACACTTGTGTTTGAGCTCGAGATTCCAAACTGCCCATGTCCCAAATGTAAAATGAGCATCGAGATTTTGAGGATTTGGAACCATGGTTGGAGACATAGTATGCTTCAGTTCTTTGTACAAAATTGTCATGTGTTTGTCATATTCTCTTGACCGGTGTTTAAATAATTTGTTGTTTTCACCCAATTTGACCAAAGATGCAACAAGGACGATTTCACATGGAACGAGGTCACTGAGAGATGCAACATGTACCCACATGTTCTTTAATTATTTTCAACTCAAATTGAAAGTCAACCATTAGTATAAGATTATTTTGTAAAATTTTCTCACTTATATAAGATTTAGATTGTGGTTGAAATTAGTGTAGAGATTGTTGGAAAAAATTGAAACAATTTGAAATTTCTGTTTTATGATTGTTACATCTCGACAAAATTTTATACCTAGGACATCTCCTTTTGCAAATATGAGAACATGCTACACATTCTAAGGAGGAGGACAACCTCTCCAAAAGTGCTCAGCATATCTAATGGTTTAGTCACTTCTCAAAAATTAACGTCAGGTCATTTTAATTTTTTTTTATTAGAAAGACAGTTTGTACTCGAACATTTTTTCCAATCTTCAAATCCTGATGAAACTCAATACGTATGTTTTCCATGGCTATGTATCTTAGGAAAATGGGTTATTGAATTGGTAATGGATTAGTCAATATGTTAATAAAAAGATAGTAAAAAATATCATATGAGATCTAAATATAATTTTATCAAAATATACAAATATGAGAGGTGTATAAAAAGAAGCATTAGCTCAGTGAGACAACGTGCTTGCAACCTTAGATAAATCTGACAAATTGAGTTCAAGTCTTCAAGAATACGTGCATCTTATTATACATTATATGATCTCATAGATACTGTAATTTGACATCTCTATAAGTTAGAACATATAAGACGTAAAGCTAAGTCCTTATAAGAATAAAAGAAGAGTGAAAAGAACAGAGATTTGTGATAGAATAAGAGAAACTCAGTTCTTATATATAGAATAGAGAGAATAGAGATTAATGCATAGAAAGCCCCGTAAATGACATCTCATGTTATGATTTAGTGCAAAGACTAAACCTTAAATCTCTTTCATGTGAGTGGTGCGAAGAGAATATAACTACTCTACAATGTTACAAATAGATTCTTAAAGTACCTCTACTAAGTCTACTTTCTTTTAAGTTGTAATTGAAATTTGGTACAAAATGATGCAATAAACTTTCCTCCTTCTCCATTCATTTCAAAAAACCAGGTGACGGTCATAAAATGATCTTGTCAGAAGGATCGTTAGGGATTTATTTGCTGACTAACGGATTATCATCAAAGATGACGTAGACTATGATCCATCAATGATCGGACATGCAACTATCATTAGGGCGAGTTGGTGAGATAGCCCACTAGGGGTATACTTCGCATTTAGTGCTTGGAGTCCTTAGTTCTTCAAGCTGAGTCTTCAAAGCTCCTAGCTATGGTGGATAGTCTTGGTGAGTGCAATCTGGAGTCTCTGCGAGCACAGAGTGGATTTGGCTTGACTTTAGTGATTGTTTAGTGCCCATTGGCATGGTGGAGTGAGTACAAACCGTTTATCATTGTGGTACACTCGTGTATGTGCATGAGATCGTCCATGTGTTATGTGTATGTGTGGTGTATCTCTGACAGCGATGTGTGTTGTGTAGCGATGTGTATGCGCAAGACAGTTGGAATGTAACAGTCATCCGATAATCATTTTCATGATTTAGCTGTTTCACTATTTTAGATTTCATATCACATTAAATATTTACAGTATTTATGAAAATTAATTTTAATATTATATAAAAACAAAAAACAACGCTTGCAATGAAATTTGGGAGACAATGCATTAACTGTTTCTTCCTTCTATTTTTTCTCAGGTTTCGCAGCGATTATTTTCTTCTTCTGTCCTTTTAACCGTTTTCCAATACGGCAAAATACATTATAGATAAAAGTTCTTCTCTTTCTTTCTGTTTTTTATAAACCATATATAACTATGCTTTATACTCTAGATATAACTATACTTCATACATATTCGACGTATAACTATGCTAACGCATATCAATAATACCAGTCGTGTAATTTTTGTAATATTTATAAAATATTGTTTATAAAACATTAACGTAATATGGAAACAAGTAGCTACGCAATGGAATTACGAGACTATGCACTAACGTTTTCTCCAGAGCTAATTTTTTTCTTTCTTTTCCTTAGATTTTCCTTGATTATACTTCCTTGCATATTCATCTTTTCCAAGTTCAGAAGAGGAGAATATACTAAGAGCTTTAATTTATATACTAACTTTTCCTCTTGGAAGGGTTAGACTATAAATCAAAGCTTATAAATTAAAATTATTTTTAATCGTGAGAGTCACATATTTTTATACCAGAGAAAGATTCTGTTCAAGTGAGTCACTTATGGGTTTTGTATAAATGAAGTGAGCATGTGTAATAAACTTACCAAGTGGGTTTTAAATTTAATGATTTAAATTTAGCAACTAATTTAGAGAACTTTTACACAAGTCAAAGTTTACAAATCTTGTCAGGCCGTATTTTCCCCCTTGACTGTATACTTTAGTACACTGCATTTTCATATAATTATTTTGACATAAATTATTGAAGGCTCTTATCAACCAATTGCTTATGATTATTTTGATTTATTTTGATTATCTGTTTAAACATTTGTCTTTTTCTTTGGTTTTCTTAGAATTGCAGTTTGGTATTGAAGGCTCTTATCAACCAATTGCTTATGATTATTTTGATTTATTTTGATTATCTGTTTAAACATTTGTCTTTTTCTTTGGTTTTCTTAGAATTGCAGTTTGGATGTATATCTGGTTTCAGAGGGACTCTCTCTGCACTCTCTGGTCCCAACTGTCTGCTAATATGACCAAATACGGAATATATTACAAGACAAAATTCTCTTTTCTTTTCCGGTTTTCACATTCAACATGTAACGTCTAGCAATAACCTAATTACGCTAGTGTATTGAATTGCGGGGCTATGCGCTAGATCTAAATTATTTCTTCCTCTTTTCTCAGTTTTCCATCAACTCTTTCTGTCCCTCCCTCTACTTGTTAGTACGACAAATACAACAAAAGCTACTCGTTAGAGATTTTCTGGATCTATTCCTTTCTTGTATTTTTCCGATTTCCACAACTACTCCATTCGTTGTTGTTACTTCTTTTCATTTCTCAGTTTTCATCACGACTCCATCCCTCCGGTTTCATTACACGACAAAATATTTATCCTTTCTTTTCGGTTTTTACAATCGACGTATAGTTATTCTACTGCATAATAAAGGAAAAAAGATCCCCCTTCTTTCCGGTTTCACAATTAATGCCTCTGCGGACCGCACCGGGTGGTCGGTCTAGGTCCGGGATACGACCCAGACCTGGTTTCTAGGTTCGAAGTTTCACCCGCTAGGCAGGGCAACATGCTCCGTCGATGGGTAGGCTCGACAACCGTCTGGGCTTGTGAGATGATACTCATCACTCGCAACGGCGGATGATATTCGATTCGGAGAGTTTGAAACCGTCAGCTCCCAGAATGAGAACAGATTGTTCGGAGTTTGTGCTTTAGACGGTTTCGTTGCCCTTATCCCGAAACTTCATGGTTTTATACTTCCTCCTCGTGCCTTTCATTCAGTCCAAAAAACCTTCTGAGTTGTTCCCCACGCGCTTTGACCATAGCTTCTTGCACAACCGGCTTTTTCACTTCGACAAAGTCCTCCTTCCGACATGTGCTTATAGCATCCGTGCCGTCGGTAACCTCACTGGGTAGGAAGTAGTGCAGGTTGATTGTACATACATGCCAAAGAAGCCAAACGGAGCATCTCATTGTTTGATTGGTGTTTCACCCGTGTAGAGGTCGATCGAATCGTTGAATTCGAGCTCTGTAGGAAAAGGAGCTTGCCGAGAATGGTTGTTCCTCCGAAGCTTTTGAATGTTACCATTCCCTCGTACTTTCTGTGCCCTATTTCACTGGATCTCATGAGGGATCCTGTGACGCTCTGCACTGGAATGACCTATGATCGGTTAAGCATTGAGAAATGGCTGGACGAAGGAAATTTGACATGCCCCGCTACTATGCAGTTGTTAGACAGTATGAGTCTAATTCCCAATCATACATTGAGGCGTTTGATTCAGGAATGGTGCGTTTCAAATCGGTCAAATGGTGTAGAAAGAATCCCAACCCCAAAAGTGCCGGCCCAGCCCGATGAAGTGAACGCAATGCTTGAGGACTTGAAGTCTGGAATTAACGTCCATGACGTAGTGAAAAGGCTCCGTAGCCTAGCCAGGGAGAGCGATAAGAACAAACGGTGCGCGGCCGATACTGGGGCGATACAGGTTATGGTGAACATTCTTACTCCACCAGAAAGGGATTGGCCACAAACTGAGAAATTTGGAGCCGACCGGGAATGGGTAGAGCTTACAGAGGACACGCTAGCAACCATCGTGCTGATATCGAACATGGAGGCATGCAGAGGATCTCTAGTAGCAGGGCCGACGCAGTTCGCCTGCCTCTGCTGGTTTCTGCAGCGGGGAAGTATAGAATCGAAGGTCAATGCTGCGGTTGTTCTGGAGAGCTTAGCCAGCAACAGCGATTCAAAGAGCGCCTCGGCCGAACTTGAGGGAGTTATAGAAACTCTAGTGGGTCTTCTGAGGGAGAAATTTTATCCTAGAGCTGTAAGGGCCGGTTTGAAGTGCTTGTTGGCATTATGCTCCACTAGGAAGAATCGAATCAGGGCAGTGGAGGTGGGGGGAGTTGCCGCCCTCGTGGAGTTCCTTCCCGAAGCAGAGACTCGAGGAATGCTGGAACGTGCACTCAAGATATTAGAGCTGTTGTCCTCGTGTGCGGAGGGCCGGGAAGCAATTAGCGATCACGCGCTTGCAATTCCCATCCTAGTGAAATTGATTTTGAGGTCTTCGGTAATATCGACGGAGCACGCTGTTGTGATCTTGTGGATGGTTTGTCAATACTCTGTGAACGCCGCGACGGTGAGAGATGCAGCAGTCCAGGCAGGAGGTTTCACTCGACTTCTGCTACTTCTACAGACTGAATGCTCCAAGAGGACGAAGCAAAAGGCTATTGAGTTGTTGAAGCACCTGCGAGACATATGGATTCAGTATCCGTGCAGTCCTTGCAAGAAGGGTCCTTCGCAAATCGGCCAGTTCTAAGAAACCTTACGATCTCATGGGGTGAGATCAGTATTGGTACATGTACAGATTACAGTTCCCTCAGCTATGGGAATAAATTCATATTCTGGGCGACGCAAAGAAACGAATTGCCAGTTCAGGAACATTTGCTTGCTTCCTATCGAGGCGAAGATTTTTGTCAGAACAACCGTTCATCACCGATTGCGAAATAGTTAGTCAATTCTTCAATACTAGAGGTTGATGAAGATACTGTCACTTCCAGTACGGTGATTCGAGGGCATAAATTCGTCAGTAGCAGCGTTGAGCCTGACCAAGTCTAGATACTACACTCTATTTTTCCTGTATTAAATGTAACTCGGTCGAACATTGGAAGCATTCTTTTGGGAGGAGTGACGGAGTTTGTTTCTCCCTTTATACAACTGAAGCATGGATCCTCGCAGTACTTCACCAGTTCCTTGTGTCAGAATTGCTAACCAAAAGAGTGTAATTGCCGTTGTTGATTCCAGTCACCCGGAACCTCCACACTCTTGGCTTTCGGAAATGGTACTGTAGTCCCTTTTTTCTGCTTAAAATATGGGAAGTGAATGTGTCAGAGAGCAGCCTACATCCAGCTAAATGTAAGCGTACGTTTCCACGGAGCCTCTTTTCGGGCAAGTCGCGAACAAGAGTCTTCAGATTTGGTCGCAAACCGATCAGCGACTATTGGTCTTTTCGCTGCGGAAAACTAATTGTTTTCGAGCAACTGGGTAAATAGGTAAAGGTTATTCGTGAGTGTCTCGTCTTCCGACGGGCGTTCTGACTAACTTATGTCTCTTAACCTTTGTTAGTTCTTGTCAGTTCAGTGAAAAAGTTTCATTGTATTGAATTCAAAGGATGCTTTTGGTATCGAATATCGAGGAACATTTGATATTCAGAATAGTCTCAACTATTTTAGTATCTATATTTTGAGTCATTGTACATATCAGAGTCGTGTTTCGGTTGTACATTCATGTATAGAGGCGCACCCGTGTATATATATATATATTCATCTCTTCTAATATGCAAGGGTTTAATTTATTTTCTAATATGTAAATATGCAAAGATTTAATTTATTATCTAACCCTTTCTTACAGAAGGGTTAGGTAATAAATTAATTTTCTCGTTGAACTAATATTGTCTACTAGTAGCTTCTCGCACGTATGCTCTCCGAAACACGTCTATTTTATATTTTCTTTATATGTAATGTTGGGATATTTTCCCGCATTTCCAGTGTTATCCTTAATATTCAAGGATAACATTGATCTTTCTAGTCGCCTTAGTATAGAATTTCCGTTTAGTACTTATGTCTTTTCTGATAACAATCATAAACTATCCAGAAAGCAAAAGTTCCCCAGAAGTTCCATCCTGCATGCTTGTTATTCAGTTTCGTGCTTCTGTATGTACTAGTTAGTTATTATTTACCTTAGATATTACAAAGTTTGCAATTCTGATACAAATACTTTAATTTGAATGATTTAATACGGTATTCATTTCAGTATCACAATATTCAGGTCACTATATGACTGTACACATGAATCCGTGTGACAGATAACGATGCAACTGATAATAACTTTATTACAACTTTCAGTTTATGAATACAACATAACAATCCTTATTTCTTATGATTAAACAAAATCGATTCTTTTCCCTGAAAATTAAGTCTGAGCGCAAGTTTATACGAGTTTTCACTTTAAAAACAACTATTGTTTATCATATATGAACTGCATACTGTTGATTACTAATATAATGGAAAACGTTGATTAATTCAAAGTGAGCACTCCTGCATATTCATCTCAGGAGGCAACATATGTGCGCATGTTTAAATATGTGATCAAAGTTTTCTATTTGGAAAGTTCTGGTAAGCATTAAACATTTGTTTTAACTTTATTTTGGTTCGTGATCGATAGATAATGTTTTTATCTTCGGGGAGTCTTGCTTTCGTTCACAATCCTTATGATCTTTCTTCGTCTTTCTTGTTCTGAACATGCAAGTAAATCTCTTGGCTTCCTTCCTCTGCACATAGTTTGCACGCTGAATATTTTCAAACACGGTCATTATTATAGTTTTGGTACAAACAACATAGTTCTTTAGAAACATTTTTCATGTAGTTTTCCAGATTCTCTATAAATAAATTCTAAATATTTCTTTTCCTGTTATACCTCTAGTCTCTTTATTGACGTAATAAATAGCAGATGATAAAATGATAAACAGTAAATGATAACAAGCATACCCAGAAGATCTAAAAAGTCAAAAGCGAAAACACAATACAAAAACTCAAAATGAATATCGATAGAAAAACCTAAGAATCAATACTAATACGAAGAGCATTGATATGATAAGTACGTCTTTTATATATAATCCTAGTGAAAGCATTGGCATCTGTAAGAATGTATAAAAGTCACTAGCAACTATAGTATGTCTACATCTGATATATATCATATGTAGACAATGTACAATGAGCACACCGTGAATACATAGTCATCATCCTCAATCTGATCTAAATCACAAAGTCTGCAAAGACATTCGCTCTTATCAATCAGTATCTATATCAATCACTCCTAAATCGTGCAAACTAAAAGATCAACACTGGAAATTTTAGTCCCATGAAATTTTTTTTGCTTTTTCTGCATCATGGTCACAAAAGTTTCACTTGGATACATATCGCAGTTTGGCAACCGTGCATATTCACTCACAGTTAATAATCGTTCTGACTTTTTCCTCTTTTCCTCTTCCTTTCCTCCAATTAAAACCTCAGGAAACACGCATATTTACTTTCTCGCTGGAGAATTTTGGGTTGTAAATCTGAAAAAAATCTTTGAACTTACTCAGAGTTATTCACATTTGTGTACTTAGAGTTGTTCATGTTTTGTTTGTTTATCAAAGATCTGTGTCCCAAGTGGTTTAACCCACAGTCCTCAAAGAGAAAGCTCGTCAGTTTGATTCTTTACCACAAGAAAAGAAGAGTTCGTCAAGCCACGTCTACACCCACAAGCTCGAAGCAGGCAAGAGACTAAAGTTCGCAGCAAAATTCATAAGTTTTCTAATGCGGCTGTGAATGTTTTGAATTTTCTGAAATCTTTCCCACATAGTTCTGACGAAGTGGCTATTGTGTCTGACATATTTTGATAGTTCTCTGTCACAATTAAATGGTTTCTTTGCTTTATTATATTTTTCATAACATTTTTGATACCTTTTCATCATTAAAAGTGTCAGAAAACCTGTCATAACATGCGTTGGAAAAGATCGTAAGTTTTTTGCTACTTTTCTGACATGTCATAATGGTTTTTCTGACAACTCACAGTTTTCTGACAGCTTTTCGACATCGTTGATTTTTTTCCCAACATATTCTCTCAGAAAGATGTGAGAAATTTAATCATCGTCGTATTTCAGAAGGGGTTTTATGACGACAAAGAACCATCAGGTGCGCAGATAAAGACAGTATTGTCGCATAGTAATGTAGTGTTGTTCACTTCTCTTGATGCTGAAGATAAGTAGCAAAGTGGAGCTAGACACTCCATGGTCGTAATCACAGACGAGGACCCCTCTTCAGAATCTTCAGACCATGATTCTACTTCATCAGAGAGAACTTCTACCGAATTTCGACGGAAGAAGACCCAAGAGGATTTAGGTTCCAAGGTATGTTAACCACGTGCGAGATATGTTGAATTTGGATTGCGGCTTAATGTAATATTTATTGCATCCATTCATATTAAAAATCTTGTACTTATGCTGATAAAAGAGCTAGAGATGATGATTGTGGAACAAAAAGTCTTGATCCAGAACCAAGTGACCTCCAAGTAGAGGTAGAAGAAACAGACTGAACGTCGGATCCCAGTGGTGACGTCTATGAGGTAAGTCTATCTTTAACGTGAATAGTGCTTTGTGATATTCTTGATATCTTTTCATTCCCTTCTAACTTAGATGTCTATAAGTGTTCAGACTTCATGATATTAATATTAAGGAGTGTTGTTCAAAATCTGTTGGATTGCTGTCTGAATCATTTAAATATTCAGTACAGAAGTTATCACAAAGTTATCGTAAGTATGTCAGAAAATGAGTTTTAGTGATAAGCAAGATTGTCTCGTTGGAAGCGTCCCGACTAGAGATTTCCAGTGACACCAAGTTCACCTAAACAACCGCATGTTTCACAATGATCAATTTGGCTCCTTGACCATTCCAACAAACTCTCCAACTTCGCAAAATGAAAAAAGTCTTCCCAATGAATAAAATGAATAAAAATATAAAATATAAAAAATGATAATAATCACTCTTGGAAGACCAAAAGAGTCAAAAGATGAAAAATAATACAAAAACTCAAACAAAAATTAGTAACAAATCTAAGTATTATAGAAAGATCGATACTCCGAGGACACTCCAAGAAGAGACAACGAGTAGACAAGAAAGTAAAATAGGAATGAGTATATATAGTGGGGTGAGTACAAGAGAAACCCTAATGGTGGGTTAGCCCTCTAACTAACTTTAACTACTCTAACCACTCCGGCTAATGTTATGAGATGATCTTCTAGAGCTTGAGACTATATCAACACTCTCTTTCAAGCTCGACTCTACATCCTGTACTCCTAGACAATGTATGAAAGCATCAAACTTATCTCTAGGCAATGGCTTAGTGAAGATATCGACACCTGATCTCTTGTGCTCACATAATTGAGCTCAATCTCTCCTGCAAGGACCTTCTCTCTAATGAAATGATAGTGCACCTCAATGTGCTTCATCCTAGCATGAAAAACAAGATTACTAGTTAACTTCATGCTTCTAATGTTGTCTGTATATACAACAACATGATCTGTACACTCCACACCAATATCATATAGCAGACATCGAAGCCAAATTGATTCGCATGTTGCGTGTGTTGCTCCTCGATACTCTATTTCTGTGGATGACAAAGCAACTGTGGGTTGCTTCTTAGAAGCCCAGCTCATAGCAGCACTTCCAAGTCAAAAAGCATAACTTGACATGGATCTCCTGTCGGCACTTCCTGCCCAATCATCATCTGTGTAGCCATGTAACAAAAATGATCCACCGTATCAATAGTGAAGTCCGTACTGCATCGAGAACTTCACGTAGCGGAGGATCCGCTTGACAGCCTCCAAATATGGTCTCCGTGGTGACTGCATGAACTGATTGATCAGACCAATGGCGTAGCTCAAGTCTGGTCTGATGATGGTAAGGTAGATAAGACTCCTATCCATCTGTCTGTACATGCGTGGATCATCAAGTAACTCACCATCCTATGCTCCTAGCTTTATCCCTTGCTCAGATGGCATAGCAATGGGCATAGCAATGCTCTCACGTATATTGATAGTATGCTCTCAGTATACGTGAGAGATGGGAGAGGATGTACAAGCCAAACATCCTTCCCATCTCTAATGAACTCCACAGCAAGGAGGTACTTGAGTTCTCCTAAGTCCATCATCTGGAACTTGGATTTCAAGTGATCCTTGATCTGGGAAATAAGCTCCTCATAGTTACCAATAATGATCAAGTCATCAACATAGATGATGATCACGACAATCCGATCTCGTATTCTCAATGAATACAAGGTAGAGTCTGAACTACGAAGGTGAAAACCAAGAGACTGCACACACGAGAAGGGAACTTAGGATCCTCATAACCTGGAGGTTGCTGCATGTAGACCTCCTCCTCAAGATCACCGTTGAGGAAGCGTTCTTGAAGTCCATCTGGTGCATCTTCCAATCTTTCTGAGTTGCAACTGCAACTGCGGTTCAAATTGTCACCATCCTCGCAACTGGAGCAAAGGTCTCCTCAAAATCCACTCCATATTGATGTGTGTAGCCCTTAGCTACCAATCTGGTCTTGTACCAATACACGGTACCATTCGAGTTGCGTTTGACCTTGAAGACCCACCTGCAACTAATCGCTTTTTTACCCTCAAGTAAGTCCACCAACTCCCAAGTCTGTTGGTGATGAAGCGCAGCAAGTTTAGCTTCCATAGCACTTATCCATTGAGCTTTGTGCATCGCCTCCTCAAGTGAACTCAGTTCCTGTTCTTGAAGAACATTGGTCATATATGCATGGTGCGCGGCAAGAAAACCTTCATGCATATACCTACTCACTGGATGTTTTGTCCGTTCAGATCTGCGAGAGATAATCAGTGCACTAGTCACCTCCCCTTGCATCTGATCTGACGTCGATGCCAAGGTCTGAGACAAGTATCCAATGGATGTGGAAGATCCACAAATATGGATGAGTCAAACATACGCTGCAATAGCACGTGCTCATCTTGTGTAGAAACTACACTACTTTCACTAGGTTATGTTACATGAATTCTAGCATTAACAACAGCTCTATGTGCAACTGATTCCGATCTTGAATCAGTGATTTCACCAGATCTTTCATTCAACATACTACATTGCGGTACTATAGTGGACTGACTCTTTGGTTCTACAGTAGGTACAAGGATGGCTACGACAGGTGCAGGTGCAAACCCAAGACTGTAGCTCATCAAAAACAACATCTCTATTGATATAGAACTGCTTGGATCAGAATTATAACATTTATATCATTTCGTATCAGAAGCATAGCCAAGGAAGATACATCTATCTGCTTTTGATCTAGTTTCTTACGTCTTTCATCATGTATGTGCACATAACAGATACATCCGAAAACGTTAAGAAAAGAGTAATCAGGCTTACAGTCTGTGAAGACCTCCATCGGTGTTTGGCTGTGGACGGCTGCTGTAGACGCTCGGTTCATCAAATACATCGTACATGAAACAACTTTTGTCCAATAAGATCTAGGCATGATCTTCTCATTCAACATCGCACGAGCAGCTTCTGCTACGTGTCGATTCTTGCACTCCGCAACCCCGTTATGCTGCGGACTATAACTACATGCCAGAAGACATGTAGTTAATGTCATGCTCACGCAGATATGCATCGAACTCTCCAGAAAGAAACTCGCCTCCTCCATCAGATCTCGGACAGAGGATAGATGCTCCAGACTGTTTCTCCACCAACTTGCGAAAAGTCTGGAATGCTGACAGTACTTCGGCAGAGGACTTGTTTGTCAACAAATAGATCCAACGAATGATCATCAATGAACGACACGAAGTACTAGAAGCCGGTCATACTTGGCTTGGAAGCAGTCCATACATCAGTGTGAACAAGCTCCAGAAACTTATTCGCCCTTTAAGGGATCTTATTACTACCTGATCCCTTAAAGGGCTGTCTAGCTTGCTTGCCGAACTGACATGCTGCATAGACTCCAGTAGGTTCACTGGATTCGAATTTGGGTAGACCTGTAACCAGGTCAGAACTCGGAAGACTTTTCAGCCTCTGAAAGTTCATGTGCCCAATTTGCTTGTGTCAGATGTCAATATCAGACACTATTGGACCACTCTGTCCATACATGGCAGCCTGTAACTTAGGTGCAGATGCATCTAGTTTAAACAACCTACCACTCTTGCTACCTCGCGCTATGACAATGCTATTCGAATCTTCAATAAAGCATCCATCTTTATTGAAGCGCACTTGCAGACCCTGCTCTATCAATTGTCCTATAGATATCAAGTTTCTAGTCAACGTGGGTACATGTAAGACATTCCATATATCAGTAAAACGTTGAAGCAAGAATATCAAGTGGAATGTTATCCTTGTGCTAGATCTTGTGCTTAGTGTCATCTCTTGTCACCATAAACTACGGAGTCTTCACACGCTCGAGTGAACTGAACCACTCTCGATGAGGAGTCCTGTGACTGGTGGTGCCGGAGTCGATCATCCAGTCAGTCTGTGGCTCGAAAGCCGTATAACTCTGATGCGTTGTAATAAGCAACTGCTCCGAATAGACTTGCTCAGTGACTGCATAGCCTTGCTGGTTGTTGTTACCTTGCTGAGGGTTGTTGTCGTACTGCCTTTGATTGTTCTGCTTCTTGTAGCACTGATTCGCATTGTGGCCTTGCTTCTTGCAGTAGTTGCAGGAACCAAGCGCACGTCTTTGGTTGTTGTTGAAAGAATCAGACTGTTGCTGGTTCTGTTGGTTCTGCTGCTGCTGCGATTGCTGTTGATGTCCGTGATCTTGTCCACGTCCAGCACCTTTGCCATGACCCCTACCTTGAAATCCTCTAGAACCTGCAAAATAGACAGATTCTTGCTGACCCGTTGATGTAAAACTCCCCAATAGACGCACCTCCTCTCCTAACATCATAGGACAAGTTCATCAAACCACAGAAGGGGTTCTTTGGTTGAAATCGATGTTATGAACTTTTTGTACTCTGCAGGCAATCTCTACAATGTGGCTCCGGTCAAGACAGTGAGATCAATCTCGACTTTGACAGAAGATAGCTGATCCGCGAGCTGCTTGACATGGTTCACGTAGTCGTTGATGCACATCGATCCCTTCTTCACGGTGTTGAACTGTTGCAGCAATTCCAGCTTCCGCGTCTCTGTTCTGGATTGAAACAGACGCGCGAGTGCATCCTAAGCTTTCTTGGGTGTACCGCAATCCTGAATGTGATCGACAATCGATGCTGAAACTGTCAGCGCGATGTAGTGAATTGCTTGGTACGAGCCTTCTTCCACTCCTTGAATTTCAGATCAGAAATTGATACTTCAAGCGCTTTCTCCTCCTCAGTGATAAGATCTCATAGATCTTGTCCATGTAAGAAAGTCATCATTCGGAACTTCTGCACTTGGTAGTTGTTCTTGTCGAGCTTCTCTCCCGTGATCAAAGACACGGACTCCGTCATAGCTACAATCGAGAATTGTAATATTCTGTATGCGGAAAAACCTAACAGAACCTTCACAAAACTCGTCGCCCACACCTCGCTATGAAGAATTCGTCACAAGTCATAACAACGGCAACTCCGTGCACTCCTCTCGAGCGAGAATGAAGAAAGAACATGTCCGTGAACTATACGTGTATAAAATAGGTGAAAATGTCGAAAGAACAATCCAAAAAAAGTCAGAAACTAGACCAAATGAGGTCAGAAATGAACTCGTGATACCTTGAAATTTTGCAGTCAGATCCACCCTAATCGGATCCACCATAATCGGATCAATATTTCTTTTTGACTCAACTCCTAACAGATCTATTTTGGTCGAAAAAGATTCAATTGAAAATCTGTCGCTCGAAATCTCGAAATCGACTGAAACTTGACCGATTACACAATTTGTATCTTATGAACAAGATAGCCTTTCTGGGGCTGATCGACAGATATCAGCGAGAAAAAATCATCCAGATCTCTGAAATCACGTTCAAAATTTCTGGTGACGAAAAAACAGTTTCGTCTCATCCGAACGCATCAGCAAGATAGTGCTCGACATCAGGCACAACTCCAGCTGCTCTCTCATGTACTTCTCTATGCACAAACTCCATCTTGCTCATCAGCAAGAGACACATGCTCTTTACTGCTCTGACATCATGTAGAAAGATCGATACTTCGAGGACACTCCAAGAAGAGAGAGCGAGTAGACAAAGAAGTAAAATAAGAATGAGATGGGAGAGATTTTGTCTCTCCATGTATATATAGTGAGAGTGAGTACAAGAGAAACTCTAATGATGGGTTAGCCCTCTAACTAAGTTTAACTATCCTAATCACTCCGGCTAATATTAATCGATGATCTACTAGAACTTGGGACTATATCAACAAGTATCTAGTACGATGAATAATTACACCTCTCATATATAATCCTAGTGGAAGCGCTTGCATCTGTAAGAGTGTATAAAAATCACTAATGAATATCATATGTCTACATCTGATGTCCAAGTACAATGGGCACATGGTGAATACATGGTACTCATCCTCAATCTGATCTAAGTTACCAAATTCTACAAAGACGTTCATGCATAATAGTGACTACTGATTTCTTACACTCTTATAGATGCATGTTCTTTTCACTAAGACTATGTTTACCATTTACCATTTATCATTATTGCCATACCATGAATCTACTTTGTGGATAAAGAAACTAACGTCTATATGTTTGAATTTTATTTGCTATATTCTTATCATAACACAAGATGAGCTAGGACAAAACGCATGGTTGTGCACATTGTAAGCATAATTGTACCTCAAATATCCATCTCAGACACTAGGATCCGTAAAGTTATACCGATCGAAGTTATAGTGTATAGTATCAGACTTGCACATAAATATTTTCATGTTGGTTCAACATTAGATCTAGTACCATTCAAGAAATTATTGCATGAAGTTTCGTTTGCCATAATGTGTGATTTAGGTCCTTGATACTTACAGTGGCTCCAAAGTGAGCATATGGCGGCAGTATCAGCAAAGTTTTACAGAAAGTATGGATTGCTGAACATTTAAGGATCATTTGATAGCTCGCAGATCTGCATACGAGCTCCTCGACAAGATGCAAAGATGTACTTCAAATGAAACATTTATATTCTTTGGTTTAACAAGCTATATATGAGACTGATGGGGCTTTTTTGGACATTTCTTGTGGCATGCCAGACCACACTAATGAGAAGTCCTTCCTCGGTCGATGTTTTACCGGAGGGTTGGCTGGAGAAATTCTACAACCACCGATAGTAGTTATAAATGGTGAGTATTACCTAAGTTAACTCCTTATGTTCTCGACTGCGTGAGATACATGATGCATCCGTGGTTGGTCATGCCATACAGGTTCACCTGCATTTCACTTACATGTAGGTACTATTTACTGAACAGCAAATAAAAGACGCATATGTATAGAGTAAGCATTTGATGTCTTGAAAGCTCGTTGGCAGATTTTGCAGTTAGGAATAACTGCATCCATTAAGTGGGCTGTGCATGTTGTGTAACTGAAAATGTCCTTGTAACTTACCGTGGTCTGTCATAGAATATTAATAGCTCTAAGGTGAAATATAAAGATGAGGAGTAAGTTGAGAATTCAGTAACTTCTGTGTTCTCAAGAGAAGCTGTCTTGCTGTTAGCTGCACTCCAGGTTAAGATATGCCTGAGGTTAGTTGCATCCTAGGTAAACTGATACTAGTTTAAAAGAGGAAAAATATAGACCTGAAACCAGGAAGTGAAATCACCATCGCATAGAGCCTAATGAGTAGAGCAAAACGTACGAAATTTGAATGTGAGGAAACAAGATTGCAATAACAAGTTAAATGCAAAACTGAAACGAGATGTAAATTGGATTTTAGAAAATTATACAAAAACTAAATGCGAAATGTGAATCCATGGACACAAGTAAAGGAATTTCCTTCTATATTTGAGAGAACATAGAAGAACACCGTGAACGTTTCTGTGTGGTGGTAAGATACTAGAAGGTTTTGTCAAGTTTGGCTTGCCAGACAAGAAATTTCTGACGAGAAATCGACTTATGCACGTCTTTAAACAGTAAATGCGATGGACCTCGTAGTATGCAACTCTTGGTGCGATTTTGTCCTTACAGTTCTGTTTCCTTGTGGTGCCTGAAAAATGTTTTTCTTCTCATTACCCAAAGTCCTTAAGAATTGATATTGAAAATGGAGACGTAAAGTTAACGTAAGTCTAACTTGTAATATATCCTTAAATTTGAAACATAATAAGTAAGTACAGAAGGTTTTACAAACTGCAGCTTCAACAATTTCATCAACTGCAGCTGTGTCAACAACCAGTTGAGAACCCCATCCGCCCGTAACCGGGGCGGCGTGAAGTCGAGTCTCATGCTGTGCGACAGCACCGCACGGCTGCAGAAAGCAACACAGCGAAGGAGACTTAAAAGAAAAAAGAAAACAAAACCGAAATCAACTGCAACTGTTCTCTTTGCACTCGTGCAAAGTGAGTTAGCCGAAAAGAAAAGAAGAATGTTGTTTTAGTTGGTGAACTTGGTCAAGGTAGTTCTTCATAAGCATACAGTCTCAGATTCATTAAATGCTCGAGTCAAAAGGTTACCAAACAAGTCCTTGAAGCGCAGATTCTCACATGAAGCATTGTAGCTAAAGAATAGGTTTCTTTTTTCTTTTCTCATAAAAGTCTGCGTTGACGAGTTCAGCATAAGACTGCTAGTTTCTGCAAGACGTCAGCCCAAAAAGCGGCAACGTCTTTCTCCTGACTGAGCCTAATACCAGAACTCCAGTAAAGTTCTAAACTGACATCTTTTCGTTCACGGTGACTGGTTCGCCAAGTTGGATGGTTGCCGGTAGACCGAGTTTCCAGCGCCACCGATGAACACGTACAGAGAAGCGTCCTCTGATAGTCCCGGCCGGCGATCACAGGTGTAATAGTACGGTTAACTGAGCAGTTTGTGTAAAGTTGCATCCTCATTGCACTCTTCTACGGTTCGCGTTTCGCGTCACGGTACCCGGTTATCATCTTAAATTTCTACAGAATAATGTCTGTAACAAGTGAACCGCAACGTGAAGTGATTGAAGCTGGATTGAGGGTGCTGTCGCCCGGCGTTTTACTCACGGTGGCCAGGTTCTGTCGACGAAAACGCGAACGCACAGCAAAGGCAGCCTTGTGTTAATGCAGCTAAAGTCCCCAAGTCCGGGTTTTGCGACTGCAAGGTCTGCTATACTGCTACCACCGATTTGGCGAGCCACTTCACGCAATTATTCTTTTCGCGCGTGAAACGAACATAAAGGGCGAAACATTATCTAGCTATCTTAGAGGAAGTGTATAAAACTCTGGAAATGTCTGTGTAGAATTATCGATCGTAATTACGTGTCCGAAACATTGATAAACGGATAAGGTGAACTCAGGACCTGAACCCTGCTGCTGTCTCATGACAGAAAAGCTTTTCTGCCAAGTTGACGTGATAAGGAATACGCACACACGTTTGAAAAGTGCGTTTTCAAACGTGTGTTATATTTCTTTTCCTTTTGAAGCTACCTTACAATTTCTGTCGGGCAAGCTCTCTCTGTTGGGATTCTCAATGTGCAACCCATGAATCTTTTGAAAGCTTGAGAACGTCCGTGATGTCAACTTTGGAGTTACTGTAACAGATTTTTTGAATCTAGCTCTCGGATCCGAAAGGTTCAGAAATCTGTGAATGGTTCAATAGAGGTTCAGTCCTGCTTCATCACAATTCGTTTGATGTATTCTGACTCTTCAAAAGATACATCTGCCTAATTTCACTAGTATAAATCCAATTGAAGGAATGTTTAATTCATCCGAATGTTTAACTTAATTTGATCGAAATGTAAAAACGCTTTATTCATGTGGGGCGCTAATGTCCCAAAAATTTCAAAGCTATTTACGCGAATAGATTTTATGACGCTTATTAATGTTTCGCGCTAGGGTATGCGCGAAATGGCTCGCCACTATGGTACTAGATATATAAGTGTCTGAGTTGTAAAAACTCCTCAGCTCCGCGGAGGCGGACCGGGAAGCATCACAGAAATTCCCCGAAAGTGCCATGCTTGTGCGGCGGAGCCCGAAACCACAACAACAACCACGCGCGAGCACCTTGTAAGTTGGCTACGTCACAGAGTTGAACTGGTGCAGAAATATTTATATTTATATCTGTAGTATCATTTCTCTGAAAGTCACTTGACTAATCTCTCTTTTCTGAATCCCCACTTCTGACACACCCTGAACCTGCAACCAACGAGAGACATAGTGCGTTGATCGAAACCTGGTAGCTCGCACTTAGTCAGAAGGCTGCTCCAGCTGCTTCTCAGTTCCTTCTCCAACTGGTCGGTATACGTATCCAGTCTTTACAGATGCTGACTTTATACTTCACGACTGAACTTCAGCTACATGTACCCTCGTTTCGGATTCCGTCTCTCAGCCGAATCAGAATGGACGTCAATATGTAGACAATTTCGAAAGACGTCATTGTCCGCTTGTTAATTGGTAGTCTGGAAGATACCTAGGCCTTAACGTCTGACCAATGTTACGTTTTCAACAAGTTTAACAAGTCGGTCACCCATCCATAGGCTGCTAGTAGATCAGGTGCACGACAGGGCTGAGTTCCTTTCTAGACGAGTGAGTATTCAACTCACCTGAAACGCTAGTAGGATGACTCACAATGAGTTGACTTCTGCCTCGTTGTCCCAGCCGTCTTGTCTGAACCGGTCTGTCATAAATCAAGGCTTTTCAGTTTGTGTTTGATATCAGAGATATGAAGTGCTAACAAGCGCCAGGCCAAGTGTGGGTCGGTTTTGCACCAGTATAAAGGACACGCAATTGCAAGCACTGGAAATCGTTTCGGGATCAACGTCTTTATATCCAGCCAGCCATAATTGCAACGGACACCTTGCTTTCTGGTCGCAAAGCTCATGTCTGTTTAGAATATATCGAGAAGCGGTGGTGGTCTAAATCAAATCTAGGTCCAGATAACATCAGTCAGAGAACATCCATTATCGATCAAGAGAGGCGACCATGAAGCTGAACTGACTGGGTTAAAGTCCTCTATATGTGGTTGCAAGACTCAGAGTTGTGTCTCGATCTACAGAGCAGATCCAGAACCGGTGGTGTCTGATCATTTTGGAGCTAGCTGCACGAGCTTATCGAACAGAACATCATCAAAACGGAACACCAATTAAGAGGGACAGCGATGATGAAGCTGTCTCAACGGGTCAACATCTTGTGTTTGCTCTTGGCGATCAGTGCATGTCCACAACAACCAGCATGGGGAAGAGTTCTACTCGAAGCAGAACCGTCAAGGCCTCTCGAGAACGAAAGAGATGCACATGGACTTGTACCTGCTTCTTTGACCTCACAGGTGCACGTGCCCTTGTATGTAAATAGTAATCGCATCGAAGCTGACAAAACTCGCCGTACGTCCTCAAGATGCGGAGAACAGCATTTCCAAAAGCTTCCTCGAGACACCACCACACCTACAAGTACTCCCAGTCCAATCCACAACTGAGATAGATACGGACGATACATGCACGTGGTAATTATAGGTCTGGAGTTGGTTATGCGTTAGCAGCTGATGTAGAATTGTCACACATGGGCACATAGAGAAAGTATACGATGAGTAAGGCGTGGATTTTTATTCCACAATCAGGTCTTCCAGATACTGTCACTTCCAGGATCACAACATCAAGCAGCCATAAGATTTAGTGGATTCGACAGATACGGCAGCAGCGGCTCCTTACTTATAGAACAAAAATATTGCAGCGTGAGAACATTTCGCCATGCCAAGATTTACACATCAAGAGAGCGACACTCGGCCTTTATATGCAGTTCGGACGAGGGCGATGTATAGTTTCCAAAGTATACTTGAAGGGTTATTGCGAGACCCTCAGCGAACAACAAAAAAGTGATTAGCTAGCATTTATCAAGCACACTGTGCTGTTTTACTTCTCAGCAACGTCGTCCCAGTTCAGAAGAATAGAAACGCTTGCAATGCCAGTAGGACGGATGGAACTCGCTGTCAATCTAGGGCCGTGGAACAGTCTAAGACAGCCCTAAGCACCCTAATGATATTCCAGTTTGCTGGTTGCACACTGAGACAGTCGCCACCATGATAACATGCGCACAAGCAACTACCAGTACCACCTTCTCGAGATTTATATCGATAGTGGGCAGTCAGTCCAGACTGGAATTAATGGAGTTTGCAACTGATGCTTTACAAATATACCCTTGCATGATTTCGTCGAACTTGAATGTCTGTCAGCCAACCCATAACTTCCATGTAGGAGGTTCTGTCTGTAGCTCGTTTTTCAATCGACGTGAACCTGGATTTTCAAGCACTACGCTTACTGTAGAAACCAGACATATCCTCTATACATGAAATTGCGAACTACGAAAACAAATCACTGTAGAGAAAATCACTTCGGACTTGCAAGTCACAAGAGCAACAAAGCTAGCGCTAGAGACATGATCGATGTATCTAAACTTCAGGCCGGTTGGCTCCGGATCTGAATATGTGAAGTTCCACGTAAGGAGTGGGTTGTTTTTCCCTTCCTTATTCTCTACTGCAGCTCGTGATTCGTCCGTGAACAACAGATCATCACTTAACTCAGACTCTCCATTCACTGCATGTAACACCCCGACAATCGGCGGAACGGTAGCCTTGTCATGACTTAGGTAACATACATACACAAAGACATCTTGCTTGCAATTGCCAAATATCTCTACTGTTGCTTGTAAATTGCTGAAAGTGGAAAGCTGGCGTTTATATCGTTTTATTTATTAGGCGAGAAGACTTTGATCTAATGTACAAGTTGACCAAAATCGGGGTGCCATGCTTTCCAGATCTGCATGAAATATCAGGGTAGACCCACTAATGTGATGTCTTAGTTAGGAGCTTTCTTCCTCTATTCGTTTGGAGTGTCAAAACGTCTTTCATTCTAGCTAACCCTACCCAAATCGTAGAGAGTATTCATTCAGGTCGATGTAATAATTTGAAAGGTGGAGACACGTGAGTTGAGATACTAGAAATTAACACCTCGCACAAAAAGCACCAAATCGATGATTGACTATTAGTATCAAGTTTAGTTTACAATTTGTGTGGCTGCAATGAGGAAAGGGAATGTGAAGTAAGTTACAGTTTAACTTTAGAAATCAATTTGAGTAATTAGATACTTACAGGTTATTTTCATATCACCTTTATGTCTTGCGACCATAACAGTGTTCGTTTTTCCATGAGGTTCTCAGGTATGAGTCCTGGGTCACACTAGTAGACCCTACATGTACTTCCGCGGAAAATGTGTTGGCTAGTGTACCAATACTTTTATTTGGACGTAGAGTAAAGAAACACATATATACCCGTGAACTCAAGTAGTGTCCGTTTGCTATCCCAAAGAGCAAACAACCTCAAATGCAATTTTTAATTTATTTAAAATATTATTAACATTAAGTTAAAAGTGTCAATATTTGATATTTAGATCCTAAAAATTAACAGACCATCTGGTTAATTCGAAAAAATATAGAATCTTATTATACAAGATTAGACGTATAGTATGAGAATGAATCTTTAGACCGAACTATTGTTAGCTGCTTGTGAAAACAGGGTAATGACACGACCAAATTACAAGTGTATGTGGAGACCCGTAAGGGCGATGATTCATGTAAAAGGTGTGAAAGGAGGCCTCCTTTTGAAACCTGATAACATGCCACATGCGCTTGGGGGCGCGAACAACCTCCTTGAGAAGTTTCAACTCAAAATTTACTCGTTTGCTCGTCTATTTGGTTTAAGAGACTTCTCTAGAATTAAAGTAAGACCGACTTAATTCTTTTTACTGCAATACCCCGATGGAAGTCAAATAGCAAAATCCTTCATGGTCACGTAAGGATTGGGAAAATAAGTAGGAAGAAATCAGTCACTGATATTTAGTTATTTTATTTTGATTCAGTAAGTACACATTAATTAGAAAAGATACTAGGAAGGGATGTTTCAATCTTGGATGTCTCAATAATGACTAAAAAATTAAGAACGCATGAGCACTTTGACTTCAATGAGTTTTAGAGAGTTCAGTTTAGGTCCATTTGTGACATATTTGGTATTCTTAGAAAGCTACAGACAAGAATTATACAATCATATATTTACTTTTTTGTTTCTAATTTAAAAAATAAAAATAAAATTGATGTAAAGCACACATAATACGTTTGGTTGAAAAAGCCTTCAGATCTATATCTACTTCTAACATTGCATGGAAACGTGGAAAAGTCAGACTGGACTGAAACTTTGTAGGACCGTTATGTACCTCTCTTACCACGCTCAGTAAAATTTCATGAAATTCTGATAAGTTTATCTCACGTTTATCAGTCTTCTGAGATTTCCTTGTCAAGATCCACACCTCCTCATATGGCACAAATGAATTTGGAGGGAAAAGTTAGGTTATTTTTTGAAGTGAAGGTCTCTCTTGCTCCTAACTTCGCTGTGCAGACAGTCGTTGGATCAAAATGTTCAAGGAAAGTCGAATCAGGGGCATACTGGTACATATAGTCACATGAGTCACAAGTCTTGTGTGTAAAGCACATGTTTCTTGAGGTGTTAGAATGCGAGTAGTCTCTCTTTTTTCTCTGCCACTATTCAAGAACCTCAAAGGACAAAAGATGTGTAGCAATGGTGAGGTTGCATGCCATTGTGCTAGAAGTTGGATCTAAAAATTGTTACGTCTTAAATCTCATTGGTGTTTTATGCTTCCAGTGTCTGCTAGTAGGTTCGGCAAGGTGTCGTGCGCATACACATCGCTACACAACATACATCGCTGTTAGAGATACCTCACACATACACATAACACATGGACGATGTCATTGAGAATTGAGGTGTTGAGGTGTGTTTCTATTTCGTGGACTTGTTGGAGAGAGGAGTTGACACCCTTGGACAAAATCGATCGTCAAAGGAGCTGTGGTTGTTGGGTTTGAGCAAGCTTGGTACCATTGGAAAGGTCTCACCAGACGCTTCCATTGAGACAAAGCTTGGTACCATTGGAAAGGTCTCGCCAGACGCTTCCATTGAGACAAATCTTGCTTTGATCTGAGGAGAATTGAGGTGTTGAGATGTGTTTCTATTTCGCGGATCTGTTGGAGAGAGGAGTTGACACCCGTGGATAAAATCGATCATCGAAAGAGCTGTGGTTCTTAGTTTTGAGCAAGCTTGGTATCATTGGAAAGTTCTCGTCGAGATGCTTCCATTGAGACAAATCTTGCTGCGATATGAGGAGAATTGAGGTGCTGAGGTGTGCTCTTAACTCGCTGATTTGTGAAGCAAGTTCTTCGTTGATGGAGGAGATTAAACAACTCCTTTATAAGGTGTTGGCAGCGGTGGAAGAAGTATCGGTTGAAGTAGCAGATCTGCATCGAGAGCTCATAGCACATAAGAGTGAGCTTATTTCTGTTGTGTGCGATGTTCATGCTTTGAAGAACATGCAAACCGTTCTTGCTACAACTACCAAGGAGATTTCCTCTACACTCTCATCATCTGCTCTTTCTGCTGAGGAGAAATCTGCGGTGGTAAATGATGATTTCAAAGAAGTAGTGGAGAAGTTGGAGATGAAGATGAAATCTTATGTTGAAGCTACCAAGTCGGCTCAAGTCTCTCTTTTTCAAGAGCAAGCGAATGAAAAGCTGAACCAACTCTCAAGGGTGAAGAATGTGAGAATATCTGGTTTACCTGAGCTAGAGAAGGAGGAGACCAAGGAAGTAACTACAACTTTCTTTGCTGACACGTTACATGTTCACAAGCTTGTCTTAGTTCAAGCTTATCGCATAAGACAAAAGGCTCACAACCTCGAGCCATATTGGTTAATTTTGCAGATCAGGCACAACGAGATACTGCGATGGCTAACAAAGTTATCTTGAAGAGGAGGCAGATCTGGTTGGATCATGATCTCACACCGCTACAAGCTGAAGCCAAGCTGAAGGAGCTTGTGAAGGTAAAAGAGGTTCAACAAGGAGGGTTCATTGCTTTCTTAAGAGATGGACGTGCTGTTGTCACACAAAGGAGACGAGATGCTTCCAAATAGTAATTTTCGACCTTTAGAGTTATGATGTGAAACATTCATGGGCTTACTAAGTCAAAGTACACAAGGCTGATATCATCAACTTGGTGAAGACATAGGAACATGAAAGAAACAATGTACATGAGTTGGATGGTTTTACCTTGATCGGCTCTACTTGGAACAAGCGCAAGCAACATAAAAGACGTGGTTTTGGAGGTATTGCAACTTACGTCAGATCTTATTTGCATCAGCTTGTTGAAGTGGTTCTTCAGGATGTGGGTGGACAATATCATTGGATTCGAGTTGGTGGAGAAAGTAGATCTGCATGTTATATTGCAATCTGCTATTTTGCACCTTTGAACATGTCTATCTATCAGACTAGAGCATGTAGCACGAGCCAACCTTTCCATCGTCTTTCTATTGATGTTTTGAGATATCAAGAGAAAGGCAAGGTCTTTGTGGTGGGAGATTTCAATGCTAGAGTTCATACTTGCCAATTCACACAATTCTATTGCTCTTGACCACTCCCCTATTCTTGAAGAAGATGATGATCCTACATGGTCCCGTGCCTTCTTCCACCATTGACATGAAAGAACACTTCTTTACTTTTGGAGCAATTTGTAGTTTGAAAATTTTGAACGATACATCTCGTTTTCCTAGCTCTTAACATGAAAACATATGTCTCTACCTCTGGATCAAGCATAGTAGACTACCTCCTCTCCTCATCTCTTGATAGTCTATACTCGAGGAGAGAGTATGGGCATCTTGTCTACTTCATTTGGACACCTACTGGAGAAGTTATGCTACTCGAAAGAAGGGAAAATCAAGCTAAGCTCTAGTTTACTTGCTGACTGGGTATTTACAGCCCAGACGTTATATTAAAGACGCAATGGGCCTGCTTCCTCATTACTGAAGAGAACTTGTACGTACAGAGACTGACGTAAGGGGGCAGCTTAAGGGGTTAGCTTGCGCTTGCGACCTGTCAGCGGACGGTTCGGGAGATTTGGAGGTCCAATGCAAACGCGCAAGGCGTCGTTGGGTTCAGATCTGTGCAGGCTACGCACTAGATAAGACGGTTCGTGAAGAGACGGATCAAGGAGTGTGTTCTGGGAGAAATTGAGACGCAGAGAGGAGATTTTGGGAGCTTCAGTGATCTATGAAGGAGAGTTGGACCGTTCGGACCGTTCCGGAGTCCAAACTTGCTGTCCTTGGATCCATCGGGATCAAAACAACGAGTTCTTCAGGAAATTGAAGACGATACCAAGTTTCATCGGACGGTTTGGGAGTTCTGAGTGAAATTGGCTTGTAGGGAAGTGCTTACATCAGATTTTTGTTCGTCTACAACCTGAGATTGATTTGTTCTTCGCGATCGATGAGTCAAGCTCTTCGTTCTTGGTGCCTACGCGATCAAGGAGTCTTTATCTACGCATAGGAGAAGACCATGTGTGGATTGGATTGTTGGTTTGATTGTGGTGAGCAAGTTTGAGCCGCAGGGAGCTGATTTACGTCAGTTTTTTGCAACTTGTGACTAAATTTCTTGCGTGGTTTTGCAAAGGGAACTCCAAACGGCTTGTTTGGATTCTCGTTGGGTTCAGGGTAGCTAGATCTACCTGCCAAGGTAGATGGATATCAGTTTAGACGATCCGTTTGAGCGGTGTGAGCAGTTTTAAGCCGTATGGAGGAGTTTTTAAAGGTTTGATCACCTACGATCGAAAATCGGCAATATCTTGGCTGTTGGGAGTCGGATCTGAAGGTTTTTTGGGCCAACGGAGTCAGGGAGGAAGACCCTATCGACATCTGAAGACCGCTTGGCAAAAGGAGGAAGTTCTCAGATAGGCTTTTTTTGGTTCCTTCGCTACGAGTTTCGTCCTTTTGAGTTCGTTAGGGACCTAGTTGGTTATGTGCGGCTTGTGGTAGTTAGCTTTAGCTAAGAGCTTGTACATGGATGTGGTTTGGACTTGGGTTTCAATCGTGTGATACTGGTGCAGCTCTAATTGTTAGCAAAGAGAAGTTTCTCTTGCCTTGAGCTACGCTCTGGTGGTTTTGGGTCAAGGTTGAGATTCAGAGGTTCATTTTAGGGGCTTTGAAGCTGGTTACAGACCGCTCTGGTTTGTTTCTCAATTTTGTGTTCTTAGGAAGAAAGATCCGACAGTGTACATACATTTGGAGTCGGTATATATTGCAGCATTCATTTTCGTGGTTGTTTTTCTCTATCTTGTCTCTGTTCAGCACACAACATCTCCACAACCAGGAACCTCGCTTTTTCCTGAACATCTTTCAATCACTTCAATTTCAATCAATCTTCCATCACGCAATATTTGACACGACAACGGTGGTGAACTCGACGTGAAGGTCCGAGGTGGAGATTTCTGCGTTTGAACTAGAAGAAGAGATCAACAATCATGAACGAAGATGAAGATGGATATGGTTGTTCGGGAGGATGCTGCGGACCTAGGATGATGGATATATAGATGGTTTGGGAGGATGGGAGGATGGAACGAGTTATGACTATGGACGGGATGAACGGATCTGAGGAGATACCAGGGGTGCAGTTGGATGCAACAACTGCACGTTTGTTTCAAGCCTTCACTTTGTTTTTGCGACAAGAGCAATGGAACCAACAAAAGGAGGCTTGAGGACGAAAGCACTTCAGAGGATGATCGACAAGCTCGATCTATTTGATGGGGGAGACATCTCAGACTACTTGAGATGTTACAAGACAGAGATGGATTTGGATCAGGTATCGGAGAAAGAGATGATCGAGACATTCGAACTTGTTGCGGTGCTTAAGATAAGGAGCATGTGAAAGGTCTAACGAAGCGTTCTGGGAGGAATTGGGATACATTTTCACATGCGCTGAGAGAGGAATATTTCTTGAGAAACTCAGATCGAGTAACCAAGAAATCATTTTTGGAATGGGTCAATCGACCTTGCAAGCGTTTACAACCTACAGAGCTATTAAAGGAGTTCGAGAGACAATTCTCTCAACTATCTCGGGTGGACAAGCTAACCTTGGAGACGTACAAGATAGAGTTGTTTCTTCAAGCTGCTGATGAACCATGGCAAGAGCGGTTGGAGCTACTTCTGGAGGATGGGGAGGAAGAAGAAGGGTTGACAAGGAATTGGGAAGTTGTGCATGAAGCGGTTGAGCTTCTTGGCTGGAGACATACAAGAGAAAAGGTTACAAGGTTGACACTTACATCGCTGACTACATCAGTTCTAGTAGTATCTGAGGTTCAACCTCCAGTTGTGATTGTAGAGGAGAAAGATCCAACCATCGAGGATCTACGGCAAAAGATGCAAGATCTACAAGCTAAGGTTACTAGGTTGGAGGATAAGAGGTCGTCGATCAAGATAGAACTTGTACCCAAACCAGCTTGGGTACATCAGTGCGTGTGGTGTGATGATACTGATCATCAACGGGACGATTGCATCGACTTTGCAGAGTCTTTGCAACGAGAGGTTATTTCTTGGGAGGATGGAGATGTTGCATTCACAAATACGGGTACTCTCCTTCAAGCCAACGTTGGTAAAGGAGGGATGAAGAAGTTTGTGGATGATTACTTTGCGGCACATGCAGTTGTAGCTATCGAAGCTACAAGTTATGGTGCTAGGGTGGAGGAGATTGAGCATGATCTCCATATGGACGATTTGGGTGAGCACATGGATCGAAGCGAGCTCAAGTTGGATACTACATCCACGATGCAGAGCGAGAAGAAAGGACAAGAAGAGATTTTTTCAGAGAAGCAAGCTGAGGAGGATAAAGTTCAACATGAAACTATTCTTCCTGAACATGCAATGGAAGACGATCCTTCACAACCGAAAGAGATGGTTGGGGACGGACAATGGACATGGTTGATCTGGTTGCATACATACAACAACCAGATATAGGTATAATGATGGATGTGAAGGGAGGTTGGGAAGAACGCATTCGAGATGCGAAGGTTGGATTCATTTCACGAGAGATCATGGGTGCAGCTACAAGAGGAGTCCATGATGTCATCATTGACATCATCAAGCACAGACAACTTGAGGGTGAAGGAGAGTGGACGGACGCTCTTGAGGCTACGGGTATAGGATGATGGATAAGGATGGCTTACAGGGGAGAAGTCATTGCTGAAGGTGATTATGCTTGAGAGGTTGTGAAAATTTACATGTGATTAAGGTCGGGAGGATGAAGCTTGGGAGGTTGTAAAGGTTTTCAGAAGAAGAGATCAGGGAGGATGATGGTTGAGGAGGATATCATTGTATAGCGAGACAATGACGGTTGTGATTGAGGATTTTGGTTGCAACAGTGTGGTTCTTTTTTTCAGAAAATAAAAAAGAAGAGATGGATACGCACAATGACATGTACAGACTTGAGGTTGAGGACTACAGTCAAGATATGTGGTGATGATTGGGAGGATGGGTGATGTCTACTACGACACTTGGGTCACAAACCTCGACGATGAGGTTCTACAAGACGGATGGAAGACATTTCTATGGTATGATGAGTTATTCCTTCTATGTCTGCATATTGAAAGATGTGTAGATCTAGAAGGGATGATTGGATGGGAGGTTGGAGAAGAAAGTCGATGATGGATCTAGGGAAGATCATGGCAGGGTAGCAACTTCAAGATGACGATCAGGTTGCAATCTTGAGGATGAGATCGACTGAGATGGGAGAGAGGATGACAAGATGGGAACGAGTGTGTTTGTTGGTCCACTCCTTGATTGGTATCTCTAGTGCATACCGGAGGATGCATAGGTTTGGAGGAGGTGGATGTCGTGTCGTGGACCGGCTCTTACATGAAAATCAAATTTTGACTTTTGTCGCTCCAATGACACTCATGGGTAAAACAAGCTAGGCCCCAACTTACGAGCTTTTGGCACAACTTCGGATCGTCGCTTTTATCGCATCAATGGATAGAGCTCCTTGTCAGCTTTTCATAGGCACTTTGTCTACTTCGTTTGGACGCTTAGTGGAGAAGTTACAAGACTCAAAAGATGGGTAAAACAAGCTTTGTCCCAGCTTACGGGCTTTTGGCACGACTTCGGATCTTCACTTTCATCACATAGATGGGTAGAGCTCGTTGTCAGCGTTCCATGGGCATCTTGTCTACTTCATTTGGACACCTACTAGAGAAGTTATATTACTCGAAAGAAGAGAAAATCAAGCTAGACTCTAGTTTACTTGCTGACTGGGTATTTGCAGTCCCAAGCGTTATATTAAGGACGCAATGGGTCTGCTTCCTAATTATTGAAGAGAACTTGTACGTACAGAGATTGACGTAAGGGGACAGCTTGCACTTGCAACCTGTCAGCGGACGATTCGAGAGATTTGGAGGTCCAATGCAAGCGCGAAGGCGTCGTTGGGTTCAGATTTGTGCAAGCTACGCACTGGATAAGACGGTTCGTGAAGAGACAGATCGGGGAGTGTGTTCTGGGAGAAATTGAGACGTAGAGAGGAGATTTTGGGAGCTTCAGTGATCTGTGAAGGAGAGTTAGACCGTTCGGGCCGTTCCGGAGTCCAAACTTGCTGTCCTTGGATCCATCGGGATCAAAACAACGAGTTCTTCAGGAAATTGAAGACGATACCAAGTTTCATCGGACGGTTTGGGAGTTCTGAGTGAAATTGACTCGTAGGGAAGCGCTTACATCAGATTTTTGTTCGTCTGCGACCTGAGATTGGTTTGTTCTTCACGATCGGTGAGCCAAGCTCTTCGTTCTTGGTGCCTATGCGATCAAAGAGTCTTTATCTACGCATAGGAGAAGACCATGTGTGGATTGGATTGTTGGTTTGGGTGTGGTGAGCAAGTTTGAGCCGTAGGGAGCTGATTTACGTCAGTTTTTTGCAACATGCGACTAAATTTCTTGTGTGGTTTTGCAAGGGGAACTCCAAACGGCTTGTTTGGAGTCTTGTTGGGTTCAGGGTAGCTAGATCTACCTGCCAGGAAAGAAGACCCTATCGACATATGAAGACCGCTTGGTGAAAGGAGGAAGTTCTCAAATAGATTTTTTTCGGTTCCTTCGTTACTGATTTCGTCCTTTTGAGTTCGTTAGGGACCTAGTTGGTTATGTGCGACTTGTGGTAGTTAGCTTTAACTAAGAGCTTGTACATGGATGTGGTTTGGACTTGGGTTTCAATCGTGTGATACTGGTGCAGCTCTAGTTGTTAGCAAAGAGAAGTTTCTCTTGTCTTGAGCTACGCTTCGATGGTTTCGGGTCAGGGTTGAGATTCAGAGGTTCATTTTAGGGGCTTTGAAGCAAGTTACAGACCGCTCTGGTTTGATTCTCAGTTTTGTGTTCTTATGAAGAAAGATCCGGCAGTGTACATACATTTGGAGTTGGTATATATTGCAGCATTCTTTTTCGTGGTTGTTTTTCTCTATCTTGTCTCTGTTTAGCACACAACATCTCCACAACCAGGAACCTCGCGTTTTCCTGGACATCTTTCACGCAATATCCGACACGACAACGTTCTTTTGTTGGGTGGTGCTCGTACACAGATGATGGCAAGTATGCACCAGGTGCGGTCTTGGGTTGGATCGGCAGTATTGTTAGATGCAGCGAGAGTGATCTCGTGTACATCATCCACGGTTGTGGTGTACGAACTTGTTACCAAGGGAGGTGCTCAAGCGCGCACATGATGCAATGAGACGACCAGCGCATCTCACAATTGATGGCATCTTGGATGCAAGATGACGATCTCAAGTAGTGAGAGTCATCGATAGATCATCCATGACAGTGGTGAACTTAGTGGGATCACCCATGACATCGTTACTCACTTTGGTGAGCTTCCAGCGTCACATGCTTCCAACGACCCATGACAGCGTTACAGAGATGGAGGACCTGGGCTTGTGTGGGATGCTCAGTTACAACAGTTAGTGGAGCTCAATGTCGATAAGAGAGCACATGCGACGGATTTCCTTACGAGTACGACGGCAATAGCTTTGATATCAAAGGCTTCACGTCGTCAGTTGTTGGATCAAGCAATGGACTTGAACTGCTTGACGTGGATTGTTAACCTTGGATTGGCTTAGCAGCGTCGGATGCGATCGACGAGTGTTATTGCTCGGACATTTCTGAGCTCTTTGTCTATCGAGTTGATGGAGACAAAGGTTGAGGCGAGGCGTGTGGAGTTCGTCATCCTTGGACATCATGGGAGAGAGTGTGGAGCTTGCAGCTAGGACTGTAGGAGTTTTTCGCATAGTGACGATGGAGGTTGTTGGTGGTGAGCAGAAGGAAATCGCTCCAGAGATTCTAAGTTAACAGTCAATGACTTCGTCTTCTAACTCTAGCATAGTGACAGAGGATACTTGGGAGCTAGAGATTGGACCCAAGCTTATAAGAGAGGAGAGACGAAGAGTTCAGAGATTCCTGAAGAGCTATAGGAATTATTTTGCCTTCAGTATGAAGGATTTGGGTACCTTGAAAGGACATGGTATACGGATGGACAAGCCAATCTTTCGACGTCCTTACAGATACAGTGACATGGAGAGAACTTTGATCCAGAGTAGGACTCAAGACTTGTTGGAGCCTGGATTGGTGGAGATGTCACATGGAGAGTATGCATCTGCCACAGTTATGCAAGCAAAGAAAGATATGTATGGCAACTACATGATAAGCGGATGTGGAGAGACTATCGTCTTATCACTCGGCAGACGAAGTCCAATAAGTATACCATGTCGACACCTGAGGAGATCTTTGATGCAGTGGGGCATGTGAAGGTCTTCAGTACTTTGGATCTTTGAGCAAAGTATCATCAGTTACCGGTGAGAGAAGAAGATAAGTCCAAGACAACATTCTAAGAAATTGACCCTCACGACAAGGATTGTTTGTATCAGTGACAGTTCTTACCATTTGGGTTGAAGAACGTCCCTACTGAATTCCAAAGGGTGATGGACAAGGATAAAGTTTTGTCAGATGTTATATTGACGACATCTTAGTCTGTAGTGCTACAGTGGAGGAGCACGAGAGACACTTACGAGATGTGTTCATGGGTTGAAGTTACACCCTGAGAAGTGTAAGTTCTTCCAGGAGTTGATAGAGTATCTAGTCCACACCATCTATCCAGATGGGTTGGATGTTCAACAGACGAAGATTGAGACTATTGCATGTATCTCACGCCCCCCGGTTGTGAGTCAAGTTCAGACATTTATTAGTTTGACGAACTTCTATCGTCGATACGTGAAAGAGTTTAGTGCAATTGTGAAGTCATTGACCAAGTTGATGAAGGTGGACCAGGAGTGGCAGTGGGGAGATGAGCAAGAGTGAACTTTTGTAGAGCTCAAGGATAAGTTAACATCTGCTCTCATCTTGAGGAGAGCAGATGGGCATCTTTTCCAACTGACTATTGATTGGAGTATGTTGGGACTTGGAACAGTGTCGACTCAGCATAATGATGAGAAAAAGGAGTTTGTGACGACGTATGCCAGTCGCTCCAACAATTCGGTGAAAGTGAGGTACAGTTCGTACGAGGAGGAGTGTTTAGCTACAATGTGGACTGTTGCACACTTTCAATGTTATTTGTTTCAGAACCCCTTTACTCTCATCACTGATCACCAGCCGCTCAAGTGGTTGATGGAGTCCAACAAGCTTACATGGAAGCTTGCACGATAGGCTCTTATCTTACAGGAGTATGACTTCCAAGTAGTGCATAGACATGGAGTTGCAAACCTAGATGTCGAGGGTTGAGTCGTAGCGCATGCACGACTCAGCAGGATCAAACTAGGGCTCGATGACATGACGAGGTTGATGAGGAGATAATGGCATGCATCTGCCTTTCTTTGTGTGTTGGTCACGAACTCTTGAAGAACATTGCAACTCAATTTTTCTCTCAACACTCAAGCAAAAAGCTCAAAGGTAAACCTTGCAATGGTTGGTTTGATGAAGAGTGCAAACTTGCTCGGTTAAAGGCTTTAGACAAGCCTTGGGACTTGGAAGCAACAACCTTGTACAAGCAGTTGGTCAAATGTAAGAAGAGAGTTTTCTTGAGAAAGAAAAGCTTGGAACTTGCTTTTGATTTTCAGAAGAATCCCAAAGCTTTTTGGAGACGTTTAGCATCTCGTCCAAGTTCACCAAGTCTTGATCCTTCAGCTTTGATGTCCTACGTTGAGCAACTTTACTTCTCTCCACATGTACCATGTATGCCACAAAGTGAAAGACTACCGCAGATCTTTTCAATGGACGAAGTACGACATCAACTCAGTACGCTTGCAAGTGGAAAATCTGAGGATCTAGAAGAACTTTCTGCGGAGCTACTACAATGGGGAGGTGATTCTCTCATTTCTATACTTACCAAGCTTCTAAATGATGCTGTTGTAGCTTGTAACTACAACCGCCAAGCGGAAGGAGCTTGTGAAGGTAAAAGAGTCTCAACAAGGAGGGTTCATTGCTTTCTTAAGAGATTGACGTGCTGTTCTCACACAAAGAAGACGAGATGCTTCCAAATAGCAATTTTGGACCCTTAGAGTTATGATGTGGAACATTCATGAGCTTATTAAGTCAAAGTACACAAGCGCTTTACCAATTTGGAACAAGGTTGATATCATCAACTTGGTGGAGACATGGGAACATGAAAGAAACAATATACATGAGTTGGATGGTTTTACTTTGTTCGGCTCTACTTGGAACAAGCACAAGCAACATAAAGGACGTGGTTTTGGAGGTATTGCAACTTACATCAGATCTTATTTACATCAGCTTGTTGAAGTGGTTCTTCAGGATGTGGGTGGACAATATCATTGGATTCGAGTTGGTGGAGAAAGTAGATATGCATGTTATATTGCAATCTGCTATTTTTTACCTTTGAACATGTCTATCTATCAGACTAGAGCATGTAGCACGAGCCAACCTTTCCATCGTCTTTCTATTGATGTTTTGAGATATCAAGAGAAGGGTAATATCTTTGTGGTGAGAGATTTCAATGCTAGAGTTCACACTTGTCAATTCACACAATTCTATGCTCTTGACCACTCTCTTATTCTTGAAGAAGATGATGATCCTACATGGTCACGTGCCTCCTTAGATACATCCACCAAGGACATGAAAGAACATTTCTTGATTTTTGGAGCAATATGTAGTTTGAAAATTTTAAACAGTACATCTCGTTTTCCTAGCTTTAACATGAAAACATACGTCTCTACCTTTGGATCAAGCATAATAGACTACCTCCTCACCTCATCTCTTGATAGTTCACTCATTTCAGCATTTGAAGTTTTGGATCTACAACCTGAATCTGATCACACTCCTCTATTGTTCTCATTATCCTTGTCTAGCTCATTTGCATCTTACAAGTTGGAAGGTTTAGATGAGAGCAACACTACCTCTAGACTTCGTCTTGATCATCAAAAAAGACATCTTTATCAAACTGCTCTAGAGAACTTGATATCTATTACACAGTGGAGCCACAAACTTGATCAACGAGAAACACAACTGACCGATGACTTGAAGAAGATTGCAACTTGGTTTTTCTCTCAACACTCAAGCAGAAAGCTCAGAGGTAAACCTTGCAATGGTTGGTTTGAAGAAGAGTGCAAACTTGCTCGGTTAAAGGTTTTAGACAAGGCTTCTGACTTGGAAGCAACAACCTTGTACAAGCAGTTGGTCAAATGTAAGAAGAGAGCTTTCTTGAGAAAGAAAAGCTTGGAACTTGCTTTTGATTTTCAGAAGAATCCCAAAGCTTTTTGGAGACGTTTAGCATCTCGTCCAAGTTCACCAAGTCTTGATCCTTCAGCTTTGATGTCCTACGTTGAGCAACTTTACTTCTCTCCACATGTACCATGTATGCCACAAAGTGAAAGACTACCGCAGATCTTTTCAATGGACAAAGTACGACATCAACTCAGTACGCTTGCAAGTGGAAAATCTGAGGATCTAGAAGGACTTTCTGCGGAGCTACTACAATGGGGAGGTGATTCTCTCATTTCTATACTTACCAAGCTTCTAAATGATGCTGTTGTAGCTCGTAACTACAACAGCCAAGCGGAAGGAGCTTGTGAAGGTAAAAGAGTCTCAACAAGGAGGGTTCATTGCTTTCTTAAGAGATTGACGTGCTGTTGTCGCACTAAGAAGACGAGATGCTTCCAAATAGCAATTTTGGACCCTTAGAGTTATGATGTGAAACATTCATGGGCTTACTAAGTCAAAGTACACAAGCGCTTTACCAATTTGGAACAAGGTTGATATCATCAACTTGGTGAAGACATGGGAACATGAAAGAAACAATGTACATGAGTTGGATGGTTTTACTTTGATCGGCTCTACTTGGAACAAGCACAAGCAACATAAAGGACGTGGTTTTGGAGGTATTGCAACTTACATCAGATCTTATTTACATCAGCTTGTTGAAGTGGTTCTTCAGGATGTGGGTGGACAATATCATTGGACTCGAGTTGGTGGAGAAAGTAGATCTGCATGTTATATTGCAATCTGCTATTTTTTACCTTTGAACATGTCTATCTATCAGACTAGAGCATGTAGCACGAGCCAACCTTTCCATCGTCTTTCTATGATGTTTTGAGATATCAAGAGAAGGGTAATGTCTTTGTGGTGGGAGATTTCAATGCTAGAGTTCACACTTGTCAATTCACACAATTTTATGCTCTTGATCACTCTCCTATTCTTGAAGAAGATGATGATCCTACATGGTCCCGTGCCTCCTTAGATACATCCACCAATGACATGAAAGAACATTTCTTGATTTTTGGAGCAATCTGTAGTTTGAAAATTTTAAACAGTACATCTCGTTTTCCTAGCTCTAACATGAAAACAGACGTCTCAACCTCTGGATCAAGCATAGTAGACTACCTCCTCTCCTCATCTCCTGATAGTTCACTCATTTCAGCATTTGAAGTTTTGGATCTACAACCTGAATCTGATCACACTCATCTACTGTTCTCACTATCCTTGTCTAGCTCATTTGCACCTTACAAGTTGGAAGGTTTAGATGAGAGCAACACTACCTCTAGACTTCGTCTTGATCATCGGAAGAGACATCTTTATCAAACTGCTCTAGGGAACTTGATATCTATTACACAGTGGAGCCACAAACTTGATCAACGAGAAACACAACTGACCGATGTCTTGAAGAAGATTGCAACTCAAAGGATCACTTGATAGGAGAATGATATCATCAGCATAAATCAATGCTTGAATGATATACATTCCCAACTTCACACCTTCTCCTCCAGATTCAGCAAGACATCTCTACATGTCATCAATGAAAATACCAAATAGAGTAGGGAAGAGAGGACAACCTTGAATGACTCCAATGGTGCTAAAGATCTCTTTTGATTGTGCCGAGGTAAGCTTCACATAAACTATTTCATAGAGTTTAGAAACTGCTGCTATCATGTCTTTAGGAACACCAATGGCAACCAGTCTGTCCCATAAGAGCTTCCTAGGCACCCTATCAAAAGCTTTTGTGTAGTTGATAAAAGCAACATAGAGAGATTTACCATTATCTTTTGACTTCTCCCAAGCAACACGAAGACTAAGGATATGATCAATGGTGCTAAAGGTAGGATGAAACCCTGCTTGTGAACGAGCTCTCACATTGGATCCTTCTGCCCAAACATTGAGTTTTCTCTCTAACAAGCTCCCATACAACAGGGCAAAGATGTTGCCCACCATAATAGTTCTATAGTTGATAACATCATCCTTCTTGCTTGACTTGTGGATGAGAATCACTTTGCGCATGAACCAACTCTTAGGGAAACCATGTACAACAACATCATTTAGAAGCTTGGTAAGTATAGGAATGAGAGAATCACCTTCTCACTGTAGTAGCTCCGCAGAAAGTCCTTCTAGATCCTCGGATTTTCCACTTGCAAGCGTACTGAGTTGATGTCGTACTTCGTCCATTGAAAAGGTATGCGGTAGTCCTTCACTTTGTGGCATACATGGTACATGTGGAGAGAAGTAAAGTTGCTCAACGTAGGACATCAAAGCTGAAGGATCAAGACTTGGTGAACTTGGACGAGATGCTAAACGTCTTCAAAAAGCTTTGGGATTCTTCTGAAAATCAAAAGTAAGTTCCAAGCCTTTCTTTCTCAAGAAAGCTCTCTTCTTACATTTGACCAACTGCTTGTACAAGGTTGTTGCTTCCAAGTCACAGGCCTTGTCTAAAACCTTTAACCGAGCAAGTTTGCACTCTTCATCAAACCAACCATTGCAAGGTTTATCTCTGAGCTTTCTGCTTGAGTGTTGAGAGAAAAACAATGACATTTGGATGCTCTTGAGGTCTTTTGCAACAACATGCAGATGGAAGTGAACCTTTTGAAGTCCAAGGTGATGGTGGTGGGTTCAAAAGTTCGCCATTCTTTTATCTACAAGGGTCAAGTTTTACAAGTGGAGAGTTACAAGTACTTGGGCATTGACTTCTCTCAGAACTACAGTTGGGTTTTGTGCATTCATAAGAGAGTTGAAGCTGGTTACAAAGCTTTGTACTCTATTTTGAATCGTTGTCGACGTGCTCATCTCTTAGCATGAGATTTGAGAAAGTTTCTTTTCAGGAGTTCGGTTTTGCTTGTGATACTTTATGGTGTTCAAGTGTGGAGACCTGGTGCAAGGAAAAGAGCTTGGGAACGTATTGAGAAGGTTCAAAAAGTGTTCTTACAAGTGGAGCTTGGTGTAGGATGTCAAACACCATATGCTATCCTCCTTGCTGAATTTGGTTGCTTATCCGTTGTCGTGCCTCTCATTCTCAAGATCGGGCGCAGACGCGAACAACAGAACCCTAGCGGGCTTGCGCTAGATTGTGAACGCTGCGAGTAGGACTTAAAGGCTTGGCCGGCAAGTCGGGATCAGATGAACCCTAAGTGGTTCTCTGAACCAAGGTTAGAACCTTGGGTTAGGACATAAGGGCCTATCCCAAGAAGGCCCCAGACGAACGTTGACCTAAGGGGGCGAGTCTGGGAACGGGCTGAAACATGAGTCTCAGACATAGGTCTAAGACGTGGGACCGAGACGTGGGTCCGAGACGCAGACGAACCACAGGGTTCGACTCTGGGTCTGGACCACAGGTTTCGGAAAAATTGCTAAGTGTTGGAGCTCCAGGGACGTTTTAGGTCGTGGACGGAGCTCCACGTAAGATCTCGAGGCGAGTGAGGTATCATTGGAAAGATCTCGTCGAGAGCTTTCCAGTGATATATAACACTCCTCGATCTGACCTCCGAGCTGGAAGTTATGGCCGAACCACAATCGAGTTGTGGTATAATTTTCAGGGACCAAAGAGGAGGGCGGGGCCGCCGATCCCCAGAAGTATATATGAGGGGGGCTCGATGCTTGGGTGGGCCAGGACGAGTCACCCGACCCCAGGGTTCGGCGGGCGGACTCTGGGAGCATGAGGTGATGGCTGGGCCGGTTCCAAGGCACGTTCCGATCTAGACTTGGATGCTTGGACTTAGGAACGATGTAAGGGCTGGGCAATTTCGCGCACCTACTGCCTTGTTGCGCCAGCGGAAGCTCTAACTCAGTAGGTCGCAAACTTTACACCGCTAACCTGCAAACACAATCACAAGTTAGCGTCCATGCACCACTTACCTTATCTCAGTTTGGTCCGGACCGGAGCCGGACCGTCTCCCTAATCATCAAGCTCAGCAATCCTAAGTCCCGACTTAGATCCGTCTAAGTCGGTCCCAAACATGAGCAAGTCACAAGATGACTTGGGGCGGACTTCCTATAAAGTCCAGGGTCCTAAACGGTGCCTCCAGCACACCTAGCGGTCCAACCGCCCGTGATGTCCGTCTGGGTCCAAGCTCCCGAACGGTGGTCTAACCCGCCGACTCGTTCCCTAGTCTTGCCCCAGCCCTTACATCGTTCCTAAGTCTAGACGTCCAAGTCTAGATCGGAACGTGCCTTGGAACTGGCCCAGCCATCACCTCATGCCCCAAGAGTCTGCCTGCCGAACCCTGGGGTCGGGTGACTCGTCCTGGCCCACCCAGGCATCGAGCCCCCCTCATATATACTTCTGGGGATCGGCGGCCCTGCCCTCCTCTTTGGTCTCTGAAAATTATACCACAACCCGATTGTGGTTCGGCCATAACTTCCAGCTCGGAGGTCAGATCGAGGAGTGTTATATATCACTGGAAAGCTCTCGACGAGATCTTTCCAATGATACCTCACTAGCCTCGAGATCTTACGTGGAGCTCCGTCCACGACCTAAAACGTCCCTGGAGCTCCAACACTTAGCAGTTTTTCCGAAACCTGTGGTCCAGACCCAGGGTCTAACCTTGTGGTTCGTCTGCGTCTCGGACCCACGTCCCGGTCCCATGTCTCAGACCTATGTCTGAGACTCATGTTTCAATCTGTTCTCAGACTCGCCCCCCTTAGGTCAGCGTTCGTCTGAGGTCCTCTTGGGGTAGGCCCTTATGTCCTAACCCAAGGTTCTAACCTTGGTTCAGAGAACCACTTAGGGTTCATCTGATCCCAACTTCCCGGCCAAGCCGTTAAATCTTACTCGCAGCGTTCACAACCTAGCGCAAGTCCGCTAGGGTTCTGTTGTTCGCGTCTGCGCCCGATCTTGAGAATGAGAGGCGCGACAGGCAAGACTAAGGAACGAGTCGGCGGGTTAGACCACCGTTCGGGAGCCTAGACCCAGACGGACATCACGGGCGGTTGGGCCGCTAGGTGTGCTGGAGGCACCGTTTAGGACCCTAGACTTTATGGGAAGTCCGCCCCAAGTCATCTTGTGACTTGCTCATGTTTGGGACCGACTTAGGCGGATCTAAGTCGGGACTTAGGATTGCTGAGCTTGATGATTAGGGAGACGGTCCGGCTCCGGTCTGGACCAAACTGAGATAAGGTAAGTGGTGCATGGACGCTAACTTGTGATTGTGTTTGCAGGTTAGCGGTGTAAAGTTTGCGACCTACTGAGTTAGAGCTTCCGCTGGCGCAACAAGGCGGTAGGTGCGCGAAAAGTGGTATCAGAGCCGACGCTTCGGTGAGCGAGAACTTGAGGTAGCGGCTGAAAGCTGGACGCTTGAGGAGGAACGCAAGACACGAAGTGGATCAGCGTTTCTAGGTGAACACTTGGAGCGATGGCCGACGACGGACAGAGTTCCAGGAGGAAGATCAAGAAACGAGGAGCGGCTAAGGAGAGCAGATCGACTCGAGCTAGCCCCGAGGCACAGTCAGGGGACGATAACCGACAACCTTCGCCCCAACGTCAAGGAAGCCCAGTACCAGCTGCGGCACCGCTGTAGCAAGATGGAGTCTTGCCAACGGTGCCCAACGATTCAGGCACGGGAATTCAAGGAGCTTTGTACGCAGAACTCATCAAGATGATGAAGACCATGCAGGAAGGCATGACCTCCAGGGATAAACGTATCGCTGAACTTGAGGCAGGCCAAGGGAGTTCCTCGTCTACCAGAAAGCTTTGTAAGACGAATTTGCCGACCCCGTTTACAGGTATAGGACGGGCTCGCAAAGTTAAGGATTTCTTAACTGAGTTGGACCTATACTTTGAAGCGCATCAGGCTCAGGAGTCAGACAAAGTGAGAGCGGCGGTTACGTTCCTGAAGGATCATGCGCTTCTCTGGTGGACTGCATACAGGGATGAGCATGCCTTGACCGTCTCGGCGCTTGGTTGGAAGGAGTTCAAGGAGTTGCTCGCAAGACGATTCACTCCGGAATATCAAAGGATTCGGGATGGTGTTGAGTTAGTTCGGCTGAAGCAGACAGGGACCTTAAGCGCTTATGTGCGCGAGTTCAGTGCCAAGCTGGATTCGTTCTCCAAGTGGACTGAGGAGACCAAAATATGTATATTTATCGGAGGACTCAAGTCAAGCTCGGAGAAGGCTCTCTTTCGGATGCCGGAGCTACCTGCGACAAGTGCCGAACTTTTGAAGTTAGCGGAGCGAATTGGGGACGACGAAGTCCAGCAACAGAAACCCTTTGAACCTCGCAGCACGGACAAGTTCCAGAAGAAGAACAAGGGCTTCAAGCGACAGTGGGATGGGGGTGAGAAGGATCGGAAGGATTCTTCTGCTCCGGCAGCAAAGCGGCAGCAAACAGGAGTTAAACCTAAGGGGCAGACACCTCAGAAGGGCAATGGTGCTAAGTTTACTTGCTACAACTGTGGCGAGGCGGGTCATATTGCTAAGGGGTGTACGAAACCTAAGGTTAGTAACTGTAGCAGAATGCATTTGTTGCAAAGGACTTGTTGGAGGGCCAGATGACTGTGACCTTGAGAACCACAAAGAAGACGCCGGGATTGATGTATCTACAAGCCAAGGTTGCTAACCGTGATGTTACTTTTCTTGTGGACACAGGAGCGACTCACTCCTTCATAAGTCCAAAGTTGGTGAAGAAGTTGGGCTTGTCTACCTCCAAGGCAGACAAGCCTATTCAGGTGCGCTTTGCCAAGGGCAAGACGTACCAAACTTCTGAAGTAGCCTTGGACGTACGATTTGTGTGTGGGAAGTTGGAGTTCACAGAGAACTTCACGGTGTGCGAGATGGATGATATCCATGCGGTTTTGGGGAACACTTTCTTAGATAGGTTCGACGTGGAACTTAGACGAAGACCTTTGAGGTTGAATGTCAGAGTTAAAGGGCGGAAGCTGGGAGTGAGGCTGATCCAGAAGGCGCGGAAAATTGACGACTTTGCGGTGAATTTGATCAAAGGCAAACAGATGGACTTCAACGACGGGGTCATGTGTTTGATGCGGGTTGCAGATTTGATGGCGGGTGACAGACAAGAGGAAACATCGGGAGACGCGACTAAACTTCCGGAGGTGCTTTGCGAAGTGATTAAGGAGTTTGAGGATGTCTTGACGGATGAATTACCTGCTGAGTTACCTCCAAGGCGGGTGGTGGACCACAAGATCGAAGTCTTGCCAGGATCGGAACCACCTTCCAAAGCCCCTTACCGACTCAATCAGGTGGAACTCCTTGAGTTGAAAAGGCAACTCGGCGAGCTATTAGCGCGGGGATATATTCGAACCAGCAAGCACCTTACGGAGCCCCAGTCCTTTTTGCAAAGAAGGATGGGAAGTTACGACTCTGTGTAGATTATCGTGCACTCAATAAAGTGACGGTGAAGAATAATTATCCTTTGCCAAGGATAGACGACCTCTTTGATAGGCTAGCGGGCGCAAAGTACTTCAGCAGGATAGACTTGAAGTCAGGATATTACCAAATCCGGATAGCTGACCCAGATGTTGAGAAGACCGCTTGTCGAATCAGATACGGATCGTTTGAATTCGTGGTGATGCCATTTGGACTCTGCAACGCCCCTTCGACGTTCACTACATTGATGAACACAATTTTTCGCGAGGAGATGGATGAGTTTGTCATCATTTACATCGACGACATCTTGATCTACTCCAAAACCTTGGAGTCGCACGCGGAGCAGCTAAGGGTGGTGTTGACGAAGCTACGGGAGCATAAGCTGTTTGCCAACATTGACAAGAGTGAGTTTGGTTTGGAGCGCATTAACTTCTTGAGACATGTCATTAGTGCAGAAGGAGTCGGCCCGGATATGCAGAAGGTGGACGCGATTGTGACTTGGGAGCCTCCGACTACAGTGAAGGGGATGCGGTGATTCTTAGGATTGGCGCAGTTCTACCGCAAGTATGTGAAGGGGTTTTCAAAGATCGCGAAGCCGCTGACGGACTGGACGGGCAAAGACGCACAGGTAAGTTGGACCAAGGAGGTGGATGATGCGTTTCAGACGATCAAAGCTATTTTGTCAAAGGCGTCAGTATTGAAGCTGCCAGAGTTCGACAAACCATTCGAGGTGCACACGGACGCGAGCGACTATGCGATTGGCGGAGTGTTGGTGCAGGATGGAAAACCTGTAGCGTACGAAAGCAAGAAGCTATCTGGGACAGAGAGTCGATGGCCGACTCACGAGAAGGAACTGTTTGCGGTGGTCCATTGCTTGAGGAAATGGCGGCATTACTTGGGACTTCACAAGACTCAAGTGTATACTGATAACATCTCTCTCAAGTACTTTGAGACATAGGATCGGGTGACGCCAAAGCAACTACGGTGGCATGATACCTTGGCGCTCATGAATGTGGAATTAATCCACAAAGCGGGAAAGGACAATGTGGTTCCTGACGCCTTGAGTCGCAAGGAGGAATATCTTCCATCGTCAACACAGATTTTGCGGGCTATGTATCCTAAGGAGTCAGACTTGGAGAGGCGAATACGTGAAGGTTACATGGGCGATGACCAAGCGAAGGAGTACCTGGAACAACTCAAGCGAGGAGTGAAGTTGCAGAATATGCAGCTAAGACATGGTTTACTCATGTTCAAGCAAAGTCGGATTTATGTGGGACAAGGAAAACTTCGGACTAAGTTACTCAAAGAATGTCATGATGCGCCCTTATCAGGACATAAAGGAGAAAAGTCCACTTTAGCAGTAATAGCTAAAAAGTTTTATTGGCCCCACATGAAAGACGATGTTGCCCACTTTGTGAAAACATGTGTAACATGTCAAGCGAACCGCGTTTCTTATGAAAAGAAACAAGGGTGGATTCATCCTTTGCCGATTCCAGCCAGACCTTGGGAAAGCATCAGCATGGACTTCATTACCTCTCTGCTTGACTCAAATGGATACAATGCGATATTTGTGATAGTTGATCGGTTTAGCAAACTAGCGAAGTTTGCTCCGACCTTGGATACTGCAACAGCGTTCACGACTTCTCGGTTGTTCCTAGATATTTGGTGGCGTTCACATGGATTACCTCGGAGTATTATTTCAGATAGAGACTCCAAGTTCACAAGTGCCTTTTGGAAACACTTGTTCCAAAAATTGGGGACTAAGTTAAAATTTAGTACCGCCTTTCATCCGGAAACAGATGGACAAACGGAACGAGTTAACTCGGTTCTGAATCAATACTTGAGGAATTATGTGAGCGCGGACCAAAGTGATTGAGCGGAGTGGCTCAGTCTTGCGGAGTATTGCTACAATTCCACGAAGCATTCGGCAACCGACGAATCGCCGTTCTTGTTGGCTTACGGACGTGAGCCAGAAGGGCCTCTTGACTTGACTCTTGCAGGGAGTTCTACATCGGCACGACCAAGAACACGGCAAACATCAGCTGAAGAGTTGGTGGCGGCAATGCAGCGGCGCGAGGAGCAAGTTAAGAAGAACCTCGAGAAGGCGCAGCAAAGATACACGAAGCAGGTAAACAAGCATCGGCGGCAAGTGAAGTTTCAAGTGGGCGAAGAAGTATGGTTAAGTGCGAAAAACTTCATACTTCCGAAGGAAATATCGGCGAAGTTTTCATCGAAGTTTGCGGGACCTTTTGTCATTGTCAAGAATCCGCACGAAGACGTCTATACCTTAGACCTTCCTCGCGAGTGGCAGTTGCATCCGACTTTCCATGTTTCTTTATTAAAGAAATACTTCAAGGATGATTTGTGGCCGGAGCGCAAACAAGTACTCAGGCCTCAACCTGATGTCGTGCAAGGCGAAGCAGAATATGAGGTGGAGTCCATTTTGCGATCTCGGCGCATATCAAACCGGATGGAGTACTTGGTCAAATGGCGTGGTTACCATTTGAAGGAAGCAACTTGGGTCCCAGAGGAAGATCTCGCACATGCGAGCGAAGTATTGGACCTATTCAAACGGAGACAAGGACAACAAGGGCGTTAGCAAGATGAGGACATCTCCTTCCAGCGAGGGGTGAAGACACGACGAACCATACGAGTAGCAACTTGAGGCGATTTGGGCCGATGGACTTTGTACTTGTGTTTGGAAATAAAGATTTTGTTTCTTGAAAATTTGTCTAAGTGTATTGGTAGTGCATGGCTATGACTAGTTCTGATCAGATGCCTAGGATGTTGTCAAGAGGAGGAACGAAGCACACTCAAAGGAAGCGAGCTGGTTTGGATAAGCATCTAAATCAAGACTAAGTCTTGATGTCAAGACTTAGGTTTGCCATAGCGTTGGCAAAGCAAGTATGAAATTTCATACTTGTCTTGGGGCTTGGGGTGATGTTGCTTTGTGGTTTTCTACAAAGTAAACTTAGTCTCGCGTCTAAGTCAAATCAGATTGCGACCGGAAAGTGAGTTTCGGGGGACCTTGTAAGTAGGTGTGAATACTTATAGTTAGCAAGTTAGAGTCTTAAGTAGAATGTTTAGAAGTTGTCAACTAGTTTTGTTTAGGGTAAGCCAAAAAGGTAAGGCTTTTCCCGAGACTAGTTGAAATTTTCTAAGTGTTCTAGCGACAACTTCAGACTCAAGCCAAGAAGGGAATTGCGGGTTAGCTACCAGAACGCAATTCTGACGCCAAGGGGTTGGCTACCCATTTTGAACTTGGTGTTAACTTAAAGGATCATTGTTGATGAGGGCATCAACCTCCAAAGTGGGGGTGAGTGTCGCGCCCCTCATTCTCAAGATCGGGCGCAGACGCGAACAACAGAACCCTAGCGGGCTTGCGCTAGGTTGTGAACGCTGCGAGTAGGACTTAACGGCTTGGCCGGCAAGTCGGGATCAGATGAACCCTAAGTGGTTCTCTGAACCAAGGTTAGAACCTTGGGTTAGGACATAAGGGCCTACCCCAAGAGGGCCCCAGACGAACGTTGACCTAAGGGGGCGAGTCTGGGAACGGGCTGAAACATGAGTCTCAGACATAGGTCTGAGACGTGGGCCCGAGACGTGGGACCGAGACGTGGGTCCAAGACGCAGACGAACCACAGGGTTCGACCCTGGGTCTGGACCACAGGTTTCAGAAAAACTGCTAAGTGTTGGAGCTCCAGGGACGTTTTAGGTCGTGGACGGAGCTCCACGTAAGATCTCGAGGCGAGTGAGGTATCATTGGAAAGATCTCGTCGAGAGCTTTCCAGTGATATATAACACTCCTCGATCTGACCTCCGAGCTGGAAGTTATGGCCGAACCACAATCGGGTTGTGGTTTAATTTTCAGGGACCAAAGAGGAGGGCGGGGCCGCCGATCCCCAGAAGTATATATGAGGGGGGCTCGATGCCTGGGTGGGCCAAGACGACTCACCCGACCCCAGGGTTCGGCGGGCGGACTCTGGGGGCATGAGGTGATGGCTGGGCCGGTTCCAAGGCACGTTCCGATCCAGACTTGGATGCCTGGACTTAGGAACGATGTAAGGGCTGGGGCAAGACTAGGGAACGAGTCGGCGGGTTAGACCACCGTTCGGGAGCCTAGACCCAGACGGACATCACGGGCGGTTGGGCCGCTAGATGTGCTGGAGGCACCGTTTAGGACCCTGGACTTTATGGGAAGTCCGCCCCAAGTCATCTTGTGACTTGCTCATGTTTGGGACCGACTTAGGCGGATCTAAGTCGGGACTTAGGATTGCTGAGCTTGATGATTAGGGAGACGGTCCGGCTCCGGTCCGGACCAAACTGAGATAAGGTAAGTGGTGCATGGACGCTAACTTGTGATTGTGTTTGCAGGTTAGCGGTGTAAAGTTTGCGACCTACTGAGTTAGAGCTTCCGCTGGCGCAACAAGGCGATAGGTGCGCAAAATCCGTGGAAGCTGAAGCTCTTTACTTGACTATCATTTATGTCTCAAGAGTGAGATCTCTTGGAGAGACGAGATTACCTTGTCAAGCTCTAAGAGTTACATTCTCATTCGGTTGGTATGCTGATGTGGTGACTTGGTGTGGAAAATGAAACATTTTTGAGCGTGATTTGGACCTTCCATCTATTGCTCTTCGGGAGTTGATTCAGAAAAGGTTTTTACATGCCATATGGTCTCAACCCAAGACCAAGATGGCTTACTATCAGCAGCAGATCAATCCCATGTTAGTGTATTGTGAACAAGAGTACCTCTTAGCACCTATTTCAATCTCTCTTCGACATATCATCGCTCAGCACCGCAGGACATGAGTTCTACAGCTTCCTTGGATGGGTATTCTGAGTACAATCAAGTTTCAATCATAGAAGAAGACAAGTCGGAAATCACTTTCACTATTGATTGAGGCACATACGCGTACAATCAAATGTCGTTTGGTTTATGCAACGCACACGTCACATTCCAAAGACTGATGATCACTATCTTCAAGGAGTATCTTTGTACTTTCATGGAGATCTTCTTGGATGATTTTTATGTGTTTGGATCGAGAGAAGATCACTTGATATTTCTGAGGAAGTGTTTTTTGAAGGGTAGGGAGCATCGATTGGCTCTTCACCCTGAGAAGTGCTTCTTTGGTATGTTAGAAGGAATTTTGCTAGGACATAGGATTTTTGGAAGAGGTATAGAAGTCGACTTTGCTAAGGTGAAAGTCATGAAACTTCACCCACCTGCTAACCTGACTCAGTTGAGAAGCTTCTTGGGCAACGCAGGATACTACAGGAGGTTTATTGACAAATACGCAGAAGTAGCAAGAAGACTCACCAAGTTGCTGAAAAAGGACGAACCTTACATTTGGTCTTCTGAGCATCAGGAAGTGTTCAAAGAAATGAAAAGGTTTCTGTCAGAATCTCCTATCTTAAGGTCACCTGATTGGGAGAGAGTCTTCCACATTTATGTGGACGTTTCTGCTTTTGTCATAAGGGTGATACTGAGCCAAAAAGATGAGAAGAAGAAGGATTATCCCATCTACTATGCGGGAAGACAACTCAGCGATGCAAAGAAGAAGTACTCGACAACTGAAAGAGAGTATCTTGGCATGATTTACTCCTGTAGGAAGTTTAGGCACTATCTTCTAGCAAATCCATTTGTCTTCTGTGTGGATCATCTTTCTTTGAAACATCTAGTGAAGAAAGCAGATTTGTCTGGTAGGATAGCTAGGTGGATTCTTCTACTCCAGGAATTTACTTACACGGTTGAGTACAGACCTGGAAGACAGCATGTTAATGCTGACTACCTATCCAGATTGGAGATAGAGTGACGAGAAGATGAAGTGGAAGACGAGTTCCCTGATGAGAAGTTGTTTTCGGTTTCTGCAGAGACACTCTCATATGAGGGGAGGCGTACCGCCTGCTTCCCAGAAGTCGAGATTAGGTCTTTTGATGCATGCTAGAGGATGGGAAGACCAACAGCTACTACAAGGTGGCCTCTTACTCCCATTTTGCCTCTAACACCTTTTGAAAAGTGGGGAATCGACTTTGTGGGACCAATCGTCCCGGTGGCTAGAAGAACATGAACACGGTACATCTTAATAGCTACCGATTACGTCACAAAGATGATAGAAGACGAAGCCACAAGAAAGAACGACGCCGCAGTGGTGGTCATGTTTCTTTGACACAACATCATCACTCGATACGGATGCCCGCTGGAACTAGTATCAGATAGGAGTACTCATTTTTTAAATGAGACTATTTCTCTCCTGACCCAGTACTTCAGGATAAAGCATCGGAAGATGACACCGTATAACCCGAAAGCTAACGGCTTGACAGAGAAGTCGAATGGTCTTCTTTGTAATATTCTGAATAAGGTAACAGTTAACCATGTGTATGATTAGGAGACGAAACTGCCATTTGTGTTATGGACTTTTAGGATTTCACCTAAGGTCACAACCCAGAAGACACCCTTCTACCTAACCTGTGGAATGACACCTCTTGTTCCCATCGAGTTAGAGGTCCCTACTTACAAGTTAGCCGTAATCGAACGCATGGAAGAAGAGAAAAGCCAGGAGCAGCATCTTCTGAACTTTGTGGAGTTCGAAGCAGACATGAATGCAGCTTTGGAGAAGACGTACGATTGTGGATTGACGATCAACAGACCGTGAGATGCTGCCTGTGGTGGTGACAAGTACAAGTTGTCATTATCTTGACCGTCATAGTAGGGGATAGGTAAGCTCAGTAGGAGCGTACGGGCTACTCCACCAGCAGACCCACACAACATACACCTCAAGCCCGCACGTACAACTGCTAAGCTTCGATCAACGGTTCCATCGATATTGGGAAGATGACATGGCGTGCAATTATGCACATGATCATTCCAAACAACACCATGAGTATTCCTCTAACATGACTACTCCAGAAGGTAACAACTCACGCACTCGTAAAACAGTGTGCCCTGCGGTCACATCCAACGTCGTTGGTGCAGTCTGCTGTAGATAGATATAATCGTCAAGATGAAACCTGCGAATCGATGATCAATAACCTCCTCCTCGAATAGTGTCATATCGCAACATGTCTCTGTGCTGAGCAATCGCTAGGTTCTCAAAAGTCATAGACATAACTCTCTGAAATGTCTTTGCTCGTTGAGAATATGCTTCACCCACATATCCGGATCATCAAGGATTCATCACCTCAGCAGAATCACGACAAATGACCGAAGGTAGATCTGGATCTCCGCCATACAATAGAAAATATGGTAAGAAAGAAGCCAAAGGCGCTTGTCGGATGAAACAGTAGTCCATAGCCAACCATGGTAACTGCACATCCTAGTCTTCCAAGTGGCCCTTCTGCAAGCCATACTTGCGCAATCCTCTCTTCGCCGTCTGAACTACCCTCTGCACCAAACCATCCGCCTCAGGATGATCTCGAGATGTAATCCGATGATCAATCAGCGCCTGATCACACAAGGCTTGAAACTCATCAAGAAACTTTGTACCTTGGTTTGTCAGCACTTCAAAACGACTCAGCACTCGATCTAAGAACGCATATGCCGTCCCTTCACTCGTCTTGTCCGATAATACCACCAAGTCAATCCACTTGGAGAAGTGCTCCACCATCACCAACACATACCGGTGGTGACGTACGGTTAACGGTTAACGGTAAGGGTCCCGTAAAATCCAAAATCCAACGGTAACCCAACCCCGTAATCGATAAAAGGTGTAACTGTGGAGTAGGAGCATTAAACGATGCTCGTACTCGATCACAAACCACACATCATGCAACAAACTGTTGCACATCGACGTGCATACCACGCCACCAATACTGTCCTTGGAGTAAGTTATGCGTACACTTCACTCCAAACTCATTCCTCATGGGCATGTAGTATTAACTGTGTACTCTGGGATGGATATGAACGAATGAATGAATGAATGAATATCAAGCCCGGAAGACCCAAAGAGTCAAAAGGTGGAAAAAAACACAATACAAAGTCAACATGTGAGCTTAGGAAACTCTAGGAGACCGTATCAATGCAAAATAGCATTGGTACGACAAGAAATTATATCTCTAATATAAAGCCCTAATGGGAGAACTGACATCTGTACAAGTGTATAGAAATCACTAGCAACTATCTTATGTCTACATCTAATCTCATCATACAAGGGACATACAATGAATACATGGTCCTCATCCTCTATCTGATCTAAATCACAAAATCTACAAAGACGTTCACTCCTAACAATGTTTAACCAACGTCCTTCCTCAATGCCAAGTCTATAAATGATAAATGATAAATGATAAATGGTAAATGATTATAATCAGCTATGAGAGCTATGAGCTATGAGAGCAGAGAACCGCTTCTGCCATGGGGAGGGATCTTCCACCCCAGAAGATGAGAAGAGTAGCATCTTCTCGTGCGCAGAAACAGAAGACCATAGTGATGGAAGAGGCATCCTTGTCTCTGGAAGACAAGGAAGACACCTTTGATCGGATTGTGAAGATGAACCTGTCTTCCGTGGGAAGAAGACTGGAGGAGTTCAGTGCCTTCTTCCACTCGGAGATCCAACCAGCTATGGAGTTGGTGGAGAAGAGAGCGATGGCTCAAGAGAAGCCACTACAGCCTGGATTCAGTCTGTGCACCCTGAAGCGGCAGGAAGAAGACCAGAAGAAGGTAGAAGCCAACCTCCGCACCACGGAGAAGCTCGCAGCGAAGTACAAGGCGGAAGCAGCCGCTTCTGTCAAGGAGTTAGCGCAGCTGAAGAAGAGCCACCAGGAGTTGCAGGCGCGTTTACAGCAGCGTGACCAGGAGGTTCTGCGAGTTCGGGGTAAGATCACTGCCCTTGCAGAGGAGAAGACGACGTGGAAGACATTGCGGGAAGCCGTAGAGGCGCAGACTGCATGGAGATCCAACCAGCTAAGGAGTTGGTGGAGAAGAGAGCGATGGCTCAGGAGAAGCCACTACAGCCTGGATTCGATCTGCGCACCGTGATGCGGCAGGAAGAAGATCAGAAGAAGGTAGAAGCGCTGGAAGCCAACCTCCGCACCACGGAGAAGCTCGCAGCGAAGTACAAGGCGGAAGCAGCCGCTTCTGTCAAGGAGTTAGCGCAGCTGAAGAAGAGCAATCAGGAGTTGCAGGCGTGTTTACAGCAGCGTGAGCAAGAAGTTCTGCGAGTTCGAGGTAAGATCACCGCCCTTGCAGAGGAGAAGACGACGTGGAAGACAGTGCGGGAAGCCGCAGAGGCGCAGACTGCAGCCGAGAAGACGCAGCGAGAAGCAGCGAAAGCTCGTGCGCAGGGGATGCTAGCTCAGACGGTGGAAGCGCTTCGGAAGAAGTTTAACTTCACCGCGGGTAGGAAGCTTCTTATCTTAGTTAGGGAATGGGACAACGAGTCCAAGGCGATATTGGTAGAGTGCAAGGAGAGCATGTTCCGATACTTGGATCGGCAGATAGAGGGAGTGAAGACACTCTATGATGTTCCTTCGATTCTGTCACCCGCAACTGCATCTTCCCAAGCCCTAGCACCATCGACCGGATCAGACTTGGAGAAAGAGGAGTTCGACCTCGTAGGAGTTTCGACTTGGTAGTGACAGTGTTGGAAGCCGAAAAGATCCCGGAAGAAGCCCTGGAAGACAAGGTGTCTTCTGGAAGACAGGAAGAAGAGCTGTCTTCCTAGATATTCCGAGTGGAGGAAGCGACTTCTCCGGACCTCTATGAGATCACCATGGCTCCTAGTGTCGAACTAGTGCCTCAGAAGAGCGAAGAAGCACAAGTCGACCCAACTTCCCAGAAGACGCTTTCGTCTTCCAAAGCAGAAGCAGAAGCAGCAACAGCAGAGCCAGCGACGAATGTTGAGGAAGAAGCCACCACAGTGACACCCGAGGTATTCGCATGGCTTCCCAGCTTCAGAAGCCGAGTCAGGAGTTCAGGTAGGAGCAGATCAAATGAAGATTGCATCCGAGCAATTAGAGTAGACAACAAGCGTAGAAGACAAGTTGACTTGTTAGTAAGAATCGAACATGCTATCTTAGGAGGTGGCAGTTTTAGTGTAATATTAGATAGATGACCATGTGGCAGAGTAGGCAGCGCAGGAGTAGTAAGGTGGATGGCTAATTAGGAAGGGGAACCGCTTGCATGTGGGGTGGCAGCCTTCTGACAACGTCTATCTCTCCCTGGTAGTAGTTGAGGATTGGAGGGGATCCCCTTGACGCCTCAAGGCAGATGCTTAAGTAGGATCGAAGAGTAAGATTTCATGCACATTATACACATAGCACAGGAGGCGCATTTATGCACACACTACTGTGCGCACACACACTACACTCGATGTTAGAGACATACGAATAGATTGGGATTACACCGGAGGGGTCTGCATGCTCGTTGCCAGCAGTGGCTCGAAGATGTAGATGGAGGTAGTGGACAGTTTAGGAGCAGGGAACGGCATCCTCGTGTAGTCCTGCTGGCTAAACTGGTGTGTCGAGGAGTAGGAGCAAGACGTAGAGGGAGTGAGCTTCCCAACACCAATGTGCCTTCTTCTCGAGGAATGGATTGCTGATTTTAGTGCAGAAGCTTTGTCTGTGTCTTCTGGGTGGTGGATTTCCTTGAATTCACTCCCGATTGTGCATGAGAAGCATTCTTCTTGAGTGGCGGTGACTGTCAGCAGTTGTGCGGATTCGCAGCTTGGCTCATCCAGTGGAGCACTTTGGATCCACGTACGGACGGTCTTATGGGTAAGAGATCCCAAGAAGACAGAGTAGTCGGAGCAAAGAGAGAAAAAGAAAGAAGTCTTCTTCCTATTGCAGAAGACGACATCCTCAAGTCGAAGACTATGTAACTGTAAGCACGTTTGTTGTCTTCCTCCCCAAACTATTACAAGCAGGGATGGTTTGTTAATCAAGATCCGGACTTGAAGCCTGTCGGAGTCTTAATTTCTCATTTTCATCTTATTTTGCTCTCGTTTGGATTTTCTCGTCTTCCTCGTCTTCTCCATCTTCTTACCTTCTTCTAGTGAGCTTCCGAGACTTCTATTGAGCTTCCGTGAAGGTGAATGTCGTTGTAGTGCTGCAAGAAGACCGTTTTCATAGGTAGAAGCCTGGGAAGGCTACAGGGGGCATACATCCTGTGATTAATCTAACCCGTTGGGAATTGTGTGACAGCCGTTGCTAGTCGACTTCTACGAAGCAGGAGCAGTCTTCTGGAGGTGTGAGAAGCCGAGTTGAACCCTCAGAAGCCTAGAATTGCTTCGGGAAGACGGTACTGAGAAGACCAAAAGAAGTGACCTGGAAGCAGGAAGCATCTTCTCGAGCTTCTCTGTAGATAGTTGTATGATATTTTAGTTAGTACTTGTTTGTTTAGGTCTAGAGCACTTTTTGAAGGGTTTGAAAGCCGTGTGGTTTTATGAGAAGACGGGATTTCTAGACAAAACCCGTGTGTTTGTGTTAGAACAAATCTTAGAACTTAGAGCAGTGTTACTTGTGCAAATCCTCTATGAGAACGTATCTTTTATACTAAATGGGCAAAAGGAGTAATCCTGCGACACTACATATAGTGAGCACTATTTTTGGCACCGCTGCCGGGAATTTCATCTTAGTAACTTCTGTTCTAAGCTTCTTGGATCTGTGTGCCAGTAGTTAATTTCATTCCGAACTAACTTCGATTGTAGTTGAATGTGTTGTGAGACTCTATCTTGCTAGAAGACAGGAACCGCAACCAGAAGCTGATGAGATACGTCAGGGAGAACTGGAAGAAGCCGCTTCCCTGCTTCCAAGAGCTTCTTGGAAGACTCGATCTTGGAAGACTGTAGTGAGTACAACTGGAAGTAGGAGAAGAAGACGTTCCGAAACTGTGACCGGTTGCTCAGACATCCAGTCTGCCAGATCTAGTATTAGAAGAAGAGGGACATCTCTTCTCAGCACTCTGATGGATGCCTCCGACCAGAGGAAGAAGCAGAAGACGCACGGATAAAGACCTTGAGTGAGTACACTCATCCCAGCGAACCGCTTCTAGAGAGCAGCGGATATCCTTGAGACACCAAAGGAAAGAAGAAGAGCTCAGGAAGATCCGATCAGTAGAGTTGGAAGAGCCTTCCATCTCGAGCATAATCTTTGGAAAAGACAAAAGCCAACCGGGTGACCACGTGTATAAAGTAGATTTTGGTACTGGTTACTCGGAAGACGTCTTCCCAAGTGTGGAAGAGGCTTCTCAAGAGGAAGAAAGACTAGAGGAGATCGTTCCAGACGTCTCAGAAGGCGACAGCGACAGTAGCTCTGACTCAGAAGACGAAATTCGTGATTCAGACAGACCTGGATCTTCGAGAAGATCATCTTCACCACCTGGGCCTGAAGGAGGAAGAAGTTGACAGTCGCATCAGTAGGCGGTTGACATGGCTTCCCACATTTGGCAGAAGTACCCTCCGTACGACGACGATGCTGACGCGGACGACTTCATCACAATGTTCGAGATCATCTCTAGATCCAACAAGGAAGACTCTAATGTCGACAGACTCCGTGTATTTCCCAGTTTGATCGTAGGGAAGGGAAGGAAATGGATGAGCAAAGTATTGGATGACGGGTTAGTAATGACCGCATGGCTAATCTGAAGGCAGCTTTTCTGAAGAGGTTCAGAGGAGTGGGCTATGACCGGATGACCCTCATAGAACTTCAGAGGTTCGAACGGAAGAAGAAAGAGACACTACGGGATTACACCGAGAGGTCTGAAGACCTCCTGGATCACATCCCTCAGAACCAAGGAAGACCCGGTTATTATGCCCAGCAAGCCGTGGACTGGTACTTGGGAGGATTGTCTCAGGATATGGAGTTGTATTGCAGAAGAGGAGGAGGTGATGATTTAGTAGAAGTACAGAAGCATGCCGAGCAGTATGAAACCTCGAGCATCACTCAAAATATGACGAAAGACAGAGGGAAGACCTCGAAGAAGTCCAAGAAGTCCAAGAAGTCTTCTAGGAAGTCCAAGAAGAAGTCCAAGTCTACTGATACTGATAATAGTGATTCGGAAGTATCCTCTACTTCTGAAGAGTCTATGTCGAAGTTCAGAATCTAAATGTGAACAAGAGAAGAAGACACGGAAGAAGAAGAAGGAGAAGACACGATCAAGGGAAGAAGTTGTGCAGAAGATGCCTCAGACTCAGATCATTCAGTCTGCACCTGACCCCCGGATTGATGAAGTGCTGAAGCAGTTTGCCGACCTGAAAGTTCATCTTCTGAACCAGAAGGACAAGCGGAAGCAACCTACGACTTCTCGGCCAAAAATTTGGTGCAACCTTTGTAACTCTTCCTGGCACACCAGAGATCAGTGTACGCAAGACCAAGCTGTCAATTGGGCAGGCTTGAAGAAGACTATGAGGGATATCTACACAATCCCAGTGAGGAACCCTGCTATAGGATCGAGATGATACAACCGTTCACTCCCACATCTCTTGCTCAATATAATCGTTATGCACCTAGAGACAGGGCTAGTAATGTACAGACCAGGATGCCCTGGCAACCTTCTTCATCACAACGACCTCTAAATCCTCTTTCTAGAGCTTGCAACAATTGTGGAGAGACAGGACACTGGTGGTCCACCTATCCTCATCCAAGAAGACAGATTGGGCAAGTGCCCTTGTGTGGAAACTGTAAGGAAGCAGGACATTTCACGGGAAATTGTCCTCAGACCTTACGTCCACAAAAAATGGTTAGATTTGCAGAGACCACGCCTCCTGCAGAAGCCACATCAGCTTCTAAACTCGAGCTAGCAGTGGTACAGCACATCACGGTAGAAGAAGAAGATCCTGGAGAATGTACGGATTGTCTCCATATCGAGGAAGACGAACCAGATTCCGGCAAGCGCGAAGGAAAGGAACCTCAGTTGCAGAAGACGACTGCAGCTCAGAAGACGAAGTCACTGAGGCAGCTTCCTCTTTCACTTTGGCGGATGGTACTGTTTGGAGCCCTTGCTCGGATTCAAACAGTTGGTCTCCAGAAGAAGTCCTGGATGAAGCAGTATTCAAGGTAAGTACCAGAAGCAAAGGGAAGTCAGAATCCCGTCAGAAGGAGATCAAGAAGAAGAAGCAGCGTAAGGAGAGGTCATCTTCCACTGAGCGGTCTTCTTCTCCTGCTTACGACCGAGAAGATCCAAAGTACTTTGCTCCTGACATTAGGCAAGAAGTTGAAGCGATCATGCAAGAAGAGTTGGAGAAGCGACGGAAGATAGTACAGCAGCTTCCTCCACCGACTACGGTAGCCCCTGTCTCACGGGAACAGCTTCCAGTCGAGAGAAGACACCATTCTGGTCTTCCATCCAAGGAAGCAGCTACTACATCTTTTCTGCTGGAAACCCCAGTCACTCTTCTGAAGCGATCCCCTTATGACTTCTTGCGAGACTTGTGAAATCAGAAGGCGGATGTAACCTTCCAACAACTTTTGGATGACAACGCTGGTTACAAGAAGCTGTTACTGTCTGTTCTTCGAGGATCAAAGAAACGGAGAACAGCTAAACTTCCCCAGAGCACCCCGATCCTAAGGATAGAGCATGAAGACTTGGGAGCCCCAGAACTTGATATGGAGATCCATGGATGTCTTCTGAAGAAGGTACCCATTGATTCCAGCTCCGGAGTTAACATCATGACTGAAGAAACTGCGCATGCCCTAGGCTTCACTGAGTTCTAGCCTACTCCGAGAATCCTCAGAATGGCGGATCAGACCAGAAGATGACTTTTGGGACAATTGAAAGATGTCTTGACGGTAATTGGAGGAGTATCTTTTTACCTCACATCATTTTGTGACCTGTAGCTAAGGTTGGATATCAAGTGTTGATAGGAAGACCTTGGTTATATGCTACAAATGTAAATACCGATTGGAGAAGACATCGTTTGAGGTTTCTCAATCCTACATCCAAGCCAGGTGAGAAGACCAAAGTCTCACTTCCTTGAATGAAGATTGGACATAAAGGTGAAACTCCTTCCACGACTGAGAGATACACGTCAGAAGACTCAGCTGCATCTTCTGACATTGATGAATGATATGATGAGTTTGTGATGAATAACTTGTGTACTACAGAAGTAGCAGAGATAGCGGACGAAGTGATCTGTGGATACATTGAGTGCTACGAAATTGCGGAAGAAGAGCTTCCAGAAGATGAAAGTACTGTCTTCCCTTCAGAAGATCTGACAGTTGGTCTTCCAGAAGACGAAAGTACCGTCTTCTCTTCAGAAGATTTGACAGTTGATCTTCCAGAAGACGAATCTGAATCGAGAGAAGCTCCCAAACCGGAATACTTTGGTGCCAGTGAGTACAGTCACACTAAAGGAATGGTAAACCCTGATGATCTTCAAGAAATGGAGGTTGCTCCAGGGAAGAAGCTGAAGCTTTCCAAGGTGATTGAGGGCCAGCAATTGGAAGACTTTAGAGAACTTTTGACAGAGTTCCAGGATGTCTTCGCTTGGACCATAGAAGACATGAAGGGCATACGTCGAGAGCTGGGAGAGCATCGCATTGACTTGCTAGAAGGCGTTGTTCCTGCACGGCAGATGCAGTATCAGCTCAACCCCAAGTACTCGCTTCTGATGGAAGACCAGATCGATCAATACTTAAAGACGGGAGTCATCTTCCCAATACTTAGTAGTGAGTGGGTAGCTCCTATTGTCATCGTGCCAAAGAAGCAGACAGATAAGATCCGAGTGTGTCAAGACTATCGAAAGCTGAACTTGGCCACGAAAAAGGATCATCATCCTTTATCCTTCACCGACTCTGTGTTAGACCAGATAGCAGGACATGAGTGCTACAGCTTCCTGGATGGGTATTCTGGGTACAACCAAGTTTCAATCAGAGAAGAAGACAAGTCGAAAATCACTTTTACTACTGATTGTGGCACGTACGCGTACAATCAAATACCGTTTGGTTTATGCAACGCACCCGCCACATTCTAGAGACTGATGATCACGATCTTCAAGGAGTATCGTCGCACATTTATGGAGATCTTCTTGGATGATTTTTGTGTGTTTGGATCGAAAAAAGATCACCTGATATTTCTAAGAAAGTGTTTTTTGAAGTGTAGAGAGCATCGTTTGGCTCTTCACCCTGAGAAGTGCTTCTTTGGTATGTCAGAAGGAAGTTTGCTAGGACATAGGATTTCTGGAAGAGGTATAGAAGTCGACTGTGCTAAGGTGGAAGTCATCATGAAACTTCACCCACCTGCTAACCTGACTCAGTAGAAGCTTCCTGGGCAACGTAGGATACTACAGGAGGTTTATTGACAGGTATGCAGAGGTAGTAGGAAGACTTACCAAGTTGCTGAAGAAGGACGAACCTTAAATTTGGTCTTCTGAGCAGCAGGAAGCATTCAAAGAAATGAAAAGACTTCTATCAGAATCCTGTCCTAAGGCCACCTGATTGAGAGAGAGTCTTCCACATTTATGTGGTGTCCACAAATTACAGGATTCATGAATTTTTGAAATTTTTAAGAATAATAACTTGTTTGTATAACTGAAGAAGCGTTGTTACTTAAGATTACGGCTTCCTTAGCAGGAAGACGATCTTACGAGCTTTTTGTAATAAGAAGTTGACTTCTTTGGAAGACGATCGTCTTCCGAGAAGCGTCTTCTCGGCGGTGTCTTCGGAAGACGGAAGACGGCGGAAGACGGAAGACGCTTCGGAAGATTGGAACATCTTCGGAAGAGTGTCTTCGGAAGACGTTTCAGTAGCTTGACTGTCTTCGGAAGTCGACTGTACCCAATTCGTATCAAGAGTGGATTTGCTTTGCTTTTGTGTTAAGAGAGGCTTGGTACGAATCCTGAGTGGCGTGGTGAGTTGTTTTGTTATTTCGAGAAGTTGGAAGTCGAGAACTAGGCCTGTGCCTCCCGGTCTTCCAAGCTTCTCAAATCCACATCTTCCTGGAGAGACTAGAAGACTGGAAGAGCTGGCAAAATGCGCGAGAAGACGTGAGGGTCCATTTCGAGTCTCTTCTGTCCGACCCATAGCAGCCATTCCTTCTTCTTTCCAAACTTCGGAGAGAGTCGTGAGAAGTCTTGCTGGCAGAATCTGGAGAGAATGGTCGAGGGTCATGTCTTCCCATCATGCAGCAAGCTTCTTCTGAGTGTGTATCAGAGGTGAGAAGTCAGAAGAACAGAGTGCAATTGTCTTGAGTCTGTTGTGAGGATAGATTGCGCATAGGAAGAAGAAGACAGGTGAGACCAGTGAAGGGAAGCCTGACTTCGGGTAGTCTTCCGAGAAAGGCATTGAATCGGAAGCTGTCCTGGGAGTCTTCCCGGAGGTCACTGTCACCGCAGGAGCCTGCAACCATCTTCTGAACCTGTTATGCACTCTACGTCTCGCAAATCTTGTATCTTCTGATAGGAAGTAGGATGTAATGCAAGATGGGTTGTCTTCTTGGTAATCCATGCGAGGCCTTGCTTAGTTAGGATGGTTTAGATATAGCTCGGAAGACGAGAGCTATTTAGGAAGCACTGTTAGAATCCCGGAAGACGGAGTAGCTGTCTTCTGAAAGACTAGATTCGTCTTCTGAAGAGTGGAAGCTGGACTGCGAAGACTGTGGTGCAACAGCGTGCAGGAATGACTGCTTGGAGGTCTTTATTGACAATCCTCAAAGTGGGATGGTGGAAGTCCTGCCATATCGTTGTATTGCTATTCTCCCGTGGACAGAATCCAGAGATTGATGGAGCACCCATCTTTAGGTGGAAGTGGATGGATGTGGAGAGTTTTACAATGGTCACGAAGTTTTCCTCAGATTGGCAATCAGAGGAGAATGAGGCAATTGGAATCTCCTGTCGAGAATACTCAACCACCTACTACAGAAACAGTTCCTACCGTAGAGGAGTTGAAAGCTTAATTAAATGTCCTTACAGCTGGAGGTATCGTAAATTTACGATCGATACTACAGCCCAAGGATTCGATTTATACGCCTTGCACAGGTAGCTGAACAAATTGCAGCAGCGTTGTCGTGATGTGAATCTTTTTACATTGTAAATAATTCACCTCTCTGTCAAGCGTTAGTATCTCTGAGTGAAATTAAGACCTCAGAGAAGTCGACACTGGAGGGTGTTATATATTTTGAGTCTTAGTAGGTTGATTACCATGTAGATGGACTTAAGCTCATGGGTTGTAATTACGTGTCGCCCATGCATGCTTCCTAGCGAGGTTAGGTTATCTTTCGAGATTACGCGTCGTTTTACATGTCTTCGCATGTAGTTTAGGGTTTATGCTGGCACTTTAGGGGCTTGACGTGGTAGCCTTTATGCAAAATCAAGTCACCACGTGGTTTGGGACACAAAAGGACAGGGGAGTGAAGCTATGAACTCTCATTGGTCCAATTTTGTCTTTATGTACTACTAAACTTAGTAGTAGGGGTCTTAAGAGGAGTTCGAGCATTTGGTGAGGAGACTTTGAAATCTGAGAGTATAGGGAGATATGGTTCGTTGTGCCAAGCACTGTCAGTGAAATTTTTGATCGATTTGGAGCAATAAAGAAGGAGTTATGGCTGATTGAAGTTCGATTTGTGCCAGAATTACAGCACTTCTGTTGATTTTGGAGTTTTCGGTGTCAATCGCAGTAGATTTGAGAAAATCGCTTCAAACCTTCGAGGTCGCGTTCATTGTCAGCAGGGCTACGACTGTCCTCAAATTTTCATGTCAATTGAGTCTGTGAGTAATTCAGGGCGACCGCTGAAGCAGAGGGGGTCCGAAAAGCTCTCAATCTAGAGCAGCAACTTCAGAGAGCGAGATCTGGAGTTCTGTGTACAATCAAGAGCCCCAACTTCACAGGAGTGTTCAGCAAGCTGTTAACTGCAAATCCTGTAAGAATCTTTGAAAGTGATCGAGCCAATTCTCTGTTCTAGGTCGAAATAGCTGTCTGGGTACCAGAAATTGCCGTAATTTCTCTGCTCGGAACATTTCTGCCCATATCTCGACACTCTCATTTGATCTCAAGCTGAAACTTCGTGTGTATGGTCAATAGGGCCTCACTTACATGTAGGAGGAGTTCTGAAGTCTGAACCATCGTATGTTTCTGATTCTGAACTGTTAAAGTTTGCTGTCTGATCTTATTACTGCTAGTCTGACCTGACTTTCGCTTCCTGAACATACTGGAGGGTTCATTCGACCTGAGTGAGTGTTTATAGTGTACCCTTTTGATCTGAAGCCTTCCTCTGTAGTAAGCAACTGTAGCCTGAAGCCCAACGCTTCCCTGAGTAGACCGAACACAGCCTTCAAGATCTATCACAGCCTGAAGGTTCCGCCCTTCCCAGGAAAACTCTCAACTCGACATCTGGTGCTTCCACTGAGAGCTCTTGGGGTGATTGATTGAGAAGGTTGAGTTCACTACAAGGAGAAGAGATGGATCGCAAGAGTGCTGCTGCTGCTACTTCTACGCCTGCTGCATCAACGTCTACTGCAGCTCCTTCTGTAGCACCAGCGGCTACAGCGACGTCTGCACCTGGTCTGGATACGGCTGAGATTCTGAAGACACTTGCGGCCCTGGTCCAACAACATCCGATCATTGGAGGGGGTGAGTTGAAGTCTACCAAAGCTTTGCAAGCAATTGTGAATAGATGCGGTAGATTTGAAGGTAGAGATATTTCTAGATATTTGCGTGAGTACAGAGGAGAGATGGAACTGGTTAGAGTCACTGATATAGAGATGATAACCAGTTTCGAGTTAGCTGTCATTCCTGAGTTGCGAGACCAAGTTAGGGATGTACAGAGAAGAAATCTAGGTGTGTGGATGAGTTTTGAACGATCTCTTCGAGAGGAGTTTCTCGAAGAAGATTCAGAGAGAGTCACTAGAAGAACGTTCCTAGACTGGTTTGAGCAGCAACCTGGTCATATGATGAGCCTGAATGAGTTGTTGAGAGAGTTTGATCAGAGATACCGACAACTCTCAACTCTAGAGCGAATAACGTTAGATGTTAGGAGAACAGAGCTTTTCCTACAAGCTACCGATGATGCTATGACATATCGGTTGTGCTTCATGCTGGCTGATCGATCTGCTGAAGGAGGAGTTACTACTGATTGGGGGAGAGTTGAGGATGCTGTGGCTGTACTAACGAGGCAGCGAAGGGGAAGAGTGGCTGTGGGAGGACGTCCGTTTGCAGAAGTGACCACTCAACCTCGCACTGCTCCTCAAGTACAGCAACCTCCGGCTCTTGCTCCCAGACCTGCTGTCCCGGCTGCAGTACCTTTGATGCCAGTTGTGCCAGTTCCTGCACAAAAGGCACCGGTTCAGAGACCTGCAGAGAACCATGGACAACAGAACCAGATCGAAGACCTGATTCGGCAGATGAGAGAACTGAAGGTGGAGCTAGCTGGATTGCAGAGAGAGCAGCCGCCGGCGCCTGCTGCTGCACGTCCAGGAGGTGCTCCTGTTCGTAGATGTATCTGGTGTGACAGTCAAGATCATTTCCGAGGGGACTGTCAAGAGCTCACGGCTGCTCTGCGAGATGGTGTGGTTCGCTACCAGAACAGTAGGCTGCACCTTTCTTCTACTGGAGAGCCGCTAAGCACGCAGTTTGGACGAGGAGGCATGATGAGTCTACCTCAGATTACAGCTGCTGCAACTGTACATGCATTGATGGCACCACCGGTAAATCGTGATGTATATGCCGGTCACATTGAAGTTTCTTCTAGTCCTACGTTGCTAGATAAAACTATTGAGAAGAAACCTGTTCAAGTTCCTTCTGAAGTACTGAAGAGAGGAGCAGAAACTATCCGTAGGGTCACAGGGTGGGGAGATCCTGTTGATGCTGCGTCTATCAAAGCATTCTTGGACGTGGATAGACACGTTCACTGGCAGGATGCTTCTGTGGAGGAGAAGAGGCGGCGAGAAGCCTCTGAACTTGATACTAGAGTTCCAGAGGAGACTGGAGATAGACGGAGGGTCACAAAGAGACGAGCGGCTCTTCCTGAAGACATCCCTTCTACTTCTGCAACTCCTCCACCTGCACCAGGTCCGATGGAGGACGTGCAGAGATCCCAGCAGGAGCCAACGACTGCTGGTAGACGGTTTACTGCCCAAGAGAAGGAGAAGGGACCGGCTTACAAGTTAGCAGCTGATATCGAAACTTCAACTGATCTCAAGAGCATCCTGGAGCAGAGAATACTTGATGCGCGAATCGAGTTTTCTCTTCGAGAGGTTCTTGGTATTGCGAAGAGGGAGTTTCACGAACTAATCATCGACATCATCAAGCGGAAGAGACAGGTGATGTCCGAGCAAGTAGAAAGTCAGATGATTGATGTAGTAGGAGCTGCTATGAATGATGTAGAGTTCGGAAAGGTGCATTTTCAGGAGGCTGTTGATACAGAGTACCAGCAAGAAGCGTTGGTTGCTGGTACCAACACTGCAGAGTTTGATGATGAAGAAGCTGGCGACGAGAGTCCAGCTAGTGATAGCGACTTCAGAAAGAGACACTGGGCTCGTGCTACGACTGCTACACGAGTTCGCCTTGGGAGTTTGGAACCTGTTGCTGCTTTGGTTGATCACGGTTCAGAGATCAACATCATGTCACGGGAGGTGTATGAGAGAGGTCAGTGGCCTATCGAACTGAATCATGGTTGGGTGCTACGAGCTGCAAACAACCAGAAGGGTGAGTTATACGGCGCTTGTCCTAACGTGAGAGTGAAGCTGGGTGATGTGGAGGTGGATCACACTTCTTCGTGCAGTCTTTTGCTTCTTATCCTGTGATTCTTGGTTAGCCTTATATCACTGTAGTTCGAATGGAGACGAAGGTGATGGATGACGGATCTCACTATGCTAGGATCCGTAGTCCAGATGACAGACGTTCTGTTCAGTTTCTGACCGTTCGTACGAATCACGAACGAAACAGACAGAGTTTGAGAGATTCTCCTATCTGTAGGAGCAAGGGTTTTCTGAAACCACTCTTGTAGGACGGGATAACAAGAGTGATGGATCTGATACTACTATGATCCCACTTGAGCAGCCTGTGGGATCACAACAGACTGATGAAGAGGTTGCTCAAGATTCTGAGAGTAGTTACACTGTACATAGTTGGAAATCTGGTTTGATGACTTTTAGTTCTGATGATTGGAGTGAGTTCACGCGTGTAGAGGATTTGACTGAGAAGAGTAGAAGGCAGATGGAGAGGTGGGCAGCAAATCTGCGTTGTACAGGAGTTCTGAAGGAAGATGAGATGATTTCTGGTGTTTATGAGGAGTTTGTAGGTGTACAGTCTTTTGTTCGTTGGCTGGATGATGTAGATAGGTTGATGGAACAGATGGGAGGAAGGGTGGTGATCCCTATCCACTCTCGTAAAGTCTATGAGGAGGTTGTCTCGTGATTACAATCTCGTCCTCATCCGAGACTAGAGAGTGGATGGAAGGATGCAATCTGCTGGTGTGGCTCTCGTGAAGAAGTAGAGGTTCACACCAAATACAAAACTGTAGCGAAGAAGGTGAAACCAGTGGCGACCCAGTTACCTGTTGATTCACAGCAGCAGATGGAGTTAGCGGCCACTGAGCCTGTACTGAGAGATCTTAAACAGATAGGACACGAGTTTACTCAAGAGACACTCGAGCAGCTCCAGATAGGAGGGGATGGCTTCTTGACTGAAGTGGAGAAACGAGCTTTTGAGCAGATGATAGTTAGCCATGGTAAGGCATTTTCTTTCTCAGCTGAGGAGATTGGTTGTGTGGATCCTAGTGTGATAGCTCCGATGGTTATCTTCACTGTTCCTCACGTACCTTGGGACTTGAAGCCGATTCCAGTCCCTCGTGCCTTGCTACCGAAGGTTATTGAGTTACTGATGGAGAGGATGCGGATGGGTATTCTTGAACCATCTATGGCTCCGTACTCTAGCCGATGGTTCACAGTACCTAAGAAGACAAGAGCTTTACGCTTCATCCAAGACCTACAACCTGCTAACAACATCACGATTCGAAATGTTGGAACAGGACCTGTGGTTGATGAAGTAGCCGAGGCATTTGCTGGAAGATCTATCTATTCTATTGGAGATCTGTTTTCAGGTTACGATCAGTTTCAACTTGCTTTGGAGAGTAGAGACTTGACTACCATGCGTACACCTTTGGGATTGATGCGGATGTGTACTCTTCCTCAGGGTGCAACAAATTCAGTAGCCCATATGCAGAATGCGATGCATAAGGTGTTACGAGAGTTTGTACCTGAGGTTACTATCCCATTTCTGGATGATATCCTCATGAAAGGCTGTCCGGTGGAGGACAAGAACGAAACTATGACTGCTGATGGTTGCAGAAAGTTCGTTGCAGATCACATCCGAGATGTGGAGAAGATTCTGATGCGCTTGGAAGAGGTACACCTCACTCTGTCAGGTACCAAATCTCGTTTTGGAATGTCAGAGATTGTGGTGGTTGGTCACTTATGCGGCACTTTTGGAAGACGGCCGAACCCAGAGAAGGTAGATGCTATAGCAAGGATAACAGACTGTACCAACATCACTGAGGTTCAACGATTCTTAGGAGCTTGTGTGTTCTTTCGCGTGAGTATTCCTCATTATGCACACATTGCCGAGCCTTTGTATGCACTTCTGAGAAAGGGGAAGAGGTTTACTTGGCGGTAAGAACATCACGAGACGATGGAGCAGCTGAAGGAGATTCTGAAGTCTCCACCTACACTAAGGAGGCTTAGCTACGAGAGTGGAAGACTTGTGATACTAACTGTTGATACGAGTCCAAAGGCGATTGGATGGGCAGTTGGTCAAGAAGATGCAGATGGTGTGCGATTTGTTTCTAGGTTTGGAGCTCGGATCTTAACAGATAGGCAATGTAACTATCCTCAAGTGAAGCGAGAGTTGTGGGGAGCTGTTACTGCTATGAAGATAGATCGAGAGTTCTTGATAGGAGCTCGTGTGATACTAGAAATAGACTGTTTGCCTTTACTAGGTATGATAGCAAACTGTAATACTCCAGCATAGCAATGCTACAATGAAGTGCTTATATCCGGAGCCTGAATCCTGAGCTGAAACATATAGCAAGAAAAGATAATCTTGTTGCAGACATGTTATCTAGGGCTCGTTATACAGATGAGGAAGAGATGATTACAGAGGTCGAAGATGAAGAGAAGAGAGACGTTTGGTGCCAAGTTGGTCAGCAGACTTCAGACTTGGGACCACTGCCGTTCTACGAGGAATTCTACACGGAAAAGTTCCGCGATATCGGATACTATCTGAGTTTGTTCTGCAGACGAGAAGGCTGGAGTGATGCAAAGTTCAAGGAGATCAGACGAAAGGCGTACGGTTACCTTCTACATGAAGGTTATTTGTAGAAACGTCCGAAGAGAAGAGATGGGATGCTTGTTAGAGTGGTGGATGATCAACCGACGAAGATGAATCTACTTAAGGAGTTTCATGACACCTTGTGGGTTGGACACCGTGGAGTTTGGGCTACATATACAAAGATGAAGGAGCGATACTGGTGGAAGGGTTTGTATCAAGACGTGGTGGATTTTGTTGGGTCGTGTCTGCACTGTCAGTTCTACTCCAAGGTCCGTTACAGAGATGGACTTGTACCTACCTACCCACCTAGTATTCATTTTTCGTGGATCCTTGATCTTGTGATGATGCCGCCGGGACTATGGGAGATGCGCTACTTGGTGTTAGCTCGGGAAGATCTCTCCAACTACGTGGAGGGACGAGCACTACGGACGAAGACTACAGAGAACATATGTAGATTCGTACTGGAAGATATTATCTGTCGTTATGGATCTGTTGGAAGATTACGAGCAGATAGGGGCAAGCTGAGAGGTGCAGAAGCGAAGGAGTTCTTTGCTCGTTATGGAGTAAAGCTTCGACTTACTACTGCCATGAATCCAGAAGGGATTGGTAAGAGTGAACGAGGACACCCTTCTATCGTTCACGCTTTAGTGAAAGCATGTGATGGTAGGTCTAGAGAATGGCCGAGACTGCTTCCATTTTCTTTATGGGCTGATAGAACTACACATTATACCACGACTGGCTATATGCTAGTTGAGCTTATGCTGGGGCAGAAGCCAATCATGCCTGCTGAGGAGGACTTCCCTACGTGGGCTACGCTACCGTGGGAAGATGGTATAGATCATACTTCACTCCTTGCTTTACGAACTAGGCAGTTGGAGCGAAGGGAGGAGGATCTTGCTGAGGCGCAAGAGAAGCTGAAGGTGGCTCGAGTCAGAAACAAAGAGCGTTTCGACAAGACTCACCGACTACGACCAAAGCCAATACTTGTTGGTGATTGGGTTCTGATGTATGATAGCACGTTGGAGAACCAGCATTCTACACTTCGTAAGTTCTCGCGAAGATGGTCCGGGCCTTATGTTGTGCTAGATGTTTATGAGAATGCCACTTATAGTTTACGTGAGTAAGATGGTACTCCTTTGAAACTATATGTGGCTGGCAAACGAGTGAAGTTGTTCAAACAACGTGGAGGATCAATAGATTTGTTCAACTTTCTGGAGTCTCAGCAAAGGATACCAAGAAACGAAGACGACTCGGCTACTCAAGAGGCTGAGGCGGAAGAGAGTGACGATAATGAAGAGCAAACAGAAGACTGAAGAGGTTGGCACATGCCGAAGGATGTGCAGGTTTGGAGGGGGTGGATGTCGTGATGTGAATCTTTTTACATTGTAAATAATTCACCTCTCTGTCAAGCGTTAGTATCTCTGAGTGAAATTAAGACCTCAGAGAAGTCGACACTGGAGGGTGTTATATATTTTGAGTCTTAGTAGGTTGATTACCATGTAGATGGACTTAAGCTCATGGGTTGTAATTACGTGTCGCCCATGCATGCTTCCTAGCGAGGTTAGGTTATCTTTCGAGATTACGCGTCGTTTTACATGTCTTCGCATGTAGTTTAGGATTTATGCTGGCACCTTAGGGGCTTGACGTGGTAGCCTTTATGCAAAATCAAGTCACCACGTGGTTTGGGACACAAAAGGACAGGAGAGTGAAGTTATGAACTCCCATTGGTCTAATTTTGTCTTTATATACTACGAAACTTAGTAGTAGGGGTCTTAAGCGGAGTTCGAGCATTTGGTGAGGAGACTTTGAAATCTGAGAGTATAGGGAGATAGGGTTCGTCGTGCCAAGCACTGTCAGTGAAATTTTTGATCGATTTGGAGCAATAAAGAAGGAGTTATGGCTGATTGAAGTTCGATTTGTGCCAGAATTACAGCACTTCTGTTGATTTTGGAGTTTTCGGTGTCAATCGCAGTAGATTTGAGAAAATCGCTTCAAACCTTCGAGGTCGCGTTCATTGTCAGCAGGGCTACGACTGTCCCCAAATTTTATATGTCAATTGAGTCGGTGAGTAATTCAGGGCGACCGCTGAAGTAGAGGGGGTCCGAAAAGCTCTCAATCTAGAGCAGCAACTTCAGAGAGCGACATCTGGAGTTCTGTGTACAATCAAGAGCCCCAACTTCACAGGAGTGTTCAGCAAGCTGTTAACTGCAAATCCTGTAAGAATCTTTGAAAGTGATCGAGCCAATTCTCTGTTCTAGGTCGAAATAGCTGTCTGGGTACCAGAAATTGCCGTAATTTCTTTGCTCGGAACATTTCTGCCCATATCTCGACACTCTGATTTGATCTCAAGCTGAAACTTCGTGTGTATGGTCAGTAGGGCCTCACTTACATGTAGGAGGAGTTCTGAAGTCTGAACCATCGTATGTTTCTGATTCTGAACTGTTAAAGTTTGCTGTCTGATCTTATTACTGCTAGTCTGACCTGACTTTCGCTTCCTGAACATATTGGAGGGTCCATTCGACCTGAGTGAGTATTTATAGTGTTCCCTTTTGATCTGAAGCCTTCCTCTGTAGTAAGCAACCGTAGCCTGAAGCCCAACGCTTCCTTGAGTAGACTGAACATAACCTTCAAGATCTATCACAGCCAGAAGGTTCCGCCCTTCCCAGGAAAACTCTCAACTCGACAGCGTGTTGTTGTGGAGCTGAAATTGGATAATGAGGAAAGCACACCGCAGCTTCTCATGGAAGGGGAGAACGTCTTGAGCATGGCAGAGCGCAGCAAACGACAATCTCAACTCTATGAATTGCTCTCCTCTAATCTCAATGAGGCTATAACAAAGAACAGGATCACAACTTATGGCTGTCTTGACCTCAACGTCAGCTAAGGTGGTAAGGAGTCAAGATTCTGTATTGAGGATAATTTCTGCCAGAAAATGGTGCAGTTCTCTGACGCAGATCTACAGGATGAATTTGAGACAAGCTGTAAGATTGAAGAGGACGGCATTCATGGCACCAGAGTTACGAGGATGGACCTTCATGATATCAAACGCGAGGCACCGACAGCTTCTCAGCTTATCAGAAGCCGCGTTAGTAGTTCTAATAGGAGCAGATCAGGTAGAGATTGCCACCAAGCAATCAGAGTAGGCAGCAAGCACCGCAGACAAGTCAATCTTGTCCAAACTTAGTAAAGTAGTAACATGATATATTAAGAGGTGACAGAACCAGTCTTAAATTAGCTAGTAACCATGTGGCAGCATAGGTAGCGTAGGAACAACAAGGCAAATGACTAAAGCTGGAAGGGAAACGACTTGCATGTGGGATGGCAGCCTCCTGTCAGTGCCCATCTCTCCCTGGTGGTCGTCTCCCCTGGTTCTCATGGCGATGGTTAAGTAGGATCGAAGAGTAGGAAATTAGATCTGTGTGGAGAATTGAGTTCTGCACACACATACCAATCTTACGGTGCAGACAGATTAGACACACAGGGGAGTCTTCGAAGAAACTGGCTGCCTGCACACACATTAGATTTTTCGGTGCAGGAGACAGATTATACACTAGAGATACATAGTGTACACTACACTCGATGTTGGAATAAGGGGATAACGCATGAAGAAGTCTGCATTCTCTTACCACCAGCAGCGATTCAGAGATGTAGATGAGTAGTGGGCAGTCTAGGAGCAGGGAACGGCATCCTCGTGCAGTCCTACTGATTAGACTGATGTGTCGAGGAGTAGGAGCAGGAAGTAGAGGGAGTGAGCTTCCCAATGCCAATGTGACTTCTTCTCGGGGAATGGATTTATGATTTGAGTGTAGAAGCTTTGTTCATGTCTTCTGGGTGGTGGGTTTCCTTGAATTCGCTCCCAATTGTGCATGGGAAATGTTCTTCTTGAGTGGCGGTGACTGTCAGCAGTTGTGGAAGTGCAGCTTGGCTCGTCCAGTAGAGCACTTAGGATCTACGTACGGACGGATTTATGGGTAAGGGATCCCAGAAGACAGAGTAGTTGGAGCAGCGAAGAGAAGAAGAAAGAAGCCTTCTTCTCGCAACAGAAGACGACATCCTCGAGTAGAAGACGGTGCCACTGTACTCACGTTTGTTGTCTTCCTCCTCAAAATATTACAAGCAGGGATGGCTTGTTAGTCAGGATCCGGACTAGAAGCCTGTCAGAATCTTAATTTCTCCTTTTCATCTTGTTTTCTCTTGTTTGGATTTTCTCTTCTTCCCCATCTTCTCTCATCTTCCCCATCTTCTTACCTTCTTCTAGTGAGCTTCCGAGACTTCTATTGAGCTTCCGTGAAGGTGAATGTCGTTGTAGTGCTGCAAGAAGACCATTTCCGTAGGCAGAAGCCTAGGAAGGCTACAGAGGGCATACACCCTGTGATTAATCTAACTCGTTGTGATGTGAGTGGAAGAGTAACATGTAACGGCCATTGCTAGTTGACTTCTGTGGAGCAGGACAATCTTCTGGAGGTATGAGAAGACGAGCTGAATCCCCAGAAGACGAGAATCGCTTCTGGAAGACGGTATCGAGAAGACCGGAAGAAGTGACCTGGAAGCAAGAAGATCGTCTTCCCGAGCTTCTCTGTGAATAGTTGTGTGATATTTTAGTTAGTAGTTGTTTGTTTAGTTCCAGAGCACCTTTTTGCGTGTCTGGAAGACGCATGGTTTTGTGAGAAGACGGGATTCCTAGGCAAAACCCGTGTGTTTGTGTGTTTGAACAGATCTTAGAACTTAGAGCAGCGTTACTTATGCAAATCCTCTGTGGGAATGATATCTTGTATACTAAATGGGCAAAAGGAGTAATCCTGCGACACTACAATTTATGTGGATGTTTCTGCTTTCGCCATAGGAGTGGTATTGAGTCAGAAAGATGAGAAGAAGAAAGATTATCCCATCTACTATGCGGGAAGACAACTTAGTGATGCAGAGAAGAAGTACTCTACAACTGAAAGGGAGTGTCTTGGCATGATTTACTCCTGTAGGAAGTTTAGGCGCTATCTTCTAGCCAACCCGTTTGTCTTCTATGTGGATCATTTTTCTTTGAAACATCTCGTGAAGAAAGCAGATTTGTCTGATAGGATAGCTAGGTGGATTCTTCTACTCCATGAATTTACTTACACAGTTGAGTACAGGTCTGGAAGAGAGCATGTTAGTGCTAACTACCTATCCAGATTGGAAACGGAGCAACGAGAAGATGAAGTGGAAGATGAGTTCTCTGACGAGAAGCCGTTTTCCGTTTTTGTAGAGACACTTTCATCTGAAGGGGGGCGTACCGCTTGCTTCCCAGAAGACGGGACTAGGTCTTATGATCCGGTCTTTGCGACTTCCACAGAAGAATCGATCTTCAAGGACTTAAGGAAGTTCTTGGAAGACCAACAGTACCCCGGGGGATTGGATGCGGAGCAGAGGGCTGTCTTCTTACGCAAGGCAGGTCCCTATGCCATCTTCCAGGGTATCTTGTTTAAGAAGGGACATGACGAGAAGCTCAAGAGATGCCGGGAGCTTTTAGAGATTAAGCCAGTGATCACGGGTCTTCACTACGAAGATGCTGGGGGTCACTACGGGCTGAAGATCACAGTGAAGAAGATGTTGGATGCCGGTTATTGGTGGCCGATCATGTACAGAGACACTTTTCAGGAGATCAGAAAATGTGATGCATGCTAGAGAGTGAGAAGACCAACAGCTACACCTAGGTGGCCTCTTACTCCCATTCTCCCGCTTGCTCCTTTTGAAAAGTGGAGAATCGACTTTGTTGGGTCTATCGTCCCGGTGGCTAGAAGAACACGAGCACGGTATATTTTGATAGCTACCGATTATGCTACCAAGATGGTGGAGGGCGAAGCCAACAAGGAAGAACGACGTCGCAGTGGTAGTCAGGTTCCTCTAGCACAACATTATCACCCGATACAGATGCCCGCTGGAACTAGTATCAGATAGGGGTACTCATTTTTAAATGAGACTATTTCCCTCTTGACCCAGTACTTCAGGATAAAGCATCAGAAGACGACATCATACAACTCGAAAGCTAACGAACTGACAGAGAAGTCGAATGATCTTCTTTGTAATATCCTGAATAAGATAACTGTTAACCATGCGTATGATTGAGACACGAAATTGCCATCTGTGTTATGAGCTTTCAGGATTTCACCCAAGGTCACGACCCAGAAGACACCCTTCTACCTAACTTATGGCATGACACATGTTGTCCTCATAGAGTTAGAGGTCTCTACTTACAGGTTAGCCGTAATCGAACGCATGGAAGAAGAGGAAAGCCAAGAGCAGCGTCTTCTGAACTTTGTAGAGTTCGAAGAAGATAGGAATGCAGCTTTGGAGAAGACGAACGAAGTGCAAGCACAACGTAAGGTGAACTATGATGGCAAGCTGAAGAAGGTGACCGTCCCAGATGGAGACTTGGTTCTTCTGTACGACATTCGACATCTTAAGTTCTCTAGGAAGCTTCATCTTTGCTGGATGGGTCCTTACCGAGTCTTAGAGGTCTTCACCAATGGCTCCTTGCAGTTGGAAGAGTTAGATGGTACTTTGATGACCACCAAGAGTCAAATGGGTGGTGTGTCAAGAAGTACTGGACGTGAACAGAAGTACTGAAGCGCTGATGTTTACGGAAACGTAAACATGTGAGGGTGGGCGTATGTGATGCCCACAATTTACAGGATTCACAAAATTTTGAAATTTTTAAGGTTAATAACTTGTTTGTATAATTGAAGAAGCTTTGCTACTTAAGATTACGGCTTCCTTAGAAGAAAGATGATCTTACGATCTTTTTTGCAACAAGAAGTTGACTTCTTTGGAAGACGGTCGTCTTCCAAGAAACGTCTTCTCAGTTGTGTCTTCCGAAGACGGAAGACGACGGACGATGGAAGACGGAAGACACGTATCTTCCGGAAGACAGCGACCACAGAAGCCTAACCGCGTATTATCCGGTAAAGAAGTAGGTGTACCTACCCGGTAGCACCAAGGTAGTAGGTAGGTCAGGAAGGTCAGGTAGGTCGAAGAACCCCTAAACTACGCAAGAAGATACGAAGGAAACGCATTAGCGCAGAACCATCACCGCTTCTCGCATCGAAGGCATTACCTCAAAAGATCGAGTTAGGAGGTGGCGCATCGAATTAGGAGGTGATCGAATTGAGCAAGGAGGGCCAACAGAGTGAAATCGAGTAGAGCAAGGATCGATACGAAGCTAGAGAGAAGGCGAGGATGAAATTCTGAGAGAAGGAAGCACCAGCGAGTTGAAGGGGTCTTCTGTAGACTCCCGGAAGCAGACATTGAAAGACGACTGAGAAGAATCAGTGGTGGAGTCTTGTTTGATTGAGGAGTGGCAAGACATTGACGGCAGCAGCAGCTCTGTGGAGTCGCATTGGAGCTGGGATCAGAGCCGGAAGCACGCAGAAGACTGAAGACAATACGGAAGCAGACAGAAGACTGTTTGAGGTTCTTCCCAGGTTCTCTTCCCTTCCTACCGCTTCTCGTCTCTTGTTTAGTATCCCCCGCGCTTCCCCGGTGGTTTGCAGACAAACCGATCGATCGTTTCTCCATCTCGTATTTTCCTTATGTGAAATTGGGCACGGAAGCGCTGCCCAATTTTTAACAGTCATCTTCTAGCTTCTTCCCGAACTATAATCGAGCTTCCCTGACCATCGTTCTCAAATTCGATCCCGTAGCTATCAATTTCCTTACCCTACCGCACCTCTACTCCTGAATCTCTGAACAGAAGACGCTTCGAAAGATCTGAACATCTTCGGAAGACGCTTCTGAATCCTGAACATCTTCGGAAGACGCTTCTGAATCCTGAACATCTTCGGAAGACGCTTCTGGATGTTTGAAGTCTTCGGAAGACGACTTTGTGCAATTTGTATCGAGAGTGGATTTGATTTGCTTTTGTGTAAAGAGAAGCTTGGTACGAAACCTGAGTGACTTGGTGAGTTGTTTATTGTTTCGAGAAGCTGAAAGTTGGGAACTAGGCCTGTGCCTCCCGATCTTCCAAGCTTCTCTAATCCACATCTTCCTAGAGAGACTAGAAGACAAGAAAAGATGACAGAATGCACGAGAAGACGTGAGGGTCCTTTATGGATCTCTTCTGTCTGACCCATAGCAGCTTATTCCCTCTTCTTCCCGAACTTAGAAGAGAGTTGTGAGAGAGATTGGTCGAGGGTCATGTCTTCTCGTCATGCAGCAAGCTTCTTCTGAGTGTGTATGAGAGGTGAGAAGTCGGAGGAACAGAGTATGAATGTCACAATGTCTGTTGTGAGGTTAGATTGCGTGTCGGAAGCAGAAGACAGGTGAGATCAGTGAAGGGAAGCCTGACTTCGGGAAGTCTTCCGAGAATATTATTGAATTGGAAGCTATCTCGGGAGTCTTCCCAGAGGCCACTGTCACCTTAGGAGCCCGCGACCATCTTTTAAACTTTTCATACACTCTACTTCTCGCATATCTTGTATCTTCTATTAGGAAGTAGGATGTAATGCAAGGTGGGTTGTCTTCTTAGGAATCCATGCGATGCCTTGCTTAGTTAGATTGTTTAGATATAGCTCGGAAGACGAGAGCTACTTAGGAAGCCCTGTTAGAATCCCGGAAGACGGAGTAGTTGTCTTCTGGAAGCCTAGATTTGTCTTCTGAGAGTGGAAGCTAGACTGTGAGAACTTGGGAAGAACTGAGCCTTCGGCTCATAGTAAGTGCATGTGGCTTAGTGCAGCAGAGTTTCCAGTATGTCGATGCATCCTCGAGGGTTGGTGTTACCGGCAGCAGAGTTGGTCGAGGTCAAACTCTTCATCAAGGAGTTGGGTCTCGACTTCTTCCTGTGGGATTGGAACCTCACCGACCAGGGTCTTCTGGAGGAGGTTTGGACAGCATTACCTCCCCGCAACCGTGTACCTGCGAAGGCAGGAGTAGCTCGTGGAAGACCATCTTCCTGGACAGAGGAGTGGTGACACAAGGCCTTTCACAGGCCAGAATCTGAGAACCGAGGTTGTTGGCTCGAGAAGATCTTACCCATGATCTCGGGGAAGTGACATGTGCCTGGGAGCACATCTTGTCTCTTCCTGGAGGACAAGCAAGGAAGAAATGGATGGAAGGTTGAATCTTACCGGGAGCCGCAGAAGCGTCTTCTGACGAAGCTGTTCCTTCACCTCTATCCTAAGGGGAAAGCGTAGAAGACGAGGTACCTTGGAGATCAGGACGTGGAGTTCCTGGAAGCAGTGTGTGCTGGAGAGAATGTCAACTGGGGTGCGTTCTTCCACGCATATGTGCAGGCAGAGCTGGTGTACTTAGGCACCCCGGCAGGACGACATCTTACTCCGTTTTTTTGTTACCTGTACGTGGCTAAGGGGGACCTCACGGAAGATCAGTTGGCGAGATATGGGCCAACATGGCAGCACGAGACGAAGGAGGAGACCTCGAGAGAAGACGACCGAGCAGCAGCAATGACTCCCCCTCCCACTCTGATGCCGCAGATGAGGTCAAGTACTCATTAGAAGACGCTTCTGATGAGGGAAGACGACTCCAGTGGGTCTGAAGACGCAACACCACCAAGGAAGATGGGTCCTAGGAGTGTGCCTAGGAAAACCATCTCCTTCCCGATCATTCACTCTAGATCGGAGTCCGACTCACAAGAGGAGTCCCTGAGTACCCGAGCTGCGCAGAAGACCGTTTCTACAACACCAGGGAATCTTCCGAAGACTCCAGAAGATGAAGGTTGGATGGAATACTCCTACTGCGATGCGAGGAAGCGCAGTAAAGAGAACCGCTTCTGCCATGGGGAGAGATCTTCCACCCCGGTATCGTATAACGTGTTTTTCTGTCTAGGAATACACGGGGTATATGGCTGTGCAGAGGTATGTGGATTGACAAGGTTGGATCTAGATCTGGATGTTTCCACTCAAATGTTTCACTATCTACTCTTCTAGCCTGAGTGACTTTGTATCCGCTCGTCTCAAGTTTAAAGCTTGCTACGATCCAAGGTTACGTATAGGTTGCATAAACTTGTGTTACAAACAGATCTTTTGTATTCTAACTAAAAATACTCAGATCTTTATTATCTAACTGAAGTTATTCATCTATATCACTGGAAGCCTGACTTCTGAATAGCTCCCCAACGACGCTAACTGGCCATCAATCCAACTATCACAACTTCATAGTACAATCAGAAGATACTAAGATCACTCAATCAACTTGATAGAGTATCGATACAACTTGCTGTACACCCTGGTCTATCAAGTATTCCAGCAAGGTAAAACATGCATACTTCAAAACACTATTCAGATCTCAATATAGCATCAACGGCGGTAGTACCTGGCAGCTCCGAGAACCCAAACAGCGGCTTAAGACTCATGGTGGCTCCGTTCTCCTTCATCACCAAGAGCTGAAATCAGCCCCACACCTTCTAATGTCGAGTTGTATGCAGGTATGGCGGTTTCAGCAACAAACTCCTCTCCAAATTGCTCGAAAATGATCAAATTGACAATAGATGATATCGAAAAACCCGAAACTGCTAATAACAGAAGTATTTTCGAACTTTGAGACCTCAGTCCTTCCAAACCACTCGACCAATGATGATCAAACTTCACAGGAAGCTTGATTGGACCCTTCACTCCTACCCTGAACAATTTTCAGGTCGAAATCTCAAACCAATTCTCAGATATGGATCAAACCGTAATCTGTGCTAACTTCAAAGCTTTACAGATCCAGGTACATTTGATCCAAGATTCTGAACAAACTACTCGACCATTTGAGGTGAAACTTCCCAAGTATCTTACTGATAAGACATTCTTCAATCCTGGAAAGTTTCACTCAGAAATTCGACTCAGATCTTAAGCAATAGCAAACTATCCAAGGCTATCACAGTTCGCTGTCCCCGCCTTATCCCATCTGCACTTCTCAACTTCAATCGGTCGGTTCAGAATCCAAATCGAACAAGAACCTGACGAAATTGATATCAAAATGACCAGCACGTCGTCAGCTCTCCAACCCATTAGACAGCTCCTCAAAACTCCTCGCGAGTCTCTCGGAACAACCAGAAACGTAGCAGTAGGTACAAATTTCACCCCCTCCACTCAATCGATCATAACGCGCTCATAATTTCATCAAATCGATCGATTCTTCAGCCCAGATTGTAGCCCCGGTCGAGAGCTCTCCAACCATACCCTTCGTTTTGCGAATGGACCTCTGAAGCCTCCAGAAACCACAGAAACGTCGAGAGGATCAGCTAGAACACCATTGGTCCAAAAGTGGACCAATAAGAGCAAAAAGAGCTTTACTTTTTGTCTTTTCTCCTCTTATTTTTTCCCTTAGAACGAATTTTTACTCCTAAGGAGACATAAGACATCAACAAGACTCTAAGACCCTCAGAAAATCCTTCAGATGTGTCGATGGATTCTTCGCGGTCCGTAACTACACAGAAGCGCTCAACCAGAATGAAACCAGTGAGCCGCAGACTAATACAACGTCAATATTACAACCTAAAAACGTTCTACAATAAAAGGTACGACAAAAGGAAATGGTGAAGCTATCACTCGATTGTAATATTCTTGCCCGAAGTTTCTCACGATCCAAGCCCCATGATTGATCTTCGGTCTGCAATGACACCGGACATCGACCCAAAGGTTGAAAGGAACGTTCGATGGATAGTTGAGATCCATTGTCCCTCACAACAAAATGTACACCGTCATATCCCAAGTCTCTCCGTATGTAACAATCGGAAGGATCATCGGAAGCTGTAACTCCATCATTCTTCCCATGAATTCATCGCCAAAGTATGCAACTAACCACTGTCGAAAGTGATCGCGGTGGATGCAATGAAGCTTGATGTGAAACGGATTCGGGAAAGGAAGATCCGGAGCCGGTAACACACCTCCGTCCATAACCACCACTCCTGCAGTTCTTCACCCCTCCATGTAGACCACCGAGAACCCTTACGAATCACCCGCTGAGAGAGAATGTCGTATGAACCTTCGACCCACCATTTTATACACAATGCGGCGACAAGGACCACTGAAGTGAACGCGCACAGATCAATGACTTGGCACGTTCCTCTACCGTGCGATCACTTAAACAGATAATCACAAACGTGGCATTCATCACACCGTTCGGCGAGTTACGCGATACGGTTCACGAAACACAGAAAAGAAACACAACATAGGTTACACAGGAATTTCACACAGGAGCCGAACCACAACACGACATCCACCCCTTCTAAACCTGCGCATCCTCTGGTATGCGCCAACACTCACAAGTTGTGGTCGGCATCACACTATATCTTCGTCTTCTTCACTGATGTTGTCGTTAGCAATATCTTCGTCATCCAAATCTTCTCCGTCATCATCCAAGATATCAAACTCTGCTCCGACTTCCTCCATGCTAATCCCTTCATCTCGCTTCTTGAAGAGTTTCACACGCTTGCCTGCAATGGGAACCTTGAGCTCTGTCCCATCAAGCTCTCTTAGTGAATATGTGGCATTGTCAAGCACGACAAGAACCACATACGGGCCAAACCATCGCTTAGAGAATTTTCTAAGCGCACTGTGTTGGTTGTCCAAGCTACTATCGTAGACCAACACCCAATCTCCTTCTTTAATCTCCTTCGGCCTTAATCGATGACGCTGATCGAATCTGTCTTTGTTTCTCAAGCGCGCCTCTTTCAGCTTCTCCAATGCAATCTCTACATCTTCAGGTCTTCTCTCTAGTTGACGGATTCGGACAGCAAGAAGATCTTTTGTAGACATACCATCCTCCCACGGTAGAACACTCCAAGTGGGTATGTGCTCCTCAATGGGCATGATAGGTTTCTGCCCCTGCATCAACTCCGCCGGCATATATCCCGTAACTGAACTATGAGTTGAACGATCAGCCCATAATGCAAACGGAAGAAATCTTGGCCATTCTCTTGTCCTCCCCTTGCAAGCTTTCACAATAGCTTTCACAATAGGAGGATGACCACGTTCACTCTTCGCATTACCCTCCGGATTGTAGGCTGTGGTGAGAGCTAACTTCACACCACACCTCTTGAAGAACGCTTTAGCCTCATCATTGTTCAGCTCCTCTCGATCAGCCGTGATCTTCCCAACACAACCATATCTACAAATCACATCTTCTAACAAGAATTTGCAGACTCTCTCTGTGGATTTTGTCCGTAAGGCTCGCCCTTCCACTTGGTTGGACAAATCCTCACGTGCCAAAACTAAGTATCGCATCTGCCATATACCAACTGGCATAATAACAAGATCTACTACCCACTTATAATGCATTGCAAGTGGATAAGTAGGATGTAATCCATCTCGATGCCGAATTCCTGAATACTCTTGACAAGTTTGGCATGTCTCCACAAATTGAACTACATCTCTGTACATGTTACGCCACCAATATCTCTCCTTCAGCTTTGTAAAGGTGGCATAAATACCTCTATGTCCTGCCCACAAGCTCTCATGAAACTCCTGCATGAGTAACTTCTGCATGTCAACCTTGCACACAACCCTTTGTGGCATCTTACCACCTTGCTTAGCATGTTTCCACAAATAACCACCTTGTAGCAAGTAGTTATAAGCCTTCCTCCTGATTTGTTTAAAGTGGGCATCACTCCATCCTGGCTGTCTAGTCAACAGGCTTAGATAGCGTCCTATGTCTATCCATTCTCCTTCATATAGCTCCTCTATGAACGGTTTCGAATGCTCACTCTCACCTCCTTGAGCTCTACAGAAAACAGTAGTACCAACGTCTTCTGTATCTTCTATCATCTCCTCCTCATCCTCATACCTCGCACGAGATAACATATCAGCTACTGGATTGTTCTTCCCCGCTACGTGTCGGAACTCAGGATTTAAGGACTTGATGTAAGCAATCCAGCGTAGCATAGCAATATCAGGAGTGTTACAATTTGTAATCATCCCTAATAGAGGTAAACAATCTGTTTCTACTATTACTGGCGCTCCAATCAAATAGTCCTTTTCAGCTTTCATAGCTGTAACTACTCCCCATAACTCTCTCTTCACTTGAGGATAGTTTCTATGTCGCTCACTCAACACCTTTGCTCCAAATCTGACTGCAAACCGATTCTCTTCTTCATCATCCTGTCCTACTGCCCATCCAATGGCTATCGGACTAGTATCAACAGTAAGTATCACTGGTTTGCTATCCTCATAGCTCACACGACGAAGTACAGGTGGAGAAGATAACAACTGCTTCAATCTCTGAATCGCCTCAGTATGCCTCTCTTCCCATGCAAACCTCTTGTGCTTTCTCAACAGATCATAAAGAGGATCAGCCACATGTGCAAAATGTGGAATCCACACATGATAGAAGACACAAGCTCCAAGAAACCTTCTCACCTCTGTTGTTGAACCACAAGTATCCTTCATCCGTCGTATAGCATCTACTTTACCAGGATCAGGCTTGCGTCCAAACCATCCACATAGGTGCCCCACAATCACAACTTCTCGCACTCCAAATGAAGACTTAGCACCTGATAGTGTCAAGTGCGCCTCTTCAAGTCGTGATAAGATTTTATCACAATCTGAAATGTGATCAGCAACAAAGTTTCTACACCCCTTCTGATCCATTGTCTCATCTTTCTCCTCCTCAACGCATCCCTTAATTGGAATGTCATCCAAGAAAGGCATGGTCTTCTCAGGAATGAACTCACGGAGAACCTTGTTCATCCCGTTCATCATGTGCGCTACCGAGTTTGTTGCTCCTTGTGGTAGCGTGCACATTCTGACCAACCCCAACGGTGTCCTCATGGTGGTGATATCTCTACTCTGTTCAGCAAGTTGAAACTGATCGTATCCAGAGTAAAGATCTCCTATAGAGTAAATAGCCCTCCCAGCAAACGCTTCAGCAAACTCTCCGACGATAGGTCCTATGCCTGTATTTCTGATGGTCACTTGGTTTACAGGTTGCATATCTTGGATGAACCGTAATGCACCACTCTTCTTTGGTACTGTAAACCAACGACTAGAGTATGGTGCAAACGATGGTTCCAAGATCTTCATCTGCATTTTCTCCTTCGAAGAATGTTGGACTCGTTGGTTAGAATCACTAGGTAATGGCTGAGCAACAGGTTTTACCTTCTTGTCTACCATTTTATACCTAGTATCAACTCTAACTTCATGATCTACGAATGACTCTATAGTTGTATAGAGCTCCCTAGAGTGCACTTCCACCACATGATCCTCATCTTCTTGCTCATGCATAACAAGCTCATCGATGAAATCTCCCAATCCTAACTCCAAATAAACACCTTCTATCTTATCATCCTCTTCAAGCACACCAACTCTCTTTAGGTCTTTTTCAGTTTTTCGCACAACCTTCTGCTCCCACTTCTGCAAGTCAGCAAGTCGTGTGTGTGTAGCAAATCCACTCCCAGAAAATCTCACAACTCCTGTACAAAAAGCACTTTCTTTCTCTAGCGAGAGTACCTCCTCCAATGTACCACTATGTCCTCGCTCTATAGCAGTACTTGTCAAAAATCCTTGAATTCCTCCGTGACCTTAGGCAAGGAGCCACCCCTCAGATAATCTCTGTTCCTCTCTTGGTTTGCTGATACAGTTAGAAACTGTACCGCTCTCTTGCCATCTTGACTTCTGATCCGCGCATAAGCAGATCCATCATCCAAAACCTTGGTCTCCATCCTCACAGCTGTAATGTAAGGTTGACCGAGTATCACCGGGTAGGATGTACTATCTTGAACAAAGAAGTTTTGTTCAATAGTTACATCTCCCACTTTCACTTTCACATCAGGACAAGCTCCATAGAGTTCTCCTCGTGTGTTGTTCGCTGTTCTGATCATCCAACCATGATCTATATCAACAGGTCATCCACCTTGCTTGTAGATGTCCTTAGAAACAATATTGATCTCTGATCCATGATCAATGAGAGCAACCACCGGATCTGTCATATCTCCTACCTTCACTAAGGCTTCTGTAGTAGCTCTAGCCCAATGTCCTCTAGTGTAATGGCTAGGGACCTTGTCATCGTTATCATCCTCAAACCGAACCTTGCGGTTGATGCAGCATTGAGCTAGTTCTAACTCTTCCTCTCTTGATATCCTTGTGTCTAATGCATTAGACACATCGGTTTCTCCTGCCAATTGCCTTTTTCGTTTGATGGTGTCAATAATGACATCATGAAACTCCCTCTTGGCAATCCCAAGAACCTCTCGCAAAGTAAACTCGATCCTGGCATTGAGTACTCTCTCTTCTAGTACTCCTTTTAGATCCGTAGCAGCTTCAATATCAGACTGAAGCTTGTATGAAGGAGATTTACCTTTCTCCTTATCTCTGCTCTTCTCTGACTTCTCGGGAGTAGAGGATATGACCTCTTCCATAGTCTCCTCTGGTAGAGGCATCATCTCCGGTCTGAACTTTTCTCCTCTTGTTTGTCTCTTGAGAGCTGTTCTCTCTTCGCTAGGGCCTGCTTCATCTCGTTTGCGCTTCTCCTCCATGAGAGCCTCATGTTGACTCTTCGCCAAATAAGCATGAACAGACATTGTATCCACGGGATCATCCCATCCAGTAGCACCCCTGATTGCCGTGGCTGTTCTGAGCAACTCCTCCCTTGCCATTTTTCCCCTTTTGTTCGTGCTTACCGCGTGACTCCACATATCATGAGTATCTTCATGCTTCTTAGAAGCACTTCTTTCTCGTACTACCTCAACTCCATAAGTAGCAGCTTCTACCGACGCAGTAGCATGCTGAGATAGATACTTCTCCAGTACTTGCTTCATTCCTCCTTTCCCGAAGTTGGTTCTAAGAATCTCTCCATTATCTTTCAGAGCAATCTTTCCTTCCTTCCAATAGACTACTCCATCTCGTAGAGTTTTGGCAAAATCACCACACTCTCTTCGAGCATGATCAGAACTATCACACCAAATGCATCTCTGTACATAATCTTGCTTAAGAGCAAGTCTGGTATCATGTGCTCCTCCCTTCTCTTCCAACCTTGCTAACTTGATCTGCAAGTCCCTCATTCCTTTTACCAACTCTTCCATAGTATCTCTTTGCGGTACAACTTTCGGAACAGGAACAGTAGGAAGTGGAACTTGACATGCACAATAGGTGCTTGCACATTGGGTACCATTGGTTGCCTACGAGGTACTATGATCGGTGGTGATCTCTCTTCTTGTCTTACCACCACCTTCCCTCTCCGGTACTCTCGTTTTGCAAGTACACTCACTGCTTCAGAGACTTTTCTCCAGTCAGTCGTGAGTCCGTTGTCTTCCATCCTATCTTCCAGAAGAAGCTCCAACTCCCTTTGTAATTCATTGTTGGCTGTTTGCAGAAACAACTCCACCTTGTCGTTCTCCAATGTAAGCTTCTCCATCCGAGACAACTGAAGGAATTGTCTCTCATACTCCCGAAATAGCTCTGTGGCAACAAGCCCTTTGTTGGGTTTGTTTACCCACTCCATGAATGACCCCTTAGTCACTCGGTCTGCATCTTCTAAAGAATACTCTTCTTTCAGCTGAAGAGTAAATCCTTCCCACGTAGCACCATGAGATCGGATGATGTCCTTCATGTGCTCTCGTAGTTCAGGTACGACAGCAAGCGCAAATGTACTCACCATCTCTCTTTCAGGCACCTTGCTCAACTCCATCTCTCGGGAATAGTACTTTAGGTACTTGGATATGTTCTTCCCGTCAAACTGATCTAGCAATCCCACAACAGATTGCAAGGCTTTAGTAGCCATTGCTTCTTTCCGTTCAGTGGCTTGCTGTTGTTGCATTACCAACGCGAATGCCTCAAGCAATCGCATATCAGACCGTGAAAGCTTGGTCACCTTTTGAGCCTCTCCAGATGTAGAAGCCTCATCTACGTAATGACCCAACCCTTCAATGTCCATGGTGGCAAAACCACGCACGTACCTCTCACCCTAGACTTTTCACGTCGAGTTCACCAGCTATCGTATAACGTGTTTTTCTGTCTAGGAATACACGGGGTATATGGCTGTGCAGAGGTATGTGGATTGACAAGGTTGGATCTAGATCTGGATGTTTCCACTCAAATGTTTCACTATCTACTCTTCTAGCCTGAGTGACTTTGTATCCGCTCGTCTCAAGTTTAAAGCTTGCTACGATCCAAGGTTACGTATAGGTTGCATAAACTTGTGTTACAAACAGATCTTTTGTATTCTAACTAAAAATACTCAGATCTTTATTATCTAACTGAAGTTATTCATCTATATCACTGGAAGCCTGACTTCTGAATAGCTCCCCAACGACGCTAACTGGCCATCAATCCAACTATCACAACTTCATAGTACAATCAGAAGATACTAAGATCACTCAATCAACTTGATAGAGTATCGATACAACTTGCTGTACACCCTGGTCTATCAAGTATTCCAGCAAGGTAAAACATGCATACTTCAAAACACTATTCAGATCTCAATATAGCATCAACGGCGGTAGTACCTGGCAGCTCCGAGAACCCAAACAGCGGCTTAAGACTCATGGTGGCTCCGTTCTCCTTCATCACCAAGAGCTGAAATCAGCCCCACACCTTCTAATGTCGAGTTGTATGCAGGTATGGCGGTTTCAGCAACAAACTCCTCTCCAAATTGCTCGAAAATGATCAAATTGACAGTAGATGATACCGAAAAACCCGAAACTGTTAATAACAGAAGTATTTTCGAACTTTGAGACCTCAGTCCTTCCAAACCACTCGACCAATGATGATCAAACTTCACAGGAAGCTTGATTGGACCCTTCACTCCTACCCTGAACAATTTTCAGGTCGAAATCTCAAACCAATTCTCAGATATGGATCAAACCGTAATCTGTGCTAACTTCAGAGCTTTACAGATCCAGGTACATTTGATCCAAGATTCTGAACAAACTACTCGACCATTTGAGGTGAAACTTCCCAAGTATCTTACTGATAAGACATTCTTCAATCCTGGAAAGTTTCACTCAGAAATTCGACTCAGATCTTAAGCAATAGCAAACTATCCAAGGCTATCACAGTTCGCTGTCCCCGCCTTATCCCATCTGCACTTCTCAACTTCAATCGGTCGGTTCAGAATCCAAATCGAACAAGAACCTGACGAAATTGATATCAAAATGACCAGCACGTCGTCAGCTCTCCAACCCATTAGACAGCTCCTCAAAACTCCTCGCGAGTCTCTCGGAACAACCAGAAACGTAGCAGTAGGTACAAATTTCACCCCCCTCCACTCAATCGATCATAACGCGCTCATAATTTCATCAAATCGATCGATTCTTCAGCCCAGATTGTAGCCCCGGTCGAGAGCTCTCCAACCATACCCTTCGTTTCGCGAATGGACCTCTGAAGCCTCCAGAAACCACAGAAACGTCGAGAGGATCAGCTAGAACACCATTGGTCCAAAAGTGGACCAATAAGAGCAAAAAGAGCTTTACTTTTTGTCTTTTCTCCTCTTATTTTTTCCCTTAGAACGAATTTTTACTCCTAAGGAGACATAAGACATCAACAAGACTCTAAGACCCTCAGAAAATCCTTCAAATGTGTCGATGGATTCTTCGCGGTCCGTAACTACACAGAAGCGCTCAACCAGAATGAAACCAGTGAGCCGCAGACTAATACAACGTCAATATTACAACCTAAAAACGTTCTACAATAAAAGGTACGACAAAAGGAAATGGTGAAGCTATCACTCGATTGTAATATTCTTGCCCGAAGTTTCTCACGATCCAAGCCCCATGATTGATCTTCGATCTGCAATGACACCGGACATCGACCCAAAGGTTGAAAGGAACGTTCGATGGATAGTTGAGATCCATTGTCCCTCACAACAAAATGTACACCGTCATATCTCAAGTCTCTCCGTATGTAACAATCGGAAGGATCATCGGAAGCTGTAACTCCATCATTCTTCCCATGAATTCATCGCCAAAGTATGCAACTAACCACTGTCGAAAGTGATCGCGGTGGATGCAATGAAGCTTGATGTGAAACGGATTCGGGAAAGGAAGATCCGGAGCCGGTAACACACCTCCGTCCATAACCACCACTCCTGCAGTTCTTCACCCCTCCATGTAGACCACCGAGAACCCTTACGAATCACCCGCTGAGAGAGAATGTCGTATGAACCTTCGACCCACCATTTTATACACAATGCGGCGACAAGGACCACTGAAGTGAACGCGCACAGATCGATGACTTGGCACGTTCCTCTACCGTGCGATCACTTAAACAGATAATCACAAACGTGGCATTCATCACACCGTTCGGCGAGTTACGCGATACGGTTCACGAAACACAGAAAAGAAACACAACATAGGTTACACAGGAATTTCACACAGGAGCCGAACCACAACACGACACCGGAAGATGAGAAGAGTAACATCTTCTTGTGCGCAGAAACAGAAGACCATAGTGGTGGAAGAGGCATCATTGCCTCTGGAAGACAAAGAAGACACCTCCGATCGGATTGTGGAGATGAACGTGTCTTTCGCGGGAAGAAGATTGGAGGAGTTCAGTGCCTTCTTCCACTCGGAGATCCAACCAGCTATGGAGTTGGTGGAGAAGAGAACGATGGCTCAGGAGAAGCCACTACAGCTTGGATTCGGTCTGTGCATCCTGATGCGGCAGGAAGAAGGTCAGGAGAAGGTAGAAGCGCTGGAAGCCAACCTCCGCACCACGGAGAAGCTCGCAGCGAAGTACAAGGCGGAAGCAGCCGCTTCTGCCAAGGAGTTAGCGCAACTGAAGAAGAGCAACCAAGAGTTGCAGGCGCGTTTACAGCAGCGTGACCAGGAGGTTTTGCGAGTTCGGGGTAAGATCACCGCCCTTGCAGAGGAGAAGACGACGTGGAAGACATTGCGAGAAGCCGTAGAGGTGCAAATTGCAGCCGAGAAGACGCAACAAGAAGCAGCAGAAGCTCGTGCGCATGGGATGCTAGCTCAGACGGTGGAAGCGCTTCGGAAGAAGTTTAACTTCACCGCGGGTAGGAAGCTTCTTACCTTAGCTAGGGAATGGGACGACGAGTCCAAGGCGATATTGGTAGAGTGCAAGAAAAGCATGTTCTGATACTTGGATCGACAGATAGAGGGAGTGAAGACACTCTATGGTCTTCCCTCGATTCCGCCATCCGCAACTGCATCTTCCCAAGCCCTAGCACCATCGACCGGATCAGATTTGGAGAAGGAGGAGTTCGACCTCGCTGTCCACTTGGTAGTGACAACGTTGGAAGCCGAGAAGACCCCGGAAGAAGCCTTGGAAGACAAGGTGTCTTCTGGAAGACAAGAAGAAGAGCTGTCTTCCCAAGTATTCCGAGTGGAGACAGCGACTTCCACGGACCCCTATAAGATCACCATGGCTCCTAGTGTCGAACTAGTGCCTGAGAAGAGCGAGGAAGCACAAGTCGACCCAGCTTCCCAGAAGATGCTTCCGTCTTCCGAAGCAGAAGCAGAAGCAGCAGCAGAAGCAGCAGTAGCAGAGCTAGCGACGAATGTTGAGGAGGAGGCCACCTCAGTGACACCCGAGGTATTTGCACGGCTTCCCAGCTTACCAGAAGCCGAGTCGGGAGTTCAGGTAGGAGCAGATCAAATGGAGATTGCATCCGAGCAATAAGAGTAGACAACAAGCGCAGAAGACAAGTTGACTTGTCCAAACTTAGTATGAACCGGACATGCTATCTTAGGAGGTGGCAGTTTTAGTGTAATATTAGATAGGTGACCATATGGCAGAGTAGGCAGCGCAGGAGTAGTAAGGTGGATGGCTAATTGGAGGAGATCCCCTCTGCGCCTCAAGGCAAATGCTTAAGTAGGATCGAAGAGTAAGATTTCATGCACATTATACACACAACACAGGAGGCGCATTTGTACACACACTACTGTGCGCACACACACTACACCCGATGTTAGAGACATACGAATAGATTGAGATTACACCGGAGGGGTCTGCATGCTCGTTGCCAGCAGTGGCTCGAAGATGTAGATGGAGGTAGTGGACAGTTTAGGAGCTGGGAACGGCATCCTCGTGTAGTCTTGCTGGCTAAACTGGTGTGTCGAGGAGTAGGAGCAAGACGTAGAGGGAGTGAGCTTCCCAACACCAATGTGCCTTCTTCTCGAGGAATGGATTGCTGATTTTAGTGCAGAAGCTTTGTCTGTGTCTTCTGGGTGGTGGATTTCTTTGAATTCACTCCCGATTGTGCATAGAAAGCATTCTTCTTGAGTGGCGGTGATTGTTAGCAGTTGTGCGGATTCGCAGCTTGGCTCATTCAGTGGAGCACTTCGGATCCACGTACGAACGGTCCTATGGATAAGAGATCCCAGAAGACATAGTAGTCGGAGCAGCGAGAGAAGAAGAAAGAAGCCTTCTTCTCATAGCAGAAGACGACATCCTCAAGTAGAAGACTGTGTAACTGTACGCACGTTTGTTGTCTTCCTCCCCAAACTATTACAAGCAAGGATAGCTTGTTAGTCAAGATCCGGACTAGAAGCCTGTCGGAGTCTTAATTTCTCATTTTCATCTTCTTTTGCTCTCGTTTGGATTTTCTCTTCTTCCCCATCTTCTTACCTTCTTCTAGTGAGCTTCCGAGACTTATATTGAGCTTCCGTGAAGGTGAATGTCGTTGTAGTGCTGCAGGAAGACCGTTTTCATAGACAGAAGCCTGGGAAGGCTACAAGGGGCATACACTCTGTGATTAATCTAACCCGTTGGGAAGTAGAAGAGCAATGTGCGACAGCCGTTACTAGTCAACTTTTACGAAGCAAGAGCAGTCTTCTGGAGGCGTGAAAAGCCGAGTTGAACCTCCTGAAGCCGAGAATTGCTTCGGGAAGACGGTACTGAGAAGACCGGAAGAAGTGACTTGGAAGCAGGAAGCGTCTTCTCGAGCTTCTCTGTAGATAGTTGTGTAATATTTTAGTTAGTACTTGTTTGTTTAGGTCTAGAGCACCTTTTGAAGGGTTTGGAAGCCGCGTGGTTTTGTGAAAAGACAAGATTTCTAGGCAAAACTCGTGTGTTTGTGTGTTTGAACAGAGATCTTGGAACTTAGAGCAGTGTTACTTGTGCAAATCCTCTGTGGAAACGATATCTTCTATACTAAATGGGCAAAAGGAGTAATCCTGCGACACTACACTGCTTCCTTGGATGGAAGACCAGAATGGTGTCTTCCCTCGACTGGAAGCTGTTCCCGTGAGACAGGGGCTGCCGTAGTCGATGGAGGAAACTTCTGTATTATCTTCCGTCGCTTCTCCAGCTCTTCTTGCATGATCGTTTCAACTTCTTGCCTAATGTCAGGAGCAAAGTACTTCGGATCTTCTCGGTCGTAAGCAGGAGAAGAAGGCCGCTCAGGGGAAGATGACCTCTCCTTACGCTGCTTCTTCTTCTTGATCTCCTTCTGACAGGATTCTGACTTCCCTTTGCTTCTGGTACTTACCTTGAATATTACTTCATCCAGGACTTCTTCTGAGGACCAACTGTCTGAATCCAGACAAGGACTTCAAACAGTGCCATCCGCCAAAGTGAAAGAGGAAGCTGTCTCAAGTGAGTTCATCTTCTGAGCTGCAATCGTCTTCTGCAGCTGAGGTTCCTTTCCTTCGCGCTTCCCGGGGTCTGGTTCGTCTTCCTCTATATGGAGAGAATCCGTACAATCCCCAGGATCTTCTTCTTCTACTGTGATGTGTTGTACCACTGCTAGCTCGAGTTTAGAAGCTGATGCGGCTTCTGTAGGAGGCGTGGTTTCTGCAAATCTAACCATTTGTCGTGGGCGTAAGATCTGAGGACAATTTCCCATGAAATGTCCTGCTTCCTTACAGTTTCCACACAAGGGCACTTGCCCAATCTGTCTTCTCGGATGAGGACAGGTGGACCACCAGTGTCATGTCTCTTCACAATTGTTGCATGCTCCAGGAAGAGGGTTTAGAGGTCGTTGTGATGAAGAAGGTTGCCAAGGCGTCCTGGTCTGTACACTACTAGCCTTGTCTCTAGGTGCATAACGATTATATTGGACAGGAGGCGTGAGAGTGAACGGTTGTATCGTCTCGATCTTATAGCAGGATTCTCCACTGGGATCGTGTAGATATTCCTCATCGTCTTCTTCCCAACCTGCCCAATTGACAGCTTGGTCCTGTGTACACTGATCTCTGGTGTGCCTGGAAGAGTTGCAAAGGTTGCACCAAATGTTTGTGTGGTGCCCACAAATTACAGGATTCAAGAATTTTTGAAATTTTTAAGATTAATAACTTGTTTGTATAACTGAAGAAGCGTTGTTACTTAAGATTACTGCTTCCTTAGAAGGAAGATGATCTTATGAGCTTTTTAATAAGAAGTTGACTTCTTCGGAAGACGACCGACTTCCGGGAAGCGTCTTCTCAGTTGCGTCTTCGGAAGACAGGAAGACGACGGAAGACGGAAAGACGGCGGAAGACACTTATCTTCCAAAAGACAGTGACCACGAAGGCCTAACCATGAGTTTCCAAGATAAAAGAGTGGGTGTACCTACTAGGTAACACCAAGGTGGTAGGTAGGTCGAGTAAGTCACCTAGGGTCGAAATTCCTAATCTGCGGAGAAGATGCGCATGAAGCGCATTAGCGCATTCCAACTTCCCGCAGCAAGCGCGCTCTTGAGAAGATCGATTCCAGAAGGGTGAGCTTCGAGTGAGGAGGCAGCGAGATGGAATTGAGTGAGTATAGGATCGATTAGAAGCTAGAACGAAGGCGAGGTTGAATTGCTGAAGCGCAGGAAGCATCTTGAGTGAAGAGCGTTTCCTGTGAGACTCCCGGAAGCTGACATTCGAAGCAGCTGAGTGAAATCGGAGGTGGGTGGCTCAATCGATTGAGGCGTAGTCAAGAGCTGACGACAGACGCAGCTCAGTGGGGTCGCATTGGAGCTGGGACCAGAGTCAGAAGCGCTCGGGAGGTCAAAGACAACTCGGGAAGCAGACAGAAGACTGTAGAGGTTCTTCCCATGTCCATGTTCCCTTCCCACTGCTTCTCGCCTTTGTTTGGTATCCCCTGCGCTTCTCCGGTTGGTTGCTGGCAGCCTGATCGATTATTACCCCCATCCCCATTTTTCCTATTGTGACATTGGATGCAGAAGCGCTGCCCAATTTCTGTCATGCATCTTCCTACTTCTTCCTGAGTTCAATTCGAGCTTCCCTACACATCGTCCTCAAATTGACGATCCCAACTATCAATTTCCCTACCCTACTACCTCTCTACTCCCGAAACCTTGAACAGAAGACGCTTCGGAAGTTGGATCATCTTCGGAAGACGCTTCTGAAACTTGACTGTCTTCGGAAGAATGTCTTCGGAAGTCGACTGTAACCAATTCGTATCAAGAGTGGATTGGTGTTGCTTTTGTGTTAAGAGAGGTTTGGTACGAATCCTGAGTGGTGTGGTGAGTTCTTTTGTTATTTCGAGAAGTTGGAAGTCGGGAACTAGGCCTGTGTCTCCCGGCCTTCCAAACTTCTCAACTCCACATCTTCCTAGAGAGACTAAAAGACTGAAAGGCTGGCAAAATGAGCGAGAAGACGTGAGGGTCCATTTCGGGTCTCTTCTGTCCGACCCATAGCAGCCGTTTCTTCTTCTTCCCAAACTTAGAGAGAGAATCGTGAGAAGACTTGCTGGCAGAATCTGGAGAGAATGGTCGAGGGTCATGTCTTCCCACCGAGCAGCAAGCTTCTTCTGAGTGTGTATGAGAGGTGAGACGTCAGAAGAACAGAGTGCAATTGTCTTGAGTCTGTTCTGAGGATAGATTGCGCGTAGGAAGAAGAAGACAAGTGAGACCAGTGAAGGGAAGCCTGACTTCGGGAGGTCTTCCGAGAAAGACATTGAATCGGAAACTATCCCGGGTGTCTTCCCAGAGGCCACTGTCACCGCAGGAGCCCGCAACCATCTTCCGAACCTGTTATGCACTTTATGTTTCGCGAATCTTGTATCTTCTGATAGGAAGTAGGATGTAATGCAAGGTGGATTGTCTTCTTGGTAATCCATGCAAGGCCTTGCTTAGATAGGATTGTTTAGATATAGCTCGGAAGACGAGAGCTATTTAGGAAGTACTGTTAGAATCCCGGAAGACGGAGTAGCTGTCTTCTGGAAGACTAGTTTCGTCTTCTGAGAAGTAGAAGCTAGGCTGTGGGCACTTGGGAAGGACTGAGCCTTCAGCTCATAGTAGGTGCGTGTGGCTTAGTGCAACAGATCTTCCAGTATGTCGATGCATCCTCGAGGGTTGGTGTTATCAGCAGCGGAGTTGGCCGAGGCCACACCCTTCCTCAAGGAGTTAGGTCTCGATTTCTTCCTATGGGATTGGAACCTCGCAGACCAGGGACTTCTGGAGGAGGTATGGGCAGCGTTACCACCTCGCAACCGTGTACCTGCGAAGGCAGGAGTAGCTCGAGGAAGACCGTCTTCCTGGAATGAAGATTGATGGCGCAGGGCTTTTCACAGACTAGAATCCGAGGACCGAGGGTATTGGTTCGAGAAGAAGATCCAACCTAGGATCGTGAGTGCGTGGCATGTGCCTGGGAGCACCACTTGTCTTTTCGTGGAAGACATGCAGGGTAGGAATGGGTGGAAGATCGAATCTTATCGGGAGCCGAGGAAGCAACTTCTGGCGAAGCTGTTTCTGCATCTCTTTTCCAAGGGGAAAGCGCAGAAGACGAGGTACCTAGGAGATCAGGACGTGGAGTTCCTGGTAAAATGTGTGGGATAAAAGAGTGCCCATCTACTGGGGCGCATACGTCCACAACTATGTACAGGCGGAGCTAGCGTACTTGGGTACCCCGGCAGGAGGACACTTGACACCTTTCTTCTGCTACTTGTACGTAGCCATGGGGGATCTTAGGGGAGATCAGTTGGCAGAGTATGGGCCAACAGGGCAACAGGAGGAGAAGGAGGAGACCTCAGAAGACGATGACCGAGCAGCAGCCGCAACGCCCCCTCCCACTCTGATGCCGCAGCTGAGGTCCGGTTCTCACCAGAAGACGCTTCTGGTGCGGGAAGACGAGTCTAGTGGGTCGGAAGACGTCACCCCGCCGAGGAAGATGGGTCCTAGAAGTGTACCTAGGAAGCCCATCTCCCTCATTCATTCAGGATCGGAGTCGGACTCGGAGGAAGAGCCGCTGAGTACCCGATCGGAGTAGAAGACCACTTCTGCAACACCTGGGAGTCTTCCGAAGACTCCAGAAGACAAGAGAAGAAGAGATACTCCCATTGCGATGCGGGGAAGCGCAGTGAAGAGAACCGCTCCTGCCATGAGGAATCTTCCATCCCGGAAGATGAGAAGAGTAGCTTCTTCTCGTGCGCAGAAGATGAAGGTCATTGTGGTGGAAGAGGCATCCTTGCCTCTGGAAGACAAGCGACACCTCAGAGCGAGTAGTAGAGATGAACTTGTCTTCCGTAGAAAGACGACTGGAAGAGTTCAGCGCCTTCTTCCACACAGAGATCCAGCCAACTATGGAGTTGCTGGAGAAGAGAGCGAAGGCACAGGAGAAGCCCTTGCAACCTGGATTCGGTCTGCGCACCTTGCTGCGACAGGAAGAAGACCAGAAGAAGACGGAGTTGCTGGAAGCTAGTCTCCGCACCACGGAGAAGCTCGCAGCTCAATACAAGGCGGAAGCAGCCGCTTCTGCCAAGGAGCTGGTGTAGCTTCGGAAGAACAACCAGGAGATGCAGGCGCCTGTACAACAGCGCGATCAGGAGGTCCTCCGAGTGCGGGAGAAGATCACCGCCCTCGTAGAGGGGAGGATGACATGGGCGAAGCAGCAAGAAGCCGCAGAAGCGCGAGTTGCAATTGAGAAGACGCAGCGGGAAGCAGCGGAGGCTCGTACACAGGAGATGCTAGCATAGTCGGTGGAGGCGTTTCGGAAGAAGTTTAACTTCACCGCGGGTAAGAAGTTACTTACCTTAGCTAGAGGATGGGACAGCGAGTCCAAGGCAATGTTGGTGGAATGCCAGGAGAGCATGTTCAGGTACTTGGATCGGCAGATAGAGAGAGTGAAGACACTCTATGGTCTTCCCTCGCTTCCGACACCTGCAACCGCATCTTCCCAAGCTCCAGCATCATCGACTGGATCCGGAATGGAGAAAGAGGAGTTCGATCTCGCTGTGCACTTGGTAGTGACAGCGTTGGAAGCCGAGAAGACACCGGAAGATGCCCCGGAAGACAAGAAGACGAGCCGTCTTCTCAGGTATTCTGCGTGGAGGAAGCGACTTCCCGGACCCCTATGAGGTCGCCATGATTCCTAGTCCCGCACCAGTGCCTCTGAAGATGGAAGAAGCACCACTCGACCCAGCTTCCCAGAAGACGCTTCTGTCTTCCGAAGCAGAAGCCGAAGCCGAGGAAGACGCAGCAGCAGCAACAGCAGGGCCAGCGAAGAGCGATGAGGAGGAAGCTACCTCAGTGACACCCGAGGTAATTGCAGGGCTTCCGAGCCCATCAGAAGCCGAGCTAGTAACTCCGATAGGAGCAGATCAGGTAGAGATTACCACCGAGCAATCAGAGTAGCTAGTAACCGCAGATTGACAATTCCAGATTAAGTAGGACCAAACATGCTATCTTAAGGGTGGCAGTTTTAAGTGTAAAATTAGTAGGCAGTCATGTGGCAGCATAGGTAGCGCAGGAACAACAAGGTGGATGACTAAAGCTGGAGGGGAACCGCTTGCATGTGAGGTGGCAGCCTCCTGTCAGCGCCTCTCTCTCCCTGGTGGCCGCCTCCTCTGTTTTCTCATGACAGCGGCATAAGTAGGATTGCAGCGTAGGAATTTCGGCTAGCTGCTGCACACATATATCGATTTTATGGTGCAGGCAGACTAGACACATTAGAGACGAGACACATGACAGACAGTTCTTCGCACACTACACCCGTTGTTGGAAACATACGAATAGTCTGGAAATACACAGGAGGGGTCTGCATGCTCGTACCAGCAGTGGTTCGAAGATGTAGATGGAGGTAGTGAACAGTTTAGAAACAGGGAACGGCATCCTCGTGCAGTCCTGTTAACTAGACTGGTGTGTCGAGGAGTAGGCGCAGGAAGTAGAGGGAGTGAGCTTCCCAATGCCATTGTGACTTCTTCTCGGGGAATGGATTGTGGATTTGAGTGCAGAAGCTTTGTTCATGTCTTCTGGGTGGTGGGTTTCCTTGAATTTGCTCCCACTTGTGCATGGGAAGTGTTCTTTTTGAGTGGCGGTGACTGTCAGCAGTTGTGGAAGTGCAGCTTGGCTCGTCCAGTAGAGCACTTAAGATCTACGTACGGACGGTCTTATGGGTAAGGGATCCTAGAAGACAGAGTAGTCGGAGCAGCGAAGAGAAGAAGAAAGAAGCCTTCTTCCTGCAACAGAAGACGACATCCTCGAGTAGAAGACGGTGCCACTGTACTCACGTTTGTTGTCTTCCTCCCCAAACTATTACAAGCAGGGATGGCTTGTTAGTCAGGATCCGGACTAGAAGCCTGTCAAAATCTTAATTTCCTCTTTTCATCTTGTTTTCTCTTGTTTGGATTTTCTCATCTTCCCCATCTTCTCCCATCTTCCCCATCTTCTTACCTTCTTCTAGTGAGCTTCCGAGATTTCTATTGAGCTTCCGTGAAAGTGAATGTCGTTGTAGTGCTGCAGGAAGACTATTTCCGTAGGCAGAAGCCTGGGAAGGCTACAGGGGGCATACACCCTGTGATTGATCTAACCGTTGGAATGTGAGTGTGAGAGTAAAGCGTAACAGCCGTGCTAGTCGACTTCTGCTAAGCAGGACAGTCTTCTGGAGGTACGAGAAGCCGAGTTGAACCCCCAGAAGACGAGAATCGCTTCGGGAAGACGGTACTGAGAAGACCGGAAGAAGCAACTTGGAAGCAGGAAGATCGTCTTCTCGAGCTTCTCTGTGAATAGTTGTGTGATATTTTAGTTAGTAGTTGTTTGTTTAGATCCAGAGTACCTTTTGGCGTATCTGGAAGACGCGTGGTTTGGTGAGAAGACGGGATTTTAGGCAAAACCCGTGTGTTTGTGTGTTTGAACAGATCTTAGAACTTAGAGCAGCGTTACTTATGTAAATCCTCTGTGGCAACGATATCTTGTATACTAAATGGGCAAAAAGAGTAATCCTGCGTCACTACAGTTTGGACGAGAAGCCGTAGGTTGCTTCCGCTTGTCCTTCTGGTTCAGAAGATGAACTTTCAGGTCGACAAACTGCTTCAGCACTTCATCGATCCGAGGATCAGGTGCAGACTGAATGATCTGAGTCTAAGGAATCTTCTGCACAACTTCTTCCCTTGATCGTGTCTTCTCCTTCTTCTTCTTCCGTGTCTTCTTCTCTTGTTCACATTCAGATTCTGAACTTTCGACAGTAGACTCTTCAGAAGTAGAGGATGCTTCTGAATCACTGTTATCAGTTTCAGTAGACTTGGACTTCCTAGAAGACTTCTTCGACTTCTTGGACTTCTTCGAGATCTTCCCTCTGTCTTTCGTCATATTTTGAGTGATGCTCGAGGTTTTATACTGCTCGGCATGCTTCTAACTTCTACTAAATCATCACCTCCTCCTCTTCTGCAGTACAACTCCATATCCTGAGACAATCCTCCCAAGTACCAGTCCACGGCTTGCTGCGCACAATAACCGGGTCTTCCTTGGTTCTGAAGGATGTGATCCAGGAGGTCTTCAAACCTCTCTGTGTAATCCCGCAGTGTCTCTTTCTTCTTCCGTTCGAGCCTCTGAAGTTCTATGAGGGTCATCCGATCATAGCCCACTCCTCTGAACCTCTTCAGAAAAGCTGCCTTCAGAGTAGTCCAAGCGGCCATTACTAACCCATCATCCAACATTTTACTCATCCATTTCCTTCCCTTCCCTACAATCAAACTAAGAAGTACACGGAGTCTGTCGGCATCAGAGTCTTCCTTGTTGGATCGAGAGATGGTCTCGAACATCGTGATGAAGTCGTCCGCGTCAGCATCATCGTCGTACGGATGATACTTCTTCCATGTCAACTGCCGGCTGATGCGACTGCCAACTTCTTTCTCCCTCAGGCCCAGGTGGTGGAGATGGTCTTCTTGAAGGTCCAAGTCTGACTGAATCACGAGTGTCATCTTCTGAGTCAGAACTACTGTCGCTGTCGTCTTCTGAGACGTCTGGAACGATCTCCTCTAGTCTTTCTTCATCTTGAGAAGCCTCTTTCGCACTTGGGAAGACGTCTTCCGAGTAACTAGTACCAAAATCTACTTTATACACGTGGTCACCCGGTTGGCTTCTATCTTCTCCAAAGATTATGTTCGAGATGGAAGGTTCTTCCAAATCTACTGATCAGATCTTCCTGAGCTCTTTTTCTTTCCTTTGGTGTCTCAAGAATATCTGCTTCTCTCTAGAAGCGGTTCGCTGGGGTGAATGTATCCACTCAGGGTCTTTATCCGTGCGTCTTCTGCTTCTTCCTCTGGTAAACCCTTCACGATCTCATCGATCAACTACCCCCTCGATCTCTCAACCACCACGATCGTCATCGATGAATCTGCAAATGTCGGACCTGTCTCTCACTCAGGGGTCACCTCTGATGACTTTGATGGAAGCACACCATGAATCTTGAAGGGAAAAAATCTAAGTTCACTCATTCATACACCCACAAACTTATCAACTAAAAATCTCCATAAACTCATCAACTAAAAATTCTCCATTCTAACAACGTCTCTCAAGTTCTCACATGCTAAAAATATCCCACACTCTCTATATTACTCAAGTTGTCATTACTACGATATGAAAATAAGGATGAGGAGCTCTTCTCTACTCCTCTATTTATACATTCTAGGTTTTTACTTTGGTACCCTCCGGTAACTCAGCCGTAACTACTTTTATCGGGTTTTATTAAGATATTACTTAAGATAAAAGCATTAATCACATGGGCTTCTTACCTTTTCACATGGGCTTATTCCTTCAAAGTCAACAACTTCTAGAAGGATTCTAGAATATTCTCAAAGAATCTCAAATTTCCACCCCCCTCTACACTAGGACCCACTAAAAGGAAACATGTGGAATCTCTTCTTGTTTTTAACGCCCACAAAGTCCACAACTTTAATCCAACCACTAATATCAAGTCAAAAAGGAGATAAAGGATACTTTCCACCTCCTTTCTACCTTTTAGACAAGATGACAAGATATTAGTGCTCACTCTTTAGCAAATATCTGAATTCTGCCAAAAGTATAGCTAAGTTTAACCATAACTAACTTTTAGCTAGTCATGACTAACTTGATACCTCCTTAAAGTACTTTGGCAGCAAATAAACATTCTCAACACTTAGTTATAACTAAACACCTTACTAATAGACAAACTTCCTATGTGTAACATAGGTCGTTACATTTTACCCCCGGACTAAATTTTCGCTCCGTCCTCGGAGTGAAGAGAGAACTTTCGTCGATGAAACAATTTCAACTTGTCATGGTTGACCCTATCGAATCTCCTTCCTCCCAACTCCTGAAGGTCATATGTGAAGTTGCTCCACACCTTATCTACAACAAAAGGACCAAAATATCTTGGAAGAAACTTTATACTCTGGGTATGATCAGTTCCAGTTGGCAATAGAGAGCAGAGATCTCACCACTATGCGTACTCCGCTTGGGCTTGTAAGGATGTGCACATTACCACAAGGAGCGACGAACTCTGTTGCTCATGTGCAAAATGCAATGAATAGGATTTTGAGAGAATTCATTCCGGAGAAGACCATACCTTTCATAGATGATATTCCTATGAAAGGATGTGCAGTCGAAGATAAGGATGAGAAGCTTACTGAGGATGGATGTCGAAGATTTGTGGTTGATCATATTCACGATGTGGAGATGATCTTAACAAGGCTTGAGGAGGTAAATCTCACTCTTTCAGCGGAGAAATCGAGCTTTGGAGTTCCGGAGATTGTTGTGGTTGGTCATCTTTGTGGAGCTTTTGGCCGACGCCCGAACCCATCAAAGGTTGATGGGTAGGAGCTGAGTTAGGAGCTCCGATAGGAGCAGATCAGGTAGAGATTGCCTCCGTGCAATCTGAGTAGTTAGTAACTCCATTTACAATTCCAAATATAGTAGGATCGAACATGCTATCTTAAGGGTGGCAGTTTTTCCATGTAATATTAGTTAGGATACCATGTGGCAGCATAGGTAGCGTAGGAAGGACAAGGTGGATAGCCAATTCGGGCCGGGGAACCGCTTGCATGTGAGGTAGCAACCTCCTGTCAGCGCCTCTCTCTCCCTGGTGGTCGTCTCCCCTGGTTCTCATGGCAGCGACATAAGTAGGATTGCAGAGTAGGAGATAGAGTTCTGCCAGTTCTGTAGAATTCTGTAGCGACTACACATACACATCGATTCTATGGTGTAGACAGACTAGACACATTAGAGAGAAGACACCGGATAGATGGTTCTTCGCACTACACCCGTTGTTGGAAACATACGAATAGTCTTGGAATACATAGGAGGGGTCTGCATACTCGTACCAGCAGTGGTTCGAAGATGTAGATAGAAGTAGTGGACAGTCTAGGAACAGGGAACGGCATCCTCGTGCAGTCCTGTTAGCTAGACTGGTGTGTCGAGGAGTAGACGCAAGAAGTAGAGAGAGTGAGCTTCCCAATGCCATTGTGACTTCTTCTCGGGAAATAGATTGTGGATTTGAGTGCAGAAGCTTTGTTCATGTCTTCTGGATGGTGGGTTCCTTGAATTTGCTCCCAATTGTGCATGAGAAGTGTTCTTCTTGAGTGGCGGTGACTGTCAGCAGTTGTGGAAGTGTAGCTTGACTCGTTCAGTAGAGCACTTGGGATCTACGTACGAACGGTCTCCTGGGTAAGGGATCCCAAAAGACAGAGCAGTCAGAGCAGCGAAGTGAAGAAGAAAGAAGCCTTCTTTTCACAGCAGAAGACGACATCCTCGAGTGGAAGACGGTGCAACAGTACTCACGTTTGTTGTCTTCCTCCCCAAACTATTACAAGCAGGGATGGCTTGTTAGTCAGGATCCGGACTAGAAGTCTGTCGGAATCTTAATTACTCTTTTCATCTTGTTTTCTCTTGTTTGGATTTTCTTATCTTCCCCATCTTCTCTCATCTTCCCCATCTTCTTACCTTCTTCTAGTGAGCTTCCGAGACTTCTATTGAGCTTCCGTGAAGGTGAATGTCGTTGTAGTGCTGCAAGAAGACCATTTCCGTAGGCAGAAGCCTGAGAAGGCTACAAGGGGCATACACCCTGTGATTAATCTAACCCGTTGGAATGTGAGTGTGAGAATAAGATGTAACGACTGTTACTAGTCGACTTCTGCGAAGCAGGGCAGCCTTCTGGAGGTGTGAGAAGACGAGCTGAACCCCCAGAAGACAAGAATCGCTTCGGGAAGACGGTATCGAGAAGACCGGAAGAAGCAACCTGAAAGCAGGAAGATCGTCTTCCCGAGCTTCCCTGTGAATAATTGTGTGATATTTTAGTTGGTAGTTGTTTGTTTAGTTCCAGAGCACCATGTGGCGTGTCTGGAAGACGTGTGGTTTTGTGTGGTTTTGTGAGAAGACGAGCTTTTTAGGCAAAACCCGTGTGTTTGTGTGTTTGAACAGATCCTAGAACTTCGAGCAGCGATTACTTACGTAAATCCTCTGTGGGAACGATATCTTGTATACTAAATGGGCAAAAGGAGTAATCTTGCGTCACTACACATGCCATCTTATGGGAGTACCGAACGACAACAAAGACTTCTACTGGGTACTCTTCATTTCGACTGGTTTATGGAGTGGAGTCCAAGTTGCCGATCCAATTCAAATTGGATACTTTTCAAACTATTCAACGAAAGTTGAAAAGGTCAAGGGGAGAAGACGTGGTCAGATCAAAAAGAGAGCAACTCATGGAGTTGGAAGAGACCCGAGCGGTAGCAATGATCCGGATGGAACGAGCTCAGGCGTATCAAAACAAGAGTTACGACAAACGGTTGGGCAAGAGGGAGGTAAAACCTTTTCAAGCCGGAGATTGGGTTATGTTGTATGATGCTATCAGATTCAAGAGGGCTAGGAAGAACGAGTAGATAGCACGACCAGCAAAAGCTTCTGCAACTTCATCTACTATGGGTCCTGATCCCATGTTCCGAATAGTCACCTTGTTAGCATGTTGCATGTCTTGGATGAACCTAAGAGCTCCTGACTTCTTAGGTACAGTAAACCACCGACTCGAGTAAGGTCCCATAGATGGCTCTAAAATACCCATGCGTATCTTCTCTTTCAACAATTCAACAAGCTTCGGCAACATAGCTCGTGGCACTGGTATAGGCTTCAAGTCCCAAGGCACGTGTGGTACTGTGAAGATCACCATGGGTGCTACGACACTCGTATCTACACATCCAATCTCTTCTGCACTGAAAGCAAAAGCCTTTCCATGTCTTCTCAGCATCTCATGAAAACGCTTTCTCTCTTCCTCAATGAGAAACTCACCCCCTCCAATCTGTAGTCGTTTGAGTGTCTCTTCTGTGAACCTGTGCCCTACTCTCTGTGAATCCCGTAGAACTGGTTCAGTCGATGCTCGTTCCACTTGCTTGTTAGAGTCTTCAGGTAGTTGAGTAGCCACCGGCTTCACTTTACGCGCCACCGTCTTGTATTTTGTATGAACCTGCGCTTCTTGGTGTTTCATGGCTCTACTCTTCTCTAACTCCAACTCATGATCACCTTTCATCTGAAGCTGAACCTTGTAGCCGTCCTCGACGAATCTTGTAATCTCCTCATGTAACTCACGTGAACGGATCGCGACTAATCCATTAACCAAAGAATCGATGCTTATAAACGACAAAACTTCCTCAAGAGTATCTTCAAAGCCCTCTTCTTCATACATCCCGTTAATGAACTCCTGATCTAACAAACTCCTTGAGTTTTGAAGAGATCTTCCTGCTTCTTCACACATCGTCTTTGTGCACTATCCATCTCTTCTATCACTCGAAATCTATTTACACATGTTTCAGAAAACTGAGCAAACCCACATTTAAACATCTCTTCTTCATCTTCTGGCACTAGCGGAAGGCTCTTTCTCCTATCAACACTCCCATACTTCCGCTCTACAGGAGTGCTAACTAAAAATCCGAGAACTCTTTGTCAGTCCTTATGGGACTGTCCCTCAGCTTCTCTCTGTTCCTTTCATGACCCGTACGTACAGTAAGAAACTGAACCGCCCTCGTACCATCTTGACTTCTAATACGAGCATAATGAGATCCATCGTCCATTACTTTCGTCTCCATCCTAGACGCAGTAATATATGGTTGACCTAAGATCACAGGATAAGCAGCTACACTCTGAACAAAAAAGTTTTGTTCTATCTCTACATCTCCTATACGAGTTTTGACAGCTGGACAAGCACCAAAAAGTTCACCTCTTTGGTTGTTAGCAGCACGAAGAACCCATCCATGTCCTGTGTCGATTGGCCACTTCTCGTAAACATTTTTGGACATGATATTAATCTCCGAACCGTGATCCACCAACGCCACTATAGCCTCTGACAGGTTACCCAGTCGGACCCTTGTCTCTGTGGTTGCACGAGCCCAATATGCTCGAGAATAGTGACTCTCATGCTGCTTCTCGTCGCCATGTTCTGCAGCACAGTCTGAAACTCTTGCCTCTCTTCCATTCGACGCCTGTAGTACATGCTTTTGGGCAAATACGCGGCCTAACTCTTCATCTTCTTCCCCAGTGATGTCAGTATCCAATGCTTTCACCATCGATGTATCTGCAGTCATCTGTCTCTTTCTCTTGATCACATCTATGATCAACTCATGAAAGTCACGTTTTGCTATCCCTAAGGCCTCTCGCAAGAAAAATTCTATTTTTGCATCCAAAATTCTCTCTTCAAGAATCTCCTTCAAGTTGGTGCTGGTCTCGATATCAGACTGTAGTCTGTAGGTCGGTGCTTTACCTTTGCCCTTTGAAGAAGCTCCTTTGCCTTTCTCTCTCATCTCCGTGTCATAAATAGGAACATCAACCATAGGTTCAGATGTAGATGCCTCTTGAGACGTCGAAGGGATATCAGAAGGTGATGCCTCTTGTTGTCCTCTCCTCTTCGTGGCTCTGGCTCTCCTTGTAGCCTCCTCCGGATCAGCAACATCATCATCACGTCTCCTTTTCTCTTCCACAATCGCATCTTGCCAGCTTACATGCTTCTCTTGTACCAAGTAAGCCTTGACACACCCTGCCTCTACAGGATCATCCCATCCAGTAATGCGACGAATTGCCTCCGCACCTCGTAACATTACTTCTCGTGGAACTTCAACTACATCGCTCTTAACAGCTGCTACAACCGGTACATCTACTTCAATCGCAAATATTTTTGGCTCTATTGTGCGTATAGCCGTAGCTTATACCAACCTGACCTCTCACCAAACTCTTCATTCCTCCCTTACCAAAGTTGGTACTCAACGGCGCACCAGTTTGGGCGAGATGAATCTTTCCATCTCTAAAATTCACGACTCCGGTTTTGAGAGCCTCAGAAAAGTCCTCACAATCCCGACGTTGGTGTTCAGTACTGTCACACCATATACATCTTCTAACAAAATTTCTGCTAGTTGAAGATGCATTGGTATCACCAGGACTTCGACTATGTTTTAGCTCTGCCATCTCTATCCTTAACTCTCTCAGACCCTTAACCAACTCATCGATTGCAGAATCTTCAATCTTGCTATTGGCAGGCTTGGACAATGGAGCTAAAGAGACATCAGACCTCAAGGTTGCAGCTCTACCTCTTCCACGTTTCTGTTTCGTGAGAATAGTAACAGCTTCCTCTACCTTTCTCCAGTCCGTGCTCACTCCTCCTTCTTCTCCCTTGTCTGCTAACATTAAGAAAAGCTTGTCCTCTAGATTTTCATCAGCAGCTTCTAGAAAAAGTTCTGTCTTCCTTAAGTCAAGCGTTGTCCTCTCGGATGGAGACAATTGACAGAACCGTTTCTCAAACTCACGCAGCAACTCATTTGGCGTCATCTCATTCCCCGGACGCTGCTCTATCAATTCCAAGAATGTTCTCTTGGTTACTCTATCTGCATCATCATCAAAAAATTCACTCTTCAACCTCTGCTCATACTCCTCCCAAGAACTCGTACGTGCATCCTTCAACTTTGTCACTTGACTACGGATCTTAGGTATCACAGCCAACTCGAAACTAGAAATCATCTCTGTCTCAGGCACACGATTTACCTCCATCTCACAAATATACTCCCGAACATACTTCGTGATGTTCCTTCCATCGAACCTCCCTAACTTCTTCACCACCGCTTGTAGAGCTCTTGTAGACTTCTGCTCTCCAACATCGCCTCCTTGTTGTTGTCTCAACAACATCGTCAATGCTCGAAGCAGATCGTCCGCTCCTCCTCCACTCGTCCCATTGCTTCGGGAAGATTCATACTTGACGCTCCTCGGCAACAACTCACTCAACCACCTCAAAGCGTGCTCTCAATGGAAGCACCAAATATGTCGTGGCGAGAGCCTTTCCTTTGAGCAAGGGCGTACCTTCTGGCTGTGGTTAGCGATCGATGCACAGCAGAGCGACTAGTATCTCGTAGATTTCTCTCTAACTTCCTCGATAACTAAGCACTTTCTTTCTCTCAGTAAAGGGTCAAGATAACTATACGAAAACGTTGGATGATCATGGGCACGACAAACGGGATATGTGATTACATGATCTCTCGGTAGTATTCCTCTCCGAAATTTCTCACTACTAGGGCTTCGTACATGGCTTTGGGTCGACAGATGTGTCTTATCTCGCACTGGGTGTTAAAGTTTACAGGAGGGAGCTGATTTAGATCCATCCTTTGTTAGATGAGGATAAAGACGGTGAGATCTCATTCTTGGCCGTAAGTGACAACAGGTAAGATCACAGGGACAGGCGAGAGCATGACTTGCGCGGTAAAGTTATGCCCGAAGGATCCTATCAGAAACTGTTGAAAGTGAACTCGTTCCATATACATCAGTTTAATCGAGAAAGGGTTTCGAAAAGGGAATCTGGGCGGTAAGTAGAGTCCTTCGTCCATCTCTCACAACATGTGCACTCCAACTACAAAGGTATATCGATCCATAAAACTCTGATTCAATCTCATAGGATCACCACGATCTCTCCACGAACAATCTCTTGGATTTTTTCCCCAGGTCGAATGCCCCACACAGGTCACTCCCCTTTGCTTAAAAGTTTCGAACCCAAAACAAGGATAGGTGCAAGCTCCCTAACCAAGCAACCTAAACCTCACGGATCGATGAGGTGGCACACATGCACATCGCATGTTTGGTGCCGTCATACTCATCCACGTGTGGGTCTTCTGGGTGAAAGGTTCGAATGCATGCACCGTAACGTGTCCCAAAAACCAGAGACTAGGCTAGACAGGTAGTCGACTCTACAGGTCAAGGATCGCACTTTGCCACGTTGAGTGCGAACCTAACAACCACATGACGTGGATACAACGTAGGTCGCTAAAGTCATATCTACGCCTAGAATACTCCCCAAAGCAATACAAATGTCGCACTGGATACTTTTCAGCCAGCTGCCGCTAACAACTCGAGACCTAGAGAGATATTGTTGCAGATACAACTCGGCAGAAAAACCAGCGAACTTTCACACATGATAGGTACAGATCTACAGCTCAGTCTCCTCTCAAACTTGCCACGTAGGTAGGATACTAAAATCTCTACTTGCAGGTCAAATTTCAGAAAGATCTGACGGCTAGATCTCCTCCTACAATTAACACAAATCCACAAAAACTAACACGTACTTCCAATCTCAGATTCAGGACAGAAGCTTCTTCGACTAAATGAACCGTCCACTTCCACTCCAACTTCCTGTGCTATCAATTCAGAAGGTAAACTCACTACACAGGAAATTTGAGCCGATTTGACCGTTCTGATCGTCCTCCATAAATCTGCAAACTCGCTGCTTCAGATTGACAGCTTTCTGCACCCCGTCGCCTTCAAATCGCCATTGCGCTCAATCCGCAGAACATCCGGTGGTGAAATTTGTGGTCAGAGCTTCAGCAGCTGACAGACTACAAGCTCATGAAATCTGGTCTCAATCTGACGGCTCAGTCAGTCAAACTCCTTAATCTTGCAATCGGAAGAGAAAGCTATGTACTCTCATCACTCTATGAACTTCAAATCGTCATAACGTATGCCCTGGACCTCCAAATCGAGTGAAATTTATGGTCAGATTGCTCCTCTCGTCGAGAGCTCTCCGCCCATGCCCTCTGATCTCCAAAATCCCTCGTCAAAGTGCCCCGATCCTTCCAGAGCGCACACTTAGGTAGATGACAAGTTATCTTCACTTTTTGGAGGACCAATGAGAAGTTAAAGGACTCAACCTTGTCCTTTTCTGCCCCATGGAGACCCCCAGCAGATAATAGAGCATTCTAAGCTCATAAGAGCAATGTTTTAGATCCCATTACACCACAACTTCTACAACTGTGTGCAAAACGTACTTATACGAGTAATTTACATACTAACTGGTCCCACAACAGGACAACGCATGGTTAACAGTTACCTTGTTTAGGATGTTACACAGAAGACCGTTCGACTTCTCCGTTAGTCCATTCGCTTTCGGGTTGTATGGCGTCGTCTTCCGATGCTTAATCCTGAAGTATTGGGTCAGGAGGGAGATAGTCTCATTTAAGAAATGAGTACCCCTATCTGACACAAATCCCAGCGGACATCCGTACCTAGTGATGATGTTATGCCAAAGGAACCTTGCTACTACTGCGGCATCGTTCTTCCTTGTGGCCTCGCCTTCCACCATCTTGGTAGCATAGTCGGTAGCTATTAAGATGTACCGTGCTCGTGTTCTTCTCGCCACCGGGGCGATAGGACCCACAAAGTCGATTCCTCACTTTTTGAACGGGACAAGCGGAAGAATGGGAGTAAGAGGCCACCTTGTTGTAGCGGTCGGTCTTCCCACCCTCTGGCATGCGTCGCACTTCTTGATCTCCTGAAAAGTGTCTCAGTACATGGTTGGCCACCAGTATCCGGCGTCTAGCATCTTCTTCACTGTGGTCTTCAACCCGTAGTGATCCCCAGCATCTTCGTAGTGAAGACCTGTGATCACTGATTTAATCTCAGAAGGCTCAAGGCATCTCCTTAGCTTCTCGTCATGTCCCTTCCGAAACAGGATACCTTGGAAGATGGCGTAAGGACCTGCCTTGTGTAAGAAGACAGCCTTTTGTTCCGCATCCAATCCCTCGGGATACTGTTGGTCTTCCAATAACTTCCTCAAGTCCTTGAAGATCGACTCTTCTGTGGAAGTCGTGAAGATTGGATCAGAAGATCTAGTCTCGTCTTCTGGGAAGCAGGCGGTACGCCCCCCTTAGATGAAAATGTCTCTGCGAAAACTGAAAACAACTTCTCGTCAGGAAACTCGTCTTCCACTTCATCTTCTCGTCGTTCTGTCTCTAATCTGGATAGGTAGTCAGCATTAACATGTTGTCTTCCGGGCCTGTACTCAACTGTGTAAGTAAATTCTTGGAGTAGGAGAATCCACCTAGCTATCCTACCAGAGAAATCTGCTTTCTTTACAAGATGTTTTAAAGAGAAGTGATCCACATAGAAGACAAATGGGTTGGCTAGAAGATAGTGTCTAAACTTCCTACAGGAGTAAATCATGCCAAGACACTCCCTTTCGGTTATCGAGTACTTCTTCTCTGCATCACTGAGTTGCCTTCTCTTCCCCCCCGTAGTAGATGGGATAATCCTTCTTCTTCTCATCTTTCTGACTCAACACCACCCCTATGGCGAAAGCAGAAACATCCACATAGATATGGAAGACTCTTTTCCAATCAGGCGGTCGTAGGACAGGGGATTCCGACAGAAGCCTCTTCATTTCTTCGAATGCTTCCTGCTGCTCAGAAGACCAAACGTATGGTTCGTCCTTCTTCAGCAACTTAGTGAGTCTTCCTGCTACCTCTGCATACCTGTCAATAAACCTCCGGTAGTATCCTACGTTGCCAAGGAAGCTTCTCAACTGAGTCAGGTTAGCAGGTGGGTGGAGTTTCATGATGACTTCCACCTTAGCACAGTCGACTTCTATACCTCTTCCGGAAATCCTATGTCCTAGCAAGATTCCTTCTGACATACCAAAGAAGCACTTCTCTGGATGAAGAACCAAACGATGTTCTCTACACTTCAGAAAACACTTCCTTAGAAATATCAAGTGATCTTCTTTCGACCCAAACACGCAAAAATCATCCAAGAAAATCTCCATAAAGGTGCGAAGATACTCCTTGAAGATTGTAATCATCAATCTCTGGAATGTGGCGGGTGCGTTGCATAAACCAAACGGCATTTGATTGTATGCGTACGTGCCTCAATCAGTAGTGAAAGTGGTTTTCGACTTGTCTTCTTCTCTGATTGAAACTTGGTTGTACCTAGAATACCCATCCATGAAGCTGTAGAACTCATGCCCTGCTACCTGGTCTAACACAGAGTCGGTGAATGGTAAAGGGTGATGATCTTTCTTCGTGGCCAAGTTCAGCTTCCGGAAGTCCTGACACACTCGGATCTTCCCTGTCTGCTTCTTCGGCACGATGACGATAGGAGCTATCCACTCACTACTAAGTACTGGGAAGATGACTCCTGCTTTTAGGTATTGGTCGATCTGGTCCTTCACCAGAAGCGAGTACTTGGGGTTGAGCCGGTACTGCCTCTGCCGTGCAGGAACAACGTCCTCCGACAAGTCGATGCGATGCTCTCCCAACTCTCGAGGTATGCCTTTCATGTCTTCTATGGTCCATGCGAAGACATCCTGGAACTCCGTCAAAAGTTCTCGAAAGTCTTCCAACTGTTGGCCCTCGATCACCTTGGAAAGCTTCAGCTTCTTCCCAGGAGCAACCTCCATCTCTTGGAGATCATCCGGGTTTACCATTCCTTCAGTGTGACTGTACTCACCTGGCACCAAAGTATTCCGGTTTGGGAGCTTCTTCTGTTTCAGATTCGTCTTCTGGAAGACCAACTGTCGGATCTTCCGAAGGGAAGACGGTATTCTCGTCTTCTGGAAGCTCTTCTTCCGCAATCTCGTAGCACTCAATGTATCCACAGATCACATCTTCTGCGATCTCTGCTACTTCTGTAGTACACAAGTTATTCACCACAAACTCATTATACCGTTCATCAACTCGCGCTTCTGCGGCTTCTCGCTGCGTCTTCCATATGGTCTGCTCTTCTGCGAGGACGGTGATCTTCTCCCGCACTCGGGTGACTTCCTGATTACGCTGCTGTACCCGCGCCTGCAACTCCTGGTTGCTCTTCCGAAGCTGCACCAGCTCCTTGGCAGAAGCGGCTGCTTCCGTCTTGTACCCGGCTGCAAGCTTCTCCGTGGTGCGGAGACTAGCTTCCAGCGACTCCGTCTTCTTCTGGTCTTCTCCCTGTCGCAGCAAGGTGCGCAGGCCGAATCCAGGTTGTAAGGGCCTCTCCTGTGCCTTCGTCCTCTTCTCCAGCAACTCCATAGCTGGCTGGATCTCCTTCTGGAAGTAGGCACTGAACTCCTCCAGTCGTCTTCCTGCGGAAGACAAGTTCATCTCCACCACTCGCTCCGTGGTGTCGACTTCGTCTTCCAGAGACAAGGAAGCCTCTTCCACCACGATGACCTTCATCTTCTGCGCACGAGAAGAAGCTACTCTTCTCATCTTCCGGGGTGGAAGACTCCTCATGGCAGGAGCGGCTCTCTTCTTTGCGCTTCTTCGCATCGCAGCAGGAGCGCCCATCCATCCTTCGTCTTCTTGAGTCTTCGGAAGACTCCCAGGCGTTGCAAAAGCGGTCTTCTACTCTGATCGGGTACTCAGCAGGTCTTCTTCCGAGTCAGACTCCGATCCTGAATGAATGAGGGAGATGGGTGTCCTCGGTACACTTTTGGAACCCATCTTCCTCAGTGGCGTGGCGTCTTCCGACCCACTAGACTCGTCTTCCCTCACCAGAAGCGTCTTCTGATGAGAGCCGGGCCTCAGCTGTGGCATCAGAGTGAGAGGAGGCGTTGCTGCTGCCTCTCGATCATCGTCTTCTGAGGTCTCCTCCTTCACCTCCTGTCGCTCCGTTGGCCCATACCCTGCCAGCTGATCTTCCCTAAGATCCCCCATGGCTACATACAAGTAGCAGAGGAAGGGCGTCAAGTGTCCTCCCGCCGGGGTACCCAAGTATGCTAGCTCCGTCTATACGTAGTTGTGGATGTACGCGCCCCAGTAGATGGGCACTCTGTCATCCCACACTGATTCCAAGAACTCCACGTCCTGATCTCCTAAGTACCTTGTCTTCTGCGCTTTCCCCTTGGGAAAGAGATGCAGAAACAACTTCGTCAGAAGTCGCTTCTTCGGCTCCCGGTAAGATTCTATCTTCCAACCGTTCCTCCCCTGCCTCTCTTCCACGAAAAGACAAGTGGTGCTCCCAGGCACATGCCACGAACTCACGATCCTAGGCAAGATCTTCTTCTCGTACCAATATCCTCGGTTCTCGAACTCTGGCTTGTGAAAAGCCCTGCGCCACCAGTCTTCAGTCCAGGAAGACGGTCTTCCTCGAGCTACTCCTGCCTTCGCAGGTACACGGTTACGAGGTGGCAACGCTGCCCACACCTCCTCCAGAAGTCCTTGATCTGCGAGGTTCCAATCCCACAGGAAGAAGTCGAGACCCAACTCCTTGAGGAAAGGAGTGGCCTCGGCCAATTCTGCCGCTGGTAACACCAAGCCTCGCGGATGCATCGTCATGCTGGAAGATCTGTTGCACTAAGCCACAAGCACTTACTATGAGCTGAAGGCTCAGTCCTTCCCAAGTGCCCACAGTCTAGCTTCTACTTCTCAGAAGACGAACCTAGTCTTCCATAAGACAGCTACTCCATCTTCCGGGATTCTAACAGTACTTCCTAGATAGCTCTCGTCTTCCGAGCTATATCTAACCAATCTTATCTAAGCAAGGCCTCGCATGGATTACCAAGAAGACAACCCATCTTGCATTACATCCTACTTCCTATCAGAAGATACAAGATTCGCGAAACATCAAGTGCATAATAGGTTCAGAAGTCGGTTGCGGGCTCCTGCGGTGACAGTGGTCTCTGGGAAGACACTCGGGACAGCTTCCGATTCAATGTCTTTCTCGGAAGACTTTCCGAAGTCAGACTTCCCTTCACTGGTCTCACCTGTCTTCGTCTTCCCATGCGCAATCTATCCTCACAACAGACTCAAGACATTTGCACTCTGTTCTTCTGACTTCTCACCTCTCATACGCACTCAGAAGAACCTTGCTGCTCGGTGGGAAGACATGACCCTCGACCATTCTCTCCAGATTCTGCCAGCAAGTATTCTCACGACTCTCTTCTAAGTTCAGGAAGGAATGGCTGCTATGGGTCGAACAGAAGAGACCCGAATGGACCCTCACGTCTTCTCGCTCATTTTGCCAGCCTTTCAGTCTTCTAGTCTCTCTATGAAGATGTGGAGTTGAGAAGCTTGGAAGACCGGGAGGCACAGGCCTAGTTCCCGACTTCCAACTTCTCGAAATAACAAAACAACTCACCACACCACTCAGGATTCGTACCAAGCCTCTCTTAACACAAAGCAACACAAATCCACTCTTGATACGAATTGTGTTCAGTCGACTTCCGAAGACAGTCTTCCGAAGACAGTCAAGTTTAAGAAGCGTCTTCCGAAGATATTTCTATCTTCCGAATCGTCTTCTGTTCCAGGTTTCGGAGGTAGAGAGGTAGTAGGGTAGGGAAATTGATAGCTAGGATCTCCAATTTGAGGGCTAGGAGTAGGGAAGCTCGAATTGAGCTCGGGAAGAAGCAAGGAGATGTCTGACAGAAATTGGGCAACGCTTCCGCGCCCAATGTCTCAATAGAAAGAATGGGGGGGTGGGGTAATCGATCAGGCTGCCTGCACACAACCAAGGAAGCGCGGGGAATACCAGACAAAAGCGAGAAGAAGTGGAAGGAGAAAGAACATGGGGAAGAACCTCTACAGTCTTCTTCTGCTCCCCGAGTTGCCTTCGACCTCCGCGCGCTTCTGGCTCTTGTCCTAACTCCAATGCGACTCCTCCCGACTGCGCCTGCTATCAATTTCTGGCCACGCCTCGATTCCATCTTCGATTCTACTCGCTACTCTCCAATGTCAGCTTCTCGGGAGCTCACAAAAACGCTTTCGCTTTCTGCCTTCTGTGCTTCAGCAATTCGGTCTCGTCCTTCGCCTAGCTGCCAACTGGTTCTCTCCTACCTCGATGTCCTCACTCGATTCCTCTCTCAAAGCTTACTTGCGAAGCTCACTCTCTTCAATCGATCTTCTCAAGCGCGCTGTGCTGCGGGAAGTTGGAATGCGCCTAATGTGCTTCCTTACGCATCTTCCCCGCAGATTAGGGGTTTTTGACCTTAGGTGTCTTCCCCGACCTACCTACCTATTCGGTGCGACCCAGTAGGTACACCTACTGTTTTACCCAAAAATTCATGGTTAGACCTTCACGATCGCTGTCTTCCGTCGTCTTCTCATCTTTCGCCGTCTTCTCGTCTTTTGAAGACGCAACTGAGAAGACGCTCTTCCGAAGACGGTCGTCTTCCGAAGAAGTCCACTTCTTATTAAAAAGCTCATAAGATCATCTTCATGTTAAGGAAGACGTAACCTTAAGTAACAACGCTTCTTCAGTTATACAAACAAGTTATTATTCTAAAAAATTTCAAAAATTCGTGCATCCTGTAATTTGTGGGCACCACAGCATGTAGCCTCTTATCCCAAGTATGTTTCGCAGTCTCAACACCAGCATCTTTGGCGAGCATCATACAAAGTGTAAGATTGGTCTTCTCCGCAAGACCATTAGCATTTGATTTGTATGAGGTCATTACTCGTGCTTTGATAAAAAGTGTTGTAGCATAGCAGTAGTCATGCTCCCTACAAACTCTCCTCCTCTATCTGAAACCAACTCTAATGGACATCCAAATCTTGTGATGATCCTCTCCCATAGGAATCTACCGACTTTTGTTTCATTGGTCGCTCTCAAAGGTCTAGCCTCTACCCACTTGGTACAATAGTCAGTGACGACTACAATGTATCTATTACCTCGAGGTGTCTTATTAAGAGGACCTACAAAGTCAATACCCCACTTCTCAAACGGCCCTAATACTTGAATTGATCTTAAAGGAGGTGTTCTAGTAGACTTTAGAGCAAATGCTTGACATACGTCACAAGTTTTGCAATAGTCTAAACATTCCTTGAAAATACCTCTCCAATGATAACCAGCATCCAAAATCTTGAAGGCTGTTATCTTACCAGCAAAGTGACCTCCGCAAACAGTACCGTCGTGAAACTCGTGCATTAGCTTGAACTCCTCCTTCTGACCAACTGCTCTCTTTAGTAAGCCATCTGCTCCTTGATGAAATAAAATTCTCTCCACCATGGTGTAAGGTTTGCATCTCTTGATCAACGCGTTACGTTCTCGGGTATGCATACCTTCTAGAAAAGAGCCATCTGCAAGGAAACTCCAAATTTCTTTGTACTCATCCGGTATCTCCTCGATGCTTGTGGTGGTCATCAGATGCTCGTTTGGAAATGAATCATCAAACGGTTCTTCTCCCTCATCATCATAAGCCCTTGACAAAAGATCAGCATTCGCAAGCTTCTTCCCTGGTCTATCTTCATCACATAATCGTATTCTGTTAGAAGGATCTTCCAACGAGCAATACGACCTTTGGCATTAGGCTTATTAAAGATATAATTTAAAGCCTTGTGATCTGTGACTATGAAAAATTTCCCTCCTAGAAGTAGTGTCAAAATTTCTTCAATCCAAAGATCACCGCTAATCCTTCTCGTTTAGTCACGGAGTAATTCTTCTCCGCTGGAACCATCTGCCTACTAACATAAGCTATAGGATGATCATGCCCATCTCCATCTAGCTGACTTAATGTACATCCGATTGCTACATTGGAAGCATCCGTATACAGAATAAATGCTTTACTCCACTCAGGTTTAGCAAGTATATGAGCTGTCACTAATGCCTTTTTCAGCTCCTCAAATGCTTCCTTTGCCTTCTGATCATGCACTATCAAGTCAAAATCAACTCCTTTCTTCATGTACATAGTCAAGGCTATTGCTTTGTTTGAGAAGGAAAAGACAAACCTAGGATAATATCCAACCATGCCAAGAAACTGCCTCAACTTTGTCAAGTTGATCAGAAATGGAAGATCCACAATCTTCTTCACCTTCTCAGGATCTACCGCAATCTCATTCTTGGAAATGATGTGCCCTAACAGTAGACCTTCTTCGCAGCCAAAGATGCACTTCTCTGGATTTAGAGAAGCGTTGGCTTGCTCCAACCGCTGCAAAACTTTGATCACATGATCAAAGTGGTCTTCCTTTCTTCCGTACACACAGAAATCGTCAATGAAATCTTGAACAAACTTCCATATGAATGGTTCAAACACCTTGTTCATGAACCTTTGAAACGTGGCCGGAGCATTACACAGCCCGAATGGCATCACCCGAAATGCAAATGTTCCCCAAGGAGTAGTGGAAGTAGTCAACTGTTGGTACTCCTGTGCTATCCTGATCTGGTTATATCCACTATAACCATCACCAAAGTTGTACCAACTTCCTCCAAAATCTCATCTATAAATGGTAGAGGATAATAATCCTTCTTGGTAACTGCGTTCAACTTCTTATAGTCTATGCACACTCGCAGCTTACCATTCTTCTTCTTGACAATCACAATGGGTGAAACCCATTCTGAGTTCTCCATCTCATAGATGAAACTCGCCTCCTTCAACTTGTCTATCTCCTCCTTGACCATCATTGCCGTTGTGGGATTGACCCTTCTCTGCTTCTGTCGAACTGGTCTTGCGTGCTCTTCCAATTCGATTCGATGAGTCTCGAGAGTCACCTCCTTCAAATCCTTGTAGCTGAAAGCAAACACATGGATATATTTTCAAAATATATCTAGGAATCTACTTTTCTCTTCTTGAGTGACATTGATACCAAACTTCAGGGTAGAGAGTCTTCTCACAATCTCTGCCTCACTCAACTCTTCTTTGTCAAAATCTTTCTCCATTGCTGGTCGAGGCAACAAGTCAATAGCACTAAGCTGATGTAATGATTCATCTCGATCAAATCTTTTGTCCTCATACGAGGATTCTTGATCGTAAGAATCTCCAGTATCTACTTCTGAGACACTCTGATCATCCTCCGTATCAGATTCTTAGTAGTCATTAGTGGGTCTATCAGAGTCAGAAGTCACAACTCCAACCCCCGAGAGAGGTACTATCACTCTATGATCTCTAGGTCCAATCCGTAAGTATCCCTTGTGTCACCTATCAGTGGTGCGCATAGCTCTCAACCAAGGCCTACCGAGGAGCAAATCATAACTAGAGTCCTTTAACACTTGAAAGGACATCAATGTTTGAACTCCCATCACAGACACAACCACCTTCTCTAACACACCAAGAGGTCTTACCCGTTGTTTGTTAGCCATCCCCACGATAATGCTAGCCGGGCGAGTTGGTTCCATCCCCAACTTCTTCATCAACCTCTCCGATATGACATTTACAGCCGACCCTCCATCCACCAATACGTCAGAGACGTAGTGACCATTCAACCGGACTTCAATCTTTGAAGCCCTAGTGCATACCTCTGAAGCATGCACATCCACCACACCAACTCCCACAGACTTTGATGTCTTGCTCTTGGGTTTCTTCTTCTTGCTTCTCTTAGAACTCAGTCCTCCTCTGAGTTCCCTTCGTAAGCTGGGATTAAGTGCGATCAGTTGTCCAACAGTGATGTTGACTTTCTGAGCACCCACATCTTCAACCACATCATATCTCGCTTGGGAGGATGAAATGGTGAAATCAGCCATCTCCAACTTCCTTCTTGGCTCCCTTGGTGTACTCGAAACATTACGCGAACGAGTACTTCTACTTGCTGACTCCTCCATGAAAACCGGTTCATCAGAAAATTGAGTTTTTTTCCTTTCTTGAGCTAAAAGCTCCACCGGTGCATGAGAAGAGTTTGAACTCTCTCTTTTCTCGTAGATGGGATCTCGCACGACATCGATAGTAACCACCCCCTTGTCTCGTCCTTGTGATGGATTTCCTCCACCCACATTCATTCTGACAGCTTCGGCATCTCTTGCTCCGTTGTTAGGATAATTTTGCTAGAAATGAGAACCTCCACACGTCCAACAAGTGATTCCTCCAAAGTTACCTTGGTTGCTTCCAAAGTTACCTTGATTTCCTCGGTTAGGATTATTGTCGTAACCTCTTTGATCTCCTCCTCCACCTTTGTTGCTCCATTCTCGTAACTGCACCACGTTTATCTTGAGATCCGCAAGAGTATCGGTGATGCTCTTCAGCTCGGCATGAAAATCAGAGGTGACAGTAGACATCGTTGTTGGGACAAACGGTCTTGGCACCACCGTTGGAGTAGGAGCTGACGTTGAAGCAATCACCAATTGTGATGGTGCATGTGCGATTGTTGTGGCTACACCAGGAGTCGGTGTCGACACCAGAGCAGCATGATGAGGTTGGATGATATCTCCTTCATCCAAACTCTCTTCCATATTTGTCGCAATCTTGATGGTCTCTGCTTTGGTTGCTGGCTTCTCGTACCTCACTTGGGTTCGAATTGAAGGCCTCAACCCTCTCACCAAGTTCTTGGTCAACACTGTTCCAATCCCCGTCATCGTTAGCTCCACATTGTCTCCACTTTTCCGTAGGACCATTCGAAACCGTTGCTCCAACTTATCCACCCTTTCGGCATACTGCCGAACTTTCTCGTCGTCTCGTTGCCTCAAATGAGTAAGCTCCACCATGAGCTTCTCATAACTCTCTTCTGGAAGAAATTCTTTGATGAGTGCATTACTCAACGTCTCTCATATGTCTTCAACCGCACCAGGTGTCTTGCTCTTCACTCGGTCTTCATACCACGTAAGAGCAAAATCTTCTAAAAACTCTGGTAGTAACAACACCCATTCTTCCTTCCTTCTCACGTTGTTTCCGATGCAACCCCTTTTGAAGTCTCGTACAAATGGTTCTACATCTTCATTGTCCTTCCCATGAAACACCGGTAACTTCCCCATCTTGTAACTATTCTTTCTACCCTTCTAATTTTTGTGCAATAACTACTCGCTAAAAGAGTACGAACATCACCAATTTCGTTCGCGAATAATCTACCATAGGTAAAATAAAAGGAAATGATTGTAATAACAACTCTTGTGCCATCTCTTCTCCCAAGGTAATCATGAGCATGAGTCGCATCACTGTCTTCTCCACCATCTGAATGACGATCTCCATCACAACTCAGCCGAGTCCTCTTTTGAAGTCGACAACTTCTCCGTCTCAGCTCTTTGAGTTTCGTCCAACTTCTCGACTACTGACGTAAGTAGGGCGGCCACATCGACGCACTTGTGTCCTCTTGATAGATCACCCACTCCACAACTTGGACAAGGATCTTCTCCTAGAAGATGAATTGGTGCTGGTGACGATGGACCCACTCGAAGACTTAAATTCGTAAACTCCCGCTTTCCTTTAGCTCTCTCGGTTCTGATTCTAGTTGGACAATTCACTACTTTATGTCCCAACCCTTTACAGAAATAACACCACAAGTCGGTTTCTACTCTTCTTCTCGGAGATTCTACTTGAGGTTTTGTACTAGGGTTCTCAAACTCAACGATAACCTCTTTCGAGCTCTCTCCGACACTTACTATGACATCTAAACCTTGAGGAAAGTTTCTAAGTCTAACTTTCCAATCTTTCGAACTTCCATTCATGTTGCACCTTCTCAACCATTAAGTGGACAAAATATCTTTGAGGAAAATAACTCTACATCACTTTCTTAACTCTTCCGAGCTTTATACTGAAAATCGTGTATTATACATGTTATACACGAAATAAAATCCAATCTAAAATTAAGAGTCCATGATAAGATCCTCATGACCATCGTCTGTACTAATCCTAGCAGACATCTTAAAGTCATTTTTGTAAGGATCACACTCTACTTCGCCAGGAGCATTCGTGGCCTCTACAGTGAATGATACTTTGAACTCAACCTTCTTCGCATCTGCGCCGATGCTCGCATAAGCTTCTTGATATAAAGCAAAAATGGCACCCCACTTGCAATAGATGCTTGATCGCAACGCCTCTATACTTAACTTTGGCTTTTCCGTCTCCGTTCTAACTCCCAAACGTCTCTTCTTCAACCTCGGTACTCGAACTGGATTCCCCATGACGTATCGTCAAGACCTCCTTGTATGTCGAACCGTATATCTCTTAATCGGTAAGAGATCTCTCCAAGATTTTTGTGATCTCCAGTAGCTCAACCTCCAAGCTACTTACTAATGAAGTTTCAATAGAAAATTCTTTAATCAAAAGAGATGGTGCTGACTGTACAAATTTTCAGAGAACTGAAATTTGTATATTTTCACTTCTCTCATGGCTTTCAACCCCCTCATCTTTGAAAATTCATGGCTCTCTCTCCACACCACCTTTTCTCCTGATTTCTGTTGTCCTAGATAGCTTATCAGCCAATCTAAAACACTTGAAAGTTTCTCAAGAAAATAAAATTCACATCTGACAATGACTGTAAACTTTTTCCAGAGAACAGAATTCCTCAACTCTCACGAATAGACCCCCTCAAATTTGAAAATTCATTGCTCCCTCTCTAGACCACCTTTTCCTATGATTTCTTTTGTAGTAGATAGGTTATCAGCCAAGCTACAATCCTGGAAAGTTCACTGGAAAATAAAATTCACAGAAAATCTGACAATGACTGTAAATATTTTCCAGAGAGCAGAAATCCTCAAACTCGAAAATTTTTCTCCTCTAATACTTCTCTCTCCTCCTTTCTCTAAACTCTTGTTTCATCCTCTTTCAACTTTCCTCAAACTTTTTCTAAGTGAACAAGATGTAAAGAATAACCTCGAATGCGTCATAGATCACTACGGGATACACGAAAGGTTCTAATGTTGCTAACATCGCGTTAGCTCTCTCTCCTCCCAACGTTCTCTCCATGTGTTGTCTCATAATCTTTTTTTGTCTAATATAAAACTGAACTCTAAAAATTTTCAATGATCCCTTCAAGTGAGGTCCCGGCAACGGAACTAAAAATGTAAACCCTTCACGATCCCATCGATCAACTACCCCCCGATCTCTCAACCACCACGATCGTCATCGATGAATCTACAAGTGTCGGGCCTGTCTCTCACTCAGGGGTCACCTCTGATGGCTTTGATGGAAGCACACCATGAATCTTGAAGGGAAAAATGCTAAGTTCACTCATTCATACACCCACAAACTTATCAACTAAAAATCTCCATAAACTCATCAACTAAAAATCCTCCATTCTAACGACGTCTCTCAAGTTCTCACATGCTAAAAATATCCCACACTCTCTATATTACTCAAGTTGTCATTACGACGATATGAAAACAAGGATGAGGAGCTCTTCTTTACTCCTCTATTTATACATTTTAGGTTTTTACTTTGGTACCCTCCGGTAACTCAACCGTAACTACTTTTATCGGATTTTACTAAGATATTACTTAAGATAAAAGCATTAATCACATGAGCTTCTTACCTTTTCACATGGGCTTATTCCTTCAAAATCAGCAACTTCTAGAAGGATTTTAGAATATTCTCAAGGAATCTCGAATTTCCACCCCCCCTCTACACTAGGACCCACTAAAAAGGAAACATGTGGAATCTCTTCTTGTTTTTAATGCCTACAAAGTCCACAACTTTAATCCAACCACTAATATCAAGTCAAAAGGAGATAAAGGATACTTTCCACCTCCTTTCTACCTTTTAGACAAGATGACAAGATAGTAGTGCTCACTCTTTAGCAAATATCTGAATTTTGCCAAAAGTACAGCTAAGTTTAACCATAACTAACTTTAAGCTAGTCATGACTAACTTGATACCTCCTTAAAGTACTTTGGCAGCAAATAAACATTCTCAACACTTAGTTATAACTAAACACCTTACTAATAGACAAACTTCCTATGTGTAACATACGTCGTTACAAATCTGGCATACTGGATGTCTGAACAATCGGTCACAGGTTCGGAACGTCTTCTTCTCCTGCTTCATGTTGCACTTACTGCAGTCTTCCAAGATCGAGTCTTCCAAGAAGCTCTTGGAAGCGGAGAAGCGGCTTCTTCCTGTTCCCTCTGATGTATCCCATCAGCTTCTGGTTGCGAGTCCTGTCTTCTAGCAAGATAGAGTCCCACAGCACATTCAACTACAATCGAAGTTAGTTCGGAATGAAACTAACTACTGGCACACAGATCCAAGAAGCTTAGAACATACGTTACTAAGATGAAATCCTCGGCAGCGGTGCCAAAAATGAGTGCTCACTATATGTAATGACGCAAGATTTCTCCTTTTGCTCATTTAGTATACAAGATATCGTTCCCACAGAGGATTTGCACAAGTATCGCTGCTCTAAGTTCTAAGATCTGTTCAAACACACAAACACACGGGTTTTTTCTAGAAATCCCGTCTTCTCACAAAATCACACGACTTCGAGATCCTTCAGAAGATGCTCTGGACCTAAACAAACAACTACCACCTAAAATATCACACACAAGCTTCGACTCTACACAGCTTCTAACAATCACCGTCACTCAAAGAGAAGGCTTCTCATGCACAATTGGGTGTGAATTCGAGGAAACCCACTACCCAGAAGACATAGACAAAGCTTCTGCACTCAAATCAGCAATCCATTTCTCTAGAAGAAGGTACATTGGTGTTAGGAAGCTCACTCCTTCTACTTTTTGCTCCTACTCCTCGACACACCAATTTAGCCAACAAGACTACTCGAGGATTGCCGTTCCCTGCTCCTAAACTGCTCACTACCTCCATCTACATCTTCGAACCACTGCTGGCAACGAGAGAATGCAGACCTCTTCGGTGTAATCTCAATCTATTCGTATGTCTCTCACATCGGATGTAGTGTGTATTGTGCGTATGCGTCTGTAGTGTGTAAGGTGCCCCTACCCACAATAATGTGTATGTGTGTCTAAAAATCTACTCTTCGATCCTACTTAAGCATCTACCTTGAGGCGCAAGGGAGAGTTCCCTTCCAATCCTCGACTACAACCAGGGAGAGATGAGCGCTATCAGAAGGCTACCACCCCACATGCAAGGTGGGGTGTCTCCTCTCCTTTAGCCATCCACCTTGCTACTCTTGCGCTGCCTACTCTGCCACATGGTCATCTATCTAATATTACACTGAAACTGTCACCTCCTAAGATAGCATGTTCGATTCCTACTAAGTTTGGACAAGTCAACTTGTCTTCTGCGCTTTGCTGCCTACTCTAATTGCTTGGATGCAATCTCCATTTGATCTGCTCTTACCTGAACTCCTAACTCAGCTTCTGATAAGTTGAGAAGCCCTCAACATTCTTAGTTGGCTCGCCTGGTGCTGCTTCGGAAGACGGAAGCGTCTTCTGGGAAGCTGGGTCGACCTGCGCTTCCTTGCTCTTTTGAGGTACTAGTTCGACGTTGGAGACCATGGTGACCTCATAGGGGTCCGAGGAAATCGCTTCCTCCACTCATAATACCAGGGAAGACAACTCTTCTTCCTAGCTTCTCGAAGACACCTTGTCTTCTGTGGTCTTCTCGGCTTCCAATGCTGTCACTACCAAGTGGACAGCGAGGTCGAACTCCTCCTTCTCCAAGTTTGATCCGATCGATGGTCTTGGGGCTTGGGAAGATGCAGTTGCTGGTGACGGAATCGAGAGAAGACCGTAAAGCGTCTTCACTCTCTCTATCTGTCGATCCAAGTAACGGAACATGCTCTCCTTGCACTCCACCAACCTCGCTCTGGACTTGTCGTCCCACTCCCTAGCTAAGGTAAGAAGCTTCCTACCCGCGGTGAAGTTGAACTTCTTTCGAAGCGCTTCCACCGTCTGAGCTAGCAACCCTTGCGCACGAGCTTCCGCTGCTTCTCGCTGCGTCTTCTCGACTGCAGTCTGTGCTTCTACGACTTCTCGCAGTGTCTTCCACATCGTCTTTTCCTCTGCGAGGGCGGTGTCGAGACGAGAGTTTCCTGAGAAGGGCGGAACCTTCTAGCTGTGATACGATCGTGAAGAGGAGGACGAAAACCACACACGGAATACGGATTGCAAGAGAACACACCACCACGATTTTGATTTGGCCAAGATAAAACACACGGCGTGCAAGTAGATCTTCAACTCCGGATCATGCAGATTGAAAAGCTCACGTTCAAAGATTCAAAATATCAGAAAACTGCTCATGTGAAGCACCAGCGCGTTCACCTAGAAGCTTCTCGTTTTCTTTTCAAAAAAGTGTGCGTACAAGTTGTAAGTCTCCTCTCTACTCGATTCTGTCTACTAATCTCAATCACTTGATGTCAAAACTCTGATCAGTCAGAGATTCTCTCCAGACGTAGTCTCTACAAAATCTTCTCCTAGCTCTTTGATTCTCTACTCGATAGTCTCTGCACGATAAACTCTACACTGCTCGATGATCCACAAACTGCGATAATGTGAGAATTCTCTGAGAATTTTCTCTCTTCGGAGTACCCCCTCTAGGTTTTCCTCCACCCTACGTAACCTTCAGTGTCACCTGGCAATGGTAAAAGACGCCCTAAACAGATGGCAGCAGAAAAATAAATCACTGATAAAAAATCTACACGTAAAAAGACTATTTCACTAAGCTTCGTAGGTTCATCTGTACGGACGACCACCAAGTCGGTCGTACAGTCAGAATTTGACACCTCCTTCCTAAGTAACTCCAACACGGCTACCTCTGGCCACCGGAATCACCTCGTTGTGACACATGGAGCTCGAGTTATCATCATTGTCGTTTTCCGGCCCCCTTAAACTTCGAAATGCCGTAAGTATTGCCTCCGGTATCAGTTTCACTTGATTTTTTGACTCAAGTGAATAATATGTCGAGCTCTACATTTTTCTACAAAAGATTTGGTACCGACTTGGACATCTTTGATGCCATCTCGCTACCCCAGGACTTAGAAGGCCGCAACCGAATTCGTACTAGTGATCCCGACAACCCGAAGGCGAGAGGTCCATTTCGAAATCCGATGGTAATCTCCCTCTAGCATCCACACTAGGTGACTGCACTAGTGCAAGAGTAGACGGAGGCGTCCCACATTCACGGTACGTTTAAGGGACATCTAGTGTCCCGCCTCTATGCAACTTGGTGCCCCTCATATTCCCCCAAAGGGGCCAGTCTACTCTAAGACGGTTGTGAGTCTGAAGGGATTTGATCCGGAGACCTCCTCCCTACAAGTTTCTCAGCTACAACACGGAAGCTGATCTCACAACTGGTTTTGGAGACCAGTTTCTAAGCTAATATGCTAACAAAGTGCAGTATTCCGTCTTTCCTTTGCTAACACAAAGTGCCATAACTTTCTCTAGACATGCTCTTTTTGTGCATCTCGAATTTTAAACAAATATTACACACTACAATCTACATGAGAAAAATCTAAAAAGTATTTTTCGAACTCACTCAGATTTATGGTAAATTTCTCGGTATCAAAAATCTTGTAGAAGAACTCCAAGTAACTTTTCGCCTGCAACTCTGTTTGCAACTTTTGAACATATCACAGTGACCAGCGCGACGAGACCTACGCCGTGGTGTTTTCAGATTTTCGAATGCTCACTTCCTCCAAAGTCGACTTCTCTAAGGTCTTAGCTTCACTTAAAGAGACTAACTTCTAACTGAGAGGTGAATTATTCACATCACGACAGCGGTGATCTTACCAAGGACTCGCAGAATCTCTTGGTCACGCTGCTGTAAACGCGCCTGCAACTCCAGGTGCGGAGGTTGGGTTCCAGCGCTTCTACCTTCTTCTGGCCTTCTTCTTGCCGCATCAGGGTGCACAGACCGAATCCAAGCTGTAGTAGCTTCTCTTGAGCCATCGCTCTCTTCTCCACCAACTCCATAGCTGGCTGGATCTCGGAGTGGAAGAAGGCACTGAACTCCTCCAGTCTTCTTCCCGCGGACGACAGACTCATCCCCATGATCCGGACAGAGGTGTCTTCCTTGTCTTCTAGAGGTAAGGATGCCTCTTCTGCTGCTGTGACCTTCTGCTTCTGCGCACGGGAAGAAGCTACTCTTCTCATCTTCCGGGGTGGAAGATCCCTCCCCATGGCAGAGACGGTCCTCTTTACTACGCTTCCTCGCATCGCAGTAGGAGTATCCATCCAACCTTCGTCTTCTAGAGTCCTCGGAAGACTCCTTGGTGTTACAGAAGCGGTCTTCTGTACAACTCAGGTACTCAGTGGCTCCTCATGAGAGTCGGACTCCGATCCAGAGTGAATGATCGGGAAGGAGGTGGTCTTCCTAGGTACACTCCTAGGACCCGTCTTCCTTGGTGGTGTCGCGTCTTCCGACCCACTGGAGTCGTTTTCTCTCATCAGAAGCGTCTTTTCATGAGTACCTGACCTCATCTGCGGCATCAGAGTGGGAGGGGGAGTCATTGCTGCTGCTCGATCGTCTTCTCCGGAGGTCTTCTCCTTCACATCGTGTTGCCCTGTTGGTCCATACCTCGCCAACTGATCTTCCGTTAGGCCCCCTTTGGCTACGTACAGGTAATAGAAGAACGGAGTAAGATGTCCTCCTGCCGGGGTGCCTAAGTATACCAGCTCTGTCTGCACATATGCGTGGAAGAACGCGCCCTAGTTGACATTCTCTCCGGCACACACTACTTCCAGGAACTCCACGTCCTGATCTCCAAGGTACTTTGTCTTCTGCGCCTTCCCCTTGGGAAAGAGGTGAAGAACAGCTTTGTCAGAAGACGCTTATGCGGCTCTCAGTAAGATTCAACCTTCTACCTGTTTCTTCCTTGTCTGTCCTCCAGGAAGAGACAAGATGTGCTCTCAGGCACATGCCACTTCCCCGAGATCATGGATAAGATCTTCTTCTCGAGCCAATAACCTCGGTTCTCAGATGAAAGGTCCTACGTCACCACTTCTCTGTCCATGAAGATGATCTTCCACGAGCTACTCCTGCCTTCGCAAGTACACGGTTGCGGGGAGTTAATGCTGCCCAAACCTCCTCCAGAAGACCCTGATCTGCGAGGTTCCAATCCCACAGGAAGAAGTCGAGACCCAACTCCTTGATGAAGGGTTTGATCTCGGTCAACTCTGCTGCCGGTAACACTAGCCCTCGAGGATGCATCGACATACTTGAAGCTCTGTTGCACTAAGCCACACGTACTTACTGTGAGCCGAAGGCTCAGTTCTTCCCAAGTTCTCACAGTCTAGCTTCCTCTCTCAGAAGACGAATCTAATCTTTCAGAAGACAGCTGCTCCGTCTTCCGGGATTCTAACAGTGGTTCCTAAGTTCCTCTCGTCTTCCGAGCTATATCTAACCACTCATAACTAAGCAAGGCATCGCATGGATTCCTAAGAAGACAACCCACCTTGCATTTCATCCTACTTCCTAACAGAAGATAGAAGATATGCGAGAAGCAGAGTGTATGAAAAGTTCAGAAGATGGTCGCGGGCTCTTGCGGTGACAGTGACCTCCAGGAAGACTCCCGTGACAGCTTCTGATTCAATAACATTCTCGGAAGACTTCCCGAAGCCAGACTTCCCTTCACTAATCTCATCTGTCTTTTGCTTCCGACACGCAATCTAACCTCACAACAGACACAAGACATTCACACTTTGTTCTTCTGACTTCTCACCTCTCATACACACGATGGGAAGACATGACCCTCGACCATTCTCTCCAGATTCTGCCAGCAAGACTTCTCACAACTCTCTTCTAAGTTCGGGAAGAAGAAGGAATGGGCCGCTATGGATCGAACAGAATAGACCCGTAACGGACCCTCACGTCTTCTCGCGCATTCTGCCAGCCTTTCTAGTCTTCTAGTCTCTCTAGGAAGATGTGGATTTGAGAAGCTTGGAAGATCGGGAGGCAAAAGCCTAGTTCCCAACTTCCAGCTTCTAGAAATAACAACCAACTCACCAAGTCACTCAGGATTCGTACCAAGCTTCTCTTAACACAAAAGCAAATCCAATCCACCCTCGATACGAATTACACACAGTCGTCTTCCGAAGACTTCAGACATCAAAGGCGTCTTCCGAAGATGTTCAGGTTTCAGAAGCGTCTTCTGAAGATGTTCAGATCTTCCGAAGCGTCTTCTGTTCAGGAGTTCGGGAATAGAGGTGCGGTAGGATAAGAAAACTGATAGCTGCGAGATCGAATTTGAGAACAACGGACAGGGAAGCTCGATTATAGTCGGGAAGAAGCTAGAAGATGACTGTCGAAAATTAGGCAGCGCTTCCGTGTCCAATTTCACAGAAGGAACTTCTTGCCTAATGTCAAGAGCAAAGTACTTGGGATCTTCCATGTCGTAAGCAGGAGAAGAAGACCGTTCAGTCATGTCATTTCTTCTAGTCTTCTCAACACAGTCTTCCCGAAGCAATTCTCGGCTTCTGGGGTTCAACTCGGCTTCTCACACCTCCAGAAGACTGCTCCTGCTTCGTAGAAGTCGAACTAGCAACGTCTGTCACACATTGCTCTTCAAATTCCCAACGGGGTTAGATCGATCACAGGGTGTATGCCCCTTGTAGCATTCCCAGACTTTTGTCTATGGAAACGGTCTTCCTGCAGCACTACAACGACATTCACCTTCACAGAAGCTCAATAGAAGTCTCGGAAGCTCACTAGAAGAAGATAGGAAGATTGAAAGATGAGAAAAGATGGGGAAGAAGAGAAAATCCAAACAAGAGAAAATAAGATAAGAATGAGAAATTAAGACTCCGACAAGCTTCTAGTCCGGATCCTAATTAAGAAGCTATCCCTGCTTGTAGTAATTTGGGGAGGAAGACAATAAATTTGCTTACAGTTACACAGTCTCTACTTGAGGATGTCGTCTTCTGTTGTGCAAAGAATGCTTCTTTCTTCTTCTATCGCTGCTCCGACTACTCTGTCTTCTTAGATCACTTATCCATAGGACCGTCCGCACGTGGATCTGAAGTGCTCCACTGGATGAGCCAAGCTGCAAATCTGCACAACTGCTAACAATCACCGCCACTCAAGGAGAATGCTTCCCGTGCACAATTGGGTGTGATTTCGAGAAAATCCACTGCCCAAAAGACACAGACAAAGCTTCTACACTCAAATCCAAAATCCATTCCCTGAGAAGAAGGCACATTAGTGTTAGGAAGCTCACTCCCTCTACTTCCTGCTCCTACTCCTCGGCACACCAGCTTAGCAACACGACTACACGATGATGTCGTTCTTTGCTCTAAACTGTCCATTATCTCTGTCTACATCTTCGATCCACTGCTGGAAACGAGGATGCAGATCCCTCCGGTGTAATCCAAATCTATTCGTATGTCTCTAGCATTGGGTGTAATGTGTGTACAGTAAAGTGTTTAGTGCGCACTGAATCTTATTCTGCATTCTAACCTATACCACTACCTTGAGGCGCAGGAGAGAGTTTCCGTCTAATCCTCACTTGCAACCAAAGAGATGGGGCGCTGTCAGAAGACCACCACCTCACATGCAGTCGGTTCCCTGTCTTGGTTTAGAAACTTACTTCCTACTCATGCACTTCCTACTCTATCACATGGACAGTCATCTAAATTTACAAAAGAAACTACCACCTCCTAAGATAGCAATTTTTGACTCCTACCAAAATTAGACAAGTCACATGTCTTCTTGACTTCCTGTCTACTCTAATTCGCTGGGTGTGATCCTCTCCTGATCTACTCTTACTTGAACTCCTAACTCGGCTTCTGATAAGGTGGGAAGCCCTGCGAGTACCTTGGGTGTTACTGAGGTGGCTTCCTCCTCTCTATTCGTGGCTGGCTCAGCTGGTGCAGCTTCAGAAGACAGAAGCGTCTTCTGGGAAGTTGAGTCGACTTGCGCTTCCTCGCTCTTCAGTGGTACTGGTTTGACGCTAGGAGCTGCGGTGATCTCGCAGTGGTCCGAGGAAGTCACCTCCTCCACTCGAAACACCTAGGAAGACAACTCTTCTTCTTGTCTTCCAGAAGACACCTTGTCTTCAGGGGCTTCTTCTGTAGTCTTCTCGACTTCCAACACTGTCACTACCAAGTGGACAGCGAGGTCGAACTCCTCTTTCTCCAAATCTATCTCGATCGCTGGTCCTGGAGTATGGGAAGATGTAGTCGCTTGTGGTGGAATCGAAGGAAGACCATAAAGTGTCTTCAAACTCTCAATCTGCCGATCCAGGTAACGGAACATACTCTCCTTGCACTCCACTAGCATCGCTCAGGATTCATCATCCCACTCCCTAGCTAGGGTGAGAAGCTTCCTACCCGCGGTGAAGTTGAACTTCTTGCGAAGTGCTTCCACCGTCTGTGCTAGCAATCCATGCGCGCGAGCTTCTGCTGCTTCCCGCTGAGTCTTCTCTACTGCAGCCTGTGCTTTTGCGACTTCCCGCAGTGTCTTCCACGTTGTTTTCTCCTTGCGAGGGTGGTGATATTACCTCTGACCCGTAGAACCTCCTGGTCATGCTGCTGTAGACGTGCCTGCAATTCCTGGTTGCTCTTCCTCAGCGGTGCTGACTCCTTGGCAGAAACGGCGTACTTGCTGTGAGTCGAAGGCTCAGTCCTTCTCTAAGTCCTCACAGTCTAGCTTCCACTCTCAGAAGATGAATCTAGTCTTCTAGAAGACAGCTATTCCGTCTTCCGGGCTATATCTAAACAATGCTAACTAAGCAAGGACCTTGCATTTCATCCTACTTCCTAACAGAAGATACAAAATATGAGAGAAGCATATTGTATGAGAAGTTCAGAAGATGGTCGTGGGCTCCTACTGTGACAGTGACCTCCAGGAAGACTCTCGAGACAGTTTTTGATCCAATGACGTTCTCGGAAGACTTCCCACGACTAGGTTTCCCTTCACTGATCTCACATGTCTTCTACTTTCGAGACGTAATCTAACCTCACAACAGACACAAAACATTCATACTCTGTTCTTCCGACTTCTCATCTCTCATACACACTCAGAAGGAGCTTGCTGCATGACGGGAAGATATGACCCTCGACCATTCTCTCCAGATTCTGCCAGCAAGACTTCTCACAACTCTCTTCTATGTTCAGGAAGAAGAAGGAATAGGCTGCTATGGGTCGGACAAAAGAGACCCGTAAAGGACCCTCTCGTCTTCTCGCGCATTCTGCCAGCCTTTCCAATCTTCTAGTCTCTCTAGAAAGATGTGGATTTGAGAAGCTTGGAAGATCGGGAGGCACAGGTCTGGTTCCCAACTTCAGCTCTTCGAAACAACAAACAACTCACCAAGTCACTCAGGATTCGTACCAAGTCTCTCTCAACACAAAACCCAATCCAATCCACTCCTGATACGAATTGCACACAGTCGTCTTCCGAAGACGTTCAGACATCCAGAAGCTCTTCCGAAGATGTTCAGATCTTCCGAGGCGTCTTCTGTCGAGGGGTTCAGGAGTAGAGGTGCGGTAGGGTAGGGAAATTGATAGCTGAGGGATTGAATTAGAGAATGAGAGATAGGGAAGCTCGATTACAGCTCGAGAAGAAACGAGAAGATGGCTGTCAAAAATTAGACAACGCTTCCGCGCCAAATTTCACATAGAGAAATTTTAGGATGGGGAAAGCGATCGATGGGCTTCTTGCAAACAAGCAGGGAAGCGCGGGGGACACTAAACCAGAGACGAGAAGCGATGGGAAGGAGAAAGAACATGAGAAGAACCTCAAACAGTCTTCTGGCTGCTTCCCGTAGTGCCTTTAGTCTTCTACGCGCTCCTAGCCTCACCTCAGCTCCAGTGCGACTCCACAGAACTGCTCCTATCGTCGATTCTGAGCTATGTCTTGCTGCTTCCTTAATCGATCAGTGCTCCACCTTCGATACTTCTTCAATCATCCTTCAATGTCTGCTTCCGGGAATCTACAAGGGACTCCTTCAGCTCGATGGTGCTTCCTGCTCTCACAGAATCGTCCTCTCGCTCTCTCTCCTTGATTCAATCTTTGCTTTCCACGATTTCACTATGCTTGCTTCCAGGTCCAATTCGACATCCTGATTGCAATCGATCTCCTAATGCACAATTGCCCTTCGGTGCAGGAAGCAGTCAGCTGATTTCGTGCTAATGTGTCATTCTCCCGTATCTTCCTTGCGCGATTAGGGGTTCGACCTCCTTGACCTACCTACTACCATGGTGGATACCTGGTAGGTACACCTATCCCCCTACTCGGTGGTGCGTGGTTGATGTCCATGCAGTCGCGGTCACTATCACTGTCTTCTGGAAGACACGCGTTATCGTATAACGTGTTTTTCTGTCTAGGAATACACGGGGTATATGGCTGTGTAAAGGTATGTGGATTGACAAGGTTGGATCTAGATCTGGATGTTTCCACTCAAATGTTTCACTATCTACTCTTCTAGCCTGAGTGACCTTGTATCCGCTCGTCTCAAGTTTAAAGCTTGCTACGATCCAAGGTTACGTATAGGTTGCATAAACTTGTGTTACAAACAGATCTTTTGTATTCTAACTAAAAATACTCAGATCTGTATTATCTAACTGAAGTTATTCATCTATATCACTGGAAGCCTGACTTCTGAATAGCTCCCCAGCGACGCTAACTGGCCACCAATCCAACTATCACAACTTCATAGTACAATCAGAAGATACTAAGATCACTCAATCAACTTGATAGAGTATCGTTACAACTTGCTGTACACCCTGGTCTACCGAGTATTCCAGCAAGGCAAAACATGCATAATCCAAAACACTATTCAGATCTCAATATAGCACCAACGGCGGTAGTACCTGGCAGCTCCGAGAACCCAAACAGCGGCTTAAGACTCATGATGGCTCCGTTCTCCTTCATCACCAAGAGCTGAAATCAGCCCCACACCTTCCAATGTCGAGTTGTATGCAGGTATGGCAGTTTCAGCAACAAACTCCTCTCCAAATTGCTCGAAAATGATCAAATTGACAATAGATGATACCGAAAAAACCCGAAACTGCTCATAACAGAAGTATTTTCGAACTTTGAGATCTCAGTCCTTCCAAACTACTCGACCAATGATGATCAAACTTCACAGGAAGCTTGATTGGACCCTTCACTCCTACCCTGAACAATTTTCAGGTCGAAATCTCAAACCAATTCTCAGATATGGATCAAACCGTAATCTGTGCTAACTTCAGAGCTTTACAGACCCAGGTACATTTGATCCAAGATTCTGAACAAACTACTCGACCATTTGAGGTGAAACTTCCCAAGTATCTTACTGATAAGACATTCTTCAATCCTGGAAAGTTTCACTCAGAAATTCGACTCAGATCTTAAGCAATAGCAAACTATCCATGGCTATCACAGTTCGCTGTCCCCGCCTTATCCCATCTGCACTTCTCAACTTCAATCGGTCGGTTCAGAATCCAAATCGATCAAGAAACTGACCAAATTGATATCAAAATGACCAGCACGCCGTCAGTTCTCCAACCCAACAGACAGCTCCTCAAAACTCCTCGCGAGTCTCTCAGAACAACCAGAAACGTAGCAGTAGGTACAAATTTCACCCCCCTCCACTCAATTGATCATAACGCGCTCATACTTTCATCAAATCGATCGATTCTTCAGCCCAGATTGTAGCCCCGGTCGAGAGCTCTCCAACCATACCCTTCGTTTCGCGAATGGACCTCTGAAGCCTCCAGAAACCACAGAAACGTCGCGAGGATCAGCTAGAACACCATTGGTCCAAAAGTGGACCAATAAGAGCAAAAAGAACTTTACTTTTTGTCTTTTCTCCTCTTAACTTTTCCATTAGAACGAATTTTTACTCTCCAAGGAGACACAAGACATCAACAACACTCTAAGACCTCAGAAAATCCTTCAGATATGTCGATGGATTCTTCGCGGTCCGTAACTACACAGAAGCGCTCAACCAGAATGAAACCAGTGAACCACAGACTAATACAACGTCAATATTACAACCTGGAAACGTTCTACAATAAAAGGTACGACAAAAGGAAACGGTGAAGCTATCACTCGATTGTAATATTCTTGCCCGAAGTTTCTCACGATCCAAGCCCCATGATTGATCTTCGGTCTGCAATGGCACCGGACATCGACCCAAAGGTTGAAAGGAACGTTCGATGGATAGTTGAGATCCATCGTTCTTCACAACAAAATGTACACCGTCATATCCCAAGTCTCTCCGTATGTTACGATTGGAAGGATCACCGGAAGCTGTAACTCCATCACCCTCCCCATGAACTCATCACCAAAGTACGCAACTAACCACTGTCGAAAGTGATCGCGGTGGATGCAATGAAGCTTGATGTGAAACGGATTCGGGAAAGGAAGATCTGGAACCGGTAACACACCTCCGTCCATAACCACCACTCCTGCAGTTCTTCACTCCTCCATGCAGACCACCGAGAACCCTTACGAATCACCCGCTGAGAGAGAATGTCGTATGAACCTTCGACCCCCCATTTTATACACAATCGCGGCGACAAGGACCACTGAAGTGAACGCGCACAGATCGATGACTTGGCACATTCCTCTACCGTGCGATCACTTAAACAGATAATCACAAACGTGGCACTCATCACACCGTTCGGCGAGTTACGCGATACGGTTCACGAAACACGGAAAAGAAACACAACATAGGTTACACAAGAATTTCACACAGGAGCCGAACCACAACATGACATCCACCCCTTCTAAACCTGCGCATCCTCTGGTATGCGCCAACACTCACAAGTTGTGGTCGGCATCACACTATATCTTCATCTTCTTCAATGATGTCGTTGGCAATATCTTCGTCATCCAAATCTTCTCCGTCATCATCCAAGATATCAAACTCTGCTCCGACTTCCTCCATGCTTATCCCTTCATCTCGCTTCTTGAAGAGTTTCACACGCTTGCCTGCAATGGGAACCTTGAGCTCTGCCCCATCAAGCTCTCTTAGTGAATAAGTGGCATTGTCAAGCACGACAAGAACCACATACGGGCCGAACCATCGCTTAGAGAATTTTCTAAGCGCACTGTGTTGGTTGTCCAAGCTACTATCGTAGACCAACACCCAATCTCCTTCTTTAATCTCCTTTGGCCTTAATCGATGACGCTTATCGAATCTGTCTTTGTTTCTCAAGCGCGCCTCTTTCAGCTTCTCCAATGCAATCTCTACATCTTCAGGTCTTCTCTCTAGTTGACGGATTCGGACAGCAAGAAGATCTTCTGTAGACATACCATCCTCCCAAGGTAGAACACTCCAAGTAGGTATGTGCTCCTCAATGGGCATGATAGGTTTCTGCCCCTGCATCAACTCCGCCGGCATATATCCCGTAACTGAACTATGAGTCGAACGATCAGCCCATAATGCAAACGGAAGAAATCTTGGCCATTCTCTTGCCCTCCCCTTGCAAGCTTTCACAATAGCTTTCACAATAGGAGGATGACCACGTTCACTCTTCGCATTACCTTCTGGATTGTAGGCTGTGGTGAGAGCTAACTTCACACCACACCTCTTGAAGAACGCTTTAGCCTCATCATTGTTCAGCTCCCCTCGATCAGCCGTGATCTTCCCAACACAACCATATCTACAAATCACATCTTCCAACAAGAATTTGCAGACTCCCTCTGTGGATTTTGTCCGTAAGGCTCGCCCTTCCACTTGGTTGGACAAATCCTCACGTGCCAAAACTAAGTATCGCATCTGCCATATACCAACTGGCATAATAACAAGATCTACTACCCACTTATAATGCATTGCAAGTGGATAAGTAGGATGTAATCCATCTCGATGCCGAATTCCTGAATACTCTTGACAAGTTTGGCATGTCTCCACAAATTGAACTACATCTCTGTACATGTTACGCCACCAATATCTCTCCTTCAGCTTTGTAAAGGTGGCATAAATACCTCTATGTCCTGCCCACAAGCTCTCATGAAACTCCTGCATGAGTAACTTCTGCATGTCAACCTTGCACACAACCCTTTGTGGCATCTTACCACCTTGCTTAGCATGTTTCCACAAATAACCACCTTGTAGCAAGTAGTTATAAGCCTTCCTCCTGATTTGTTTAAAGTGGGCATCACTCCATCCTGGCTGTCTAGTCAACATGCTTAGATAGCGTCCTATGTCTATCCATTCTCCTTCATATATCTCCTCCATGAACGGTTTCGAATGCTCACTCTCACCTCCTTGAGCTCTACAGAAAACAGTAGTACCAACGTCTTCTGTATCTTCTATCATCTCCTCCTCATCCTCATACCTCGCACGAGATAACATATCAGCTACTGGATTGTTCTTCCCCGCTATGTGTCGAAACTCAGGATTTAAGGACTTGATGTAAGCAATCCAGCGTAGCATAGCAATATCAGGGGTGTTACAATTTGTAATCATCCCTAATAGTGGTAAACAATCTGTTTCTACTATTACTGGCGCTCCAATCAAATAGTCCTTTTCAGCTTTCATAGCTGTAACTACTCCCCATAACTCTCTCTTCACTTGAGGATAGTTTCTATGTCGCTCACTCAACACCTTTGCTCCAAATCTGACTGCAAAGCGATTCTCTTCTTCATCATCCTGTCCTACTGCCCATCCAATGGCTATCGGACTAGTATCAACAGTAAGTATCACTGGTTTGCTATCCTCATAGCTCACACGACGAAGTACAGGTGGAGAAGATAACAATTGCTTCAATCTCTGAATCGCCTCAGTATGTCTCTCCTCCCATGCAAACCTCTTGTGCTTTCTCAACAGATCGTAAAGAGGATCTGCCACATGTGCAAAATGTGGAATCCACACATGATAGAAGACACAAGCTCCAAGAAACCTTCTCACCTCTGTTGTTGAACCACAAGTATCCTTCATCCGCCGTATAGCATCCACTTTACCAGGATCAGGCTTGCGTCCAAACCATCCACATAAGTGCCCCACAATCACAACCTCTCGCACTCCAAATGAAGACTTGGCACCTGATAGTGTCAAATGCGCCTCTTCAAGTCGTGATAAGATTTTATCACAATCTGAAATGTGATCAGCAACAAAGTTTCTACACCCCTTCTGATCCATTGTCTCATCTTTCTCCTCCTCAACGCATCCTTTAATTGGAATGTCATCCAAGAAAGGCATGGTCTTCTCAGGAATGAACTCACGGAGAACCTTGTTCATCCCGTTCATCATGTGCGCTACCGAGTTTGTTGCTCCTTGTGGTAGTGTGCACATTCTGACCAACCCCAACGGTGTCCTCATGGTGGTGATATCTCTACTCTGTTCAGCAAGTTGAAACTGATCGTATCCAGAGTAAAGATCTCCTATAGAGTAAATAGCCCTCCCAGCAAACGCTTCAGCAAACTCTCCGACGATAGGTCCTATGCCTGTATTTCTGATGGTCACTTGGTTCACAGGTTGCATATCTTGGATGAACCGTAATGCACCACTCTTCTTTGGTACTGTAAACCAACGACTAGAGTATGGTGCAAATGATGGTTCCAAGATCTTCATCTGCATCTTCTCCTTCAAGAGCTCTATGAGTTTTGGTAGATGCGCTCTAGGTACAGGAATTGGCCTCAAGTCCCAAGGAGCATGTGGAACTGTGAATATGATCATTGGCGCCACAATGCTAGGATCTACACATCCGATTTCTGAGGCTTCAAAAGCAAAAGCTTTCCCGTGCCTAGTTAACATCTCCCTAAACCTATTCTCCTCCACAGACAAAAGAAAATCTGTTGAACCAACCTTCAACTCCTTGAGCGTAGTTTCAGTGAACTTGTGACCGACCCGGCTAAGATCTCTCAAGCTTTTCTCCTTCGAAGATTGCTGGACTCGCTGGTTAGAATCACTAGGTAATGGCTGAGCAACAGGTTTTACCTTCTTGTCTACCGTTTTGTACCTAGTATCAACTCTAACTTCAGGATCTACGAATGACTCTATAGCTGTATAGAGCTCCCTAGAGTGTACTTCCACCACATGATCCTCATCTTCTTGCTCATGCATAGCAAGTTCATCGATGAAATCTCCCAACCCTAACTCCAAATAAACACCTTCTATCTTATCATCCTCTTCAAGCACACCAACTCTCTTTAGATCTTTTTCAGTTTTTCGCACAACTTTCTGCTCCCACTTCTGCAAGTCAGCAAGTCGTGTATGTGTAGCAAATCCACTCCCAGAAAATCTCACAACTCCTGTACAAAAAGCACTTTCTTTCTCTAGCGAGAGTACCTTCTCCAGTGTACCACTATGTCCTCGCTCTATAGCAGTACTTGTCAAAAATCCTTGAACTCTTCCGTGACCTTAGGCAAGGAACCACCCCTCAGATAATCTCTGTTCCGCTCGTGGTTTGCTGATACAGTTAGAAACTGTACCGCTCTCTTGCCATCCTGACTTCTGATCCGCGCATAAGCAGATCCATCATCCAAAACCTTGGTCTCCATCCTCACAGCTGTAATGTAAGGTTGACCGAGTATCACCGGGTATGATGTACTATCTTGAACAAAGAAGTTTTGTTCTATAGTTACATCTCCCACCTTCACTTTCACATCAGGACAAGCTCCGTAGAGTTCTCCTCGTGTGTTGTTCGCCGTTCTGATCATCCAACCATGATCTATATCAACAGGCCATCCACCTTGCTTGTAGATGTCCTTAGAGACAATATTGATCTCTGATCCATGATCAATGAGAGCAACCACCGGATCTGTCATCTCTCCCACCTTCACTAAGGCTTCGGTAGTAGCTCTAGCCCAATGTCCTCTAGTGTAATGACTAGGGACCTTGTCATCGTTATCATCCTCAAACCGAACCTTGCGGTTGATGCAGCATTGAGCTAGTTCTAACTCTTCCTCTCTTGATATCCTTGTGTCTAATGCATTAGACACAGCGGTTTCTCCTGCCAATTGCCTTTTTCGTTTGATGGTGTCAATAATGACATCATGAAACTCCCTCTTGGCAATCCCAAGAACCTCTCGCAAAGTAAACTCGATCCTGGCATTGAGTACTCTCTCTTCTAGTACTCCTTTCAGATCTGTAGCAGCTTCAATATCAGACTGAAGCTTGTATGAAGGAGATTTACCTTTCTCCTTACCTTTGCTCTTCTCTGAATTCTCGGGAGTAGAGGATATGACCTCTTCCATAGTCTCCTCTGGTAGAGGCATCATCTCCGGTCTGAACTTTTCTCCTCTTGTTTGCCTCTTGAGAGCTGTTCTCTCTTCGCTAGGGCCTGCTTCATCTCGTTTGCGCTTCTCCTCCATGAGAGCCTCATGTTGACTCTTCGCCAAATAAGCATGTACAGACATTGTATCCACGGGATCATCCCATCCAGTAGCACCTCTGATTGCTGTGGCTGTTCTGAGCAACTCCTCCCTTGGCATTTTCCCTCTTTTGTTCGTGCTTACCGCATGGCTCCACATATCAAGAGTATCTCCATCCTTCTTAGAAGCACTTCTTTCTCGTACTACCTCAACTCCATAAGTAGCAGCTTCTACCGACGCAGTAACATGTTGAGATAGATACTCCTCCAGTACTTGCTTCATTCCTCCTTTCCCGAAGTTGGTTCTAAGAATCTCTCCATTATCCTTCAGAGCAATCTTTCCTTCCTTCCAATAGACTACTCCATCTCGTAGAGTTTTGGCAAAATCACCACACTCTCTTCGAGCATGATCAGAACTATCACACCAAATGCATCTCTGTACATAATCTTGCTTAGGAGCAAGTCTGGTATCATGTGCTCCTCCCTTCTCTTCCAACCTTGCTAACTTGATCTGCAAGTCCCTCATCCCTTTTACCAACTCTTCCATAGCATCTCTTTGCGGTGCAACTTTCGGGACAGGAATAGCAAGAAGTGGAACTTGAGGTACATGCACAATAGGTGCTTGCACATTGGGTACCATTGGTTGCCTACGAGGTACTATGATCGGTGGTGGTCTCTCTTCTTGTCTTACCACCACCTTCCCTCTCCGGTACTCTCGTTTGGCAAGTACACTCACTGCTTCAGAGACTTTTCTCCAATCAGTCGTGAGTCCGTTGTCTTCCATCCTATCTTCTAGAAGCAGCTCCAACTCCCTTTGTAATTCATTGTTGGCTGCTTGTAGAAACAACTCCACCTTGTCATTCTCCAATGTGAGCTTCTCCATCCGAGACAACTGAAGGAATTGTCTCTCATACTCCCGAAATAGCTCTGTGGCAACAAGCCCTTTGTTGGGTTTGTTTACCCACTCCATGAATGACTTCTTAGTCACTCGGTCTGCATCTTCTAAAGAATACTCTTCTTTCAGCTGAAGAGTAAATCCTTCCCACGTAGCACCATGAGATCGGATGATGTCCTTCATGTGCTCTCGTAGTTCAGGTACGACAGCAAGCGCAAATGTACTCACCATCTCTCTTTCAGGCACCTTGCTCAACTCCATCTCCCGGGAATAGTACTTTAGGTACTTGGATATGTTCTTCCCGTCAAACTGATCTAGCAACCCCACAACAGATTGCAAGGCTTTAGTAGCCATTGCTTCTTTCCGTTCAATGGCTTGCTGTTGTTGCATTACCAACGCGAATGCCTCAAGCAATCGCATATCAGACCGTGAAAGCTTGGTCACCTTTGGTGCCTCTCCAGATGTAGAAGCCTCATCTACGTAATGACCCAACCCTTCAATGTCCATGGTGGCAAAACCACGCACGTACCTCTCACCCTAGACTTTTCACGTCGAGTTCACCAGCTATCGTATAACGTGTTTTTCTGTCTAGGAATACACGGGGTATATGGCTGTGTAAAGGTATGTGGATTGACAAGGTTGGATCTAGATCTGGATGTTTCCACTCAAATGTTTCACTATCTACTCTTCTAGCCTGAGTGACCTTGTATCCGCTCGTCTCAAGTTTAAAGCTTGCTACGATCCAAGGTTACGTATAGGTTGCATAAACTTGTGTTACAAACAGATCTTTTGTATTCTAACTAAAAATACTCAGATCTGTATTATCTAACTGAAGTTATTCATCTATATCACTGGAAGCCTGACTTCTGAATAGCTCCCCAGCGACGCTAACTGGCCACCAATCCAACTATCACAACTTCATAGTACAATCAGAAGATACTAAGATCACTCAATCAACTTGATAGAGTATCGTTACAACTTGCTGTACACCCTGGTCTACCGAGTATTCCAGCAAGGCAAAACATGCATAATCCAAAACACTATTCAGATCTCAATATAGCACCAACGGCGGTAGTACCTGGCAGCTCCGAGAACCCAAACAGCGGCTTAAGACTCATGATGGCTCCGTTCTCCTTCATCACCAAGAGCTGAAATCAGCCCCACACCTTCCAATGTCGAGTTGTATGCAGGTATGGCAGTTTCAGCAACAAACTCCTCTCCAAATTGCTCGAAAATGATCAAATTGACAATAGATGATACCGAAAAAACCCGAAACTGCTCATAACAGAAGTATTTTCGAACTTTGAGATCTCAGTCCTTCCAAACTACTCGACCAATGATGATCAAACTTCACAGGAAGCTTGATTGGACCCTTCACTCCTACCCTGAACAATTTTCAGGTCGAAATCTCAAACCAATTCTCAGATATGGATCAAACCGTAATCTGTGCTAACTTCAGAGCTTTACAGACCCAGGTACATTTGATCCAAGATTCTGAACAAACTACTCGACCATTTGAGGTGAAACTTCCCAAGTATCTTACTGATAAGACATTCTTCAATCCTGGAAAGTTTCACTCAGAAATTCGACTCAGATCTTAAGCAATAGCAAACTATCCATGGCTATCACAGTTCGCTGTCCCCGCCTTATCCCATCTGCACTTCTCAACTTCAATCGGTCGGTTCAGAATCCAAATCGATCAAGAAACTGACCAAATTGATATCAAAATGACCAGCACGCCGTCAGTTCTCCAACCCAACAGACAGCTCCTCAAAACTCCTCGCGAGTCTCTCAGAACAACCAGAAACGTAGCAGTAGGTACAAATTTCACCCCCCTCCACTCAATTGATCATAACGCGCTCATACTTTCATCAAATCGATCGATTCTTCAGCCCAGATTGTAGCCCCGGTCGAGAGCTCTCCAACCATACCCTTCGTTTCGCGAATGGACCTCTGAAGCCTCCAGAAACCACAGAAACGTCGCGAGGATCAGCTAGAACACCATTGGTCCAAAAGTGGACCAATAAGAGCAAAAAGAACTTTACTTTTTGTCTTTTCTCCTCTTAACTTTTCCATTAGAACGAATTTTTACTCTCCAAGGAGACACAAGACATCAACAACACTCTAAGACCTCAGAAAATCCTTCAGATATGTCGATGGATTCTTCGCGGTCCGTAACTACACAGAAGCGCTCAACCAGAATGAAACCAGTGAACCACAGACTAATACAACGTCAATATTACAACCTGGAAACGTTCTACAATAAAAGGTACGACAAAAGGAAACGGTGAAGCTATCACTCGATTGTAATATTCTTGCCCGAAGTTTCTCACGATCCAAGCCCCATGATTGATCTTCGGTCTGCAATGGCACCGGACATCGACCCAAAGGTTGAAAGGAACGTTCGATGGATAGTTGAGATCCATCGTTCTTCACAACAAAATGTACACCGTCATATCCCAAGTCTCTCCGTATGTTACGATTGGAAGGATCACCGGAAGCTGTAACTCCATCACCCTCCCCATGAACTCATCACCAAAGTACGCAACTAACCACTGTCGAAAGTGATCGCGGTGGATGCAATGAAGCTTGATGTGAAACGGATTCGGGAAAGGAAGATCTGGAACCGGTAACACACCTCCGTCCATAACCACCACTCCTGCAGTTCTTCACTCCTCCATGCAGACCACCGAGAACCCTTACGAATCACCCGCTGAGAGAGAATGTCGTATGAACCTTCGACCCCCCATTTTATACACAATCGCGGCGACAAGGACCACTGAAGTGAACGCGCACAGATCGATGACTTGGCACATTCCTCTACCGTGCGATCACTTAAACAGATAATCACAAACGTGGCACTCATCACACCGTTCGGCGAGTTACGCGATACGGTTCACGAAACACGGAAAAGAAACACAACATAGGTTACACAAGAATTTCACACAGGAGCCGAACCACAACATGACAGCGTCTTCCGTCTTCCGTCTTTCGAAGACCTGGTCGGGAAGACGTCTTCTTGAAGATGTCCTTCTTTCGTCTTCGAAAGAAGTCATTTCTCTTACAAAAAGCTCTTAAGATCATCTTTCTTCTAAGCAAGATGTAATCTTAAGCAACAAGGTTATTTCACTTACACAGACATGTTATTATCTTCAAAAATTTCAAAAATTTGTACATCTTGTAAATTGTGGACACCACACTACAGATTGCTCCAAAAGTCAAGAAGTGTTCTTTCATGTCATTGGTGGATGTATATAAAGAGGCACGGGACCATGTAGGATCATCATCTTCTTCAAGAATAGGAGAGTGGTCAAGAGCATAGAATTGTGTGAATTGGCAAGTGTGGACTCTAGCATTGAAATCTCCCACCACAAAGATCTTGTCTTTCTCTTGATATCTCAAAACATCAATAGAAAGATGATGGAAAGGTTGGCTCGTGCTACATGCTCTAGTCTGATAGATAGACCTCTACCTCCTCTCTTCATCTCTTGATAGTTCACTCATTTCAGCATTTGAAGTTTTGGATCTACAACCTGAATCTGATCACATTTTTCTACTGTTCTCACTATCTTTGTCTAGCTCATTTGCATCTTACAAGTTGAAAGGTTTTGATGAGAGAAACACTACTTCTAGACTTCGTCTTGATCATCGGAAAAGACATCTTTATCAAACTGCTCTAGAGAACTTGATATCTATTACATAGTGGAGTCACAATCTTGACCAACGAGATACACAATTGACCGATGTCTTGAAGAAGATTGCAACTCGGTTTTTCTCTCAACACTCAAGTAGAAAGCTCAGAGGTAAACCTTGCAATGGTTGGTTTGATGAAGAGTGCAAACTTGCTCGATTAAAGACTTTAGACAAGGCTTGTGACTTGGAAGCAACAACCTTGTACAAGCAGTTGGTTAAATGGAAGAAGAGAGCTTTCTTGAGAAAGAAAAGCTTGGAACTTGCTTTGATTTTCAGAAGAATCCCAAAGCTTTTTTAAGACGTTTAGCATCTCATCCAAGTTCACCAAGTCTTGATCCTTCAGCTTTGATGTCTTACGTTGAGCAACTTTACTTCTCTCCACATGCACTATGTATGCCACAAAGTGAAGGACTACCGCAAATCTTTTCAATGGACGAAGTACGACATCAACTCAGTACGCTTGCAAGTAGAAAATCTGAGGATCTAGAAGGATTTTTTGCGGAGATACTACAATGAGGAGGTGATTCTCTCATTCCTATAATTACCAAGCTTCTAAATGATGTTGCTGTACATGATTTCCCTAAGAGTTGGTTCATGCGCAAAGTGGTTCCCATCCACAAGTCAGGCAAGAAGGATGATGTTATCAACTATAGAATTATCATGGTGAGCAACATCTTTGCCAAGTTGTATGGGAGCTTGCTAGAGAGAAAACTCAGTGTTTTGGCAGAAGGATCCAATGTGAGAGCTCGTTCACAAGCAGATTTTCGTCTTACATTTAGCACCATTGATCATATCCTTTGTCTTCCTGTTGCTTGGGAGAAGTCAAAAGACAATGGTAAATCTCTCTATGCTGCTTTTATCGATTACACAAAAAATTTTGATAGGGTGCCTAGGAAGCTCTTATGGGACAGACTTGTTGCCATTGTTGTTCCTAAAGACATGAAAGCAGCAGTTTCTAAACTCTATGAACGAGTTTATGTGAAGCTTACCTCAACACAATCAAATGAGATCTTTAGCACCATTGGAGTCATTCAAGGTTACCCTCTCTACACTACTCTATTTGATATCTTCATTGATGATGTGAAGAGATGTCTTGTTGTACATCGACATTTGGATGCTCTTAAGGTCTTTTGCAACAACATGCACATGGAAGTGAACCTTTCGAAGTCCAAGGTGATGGTGGTGGGTTCAAAAGTTTGCCATTTCTTTTTTCTACATGGGTCAAGTTTTATAACAAGTGGAGAGTTACAAGTACTTGAGCATTGGCTTCTCTCAGAACTACCGTTGGGTTTTGTGCACTCATAAGAGAGTTGAAGCTGGTTACAAAGCTTTGTACTCTCTTTTGAATCATTGTCGACATGCTCATCTCTTAGTATGGGATTTAAAAAGTTTCTCTTCAAGGGTTTGGTTTTGCCTGTGACAGCTCCTGAAGGAGCTTTGGTTGTTGGTTTTGAGCAAACTTGATATCATAGGAAAGGTCTGACCGAGACGTTTCCATTGAGACAAATCTTGCTGCGATCTCAGGAGAATTGAGGTGTTGAGGTGTGTTTCTATTTCGTGGACCTGTTGGAGAGAGGAGTTGACACCCGTGGACAAAATCTATTGTCGAAGGAGATGTGGTTGTTGGTTCTAAGCAAGCTTGATATCATTGGAAAGGTCTCGCCGAGACACTTCCATTGAGACAAATCTTGCTGTGATCTGAGGAGAATTGAGGTGTTGAGGTGTGTTTCTATTCCGTGGACCTGTTGGAGAGAGGAGTTGACACCCGTGGACAAAATCGACTGTTGAAGGAGGTGTGGTTGTCGGTTTTGAGCAAGTTTGGTATCATTAGAAAGGTCCCGCCGAGCCGCTTCTATTGAGACAAATCTTGTTGTGATCTGAGGAGAACTGAGGTATTGAGGTGTGTTTCTATTTCAAGCACCTGTTGGAGAGAGGAGTTCACACCCGTGGACAAAATCGATCATCGAAGGAGCTATGGTTGTTGGTTTTGAGTAAACTTGATACCATTGGAAAGTTCTCGCCGAGGCGCTTTCATTGAGACAAATCTTGCTGTGATCTGAGGAGAACTGAGGTGTTGAGGTGTGTTTCTATTTCAAAGACCTGTTGGAGAGAGGAGTTGACACCCGTGGACAAAATCGATCATCGAAGGAGCTGTGGTTGTTGGTTTTGAGTAAACTTGGTACCATTGGAAAGTTCCCACCGAGACGCTTCATTGAGACAAATCTTGCTGTGATCTGAGGAGAATTGAGGTGTTGAGGTGTGTTTCTATTTCGCGGATCTGTTAGAGAGAGGAGTTGACACCCGTGGACAAAATCGATTGTCTAAGGAGCTGTGGTTATTTGTTTTGAGCAAGCTTGATATCATTGGAAAGTTCTCGTCGAGAGATTTCTATTGAGATAAATCTTGTTGTGATCTGAGGAGAATTGAGGTGTTGAGGTGTGTTTCTATTTCGCGGACTTGTTGGAGAGAGGAGTTGACACCCATGGACAAAATAGACCGTCGAAGGAGCTGTGGTTGTTGGTTTTGAGTAAGCTTGGTACTATTGGAAAGATCTCGCCGAGACGCTTCCATTGAAATAAATCTTGCTGTGATCTGAGGAGAATTGAGGTGTTGAGGTGTGTTTCTATTTCGCGGACCTGTTGGAGAGAGGAGTTGACACCCGTGGACAAAATCAACCGTCGAATGAGCTGTAATTGTTGGTTTTGAGCAAGCTTGGAATCATTGGAAAGGTCTTGCCGAGACGCTTCCATTGAGACAAATCATGCTGTGATCTGAGGAGAATTGAGGTGTTGAGGTGTGTTTCTATTTCGCAAACCTGTTGGAAAGAGGAGTTGACACCCGTGGACAAAATCGATCGTCGAAAGAGCTGTGGTTGTTGATTTTGAGTAAGCTTGGTACCATTGGAAAGGTCTCGCCGAGATGCTTCTATTGAGACAAATCTTGCTGTGATCTGAGGAGAATTGAGGTGTTGAGATTTGTTTCTATTTCACGGACCTGTTGGAGAGAGGAGCTGACACCAGTGGACAAAATTGATCATCGAAGGAGTTGTGGTTCTTGGTTTTGAGCAAGCTTGGTACCATTGGAAAGGCCTCGCCAAGACGGAAGTGTGATCTGAGGAGAATTGAGGTGTTAAGGTGTGCTCTTAACTCGCATATGTGAAACAAGTTCTTCGACAATGATGGAGAAGATTAAACAACTCCTTCATAAGGTGTTGGCAGCAGTGGAAGAAGTATCGGTTGAAGTAGCTGATCTACATCGAGAGCCCATAGCGCATAAGAGCGCTAGATGTACTCCTTTGAAACTATCTGTGACCGGCAAGCGAGTGAAGTTGTTCAAACGACGCGAAGGGTCAGTAGAGTTATTCAACTTTCTGGAGTCAGAGCTGAGAACAACAAGAGACGGAGATGTCTCAGTGTCTGATGAGGCTGAGGCGGAGGAGAGCGATGATGATGAAGATCAAACAGAAGACTGAAGAGATTGACACATACCGGAGGATGTGTAGGTTTGGAGGGGGTGGATGTCGTGATGTGAATCATTTCACATTGTAAATGATTCACTTCTCTGTCAAGCGTTAGTCTCTCTGAGTGAAGTTAAGACCTCAGAGAAGTCCATTTTTGGAAGATGTTATATATTTTGAGTCTTAGTAGGTTGATTACCATGTTGATAGGGTTTAAGCTCATGGGTTGTATTTGTGTGTCGCCCATGCACGCTTTCTAGCTGATTTAAGTTATTTTTCGGGGCTGCGTGTCATTTTAGGTAGTTTAAGTTTTACGCTGGCACTCTAGGGAGCTTGATGTGGTAGCCTATGAGTGTAGATAAGTTACCAGGTAGTTTAAGGCACAAAAGGACAGTCAAGTGGAGCTATGAACTCTCATTGGTTCATTTTTGTCTTTTGTAAAACTCTAAGTTTAGAAACAAAGCTCTAGAGTGGATTTCGAGCAATTGGTGAGAGGACTGTAAAATCTGAGAGCACAAGGAGATAGAGCTCGTCGTGCCAAGCACTGTCAGCAAAAAGTTTGATCGATTTGGAGCAATAAAGAAGGAGTTATGGCTGATTGAAGTTCGATTTGTGTCAGAATTGCAGCACTTCTGTTGAATTTGAGGTATTGATTTGATTGGTTGTGTGGATCCTAGTGTGATAGCTCCGATGGTTATCTTCACTGTTCCTCATGTACTTTGGGACTTGAAGCCGATTCTAGTCCCTCGTGCTTTACTACCGAAGGTCATTGAGTTGCTGAAGGAGAGGGTACGAATGGGTATTCTTGAACCATCTATGGCTCCGTACTCTAGCCGATGGTTCACATTACCTAAGAAGATAGGAGCATTGCGCTTCATCCAAGACTTGCAGCCTGCCAACAACATCACGATTCAAAACGTCGAGACAGGACCTGTGGTTGATGAAGTAGTTGAGGCGTTTGTCGGAAGGTCATCTATTCCATTGGAGATCTGTTTTCAGGTTATGATCAGTTTCAGCTTGCTTTGGAGAGTAGAGACTTGACTACCATGCGTACACCTTTGGGATTAATGCGGATGTGTACTCTTCCTCAGGGTTCGACAAACTCAGTAGCCCATATGCAGAATGCGATGCATAAGGTGTTACGAGAGTTTGTACCTGAGGCCACTATTCCCATTTCTGAATGATATTCCCATGAAAGGTTGTCCGGTGGAAGACAAAGACGAAGCTGTGACTTCTAATGGATGCAAAAAGTTTGTTGCAGACCACATTCGGGATGTGGAGAAGATTCTGATGCGTTTGGAGGAGGTACATCTCACTCTATCTGGTACCAAATCTCGTTTTGGTATGTCAGAGATTGTGGTGGTGGGTCATTTGTGTTGTACTTTTGGGAGGCGTCCGAACCCAGAGAAGGTAGATGCTATAGCAAGGATAGCTGACTGCACCAACATCACTGAGGTTCGACGGTTCTTGGGAGCTTGTGTGTTCTTTCGTGTGAGTATTCCTCATTATGCACACATTGCCGAGCCTCTGTATGCACTTCTGAGAAAGGGAAGGAGGTTTACTTGGCGGCAAGAACATCATGAGACGATGGAGCAGCTGAAGGAGATTCTGAAGTCTCCACCTATACTAAGGAGGCTTAGCTACGAGAGCGGGAGACCTGTGGTATTGACTGTTGATACGAGTCCAAAGGCGATTGGATGGGCAGTTGGCCAAGAAGATGCAGAAGGTGTGCAGTTTGTTTCAAGGTTTGGAGCTCGGATCTTAACAGATAGACAGCGTAACTATCCTCAAGTGAAGCATGAGTTGTGGGGAGCTGTTACTGCTATGAAGGTAGATCGAGAGTTCTTGATAGGAGCTCGTGTGATACTAGAAATAGATTGTTTGCCTTTGTTGGTATGATAGCAAACTGCAACACACCAGACATAGCAATGCTGCGATGGATTGCTTATGTCCGGAGTCTGAACCCTGAGCTAAAGCATATAGCAGAGAAGGACAATCCAGTTGCAGATATGTTATCTAGGGCTCGTTATACAGATGAGGATGAGATGTTTGTAGAGGTGGAGAATGAAGAGAGAAGAGACGTTTGGTGCCAAGTTGGTCAGCAGACTTCAGATTTGGAACCACTGCCGTTCAACGAGGAGTTCTACACGGATAAGTTCCGTGATATTGGATTTTATCTAAGTTCGTTATCCAGGAGAGAAGGATGGAGTGATGCAGAGTTCAAGGAGATCAGACGGAAGGCGTACAGCTACCTTCTACGTGAAGGTTATCTGTGGAAACGTCTGAAGAGAAGAGACGGGATGCTTGCTAGAGTGGTGGATGATCAACCGACGGAGCTGAATCTGCTGAAAGAGTTTCATGACACCTTGTGGGTTGGACACCGTGGAGTATGGGCTACTTACACGAAGATGAAGGAGCGTTATTGGTGGAAGGGTTTGTATCAAGACGTGGTGGACTTTGTTAGGTCGTGTCTGCACTGCCAGTTCTACTCTAAGGTCCGTTACAGAGATGGACTTGTATCTACTTATCCACCTAGTATCCATTTTCAGTGGATTCTTGATCTTGTGATGATGCCACCGGGATTATAAGGGATGCGTTATTTGGTGTTGGCTCGAGAGGATCTTTCCAACTATGTGGAGGGACGAGCACTACAGATGAAGACTACAGAGAACATATGCAAGTTCATGCTTGAAGATATCATCTGTCGTTATGGATCGATTGGGAGATTACGGACAGATAGAGGCAAGTTGAGAGGCACTGAAGTGAAGGAGTTCTTTGCTCGTTATGGAGTAAAGCTTCGGCTTACCACTGCTATGAATCCAGAGGGCATTGGTAAGAATGACCGAGGACACCCTTCTACCGTTCATGCTTTAGTGAAAGCATGTGATGGTAGGTCTAGAGAATGGCCGAGACTACTTCCATTTGCTTTGTGGGCTGATAGAACTACACATTGTACTACGACTGGCTATATGCCAGTTGAGCTTATGCTGGGGCAGAAACCGATCATGCCTGCTGAGGAGTACTTTCCTACATGGGCTACGCTACCGTGGGAAGATGGTATAGATCGTGCTTCACTCCTTGCTTTACGTATTAGGCAGTTGGAGCGAAGGGAGGAGGATCTTGCTGATGCGTAGGAGAGGCTGAAGGTAGCTCGAGTCAGAAACAAGGAACATTTTGACAAGACTCATCGACTACGACCGAAGCCAATACATGTTGGTGATTGGGTTCTGGTATATGATAGCACGTTGGAGAATCAGCATTCTACACTTCGTAAGTTCTCTCGAAGATGGTTCGGGCCTTATGTTGTGCTAGATGTGTATGAGAATGCCACTTATAGTTTACGAGAGCTAGATGGTACTCCTTTGAAACTATCTGTGACCGGTAAGCGAGTGAAGTTGTTCAAACGACGCGAAGGGTCAGTAGAGTTATTCAACTTTCTGGAGTCAGAGCTGAGGACAACAAGAGACAGAGATGTCTCAGTGTCTGATGAGGCTGAGGCGGAGGAGAGCGATGATGATGAAGATCAAACAGAAGACTGAAGAGATTGACACATACCGGAGGATGTGTAGGTTTGGAGGGGGTGGATGTCGTGATGTGAATCATTTCACATTGTAAATGATTCACTTCTCTGTCAAGCGTTAGTCTCTCACGCTTTCTAGCTGATTTAAGTTATTTTTCAGGGTTGCGTGTCATTTTAGGTAGTTTAAGTTTTACGCTGGCACTCTAGGGAGCTTGATGTGGTAGCCTATGAGTGTAGATAAGTTACCATGTAGTTTAAGGCACAAAAGGACAGTCAAGTGGAGCTATGAACTCCCATTGGTCCATTTTTGTCTTTTGTAAAACTCTAAGTTTAGAAACAAAGCTCTAGAGTGGATTTCGAGCAACTGGTGAGGGGACTGCAAAATCTGAGAGCACAAGGAGATAGAGCTCGTCGTGCCAAGCACTATCAGTGAAAAGTTTGATCGATTTGGAGCAATAAAGAAGGAGTTATGGCTGATTGAAGTTCGATTTGTGTCAGAATTGCAGCACTTCTGTTGAATTTGGGGTTTGAGTGTCAATTGCAGCAGAATTGAGGAAATTGTTTCAAACCTTCGTGGTTGCGTTCATTGTCAGCCGGGCTACGATTGTCAAAAAAAGTTTCAAGTGATTTGAGTTATTGAGTAATTCAGGACGGCCACTGAAGCAGAGGAGGTCTGTAAAGCTCGCAATCTAGAGCAGCAACTTCAGAGAACGAAATCTGGAGTTCTGTGTACAATCAGGAGGTCCAACTTCGCAGGAGTGTTCAGCAAGCTGTGTACTGCAAATCCTGTAAGAAACTTCAAAACTGATCAAGCCAATCTCCTGTTATAGGTCGAAATAGCTGGCTAGGTACCAGAAATTATCATAATTTCTCTGTTCAGAAAGTTTCTACTCATATCTTGGTGCTCTGAATTGATCTCAAGCTGAAACTTCGTATGTGTATCCAGTAGGACCTCATTGACATGTAGGAGAAGTTCTGAAATCTAAACCTTCACATATTTCTCAATCCTGAGTATCAAAGTTCACCGTCAGATCTTATCGTTGCTAGTTAAGCCTGAACTTTGCTTCCTGAACATATCAGAAGAGCTAAGAGACTTGTATGAGCGTTTTTCAGTATCACCTTGTAACCTGAAGCCTATCCTTTGAGCAAACCAGCCACAGCCAGGAGTCTAGTGCTTCCCTAAGTAGACTGAACACAGCCTTCACGCTCATATCACAGCCAGAAAGTTCCGCCCTTCTCGAGGAAAACTCTCAACACTACAACGTGCTGTGATTACTCAAAAGAAACGAGATGCCTCCAAATAGCAATTCTTGATCTCAGAGTTATTATGTGAAACATTCATGGGCTTACTGAGTCAAAGTACACAAGTGGTTTATCGGTTTGGAACAAAGCTGATATCATCAACATGGTGGAGACATGGGAGCATGAAGAAAACAATGTACGTGAGTTGGATGATTTTACTTTGGTTGGATCTACTTCTAAAGCGCAAGAGACATGGAGGACGTGGCTTTGGAGGTATTGTGACTTACGTAAGATCTCATTTGCATCCGCTTGTTGAGGTCGTGCTTCGTGATGTTGGGGGCAATTTCATTGGCTTCGAGTTGGTGAAGAGATTAGGTCTGCATGTTATTGCAATATGCTATTTTGCACCTTTGAACATGCCCATTTATCTCACCAAAGCCTGTAGTATGCGTCAACCATTTCATCCTCTTTCTGTTGATGTTCTGAAATATCAAGGGAAAGGTAAAGTCTTTATAAAGGGAGACTTCAATGCCAGAATTCGTACTTGCCAATCACACAGTTTTATGCGCCTCATCACTCTTCTATTTTAGAAGAAGATGATGATCCTCTCTGGTCTCGTATCTCCTTAGATACTTCCACAAATGACATGAAAGAGCATTTTTTAACCTTTGGAGCAATATGCAGTTTGAAAGTTTTGAACGGTACATCTCATTTTCCTCATTCTAGTCAGAACACATATATCTCTACGTCTGGAACAAGCAGAGTAGACTATCTCCTTGCCTCAGCTATTGATAGCTCTTCTATTTCCACGTTTGAACTATTGGACCTCCAACCTGAATCAGATCATACTCCTTTGTTGTTCTCACTACCCTCGTCTAGCTTTTCTTTATCTACCCAATTCTTCTCTAGACATTCCAGCAGAAAGTTCAGAGGCAAGGCTTGCAATGGTTGGTTTGATGAAGTGTAAGCTTGCTAGGATAAAGACTATAGAAAAAGGTTGTGAGTTGGAAGTTACAACCTTGTACAAGAAGCTGGTGAAGTGCAAGAAGAGAACGTTTTTGAGGAAGAAAGGGTTGGAGCTTGCTTCTGAGCTCCAGAAGAATCCCAAAGCTTTTTGGAGACGATTGACCACACATTCCTCTTCACCAAACCTTGATCTTGCAGTTTTGAGATCATATGTCGAGAAACTCTATTTTTTTCCACATGCACCATGCATGCCACAAGGTGAAGGTTACTACATACTTTCTCAGTTGACGAGGTGCGGTCACAACTTACAAAGCTAGCAAGGGGTAAATCTGAGGATTTGGAAGGACTTTCTGCTGAGCTACTACAATGGGGAGGTGATTCTCTCACTCCTATACTTGTCAAGCTTTTGAATGAAGCTGTTGTCCATGGCTTTCCCGAGAGATGGTTCATGCGCAAGGTGGTGCCTATTCACAAGTCGTGTGATATTACCAACTATAGAACTATCATGGTTGGTAATATTTTTGCCAAGCTCTATGGTAGCTTGTTGGAGGCAAAACTCAGCGCTTGGGCAGAAGGTTCTGAAGTGAGAGCTCAATCACAAGCTGATTTTCGTCCCACCTTTAGCACCATTGATCATATCTTATGTCTTCGGGTTGCTTGGGAGAAGTCCAAAGATACTGACAAGTATCTATGTGTTGCTTTTATAGATTATACGAAGAATTTTGATAGGGTGCCGAGAAAACTTCTATGGGATAGATTTGTTACCATTGGTGTTCCTAAGGAGTTGATGGCAGCGGTTTCAAAACTCTATGGACGTGTTTATGTCAAGCTTACATCAGCATAATCAGAGGAGATTCTCAGCATCATTGGAGTGATTCAAGGTTGTCCTCTCTCTCCTACCCTATTTGGCATCTTCATTGATGATGTGGAGAGATATCTTGCTGATTTTGGAGGAGAAGGTGTGAAGCTTGGGATATATATCATCAAAGCGTTGATTTATGCGGATGATATCATTCTTCTATCACGTGTCCTTTGAGCTTACAACGACATTTGGATGCTTTAGAGATTTTCTGCAGCAACACGCAAATGGAAGTGAACCTTCTGAAGTCCAAGGTGATGGTGGTAGGCTCTAGAGCTTGTCATTCTTTTCTCTACAAAGGTCAAGCTTTAGAACAAGTTGAGAGTTACAAGTATTTGGGCATTCACTTCTCAGATAAGTTTAGTTGGACTAGATGCATTCAGAAGAGAGTGGAAGTTGGTAACAAAGCTCTCTATTCTCTTTTGAATCGTTGTCGATGTGCTCATCTTCTAGCATGGGATCTTAAGAAGTTTCTCTTCAGGAGTTTGGTTCTACATGTGCTACTTTATGGTGTTCAAGTATGGGGTGTTGGAGCAAAAAAAGGAGCATGGGAGCGTATTGAAAGAGTTCAGAAAGTCTTCTTACAAATGGAGCTTGGTGTTCGATGCCAAACACCATATGTTATGCTCCTTGCTGAATGTGGTTGTTTATCTTTGGAAGCTGAAGCACTTTATTTGACTCTCATTTATGTATCTAGGGTGAGATCTCTCGGAGAGACAAGACTACCTTGTCAAGCTCTAAGAGCTACACTCTCTTTTGGTTGGTACGTTGATGTGTTGGCTTGGTGTGGGAGATGGAACATCTCTGAACGTGATTTTAACCTCCCACCTATTGCTCTTCGTGAGTTGATACAAAGAAGATTTCTACATGCTCTATGGTCTCAACCTAAGACCAAGATGGCTTATTATCAACAGCAAGTCAATCCCATGCTGGTGTATTGCGATCAGGAGTACCTCCAAGCATCTATATCAACCTCTCTTCGACATGTGATAGCTCAACATCGTACTAGTTCTTATCGCACACAGTAGAAACAAGCTCACTCTTATATGCTATGAGCTCTCGATGCAGATCTACTACTTCAACCGATACTTCTTCCACCGCTGCCAACACCTTATAAGGAGTTGTTTAATCTTCTTCATCATCGTCGAAGAACTTGTTTCACAAATCAGCGAGTTAAGAGTACACCTCAGCACCTCAATTCTCCTCAGATCACAGCAAGATTTGTCTCAATGGAAGCGTCTCGACGAGACCTTTCCAATGGTACCAAGCTTGCTCAAAACCAATAAGCAAAGCTCCTTCGATGATCGATTTTGTCCACGGGTGTCAAATCCTCTCTCCAACAGATCCGCGAAATAGAAACACACCTCAACACCTCAATTCTCTTCAGATCACATCAAGATTTGTCTCAATGGAAGCATTTCGGGGAGATCTTTCCAATGGTATCAAGCTTGCTTAAAACCAACAACCACATTTCGTTGACGATCGATTTTGTCCACGGGTGTCAACTCTCCTCTCTAACAGGTCTGCGAAATAGAAACACACCTCAACACCTCAATTCTCCTCAGACCACAGCAAGATTTGTCTCAATAGAAACGTCTCGGTGAGACGTTTCCAATGGTATCAAGCTTGCTCAAAACCAACAACCACAGTTCCTTCGATGATCAATTTTGTCCACGGGTGTCAACTCCTCTCTCCAACAAGTCCGCGAAATAGAAACACACATGAACACCTCAATTGTCCTCAGATCACATCAAGACTTGTCTCAATGGAAGTGTCTCGGCGAGACCTTTCCAATGGTATATGGACCTTTCCTTTCCTATCGTTCTTCGTGAGTTGATACAAAGAAGATTTCTACATGCTCTATGGTCTCAACCTAAGACCAAGATGGCTTATTATCAGCAGCAAGTCAATCCCGTGCTGGTATTGCGATCAGGAGTACCTCCAAGCATCTATATCAACTTCTCTTCGACATGTGAGAGCTCAACATCCTACTAGTTCTCATAGACTTGGTATGAGAGAATCATCTCTTTGTTATAAGAATGGTAGGGATTAAAAAAGCCCACCAGCTACACCCAACATATGGAATGGGTGCATAAGGTGTGCTTCACGATCACATATCAAATTTCTCTATGAAGTGGCTTTATTTTACTTTTTTACTTTTTAGTATTGCATAAAAATAAAAATAAAACTATAATAAATTTAAACTTGCGCGGATCAGACTTTTTTTATTCTAAAAAATCTCACAATTACTTATTTTTGTTTATTATTATACTTTTCTTTGTTCATGGGCATAAATGTCCTTCACGCCGCCGGCCTGAGATGCGCGCCTGCGTGACCGGTCACCGGGATAGGTCTTGTGCGAGAAAAAATACAAGTCCACGATGTACTAAGGCTTTTATGTTAAATTTATAATTTTAAAGTCTAAAGTGAAAAATCACTACAGAAATAGAATTATACATCCAAAATAAACCTATGCACCATGTTGCGCAAGAGGCACCTGTATGCTTTTGGGAGGATAACAGTAGTGACCAAAAAGAACGTTCTGTTGAACGTTGCTTAATCGTCTTGCCTATGACCGTGCGCACGTTTCCTAACCGAGAACAATTCAAACAGCTTCGACTGACCAAAGAGGATGTGGAGTTTTCTCGGGGTCGCTTGAAGACAGGCTTGTTGGCTCAAAGGCATTCGTGTTACGAAGATCCCAAAAACGCATTGTTTCTCCACCAAAAATAATTTCTCCAGTAGGCGAACGCTGCAACTTTTGGTTTACACTTCTACCCTATTTGGGAAGCTACTTTTGTTTATGAATGATTCCTTCGAATTGTATTATAGCAAATTCAAGGAGTACAAAAATCTCCATATTTTCCTCTAAATTCCCCATTGTAGTAGCTCAGCAAAAAGTACTTTCAAATTCTCATATTTACCCCCTTGCTAGCTTTGTAAGTTGCGATCGCACCTCGTCCACTGAGAAAGTATATAGGGTTTAGGATTTAGGCTCCTTCATCTTGTGGTATGCATCGTGCATATGGAAAGAAGTAGAGTTTCTTGACATATGATCTCAAAACTGTAAGATCAAAGTTTGATGAAGATGAATGTGTGGTTAAACGGCTCCAAAAAGCTTTGGGATTCTTTTGTAGATCAGAAGCAAGCTCCAAAGCCTTTCTTCCTCATAAAACTTCTCTTCTTGCACTTCACCAACTTCTTGTACAAAGTTGTAGCTTCCAACTCACAATTTTTTTCTAAAGCTTTTATCCTAGCAAGCTTACACTCTTCATCAAACCAACCATTGCAACATTTACCTCTGAACTTTCTGTTCGAGTGTCTAAAGAAGAATTAGGTAGCAATCTTCTTCAAGATTTTTGTCAATTTTGTATCACGGTGGTCAAGATCATTGCTCCACTTTGTGGTAGATATCAAGTCTTCAAGAGCAGCAAAGTACAGATGTCTTTTGTGATCATCAAGACGGGCTTTAGAAATATTGTTATTATCACCAAATCTGTTTGGCTTGCAAGATAAAAAAAAACTAGACGGTACCCTGAGAACAACAAAGGAATATGATCAGATTTAAGTTGGAGATCTAATATTTCAAACGTGAAAATAGAAGAACTATCAGTAGTAGCTGAGGCAAGGAGATAGTTTATTGTACTTGTTCCAGACGTAGAGACACAAATGTTCTAAATAGAATGAAGAAAACGAGATGTATTGTTCAAATTGTAGATTGATCCAAAGGTTTAAAAATGCTCTTTCGTGTCACTTGTGGAAGCATTTGAGGAGATACGAGACGAGATAAATTCATCATCTTTTCCTAGAAGAGATGAGTGATGAGGAGCATAAAATTGTGTGAATTGACAAATATGAATTCTGACCTAGAAATCTTCGACTATAAAGACTTTGTCTTTCTCTTCATATTTCAAAACATCCAATCTGCATGTTCACCAACTCGAAACCAAGCCTCTCAACATTACAAAGCACCATACAATGATCATTTTCGTCCCATTGTTCAAAAAGTAATTTTTTTATCAACAAAAATGAAAACAATTGTGTTTATTTTCGTGGATAAAACTGATTGTTTTGTCTTGTTAAGAACGTCTCGACAAGAACTTTGTGAAGACACAAAGTTCATCTAACCAAGAAAAAGTAGAAGGTAAATGTCTACCAAAATATGGAAAATTAACAACTATAAATGGCTGACAATTGGCTTGAGAAAAGATTAAGAAAATATACACTAGACGGTCTCGGACACAGACCGCGAAGATGCTGATGCTCCATAAGGGACAGAGATAAAAGACAAACTTTTATTAAATTCAGTTTATTGAATCTATTACTAAATCATTATTATCATGACTGAAACAAAAGCTATTCCACCCGGTTCATATGATTACACTGGGGGGGAGAGATAAGGGACAAAGTCTTTATTAAATTTACTTACTAAATGCATATTGTTAAATACAAATAACTGAAAATAAAAGCTACTCAATCTAGTCCATATAATTACACGTCACCTATATACAGAACCTACCAACAATGCATGTAAACTCATCCACGTCTAAATATACACACCTCTGTTGTAAACGAGTACAATCATTTTTAATGTTAGATTTCGGAGGTTTCATTTATAACCTAACCCTTCTAAGAAGAGGTGTTAAAGATCAATTAGGCCGCATGTGTGCATATTCCTCTTTTCCGTACTCGGAAGAGGTGGATAATAATATGCATGCATGCTTCCCATCAAATATGTCCACAAAGACCCGAATCTTACTTCACCCACAACGCCCCCTTTAGCCTCTAACTCTCCAACAGCAACGGTTTAGCACTTGCCCTGCTGTAGGTCCTGCACTTCTGTCCCGAAACACAGTATGACCTGCTTTGAGATATCAAGTTCGTTCACCCGCTGTGTCATTGACACAGCGGGAAGATTTTGATCCAGAATACTTACATACTCTGCCAGGAAACTGACAACCAGGAAGTCCGAACCGACCATAAGGTGTGCGACGATGGAAAAGCTCCAAAACCATACAAATTCAAGAAGACCACACAAAATGCAGCAAGTCACCAGAATTGCACCATGACATGCCGCCTGGCAGATCGAATTCAGTACAATACCCTATGCTGGATCCTGGCCACTTCTCGGATAGCACAGACAGCGAGTATCTAAAAGCGCAAGGAGAAGAGAAGCAAAGGACGTCAAGCATCCGCAGTCCTGCGAAACCATTTAACTACAAAATTTACACAGCCAGTTGAAAATGTTCCACGTGTTATAATATACGCCGATGCCACCATTTCCACCGGCTTCCGGGCCCAATTAGACTTTTGAGTCCTCATTCGCACCGGCAGATACGCTACTTCCACAAGCACCGGAGTAGCTTTGGTGAAAATAATAACTTCAGAGGGCCTGTACATGTAAGCTTTGAAGATACATGGCTATCTTACGCAGAGACGTTCTTTTTCAGCTGGCAAACATCATAACTGCAGACTCACGATCTGCCTCGAAAAAAGTGACTAATAAACCGCCTAAAACCTTCAGAACCCCTGCGACAGCTTCTCCTCAATGCAGTTCAAGGGACTTCGCAAGTCCCCAATCTATCTAGACGTGTAGATGTCTACAAAGTGCCCTGCTGACTGAGCAATATGAATGCACTTCAGGTGAATTTTGATGCCAGTAATAACTGGATTCGAAAATTTAAACTGAAACTCCCTTAAATTGTCACTTGTGATAAGGGTGGTAAATTTGCTGGGAAAGTTTTCAGAACTACAACAGTAGAACTTGCAGCTATCCAATTTCTACGTTGGTTGAAAAAGCAGCTGAGAGCAGCCATAGAGAGATGTACAACAATTTTCAAAGAGCAAAATGAACTGCATTTGCCGATACAAAAGGTATCCTAGCTGGATGGTTGCTCAAACTTGATAATAATCGCTGTACAGTTGTCTTTGCATTTCCGCTCCCGCACGGCCTCACGTACAAGCCGTTTACACGCCAACGACACTGAGGCACCTTCCTGCAAAAGAAGTTGCAACTAGGCGATCAATTCGACTCCAACATTTACCACTCTCTACAGGCTCCGGGTACGGAAGAACCGACTTCACATAAAATTAGATATTCGACCTGTTCGGCAGCAACTACTCCATAGGCAGAGTCTCAGAAACTGCGGTAGACTCTTCCGTCAATATTTTCCAGACTACTTGCATAATCCGTAGGCATTAAACAACCCACCCGGATAGCACACGAACCATTTCCTGCTAGAGCAAACGACGAGGAAATATGAAACGGACATTCAAAACCGCAATTACCTTGAACTGAGTGGATATGAAGTCAACAGCATCGCTTGGACCAAAGACCTGAGAATATACCCCAGGACGGTGATTGAGTGCAAGCTTCATTCAAGACACTATCATGGTGTCGCGCCAACAAACTTCAAGAGCTCATTGACTATACTATAAGTTTACTAGCTCAGATACTCTTTGCGCAATTTCCTCTACACTCAACCGTCCATCCGTGGATGCTGTAGCGCTCTTAAACCCATCCACAAATTGTTTTCTGCTTCTGACAAAGTCCTCCACTTGATGAACAAAGAATAAGTGTTCCTCAGGATTCAGAACCCGGAGTACATGGCCAAGAAATTAAGGAAATATAATGTACGCTAAGACTAACGTTTCCGCGGAAAATGTTAACCTGAGGCAGAGTTCCGAGTAGTGCAGCAAATAACCCATTTCCTTAAATACAGAGCCCTGAGTATGGAAGAACAAGATGCAAGAACAATGCTTTTCACACTTGAGTTAACCCGCAAAAACTGAACCCAAAGAACTGAACCTGGAGGAAGAACACCAGCAGCGAATTATTCAGTAACATTAAGAACTAGGAAGAAGAAGAAAGTGCACATCTGTCTGCAAATCTGCTCATAAAGCAGTCACTGAAGAGGGCAAACAACAAGCAAACGTCCTCGACCCGAAAGTACATTATATCAATTTTACTACCAATTATTTAAAAGAAAGAGTACCACGAGTAAATATCTATCGAGTATTAAGAACGGAAAAAATGAAGAGAATGTGCATCAGTTCATAAAGCAATCAATAAACAAGGCAATCAACCAGCCAAGGTGCGACAGACGGGAAAACATTACATATTCGTGCACGGAACGGCAGGTCGAATCAAGAACAACGCGCACGCAACAACCCGACCAAGTACATAGTGAACAGCAAATAGGGGCAAAATGCGCGCTAACTTGAAATTTGGAGGTAGCCAGAGTATGTAACCTAAAGGCGGACCCATCCGAATGTGTACTGCGAAGCACTTTTCCATGGATCCTTCTGGTATAGAGTGCAGTATATAGTCTACATGTACAATATGCAGTGCGAGCAGATGCAAGTATATGTAATGCAAGAACAATGTCTAAAGTGCAGCAGCGAGTTATCAAGCATAATTTCAAGAATGGGATAGTGTGCGTCTGTTGAAGCAACGATCAGAAAACAACTAAGTAAACAGAAACAAACAGTAAACAGAAAAGAAAGTAACCCCGGCAGGTGGTTGTCACAGCAGTACATTTCGGACAATTTTTTGCACAAAGGTCACACTGACACAGCTGTAGATAATGAGTAGGTCTAACACTCTCAAGTCCCTAACTACAACAAATTACGCGCTTCCTTCTGCATGCACCTCAACCTTGTCTCCGACTTCATCAGCAGTTAGCAGAGAGGGTCAGGCTATAGATTGGCTATAACCTAGTTCCACTATCAGTAGTAGGAGTTCCGAAAGCTTCTCGACAGGTTGACCTCTGATTTTTTTGAGGTGTAACTCAACCCAAGCATTACTTACCCCCCACAGGCCATCACATCCCAAGATGAGAAAGCGTTCGCGCTCAGTCAGTTTGAAAACGTGAATATCTGGAGTTACGATTACGCCTGCCTGGAAACATACACAACAGTGTCACTTAATAAGGCATCTTCGAACAAATGTTCCAACTACATGCTTGGGATTAATTTCAACGTACAAGCAACGAAAGCAACTACGACCGACTGAAGACCGATACTGCGAATAGATCAGGTCACCTCCTAAGACAGGTTCGCTTTTCTTGTGGCCTACCAAAGTTTCTCCTCACACCTCCACTCACCCACAAGTGAACCCAGAAAGTTTAAGTTTACTCCGAATCAGAATTCAATATAAGATCTCCTCCAAATGTAAACAGAAGCTTAGTGTATGTTTATTCGGTTCTCAGAAAAACAGAAAAGGAAGACATGAAGACGTAGGTACAATGAAAGGTTCTACCTATGCTGCTGAACTCGAGAGTCGATTCGGTTACCAGCGACGAGAAGAGATCATAGTCCGAATGAAACTTGCCATGATAAAAGAAACACAAAGCAAGAACAGCTGCTATCTCTCTTACTTCGAAATTCTGCCTGTGCCTGTCCTAACGTCCAGAGAGTGACATCAATCTTAATGTCACTCTCTGGTTTTTGCTTCGTTCTAGAGACTACGGAGTGATCCAACCTTTTTAAACGTGCGATCACCGAAAGCTCGAGAAACCTCGAGACGCCCAAGCAAGCGGCCATTCGCTTCAACGTACCCGCCAGCCTATATTCAAGAGATCTAAATGAGAAGAACATTACACAATTGTCCGTAAGCTAGCCAAACTCTGTAACCACGCTTCGCCGCTACACAAGATGAGTCGACATCCTCACTTTTGATGCAAGAAACTCCCGGTCAAACTCAATCCGAGGTTTAGCAGACACAATAGAACAGCTCGTCGTAATATTTCCAAGACGGTAGATGAGGGCTCGATCACCTGTAATTAGAGTGCATAAGCCAGCCGGGAAAGCACTCAAGACCAATAGACCACAACTTACATGACATCTCACAGACATGGGTCACACGAGATGGACCTCCAAACCAGTTTACGGACTCTATGATGAACTCCAGAAGTTTCGGAGAAATAGACCACACCTAGAACCTGCTGCCAGAGGAAAGGACCAAAAACGGCCAACTCTTACCATGGGAGAGAACATGCAGTGGACGAGTACGGTTAAGGAAAACGTCGACATTTTACTCAGATGCTACTGCTAGTCCACTAAGTATTTCTACTCCATCATAACTGACTAGTGTTACTAAGAATCTAACCTTAACGATCCGCGTGCGCTCTTGAGGGTAAATTGCCTTATGCTCCCTTGTCAGGACAACTCCTTTCAGAGGAAGTAATTGGTCTAAATTGGTTCCAGCCTTGGAATTAATGATCGCTTCTCCTTCACCTTTAGTGCAAACACGTGCGAGTACAGCCTTTGCATCTCCGACATTTGCCACGAACACCTGCAGAAAAAGATTTCGTAAGAAACTAGTTGAGTGGGCAAAAGAGAAGTAGTTGAGGAGTCGCGGTCGACAGTAAAGCAGGTTCAGAACCAAAGAATATATTTGCCAGTAACAGCTATCAACATCAGAAACACAAGCCATGACCGTGGAAGAAGCGTTCAGGATATATGACAGCACCAAACTCGACGCGACAGTACCAGGACCATTTAAGACGGATGGTTTTGAACATCTAGCGGGCTTCTTGCATATGTATTTCTTTCTAACCATTTCAACAAGTTGAACTGTGTATCCGTCGAACCGATAATGATGCTTCAGGAAGCAAATACCCAGTGTGAACTTATGACGCTGTGTTTGGTGAACTATTCCTACCTATCTCGACATAGATACAAATCAGAGACCATTGAATACTTTGTCCCCCATGATCACGGATTAATATGAGCTAGGGAACTCAAAGAAGCAAGAAGTACTGTACCATTTCCCCAAACACCCACACGCATACTGCGGTTGCTCCATCTTGCCATCCTCCTGAAGTTTAATAAACAGCCAGCCACAAATGATTCGCGTTTAGTAGCGATTGTAAAACTCACAGTCGGAAATCTGTTCCAAGGGGAAAGCAGAGAAGCCGAGAAAGAAGTAGTTTCCCCAACACAGGAAGAAAGGGCAAGTCATTACTGCGACTGCCTCCAAACTACAGAACGATGTTGAAGAGAGTGACCTGGAACGCGACCACAGAAAGGTACAACTTAGAAGGACAGTCTACCTATGGTCTATGGTCTGTTCTCCATTTCTGCAGCAACAGCTTAACCGGTAACCAGAAGGATCTCTTTGTAGAACTCCTACTGGTCAACTCCCCGAGAACAGCCCAGGCGGACCAGGACAACTGAGCCTGTGCTGGGTATCGGTAGAGTGCCACTTCTATGCCAGAGGAAGAGGGATTACGCGCAGAAGGCTTCTACAACGGTAGATCAAGGATCTGGTGCTGTCCATCGTCTAAGGAATTAGCATCGGGGTAACGTGTACATCTTCTAAGTTCCAGCAAGACAAGCACAAGTTAGAGAGACGAGAGGTGATGCGTCACAGCGCAATGCTTCTTTGGGTAGGTGAAAGATCAACCTCTTGAATAGACACTCCTCCGGGCTTGTCAGAGCTCGACATCACCTTACTGTGGTAGGGCTCAAACTCGATGGAGGAATTGATCTTCACTTCTGCATGGGCAGACGAAAAGGCCTAGAATGTCTCATACGAGATCCGCAGACTGTGATCTCAAACATTCGGATGTGTGGGATTACAGGATGTAAAGTCTCTTAGCGGGGCTGCGTGATACGTGTCCTTAGTAGACGACTAGCCGCAAAAGTCTCCATTTACTTTATGAAGCACAAAAAGGGAACTGTGGGAAATGGTAAGATAATTTGTCGTAGTGGCAGACAAATCAGAAGCAGAACACAAGGAAGAACTCCTACATAGATCAAAGGAGGACAGAATGGTGCAGCTATTTTCTGTTTAAAGTTGTTGCAGTCTCTTGCAGCATGTGGGAGAAATAGTGCACACAAAGGAAAAGAATAAGAGAGGAAACCAAACATGGAGGCTCTTGTCTCCATCAATGCACTGTTGAGTGTCAGCTAAGAATCTGACTGTGGACTTAGGTGTGAGATGGGACAGTGATACTGCAACTTCCAATATCTGAAGACTCGAGGAAACAAAATCAAGTTCTGAATTTGGACTCTAATCAAAAGACCTTTCCCAGTGGATGTAGACTACGAAGATGCTATTTATCAGGCCTCATCGTACAGAAAGCAGAATGGGTCCCGTGGCATGCCTGCAGAACTTTCTCGCAATAATGCATCATCCGTGGCCTTAAAACCTGCAAAAGTTTACAATGCGATCCAACCAACTCAAACCACTAAGGAAGGCTAATAGAGAAAAGGATTCAAGAACAAGTGGTAAATTGCTCCTTTCCCCATAATCAAATGTTCTTCAGTACAAGTTCAGATACAGTCAGATACAAGAAGGCAGCGCCCAGCAATAACTTTGAAACATGAGTTGCCAAGATACTCTCTACGCACATCTCCGTTCTTGGTTAACGAACAACTATATACAAAACTACAACGACGAGTACAATATGCGCGCAGTTAATATGACTACCTGCAATGATCGCCCGCTTCACACCTTTAATATCCATCTGCATGCGATTGAACATGGAGCAATCATGAGTGAATTCTCTTGCGTAAATATGGTACAATTTGTCTTCATTTGTATGGACAGTTTTAGCCACAATGTAGGCAAGACATTTGAGACATTATTTACTTCATGCACTCAAGCTCTAGACCATCTCCATCAATGAACTCCAGCTAAACCCACCGACTCACGAGGGAGCCCTGCAGACAAAACGTTGGCATGCAAGTGGGCTCGTGCATACTCTGCAGCGTGCCGACCCCCGTGACCATCGTAAATCGCCAGGTGCGCACACCTGGCAAACAAACAAAACTTTGGAATGACAATTACACATTCTCGACCGTAACAAGAATTTTGTCAAGGCATAGATAATTTTACACCTTGATTTTGGTTCTAGCAGCCTCACAGCTGGTACTGACAGGAAGACTTACAATGTACATCGGGCAAGAGCTACGCAAAGGATGGATGTTATAATACGGCAATTCTCTTCAAGCGTGTAATGAATCTGATTATTTGCACAAACCAGCATCTTCCGGGTAATTCAGGAAAAGGCGCCTACTCAATTAAGTCTAGTATGCACCAAGGGTTTCAACAGTAGGCATATTCGATAACTCCTCTTCCAAGAACAATATCACCTTCCTTAGTGTAGACCAAGGAAACCCGTACAACGTGCACTCAGGCCTCCGTGCTTAAACTCCATGACAGGCAGATAATCTGAGTCTCACCTTAGACTCCCTGGAGATCCCTGCCACGCCTCCGGTAGGATTACCCATGTATCTTCCATTGTAAGCCGCGATCCACGATCTTCGGCAACCTCCGCTACTAGCCTACTGAATCCAGTCTCATGAGTCGATGACCCCTTCGGATCAGATGGAGTCAACCGCTTGGAGTCAGTGCCATCTACTGGGCAGGTCGCTTTAACTTCATTTCTTCGTTCCGACACCGGTATCGCCCCTATCATCCCAACAGTAGGATTCCCCTTCTTAACAACATGAGGAGGATCAAAACCTGCATTACTTTCCGAATCGATACCCAACCTTGCGCGTTTCACTTCTACACTGTCGGGGTTCTCCGCCGGTTGAGAAAAAGCTCGTTTGCAAACAGCAAATGAGGGTCGTTGAACACTAAGCTTTGACCTATCCCTTTCCTCGCTTTTCTCGTCCAGCTCTTCGCCACTTCTGTCAGTAATCATCAATCCGGAGCTGAATGCTGAAAACCAAACGCAAGTACCAGAGACTGAGGTTAAATTCCGAACTCCCGTCTACAATCTCTGCATCTGACGCTTTTCTATAGTACTCGACTCAACTTCAGAGCTTCCCGTCACAAACACAAAGACACAAAGAAACAACGAAAACAGCCTTAGAAAATGCACGACTCCGAAGTCAACTCCCAAATGACCGGAATTCCACGAACTTATATCCTCGTGAACGCGCGACTAGGGGACCACCTAATACATTCATACACAGGATCCCGCCAGAGCCACCAGCAATCCCAAAAGCTTCAAACCAACTGCAATAAATCCCTCAACCAGCGTTTAGCAACGTGCTCATTCTGATCTTTCCAAATCATCATCGTGATATCAAAGAAAGTTTCTTCGTAATACCTCTGATAGCGCAGATCAAACCAAGAGACTTTACAATCGTTTCCGGTCAGTCGCCCGGCAATCCAGTAGAAGTTGCGCAGCTGACACCGAACAGATCGCGCTAAACTCAAATAAAGGAGAAGATATTTCGCCACGATAATCTTACCTGATAATTTTCTGCTGGCAAACCAACCGGCAGTAGTAGGGTTTGGCTGGGACAAAGCTTCCCCTCCAGCAAGCAAAACATTTCTACCATGCTCTATAAAGGAAGGTACGCTTGGTTAGGCATTGATCGCTAGTCGGGTCATAGTCGAATCTTAGTATCCGCTCTCACGCCCACAATCGTACATCGGGTTCAAAGAATACACGAAATATTTTATTTATATCGAATCCCATTTGGAGTTTTAGTGAAACTTATTCCGCCACTGGATCGCTTTATTCTCGACAAGCCCGCATTATCACATTATCACTCTCTTCCATCTGAAGATGGAAGAGAGGTGCAAGCTTAATTTATTACCTAACCTTTCCGACGGGAAGGGTTAGGTAATAAGTTAATGTATTAATTAATGAATGGTTATTGTCAAGTTGACTTCCTCACTTGTACTCCCTGAAGTGCAAAGTACTGCATTTCACTTATGGGTTCTCCAACCACGTTTCCACATTTTTTCCATGTTTAACAACTACTATAAATATTATTATTTTAAATTTAATTTAATTTAATTTAGAATATTTAAATAACAGTTATAATATTATTTATAACATCAAAGGAGCAGAAGTTCCCGAGAATCGATAGAACATGATTAGAACATGATCACCGCCGTTATGCTGCACCTCTTGCTCTCTTCATCTCTTGTTTTTGTCCTCTTCTCCCTCCTGGCCAAACGATCACTTTGCCTACATAATGATTTGTGGTTTTAAACTCTCGGTATGACTACATGTGCTCATGGTAACGTAGTATATCGCATTTTGCGGTTTCACTTTCAGAAATCTAGAAACTTAACCGTTATGCAAAAAATGATTATCATGATGACATCATCATCTCAATATAAAATCTGTAAGAATAAAAATCAAATTAAAACTCTTCACTAGCTTTACAATACAACTCATACAGAAGGTTTAACGATAACTCACGAGTTACACCACGGAACAAGAAGATGTATAACTGAGAATTTTGGCATGCATCCCAAGAATAAATTCACAATGTCAATATTTGGCTATCTCTTGTCGGGTCATTGGAGGTGCATATTAAAGGATGTCATTCCATACATAAAATATTCTCATCCAAAATTAAACTAATAGCAATATCATCTCACGAGACAAGCACGACCTATTTTCATGGATAAAGTTTTTATTTCTCGAGCAAGTTACTCTGCTGATTTTCGAAACTAAACATACGAAGAGATTTTATTTGGTAGATTGTTTAAGATATTTGTGCGAGTTTGAGATTAATTTCCATTGATACCAAACTTCTACTTCTGAGCACAAAATAATATTCGAAAGTGAACCTCCTATTTTTTGTGTAAAGAAAGATCACTAGCACGCAAGTAACCTACTGCTCTCATTCCATTCTCCTCTCTTATGCTTTTTCTTCTTCTTATTCTGTGCATTTGCATAACGAATCATCACTTTCTCAAGACGACAACCTTTTCTGCTTTGACTTCACATGGATTTATAATATCTTTGTCTCTAACTAAGTTCACTTTCTCTTCTCTATTACAGTGTAATCTAACAGACGCTGATAAAAAGTTATCAGCGTCTTCCTTTTGTTTACCTCTGAAGTTGAGATACCTCAATAGTGATGCTCTTCCTCCTACAGGCGTTGTCATGTGATGTGCCTTCTGTAAGTATTAAACGAGGTCAACGGAGATGGTACTGGTATTTGTATTGGGGTACCTCTTGGCAAGATACCTCTTGATGATGTACTTGACGTCTGGTTCGAAGTACTCGTTGTCATCTGTTCTAAATTTGGAGTACATGTTTCTACTCTGTCTTCTAGAAATAAATCACAAATGTTCTCTCAACAGTCCGCTATGTGCTGAACTGACTCTAAATTCTGTTAGGTGTAATGAAGGATGGACGTAAGACTGAGTTAGTTTCCCCTCCACTTAAGTCTTGATCCTCAGAAGTATCATCAAGTATCTATGTACTAGTGGCTGGTGTCGGAGATTTCAACTCTTTCACTGTGAGGTCTTTATGAACAAAGTACCCCGAAATGAAGTACCTCGTGTGGAAGTACTTCTTCAACTTCTTTATATTCATTCCAACTAGTCTCGCTTCCTCATGCAACTTGTACTAGTTGTCCAACTCTATCTCTTAAATGAAATTCAGGTAGCAGGACATGTGCAAAAGTAGATTGACTCAAAGTATCAGAGTGAGGGACCTCAGTCCTCTCAACAGATAAGTGATCGTCTTGTCCACCTCTTGTTCTGTCCTCTTTTTTACTACTACTGCTACTACTATTACTAGTAGAAATCACAACCAAGTCACCTCGTGTAGCTGATGTAGAAGATACTTGCTTTGTGAGGTCATGAGGTACCTCGTTCCATTCCGACCGATAGTATCCTCCATGCAGGTGATGAGATCTTGGATGATAATTTGGTGGAGTCCATCTCTCCTCTTGTCTTTTAGCATTTTGCTCCTCTGCTTTCCTCTTACGTTCAACTCGCGCTTCACTCCTTTTGTCACGAGCCTCTTTGTCTCTGGCTGGATGTGAGCTTGAACTCATTCATTCTGTGTTTGGGCTTGACGCTTGAGTCTCCGACAACAGCGTCAATATTTTGTAGTACACTTATGTAATGCACTGGTGTTTCAAAGAACAAACAAATACATACACACAACATATATTGATCTCCAAAAAGACTCAAAAGAAAACCCAAAAGATCTTTATTGTGTTATATTCACAACCACTTATATTCTGCTCTTAAAAACCACAATCGACTTCATGTTTAATCACGATTTGGATACCTCGTGGGCAAGTATTTCGTTACGAGATACTTCGCTATCTCAAACTAAAATCCGTACGAACAACAAAACATCACAATCACGTTTCATTGACCTCTCAAGTCGTTAACTTCTCAACTGATCAAAGTCCGTCTGACATTTATGACTTATACATCCAAAATTGTTAAGTACTTCACAAATATACAAGGTCTTACAAAAGTCTCTCACGACAAATTCCCTCGTTGTTGAGAAGACTATTGGACGGTCAACATATCTTGTCAGGTTGTGAGAGATTCAAAAATTTACTTAGTGAAAACATTGACATCCTCGTCTGCTCAAAGTATCTTGCAAATTCCCATGCATGACTCAGACACTGCGCTCAATCCTGATAATAAGAAATTCCACTCTGAAATCTTATTCAATCAAAAGAATGCAATAAACACTGTGATCATCAAAGTTTATAGTATGCTAGATCAAATCCTTGAAACAAAAGATAATCTTGAGGCTGTGAGCCTTCCTCCATCCGTCTGCTCTCCAAATCTCACAAGGAACTAAAGTGCAAGTACATGAAGAACCAACTATCTTACACGTGTTCTTAGCCTATCCATCTAATGAAGTATCTCACACAAAGTACTTGGTAATCGCTCATCTAACCTACTTCGGTTTACATGTACTCTAGGATTTTCACTTTATCATTTGCAACTCTATCTTAAATAAATCCACCAACGAGTCCTTTGTCAACACACGGTCTCAAACTATATGTACCTCTACCTCGATTATCATCTTCCACTCAGTTGGCATATCCTCAATAACAGGTTTTGCTGGCTTCTCCTCCAAATCTGATGCGATATGAATCCCTAGTATTTATGTCTTAAGTGGCCCGATATTCTCATCCACCAGTCACCTTATTTACTGTAGACTAGAACTTAACTCGTTTATGTCCTCCCACAAGTTTGATTTGATCCCTCCAAGCACTAAGAATGTTATTCTCCACTTCCAACTTCGAAGTATTCTATCACTCCTCTGCCAAAAGTACCTCACATACTGCTAACCTACATTTGTATCCATTGACGTCTTCTCTCAGTCCGTGATTGTCCTCCCTCTAATATGTTACAATCCCACTAAGACTTATTCAGTTAGTCTTCAACTTGACGATCTATTCCACAGTCTGAACCCTTTGACTTGTATAGCCAGCATAGTGTAACCTCAAGTTCTTTAGCCAAGGATTCTCAGTACACATCCGAATTACTTAACGATCACAGTTAAGGCCGTATCCAATACCTTGTTCTTCACCTTCTCATTCTGGGGGTCTCTCTGTAAGTCTTCATTCTTTTCTAATGTTGACCATATCTTATCAATCTGGCTGCAAAAGTCTGCCATCCTGTAATGTTGATTCGCTTATCCACTGTCACACAGTACTCCTCATCATCAGACATACTAAATGATCGAGAAAATGATGAATACTCTCGCTCGTCGTGAGGTCACGAGATACCTTGCCGTAATGTATCTTGTCGTTCTGCTGCAAAAGTCATGTGTCCTTGGTTGGAGGTCCCTCGTCATGTTTCTCCTCCTCATCGTCATCTTCATCTGCTAATTGCAACGACCTACGAGGCTTCTTCTTAGCTCCTATTGTTATTACCGATTGTACTCTCTTCATTCATACTGTGGTAGTGGATCCAACTGGAGTACCACTAAGTAATCTCTCGTAATTAGAGTATGAAGAATCGGCATCCTTACTACCGATATCTGAATCCTCAACTTCCTTTTTTGCGTTTGAAGCTTCTAAATCCTCATCAAAGATGTTGACTATTATCAAAAGTCTGATCTTCACTACAAAGACTTCCTTAGCCTTTGTATTCCTTCGTTGTCGTATTGGATTTTGTGTGAAAGTTTTCTAAGAAAACATGAGGTTCTTGACTATGGAGATGTAGTGTGTCGAACGGAGACAAGAAAGAGACAAAACAACCACGAGAACACGCATCGCAAGATATACCAACTCCTGATTCATTTTCTCTAATAATGCCAAACAGAGAAAAAAACCTGAGCGGTCTGTAATGCACCAACCTTTCTAAAGCGAGCCCTTGAATCCCAACCCAGACCCAAAACTATCAAACCGTAACTCAAAGCAAGAGAAACATCTCTCTGCTGACAAAAAGAGCTGCACCAATATCACACGATTCAAACCCAAGTCCAAACAACATCCACGTACAAGCCCTTAGATAAAGCTAGCTACCACAAGCTGTACATAACCAACTAGATCTTTAACGAACTCAAAAAGATGAAAATTGTAGCGAAGGAACCGAAAAAGACCTATATGAGAACGTCCTTCTTTCGTCAAACGGTCTTTAGATGTCGATAAGACCTTCCTTCTTGACTCTGTTGGCTTCAAGAACTCTCAAATTTGACTTCCGACAACCGAGATATCGCCAAATTTTGATCGCAGATGATCGAACTTTGAAAGACTCCTTCATGCGGCTTAGAATCACGTACATCGTCCAAACGAATCGTCTGATCTGAGTTCCGTCTTCTCTGGTAGGTAGATCTAACTATCCTGAATCCAACGAGACTCCAAACAAATTGTTTGGAGTTCCCTTCACGAAACCACATAAGAAATTTGATCACAAGAAGCAAAAAACTTATGTAAATCGACTCCCGACGACGCAAACTCGCTCACCACACCTAAACAAAAAACCCAATCAACATACCGTCTTCTCGTATGCGTAGGTGAAGACTCCCTGATCGCGTAAGCACCAAGAACGAAGAGCTTGGCTCATCGATCGCGAAGAATAACCCAATCTCAGATCGCAGTTGACGAAAAACTGACGGAAGTGCTTCCTTGCGAACCAATTTCATCCAAAACTCCCAAATCGTGTGATGAAATTTCGTTTCATCTTCAATTTCCTGGAGAACTCGACGTTTTGATCTCGATGGATCCAAGGATAACAAGTTTGGACTCCGGAACGACCCGAACGGTCCAACTCTCCTTCAAAGATCACTGAAGTACTCTCAATCTCTTCCTTGTGTCTCAATTTCTCCTAGAACACACTCCTTGATCTGCCTCTTCACGAACTTTCTTAACTAGTGCGTAGCCTGCACAGATCTGAACCCAATGACGCCTTGTGTGTTTGCATTATACCTCCAAATCTCCTGAACCGTCTGCCGACAAGTCATAAGTGCAAGCTACCCCTTACATCAGTAGCGTACGTGAAGGTTTTCACATATTATGAGCAACCAGACCCCTTGCGTCTTTAGTATAGCACCAGGAACCGTAAATACCCAATCAGCAATAATAAGCTAGGGCTTAGCTTGATTTTCTCTTCTTTCGAGTCTCGTAACTTCACCACTAGGCGTCCAAATGAAGTAAATGAAGTGCGCATGGAAAGTTGACAACGAGCTCTACCCATTGATGTAATGAGAGTGAAGATCTGAGATTGTGCAAAAGGTCGTAAGCTAAGGCCTAGCTTGCTTTTCCCATCTTTCGAGTCTCGTAACTTCTGCACTAGGCGGCTAAATGAAGTAGACGAAGGGCCCATGGAAAGCTGACAAGGAGCTCTCCCCATTGATGTAATGAAAGTGAAGATTCGAATTTGTGCAAAAACCCCATAAGCTATATCTAGTTTACTTTTCTCATCTTTCAAGTCTCGTAACTTCTCCACTAGGTGGCTAAATGAAGTAGACAAAGGGCCCATGGAAAGCTGACAAGGAGCTCTCCCCATTGATGTAATGAAAGTGAAGATTCGAATTTGTGCAAAAACCCCATAAGCTATATCTAGTACACTTTTCTCATCTTTCAAGTCTCGTAACTTCTCCACTAGACGTCCAAATGAAGTAGATGAAGTTCCCATGGAATGTTGACAAAGAGCTCTACCTGTTGATGTAATGAAAGTGAAGATCCGAAGTTGTGCAAAAAGTTCATAAGCTAGGGCTTAGCTTGCTTTTACCATCTTCAAGTCTTGTAACTTCTCCACTAGACGTCCAAATGAAGTAGACGAAATGCCTATAGAAAGCTGACAAAGAGGTCTACCCATTGATGTAATGAAGGTGAAGATCCGAAGTTGTGCAAAAAGTTCATAAGCTAGGGCTTAGCTTGCTTTTACCATCTTCAAGTCTTGTAACTTCTCCACTAGGCGTCCAAATGAAGTAGATGAAATGCCTATAGAAAGCTGACAAAGAGGTCTACCCATTGATGTAATGAAAGTGAAGATCCGAAGTTGTGCAAAAAGCTCATTTTTATCCTATGAGTGTCTTTCACAATCATGATAATTATCGAAAATAGATTTTTAGATATGAGCAGGTCTAGGACACGACACCGTTAAATCTCCAAAATATCGATACAAGTGCACTAGAAATGATGCTACGAAGAACTTGTAACCATTGTACATATCCTTCGATGATCTCTCCACTTTCTCGTCTACATGATGTGTCCGACTTACTCCCTTGCTTGATGTATTCGCTGTCGGTACTCACGCATACGAGCACCATAGCAAAATCCCAAAGTTTAGATAATACTTATGCCACGGACTAAAGACATTAGAGCAAATAATGCAGAATTCTCTAAAACAATGGGCACTAGTAACTTATTTGACTTTATAACCGTCCCTTGCTTGATGCGCTTCCCTATTACGATGTCCTTCTGTCATAGAAGTTTCTGAATGGGATGTGAAGGTACTACTACCTCGCTCTCTGTTGGTTTGCCTTTCAAATCATGAAGTAAAGCATGTGACGTATAGCTCCACTCTTGATCGAATAATCACCACAACCCACTCTTTTCTAGTTCTTGACATAGTTCATCAGAAATAGGTGCCAGCATGATGTTCCCAAATAGAACTATTGAAGACTTACTATCATGCGGCATTCTGGTCCGCTGTTTTTGTGATCTCTTCAATCACATCGATCAGTAATTGCTCTCTCTCTCTCTCAGTGATGACGCATATTCAGTTCGGCTCCAATACTGATTGCTCAAGTATAAAATGAAATGAATTTACATGCAGTTAGGTATGTGCTTAGTAAGCACTCCAACCCATCGATCATCGCAAGCATCTACTTCTCCAATTTCTCATTCTTTTGTCAATTTGACCCTCCGCTCAGAAACAAGACTGTACATGAGAATTCACCTTCCCGTTCAAGTCTTGGTTTGGCTTCCCGTGTCCTAACATCATATAAATTCTATCCTTGGATCATCTCGATCGTGTGGACTCCTCTCTGACTGCATGCAATCAAGTTCTCGTAGGCAAATGTCCTCGTACTGATGCATGTTCTCTTGTCATCGCTTTGTCGCTCGGCACGATGTACCTCGTGTTGTCGTGAGGTACCTAATAGGTAACTCGTGAAACTTTCTAATTCTAAATGATTAACTTTAACTAATCTTTTCTCTATATTAATATATTTCTTATTGTTTAAAAGTTTAAAAATTAGTCTACTTACTCTATGTGGGTACAACACCTCTATAGCCTCCTCATCTCAACTTCAAATATAGTAGAACCAGCAACTAATACTTCAAGTTAAATATCTTCAACCTCTTGGGTATACACATTACCAAGCTTCTCAACTTCTACGTCATTTACAATGCTTGGATATCACTTGTCTCTTTGTCATCATGATGTCAATAATCAACTCATGGAACTCTTTCTTTGCAGTATCGATCACTTTACAAGAGAAAACTCGATCTTTGCATCTAGTATACATTGCTCCAAGATACTATGCAAGTTTGTTGTCGTCTCGATGTTTGTTGTCAACTTGTAAGTTGGTGCTTTCTCTTTCTCTTGAGGAATAGACCTCCTCTCACATCTCTTCTCAATGGGTGCAGCCTCCTGTTGAGAACCTTGTACACCTTCCATTGATCTTGACGCGAGAGAGCTCTAGATGTAAAGGGCACATCCTTTGAGACATGAGGTCTATCAGATGGTGCAGTTCTCCTCTCAAGTGTAGCAAGTTGACATTCTGATGCCCTCCTCCTAGTAACTCAATGTCTGTCGTCTGAAGCTCATGTCCTCAAGTCCCATGCATTTGGTCGACTCTTCTTTTCCACCATAGCATCACATCAAGTCACATGTTTGCATGTGTCTAGAAAAGCATGGATAGAAGTTGTGTCCATTGATTCATTGTATCTCGTGACTCTTTGGATGGTCTCTGCTCCTTTTTTCATCACTTCAGTAGGAATCTCAGTAGTTCGATCCAATAGAGTTGGATTTGCAGTCACCTCAACATTTGCAACAAAAGTATCAAGTCTCTGCAGATTGTAGTAGCTGTTGCATCAATCGGTGCCAAAAGCAAATTCCTCATACCTCCTCGTCCGAACTGAGTGTTCAAAGATTGGCTGATAGTAGTAAGGTGCAGCCTATTGTTTTGATAGCGTATCACACCATCTCGTAAAGCATTCGTTAACTCTTGGCACTCTCCTCTAAGGTGATCCAAGCTACCGCACCAGATATATCTACAAGAAAATATGCCTTATCCAAGACGTGCAATTGCTGGTCTTGGTTCTCTTCGCATATCAGCCATCTCTATCTTAAGATCTTGCATCTGTCAAGTAATAAGTTCATCTATCAAGTTTGATGTTCTTGATTCCTAACTGGTTGTTGTCTATGTCCTCTCTGGACTAGAGCAGGTGCAATAGGTGCTTGTGACGATACTGCAGAAACAACAAAAATCGACTGAGGCACAACAAGAGCAACATGAACAGCAAAATTTTCAATCGGCGGTTGTCTCACCTGAAAACAACCCGAGACTTTGATCTCATCCCTCGATTCGCTTGTCTGGTGACGATCATCATATCTCGATGTTGTCTTGCAAGGATTGTTATTGCTTCCTCTACTCTTTTCTAGTCGGATGTAGCATCCCTTTCACAGCGTGATCGGTCAACATGAAACATAAACGGTTTGTTGTGGTATCATCAATAGCTCTAAGAAAGAGCTTAGTCTTCCTTGCGTCCAAGATCAACTTCTCTAAGTTAGAAAGCTATCTATATCTTCTGTCAAATGCTTTCATTAATTCGTTCTTTCCCATTGATACTCTAGGTTGTTATCCGATCCAATCAAAGAAGGTCCTTCTCGTACTCTCATTGAGTCTTTTTCAAGAAACTCTTCTCTCAATGCACGCTAAAAGTTGAACCAACCTCCCAAGTGTGTCCTCTGTGCTCTCTCAACTCAAGGACTATAGCTAACTCAAAGCTAATGATCATTTTTGCTTCAGTTGCTCTTACTAACTCCATCTCACCTCTGTACTTGTGAAAGTACCTAGAGACATCTTTGCCTTCAAAACATCAACATCGTCCAATGATTGCTTGCAGAGCTTTGATAGATCGCAGTTTGATCCCTCTGACAGTAAGTTGCTGCTGGATTAAGCTTACTAGCGCTTGCAAGATCAAAATGGTGTCCACAACACCTACAACAAGGATTGTAGGTATTGTGGAAGCACCACTCAAATGAGCAATAGTAGTACTAGGAGCACCTCCATCTACACGATCTATATCTTCTATCGTGTTTGCTCGTTTCTTCAAGATGACCACCCCAATATGCTCTCAGTGGAAGCACCAAGGTCTTATGTCGAGACGAGATTTTCTTAGGAGGGATGGGACTCTTTATTGTGGTCAATAATAGGAAGTTGAAGCGAACGTCAGAGATCTTTTACAGATGGTCGAGCCAAAGTAAAGCTCTGTGGTGATGCTCACAAACCTGAGATTTATTTCTGTCAATTTTGATCTCAAATCTAGCTCCTTAAGTGAACTTGCACATAAAACTGCAAAACAAGAAATTTTCTTTTGGGCCATGATCTCTTCTCACGCCCCTTCCTTGTAGTCGTAGACTCTTGCTCAGACCCATGGACACCTTCCATCGATCAGGTATAGATGGAGGGGTCCTAGAAGTGAACAAAATATCTTTTGGAGCTGGAGGTCTACCATCCAGCTTAGACCCCAACTCTGGTCCAGCAGACTTGTATCTGTTGCTCTCCTTCTAGTAACTCTATGTTTGTTACCAGACTCATCTTGAGCACCTATCTCCAAATCAGTGGAATCCCTCCTCCTCTTCTTTTCTACAAGAGCATCTTGTCAATCTCCCTACTCTTGAGACGAGAATCTCTTAGGAGTGACGAAACCCTTTAGATGTGATCAATAATATGAAGTTGAAGCAAACTTCAGAGATCTTGCATCGATGGTCAAGCCAAACTAGAGCTCTTGGTGATGCTCAAAGACTTGAGATTTATCCTTCTGGTTCTGATCTAAAATCTAGCTCCTGAAGTGAAATTGCGCACAAAACTGCATAATAGGAAATTTCTGCTTCTCGAATCTCTCTCTTAGTAGTCTTTCAAAACCCAACCGTTAACTCTTCATGAAACTTACAACATCTCAAGAACTCAAGGTCGCAGTCACACCCACAAAATTGAGGACAAATATAATCTATGGATCTTCTGATATCGTAGGAGGAAGTTGCAATGCACAGACGGAGAGGTTTTCAAACTTCTGTCACTTCAACCCTCAATAATCCTCGATCTAACCATCCACTCTTTCTCAAATCGAGTGCATGAATGCTAAAATGCTCCACAATGTAGAGGTTATATCCAAATGATATTTTTGAAAAACATTCAGTAGGTATAGTTTCTCTGGTCGAAATCTATCTATCACATCATCCGAGACTTTGATTCAAATTTTTTTGTAATGTGATAACTTTCCATGCGTGGCTCTTTCATTGCTCATCCACTTCTCAATATCTCTACCATTCAAAGATAGTAAGATGAGGATAAGGTTATCTTCGTCGTACAACGCAGCGACAAGACGAACAATACCAAGACACTAATGATGAAAGTTGTCATATCTTTCATCATTTCATGAATTCTTTTACGCTTAGATGAGCTTTTGAGCTTATTGGTCACATATTTCACAACTGGCGCTGACCCAAGTTGACTTGCCAAAGCTGCATCTATGATTCCACACTTGTATACATCCCCGTAAGTTTCTCCATCAAGTCTTGTGGTTCTATCACACCTGATAATTGAGTGTATGGACGGTATCCAACGGATCATATTGTCAGATATTGACTTACACATCTTCATCTTGTAGCTATATAATCTGGTGTCGCTGACTTCACAAGGCTTTTTGGCAGCAAACCAACCCTGCCAAATCCGAACTCTTTCTCAAAATCTTCTTGAGTCTCGGTTCTCTTGAAAGTTAACTTGAGTGTCAATGGTAACTCAGCTGTTTCTTCGGTCCAAGCTTTGAAGTCCGTGCTTGTCAACCAATGGTCGTACTCCTTGACCCAATTGTAAAGAAAGTCATCCAATCATCTATTCCAATCGAACCTCTACTTCATCAAGAAAATGCTTCAATGATGAACATTCAGATCGACAAAAGCAAGAATATAATCTTCTAATACTTTGGTAATTAATATACTCTTAAATCTGATTAATCCGTCTAAAGATCTCGGTGTGTAGAAGTCTGTTCATCAACCGATAGAACGAATCATACCATCCATGCTATTTTCTCTCGTATGAAAAATAGACTCTTGTTTCTCTTGTGAAGCTCGACTTGCTTGATCTCTAGAACTGTATGTTCTTGTCTTCCTTCATGAGGAGATGCCATTGCCACCACAACACCTTATCAAAGTAAATTGTGCCTCTTAAATCACCTCCAAGAGTCTCACCACAACCGCAACTATAACCGCGCAACTACAACCGCGATCACAAACTCCCATTAACGTCACTGAACGCAGCTCATTATACCACTTGTCCAATGGTCAAAGCACCCTAACCCAAATGAGGATCGTGAGTGCAACCCACATAGAGAACATAAGTCTTCAATAATAACTGTTCACACACCCATACACTGTCTCAAAATACACCACTAGCCCAAAGATCAGATCACTCTAACCTAATGAGAGTTGTGAGTGCAACCCACATAGCTAACAAGATAATGAGAGCTACTAATAAATAGAGGAGAAGAAAAGAAAGAGGTCAGAAAACCAAGAGAAAAGGAGAGAACTCAGAGAAGAGAATAGGAAGAAAAGAGAGGAGATTGAGGGAGGAGAGGGAGGAGGGGAGATAAAAGGGAGGAGGAGGAAGGAAGAGAGAGGATTAGCGACGGATGGTCTTTTGCCGGTGAAAAGAGATCGACGGATCGTCGATATATCTCTATCTTTTCGTCAGGGGATGATCTTTCATCAGCAAAAAGAGACATACGAATCGTCAGAGGATCGTGATGACGACATCGAAGGAAGAAGAAATCCTTTCGTCAGCAAAAAGTGGACCACCGGTGGATGACAGAAAGTTCCCTAGTGATTTTATTTGCCGGTGAAATTGAATCGTCGTTCGTCAATAAAAACCATCTAACTTTTGACGATCAACTTCCTTCCATCAAGTTCTGTTTATTTTACAAATAATAACAATTATTTTAAATTAAAAAATTAAAATTTTCAAAATTACAGATATAGTAATCAAAATTTCAATAAAATTTTGTCAAAATTTGACAGTATACCACTAGCCCAATAGACTTAACCCAAATGAGGATCGTAATATAAAAAATGTATCTCGGCTGATGAATCATCGATGGATGGTGGATCGTCGATGGAGGTAGAATAACCTTAAGGGGTAAGGTTACTTAAGGCTTTGTTAGCCCTAGCCGTTGGACGGCAGATCACCGGCGGAAGGAGAAATCCTTCACCGACGATAACGGCTTAGATGGTTTCATCTAGACCGCAGATCATTCATCAAAAGTCAGCGGATGCTTCGCCAGCGGACGGCAGACCTCCGTCTGTCCATGTCCGTCCTTACTCTAAATAATAAATATAATAATATATTTTAAAAAATATAGCATTTGAAATTATGGATAAGATAACCAAATTTCATCACGAAAATTCATCAAAACTTGGCTTTGTTACTTATCATTTGTTCTAAGCATTAACTGAAACTAATTTCTAAAGTCTTTGGTAGATAGCACATGATGGATTACACCCATAGTACAAAGATGAATTGACAATGCAGCATGGATTTGACGGTGCTAGAAATTAAAGCGGTATGATTCACACATGACTACTAGTTGTAGGGTGTCACTTGGAATTTTCCAACACGATACATGGATGGAAACAAGACTGCTTACGAGAAAAAGAACTTTCTCAAAAAATCAAACTCAAGAACAAATGAACTATTCATGAAACTACTCCTCAAGACATACTGATGGGGGATGTTTTTTGGATCAAAAGAGAAGACGAAAGATAGAATAGGGACAAGGGTAAGTTAGTTGCATATAAAGTACAACCAGATTTTAGAGTTGCAACAAATTTGAGAAAAGTTCTAAAGGGGTGTATAACAAATGCGAAAATTGTGTATATTTTTTACTGGAGGTTTTAATAATTACAAAAGAGTATTTTATCATGACAATATAGATATCATTAAGAGAAATCAGTATCCAATTGCGAATAAAAGGAACGTGACACACATTGAATTCTTGACGTTAAGTGTATTGGATGATGACTCAGATCAATGACCAATTTAACACAATGATCTATTAACGAGTTGTGCCACATCAGTTATCACTACTACTGTAACATCATGTTATGAGCCTCTCTTTGTATCTATTCCTGATCTATTGTACATTCATCAATGCTATCGATATCTCTTCTTCTCTCCTTCATCATCACTAAAATATGTGAGGTACTTGTATTGCACAAATGCTGATATTCTTGGACATATCTCAAATTGTATTATAAACTAGTAACGTTAACCCGAGCACATGCATCTACTGCGATAGCTCCCTCGAGATAGCTAGTATTGTATTCATCACACTCTACATACACATTGTAGCACATATATACGGACACACCTAGTACCGGTGCATTCTTAGATCTATGTCTCGAGTCCTCTATATAGTTCTAAGAGGAAAAAGATACTGATCATTCATCTTCAATGACAGTACCTAGTCTATTGTTGTAACGTTCGACCGCAGATCTCGGAACAGATTCTTTAATCTCTAACCAATGAACTGTCGAACGTGAACCTCCCTAGAGATCTGTATACTTTATTTGTGTCTCTAGATCCAGTTCGTTAAACTATCAGCTAATGAGCACAGAGGATTTAATAGCTGTTGAACGGGTTTCGAATAACCAACTAGTCTTTTGTAGGTCTCTGGTCAATCTTAGGTTACTAACTACAGGTGGAACTATTCTAGACTTGGGTTGCATAAAATTTGGGCAGCGCTTCCGCTACTGGTGATCAAGTCGGAACGCCAGGACCCACAAGGAGCAACCGCCAAGACTAGGAGACCTAGAAGATGCTAGGAAGTAGGAAGACAAAGCAATTACACCGAAATAAAGTCAACACGACACCAGATGCGCCCAACTCAGTTTTGGCACACAACCCAAGCCTACTTATCAAAATGAAGGAATTCACGGACTCATATACATTACACGGTGTTTTCTTGCTGACAGGGTCTCGGAGAAGCGCTCAGACTGGCAATCTTTCCTGCTACTAGAACGCTCTGATGAGAATTTAGCTTCGAAACTGAAATTTCTCCAGAAAGCTAGTTTTCTCTCTAAACGCTCTGATTACTGCAAAGACTAAATGGGACTCCAGAATTCCTCTGAAAACCTCAGCATGTAGCTCTTAACCAAGGGTTTTCTCTCTGTGTAATCTAGTCTAGAACTATAGTCTGCCAAACGTCTTCTCTGCTCATGCAGTCTGGTCTCTCTGGAAGCCTCCGCTCTGCTCTTGCTCTCTGGTCCGTCTCTGCTGGTACAGCAAAGTGAAGAATGAAAATAAGTGCCTCTTTAGGGTTCGCGACCCTGGCTATATACTCTTGCCTTTAGTCTGCAGTCTCCTGAGCCCGGCAGCCAACACCACGTGTGCTTGTTAAATCATCGCCCCTTTTAAAAGTAAAAGGCGTTACAATCGCCCCAACCAAGAAAAAGCAGTTCTTCCACTGAACTGCGGTACCTGCAATACCACATTAAGAACCACACTTCCTCAAATCTAGAGAAACATTACCCCATCCAGGGTAAGCTCTTTCTTAGAGCTATGCTCCATTACCGAGCATTCATTGAAGCTTTCGGGTGAGACAAAACCCTAGCTTCCAGATGGTGAACTCGTCAGTTTCTTTTTATCCACCTCCTTACTATGATACACCATAGTAGCGTCAGCCTAAACCTGATTGACATCCGACAGTCATAAGAAGTCAGCAGACCACAACTCCACCTTTAGACGAGCAGATTGGCCAGATCTCCTCGGTTCCAGTGTCCTTGAAGGGCCCTTTGCATGACTCTTCTGACTCGATTCAATCCACCGCTTAGCTGGAAGAAACCACTGCAGATTGTCGTCTCACAAAATATCTACGCAGTGGTTCCTGAAACTTGTATAATGCTAGATCATCTAAGTACTCCCAAGCTTCACTTACCAATCCCGGAACTCTACCTGTCCAACGACATAGGTATTGAGTAACGGGTTCTCCAGCTCCATCTGGATTCGGTGATGCTCGATGATCTACTATCTCAATCAACTCAAGATCATCAGCTCTTGGTAATGCTTCTAACACTGGATGCCATTTCTGATATCTTCCTGGCAACGATTCTAGTTCTTCACGAAACATCTTTAAGTTAGAAACATGAATGATGAGATGATAGTGCTTCATACTAGCTGGAAAACGTAACTTATAAGTCACAGGACCTAACTTCTTCTCAATCAGGAATGGTCCGGCCCACTTTGGAAGAAGCTTCTTGGCTAAATCCACCCCTGCTAGGATTCTGAAGTTCTTGGTTCTCAACCAGACTCTCTGCCCTTCTTCGAACTGTACGTCTTGTCTACCACGGTTTGCATACTTGGCATACCGTTGTTGTGCCTTTTCCATATGTTTCTTTGCCTCTTGAAACACAGTACCCTGAACACGTATGAAAGTCTCTAGATCTGGAGGATCCTGGTTTGACCTTCCTGTGTTTTCATGCCCCTTGGTAGCTAAAGCTATAGGAGTCCAAGGTGCATGAGAGCCCCGATAAACCACTTCAAATGGTTTAAATCTTGTACTCGAGTGCTTGGTGTTGTTGTATGTAAACTCCACCAAGTCCAAGTGCTCGCTCCAATCACTCTGATCTCGCATGATATAGTTTCTCAACCCTTGCTCCACTATCTGTATAGTTCTCTCTGTCTGACCATCAGTTTCAGGATGATAAGAGGAACTGAACTTGAGGTTAGTTCCGAGCCTTCGAAACAACCCCTTCCAAAACTCAGCTACAAACCTCCTATCCAAGTCTGAAACAATGTCTTTAGGCATCCCATGATACTTAAAAACATATCGTATAAACAATTCAGCAGCACCTCTTGACGTCACTGTTTCCCTACAAGGGATGAGGTGAGCTTGCTTGCTGAAACGATCGATGACAACTAGCAAAGTGTCAAAACCTCCTGACTCAGGTAAACCGGTGCATAAGTCCATACTTATACTCTCCCAAGGCCCATCAGGTATTGGCAACGGTCTCAGCAATCCTGCAGGTCTCCTCCGCTCAGTTCGTTGTTGCTGACATGTCAAGCAAGTCTGCACGTACTTGATTACATCCTCCAACATGGATGGCCAGTAGAACTGCTCTTTAACTCGTTGCAACGTTCTATTCTGCCCTCCATGTCCAGCCAGTTCACAATCATGACATTCTTGCATGACTAGTGTCCGTAGAGATCCAGCTGGAACATAGACCTTGGTTTGCTTGTAAAACCAAAGTCCATTGCGAGATGAGAGATTACGTACCAATGGATCTCTCCTTTGTTGGCTGGTCCAACGTTGAGCCTGGGGATCATCAGGCAATGCTTGTCTGATTCGATCCAAAAGCTCTTCACTTGTGTCCTGGGTTGTTAACGCCTGGACACGTCTGCTTAACAAATCCGCTGGAATATTTTCCTTCCCCTTTTGATACCGCCATTCGATATCAAAACGTGCAAGCTCCACTTGCCACCTCTGTTGTTTACGTGACAAACGAGGTTTACTCTGAAAGTATGTATTACCCTCGCAGTCCGTCACAACAGTAACCTTGCTTGGTAACAAATAATGCTCCCAACGCTTCAGACAATGAACAACAGCGAACATCTCCTGTTCATGAGCAGGCCATTTTGCCTCTGTTTCTGAAAACTTGTGACTTTCGTAAGCCACTGGATGCTTTCCTTGCATCAACACTCCTCCAATGGCCCATTGAGAAGCATCTGTGTGAACCTCGAAAGGTTCTCCCATCTTTGGAAGAGCTAGCACGGGCATTTCTGTCAGTGCTTGTTTCAACTCCTGAAACGCTCTTTCAGCTGCTGGATTCCAAACAACCTTGGAAGTCTTGCGTAATAAGCCAAACAAAGGTGCGGCTTTATGCGCAAACTGATAAACAAAGCGTCGAAAATATGTGGCTAACCCAAGAAAAGATCTGAGCTCATGAACACTCTCAGGTCTCTTCCATTCAACAATGGCTCGAATCTTAGCCCTGTTAGGGTGAATGCCCTGCGCATCGATCAAACATCCTAGAAACACCACACTCTCTTGTCCAAAAGAGCACTTGCTCTTCTTGAGATAGAGTTGATGCTCTTCCAAGCGCTTAAACACCATTTCAACATCTACTAGATGCTGATCCCAAGTGGATGAGAAGATGATGATATCGTCTAAGTATACGATAACACTCTCATCCAAGAGATCTCTGAAAATCTCATTCATCAACCTGCAAAAAGTACCAGGTGCATTGGACAATCCAAATGGCAGCACTATATACTCAAACAAGCCATACCTCGTCCTTACAGCTGTCTTTTCTTCATCTCCTTCTTTGATCCTGATCTGGTGATATCCAGAACGTAGATCCAGCTTGGTGAAGTATCTTCCAGTGGCCAACCGATCAGTGGTTTCATCCATGAGAGGAAGAGGATACTTGTTCTTGACAGTAACCTTATTGAGTGCACGATAGTCCGCACACATGCGAATACCACCATCTTTCTTGGCCACGAACAACACCGGGGCTGCATAAGGTGATATACTAGGTCGTAAGATATCCTGAGCTACCAACTCTTTCAACTGAGTCTTCAGCTCTGTCAGCTCATCAAACGACATCCGTCTTGATGACACTACAGTAGGGGTAGCCTCAGGAACCAGATCAATAGCATGATCCAAGGCTCTCCTCGACGGAAGTCCGGTTGGTAACTGGCCCGGCATTAGGTGAGAATACCTCTCAATCAATGCCTGCATATCAGGATGTATGGGAAGAGCAGCAACACGTTCTTCCTCATCCGTCTCCACCTTGGGTTTAGACATCACTGCAACCCAAGCTTCGTCTACCAACTTGATCTGCTTTCCAAACTGTCTAGCTGTGCAGATCTGAAATGCCACCTTGGCTCGTTGGAACCTACGAGCAGCATGGTTTGGCTCCTTGGGTCTCTCTTTGATGATCAAAGGATGTGGTTGACCCAAGCCCCATTGATCCATGACAATGACATTCCTTTCTTGAACATCTAGCTTTGCCTTGGTCTCTTGTAACCAGGACCAGGACAAGATACCTTCCATCGTGTCACCTAAGCTCATAACTAAAAACTCGTGCTTCCTAGTTACCCCTCCAACAGTAACAAGAACACTCATGAGTTTTTCTGTAACGGTTGTGCTACCTTGCACAAACCTTACCAACAACGGGCTCATGATCTTGGTTCTAGTCACCCCTAAGGTCCTGACTAGTTTTTCATCCAAGACATTCACATCTGCTCCAGTATCAATAAGCAAACAACACCGGTGGTTTCCTATTTTCACTTCAATCCACGGCAGAAAATCCCCATGCTCTACCAAATGCTCACCAGCACATACCTCTGCTTCAGTAGTCGCCTCAACTGGTTCTTCCACACTGGTTGTCTCTTCAGCTGTCAACCCACGAACATTGCTCGCTGTTGAACGTTGGGGACACTCACGAGCGATGTGACCATCTCGTCCGCATCGAAAACAGATGATCGTCCTTGAAGGTGTAGCACTGCTAGCGCCACTGCTCCTAGCACCTGAAGTCGAAGCTTGGTTGGATCCTGCATTGGATGCATAAGATCCAGTAGGTCGTGTCTGAGTAGGACCACGAGTGACTCCTCGCTGCTGAGAGCCACGAGAAAATCCCCTTCCAGATGTACCAAATCTTCCACCACCACGTCCTCTACCACCTCTACTCTGAGAGGACGCTATCTGTCCTTGAGGATTACGCCAAAATCCTCGACTAGGCTCGTCACCACTTGTTCCACGCTGAAACTTGGAAGGCTGCACGGTGTAATTACGTTCCCTAGTGTTCTCTGCTGCTTCCAGAAATGCAAACAAGTCTTGCATGTCCTCGGACTTGTGAAACATAACCCAGCTATCAAACACACCAGCATAGAAACCCTGCAGACCTTTCTTCAAGTGAAACAACAAGTCGGTGCGATCCACCATGTGCAAACGAGTAACCAACTCAGAAAATCGCTGGAGATACTGCCTGATACTCCTTGTCTGTCTCAGATGAATGAGCTCCAGCCGAAACTGTGTAGCTTCATCCACCGGTACTAGATGTCTTCTGAGTTCATCCTTCAACTCCGGCCAAGTGGACATAGGAGTTGTACCATTCAAACTCCTCATCCGCTGTTGACCTCCATACCATTCCTTAGCCTCTCCTTCCAGTCTACTAACAGCATAGGTGAACCAGCTGCGCTCATCGAAGTTCTCCAAGTAATTCTCCATCTCAGTAACCCACAATTCAAACTTGGAAAAGCTTTTCTCACCGTTGAAGGCTGATGGTGTCGCTGGTTCAGCCCACTTCACTTTCCGCTTGTGCCCTTCTTTGGCTGAGCTCCCTTCCGCAACATTCTCTTGCACCTTCTGTGATCCATCTTCATTCTTGTCTGCTTGAGCAATATCAACTGCTTCTTCGCCTGGTAGTGCTAAATCCTTGACTTGCTCGATTTGCAGTACAGGGACCTCCGCTTCCTTCTCTTGTGTCGCTTTTGCTTGAGTTAAATCCGCCTTCAACACCTTGTTCTCAGCTTCTACTTGCTCAAGTCGTCCTTCCAACTTTCTCAGCAATGCTTTCATCTCGTCCAACTCGGTCGACACAGCCTCCATTGTCGATGGTGTTTAACAAAGACTCAACTTGAGCCTGCTCTGATACCAACTGTAACGTTCGACCGCAGATCTCGGAACAGATTCTTTAATCTCTAACCAATGAACTGTCGAACGTGAACCTCCCTAGAGATCTGTATACTTTATTTGTGTCTCTAGATCCAGTTCGTTAAACTATCAGCTAATGAGCACAGAGGATTTAATAGCTGTTGAACGGGTTTCGAATAACCAACTAGTCTTTTGTAGGTCTCTGGTCAATCTTAGGTTACTAACTACAGGTGGAACTATTCTAGACTTGGGTTGCATAAAATTTGGGCAGCGCTTCCGCTACTGGTGATCAAGTCGGAACGCCAGGACCCACAAGGAGCAACCGCCAAGACTAGGAGACCTAGAAGATGCTAGGAAGTAGGAAGACAAAGCAATTACACCGAAATAAAGTCAACACGACACCAGATGCGCCCAACTCAGTTTTGGCACACAACCCAAGCCTACTTATCAAAATGAAGGAATTCACGGACTCATATACATTACACGGTGTTTTCTTGCTGACAGGGTCTCGGAGAAGCGCTCAGACTGGCAATCTTTCCTGCTACTAGAACGCTCTGATGAGAATTTAGCTTCGAAACTGAAATTTCTCCAGAAAGCTAGTTTTCTCTCTAAACGCTCTGATTACTGCAAAGACTAAATGGGACTCCAGAATTCCTCTGAAAACCTCAGCATGTAGCTCTTAACCAAGGGTTTTCTCTCTGTGTAATCTAGTCTAGAACTATAGTCTGCCAAACGTCTTCTCTGCTCATGCAGTCTGGTCTCTCTGGAAGCCTCCGCTCTGCTCTTGCTCTCTGGTCCGTCTCTGCTGGTACAGCAAAGTGAAGAATGAAAATAAGTGCCTCTTTAGGGTTCGCGACCCTGGCTATATACTCTTGCCTTTAGTCTGCAGTCTCCTGAGCCCGGCAGCCAACACCACGTGTGCTTGTTAAATCATCGCCCCTTTTAAAAGTAAAAGGCGTTACATTGTCCTTTGAAAAGGACCCTTAGATTCTTTCTATCAGCCGGTATATACACTACACTAACATATCTTTACATAGACCGTAAAATCGTAACTAACTAATCTTGAAATGACGAGGACTTTAGTCAGATCAATACTTTCTCAAGATCGTTACCATGAGTGATAGAATTGGTATCTCTTAGCGTTAAGACGACTATACCTAGCTAAAACTTAAACTAAAATTATGTTCCTAACACATGACATTGTCAGTGCTCATCTAGAGAGATCAATCACGAACCATCTCCGATATCTTAATAGATGAGTTTCATATAGTCATGTCGGCACCTATCAGTTCCACGTCAGTCCTCTTGGAGTCTTGGTCCTATGTCAACAATATTCTATGTCACCCATGGTGTCATATCATCGTCATCATCCCAAGTCTCATATAAGCACTTCTGTTTGACAAAATCTTGATATTTCAAACCTTCATATCTACCTTAACTAATATGAGAAGACTTATGATGATCTCAAAAGTTATCATGTATTAATTGACGATCTTAATGTAAGTTTGCGTTGCATAGTGTTATGATGTTATTGCTAAAAAATCTCACAAGCAACTAATCAATCGATCATTTTGTTTAATATCAGTGATCGACTTTGGACTTTGATCACAAGTTATCAGTGTCTTTCATCACTTCTTCAGCTCTGTCACTGAGCACGTGGTATATATTGAGAGTAGTTACCATCCAAGAAAGATCCTCTGATGTTACTAAATATAATATCTTCTAGAATTTATTATCCTAATTATCTTATTATAATGGTACTAATCTCATTAATCCTTATCACAATTTTATTCTCTTCATTATGCTCCACATATAAATGCAATGTTCTATAGACTCAGGTTGAAATTAAGTGAAATCACTTATATATCCTCCCTCTCTGAGATAGAGGAAGAATAGAATATATTAGGTAGTTATTTATGGATTTTTTAATTTTATGATGAGTTTTTCCCACTTGTTATAATAGGTATATTCTCTTCAAGTAAATAGATCAAGATTTATGGATATCATATTTAATCAAGCTATTAAATCCAGCTCACCTTTTACCTCATACAAGTAAGTAAATTAGTTCATGTATGAGCATTGTAATTATATTAAGTTGACATAAGAAGTCCACATAATCTCATAACTCAACTTTCATCAGTTAATTTACTTATACATAAGATTTTATAAATTTATAATGCATTTATACGGCTCCTTTTAATTCACCTGTTTATAAAAAGTTTAAAAAATATTCGAATTGTAAAGATATTTGTACTAAATCTTAGTTAACGATTTGACTAAATGTCTTCCTATAAAGTGTCGTTCATCTTGTGTAAGTAAACAAATTAGTATGGAGGTCCAGATAACCTCTTTACTAATTTACTGTAGCGTGTGGAAATTCACATAACCAGGTTATTATAAGCATGGTGACAAAACAACCAAGAAAAGTTCTCGAGTAAAAGTTTTTCTTCTGAGATCCTCTGATGATATTTTCTTTTGTACTTGTCTAAGCAATGGTAACATACGTTCATCTGCGGTTAATTACGTAGTCAGCTTCTGGATCAACTGAGGTTCGCGAGATTCTAATACTGGAGCTAAAATATAAATATCATTACAAAGTGATAAAATTTAGTATTTGGTAAGTAATTCATATAATTGTATAATAAACTTGGTAGTCTCATGAATATTGAGAATTTATTAATCTGTTCAAATCAGCTGACGCAACTACAAAAATGGTAAAGACTGGTGAAAAGTTCTTGACACGAATTGACTTGCTAGTACGATAATGCACTTCAACACAAGAATAAGTTGTTGTGTGCTGTTGTCGTACTTCCTTGTCGTGGCTTGTTAGCACTTGTACTTAGCTGGAATATACGGTCTTCTCTGACTCGGCTGTGAAGCTCATCACGTGGATGCACAAAGATTTGCTTGACCTCACCCTAATACGTTTTTCGGACTTGACTCTACCTCTCGTAACGTTACATTACTTTACTCGTTTAGCAGGTTCAACAGGTCAAAGTGGCACGTCATCAGAATACAAGAATTGCATGTTAGCTTTCAGTCATATATCTACTCGGATAATTAAATTTAAAATAATTTTACAATAAATTATCAACTAGATGATTTTTTATTTGTTGGATTTAGTGCAATGTCTTTAGATAGTTGTAAATTTACTAAACTTGTAATTGCCAGTCAAGGGTGCAGTCAAGTAACGCAACATCAAAAAATGAGATCAAGTCCGACAAACATATTAGAGGTGAGATCAAGTAAATTTCTGCATGGATGCACAGTAACCGATCAGTGATGTATTGTGACTTCCGACAAGTGGACGAGAAAATGCTTTACACGTCAGTGGGTTCTCACCCTCCACATGGTTAGAAATTGAATTTTGTCCTTCATAAAGTTCAAGTTTCTCCTCGACGAGGTAAGCGTTGTTTATCATTATGATTTATCACTCGTCATATTACACAATCCTTTGGATCTCATCGTACTAAGACTGAAAAACCTCATACAGGTACTCTAACATCTATTCTTGTTGCTATGCAGTAACATCAGAAATTTGCTTGATCACACTCTAGTAGGTTATTTGAGTTTTATCACACCTTTCTTGAAGCTATATTGTTTGAAAACATCCTTGATTGGTTACTAACAATAAAACTAGTCACTATATTTTATTACTTTTGACCGTGATTAAATACCTTTGTTAAGAAGTGATCAAGTTACTTTGATCAGATGTTTAATATTAAAGACGCGTCAGACTGATACATGCTCAAAAACCTGATGTGTGCATACTGACATGTAACTAAAAGCACAAGGTGATTGGTTATACAGACAATATTCAGTCAAGGGTATGATCAAACATTACGCCACCGTTAAGAAGAGTGTGATAAAGCTTGAGGAACCTACTGGAGGTGAGATTCTTGACGATAACATAGCTATACGGCGATTGTAAACACCGAAAAGGAAAAGAGAGATTTTTTGTAGTGTAGCTAAACAGAAACTTGGGATCATGATGAAAACCAGAAAGTGAAAAAAATTAACAAAAACGGAAGGATGAAAATCGTTGTGAAAATAGAAAAAGAAAAAGAAAAATGATAAATCCTGAATCACTAACGTATAGTCTCGCAATTCGATTGCAAGCGGGGCTACTTGTTATCCACCAAGAGTAGTCTTGATTCAGTTCCGAATAGAATCGCAGATGATTCAGTAGTTCCTGCGATTTGGTCAAAATTCGTAGTTAAACTGTAAATGGTTTCGTTCTGAAACGATTCGACCCTCAGACTAAATGGTCTTCAAACCGTATAACATAAGTTAACAAAATTAATAATTAACGTTTGTCAGGACGTAATAAACATGACCACTAGATTCTATGTTGAGAACTTGAATAGTACTCATCATTTCAAAAAACGTTATAATCAAACAGAATTCGAAAATCTATTGAAGGAACTTATTGGTGATACAGTCCAAGGGTTTTAGAAACGGTTTAGTTCGGTCCTAATATTCAGAAAACGATTCAGTCCCGAGACTTTTGAAAACCGTCAGACTTTTAGATGGGTCCATTTCACAACTTTTAAATAGTTATGTCTTGGTTCTGTTTAGGAGTCACTCAAATGACCTAAAGAATCCCAGGGAATGTACTTTTGTGGACTGTAAGAGTCGAATCTTAATGTTCCGTCCTCGCAGAATTCATTTTTTCATAATTCCATTTTTCACAACTCGCAGATACGTTTCGCCTGCATTCCGCAGAATTTGCCAGTCACGTATCATTAATTATTAATTATTCTGGATTACATGACAAAATCCACAGAGCGAAGAGAGAAGGACCGTTCAGATGGGTCCACAAACTATAAATATAAATAAATGAGTCTACCAATTATAAATACCAATTTTACTAATTACATTGATCGAGTAGTATAAGTCGAAGCTTATTAGTTCACCTTCAACTTCAGGTTATCTTGTCCATTATCGAAACTCTGACACTGTTTTGGATTTTGTGCGATAACGGAATCTCTTCCGCTTCACTCCCGGTTCTGCATTCCGCAAAGTCATGTGAGTGACTCCTCAGTTCGGTCCCATGGCAAACGGTTCGATTCTGGACTGAACCGGGTCGACTGCTATTGCGGGTGCAAAGAGCAGGTAACCACAGGCAAGTTATGACACGTATCGGAATTTTATCTCTGTCGGTAAGTTCTTTCCATAGTGGTTTAAGAATTTTCGTGACTGACGATTATATACTCTAGACGGTCTGAAACTTGCACGTTTAAACCGTAATCCACCTTCACTTACTACGTGTTGAGGTCTGAGCTCGAGACACTTTCATAACCTCAAACCGAAATGGTTTACCGGACTTGATGTCTAGTACTCTTATGAGATGTGACTTGACCTCTTTTCCCTGGATTAACACATTTAACGAAACTTTCAAGTGAGAGAGCTCGTTGTAAATCGTTTGGAAATTCATTTGGTGCGTCGAGTTTCAACATGCTGCGAGCAAAAATATTTTGACACTGTCGAATAATCTTGAAAACTGGTCCAGAAAAAAAAAAAAACTGCGGAGAACAGTCGAGCAAATTGTATGAGGAACCACGAGAAGAAAACGGTTACCAACCCCAAAAAGTTTAGTAACTTTAACTCCATTGATAGTAAATGAGAAAGGCTCGCATAATCACCTGTTGTCGGTGGGTTCTGTGTATTAGACTGTACATCACTTTTCCAGATGAAATATTTTGATTTCAGAACCAATCTGGTCACCTCGTGGAGCGATATAGTGATCATTAATTTTCAAAGAGACCCCTTTAATTTGTCTGAGAATCAGTCACGTTATTTTTTATTTCAGACTGATAGTATTAAGGATTAATTATTTTTTATGTAAGGGTCTACTCTCCTCTATCTGATCCCGGCTTCGAACTAACGACGTCCGATTTCCAAACGAGGCACACAACCAGTACAGTAACTTCAGTTTGTTGATAAAGTAAGTACAGTGACCATCTATATAAACGGACACGCTATCGACTGCACGGCATCCCGCCGAAGGTCACGCCTTAACGTCATCGGCACCCCGTATAGTGTGCCTTAATAAGTCTTGATTTCATCGGTCACTCTTTTTAAAAAGCGATCTAATCCCTCTCTACGCGCTCCCCACCAACCGAAAACCAACCGGACTCGCCGCTTGGCGTTATCCGGCCCCCGGGCGAAAGTGCACTTTGGCCGCATAATTATTGACTTCTAAAGGTTTTCTTGGTTCACCCTTAGAATCCTTTAGATCAAACAAACCCGTTAACTGAAATAGTAGTAAGGACGAATGAATGAATGTTATGAATGCTCTGCATAAGTTTATACCTAAGATTTTTGAAGCTCTAGACTGCTGCCCAGGTTACAAACGAAACTGCCACATGAATCAGAGCCTCTTGAACATGCAAGGTTGAGTCTTTGGATGAAAACCTTCGAGCCCATGGATACAGGAACCAATACCTAAAACCTCGAGTTTTAGGCACCCAAACCTCGAGTTTTAGGCACCCAAACCTCGGGGAAAGAACTGGTTCAGTGAAAGATCCATTGCATCAGTTTGTTATGACTTTTAGGGGACTAGTCTTAGTCTTTTGGGTATTTCGTGTTTACGTGGCGGGCACTGAAGAAAAGAATGGTCCATAAGGGGATAGAAACAAGAAGACATCCATGCAGATACAGTGGATCGGTACAGTTAGCACGAAGAGGCTGACGAGAGTCGAGAGATTGTCCAAAGACTTGCAAATCCATTCTTTCAGTCACTTGCTAAAATTGCGCTCGCATGGGTGTTTGTGCTCAGTTGGCTTATCTTTGGAAAAAGATTGCTATGTGCGAACGAACGCCAGCCTTATTACCGAACCTCGGCGGCGAAAACCTCCTGTGATATGGTTGTAAAATGTCAAAGTATTTCTGCTCGCAGCTAGCTTCGTGTCGAACTTGGACTCGACGCAAGACATGATTTTCCAAACGATTGACGCTTGAAAGTCAATCGTTAAATGTGCTTATTCAGGGGCTAGAGGCCAAGTCACACCTCATATTCAGTCTCGAATTTCGGAATCACTAGAAACTAAGTCTTGTGAGCCACGTCGAGTTTTCACTCCCGGGACGTACGTAGGATGGGACCCAAAAGATTGTCTTAGAATGTCCTTCAGCATTTCAATCCGAAAGCTTCATTAGCGTTTCATGGCCGAACTCCTTCCGGCGTGTGGTCCAGGTAAGCTACTGACCGCAGGATTGTATAGTCTAATCGAACCCAAACAAACTACCTACAGGTTCAGGTCAGCTACGGTTCTGACTGCAATCCATATTCTCTTGCCATGTGCTCTCTATACAGTCGCTTTCGAGACGAGACTCTTGAGAGGTACTTTCAACCATTAATTAGACCTGGTACGGGCTCTCTCTGGATTCGCGTGAAGGCTACAAGTGAGCTGATTTCACCTCGTCCGAGAATATGATGATCTATGATCTATCTATAGATAATACGATGGTGGGTTTCACCGACAAGAAGTTGGCAGCATGGGGGCGATGAAGGCACCCCAGTTCCCATCAACTTCGTACAAATTTTGGGACTCAACGCTACCCTTTCTCAGATAGATACATCACGTTAGTCTTGTAGCAGTCGTCTCTGTATGGACACGATGAATGCAAGACTACATGCACATGGAGGAGATGAAGACCGCAGAGTAGTTTAACTGCTACGAGTGGGTAGCTATGAATTCTCAACGATTTAACTTATCGATCGAATTGCCACCCGGCCGAACTGATACGACTCACCGCACTTTACTTGTGATCCAGTACTGTATGAATATTCTACCACCAAAGTTGTGAACTTCTGATGGTTATTTCTCTCTGTGCCTCTCCTCCCAGGCAAGGCTTCAGCATGCAAAGCTTTAGTAGAATTTCTCTCCCTGTCTTTGTGTCTTGTGAAAGTTCAATCCATATTCCAGAAATGAACGATGATAGGCAGCGTTCCTACTGTTGTAAATGTTTAAAAGCACTCAACACAAATGCAGGGCTCCGAAACTCAAGCCACTAGTTTGACTGACACATGCATCCGGATTTTCCTCAATGATGCTGTTTTCTTTCCATGCGGTTGATGGAATAGTTTCGAAAGCGATAGCTGAAACAGGCCAATAACACTTCAGACTTCATCTGGTTCCTGGAGACACTCCCACTGACACTTACCTACTTCTGAGTTTCTACTTTTCCTCTCTCCGTTCTCCTACATTTGGCCTCGTTACAGCTTCGTATATCTTGTTCCCAACGCCCTGTTTGTATCCCTGGTACACTCCAACCATCCGCGCGTACTATATGATCTCTCTGTAAACTAAGACAACTGGCCGATGAACCCAGCAGATGAAGTATGTTTGATGGTGACTTCAGAAACTTGGAAGTTGAGCCTGTGTTGACAACATTTTTCGTCATTATTCTGCCCTAATTTCGTCGCTTCACGTCCATAATTCCTTTTAACCTTTATATGATCAACAATGGACCAAGATATAAGATCTAGATAGAAGTCAAGATTTGGTACATCGGGATACGGAGGACGCGGAAGAATGTGCGGGTACAGCTCCACATCACAGGAAATGGATTGGTGTAATTATTCACTATTTGGAGCACCTGCGACGTGACAACAATGTTGGCTTCTTCCCAAGCTTGGACTTTATATTGGCTTCATTGACAAAAGTTTCAGTTTAAAGCTGTTGTGAAATTAATTAAGCAACAACGAAGTGAATCGTAAGACATAACACAGCAACTAACGTAGTAGTAATTCTGGACGTAAGCATTTACCAATCACGAAAAACAGAAACACATGCAGTACTGCAAACTCTCCCCGTCCTCTGTCATCTCATCGGCATCCAACGTTGGTGTTCTATCATTCTCCTGAGTAAGAGTCTCAGAGCAGACTCATGATCACTCTCCTGACTCCTGAGCAGAAAGCCGGTGGACAAAGAATGTGGAATTCTGAGCTGGACCAACAGCTGCTGATCCTCCGTTCGTCTTCTTGGAGAAACAAACCACCAATCAACAAGTAGATCCCGTACTAGTTATTGTTGCTTTAGTTACTTAATTCGTACAGGTTTCTGGAGAGTCTTGTTGAATGTGTTAGTAGTACTGGCAAAACTTGTACTCTCCTTAGTAACTCTCAACAGAGAACTGTTAGGATGTGCCCTATGCACGTCTCGATAGAATCTAGCCTCTGTACGTCGTGCCGATTGAACTGAACGATCTGTAGTCTGTTTGTACCTATTATAGACCTGACTCAGCATGTTACCAAGAATTATCCTTCTCCCGGCGGCTAAACAGTCCAAAAATCCAATCATCCCCCTGGCGGAAGAATCTCGTCTCTGACCACAGTGCTAAAGTGTTCCTCCGCGAATCCTGAAACCTGCTCTCTGGGTTTTCATAGCTAGTTCTATTCAAATCTATTGCAGTCATTCAGTCTGTGGCTATCGGGCCGGGTCTCGCGTCCTTCGGATCTCCCGGGGAGGGGCGCCAACCATCTCGAACCGAGAGGATTTGTTTTTCGTCTCGGAGAGACGTATGCGAGGAAATCTTGCACGTAGGCCTACGGGAAACACTAGAGAGATTCCTCAGGCACTCCCAACTTCCCAAGAACTACAACCCTAGTAACCGAAGTGATCTTGTCCTAGAGCTAGAACAGAACTGGCCCGAAGAAGTAATCCATGAACGCCTGTTTCCTATCCACGGCACAGGTTCCGAGTAGACAAAGTTTGTTCCCAAGTCAACTTGGCAGACCGGTTTTAATTTGGTAATGCTAATGTGGCTATGCACGAGTGCACAGCTGTGATCTTGGAATCTTTTGACTCATGCAGTGCACCAGTACTAACTTCTACGAAGTTGTCAGGTAACAATTTCAGACTGGCATGATTTGAGAACAGTGCAAATAACAAACTCACCTGCCGAAGTCCTCCGTGCAAAGAGCACTGTACGGTGGTTCCACATGTTTTGCTTACAATGTGAACAACTATAACAGGCTGTACTAACATGGCACGCCAATCTTTCTAATCTGCTATAAAATTTTAATATAGTATCGTTTGCTTGAACATATAGTTGAAACTATTTAGAATAAACTACAGTACTGAAAACTGCATTTTATTTCTTCCACGAAAACATTAGTAAATGTTTGAACGAGTATGTTCTGTGTACTTCATAGCATTCCACTGCTCCAAACGATATACTAATTTGATTTAACGTGTTATCTCAACTCTCGATATCATCTTGATGCAACCTAGATCATGAGCTAAGTCACGATTTTAGAGCCTAGGCCACAGCTACAAGCCACCCAATAGGACTTACAGCCCTCCCATAGCTATATCAGGTATCTCCTAATTCATAATCTCGGTTGCATGCGGAGGCTTAGACCAAGGAGCCCACGTTTAAAGAAGATACCAATCCTCCGTCCTTAGATGTGCAGGACGTAACCACACACCCAACATAGACTCTCATCCAGGAGGTCAACACGATGAGATAAGAAACATGAGCCAGGAGGATTTGATCCAAGGACCTCTTCTTCCTAGGTGGGCGTCCCTTTCACTGAGGTGGCTCTTGTTTCCGTTTAATACAATAAAAATACTTGTATAAATATTTACAAAACTCACTCTTATCTCCTTTGTTAGCTTTTTTGGTGTTTCTAGTAACGAAAGAACCAAAACTATACTACTCAAGAACATGAACCCGATGGTGTCATCAAATAATGAATCCAAGTCACCAGCGGAAAATAAAAAGTTTTCTCTTTTGTCATTTTCTTAATCTAGAAATGACGCAAACATCTACGTATATTCTTATTTCGCATAAATGAAAACACGTGCTTGCTCTAATCAAGAAGACCTTCCACCTGGTACCTTCGTGGCTTCTTAGTCATTTTTTGGAATATAATAAGCTAAGGGGCAGCTTGTCTAGCTTGGTCCTAGCTTAGCACCTGACCAGCTTACAAGCTCCATGGACAGCTTCTTTTACAACTACGTACCCAGTGGAAGAAAACTCCTTTTTGCTACCAACTTTTAATGTACAAATCTTCATGCAACAGGACAACGTGTTAGGAGACGTTTACAGTGTTGCGGTGTTAGGAGACATTTAGAGGCTTCGAGGAACAGAGGTGCGTGAGTGCGGAGACGTGAGAGCGGAGTGCGGAGACGGAGGTGGAGCCCAAGATCGAGCTAGCAAGTGAGCTTGCTGGCGTGCATGAGCTAAGCCCAATTTCAATGGTGTGGGAGTGAGTAAAACCAAGTCACTCATCCCAACACTATTCCTGAAGAATGTGATTAACTATTAGCTCATAGCTTTTGCTTTACCACTAGACCAATAGCTCTTGGTGTCTTCTAGGGATACGTGCAAGTATTTATGGACTTGTTTAAGATAATAGGAGATTGTTTTGCACGTTCCTAGAGGAGTGGTAAGGCAACCCCATAGTACTAAGAGGAAGCTGTCATTGTGGTAGTGTTTGTCTATACCATAGACGCGTATAGAGACAACTGATGGCAGTTGCTTTGTGTGAGCTAGTAGAGCTAACACATAGAGTTTTTGGAGCTACTAGAGGTGTGAACATCTAGTTAGTGACCTTGGGTACATGTTATGACAGTTGGTGGTCATATATTGTGCATGTGGTTATCAAAGAGGAGGCGTCAGTCCGAGTGAGGTTGGATTTATCTTTTGTGCATGTTTGAGTGTGGAGGGTTATTATTTGGATTTTTTGTGGTTGGAATCTCTTCATATTCTACTTCTTGTTTGTGCGCTGTGTTTGCTTGTGTTGGCGCTTGATTTTTGAAGTGAGTTCACTCTAGTGTGTTGTCGGTAGTGAGGTTGGAATTGTAGTATAGTCAGATGTCACGACCCTCAGTCTCAAGAGTGGACGTTCCACTTTGGAGTTTGAGTGGAGAATTATAGCTGACTGGTTGGTGCAGCAAACTTAGAGTGAAGTCTTTGTATCGTCAGTAGAGGAACAAAGGATTGTTCTTGGTACTGGTCATGTGATCTTATCACCGTTGGATACGACTCTCATTGTATGACAGTATCTAGAAGAGGGTGTTTGTGTGCTGGAGCTGTTTGGAAGGATCAGCATAGGTTTGGCTGCGGTATTGCAAGTTGACATACGAGTATAATGATACTTGTATGTGGGGAGAGATGAGACTGTAAGACGTCTCTCATTGCGTCATGTGGTACGCTTGGTGCCGAGATATCTTAAGTTGTTGTCCATATCAGCCATTCTTGAATACTCCATAAAAATCGACCCAAAAGAGAATTCTAGGATTAGACCCCTCCACCTTAGAACAACAAACTGTAATCACCCCTATGGGTTTGAAGATGAACGAGGAAAACTAACTCTGACGGAATACTTACTACTTCAACCATCATCGATTCATCCTGCACGGTCTATCACATTTTGATGAAATGACAACATTTCCATAAGGTGACTCTTTATTGTGGCCAACATCATCTGAGAAACCAGAACACTATCAAAATTGGCTTCAGGTGGCAGTTCGCTCAAACGCTCATGGTACGTCTTACAACTCAATTACCATATCGCTCTTATAGCTCTAACTTATGTTCTTAAATATTCATCAGGAGAATTACAGAGACATACTGAAGGTGGAGAATGCTACAGATGCGTTTGTCAATCACAACGCTGCGTCTGGTGATACTCATACTTCATTTTGGTCTAGACCATGTATGACCCATATGCAGGTTGACAATGTATTGGATACATTGACTAAATTAATCTTTGAAAGCCCCTTGTCTTACAGTGTAGAAGGGGTCTACCAACAGGATTCCGCAGAGACTAAGTGTCAGAATGAGTGTCTACACTAATTACATTATGGGGACGCTAAAAGAAAAAAGTATTTTTGGTTAAGGATGCCTGCAACAGTTACCCGTTTTCCAGACGTCCCAACACTAATAAAAATTAGTGCCTCGACCCCTTCCTCACAGAAAAACAAAAAAGAATAAGAAACAAATTAGAGCTAAAGATCGCAGATTGCAGTTCGAGGTTGTAAGACGGCAAGTGCGATGGCAATAGGAAGCAAGTGCTCTAGAGGATTCCTTTGTGAACTATAGTCACTTCTCACCCATCTTGAAAATAAAGAGAAGCCGGTGGGTGAGGAGTGGAAGGAATGTTTCGATGTCGATGTTACATTTCTGAGCACTGAAACGTTCGAGAGTCTCCTCAACGCGCACACCAGCCATCGTAACCACCTTGGGTTATTTCTTCTTCAGGATACGTGCAATCCTCGACACGACCAGAGGGTAAAATGAGGTCTAGGCCGACGCACCATTTCAGTGATATTCCCTCTAGCTCTCTTTCCCTCTAGAGGCATACAAAGTTGTGTGTCCATAGTATTAGCCTAAGGTTGCTCCACCCAGCCGCCTAGGTTATAGTTTTTACAGGGACGACGTGCATCATACAGGGAGGGAATGCTGCTGAGACTATCTTCGGCCGTGCTGTAGCCCTACCGAGGGAAGAAAACCCTGCCCTATGTCACCATGGATTTCGAGAATGTCATTCTATATATTAATGTTTGAGTTATTTTCTTGCGAACTAAACCTCGTTCAAACAGCCACCGGACAGTACAGGGCAATGCGTTAGACGGGTTGACGACGATTTCCTCTCTCAAGTTGTTAACTCCGGCTCTTGCTCCGTTTCTGAAGATCCGTGTTGGCGCAAGGCGACATAATCCATTCCTTCTTTGCTAGGGCCCGATCCCGGAAGCAGGGTTCCTCCACAATGTAAGTTCCATTGAGCCGAAATTTCATTGAATTCTAACTCGTGTTTCATCTTAGCAAATTAAAACCCCAAGTTGTAATCGACAACCGCACGTGGTCTTGTACGGATCGGCCTAGATGTTCATACATTCACGTGTTTCTGTCGTATGAGACCCTCCTCCTACTTTTATGATGAGGAGAAAGAGTGAGCGAATTTGCGAGCTATTTGTTTGTATGTCTTTTTTAGGTGTTTTAGCTTGTTGCGTGGCGTGCCTGCTGGTTGCCTCGCGGACCCTCAGGCCCAGATTGCAGCGTATTTGCGATCTGAGATACTGGCCAGCCTAGGTCCTCTCATGAACGGTTCACACCTTACAGAACGAGAACTTAGTCCACGTGTATCTGTTTCTTTGTAACTGGGCGACCGAAACTACCCTTTTTCAGACGAAGTTAGAGGAGCTAACTTTAGAGCATGGCCGATGGTATTCTTCCAAGGCACGTCTCACAGCACGACGTCGTGACTTCTTAGTCGAAGAACGCCAGACAGCTACCTTCGCCTCAAGTGAAAGGAGCCAAGTTGGCGGGGGAAATCACTAGAATCACTAGTGCCTCTACTGCTGCTCTGTGACTGTAGAAGAGAGAAGCAAGTTGGGCAGCAGGCAGGAGGAAATAAAAAAGTAGGACTGAAATGGTTTCGATCAGCTGGTACTGTAACATAGAAGTAATAGTTCCTGACAGGGAGGAAGTTCACAGTACACGAGTGGATTCGTTGCTTTGTTCTGATTTATCGATTAACGGCTTTCGGATCAGAGAGAGAAGGGAGAGAATATGTGTGACTTGTAGCGCGATTGTGCTGACTGTAGTCACTCGACATTAGTTGTCCAGTAAATACTGTGTGTGGTACTACTGTGGTTACAGCAATGAGAGAGAGAGAGAGAGAGAGAGAGAGAGAGAGAGAGAGAGAGAGAGAGAGAGAGACAGGATGTGCCAGTGGCAAACGAATAGTCCCACATGGATAAAGGTTGGCATGGGCTTAGGTGGTTTTCTCTGTGCAGAAGGAAGCAGGTGCCTGAATCTAGCTGACAGGCAAGATTCCTCCTGCTCCCCAATTCCGTTTGAACCTGTTATTATGAATCCGGAAAAATGACGAACTCTAGGAAGAAGTAAAACGTTATAATTATAACGTAGGTTTATGTTCTGGGTGTAGACTGTAGACACGGGTTGCTAGTACAAGATTCTGAAGCTTAGTACTGGTGGACGTATCCTGATCATGGATGAAACTCGCAGTTTCTTGCACAAAAACGAGAAAGAAAGAAAAAATAGAGATTAGTTTCTTACATGAGATGAGGGAGATGATCTCGTGTTTACCTGAACTGACATGAACTGCTCTCTCAAATTCTACCTGCTGTTACCAATTTCCCAGCTGCAGTTACGAAGCTCTTGTGCGTGGAAAGACGTGCTGCATTAACTCAAATTATCATATATTGTGCACGTGAAGGTTCCGCCTCACTTTTATAACCTTGATGGGGTCCTCCCATCCGTTTGCAGTTCATTGGGTCGCGTTTTACTTTTATGACTTCTTGGAAGTTTTCACTGCTTTGTAGCCCAATGGCAGTGAAGCAGTGAAAGACTCAGAAAGAGAGGGAGATGACCACTGCTATGCTCTGGCCGTGCCGAACTGCCGCCGCTCCAGAGTGCTACGGAATATGCAATACGCGCAGACTCCGAGGGGGCCAGGGAGGAGAAGGAATGATGTCTTTCTCCATTCTTTCTTGGCAACAGATTTGAGTAATCTCAGTTTAGTCGTTTACGATTCTTGAACCCGCCCCATGTGAGCGTCAGGAGATTCATTCCCACCAGAATTCCGTACACTTCTCAGCCTGCCTAGCACGCCCACCGAGTCCGACCCTTTAGATCCAGAACTCCTTGATATGGACAGCGACATGGACATAATGGATATGACCAGGGATAACGGAAGCCATTGTAAGCCAGCTGAAGAAGAGTTAGTACTGCGATCTATATATCTATATCTGTTATTTCCGCGATCTATTTATAAGTATGTACACCAGCTCACCGAGTAGTAAGATCGGGATGAGTGACCAAGACCTCTTTGTTATCTTTTCGTTTTCTTTTTACTACTAATACGTCTGGCGAATCCACTTTGGAGAAACCAAGCCGAGGCCGACTCCTCCAGCCCTGTCCAGAGCAGAAACCTCTCATCGAGCCTCTCAGCCAAGAAGCCGACAGTTTGACGCCGCCCCATAGAAGCCTTGTATCGGGTTGAAATTTGTAGTACTCATGAGGCCTAGGGTTCATCCTTTCTTCGGCTTGTCAGATGGACCTGGCCCACAGAAGCAATTAAGACTGAAGCAGGTCCAGCGAGCAAGACCTCGCCTGCATTGCCATGGCATGCATGATGCAGTTATGGTGATTGTAGCCAATGCAGGGGAACGACTGAAGATTCTCTCACTGGCACAGGCAGCATCCTGTCCTTTTGTCTTTGGTAGTTGAGTGAGAAAGAGTAAGTGTTGTATATATATATAGATAATGTTTGTGGTAAGAATAAGCGTGATATTGAATTTCAGTCAGGAAAAAATGGCTATAATAAGGAGGTTGAATAACACTGGATAAACTTATTTAGTCTGGTTATTGTTGTTTTGTTGTTGCTGGTGTGTGTCCGTCGTCCCGCTGCTTGGCGACGCCTGCCCTCCGACCTGCTTCCATCTGGCTCGTGGACGTGCTGTTGACCTTTGAAACTTCCACAGTATTACGTACGTGGGTAATAGTAAGTAGTATTATAGCAGCGTGAGGTAAGGCGGCAATCGTTGCGCGGTAGCACCGGTACCATTCTCTCCGCCTGCCTGCACAGGTGATAATTATGGTCGGACTAGTACGCGGCACCAAATTCTCCTACAAACATATTTGTGTGTTGTTTTTGGGAGGATACAGTACCACTGCACATTATACATGGACAAATTAACCTTGGTCAGCTCTAGCAGCAAATCTTGTTCTTACTATGATCTCACTGTTTCTCTTCCTCCGACTCCGTTTATGCCGAGTAGCGGGTCCCCCATGTCTTCCTCTCTCGCCCATAATTCCTTCCCCACGACGACTATAAGTTGGCTTCCAGTTCAGCTTATCACTCCCTTAGATCTGGCCTGTTTGGCCTCAGATCACGTCCTTTTCTATCACCCACCTGAACTTGACCCGAGCCAGATGCCGTGTTATAGCAGCTCTTCAGGCTTCTCAGAACTCCCTCCACTCTCCGGTTTCTTTCCGACTCTCTGTCTCTGTGTCTGCAAAGAGCGTGATGTGAATAAGCTGTTTTCATCACTTCAAGGGACTACGTGCTTGTGCTGTACGTGTAGTTGAACTCGAGAGACGAAGAATGTAGAATGTCTGAATCAAAACCACGGGTCTTAAACGAGCCACCGTTTTTACGTAAGCCGAATCCATGATCCACCCGTTTCGAGCTAGCTTACATCGAGACACGCAATGCAAGTGGGGTGATGTGATCGGAGGCGGTGCGAATGTATATCTATGCTCGCCAACTCAGTTTACCTTGCACTGTATCCCGAATTTACTGCAGCCTGCATTCACGTCGGAAACTTTTTAGAACTCTTTACGTGCGCCTGCTTGAAGAATTTTTGGTGCAAAAATGGCCACAGCTACTACCTGGACTCTCTGCGGTTGGAATTATATGCCGAGAACTCTTGGGGATCCCAGACTTGTCAGCGGACGATCCTTCCGGTTTAGTACTACTACGCCTAACCGCAATAGAACGAAGAGCAGGCGAGGTAACTTCTCCAGATTCATTAAATTTTACCTGTGGACTTTAATCTGCAAGGTATTTCTCCAGGTTCGAAGCAAGATCAAGTGTATTAGACTGGGCCCTGTATCACAATATTTTTATTTGGATTGCAGGTCGAATCTCTGCAATTCTGCTGCCCTCCGCTGCCAGTGAAAATGCTCGTTATCATGCTAGTGGAAATCAAACTACATTCTCGGGCTCCATCATGGGTGAGATTGCTTGGCACCGAACTTCTATAGACTGTAGACAAGTATGACGAACGAAACAATCGCGAGGCAGGTATACTGGAGTTGCTGAATTCTGTAGGTTGCCCCTGTTCATTATCTCGCTAGGTGTTCTCTCAGTTGTTAGGTGATGATTGACTCGTTCGATCCAGTTTCATTTCCAAATATTGTTTGATATGTCTGGGACTGGAGATATCATTGTTCGTATTAACGTGGTACGATGAAAGCCTGCACGAGTACGAGGGCGAATCCTCGGGACTGTCACGGCCCAACTAAAAAGTGATGAACGTGGTGGGCTTCTACGAGGAAGTGGTCGCCTACTTGTACGTTATGGATGTTCTAACGGAATATTGCGCCAATACTGCAATGGTATCCAGATTTGGGGCATTTAATGGCCAGCCAGGTTGGAACAGCACATATAGCCACATCACTCCAGCCTCAGCAGAACCTTCACGCACAACCAGTTTTCGCTGAGGTACAGAATCAGTTCAAGTCAAAGTTCAGTTTGAGGTCACTTCTAGCTCAGCTTTCATGGTGTAAACTATTCAAGTCAAAAGCGGCCAGGTTTAGTCTTGACGTGGGGTAATCATTCGAGCGTGTGGGTGGGCCTCTCCAAACTACCGGATAGTAAGATGGGTGGCGAAGTGCTTGTGTCTGCCATGCCACGCTTAATCTTACGCTGGATTTTTGATGCACTTGTTCGGCGTGTAGTGTACGATGGAATGACAAGACGTACGTTTTATATTTTCGATCACAGGAAGAGACAGTTTACTCTCACCAATTGCAAGACAACATCAAGGGACTGGTCGATACCATTAAGCAGTCTCTTAGCTGCTTAGCCAAGACGGATGGGGAAGTGAGTGTGTCTGCATATGACACAGCTTTTGTCGCGCGCATTCCTTCATCGGAAGACGCTAAGAAGCCTCAGTTTCCCAAGTCGCTTGCGTGGATAGTTGCTAATCAGCACTATGACGGATCGTGGGGCGACAACCTGAAAGATTGGGTCTATGACAGAATGAATCAGACTCTAGCATGTGTCGTCGCTCTGAGATCGTGGAACTCCTGTGATGACTGCGTGCAGAGAGGTACTTACACTGTTGTGATGGCATGATCAAGCTAAGATAACTAGCTTCCCAGTTGAATTCAACAAGAAATGCATATCTAGTTAGACTGGAAGCTGAGTTTTAATCTTGACGTTAAATCAGGTTTGGAGTATCTGAACTTAAATGCCCACAAGCTGGAGACTGAAGAGATGGACAGGATGCCCATTGGCTTCGAGCTTGCGTTCACAGCCATGTTGGGTGAGGCTCGCAGGCTGGGGCTTGACCTGCCGTACGAGATACCTTTTTTTCACTTGCTGCAGAAGAAGCGAAAAAAGAAACTGGAGAGGTAAGTTATAAGTTCGGGTCTAAAGCAATCTATCATCTCAATGATTCTTTGCCGATAGAACCAACCACGTAAATTCTGTACAACGCTGACAAATTGCTGTGCATGAATGCAATTCAGGGTACCATTGGAGCTCTTACATTCCCAGCCTACGACTATGCTTCACAATCTAGAGGGCATTCAGAGTTTGGATATTGATTGGCATCGACTACTAAAGTTCCAGTCAGATGATGGTTCCATCTGTTGTTCACCTTCCGCTACTGCCGTGGTGTATATGCACACAAGAGATGACAAATGCCTTTCCTTCTTGAACAAAGCTCTCGCCAAATTCGACAATGCAGGTGGGACGTAACGCAATGTTGCACTGTGACAGCGGATTTCTGATTTTATCGCAGAATTTGTATGTAATGGAGAAAAGCACTGATGAGCTGTCTACATCTGCTCCTGCTGTATGTGCAGTCCCAACTGTCTATCCGCTGGACATCTTTCACAATCTGTGGGTTGTTGATACGCTTGAAAGGCTGGGCATCTCTCGGTACTTCAGTGATGAGATTGAAAATGTTCTTGCAAAAGTTTATAAGTAAGTACGTACTTAAAGTAAGATGTGCACTCGCTTCATCCAGTCACATCTTTTTGCTAATTCAAAGTGTGTTTTAGATGTACGTAAGTTCAGCTTTGTTTCTATCTACAGGGTTTACATTTATTCGAACTCGGTTCTAATGGTCAGGATTCGGTTGTGTTACAGACACTGGAGCGATGAGCAAGGGATTTGCTGGGCAAGTGTTCTGAAGGACGTCCCGGATTTGGATGACTCGTCCATGGCTTTCCGACTTCTCCGTCAACATGGTTACAAGGTTTCTGCGGGTAAGCGAATTAAATTAATTTTTTCTACGTATTGAGTATTTGACGGTACGAATTTCAAATTTGTTTGGAATGAGAAATATGTGAGAGTTTTTTACGCGCAGTTGCGCTAATTTCCCAGTCACAACTGAAGCGTCTTGGATTTTGGGATGATTATAACGTTCATGTTATTCTGTCCTTTGTTATGCATAAAAATTACGTTGGCAAGTGGTCTGCTCATTAGTCATTCTTCGTGTGGGTGGTTAATTGGATTCAGGCAGTTTAATAAGTGTTTTTGACTGCCACAAGTGTGTTCTGAGCGAGTGGATGAACAGTTACGTGTGCCTTTACAAAGTTGTGAAGAATGGATTGTTTCATCCAGCGCGGAAGAAATTGATCAGTTGTCATTGACCAAATATTGAACATTACTTGCAGATGCATTTGAGGTCTTTCACAAAGACAGTGCCTTCGCATGTTTTGCCGTGGGACAGATGGTGCAAGGGGTCAGTGATATGCTCAACTTGTATCGAGCATCGCAGTTGACCTACCCCGGCGAGACAAGACTCGACGAGGCAATGACATTTAGTCAGCGTTTTCTGGTTGATACCCTTAGTAATAACAAGGGAAATGCGGATAAGTGGTCTCTGAAGAAAGACCTGGCCGGAGAGGTATGCACCCAGAATGTTGCTGTGGATCAACACTCACCTTGAATGTGACTCTATTATGTAGGTAGCATCGGTCAGATTGGCACAAAAATTTCAATCATTTCTATGTTGCAGATCGAATATGCACTCACGTATCCGGAGTACAAAAACTTGAAGCGTATGGAAATCAGAGAATATCTGGATAAATATGGACCGGACGACGCGTGGATTGGGAAGACCATTTACAGGTGTAGTTGCCCTCATGAGTACAATTCACAATTTGAACTATCCGTTGTGTTACTTTTCTAGTTCATTAAATTCGGTCATCTTTTTAAACTGAAGCTTTTTGATTTCTTATGTCTATTTGAACAGGCTGCGTTTGGTGAACAATCTAGATTATCTCGCTCTTGCGAAAGCAGATTTCAATCTATGTCAAGCGATACACCAGAGAGAACTTCGAGATATTCTTAGGTAACTTTGAGACGAATGGACAATCAACGCTGTCAAAGATTCTACTTCTTTGAAGAAGTCATCAGTTGATGACTTTGCCTGTGGCAACAGCTACACTATTATGTCTCCAGAGACGCAATTCATAACTTTTTGTTTCTAGGGCACGCTACCGCAGTGGAGCTATTATCCTGCCGGTAGTAGGCTCTTTCGGTGACTGAGGCCTCCCGGCCGGAAGAATCTACCCACGCAGTTCGTAACTAACGGAATCTGCTCATACTGATCTACACGACTGTGACCACTGCTTTTGTCCTGGATAGTCTCCGATCAACTTATCGGGCAACCACGTGCAATCATTTGCGGGAAGCTTGCATTCCATTGCCGACCTGCTGATTCTCGTCTCGCCACCCATCTCATTTCAGTGCCGACGAATACAAGATTCCCTGAGATTAGAACTGATTTCGTCGTTACTTTCAACACTGCTTTGTAAATAGTTGATCACTTTCTTCGAACCAATCAGGTCCCTTAGAACACTAGTTGACAAACGACCCCATCTGCTTTCGTGCGGGGAACTAGAGGACACAGAGTGCGACTCTTGTACTGTTCATTGTTTTCACTCTTTATGAGATTCTGAAGAGTTAGGGAATTTAGCATCGACTGTCTAGAACTACGTTTAATTTGGACGACACGAGAATTCACTATTTGGAGGTAAAGTGATACTAATCAATACTCCTGGTCTCCAACGTCTCAAGATTCTCAACGTTTTGTCAATGTAGGTGGATCAGCAACTCTGGACTTTCGGACAGTCGGAGTGTCAGAGAGCGAATTGTGATGTTCTACGTCATGTTCTCTGCGGAGGCTTGGGAACCAGAATTATCTAGAGTAAGAATTTCTGCTGCCAAGTGCTTGTTCATCGTTTTGGCCTTCCATCAACTCTTCAACAATCAGCCTTCACTTCCCGATCTGCAACAACTACATAAAGCTATCAAGAGGTTGGTTCTGTAACTTCCATTCCTAGGAAACTTACCATTTGAAGTTAGTTTGGATTGTCGACAGTTTACCTGATGCATGGCTTTGGTCTGGATATCAATCACTCATTTATTACTCTTCTAACGTTGAAATTCAGTCCATATGTAATAGAGAATTCTTTTCCGGTGCAGATGCCATGTACGAGGCAAGTAGATTTCACGTCTAAAGTTATCTCAACTAATACTATCTCTTGCAGATGGGACGCAAGCTTGGTGTCCAATTTGCCCGAGAACTTTCGAGCTTGTTACATGTTACTCTACAATACCTTGGTTGACGCGAGCACGGACTTCCCGCACGAAAACCTAACTGAAAAATTCTTGGACATTGTAAGTATGATGAACTATAAATAAATGTGTCAAGCTTAGATCTATTTTCTACATCTCTCTTGATGTTTTCTGCTATGTCTAGAAAGACCCCTCTTTGGTACTCACTATGTACTTCTCTGGGTTCACTGAGACTTTGGGGGTTACCTTCATGTGTGATCAAAGTTCTTGATCCGAACTGTCACACTCACGGACCAAAACACATCTTGAAAGACCAGCCCTTCTATTTCATGGACATTTTAGTGTCTTGTCTGACACGTATCTTGGCACTTCAGTGGGGTGGACTGGTAGAATCATTCCTCGTCGAAGCACAATGGAGACAAATCGAGAAGATTCCAGTTATGGATGAATACTGGAATGTGGCAAGTTCCACAATAGCTTTGGATGTAACGGTGTGGTCGTCCATGTTGATAAGCGGAGAGGTTAACTCCAAGGAGTTCTGTGTTTGGAGGAACAGAAATTGTCCGTTTCTGAGGAGGGCATCTGAAGCTATTCGATTAGCCCAAGGTCTTGCAGATTACAAGGTACTTCGTACAACTCCAGACGTTGCATCTCATTTATCCATTTCAGTTGGTTTTCTGTGCACAATGCTGATGGGGAACATGACATCTTCTCTTGTTTCCATACAGCGGAACGAGCATATGGAAGATCACATATCTATGTTCAGGTGTTACTTGAATGAGCATAAGTCATCAACGATGGAAGATGCAGTTGAGCACTTTCAGACTATGCGACAACGAGTGCAGAAAGAGCTTTGCAGGTTCGGGGCACATGAAACCAGTTTATCGCAAGTCTGCAGGAAAGTGGTTATAAGTTTCACGAAGGTGGCCAACTTCTACTATGATGGTGATTATGCAAAAGAGTGTAGCCATGGTCTCAAGAGAGTTCTAATGGTAAGCTTCCTGGAGTAGCTTCTTGGAGACAGTTGTAGACCGGAAATTCTTTCCATGATACTTCAAGATGGGTTGGAGGACCGATTCACATTGATCATTGACGTTTACAGCTGTTTATAAGATTAGGTAGATCACGGGGAAGCTCTACATGAGCAATTTTGCGATCCCCAAACAACAATGACAATGAAATGTAGTATAAGAACAATGAAAGGCTGGGAGCTGTCAAGCTCCAGCTTATACATAGCATAGGTGTACATTACTTGAACAAGAAGTTCTCACTCTCTCCTTGTGATCATGTACTCTATTATCAACTGCATTGATGGTGACAGTGGTCGTACGGAATGTTATGATGAACACGCAGGAAACGGTTGCAAATTGAATATCTTCTCTAGAAAACCTAATTTAGTACCAGACTGAAACCAATCTGACTGGGCCTTAATGTTTCACGTAACCTAGTGGAATACTTTTCTCTGACGCTGTCACAACCAAGGTTAAACAAGGAGACCACGAAAATTTGTGTCGACTGGGGTGCCACTTATTCTAAGCAGAAGTCTTATTTGAATCATATTCTAGCATATCACATATGGTCGGTACTGGGATGATACATCATACGCAGATTGGCATATACTTTCCATGGTACACTGAACTTGTTCCGGAAACGATTTAACGAGTAGAAATTATGATCTCTTTTCAGTAAGACTGAAGTAAGAAATGCAGAAAGCGGGTGAAGTACGACTGGAGATGCACTTGCTCAGTTAAAGCCGGGCCTGTTTCCTCCGAGGACACCTTCAGGTGTGGTCTATGCGGAAGCGCTATGGCTATCTATCTATCTATGGCTATCTTTCACTCCTTGAAATTTCATTGGAAATAATTCAGAAGAACCTGTTCCAGGTAGTTCATCCAAGACCATTGTGAGCATGTCCAATATAAGTCCGAAATTCGGCTGCATGCAAGCGAATGGAAGAGAAGCAGTAGAATGAAAGCGTTACATCTGGTACACTAGATATTCGTGGCTGAGTTACTGAAGGAGCCTTGTCAGAGCTCCATGTTGCCCATGAATGCATCCAGATGTCTTTTCTTTTATCCGAGATCAGACTTCGAACTTCGGAGCATCGAGAATATATTTCGACCGCGTTCGTTGGTGTTTCGAGGTAACCAACAAGCAACGGGAAACACGACCAAGGACCTGGTAGAAGTGTTTAGTTGAACCTTTATCGGCAAGTTTGTTCTCAGATGGGTTCTTCCATCCGTTTGGTATTCATGCGTCGCCTCTTTCCCTTCCTCAGACGCCTTTGAAAAGAAAAACACGCGACGCAATGAATAGCCAACGGATGGAAATACCCCATCAAGCCTTACAAACTCCTCGATAGAATATTACTTAGATAATAACTTGCCTATAGTACCCGAGTAGAGCCCGATCACTCTCATATCTGTACAGGGGTTATCACTACCCCAAGGTTTCATTTTTAGTATTCTTTCACTTCTTTATATATAAAAATATATACACATTTTCGTATATGAAAACGATCTGGAAAAAAAACTATTTTCATTTTGTATTGAACAAAATGTTCTCCAACACGCAAATTTAGGATTTATACTTCAAACATAGTGTGTTTGGTGGAGATTTTACTTGTCACGCGATATTCTGCTTCAAAATGAGATAGTTTTTAAGTTCTAATCACAAATTCCATAAACATTTTCTACGTTATCTAAGGGTGATCGTACGAACATCTCGTTGAAACTATCAAAGTTTAAAAGACATATAGGAATGAAGAGAACATCGGTGTCGAGTCCAACATACAGTATCTACAAAGCGAAAAGCGAGAATTGGCATCGGTTTGCGAGTGCCGGCCACCAACCGCTGAGTAGGAAAAGCCAGCTGCAGATGTGACGTACAGCCGGAAGGAAGATGACAGCTGATGCACGAGGTAGCTTTTGTCGGCACGGCAGACATTCTGTCTGTTAAGGTCCGTTAACAACACTAATTCTAAGCATGCACGTCTTTGGTAGAAGCAAGTTAATTCTCAGGCATTTTCCCACTTTAGCTCTAAACAACTAGTCGGTCAAATGCTGGCGTTTACTGCGAATAGGATAGGTCCGATACGATCGTCGGTTTGCGTGATATTCGCCGGAGGTTAGCGCAATCGTGGACAGTACTGTACCCTCGACTTACTGGACTGAAGTCCAGGGTTCAGTCCTTGCGGTACTCGACGTAGATCCTCGCCTTGGGCACGTAGGTTCGCATACGACGAGCATTCGAGTCTTCCGACCAGCACTCACTGAGCCAAAATCTCGACGAGCAAAATATTCGCTTCGTATATTAGGAGATATTTCTATTGCAAATAGTGAAACCTTCATGTGTAACATGGTAACTTGAGAATTTCGTGGATTCTCAGAATCTGGAAGGTAACACACAATCTTCACAGTGTGCCCATTCTAGAGCAACACCTGTAGACAAAATACGTATATTGAATCGAAAGCCTCTAATTTGGGACCGTCTAGTCCCTCCATGAATTGGCAAATAAATGCGAGGTTTTCAAGTGCGAGTAAAAACATTGACTCATGTCATCACAAATTAATTGTATCAATATAAGAATAGTTATCGGATATTACAAAATACTAATATAATGACATCATTGGACATCTAATTTTTCTTTTTAACAGATTAAAGAGATTACATTTGCTGAGGGAGAATCATCGAAAAGATTGACAATTCCAACAGTTTAATCTTTCAACACCGATAAAATTCTAAGAACTTTTTATATCTAAATAATCTAGTTACACAAACAGATGTAACGTTGAACACTTCAAGATCTATTTTGTCTTTTGCATTTATTGTCTTGATATATCTGATATTTTTCAAAATTTCAATTTTACCATTGTAGTTGATTTAATGTATATAATATATAAAAAATTTTATTTATGACTTTTATTTTATAGCATTTTTCTTTAAGTATTTTTTTTAAGCATTAAAGTAAATCAATACCAATTGTATATATTCCAAGATAAATTCAACACTGCATGAAGTTTTCTTTGATGTTGTTTTTCAGGTTTATATCACATGATCAAACGGAGTCTGACCTACGATGATATATGTAGAACATGAAACTCTTTGGCAAACAAAAACTCATGACGCCATCAAAAGATGAATGCAACACCAAATTATCAAAATTTGAAAAGCATAAAATATCAAACGATTTCAAAAAACAAACACTTTAGAAACGTGTTGTAGCTTTGCCAAGTGCAACTTTATGAACATGCAAAATGCATGAAACAATAAAGCCCACAGAGAAACATATAAACCGGGAGAAACAAAAATAAAAAACGTTTTGAAATGATAATTATTTATGAAATTTACTACCTTTCAAACGTGATGTGATTCACAAACATCTTTGCGGATAAAAAAGATCGAAACGTAAAATTTAATTGCATTAAACGTAAAACTCAAGATGATTTCAAACGTAAATACTTCAAAAATGTTCATTGCTCTTGAAACGTGACATCATTTTATACAACAAACATCTTCGCACAGTGAAAGTATATGAAATTTAAACTTAATGCAACATATGAAATGTAGCAAAATTCAACATTACACGATCGATGTGCTTCTGCTCCACATGGTTCTTGCTCAAAAAACTACCCAAAGGAGAAAGAAGAGAATTCAAACTTCATCATCAAACTATAAATGAACAACCCAAGTTGAACAACACTACAGTCGTCATAATCAAGTATGTGGATTACAACCTTTGTATAATTTCATGGATTACAATTTCTAAGTTTATCAAACAACAAACATAATCTTCTATTATTCTGTTTTGATATCTAAAGATTTGTCCGAGTTTAAAAAGTGTGAAGATTTCATATATACTCCAGGAGATTGTATGTTTGATTCGATACAATATTTATTGCATCATAAATCTTCTACCGCATCTTTACGAAATCAAACTCAAAATGAACTTTATAATATCTACTCAAGAGCTAGAAATACATATGATCCATCGATATTATCTTATTTCATGAAAGATGAATCTGTGGAATCGTGTCAAATTTGTAGATAAACTTATAACCAAAGTTGATAAAATGATAAAAGAAGGTGGTGTGTGGGGTGATTCTTTATGTCTCTTAGCTTTATCCTCCATACTACAGAAAAATATACACATCTACAGTTCTACTTCTGAAAAGAATATAATTCAATTTCCAAACAACAACTCTTATCATGTTATTTTCAATCTTCTATATGATAATAATGAAAGTAGTTCAGATCATTACAAACCAATCGTATTGATTCATGATGAATTTCTTACTGACAAATGAGACTATATAGTGAAACAACTGCAAGATTTATGATTAATTCGTCTAAATGTATCAATTGTATAATTAATACGTAAATTTATAAATAAAAATCCTACTTATGAGAATGACTTAAACACTATTCAAACTATAATTTATAAACTAGGTATAGATAAACTAAATCTCCAAAAGACCAAAGTAAACCATCCTTTGCAAGATAATGACTCTCACCAATTAAACATTCTATATTCAGAACTCTTTTTATTCTATCAGAAATAATCATATTTATCCATAAGAGATGTCATAAAGAATTTCATACAATCTCATAAACAATATGAAATAGAACTCTTTAGAATGAAAAAAAAACACTTTCTGATACAGAATAATGAATAAGACTAACTCAATTAACACATCTAACCGTACTTCAAAAAACGAAAGAAACTATCATTAGAAGAAAAACACGTAGAAACTTACTCCAAGTCTTTACTAGACGTTCTCTATCATTCATGTGACATATGCTATAAACTTGATTTCTTGAAGAATTTAAAATATATCAATCAAATTCATTACAGTTTCATTTGCTCTTATGCTGAAACAACTAAACATAACTTTCAAACAGCTTAAAGATAATACAAGGATTTGTTTGATATGTATGCGGTATATAAATGATAACAAAATACCTTTTTTCTTTGAGATATCTAGAGTTTACAATAACAATACCATACCATATCTTGAATGTTTAAACAAAGTCGAGGAAAGATTGATCTCACCGTGAGTCATGTTCGGAAACATTCATATATACAATGGTTTCCAACAATGGTATCTAAGAGGTAGTGTTATCAATATACCGTCAAATACAAACATGGTCCAAACAGATTTACCACGTATGGTTGATGAAGAAGATTCTATCATAGTGGAAATAAAAAAAAACTGACTCCAAAATCAATCTATAAAACAAGCTACGTTCGACCTAACAAAGTAATGAGAGCTTTACATTATCTTATTGATACACACTTATACAAACATCGCAATATCAAGCTGAATGAAAATTGGATTGACACTTTCAACGACAATTATTTCAAAGAACAACTCTGATACGATGAAGTAGAAACTACCGAAACAAATAACGAGTTCGATGAAAATAATCATGACCCAAACACAAACACTGATACATTTATTGCAAATAAATTATTTATGCCAATGAAAAGTATAAACTTACTGTGGCACCTAGCAAGGGATATCACCCTTTGAGTTTATTCAAAGATGAATTTTGTGAAGAGACTAATTTTCCTTGTTTGTTTTTTGACAACGGAAGAAACAAACAAATCATTTCGAAGATGTCATATCACAAACTAGCTTCATGGGAATTATTATACAAAACTCATAAATTTACTACACATTTACCAAACATCTTTTTCAAGATGTCCAAAATCTGCATCGAGAAAATTCTGAGTATTTCTTGGATTCGAGTAAGAAAAAGTAAACTACAAGGCTCTCCTTTGACGGCGAAACAAGTCAAGGATGAAAATTTCAAACAACAATTTCTTATATCAGATCAAGCTCTTCCTTGTTTGTCCCAATCACGACTCACTCCAGACTATTACCAAGTCTTTAGGCGAAATCTTTTCGCGATGATCCGACAATTAGGAAAATCTACATTTTTCATTACTTTAACTGCAAAAGAAAAAAACTGGAAACCATTGATGAACACCTATTCAAATTGAACAAAATGGATAACCATATACCATGCTGGACGATGAAGAAACCTTAAGTTCTTCACAAAAATAACTTCTTAGACAAGATCATGTCACATGTGCACGATATTACGAACATACAACACAATGTTTCCGTAAACTTATTCAACATAACAAATTAATTTTGAGAAATGTATTTGATTTTTTTTCCTAATTGAATTTCAAAGCAGAGGCAGTCTACATGATCACGGACTACTGTGGATAAAAAATGCTCATGTTTTCAAGATAGATCCTGATGAATCAATAACAACTTTCATAGCATCTCATGTCAAAAATGACAATATTATATCTTTTAATTAACGATGAACTCGAAGATGAAACCACGAGATATATAAAACTTAAATCTATCAGAATTTCAAACATCATTTCTTCTTTCATAACTGGATTGAGATGAACTTCGATCAGTATCTTCAACATTTAGAACTTACATATGAAACTTACTTATTAGCTTTAAGATCTTCTTTATCAAGACTTTCCATATATCTCAAACGTCATCCAATCGATATTTCTATTAATTCTTTCTCAAAAAATGCTGCTTCTCTTTGACAAGCCAACGCATATTATCAATACGTGTTGGATCCACATGTTGCGGCACAATATTGTACCTCATATCTAACAAAAGTAGACAACACAATAAAGAATGAGATGAAGAAAATTAACAACAAATGTACCGAGGAAAATCAAGAAATAACCACACGAATAAAAAAGTTAGGCAATGCATTCTTGAATTTCAGACAATTTTTGGCTCAATTAGCCATCTATACAATCTTAAAATTACCTTTGTATCATGCTTCTTGTTCTGTTCAATTCATAGATACTAGTAGTCCATCCGATCGAACCTTCCTCCTCAAAAGTGCCAAACAACTATCTTCTGAAGATGATTCTTCAACAAACATAGGATTGCCATCCATCATAGATAAATATGCACGACGTCCACGACGTCCATAACATCTGCAAACAAATTCAGTGGCTTTGATAGAATTCATGGTCAAGTTTAAAACTTCACAAAATATAAGACTGAGAAAATCGTAAATCGTTCGATGGATATGTTTCGACCAATATAAACAACCGAAAGAGTATTTCAGAGAGCAAGTGTTGTTATATGTCCCTTTTTCTTTACGACGAGACAACATTAAAGATTCAATTGAAACATGAGAAAATACATATAATAGACATAAATCACATATTCTATTGTTACAAAATTTGTATATTTTTAAGTACAATACGGACGAAGTAAACGAGGATTGGAAGAAATTTGTGGATGAGGTGGCAGAACTTGAAGAAATAAGAGAATATCATAACGAACAAAGCGAACCGAAATAGGATTCAAGCAATTTGGATTTGGACAATGTCAACTTAATGCAACGAACTACTCTTAAATGTACTTCTAAGACTACAAAATTGTGAAGAAATCTTCTCGATCAAAGATCCTCTAATATCAATAGAATCGTTTTGTACTGAAGTACGTCAATTGAACCAACAACAAAAGCTAATCTTCAATGATTGTATGTACAAAAAAAACACTTTCCACATGAACCAATCCATTTATTTCTTACGGGAGAAGTAGGAACCGGTAAAACATTCACCTTATTAAAAATTATACAAAGATTGTCATGGATATACGAAGATGATAATGATCCCGAACAAATAAAAGTTTTGAAGATAGCATACATAGGACGAGCTGCATATAACATACAAGGAATGACTATTCACAGTGCTTTAGCAATCCTTAAAGATTCTTACGATATGAACATATCAAAATTAAGTCCAGATCGACTGGATAAATACATCAACTATTATAGCCAATTAAGATGATTAGTGATAGACGAAATCTCTCTAGTGGACGCAAGAATGTTCTCTTACATAAACCAAAGATTACAACAAATAACTCAGAATTTCAACCTTCCATTCAGTAGCATAGATATAATTGTTTGCGGTGACTTTTATCAAGTACAACATGTTCAAGATTCATGGATTTTCAATCTTCTAATATTTATTCTCAAAATATTGCCACTAACATATGATTTTCATTTTTCAAACACTATGAACTGACTCGACTTATGCGTCAGAACAAAATAGATTTTACACAAATTTTGAATTGTATTCTCATCAACCAACAAACATCTTCTGATCTACACTATTTAAATTCAATTTATCAAAAAATGTATTTGTAAATCAAACGATATACTTCATTTATTTTACATTAACAAAAATATGAAACTTCATAATCAACATGTATTTAGTATAACTGATGAGAACGAATATTTATTTCATTCAAAAAATCATTTTTCTTCTATTATATCAAAAAGATTTAAGATATCCATAAATCCAAAAGATACAGCTAGATTACACGATACTTTATCTCTAAAAGTTACCATGTTAGTAGAATTATGTTATAATTATAACACACTAGATGGACTCACAAATGGAAGCGATGAGATTTTTATGTCCACAACAACATATAACGATGATCAAATCATTTGGATCCAATTCTTTGATCCAAAGATTAGAACATAAACGAGGAACAAACAATAACATTAATCCATCTTGGACGTCCATTATGAGAATTTCACAACAATTTCCAATCAATAAATATATCAAAGAACATAAGATCACTAGAACACAATTCTCTGTTCAACAAGCATCTGCACGAACTATCCACAGATCGCAAGGATTGATCATGCATCAAGTAGCTTTCAGTCCCAAGCACATAAATCGACAAGGATTGACATACATTGCATTATCCAGAGTGAACAATTGATCGAGCATCGTCATATACTTGTAGACAGCAGAGTGACTCTCGAAACGAAACGGTTGAAACTAAAATCATCATAGCAATTCCACATCCATGATTTTCAGATGAATATCTCATCTTCCACTTACATGCTCATACAATTTCTAAACACAAGATCATTAATAAAACATCATCTTGATGTTCGAGCAAATAATAATTTACAACTATGTCATAGTTTGTGATTCATTGAGACACTTATTTAAAATCCTAGTTCTCTTTCAACTAGTCGAGGTTTGCTACTAACATATCGAAACACA